>CANJKZ010000107.1:1777500-2977500 GCA_947471745.1 Closterium sp. Naga37s-1
GTGGTGCTGAGGATAAGGATGATGGTGAGGGTGCCAGAGATGGTAAGGATGTTACTGAAGATAACTGCACTCACCTGCACTGCACTCATTCCGACGTCCACACTCAACCATTCCCCAATACTACTCCTCCGCTGCAATGTTTGCCCTCTCTCCAACCCCAACCCCCCTCCCCCACACAGATCTGGCCTCCCATCTCCGTCTCCCACACCCAGCGCTCCCTCTCCCTCTCCTGGTTCCACGCCCTCTACGCCCACCTCGCCCTAAACCTGACTCTTTGTCAGGCGGGTGAACCATCTACCAGCTTCTTATCCTCTGTCTAGTCTGCCTTCTCTCCCTTCGTCCCCATCCACCTCATCTCGCCCATCTCCTTGTCTCCCCTCCTCTCCCCCACACAGACCTGGCCTCCCATCTCTCCGTCGCCCTCTCCACGGTCTCCCACACCCTCCGCTCGCTCTCCCTCTCCCTCTCGTGGCCGCACGCCCTCTACGTGCACCTCTACCGCGCTCACACGGCGCACCTTTCCCTTCATCAGACACTAAAACCGTCTACCCGATTCTTATCCTCTGTCCCGTCTGCCCTCTCCCCCATCTCCCCCATCTCCCCCATCTCCCCCTTTTCCCCCACCTTCCCTATCTCCTTCATTCCCCTCCTCTCCCCCACCCAGATCTGGCCTCCCATCTCTCCATCGCCCTCTCCTCCGTCTCCCACTCCCTCCGCTCCCTCTCTCTCTCCTGGGCCCACGCCCTCTACGTGCACCTGTACCTCGCTGACATGGCGCAGTTCGGCGCCGCCAACTCAGCGTACGTGCGCCACATCACCGAGGCCGAGTGTGTGGACGGCGTGCCGTCGCGGTCCACTGTGGAGCTGCCACTTGGCGCGTCGTCATTGGGCGGCAGCGGGGGAAGCAGCACGGAAGGTTCTCGGAAGGGATGCAGTGTTGCAGTTGACGTGCTGGCATGGGGCAGGGGGGCAAGCAGTGTGGGACGAGGAGAAGGAGAAGACGGGGGAGGGAGTGGTGGAGAGGAAGGGGGGGAGCAGCAGGAGGGACAGGGGCGGCAGGAGCAGCAGCAGGATGGGGGAGTGAGACAGCACGGAACGAGGCAGCGGGGGGAGAAGCACGTGGTGCATGTGAAGGGTGTGTCGTGCTGGGCACCCTCCTGCATCGGCCCTTACAGCCAGGTACATGTGGGGCCAACCTCCCTCTCCCCTCTTTCCCCTCTCTCTCTCCCCGCTTCTCCCCCTCTTTCCCCAAATGTGAAGGGCGTGTCCTGCTGGGCGCCCTCCTGCATCGGCCCCTACAGCCAGGTATCCACTTCGACAAATTTCTCCCCACTTCCCCATCTTCCCCCCATCTTCCCCCTGCCCCCTTCCCCTTTCCCTACTTTCCCCTTTCCCCGTTCGCCCTTTCCCACCTCTTCCTCCTTCCCCATCACCCCCTGTTTCCCTCTGTGGGCAAATGGCGGAAGCTGAGGAGCACGAGGCACAACGGGGTGGCTGATGGCGCCTGTGATGCTGGATCCGCCTGTGATGCTGGATCCGCCTGTGATGCTGGATCCGCCTGTAAGGGAGTGCTGTGGATGGCGGGTCAGCTGGGTCTGGCTGGATCCGCCTGTGATGGCGCTGGCGGGGGGAGGGGCGAGGAGACACGCAGACAGGGCGCTGAGGAGCTGCCGTCAAGTATCTTCTTTTTCGAGAATTCTCAAAAAGAGTTTCCAAGAATTCTCAAAAAGAGTTTTCGAGAATTCTCAAAAAGAGTTTTCGAGAATTCTCAAAAACTCCCTGCAACGTATAGGGCGCTGAGGAGCTGCCAGCAAGTATCTTTTTCCTCCCCATTGCCCCCTTCCCCTTCCCCCCAGTCTCCCCTCCTCCCCTTCCTCTCCTTTCCCCCAGTGCACGAGCCACAAGGGAGTGCTGTGGATGGCGGGTCAGCTGGGTCTAGACCCGCCAGTTATGGAGCTGGTGGTGGCAGGGGGGGCGAGGAGACAGGCAGAGGAGACAGGCAGACAGAGCGCTGAGAAAATGCAACCATGTATGGTTCTTTGCTTCCCCTTCCCCCTCTTCTCCCTCCCCCTCCCCGTCCCTTTTCCGTCCCCCTTCCTGCCCTCCCCCAGTGCACGAGCCCCAACGGGGTGCTGTGGATGGCGGGTCAGCTGGGTCTAGACCCGCCCGTTATGGAGCTAGTGGGGGGGGGGGGAAGGGATTTTGGCGAGGAGACAAGCAGGCAGACAGGGCGCTGAGGAGCTGCGAGCTCATAGAATTTCTGCTCACCCTTCCCCATCTCCCCTCCTTCCCCCCCGTCCCCCAGAGCACGAGTTTCAATGGGGTACTGGGGATGGCGGGTCAATTGGGTCTGGACCCGCCAGTCATGGAGTTGGTGGAGGGAGGGGCGAGGAGACAGGCAGAGAGGGCGCTGAGAAGCTGTAACCATGTAGAATATTCTTCTCACCCTTCCCCTCTTCCCGCTCCGCTCCATCGCCCCTCTCGCCTTGTTCTCCCTCCCCCAGAGCACGAGCCACAATGGAGTGCTGTGGATGGCGGGGCAGCTGGGTCTAGACCCGCCCGTTATGGAGTTGGTCGGGGGAGGGGCGAGGCAGCAGGCAGAGAGGGCGCTGAGAAGCTGCGAGGCTGTTGCTGCAGTGGTGAAGGGGAGAGGGGGGGCTGTTGGGTGGGGGAAGGGCGGGGGCGAGAGTGAGGAGGAGGGGAGTTGGGGGGAAGGGAGTGGAGGGGGAGCGAGTGGCGGGAGAGGAAGTGGGGGAGAGGGGTGGAGGAAATGGGTTCGGAAGGGGTGTTTGAGTGTTGGGAGGGACTGTATCGCGATGACAGTGTATTTGGCAAGGGATGTGGGTGTTGGGGAGAGAGAGGAGGTGGCACGGGCAGTTGAGGAGTTTTTTGCAGCTTCCCGGAGGAAGAGGAGGGAGATTTGGGCAGCAGTAGGAAGTGGGACGGGGACAAGTGGGGAGGGGGGCGGAGAAGAGGGAAACGGGGAGAATGGAGGTGGAGGAGGGAAAGGGGGTTGTGAAGGAAGAGAAGAGGGTAAAGGTGAGGGGGTGTGGGGTGTGGGGCGATGGTGGGTGGTGGGGCATGGAGGGAAAGAGGACAGGGAGGAGAAGGGTGGGGAAGGAGAGGGGAGAGAGGAGGAGGAGGAGGAGGAGGAGGAGGAGGAGGAGGAGGAGGAGGAGGAGGAGGAGGAGGAGGAGGAGGAGGAGGAGGAGGAGGAGGAGGAGGAGGAGATGGAGGGGGAGGAGAGCGAAGAAGAGCAGGAGGAGTCAGAGGGAGTGATAGCAGCCGATCCGCTGCTGCAGTTTGTGGTGGTACCGGGACTGCCTAAGGGGTAAGTGTGTGCCCTTGGGGCTTCAGGCGCCTCATTGTATTGGAACTGCCAAGGGGTAAGTAAGTGTGGGCAAAGGCTTGAGGCAGTTCCACACTTCAACTCATAGTAGCAGGGGAGGGAGAGGGAAGAGAGGGAGCAGTACTGTGAGGGAGCAGTACTGTGAGGGAGCAGTACTGTGAGGCGCCTTATATGTCACCGATTCCGCATTCGCCTGCACTCTCCCTTCTTCTTCCGCCACCCATTTCGTTCTCTCCAACCCCATCCACTTCTGATTCTTGCCCACTTCCGTCCCTCTCCCATTCTTCCCTCGTCTACTTTACCCCAACGCGTTTTCCTGTTGTCGCCTTCCTCTTTCCACCCGTCACTTCACTGTCCCCTTGTTCTCCTCCCCTGCTCTTTTCTCATTCTCCAATTCCCTTCCCCGTCCCATTCTTTCACCACTCCCCCTTCTTCTCAACCACTCTCCTCCGTCTCTTTACCCGTTTCCCTCTCTGCCCAACTCCCCCTCCTTTCCCATGTCCATGTCCCTCATTCCCCTTCCCTCATCCCCCATCCCCCTTCCCCCATCCCCTTCCCCCGTCCCCCTTCCCTCATCCCCCTTCCCCCGTCCCCTTCCCTCAGGGCTGCTGTTGAAATTGCTCCTCTCCTTGCCGCCCCGTCTCTCTCCTCCTCCACCTCCTCTGCCACCTCAGCTGCCCCGTGGCCGAGTTCCCTCACCCCCCTGCACCTCCTTTCCACGTCAGCATCTTGCCACGTGTCAAACACAGCCGGCCACACGTCAGCTCTAGGGAATCAGCTGGCAGAGATGAGCTTGCGCGAAGCAAAGGAAGGGCGCGAGTCAGCAGAGGAAGACAAAAAGACAGGGGCAAATGAGGTTGACAGAGTTGTTGGTGATGCGGCAGACACAGACAGGCAGAGAGGGGCAGAGGTCACAGAGAGTGTGGCAGAGGAGGCAGCCGGGAGGAGAGAGGGAGACAAGGGGACGATGCAGAGGAGAGTGGCAGAGGGGGGAGTGGCAGAGGGGGGAGTGGCAGTGGGGGGAGTGGCAGCGGGGGAAGGGGCGGAGGGGGTGAGCATTGCCGGGCGGGGCATGGCAGCAGCAGGGGCGTTCTGTCGCGTGCACCTGTGGGTGGAACAGGCTAGGGGGGCGCAGAGGGGAGGGTGTGATACCAACCTCTCTGTTGCTCCCTGTGCGGGGGGGACAGGGAGCCATGGTGACAGAGCAGGGAGTGAAGCTGGAGGGGAAGGGGAGGGCATGGAGTCATGTGCTGATGGCAGCTTAGCGGATAGGGTTGCTGGTGAATGTGTCCGAGTGCTATCAGATGCCCTCCACGTGGCACGACTTGATTGGCCCGATGTTGCGGTGAGGTTTCTATGTTATGTGTCCCTGATGCATGCATGCACCTTGGTGGCCTTACCTACCTGCCATACCCATGCATCTCTCACCACGGATTGTCTGCCATGGTGGCCTTTGATCCGACTCACAATCTGCCTTGCTGCATTCTCCCTGGTGACATGCACCCAAAACTCAACTTGCCATGTGTGTCTGTCGGTGCCATGTTTGCCCTGCCTGCCCTCTGCTAGGACCCAGATCTCCAGTCTCCTCTCCAACAAGTGACTGCCCTTGCCCTCGTGCGTTTGATCAACTCCCCGCTCTTTTCCCGGTGAACTGCATCCTTCCTTGAAAACAAAAGCACACACTATTCTATGTTCCCCCCCTCCCCGTCCCCCTCCCTACCCCCCCCCCCCCCCCTCTCCTCGACCCTTCCCCTTGAACCCTACAGATGTTCCGTGTGTATGTGTCGGCAGGAGGGCCAATCCCCATTCCTGCCCTGTCACTCGCCCTCAAGACTCATCTTTCCAAGTCCTCGCACAACCGAGCGCAGTCCCTACCCTCCCATGAATCACCTGCTTCAAGCCAACAGCATGGCCCTTCTGCTACTGCTACTGCTGCTGCTGCTGCTGCTGCTGCTGCTGCTGTGCCTTGCCCAATAGTGGTGCCAGTGGCAGCAGTGGGGCCCACAGCTGCTGCTGATGCTCTCCTGGCAGTGGAAATGACAGCTTTTGGGGCATGAAGTTACGGTACCGGTAGGCGATTGTCATTGACACCATCTGGCCAGAGTGATGCTGTCTAGCTGGAGTGACACTGTGGTCTGCAGAAGTGCCGTGAAAGGAGTGCACTGTACTGCTGCTACGGTAACTTGTCTCTGGATTCTCTTATACTCTGCTAACTAAACGAGAGAAAGTAAGCAATGTGAACACCCAACACTGATAATGAAAGGATTTCACTATACATTGAATGCAGGTGCTGTACCATCGTGTTTTGACAGGCATCCACATGCACTCTTTAGTGAAATCCAAGTACACTGGTCTGCATGTCTCCATCTATCAAGCAGGCACATGCACCTGAAGCCCCCATTGGGACACTAAGCCTTCCAAACTATCATACCCCTGCCTCACGGAACCTTAGCATGTGAGGATGTATGTATCAAGCACGGAAGGTGGGGAAAGGTGGAGGAAGAATAGGAAGACGAGTGAGGGGGAGAGGGAAGGAGGGAGAGAGAGTAGGGTAAGGGAGGGTGGAATGAGGGGAGGAGAGAGAGAGGAGAGGGGAGAAGGCGGGGGGTGCGGGCTCATAAAACGGGGAGGGAAAGAGCGAAGATGAGCTGGAGGGCGGTGAAGGAAGCGAGGAGGAGAGAGCGAACAGAGCAAACTCGATCATCACTCGCTTATTCCACATTTTCAAGCCGAATACAACCCTATTGAACAGCCATCAATCTAAATATCCACGTTTCTGGTGACAGATACGCTACATCTGAGACGCCCTACGTCCCAAAATCCTAAGATCTCCCTAACCCCCGATCCCACAGCCGTCATCTTTGCATGCCCTGGAATTTCCGCACGACCAGTCCGCTGACGTCAAGATACCGCTGCGCGCAGTTACTTAGGCAGGAAGATTCCGATCCGCTAAACTTGGTTCCCGGCGCAGCTGTAACGCACTTGTCCCAGCACACCTCCGTGAGCTTCGCCACCAGCTCGTTCAGCATCGCCTTCTGCTTCTCCTGCTCCAGAAACTGCTGCAGCTCGAAGCTCGTTCGCTTCTGATCCGCGTCCATAATAAAAAAGTGGCGAAAGATTCTAGATCGAACCGCAAAAAAGAACCGAAGGAATCAGGTGGCGTGGATGTACACGAACCGGTCGTGGAATCCAGACTCGAGAATGAGTTTTTTACGTGTTTGTCTGGGCTTTTGAAAGAGCACATACGGTACTGTCTCGTAATGGAGCTGTCTTGCAAGTCACACTTCAAGATGCGGCTCATTACAGGGACTGCTCGCTTTTCGAACGGTTTGGTGTTAAGTTATGACAGTGCAAGTGTGCATTGTATAATATGCAATAATCCCAAACTGTATTAGGATACTTCATAACTTTGAAGTTTACTCAAAAGAAGCATCACCGAATGGCTTAGTAGCACTTATTCCCTGACATACCTCCTACGAATAGCTACACCATTGCATGTGCGGACCAAGGTTCTCCATAGATATACAATCTCCAGTTCCCAACTTCCTTATCCCCTTTACCAAAGGCACAACATCACCAGCACAACAATAAATCCTGAGAACGCTGAATTGGTTCCTGAAGATGCACCCTTTGTTTTAGCCACGGAACCTGTGTTTGAACCTGTATGACGAATGTTGAGCAATGGGAATACGATTGACATAATGACAGCAGGACGTTACCTGAAGGCTCTTGTGGTTCGTTGAGGGATCCAGGTACACCAATAGTCTTGTTGGTAGGTGATGGAGATGGTGCTGAAGCTGGGCTAATAGAGCTTGCTGGTGCTGGACTTGGCGCTGAAGCTGGGCTAGTAGAGCTTGCTGGTGCTGGACTAGGTGCCGAAGATGGTCCGTGCGTTGTTGAATTTGCTTTAGCAGAAGGTGCGGGAGCAGGTGCGGAAGAAGGCGCTACCATTGGAGCAGGTGCTGGTGCTGGGGACGAAGGCTTTGCCGAAGGCGATGGAGCGGATGCATCCGGTCCTTGGACAGGTGGCGCAGCCACCGGAGGCGGTGGATATACAGCGGTTAAGTTAATGGATGCCTGTGTATTTCAAGTTAAAATCTGGATAAAAGACTTCAAACAAGCAACTCTTACATTTGCAAGTGGAGGCACAGCGTCGCACAAGAAGAACACGGATTTGTAGACGCTCTTGAAGTGCGCTTGCGCGAGTCTCATAGTGACGACATAGTAACTGCAACAGATTGTCATGAGTCAAGAGCATGCAAAATGCGTTAAAATTTTATAACAGAAACTTACCAGTCGCTGATCTGAGAATCGTTTTCCGTCAGCATTATGGCAGCCTCGAGAATACTTTGACCACATACAGAAGTTGATGCTTGAGTCGAAGGGTTGGAGCACTTCGCGTTATTGCATGAAGCTGACAATGATCGGTAGCTAACAACCGAACCTACATCTTCGTAGCTTGTTAAAGGACAGGTGCTCTCGGTGATGTTCTTCTCTGCAAGAGGGAACAGCCAATAACCGCTACAGAGGCCAAAGACGTCCACCGTTACCCCTTTCTTCTGTAGAACCGTGCGGAAGGTGTTACGACATGCATTATTGTATGATGGACTCCCGACAATTTTCACAACGTCGGCAGATCCGTTATTGTAGCTTGCAGAGAGAATGGTAGTTTCCATCTTCCGAAGCGACTGACAGCAAGATTCAGGGTTCTTAACCGAGCCTTTACAAGGAGTTACATCGCTCCTCATGACGGTTTTGAAGTTCGCGGGACAGACTGTTCGCTGACCAGCAACAGCTGCAAAAGAATAGCAATGTCAGAGACCTTGCGTCCATCGCTCTCGTCTGACAAAAAGCTACTATCAATCCTTACCTCCAAGCCATAGAAGCTGGAAAAGAAGGAAAATGGTAAAGTGAGTCATGGCTGGACCTTCGGTGGAAATGCAAGAATGCCAGTTTAGGGACGAAATGGCTGCATTTGAATGGAGCTGGAGCACTGTCTACACTGGACTGACGGTTGTCCAAAAATATTTATGAACTACATTGCTGGCACGGTTACCAGGTGTTACAAAAATATCGGGAACAAATTACCATCAGATGACTGAAGTTCATTCCGCACTCCATGTTGACATTCATGCTAAAGGCTGAGGCATATCGCCAAAGTTCGTTCGTACCCTGTCGGAATCGCAGTAACTTCCTTGGGTCTTTCGTGAATCGTTTCTGCACCTCGCAAATTTGTGCCTCAGACCAAAGACATCTACGCTAAAACCGAAAACTGATTGTAGCTTGAACAGGCAATTAGCCTAACTGAAAGGCAGACAACCTTGTATGCACTAGCCGCCTCCATATGCTGTCGTCCTGCAAAGAGGTTCACCTCCAGAGTGACGAAAGCGATTTTTCGAAAATTGACTTGACAATTATCTCGCGCTGTCTAGCCTTTTTAGCGTGTGTAACTCTGATTCTGGATTGCCTAATAGGTCGTAGTCAGCTGTTGTTCGAACGCAGGTCGTTTCCGCAAGTTACAAGTCCTACACCGCGGTTCCAGCGCCTCCTTAATGATGCTGGATCGCAGCGCGTTGTAGTGTCGTGAATTACAAATTCCTGTTTCGTCTATAAGGAGGTCTTTCGTCAGCACACATGGCGGATAAGCACTTCGAGCCTGTTCCGCGCGATGCGAAAGTGGTCGCAAGCATTTTAAAGTCGATGGGTGTGGAAGATTACGAGCCACGTGTCGTCCACCAGGCACGTGTGACTGTTCTGTCAGATTCAGGAAAGTCGATCTCCGATGCGAACGTTTTAGCAAGTCGCTCTCTTAGTTGTCGGACATGCCTACAAGAACGTACTATCAGAAGAATAAGAGTTTATCTGTTCAACTAGCAGCAGGGTCCGGCTTGTGTGCATGTGAAGAATGATGTTTGCTGGATTATTGAAAATGTTATTCCGGCCTCTTTCTCACCACCCTTCATTTTCGCGTTCCGGTTTCCCTTTCCACGTATCTTCCCTCCCCTTCCTCGTACCCCATTTCACATTCCTCTTCTGGAATTCGCGTACCACTGCATGACGGAGTTCACCCAGCATGCAGCTTCACCCTCTTCTTTGAAATCCCTTGTTCTCACCCTGTTTTCTTCCCTCTCACCTGTGGCGGAATGCAGCTCCTGGAGTTCGCCTATCGCTACATGACGGACGTGCTGGGGGAGACCCGCGTGTACGTGTGTTTCCACTCCGTTTCCCCTACCCCATCCTATCCTCTTCCCTCCCACCCACACCAGCTCTTGGAGTTCGCCTACCGCTACATGACGGACGTGCTGGGCGAGGCACGCGTTTATGCCGAGCATGCGGGGCACGCGACCCTGGAGGTGGACGATGTGCGGCTGGCCGTGCAGGCCAAGGTCTCTACCTCCTTCTCCCAGCCGCCACCCAGAGAGGTAAGAAGGAGCATGCAGGGTAGAGGGGGAGAGGGGGTTAAATTCCAGAGTGCGGGGCACGCGGCCCTGGAGGTGGAGGATATGCGCCTGGCCGTACAGGCCAAGGTCTCTACTTCCTTCTCCCAGCCGCCGCCCAGAGAGGTAGGAACAAAGGGCAGAGCAGCACGCACGTGAGAGATGCAAGGAGCGAGAGACGCGGACACAGCAGTGAGTGGGAACGGCTACATGGCCCCAAGGTTTGGGGGAGGAAAAGGGCCAAGGTTGTCTCTGGGGCAAGGCCCAAGGCCTGCATGTAAGGAGAGAATTGGGGTTGGGCGGCTGAGTCAAATCAAAACACCCTCTGAAGTGGACAATGTGCGCCTGGCCGTGCAGGCCAACGTCTCCTCCTCATTCTCACAGCAGCCCCTTAGAGAGGTAGAAAGCATCTGTCTTGCTGTGCTCGTCGCCTTTCACCCATGTGATATTTCACCCCTGCCACTACGTGGTCATGGAGCTGGCATATGCATGCAATGTCATGCCAATGCATCTGAGTGAGTCGCCTTGAACTGCAAGTATCTTCACCATGTTCCCTCTTCTCTTCCATCCATACTTCTCCCCCCTCAGGTGCTCAAGGAACTGGCCCATTCACGCCATGCTAAAGCGTCTTGCCCTTAACCTGCTCTCACTCACTTTCTTCCTCGCCTTACCCATCACGTTACGTCCCTATCAGATGCTCATGGAGCTCGCTCGAGCACGCAACGCCGTGCCCATCCCGCCCATAGCCGGTTCTGGGCTCTTTGCGCTGCCACCCGAGGCTGAGTGCCTGCTGCAGCCCAACGTGCAGATTGCTGTTCCCCTGCCCGGCCCTGCCGCTCGTGGTATGTAGTGGGTGTGGCGCCCTGTCTTTTTCAGGTGGTGAGTGGTGGTAACTGGTAGGTGGTGGTAGGGAGTGGTTGTCTATCTCGCCAGCTGGTCGTTGCGCTGCCCCCTGAGGCTGAGTGCCTGCTGCAGCCCAACGTGCAGATTGCTGTTCCCCTGCCCGGCCCTGCTGCTCGTGGTAAGTGCCATACCTTGTCACCCTCATGTTAGTTGGCGTGACCTGCTGCCCATAGCACATGTCATCACCTGTCACCCTCGCCGTAGGTGGCAGGTGGTAGCTGATGGGTGTCAAACGTTCAAGCTACTGTTTGTGCGCACCCATGAAGCCAAGCAGCATGCAGATCGCTCTCCCTCTGCCCCGCGCTGCTGTGCATGGTACGATTCCATGCCCCGTTTGCGCTTGTGTCAGGTGGAGGTGATAGGTGGTAGGCTTTCTAGTCATTCAATCAAAGTCTTTTGCCTAGTATATGTAGCACGTGCACTCACCAACTGTTGGGCTCAGGTCGTGAACACGTGCGCTGAACCTTATTCCTTGTTGCCTGTTATCTTTTCCCTATTGATACTCCAGGATCGCACAAGAGGCAGCGGGAGGGAGATACAGGAGGGAAGGCAGGGGGAAGGGGAGGAGGGGGGAAGGGAGGGGACGCTGCAGCAAGAGTAAAGAAGGAGCAAGGGGGAGCGGAGCTACAAGATGGGAAAGCTGGTGTAGGGGGGGCTAAGGTTTCGTTCTCCCTAGATGCTAGAAAAATATGATTTATTACTGGTTATCACACATGTTTATAAGTCGCTGAAACTATAATTTACAATTTCACGTACACAATACCATTGAAATACGATGTAACTAACTAGCACGTACTTGTAGCGAAAGATGAGGATTAAGGAGAAACTGCAATCATGATCTGATCGACAAAGAATTGGGGCTCTCATATCAATATACAAATGGGAATGTTACAACTGCTGATGTTTTTGAATACATGTAATGTTTAAGCATCTACACAAAAATATCACAAATGTTATTTTTTTTGTGAATAAGGCATGTTCTCCGCACCGTAGAGGTGCACCTGTAACCGGAGCACCCCGAACTACACCCTCGTGACTTGCGGGTCGGCCAGCGACAGGCTCGGCTGGGCATTCTGAAGTCTCGCTTGACTCGAGAGTTGTGTTGCGACTCCATGCGATCCGACACGACGAATGCGGGGCAGAGTCCTCATCAGTTGGAGTCGTGAAGCCCTACAAGTCAGGCTGTGCGACAGCTGTAATTTTTTGCTTCAACCATTCTATTATCTGACACAACCGCTCTGCACCAGACGTCGAATTCTTGGGAGTTTCCCCTAGCTTGCAAATCCATCAGCCGCCAAGGCAGAACACCACCGCAGACATCGGAATCTGTCCGAGCGCGCGGAATTCGCGGACCTCATTTCCAGTCGTTCAAATTAGTCATTCTTCATGGAAGAACGCCTTACGCTTTTCGCCGCGAGACGGTACAGCAGATTACAAAGACTGCTCGACTGTTATGTCTGTGAAGTAGGATCGAGCCCTCCAAGGCATGGCGACAGTCTTAAGCGTTTCAGAAGGAAAAAACGAGCAGGAGACGGCGGTTCCTAGAACCATTTCAGCAGCTGACCGGGGATTCAGCGAGCGAGTAAAGGTCGCATGTCGCCTGCGACCGCCATCGCGAGCAGGACCGCTCGCCTGGGCTGTAGCTGCCAATGTACGTTTGTTAGTCGGTCTGGCGTTTGAAACGACTCAAAAGTCTCGTCTCCGGAGGTTCTGTTCGTTGTTACCGCTCCTGTTGCTCCTGCTTTAGTCTCTGTTTCTTCATAGAGCGCGTCGCGCGCTAAAAGTTTCCTTCCTAGCCAACGTCTTCCCTACTGCTCGTATACCTTGTTCTTCCCTCGTCAGACCGTCGAAATCGCGACACTTGACAACATTCTGACCTTATTTGTCACGGCAAAGGGTTTTTTTTCCTGGCTTAAGTTCTTCCTCATTACTTTACCTTTCCCCTTTCGTTTCCTATTTCGTTTCCGTCATCAGACTGTCGTCGCAGCACGGAATCCCAACGCGTTAACGCCGTGTCCTTCGCCGCAGCCCACTCCCCGCTCCACCACCTCCGACTCCTCCTCCACCTCCGCGCCTCACTCGTCGCATCCCCCACGCGTTTCGCACACACTTCAGCCGACTGTTCCCCTTCCTGCTAAAGCGCTGACGTTCGAGTTCAACCACGTGTTCGGCTATGATTCGTCCAATTTCGAGGTGCGCTCTATCCCCGCAATCACTTGCTCCTTTTGACTTACCTGTTATACCGCTTGCAGTTATCAATCCACTATGACGAAATAGCCCACCTTTACTATGGATACGATGCTCGTATCCTTTTCTGGCTACCCATCTGCTCAGCACGGTCATCTCATCCCCCCTGAGTCTGCCATCTACCTCCTGCCTGGCAGGTGTACACCGAGTTTTGCAAGGGAGCGGTGGAGAGGGCTGTGGCGGGGTGCAGAGCGGTGGTGCTGGTGTACGGGCAGACAGGCACAGGCAAGACGCACACCATCAGCGGAAGCAACGTGGAAGCGGGGGTCTTTCACCATGCCATGGCGGATGTTTTTCGGGCAGCACCGAATGCTGACGTGTCTCGTTACAATGCCAGCTGTTCGACTGCTGACGTCAGTGCAGCTGAGCGTGAGGTTGTGGGAGCATTGGATCTGTCCACGTTGGCAGCAGCAGACACGTCAGCATCAGCTGGGAATGCCACGTCATCATTCCCGGGCGAGGAGGGTTCTTCAACAGCAAATCAATCACCACCATTGATGTGCTTCCTATCGGTGGTGGAGATTTACAACGAGAGAGCTGTTGACTTGCTGCAGGGAGTAAAACCCAGCTCAGTGCAATCGAAGGAGAATGGGAACAGTCGCAGTGACAGCTCTGACAACAGCCTCTCACGCACAGCAGGGAGGAAGCTTATAACGGAGCAGCAGCTACACTCAGTAGAAGAGGCGGCGGTGGCGTTTGAGCTGGCAGGGCACAGGCGCAAGGTGCGGGGCACAAGCAGGAACAAGCAGAGCAGCCGCTCCCACATGCTCTATGTCATTCGGATTAGAAGAACGCTGCCGGTGAGTGGTGCGGAAACGAGAGCGATGGTTATTGAAGGAAATGAAGGTCACTACAACGAAGTGCACAATGATGAAGGGCTGTATAGCGAAGGGATGCTGTACTTGGTGGACCTAGCAGGCAGCGAGAGCTGCAAGGGAGAAGACGCAGCAACAGCCACAGCAGCAGGAGGAGCAGGAGCAGGTGGAGCAGGAACAGGAGGGAGGGAGCATGAGCAGGAGGGCCCGTGGTGGGGGGGAGAGAGTCCTGTAGTGCCGCTCATCACAGGCCTTCCCACAGGGCCGCTTGTGCCACCCCTGGCCCACCGCCAGAAGCAATACCAGCAGACACGGGGACAGGCTCAGACACAGCAGCAACAGCAGCAGCAGCATAAGGAGCAGCAAGGGAAGAATACGCGGAGGCAGCAGCAGCAGGTGGGGGGTTCGAGGCGGGTGGGGCAGAGGGAGGCGAGGAGGAGGGAGACGGAGAGCATCAACAAGAGCCTGCTCGCGCTCACCTCCGTCCTCACGCACCTCAGCCAGGCTCGGCCGGGCCTCCCGCCGTACCGCCGGTCTCTGCTGACGAGGCTGCTGCAACCGTGCCTGGGAGGCAGGTCCGGTAGTGGCAGCGGGGGAAGCAGCGGTTACTGTGCTGTGCTGTTCTGCATTGATCCTCAGGACGTCCACGTCAGCAAGACCACTCTCAGGTGAGTATTCAGGTGCCCCACTTTCAGGTGGGTATTCAGGTGCTCCGCTCTCATCTCAGGTAAGTATTTAGGTGTCCCAGTCTCTGGTGAGGTAGCCCCTCTTCAACCACTAGTGGCTGCTAATGCTACCAGTGCTACGCGATTGTACCAGGTGTGGCTAGTTCATGCATTCATTTCACCATGACTTGCACAAATATTGCTCTTCCAATAATTCACCATCCCAACTCAACCCACCCACTATTGCCTCTACCTTCCTTTCCATCTCACTATTATTACCCCTCTCTTGGTGTCTCCCAGGTATTCTGCAATGACGCGGCAAATCCGCATGGACTATCACCCTTCGATACTGTCACTCTCCGCGCCCAAGCATGCCCCTCCAGCCGTCCACAAGCCACCCAGGCGCCGGCCAGCAAAGGCCCCTGCTGCTGACGCACGCTCTCACAGGCCCACACCGGCACAAGGGGAGAAACAGAAGAAGGGCTTGCGGACAGGTGCGAACCGGTTGGGTGAAGTGGAAAGGAGGAGAGTAGACCCAAAAGAGGGTGCAGATGGGAAAGGGAAGGAAGGGGAGGTGGACGAGGAGGAGGATGAGCAGGGGGAGAAGTTGGTAGTTAAAGAGGAGGTGAGGGTAGTGGTTGAGGAGAGCGAGGAGAAGGGGTTGGAGGAGAGGAGCAAAGAAGGTAAGGAAGTGGAGGGGAAGAGTTATTTGGTGCAACAGGAGGTGCAGCAGGGCACGGCTTCGTCCCTGCTGCAGCCTCAGGAGGGCAACACAGAGCAGCAGCGCCAACAGCAACCAGAGCCCCAGCAGCCGCAGCCTCGGCAACCGCAGCAACCGCAGCATCAGCAACTGCAGGCCTCCCAGCAACGCGGTATTCTGGCAAAGACACAGCAGCAGTGTGTGCAGGGCAGTCAGTGGCACGTGCATCAGCTAAGAAATGTACATAGCAGGCATATGGATAGCAGGGAGCAGCAGGTGTGGGCGTTGCAGCAGCGGGTGCAGCAGCTGCAGCAGCAGAACCAGCAGCTCCAGCGGCAGCGCCTTCAGTTGCTGCTGCTGTGGCGCAGAGGAGGAGGGGGCATGGGAGTAAGAGGAGGAGGATTGTGGGGGGAGGAGGGAGGAGGTGCGGCTGAGATGCTGCTGACAGCAGGAGGTGCCGTAGAAACACTGCTGGCAGCAGGCATGGACGTTTCTTCTGAGTCCGGCAGCAGCTGTGATGGGGCTCCAGGCGGGGGGAGTGCTTCTGCAGTGGAGGTGACGCAATGGAGAGGAGAGGGATGTGAGAGAGGAGAGGGGGAGGGCGACGGGTCCAATGGGAAAGGTGAAGAGAGGAGGAGGAGGAGGAAGGGTTGGGGTTGTGTTGGTAGCCAGGACCCTCCTGCTGCAGGAAACGTGCTTCAAAGGAATGGAAGAATGAATGAAGCTGTTGGGGTGGTGTGTGAGGAAGAGTCAGCAGGGGAAGCAGTGCTTGAGTGGTACAATGGCTACGGTGACTATAGCGATAAGGAGAACGCTTATAACGAGTTTGCTCTGACAGCACAGGCACATCAGGAGCAGATGGGGCTGGGGCTAAGTGCTGCTGCCACTGGAGCTGCCGCTGCTGCTGCTGCTGCTGCTTTTTACCCATCTTCCCTTGGTGCCTCCAGCAGCAACGGCAGCATTGGTGACAGCGGCTCTCTTTCTCCTGACAACAGCAGTTGTTCTCCCGACAGTGGCAGCGGCAATGTGTCTCCCAATCCCTCCTCACCTAATCCCTCCTCGCCCAACCCTTCCTCGCCCAAATGCTGCTCACCAAATAGCTGCTCGCCCAATACCTCGTGTTCCGACCCACTCACACCCATTGCCCCCATGGCCACACCCACACATACGCCCACCACCATGTCTACCTTCTCATTCTCATCCACATGCTCCGTCTCTAGCTGTGTAGCGTCTACGCCTCTATCAACATCAACGTCACGATCCACATTCTCGATTCCTATCTCTCCGCCCATGTTTGGCCAGCCTCCTCGTGCGCAATCGTCAGCAATGTGTCATCAAACCTTGCACACGTGTACACCTCCAACCATCCTCCCACGCTTGCTCTCCCCTTATCTGCCATGCATTGTATCGAAACGACGAGCTGCTACCCCCGCTGCTGCTGCTGCTGCTGCTGCTACCGCTTCTGCCGAGAGCAATTTCGCTGCTGAGGAGTTTGGGTGTGACTCAAGCCATTCGGTCTGCCACCAGGTGAATCCATGGAAGTGTGCAGCTCTGGTTTGCACTGCCATGCAGTGCATCGCACTGGACGTGCAAAGCAGAGGGGACGGAGATGAGGAGAGAGAGGCGGAGGAAGGCCAAGGAGCATTTGGTGAAGCGGGAATCTGCTTGAAGCAAGTGAAGAAAGGGGAGAAGTGGAAGAAAATGGACCTGGGAAGGCATCAAGTTCTGGAAGGAGAGGAAATTGTGAAAGGGAATGTTGGAGGCAGGAAGAAGTTGAAGGAGAGGGCTGTTGTGCTGCAGCGCTGGTTGGCAATGGCATGTGTGTGCTTTAGCAGCCAGGATGGTGGCGCGGTTTGGTAGAAACTGAACTGGCTGGGCAATATTCTGTATTTAAAAGTATCATGAGGCTGGACTGTTTGTGCACATTTGTTCGACCAAGTGCAGCTCTTTCTATGTGATGTGCGACTTAAAGGTTAAAACATTTTTTTATTGTATGCATAACAGGATTGGTATTTTACAGCTTATCGGGCAACGGGTATGCATCCTCGATCATTCCGCTTGAGCATACAGGTAGCATTTCCCTCCCAGCTGGGGAATTGAGGACATCAAGCACAAACCAGCCTTCGGTTTAGGGCGGGTCCAGTGTTGCACACTCCCGTTTTTTTTTTGGGTTGCGTAGCAACCCTTTATATTTGGTTTCACATTTTGGGGATATCATTTCAACTGTGATTTTCCATGCACTCTTTGGAGCAACTGTTTGAACTTTCTGAAACTGTGTTCAAACGGATGCCTCAAAGAGTGAATAAAAACCACTCTTGAATGATATCCCTAAATGTGAAACCAAATACTATGCACGTGCGTATCATGTTGAAACCATGAACTTGTTTGACCGTCCCAGCATCGTCGATTAATACGGCGGATGGTACGGCCGAGCATAATATTCTGGCTTCAACATGATTGTACAGATGAACAACAAAATATGAAATGTGGGTGGATGCTACAAAGTGAATGTGTGAAACTAGGCAGCAGGGTGATACAAGTAGGAAACCCTAGCAATGTTGTACCCCCTAAGGCTAAACCCACTATAGCCTACACAATATGAACATGTATAATGTTTGACAATTACAACGTCTGAATGAACAACGAGGCCTAGGCATAATATAGCAAGGCTAGCTAGGCCGAGGTCGCGGGGTCGCGAGATGGTTGGGTGCAGGTTCGGGGTTGGGAAACCCGAAGGCGACGCGGTGGTGGCTCAGAAGGCGAGGTCGGCGGACCGAGCCTGGTTTTCCGAAAGTCGGGGTTGTACGCGTACAGTGTGACCCAGTAAGGAATCCGGAAAATTCCTTACACTACCCCCCCCCTTAAGAAAGGTGGTGAATATCCGAGACACCTCGGCGAGTCAGGTAAGCATCCACAACCGGATGTCCCAGTAGCGAATCAGCGGCGACATACGTGTCGTCCTCGCTCGTGCGCTCCTTCCAGCGAAGCAGGAATTTTACCGAGCGGCCGGCAGCAGTCACATCCACGCGATGGTTGAGAATCTTCCAAGGTTCCAGCGTGGGCTCTGCCACGGGGCGAGTGGTCGGCGCGAGGGTTGGCCGAGCAACAGCTGGCGACTGCGGCTGTTCGTAATGACGCAACAGGCTGACGTGGAAGGCGTCATGTATTTTCCAATCGTCGGGCAGCAGCAGCTTCGCGGTGACAGGTGTCACCATCTGGATGATCCGAAAAGGTCCCACGTAGCGGGGCCGTAATTTCGCGGGCTGCGGCAACCGAAGGTTCTTGGTGTCCAGAAGTACAACTTGCTCTGGGCGGAAGGGTAAATTCCGTCGGTGTTTATCCGCCTGGCGACTGGCCGTGGTATTAGCCTTGCGAATGAACTCGGCTGCTTTCGTTCGGGCGGTCTGCAGTTCTGTGACAAACTGCTGCGATCTTGGTACCGGGTTGTCCACAGTCGTTGAAGAGGGTACCACGGGGTCTATCCCGTAATTCAGGAAGAAGGGTGATTGTTTAGTCGTGGTCGATGGGGCGTTGTTGTACGCGAATTCTAGCATCGGCAGCGAATCTTCCCACTTGCGAATGTCGGGGCAGTTGGTGCGAATCAGCTGCTCCATGGTCTGATTTGTCCGTTCCGTCTGTCCGTCGGTTTGCGGGTGGTATGACGACGAGAACTGCACGCGGGTGCCGTACTGTGCCCACGTTTCCTGCCAGAACTTCGACGTAAATTTCGGATCACGATCGCTGATGATCGCCGAAGGTAACCCGTATAGGCGTACGACGGTGGAGATGAATAGTTTGGCTGTATCTTCGGCTGTGATCGTCGTTCGGCATGGGGCGAAATGCGCCATCTTCGTTAGGCGATCGACGACGACCAACACCGAGTCGTTACCACTCGTGCCAGCTGGGAGCCCCGTGACGAAATCCATCGTCACCTGTTGCCACGGTCGTTCGGGTGGCGCGAGGGGTTGCAGCAGTCCTGCTGGCCTTTGTAGCGACGACTTCATTGCTTGGCAGGTCGGGCAAGTTGACACGTAGCGCTGCACATCGGTCTGCATGTCCGGCCAGTAATAATTCCGCTGCAGCAGCTTCAATGTTTTGTCGGTGCCGAAATGCCCGGAAAGGTTGGAGTCGTGAACCTCCTGCGTCAGCAGCTCCCGTAAAGGCTGATATGCTGGTACCCAAATCCGGTTCGTACCGGCTTTTAGGTAGTATCTACCGTGCGGTGTAGCAGCCTGTTGTTGAGGGTTCCGAAAAAACCTGTCGATCTTGCAGCCGTGGGTAAATAGTCCGGTCAGCATCGGGTTGGTGTGGGCGATTAGTACCGCCGCGTTTTGCATGGATGGTCGGGTAAGGGCGTCGGCGATGTTGTTGGCGCCCTTTTTGTACGTGATGGTGTACCGGAAATTGGACTCGAGGAAGTCCAACCACCGGATTTGTCGCGGGTTGAGTGTCGGTTGCGTGCGCATGTACTGTAGCGATTTGTGGTCGGTCCGAATTGTCACGTCGGCTCCCGTGAGGTAGCAGCGCCAGACGCGAAATGCATGGACGATGGCCAGCATTTCTTTGTCGTGGACTGGGTAGTTGCGCTCGGGTGGCTGCATCTTGCGTGACTCGTAGGCGATGGGTTGCAGCCCTTGGCCGAAATCCTGTAGCAGGACGGCGCCGAAATCGCTGGCGTCCGTGACGACTTCGAACGGTCGAGATGGGTCGGCGAGGCGGAGTACCGGGGGTGAACCCAGAATGTTTTTGAGAGCGTCGAAGGCGGACTGCTCCCTCTCCCCCCACCGAAAATCACTGTCGTGATGCAGCAGGTCGGTCAGCGGCTTGGTTATCCCTGCCATATTAGGTTCAAAACGACGAACGTAGTTAACAAACCCCAGAAAACTCTGCAACTCAGGGATATTAGTAGGCGGCTTCCACTTGACGATGGCGTCCACTTTACGCGGGTCGATTTTGATCCCTTCGCCAGAAACCACATGCCCCAAAAATTCTAATTCCGGCTTCAGGAACTCGCACTTAGACCCCTTCGTAATTAGCCGATGCCCCTGTAAACGCCTGAACACCTCCTCTAAATCCCGCAAATGGTCCTCCTTTGTCGCGCTGTACACCAGGATGTCGTCCAGATACACGATGACTTTCTTGTCCAGCATGTCCCGAAAAATCCCGTTCATGGTGAGCTGGAACGTCGAGGGCGCGTTTGTCAGACCGAACGGCATCACCGTGAACTCGTAACTGCCGTAGCGTGTGCGAAAAGCGGTCTTCGGGCAGTCGTCGGCGAACACGCGAATTTGGTGGTAGCCCCCTCGCAGGTCGATTTTCGAGAAGTATCGAGCTCCGCGAAGTTGATCCAGCAGATCGTCGGTTCGCGGGATCGGGTAACGCGACTTTATCGTGACCCGGTTCAGCGCCCGATAATCAATGCACATACGTAGGCCCCCGTCCTTCTTCGGCGTGAACAGTATCGGCGCTGCATACGGCGACGTGCTTGGCCGGATAAATCCTTTGGCGAGCAGATAATCCAGCTGGGCCCGCAACTCGGCGAGCTCTGGTTGGCTGAGTCGCCACTGTGACCGAACAGTAGGTTGCGCTCCCGGTTCCAGCTGGATCCGATGATCCTCAGGCCGTTGGGGGGGCAAGCCATTCGGGAGGTCATCCGCGAAAATTTCGGGATACTTCCGAATAATGCTCGCCAATTCCTCGGGGACTGCCGCGCAGAGGGTGTCGATGTCCGCGATTTTCTCGGAAGCTGCTACCTCGTACAGATGCACCAAGAAGGCCTGAGCTCCGCTGTTCATCGCACGCTGCATGTTGACCGCGTTGACACGTGTCGTCACCGGCTCCGGCTCCGTCCATTTCGGAAGCGTCGTCTTTCCTCCGTATCCTCGCACGACGCACGCCCCAGTCGTCCAGTCGATCGTCGGATTGAATCGCTGCAGCCAATCCCCCCCCAGCAGCACATCACAGCCGTCCAACGTCGTCGCCAACATTCGCATGCCAAACCCGAATTTGTCGCCGCACTGTATCCGAATTTTTCGCGCCTCATCTCGGATTGCCAGCGCTGTCCCGTCCACCAACCTTGCATCGATCTCCGGCAGACACCTGGTCAGCTTTACCCCATTTTTTTTTGCCGTGGCCAGGTTGACGAGACTGTGGCTCGCCCCACCGTCCACGAAGATTTTTATTTTATAACCGTTAACCCTCCCCACCACCAGCACAGGGTAGTCCACGTGTTCACCCACGTTATTCGTCCCGGTTCTGGTCGATAGCTCTGATCGGTACCACGACCCGGTGTGGATGGTGATTGTCGGGCGACAGGGTCTCGTCAGTAGGTGGCCCGTCTGCTACTGACTCGTATCTTTTCCCGACCCTTCTCCGTCGTTCTTCTTCCCCTGCTTAAGCCTCGGGCAGTCTTTTTTCAGGTGGCCCAGCTGGTTGCATAAAAAGCACGGCCCAAGGGCTCGGCTAGGTGCATCCACGCCGTTGATCGTGGGCTGCTGAGTCGGTCCACGAAATCGAGGGCCCTCCCGGGAGCTCGATCTCGCCCACTGCATCAGCGCATCCGTTGACTCGGCTTCCCGGACGGCGTCGTTGAAGCTGCGTGGCCGGGTTCTTCGGACCTCGTACTGTATCTCGTATTTCAGGCCCGCCACGTAGCGATCCAACCGCTCCGCATCGCTCATGTCGTCCACCTGGTCCGCCAAGTTGCAAAATTTGCTGGTGTAGTCTTGGACTGAAGTCAGCTGCTTCCAGGTACGCAGCTGCATGCGAGCAGAATCCGAGGCGGATATGTGCTCGAATCTGGTTCGCAAGGCGGCGCCCTACTCCTTCCATGTGCGTATCGTGGCCGTCCCAAAAATCGATGCTGCCTGATGCGTGACAGGTGTTGAAGTCCCGTCGTTCGCACATGCTATTCCTGCCGAAGTCCCTTCGTGCTGTAGCGTTCGCCTCCACCACTCCAGCGCAGGTCCTCGCAACAGTGAAACTGCGAAATTAATGCGGGTGGCATCGTCATAAATCATGGCAGCATTGAAAAACACCTCCACGCCGAACAACCATGCAGAAACAGTGACGAACTTGTCACTCGGGTTAAACGGGGGCGGGTTTGTCGGCTTGATTTTCACAAAAGCCGTTGCCGCAATCGGGGCCGTTGGCATTGCTGCAGGTGTCGCCGTCGTCGTCGCTGCTGCACGTGGTGGTACTGCACGCGACTGTTGTGGTGACTGTTCCTGCTGCGCCTGCCTCGCTTCGTCCGCATCCATCTCGCCTTCCAGCTCGCTCCAGACCTGCTCATCTGGTGTAGTGCTGCTACTTGCGTCGTCCACGACAGGCGACTCCTGGCGCGCTTCACCACGCGCCTGGTGTAGTTCGGCGTTTTCCTTCCGTAGACGCTCCATCTCTGCAGTCATACCCTGCAAGTTGGCCTGCATCGCACGGAACTGTTGCATGAACTCGTTAAACTCGGCCTGCTCCATGTGCCTCAGGCTTCGTCGAACGGGCAGGGGGTGGCTCGCGATTTTTCTGACTTCGGTGAAGGCGTTAATGCTATCGTAGTCGGAGTGGAATAATCAGATCTATTCCACGGGCCGACCGCTTAACAGCCCACCAAGTCTATCGCTCCCCTTCTACAAACTACCCCGGAAACGCGAGGGTAACCTAGGACTTTAGGCTCTGATACCAAGTGTTATGAGTTGTATGAAAGAAGAGTGCGCAGAATGCAATATCGCGGAAGTGATTACAACGTCTGAATGAACAACGAGGCCTAGGCATAATATAGCAAGGCTAGCTAGGCCGAGGTCGCGGGGTCGCGAGATGGTTGGGTGCAGGTTCGGGGTTGGGAAACCCGAAGGCGACGCGGTGGTGGCTCGGAAGGCGAGGTCGGCGGACCGAGCCTGGTTTTCCGAAAGTCGGGGTTGTACGCGTACAGTGTGACCCAGTAAGGAATCCGGAAAATTCCTTACAATTCTGGTACGTTTGTAGTTCTGTTACATGCTCAAATGTGGTAACTGAGCTGAAAATTTACCGTACATGTGCAAAGTTGGACCCGCCCTTAGTAGCAATCATTAGAGGAGCATGATAGCTGCGAAGCGCGATAGCTACGAACTCCTAGATTCTTGCCTTTCCAATTATGCATGCGATGCATGGTGGTTGCGAACTCCTAGATTCTTGCTTTTCGAACTTTTACGTGCGATGCCAGTCTGTAAATGCTCGTGATTTGTCGCTCCCATCGACAATGCTTTCGCATAGCGCGAACTTGTCAGCTCACGCCAATGGAAATAAACGGATAGATCTTGCCCCAAGAAGGGACACCCGGGTGTTTGAAAGGCCGATTACGGTATGCACTCCAGGCGCACGCAAGTTTCTTCGCTCTTTGAGGTCCCCTCGAGCTCACCGCGCTCAGCAAAGCGAAGCCAGTTCCAGGCACAAAAAAAATCAAGCGTTTTCCGTTACGATGGCCTTCTCGAGATTGTATGCGCGTGTTCCTGGTGAATTCGGTTCTGCTGCTTACCGAAGGAGTTTCTGCAGATGGGCTGCAAAAGGCGAATCCTGGTTCCTCTTGATCAGTCTTGCGAACCGGATCCTCCTACTCATCAACCTCTTCTGCCGTATTAACCGGACTTAACAGGTTACTGCTCTGAATTCTGGTGCTATCATGAATGCGCGGGCCTATGTTTATGACAAGGATGGCCTGGTTGACTTCGAGGCTTCGTTCTCTGAAGAAGAAAAAACATGGCTCTACGTTCCTTACCATCTGCCTCCTCCCAAACCAATATTTTCTCTGCGCGAATCCGAGGCATGCTTGGAGCATGATTTTTGGCGGGACTACTCAGAAGAGGATCAGACATGGCTGTATGTTCCACCAGCATCGTCACCGCCCTATGCTCCCCAAACGCAGCGTCTTGAAGTTTCTGCTCGCATGGATAAGACCCACGACAGCAGCAGTAGCAGCAGCGGCGGCAGTGTACTGTCGGCTGTGAGCTCCACGTGTGAAAGCACTCCGACAAGAAGCAGTGCCAGCAGCGACCGGAGCACCAGCAATTCACAGGTTGTTCCAGGCAAGGTCGCTATGAGGGGGAGAGCAGACGCTCTAGAGATAAAGCTATCTACTCGCGTTGCTGAAAAGGCATCTCAAGGTCAAACCGCTGTTGCTTACAAAAAACTGTCTCGTCCAGAGAATGATGTGAGTTTGAAGGTGCCAGTGATTCAGAATTTCTTACCGCCACTCAGTGTTGTTCAGAGGTCTCCGCAGTCACATAATTCTGCCAGTCGGCCGGCGAACCCAGCTGCTGCTGATGGGAAACAAGTACAGCCATCCAATGCTGCTGAGAAATCGGGGAAGCTTGCGACTCAGCCAGTGAAGTCTGTTGGTGTCATGACGAAGATATCAACAGCAGCAGTTGATGCTTTTGTGAAGCCTGTGAAGCTACATGATTCTTTTTTGAAAACAGACAAGTCTGACAATGCTGTTAAGAAGCCAGGGAAGACACTGGCTGTTGCTGAGAAATCAGTTGAATCTGCTACTTCTCCCGACAGTCGTATGAAACAGATCCCTGCTGCTGACAAGTCGCCAGCTGTCATCTGTGATGGGTCCACGTCCAAGGGAGCACGTGGAAGGACCCTGAGTGTGCAAGCAGCAGCCAAGGCAACACTTGGGAGTGGAGTGGCAGTTACACCACCTGCATATGAAGAAGCTTTGAGACGTCTTGCAAGCAGTGCATCACGCATTCCAAGGCCTTCTAGCTCAAGACAGGCAGCAATGGTTCCCATGTCTGTGCCAGTGAAGGCCCATGCCACATCAGCAGCACATCTGGAGGAAGTTACTGCAAGGATCACACCACCACACGTTGCTGCAGAGGCACCTGTCCTGAGATTTGGATTTGGAAAATCGACGAAGGTGGCGTACCAGGAATGGCAATCTGCAGTTTCAAGGAAAAACGGGCATTTGTAGTTTCTCAAGGCTGGATCGGAAAGTTTGGTGCTTGGTCAGAATGTGGAGCATTGTTGAGAAGCATTTGATAGTGGTGTTATACTGCAGGATGACTGGTGTGCATAGCTGATAAATTCCAAACGAGTGTTGATGATGAGATGAGTCATGCACTTCTAGGGGATTTTCCCCCACTTGATGTAAGAATGCACTTGATAATTTGGTAGTACAGCTTTTCGTAAGCAAGCATGTAGCTCATGAAATACTGGTCTTGCAATCCAGGCAAGGCAGCTAAATTTTGCTGCAGCCTCATGCATGGAGGAAGGTGTGGATGGTTACCCACACTGCAGTCCAGTCAGTCGGCAAGGGAGCTCTAGTACCAATACGGTACGCTTCAGTCGAAAGAGGGGTGCTGGTGCACAGCACGGCCATGGTGGGGAGTAGCACACGATAACAGCATGCTCAACATGCTTTGCTAGCACTGTACACACATTGTATCCTCATGAAGCATCGATTGGCTAAAATTGGAATCCTAACCTGCAGATGTACTGCTCACATGCTTTCGCATCCATCACAGGCTGTGGCTACATGATGCACATGATAGCAACCAATCTTCTGGTATATAACCAGCTTCATTTGGTCTTTCTGTAAATCCTCCGTGAAAAACCTTCCTGCCTAATCAAAGCATGCCAGGTAACTGACTCTGCGCACACTGCCAGCTCGCACAAGCCCGCCAGCTCATATGGATGCCACACCACCTCAGCAAATCCCTGCCACCTCAGCAATGCGGGAAAACTCATCTATGTCAATTTCGCCGTTGCCTGAAGGGGGGTACAGAGAGAAATTGGGTGGGGGAACAGATAATTTGGAGGGGGGTTGACAGTGAGAAACCTGGAGATGGGAATCTGTGGACAGGTGCCAGCATGTGTGGATGGGTGCAATCATGTGTGCATGGGTGCAAGCATGCGTGGATGGGTGCAAGCATGTGTGCATGGGTGCAAGCATGCGTGGATGGGTGCAAGCATGCGTGGATGGGTGCAAGCATGCGTGGATGGGTGCAAGCATGCGTGGATGGGTGCAAGCATGTGTGGGCAGGTGCAAGCATGTGTGGATGGGTGCAAGTATGTGTGGATGGGTGTGAGCACGTGTGGCGCGTGCAAGCATATGCGTGTGTCCGGAATAGGAAGATCTAGGAGATGTGAGGATAAATTGATACCAGAACTGAAGGATTGATGCTCACAACATCTGCAGCTGCACTGTTCACAACATACCATCCGTAACTGCACTGTAGACTACAGAACACACCATCTGTATCTGTACCATCAGTGTGCGCAATGAGGATCAAAGCATCTGTGAACGTACTGTCCATAGCATACCATCCATGTCCGCACTGTAGTACATGTCAGTAATTGCTTTTTGGAGAAGTTATCATCCACGTCAGCACTGTAGAGCATACCATCCACTTCAGCACCCAGAACATACTATCCACGTCAGCACTGTAGACCATACCGTCCACGTCACCACTGTAGAACATACCATCCACGTCAGCACTGTACAACTCACCATCCACGTCAGCACTGTAGAACATGCCCCTGATCTCGTCGTCCGAAAAGACAATCCCAAGGTCCAGCACGCCCCTCTTCAGCGTGCGCTGCGATATCTTTCCCTGCACATCGATGGCACATCCATGGCATTCATGGGCACACAGTGTGAATAAGATACCATTCGTGTCGGCACATTCCCAATGCAATCCCGTTGTCCAGCACGCCTCTCTTCAATCATTCATGGTGCAAAACCTTTCCCTGCGTGTTCACGGGACATTCATGATGCATTTGAGGCACGCTCACGGAACAGTCCCCGCACATTCACAGCACATTCACGACACATTCACGACACATTCACGACACATTCACGACAGAGTCACGACACATTCATGACACATCCACGACAAATTCACGACACATTCATGACAGGTTCATGGCACATAAACAGTACACTCACAGCACAGCCCCCCCACATTCACAGGCGTATAACTACATGAGTATATGCAGTGTACTTACAGTTCGCTTATCAGAGAAGAGCTGGTACATGGCGATCAGGTCCTGCTGCATGTTCTGCTCGCCCATGTAACCGCTCATCACCGCAACGTACTCCTCAAAATCTATCGACCCGTCGCCGTTGCGATCCATGGTTGCAAAGATCTCCTCGAACTCCTGAGGGGGAGGGCGGGGAAGTTGGAGGAGTGGAGAGTGGTTGGAGAAAGGGGCAAAGGGGAGGCAGATCAGGGATCCATGGTTGCAAGGATCTCAAACTCCTGAGGGGGGGAGAGAGCAGGGCAGGTGGAAGTTTTGGGAAAACAGGGAGGCTGAAAAATCTATCAGGTGCCTCAAACATCGCCGTTGCGATTCATGGTTGCAAAGATCTCCTCAAACTCCTGCGGGGGAGAGAGGGGGAGCGGGAGGAGGCAGGTGTTTGTGGAAATAGAGAGGTTGGAGGAGTGGAGAGTGGTGGTGCGGAAAGTGGGTAAGGAAAGGGCGGAGAGGAGCAGCGATCCATGGGTGCAAAGATCTCCTCACACTCCTGAGGGGGGGAGAGGGGGAGGTGGCGAGTGGAACGACCAGGAAATTGGGAAGGTTGGATGGAGGAGAGGAGAGCGGTGGGGAAAAGAGGGGAACGGGTGAACAGGGGTGCATTCATGGCTGCACAGATCTCCTCAAGCTCCTGTGGAGGAGGGGGAAGCAGGGAGGGGAACAAGGGGGGTGGAAAGGCTGGAAACATGGGAAGGTTTGGTGGAGGAGTGGAAGTGGTGGGGAAGTGGAGAGTGGTGGGGAAGTGGAGAGTGGTGAGGAAGTGGAGAGTGGTGGGGAAGTGGAGAGTGGTGGGGAAGTGGAGAGTGGTGAGGAAGTGGAGAGTGGTGGGGAAGTGGAGAGTGGTGGGGAAGTGGAGAGTGGTGGGGAAGTGGAGAGTGGTGGGGAAGTGGAGAGTGGTGGGGAAGTGGAGAGTGGTGGGGAAGTGGAGAGTGGTGAGGAAGTGGAGAGTGGTGGGGAAGTTGAGAGTGGTGGGGAAGTGGAGAGTGGTGGGGAAGTGGAGAGTGGTGGGGAAGTGGAGAGTGGTGGGGAAGTGGAGAGTGGTGGGGAAGTGGAGAGTGGTGGGGAAGTGGAGAGTGGTGGGGAAGTGGAGAGTGGTGGGGAAGTGGAGAGTGGTGGGGAAGTGGAGAGTGGTGGGGAAGTGGGCAACGGGTGGGGCGAAGAGCAGGGATGCAATCACGGCTGCACAGAACAGATCTCCTCAAACTACGGCAGAGCAGAGGAGGGGATGGAAGAGGTGTGGCATGGCATGTGGGGAATGAGGGAGAGCTGGAAGAAGTGTGGCTTGTGGGGAGTGAGGGGGAGACGAGGGATCCACAGCTGCAAAGATCTCCTTAAACCGCTCTGGAGCAGAAGAGGCGGGAGGGGGGTCTGAATACAGGACGATGAGATCCCCCTCATCGTTCAGCTAGCAATATACTCCTCCAACTCCCACAAGCGAGGATGGAGGGGACGAGGAGGTGCTTGTGGAAATAGGGAGGTTTGAGGAGTGGAGAGTGGTGGGGGAAGGTGTGCGGGAGGTGCGGAAGGGGAGGGGAAAGAGCAGGAATCCATGGCTGAAAAGGTCTCCTCAAACTCCTGTGGAGCAAAAGGTTGGGCGAGGTTGGGGGAGGTTGGGGGAGGTTGGGGGAGTGGCGCATGGGAAGGGTGGGAAGACGAAGAGCACGGGGGTGGGGAGGTTGGGCGATTGGGTGGTTGGAGGGGTTGTGAGCCTGGGAGGTTGGGAGGTTGGGAGGTTGGGAGGGTTGAGAGGGTTGTTGGGAGGTTGGGAGGTTGAGAGGTTGCGGAAATGCCTCGTGGGGAGGGAGGAGGGGACAGGGAGAAAGAGATGAGCATCCCTTGGGTGCCAAATCTCCCCACAAACTGCTGAGAGAAGAGAGAAGGCCCACGGGGGGAAGGAAAGAAGGGGGGCAAGGGGAAGGGACTGGGGAGGGGGAAGGAAAGAGGCTTGGGGATGGAGGAAAAAAGGATAGAACGGGTTGGAAGGAAAGGGGCTGGGGGAAGAAAAGGGGCTGGGGGAAGGAAAGGGGTTGGGGGAAGGAAAGGGGCTGGGGGAAGGAAAGGGGCTGGGGGGAAGGCAAGGGGCTGGGGGGAAGGACAGGGGCTGGGGGAAGGAAAGGGGCTGGGGGAAGGAAAGGGGCTGGGGGGAAGGAAAGGGGCTGGGGGGAAGGAAAGGGGCTGGGGGGAAGGAAAGGGGCTGGGGGAAGGAAAGGGGCTGGGGGAAGGAAAGGGGCTGGGGGGAAGGACAGGGGCTGGGGGAAGGAAAGGGGCTGGGGGAAGGAAAGGGGCTGGGGGAAGGAAAGGGCTGGGGGGAAGGAAAGGGGCTGGGGGAAGGAAAGGGGCTGGGGGGAAGGAAAGGGGCTGGGGGGACGGACAGGGGCTGGGGGGAAGGAAAGGGGCTGGGGGAAGGAAAGGGGCTGGGGGGAAGGAAAGGGGCTGGGGGAAGGAAAGGGGCTGGGGGAAGGAAAGGGGCTGGGGGAAGGAAAGGGGCTGGGGGAAGGAAAGGGGCTGGGGGAAGGAAAGGGGCTGGGGGAAGGAAAGGGGCTGGGGGAAGGAAAGGGGCTGGGGGAAGGAAAGGGGCTGGGGGGAAGGAAAGGGGCTGGGGGAAGGAAAGGGGCTGGGGGGAAGGAAAGGGGCTGGGGGGAAGGAAAGGGGCTGGGGGAAGGAAAGGGGCTGGGGGGAGGGAAAGGGGCTGGGGGAAGGACAGGGGCTGGGGGGAAGGAAAGGGGCTGGGGAACCATGGCGATGAGAGACACAAAAAGTAACGCTCATGCGCACATGTCTACCATGCGCACATGTCTACCATGCCTGTCACACACAGCACATGCACGGGGGTGTGCTAGCAGCGCAGCATGGACGGAAAGAGCAAGCTGCTGCTATCTGAGACATGAGCACAAACGGGTGACTGAACATTGTGCTGCAGGGTTTGTTTGAGAATTCTAAAAAAAACCCTGCGACTGAACATTGCGAACATTGCGTGGAACAAACGAGGGACGGAGCACAGGCTGAAAGACTTGTGCGATGACTTCTGAGTCAACTCAACAGGGTGGTATATATTGAATGGTCGAGCAGACAAGCTGCTTCACCTTGTGCCATAAAATAGCGGTTATGTGCATTGGAGTGCTTTGAAACGTCTCAAAACACTTTTGACCGTGCCTCACCTCCTGACTGACCGTGCCTCACCTCCTGACTGACCGTGCCTCACCTCCTGACTGACCGTGCCTCACCTCCTGACTGACCATGTATCTAGAAACAAAGGTATAGCTTGCCTCACCTCCTGACTGACGTTGATGCCCAGCTGACTGCACAGGGAGCACAGAGGGAGTGAAGCGGGTTGGGAAAGCACACAGGAGCAGAGGGAGCAAGGATTGAGAGAGAGAATCTGAGGGGATTGGGGTGGAAAGGAGGGAGGAGAAGAGCCAAGGGGGGAGGGATGCACGGCATGGTGTGGACTGAGCGATGCTCAGGTGCCTATGAAGTGCACGGTATGATGCCCTGATTATCCGGGCGCATGTATTGCATTGGAGTTTTGATGAGTTGCTAAACCCGGATTACCAGGGCGCATGTGCCGCATTCAAGAGTTGACTTTTGAGTCGACTCATCAGTCAACTCATAACGGGGATTTTCAGGGTGCATGCGCCTCATTGGAAAGACATGACACAGCAAGAGCGTGTATAAGCAGGTCACATGAATGCGATGCGAGCGAGCGAGCAAGGTATTGGGGTCGTTAAACAACTCGCATTCACACAGTGGACTGCTATTAACGAGGACATGATATGCGGTGCATCCGATAGGAAGCTCTGACGTCATCATAAGGACTTCCGGATCCATCAAACGATTGCTGACGTCATGGCACTGTCCTCTTACCCCATGGCGAATTTCATCTCCATTTTGTCGATAGATCCTGCCAGTCAACGCCAGTCAACGCCAATCAATGACAGTCAATGCCAGTCAAACCATGCAATACCAGTCAACATCATTCAACATCAGTCAAAAGGCAGGCACGCAGGATACATGTAAACAATTTCAAGTTCTGGTGAGACATGACCACGCCTTCGACACATACCCCACACCACCTCATGAAACCAGAGACGGAAGTGAGATGCAATTGGTATACACGGCAGGGCAAGGCACGGGGCGGCACGGCATGGCATGGCAGGGCATGGCACGGCAGGGCATGGCATGTCACAGCACGGCACGGCACGGGACGGGATGGCATGGAATGGCCTCGCATGGCACAGCATGGCAGCGCACCGACTGGCAGCGCGCAAGATTCATCTGCAATTTGTCCTCCCACACCCCTCCATACCCCTCCATACCACTCTATGCACTTCTGTCGGCTATTGCCCACCCATACTGCTCCCCCCTGCCCCCCGCTGCCCCCTTTGCCCTGTTCCACGAACCTTCACTCTTCCTTTCCATAAGAAACAAACCTATTTTCCAGCATAACCACAAACCCGAAACCCGAAAAACATGTCCTAGAAGCAAGCTGGATTCGACTAGCTACAGACTTAAGGACCCCCACTCACCCGACTTGTCCGTATCGAACACGCTAAATATGTCCTCAATCTTCGCCATTTGCTGCGGAGTCAGTCCCCGCGCCGCGCCAGCAGGCGGAGCCGCTGCAGCCGCCGCCGCCGCCGCCGCCGCAGCTGCCGGCGCGGGCTGCGGAAGCACTCTGGTCCGCCCCGCGAACATCCTGGTGGGATTGGCACCCGCGAAGGAACCCCCCGCGAAGCTTCCCCCCACTCCCGCCGCGAAGCTTCCTACGCCAGCCCCTCCCGCTTGGAACTGCCGCGTCGATCCCGCGCCCGGCGGAAAGACCCGCGACGCGCCCGCGGCGCCTCCGCCGAAGACGCGGCTCTGCGCGCCGGCGGCCTGCGCTTGCGCGTGCGCGTGGCGCGTGCTGGCTTGCGCCATGATGGACGTGAACTGCCGGCTGAACTGCTGCGCCGCTGCGCGGGAGCTTGCGCCCGGCGGCGCAGCTCCGCCGATCGCGCCTCCGCGCAGAGGCGCGGGTCCGCGCGGGGCTGACCCCGAAGGTCCCGCTGCCGCGTGTGGCGCCGGCGGAGGCTGGTTAGACCTGTTGGGCTCCCAGCCGCTGTTTCCGCTCGCCATGGCGGCGCTTGTGGGGTCCTCGAGTGCGTGTGGTGCGCGTGTGGCGTGCGCGTGGCGTGTGTGTGGGGTGCGCGTGGCGTGCGCGAGGCGTGGGTGTGCGTGTAGTGTGCGTGCGGGAACCTTGTCTGCGTGTACGTGTCTTAGCAACAGTGGCGATACAAGGTTTTAACGGGCACCTAAAGGCTGCGACTCGAAGCGTATGAACGAGCAAATGCGCGAGATTTCTGAGAATGAGCACTTGCGTCCGTGTTCGGGTCTATGTGCACAAACAGCCTGTATGCTGTGCGAGTAATGAAAGTGACGCGGGACCACGATACTGATTTTTTAGTCAACTTATAGCTTATGATGGTAATGACAGCTGGGTGCACCGAGAGAGTACGGATGCAAGCCAGAGGACGAGAGGAACGGGAGAACGAGCGGTGCCGGCCAATGTCAGGGAAGGAACGAACGAGTGGCGCAAGTCAGAGGACGAGGACGGGAACGGGCGAACGAGCCGTGTCGGCCAACCAACCAAGTCGTGTCGTGTCGCGTACTAACTACGCCGTGTGAGGAGTACTACGAGATTCACCGCTCCGACTTCGGTCAGACTTACTATTGGAAGCAGCGAAGCGCGCCGACAACAACAACAACAGAGACCCCGGAAAGCCTACATATAACTCCTGTGTGGTTCTTCTCACTGGACTAAGCCCACAGATTCAAGACTCGCGAATTCGAAATGAGTAGCGCTGAGGAAGCCTTCAAGAAACCTCAGTTGGCACAGATGGGTTGCTGGAAAAGGGCAGTGCGGCAACTCCAGAGGCTAGCACAAGAAACGAGGCTTCGGACTTGCCGTGTGCAGCGGGGCTTTTGGCGGGAAAGCAGGAGCTGGAAGCACGGGGGAACGCGTCAAGTCAAGAAAGCACAAATAATTCCGCGGTAAGGGGTAGATAATGAAATCCTCGATACTAGCAGATACTTATGGCCTTTTCAATCTGTACAAAGCTTGATAGCATACACATCCATAACGATGGAAACCGCTACACATTGCTATCCACACCAATGGTTCCACGCTTACAATGCACAGGCCGATATCCTTGATCACAAAAAAAAGGAGTAATAGTTTTTACATGTTGCTCGTTTCTTTCTTCATCAGACAGGCATGTCTGCCTCTGCTGCTGGCTGGGTGGAATCTAGGTTAGGCTGTGAGGGGAGGGAAGAAGACGACTGAAGAGGCAGGGAAAACGAGGGGAGGGGAGGGAAGGAGACGACATGAGAGGGAGGGGGATCGAGGGGAAAGACGGAATGGGATGATGGGATGGGAAAGAGGGAGTCGGATGATGGGATAGGAAAGGAGGAAATGGAAGATGGGATGGGGAAGAGAGGAGATAGTGGGACAAGAAAGAGGGAAAGGGATGATGGGATGGGAAAGACGGAAGGGGGTGATAGGAGGGGAAGAGGGAGGGGGTGATGGGAGGGGAAGAGGGAAGGGGGTGATGGGAGGGGAAGAGGGAAGGGGGTGATGGAAAGGGAAAGGGGAAGGGGATGATGGGACTAGGAAGAAGGAAGGGGATGATGGGACTGGATGGGACGGCAAAAGAGGGAAGACTGAGGAATGCTGAGGAGGGATGGAAATGGGGCAGGGAGGGAGTAAAAAAACAGTGGTTGCAGCAAGAGAGGGGGGACTCCAGCAAGAGTGAGCGATGGAAGGACAGAGCATCAAGAAGTGAGAAAGAAAGAGTGAAGAGAGTGATGGAAAGTGCAGCACCCCACCCGCGCAGCACCCCACCCGCGCAGCACCCCACCCGCGCAGCATCCCACCCGCGTAGCTCCCCACCCGCGCAGCACCCCACCCGCGCAGCATCCCACCGCGCAGCACCCCACCGCGCAGCACCTCATCCGCGCAGCACCCCACCGCGCAGCACCTCATCCGCGCAACACCCCACCGCGCAGCAGCTCACCCGCGTAGCACCGTACCGCGCAGAAACCCACCCGCGCAGCACCCCACTCGCACAGCACCCCGGGCGGTGCAAGCAGACTCGGAGCGTACCTGCGAATCTTCGTCGCCAGTCACTTTTTCGCCTTTCCCGCCTTTTTTGACCCGCGAGCTTTCAGCATCTCCTGGATCGTCGATGTAGACTCCGCCGGCCGCGGCTCGAGCCACGTCAGCGGATGCCGGCGGAAAGCGGGCCAATCGGGAACCACCACGAGGCACGCGAGCAACGTGGCGCCTAAGTGAATATACATCATGAGAGAGAAGGAGGAATAGAAGAATCCGGCACCGAAAGCTATGGCGGCACCGGCGAGGAGAATAATCTGCATCAGATACTCCGCGAGGCGCTGGCCCTGCCAATCCATGGCGGCTGTGGCGATGCGGATTGCGATGATGTGGATTGCGGCGATGCGGATTGCGGCGATGCGGACTACGGCGACGCGGGTTGCGGCGATGCGATCAATGAGCGCGGGTTCGGCGGGTGCGACGATACGGATTGCGAGGCGAATGCGAAGGCGAAATCTCCAGATTTTTTTCGCGATAAACTAAGCAGAGTTTGGGTTGCAGTGGCGAGATCGAGTCAGATTTGCTTAGACACGGGGTAAAACGTAAGTATCCTGGATTATGCTTGACCAGCTAACGGATTGGAATGGAGTGAAAAAACTGAAGCTAGTTGGCCTTCGTGTCCGTGTTTGACGCTTCCCCTTGCTGGTACTTCGGGTGTCATAGAAGCTGAACCAATCCCAAGGCGAGGGAGGGACCAGTTTAGCGCTCGTTCGTGCTTGCTGGTAGTCAAACTTGGGGTCAGAAAGGTGACAAAAAAATGGGGTAAGTAGCTTTGGCAGGGGTACTTGTTACGAGTGCAATTGAGTGAACGAACGAGAATTGCACTATCGAAGCAAGAGTACAATGAGCGAAGGAATGAGCGAAGAATATATAGCGAAACTACAGTGGTAACGGTAATGGACTGTGGTTGTCGCGCGACGGGCCTGTGACTGAGGTTGGGAAAAGTGTCGAAGCGGAGGCCCGGAGCGCGGGTTACCCGCCGAGCCGTGAGGTCGGGGTGCGACGTGTGAAGGTGGCGGGCGGATTGTCGATGCGAGGATTGCGAGTGGTAACGGTGCTGACTGTGGTGCTACAGTGGTGTACGCGTTGAGCAGGGATGCGAAGTAAGGAAAAAGAGATTTTCCTTACACTACCCCCCCCCCCCTAAGGAGGTCCTCCTTACGAAAGTGCGTGTACATCCCTGAAGTTTCGGCTGCGCAGATACTCGGTGAGGACGGGGTGGTTTTCGATTCTGTCCAGGGGAACCCAATTATCTTCGGTGGGTGTACGGTCTTTCCAGCGAATCAGGAATTCGATCCTTCGGGCTCCTCGAGGGTCACGAACTCGGTGGCTTAGGATTTTTTCGGGGGTGATGATTGGTTCAGTTGGCGGTCGTGTCATGCTGGCTGGGCGATTGCGTGGCAGTTGGCTCGTGGACGGGACGTAAGGGCGAAGCAGGCTGACATGGAATGAGGGGCTGACGTACCAGTCAGCAGGGAGGAGGAGGTGGGCGGTGACAGGTGTGAGCATGTGGCTTATGCGAAATGGCCCGCAGTACCGGGGGCGGAGTTTCGGTGTGATGGGCAGTCGGAGATTCTGGGTGTCGAGCAAAACTAAGTCGTCGGGCTGGTAAGTGACAGGTCTGCGGTGGCGGTCGGCGTTACGTTTAGCGATGATGTTAGCTTTTTTAATTGCATCTGCTGCCCTAGTCCGTGCTTCTTGCAAAACTTCGACGAATTGTTGCGCGCGTGGAACCGGGTTGTCGGGATTCGGGGTCATGAGTACTGTTGGGTCTTGTCCGTAGTTCAGGTAAAATGGTGACTGTTGGGTCGTGGCGGATGGGGCGTTGTTGTATGCGAATTCGATGAGTGGCAGCTGCTGTTCCCACGTGTTCGGGTCGTCGCACGTGGCCCGGATGAGCTGTTCCATGGTCTGGTTTGTTCGTTCTGTCTGTCCATCTGTTTCGGGGTGGTATGATGAACTCAATTGTAGTCGCGTGCCGAACTGCTGCCACAGGTTCCGCCAGAAGTTGCTGGTGAATTTCGTGTCTCTGTCGCTGATGATTGATGCTGGTATCCCGTGCAGTCGGACGACGGTGGAGATGAAGAGGCGAGCTGTTTCTTCGGCTGTGATTGATTTTTTGCATGCTGCGAAGTGTGCCATTTTCGTCAGTCGATCGACGACGACCAGGATCGCGTCATTTCCACTCGCCCCGGCCGGTAATCCCGTGACGAAGTCCATCGTCACCTGCTGCCAAGCGCGCTCTGGGGGTGGGATCGGCTGCAACTGTCCCGCCGGCCGCTTCCGTGATGACTTCATGATCTGGCAAGTGGGACACGATGCCACGTGTCGCTGCACGTCGGTCAACATTTCGGGCCAGTAATAATACCGCTGCAGCTGCTGCCGTGTTTTCTCTACCCCGAAATGTCCCGAGGTAACCCCGTCGTGTGCCTCCTGTAATAGTAGTTCCCGTAGCAGTGTGTACCCTGGTACCCAGATGCGGTCGGTCCCGGCTTTTACGTAATAGACTCCCTTGGCTGCTGCGAACTGCTGCGAATTTCCTCCTGTGAAGAATGGGTCTGTTTGATATCCGTGGGTAAATAGTCCTGTCAATAGCGGGCTGGTCTGGGCGAGTAGTATCGCGTGGATTTGGGCAGTGGGGCGGGTCAGTGCGTCGGCGATGTTCGAGGCTCCTTTTTTATAGGTGACCGTGTAGTGGAAATTTGACTCGAGGAAATCGAGCCAACGAATCTGTCGTGGGTTGAGGTGGGGCTGTGCGCGGAGGTACTGTAGTGATCGGTGGTCTGTCCGTACTGTCACGTCTGCGCCGGTCAAGTAGCAGCGCCACACTTTGAACGCATGCACGATCGCGAGCATTTCGCGGTCGTGTATCGGGTAATTTCGCTCGGGCGGGTGCAGTTTTCGTGACTCGTATGCGATGGGCTGTAGACCGTTGCCGAAGTCTTGTAGCAGTACGGCTCCAATGGCGATGTCGCTTGCGTCTGTAACAACCTCGAAAGGGCGGTGTGGGTTGGCGATGCGCAAGACGGGCGGTGAACAGAGAACATTTTTCAGGGCAGAGAAGGCAGCCTGCTCTTTCTCCCCCCACGTAAAAGCGACCCCCTGGCGCAGTAAATCAGTCAGCGGGGCAGTCAACTGTGCCATGTCGGGGACGAACCGACGCACATAATTTACGAACCCCAAAAAACTCTGCAGCTCCGTGATGTTGGTCGGGGGACGCCACGCTTTTACCGTATCCAGCTTCGAACTCACGCAAGGGGTCGATTTCAACTCCAGCCTCCGAAATAACGTGCCCAAAAAATTCTAACCTATCCTGGAAGAACTCGCACTTGGAACCCTTGGTTAGTAGGCGGTGCTCGTCTAAAACTTTAAAAACCGCTTCCAGATCCGCTAAGTGCTGCTGCTTGTCCCGACTGTGTCAGAACATTATAGCTTATGCTGTTGTGTAGGCTATAGTGGGGTATCCCATAGGGGGTACAACCAATTAGGGTTTCATATTTGTACTCACTTCATTTCATAGTTCATCCATTCTTGTTCAAATCTTCTCATGGTATCGAGCAGGTTCCCCCTTGGGAACTGTGCTTAGGGCCCACCACATCGATTTTTTTTTCCTGCCCGAAGCGCGCTCAGCCCGAGTCGCACTCCGGGCCCTCACTTCGTCGAGCCGCCCTAGCGGCCCTGCACTGCGGCCCCGCCACCCGTCTCCGCAGCCCCGCCGCCCGTCTTCGCGGCCCCGCCGCCTCTCTCCTAGCGGCCCCGCCGCCCTACCTAGCGGCCCCGCCGCCCTACCTCGCGGCCTCGCCGCCCCATTGCGCGGCCCCGCCGCCCTACCTAGCGGCCCCGCCGCCCCATCGCGGCCTCGCCGCCCCATCGCGCGGCCCCGCCGCCCTACCTAGCGGCCCCGCCGCCCTACCTAGCGGCCCCGCTGCCCCATCGCGCGGCCCCGCCGCCCCATCGCGCGGCCCCGCCGCCCCATCGCGCGGCCCCGCCGCCCTTCCTCGCGGCCCCGCCGCCCCATCGCGCGGCCCCGCCGCCCTACCTAGCGGCCCCGCCGCCCTTCCTCGCGGCCCCGCCGCCCTTCCTCGCGGCCCCGCCACCTTACCTGCGGCCCCGCCACCTTACCTGCGGCCCCGCCACCTTACCTGCGGCCCCGCCGCCCTCTGCTGCGGCCCCGCCACCCTATCTGCGGCCCCGCCACCCTACCCGCGGCCACGCCGCCCTTACCAGCGGCCCCGCCGCCCTTACCTGCGGCCCCGTCACCTGCTGCCCAGCCGTGCCGCCCTGCAGCAGCACAGCCGAGCCGCCCAGCAGCCGAGCCGCCGAGCCGCCCAGCAGCCGAGCCGCCCAGCAGCCGAGCCGCCGAGCCGCCCAGCAGCCGAGCTGCCCAGCAGCCGAGCCGCCCAGCAGCCGAGCCGCCCAGCGGCCGCGCCGCCCAGCAGCCGAGCCGCCCAGCAGCGGAGCCGCCGAGCCGCCGGGCCGCCCAGCAGCTGAGCCGCCGAGCCGCCGCGCCGCCCTCCTTCAGGGCCGCCCGACCTGCCCAGTCTGGTGAGCACAGCGCCTTTTCACTGCACTGTCCTCACCCTACTGTTTGCGCTGCTAGTCGTCTAGGGTCATGGCTACCCCTAGTGTTCTCGCCTTTGACGCTGAGGGTAGGGCCATTGACTTTGAGGTCTGGGTAGATGACCTGCAGCTGTTCTTACAGTGCGATAGGGCAGACGGCCTCTCTCTCTTTGACCTCACCTCTGGCACCTCCACTGCCCCTGCTGCTGATGCTGACGCCACTGTTCGCTCCCAGTGGGCCACGCGCGACGCTGCTGCACGTCTTGCTGTGCGTCGCCACCTCCCTACCTCCGAGCGTGCGCACTTTAGTCAGTACAAGAGTGCTCAGACCTTGTACGACGCTGTAGTTGCGCGCTACTCCTCCCCTGCCACTGCTGCACTGAGCCGTCTCATGCTACCGTACCTCTTTCCTGATCTTGCTGCCTTTCCCACAGTCACTGACCTCATTACGCACCTCCGCACTAGTGACACTCGCTACCGCGCTGCACTCCCTCCTGACTTCTGCGCCAGGAACCCCCCCCCCATGTACATCACTCTTTACTACATAGTCACTCGCCTTCCTGACTCCCTTCGCGTAGTCAGGGACCACTTTCTCTCTGTCTGTCCCACCACTCTCACTGTTGACCTCCTCGAGAAGTCCCTCCTAGCGGCCGAGAAGAGCATAGTCGCTGTAGGGGCCTCTCGTGGTGACCCGCGCACCCCCATCTTTGAGGGGTGTTCCCCCTCCCCCCTTCTGCCCTCTGTTGCCTCTGCTGCTGCGGCCGACCTCCTTGTTCTTGAGTCGGTCGGTGCGGCGTCTGCCCCTAGCGGGAGACGCCGCTCTGGCAAGGGCAAGGGGGGCAAGGGCGCTGGAGGAGCGAGCGGGGGCGGTGGAGGTGGAGGTGGCGGCAGTTGGGGGAGTGGGGGTGGCGGTGGGAGTGGAGGTGGGGGTGGAGGGGTCGGTGGCGGCAGTGGAGGTGGAGGTGGCGGCGGCGGTGGCGGTGGGAGCGGAGGTGGCGGAGGTGGCGGAGGTGGAGGCGGCGGCGGAGGCGGAGGTGGTGGCAGTAGCGGAGGCGGCGGAGGCGTCGGAGGCGGCGGGGGTGGCGGTGGTGCTGGTCGCGGGTCTTCGCAGAGGAGTGGCTCCGGTGGTGGCTCGCGCCAGCAGCAGCAGCGTGGTCGTGACACCCTGTCCCCTCAGCAGCTTCGTGAGTGGTACACTGCGCGTCAGCGGGGTGGGGGTTTTGGTCCGTGCTCCTACGTTTTGCGCACTGGCGACCGTGCGGGTGAGCAGTGTGGGGGTGCCCACCCCACCCAGCGCTGCTTTGGCCGCCTGACGGACGCGTGGCGTCACCAGTTCCCGGAGGCCTCCGAGATCCCTCGCTGGGGCGAGCTGTCTAGGGCGGGTGTTGCCATCTATGATCTTGACTTTGATGCTATTCTCTCTGCCATGTATGCTGTGTCTATTAGTGATGAGGGTGACTGTTACCGGTGTTTCCCGCCCGATCCGGGCATTGAGACTGCTGCTCTAGGTCCTGGTGAGGCTGCTGCCCTAGGTGCTTGCGACGCTGCTGCTCTAGGTGCTCGTGTGTCTGCGTCCTCAGGTACTGGTGAGTCTGCGCTCTCAGGTACTGCGTCGGCTTCGGCCTCCCTCACCTTCACCCTTGACTCTGGGGCGTCTCGCTCCTTCTTTCGGGACCGCACCACACTCACACCGCTGAGTCGACCGGTTGCAGTGTCTCTGGCTGACCCCTCTGGGGGTCCTGTCCTGTCTCGCTTCTCCACAGTCCTCCCGTGTCCGGCGGCTCCCTCTGGCACCCTGTCTGGTCTCTACCTCCCCTCGTTCTCTACGAACCTGGTGAGTGGTGCTGACCTACAGGATGCGGGGGTCCACCAGTTCACTCCTGCACGTCAGAGAGTGACCCACTGTACAGAGGCTGGCACAGGCCGACACCTGGCTACGTTCACCCGTCAGCCGGGGTCGAGCCTGTACACTCTGACCACTGCGTCTCCTCCAGTTGCTGAGTCTGGTAGGGTAGTTACGTCGGGTCAGGTGTTTGCTGCGGCGTCCAGGTCTGGTCCTGAGTCTGCCCCCTGTTCGTGTCGTCTCCTGTCTCACGAGACTCTCCTCTGGCACCACCGCCTTGGCCACCCCTCTCTGCTTCGGCTCAGAGGTATGGCCTCCCGTCTTCTTGTGTCCGGTCTCCCCCGGTCCCTCCCTCCCCTTCCTCAGGGCCCTGGCCCTGCCTGTGTCCCCTGTGTCGAGGGGCGCCTGCGTGCTGCCCCTCACTCCTCCCAGTTTCCTCCGACAGAGGCCCCGTTGCAGACACTTCACATGGACGTGTGGGGCCCAGCCCGCGTCCGTGGACAGGGTCACGAGCGCTACTTCCTGCTCGTTGTTGACGACTACTCGCGTTACACCACAGTCTTCCCCTTGCGCAGCAAGGGTGATGTCACTGAGGTGCTGATCGACTGGATCCGCGCAGCTCGTCTCCAGCTCAGGCAGAGCTTCGGCTCGGACTTTCCTGTTCTGCGTCTGCACTCGGACAGAGGCGGAGAGTTCTCCTCTGGCCTTCTGCGTGCCTACTGTCGTGCACGGGGCATCCGTCAGACCTTCACGCTTCCGGACTCACCGCAGCAAAATGGGATTGCTGAGCGCCGCATTGGCATGGTCATGGACGTCGCTCGTACGTCTATGATGCATGCGGCTGCCCCCCATTTTCTGTGGCCGTTTGCGGTGAGGTACGCGGCGCATCAGATCAACCTCCACCCCAGGGTCTCCAGGCCGGAGACCTCCCCAGCCTTGCTGTGGACGGGGAAGGTTGGCGATGCGTCGGCGTTCCGGGTCTGGGGATCTCGGGCGTTTGTCCGCGACCTGTCTGCGGACAAACTATCCCCTCGTGCTGCTCCTTGCGTCTTCCTGGGGTTCCCCCCTGACGCGCCTGGGTGGCAGTTTTACCACCCCACCTCTCGCCGTGTTCTGTCCTCCCAGGACGTCACGTTTGACGAGTCAGTCCCCTACTACCGCCTCTTCCCCTACCGCACTCCGTCCCTCCCCCCACCCCCACTCTTCCTGGTACCAGGTCCCCCCCAGGTAGACCCCCTCCCCCCTCAGGGTCCTGCCCCTTCAGGTGTGTCCCAGGTAGACGCAGTCGAGCCTGTCGAGGTCACTGGTGACTCTGGTGCTGCTGAGGGTGCTGAGGCTGGGGGTGCTGTACCTGGGGGTGCGGAGCCTAGGGGTGCTGGGCCTGGGGGTGCTACGTCTGGGGGTGCTGAGCCTGGGGGTGCTGAGCCTAGGGGTGCTGAGCCTGGGGGTGCTGAGCCTGGGGGTGCTGAGCGTGGGGGTGCTGAGCCTAGGGGTGCTGAGCCTGGGGGTGCTGAGCCTAGGGGTGCTACGTCTGGGGGTGCTGAGCCTAGGGGTGCTACGCCTGGGGGTGCTGAGCCTGGAGGTGCTCCGCCTGGAGGTTCTCCGAGTGCTTCGTCTCGCCGGGAGCCACTTTCTCCACAGGAGCTACGTGAGTGGTTTGCCCGGCGCTGGAGGCGTGCTGCTGGTGCTGGAGGTCCTTCGGCTGCTGAGGGTGCTGCGGTCGCGGGTCCCGGAGGTGCTCGTCCTGGGTGCACTGGAGCTGGTGCTGCTGAGGGTGCTGGCGCTGAGACTACCGCTGGCAGTCCTACTGGGGGTGCTCCTGGTGCTGCTGGAGGTTCTGGAGCTACTGGTGGTGCTGCTGGAGCGGGTGCTCCTGATGAGGGTTCTGGTGCTGTCCCTGCTGCTTCTAGCGTCGCAGCGCGGCCTCGACCGTACTTCGTTCCACTCCTGCAGCAGGTTCTTGGTCTTCCACCTTCTACTGGTCCTCCTCCTCCCTTAGAGTGTCCACAGCCTGTCTCGTCCCAGCTGCAGTTGCAGCCTACCTCCCCTTTGCCTGCTCCTTCTCCCTACACTGGTCCTACTGGAGGTCTGGCTGAGCGTCGTGAGCCTGCGTCTCGCCCTGCGTCGCCTGTCCGTGCTGCTCGCACTAGTGGTCGCGGTTCGCGTCAGCGTCCTCCTCCTGTCCCTGGCACGCACCGTATGTCTCTGCGTCCGTCCACTGCTCCTCTGCGTGCCCCTTTGCCCTCTCCTCCTGAGTCCTCTCTTCCTGCTCTTGCCGACCCGGAGTCGGACTCTCTTCGTGCTGCCAGTCCTACTGTCACGCGTCTCCTTGCTACTGTTGTCACTGACCCTTCTTTCGAGTCTACTGCTGCGTCTGCTCTCGTTACTGAGCTCGTCGACTTTGCTGCTCGCTGTCGCTTAGACTACGCTGCTAGTCTTGTCGCTGAGTCTGAGTCTGTCTGTCCTCCGTCCGTCGGGGGTGAGTGTGCCCTTGGCACGGACGTCCTTGAGGACAGGCAGGAGGAGTTCCAGTGTCTGGCAGCTGCCTCACCTCATCTCGTGTCCGTACTGCTTACCCCTGAGGGAGACCCGGATGCACTTGACATCCCGACTCCGCGCTCTTACGCGGAGGCGATAGAGGGTCCCTACTCCTCTCAGTGGCAGGCAGCTATGGATGCAGAGATGGCTTCCTGGAAGTCCACAGGCACCTACGTTGACGCTGTCCCCCCTCCTGGGGCGAACATCGTCAGTGGCATGTGGATCTTCAGGGTGAAGCGGCCGCCGGTTTCTCCGCCTGTCTTCAAGGCACGTTACGTGGCTCGTGGCTTCAGTCAGCGGCAGGGAGTTGACTACTTTCAGACCTTCTCCCCCACCCCGAAGATGACCACTCTTCGGGTACTGCTCCACGTTGCTGCTCACCGTGACTACGAGCTGCACTCTCTTGACTTCAGCACAGCTTTCTTGCAGGGCAGCCTGCACGAGGAGATCTGGCTGCGTCGCCCACCTGGCTTCACTGGGTCTTTCCCTTCTGGTACCCAGTGGAGTCTCCGGCGTCCAGTCTACGGTCTCCGCCAGGCGCCACGTGAGTGGCACGACACACTGAGGACTACACTTGCGGCTCTTGGGTTTGCTCCTTCTACTGCCGACCCGTCGCTGTTTCTACGCACCGACACCTCTCTGCCGCCGTTCTACATCCTCGTGTACGTCGACGACTTGGTCTTTGCCACAGCTGACACTGCTGGACTCGCCTACGTGAAGTCCGAGCTGCAGAAGAGACACACGTGCACAGACCTGGGTGAACTGCGCAGCTACCTTGGCTTGCAGATCACCCGGGACAGAGCACGCCGCACCATTACCCTGACTCAGTCACACATGGTGCAGCAGGTCCTTCAGCGCTTCGGCTTCACGTACTCCTCGCCTCAGGCCACTCCTCTGTCTACTCGCCACTCGCTCTCAGCTCTGCCTTCGGATGAGTCCGTAGAGTCGAGTGGCCCGTACCCAGAGCTTGTTGGCTGCCTCATGTACCTGATGACCTGCACACGACCTGACCTTGCATACCCTCTTAGCATTCTGGCACGCTATGTTGCTCCTGGGAGACACAGACCAGAGCACATGGCTGCAGCGAAGAGGGTGTTGCGCTACTTGTGCAGTACGTCGGGCATGGGGCTAGTGCTTGGAGGGCGGAGTCCAGTGGTCCTCACTGGGCACGCGGACGCTTCTTGGGCTGACGACCAGGCTACGCAGCGGTCGTCACAGGGTTACACCTTCAGCCTTGGTTCCGGCTCTGTTTCGTGGCGGGCTACTCGCTCGTCTTCTGTTCTTGGCTCGAGTTGTGAGGCTGAGATCTACGCCGGGGCCATGGCTGCACAGGAGCTTCGCTGGCTCACCTACCTGCTGACCGACCTTGGAGAGCCGCCTCGTTCTCCTCCAGTCCTGTACGTAGACAACAAGGCCATGCTGGCCTTGTGTCGAGAGCAGCGACTGGAGCACAGAACAAAGCACATTGCTCTCCGCTACTTCCTTGCTCGTGAGCTACAGCAACGTGGTCAGTTGCGGCTTGCGTACGTGGCCTCTGAGGCCAACACTGCTGATGTCTTCACCAAGGCACTTCCGCCTTGTGATCATCAGCGCTTCTGCACTCAGCTGGGTCTTGTGCCCGTCTTGCCTCGCTCTCCTCTTGACCTTGCCTGTACTCTCACATATATATATACCTGCTCTTGCTTGTCTAGCTTTATATATATGTGTATACTCTTGCATGTGAACTGGCCGTGTGGCCTTGACCCTGTGCTCGGACTGTGTGGTGACTTTGTGATCCACCCTGAGCTTGCTTTGCTTTACATTGCTTGACTGGTCTTGTGACCCCTTGTTCTCCCCCACTTTGCCTATGGGGGTGTGTCAGAACATTATAGCTTATGCTGTTGTGTAGGCTATAGTGGGGTATCCCATAGGGGGTACAACCAATTAGGGTTTCATATTTGTACTCACTTCATTTCATAGTTCATCCATTCTTGTTCAAATCTTCTCAGACTGTAAACTAGGATGTCATCGAGGTAAACTATGACGCATTTATCTAAGAGCGGTCTAAATGCCTCGTTCATGGTCATCTGAAAAGTCGCCGGTACGTTGGTCAGCCCGAAGGGCATCACCGTGTACTCGAACGACCCGTTTCTAGTCCTAAATGCTGTCTTGGCGCAGTCCGATGGTTCGACCCGAATCTGATGGTAACCCCCCCCGTAAGTCTATTTTCGAAAACACCCGTGCTGTTCGCAATTGGTCGATCAGTTCGTCGGCGCGAGGAATGGGGTATCGCGACTTGACTGTTACCCTGTTCAGTGCCTTGTAGTCGATACACATGCGAAATCCCCCGTCTTTCTTCGGCGTGAACAGTATCGGTGCGGCGAATGGCGACGAGCTTGGTCGGATTATTTTTTTTTCTAACAGGTAATCTAACTGCTTCCTTAGCTCGTCGAGCTCGGGCTGTGTCAGTCTGAACTGGCGTTGTACGGTTGGCTGTGCCCCTGGTTCTAATTCAATTCGGTGGTCATGTGCTCGCTGAGGTGGCAACCCTTCTGGTAAGTCGTCGGGGAAAATCCCGGGGTACCGTTTCAACAGTTCCTGTAATTCGGGCGGTACAGCTTCCAGCAGTTTCTTGAAATCGCTCGGCTGCTCTGCTTCCTCTACTACTGCGATATCTACTGCGTACACGTCAGCTCCGGCAGCGACAGCCCGTTTCATCGTGATGGCGTTGACGTGCACCGTTGATGACTCGGGCGACTGCCAGCGAGGTAGTTGGACCCAATTACCACTACTTCGCACGGTGCAGCTACCTGTCGTCCAGTCAATTCGTGGGTTATACCGTCGCAGCCAATCGCGCCCCAGTAAAATGTCGTGCCCATCCAGTGTTGTTGCGAGCGTTTCCAGTGTAAACCCAAAATTTCCCCCGCAGCGGACTTTGACTCTCTCCACCTTTTCCCGTATGGCCAGCGGCGTGCCGTCAACTAAGCGTGCGTCTATCTCCGGTAAGCATCGGCTAAGTGTCAGTCGCAGTTTTCGTGCGGTTGCGGTATTAACTAAACTGTGGCTTGCTCCTCCGTCAATAAAAAACTTCACTGCTGCTCCCTGTATTTTCCCGTGGATCAGTACTGGGCAATCCGTCGCTGTACCCTCCTTATTCATCCGAGCCCGATCGATGGCGTGAATCGGTACTGTGACTCGGTGAGGGTCGGTGTGGTTGGGCGAGCAGGCAGTCTCGTCAGTAGTTGGCCCAACTTCTACTGACTGCTGGCGTTTCCTTGCCTCTGAGACTCCCTCCCCTGCTCTGCTCCGCGGCGCCTTAGCTCCTCTGGGCATTCGCTCTTGCGATGGCCCGGCCTGTTGCAAGCAAAGCAGCGCCCCTTAAATGGCGCAGCAGCTGCATTTGTCGCAACGGCGTTCACAGTGGCATGCTCGATCGGTCCCCGAGGACGATGTCCGTGGTAGAACCCCGGTCTCGGTCGTCGTAGGATGTCGATTTTCTCGGCGAGCGCGAGAATCTCGTTGAAATTCGAGAGTCCGCGTAGCATGATCTCGTACGAGATGTCCGGCTTCAGCCCTCCGACGTAACGGTCCACCCGCTCCGCCTCGTGCATATAGCCGACTTGCTCGCAAAGTGCGAGAAAACCGCGCGTGTAATCTTGAACCGATCCGAGCTGCCGCCAAGTACGCAATCTCTGACGCGCCGAAATAGAAGCCGCGATCGGCTCGAAGCGTGCCCGAAGCCCTGCGCACCACGCATCCCACGTGCTGTATTGGGCGGTTTCGCAGAACGAACTCCAGGTAACAGCTGGACCCGTGGGCCCTCCCTCTTGCGACGGTGGCTCGTAGGCGCGTGGCGACGTCACGATGACTCGCCACCAGTCCATGGCGGGGCCCCTTAGCAGCGAAACGGCATACCGAATCTTCGCTGCGTCCGACTCGACGTAATTCGCGTCGAAAAAAACGTTCATCGTGAAGACCCACGATTGAACCGTCGGACCTCCACGTTGGCTTGGGTCGAAACAGGGCGGGCGTTGCGGTTTGAGTGGCATTGGCGCCATGAAGGCTTGTTCGCCACTTGTCGCTGCGAATTCCACGTGCCGACGGTCTCCGCGAGGCTCCCGTGGGCTTGGCGCGCTTCTGTTTCCTCCCATGCCAGGCATTGGTTGGGCGGCGCTATCACTGGCTGCGCCCGAGCGCTGTCCCATGCTGTCGTGTGGTGTTGGCGTGCCGGACGAGATGACGATCGGCTCGTCTGATTGCGCAGGTGCATTTGTTGGTGCGTGTGGTGCTGCTGGAGTGTTCACCGAGGATTGCTGACGCGCGGAGTCACGCTCCGCTGTGAGCGTCGCAATTTCGAGCGCCGAATCTTCGAGTTGGCGCACCAGACGGTCGAGCTGCTCCTGTATCAATGTGGCGAGCGTGAATTCGGCCATGGCGGGGGTGTCGGGCGAGCTCAGCGAGAGCCTCAGTCGTGGCCGTGCGTGCTTACGAGAGAGCACTACGAGCGGCGGTGCTGTATCGCTGAGAGACGTCTACCCCCCCCAAAAATTGAGATAGTGGGGAAGCGAAGGTGTGGGTGCGGTCCGAGAAGAGATCGTAGGCTCTGATAACCAAGTGTTACGAGTGCAATTGAGTGAACGAACGAGAATTGCACTATCGAAGCAAGAGTACAATGAGCGAAGGAATGAGCGAAGAATATATAGCGAAACTACAGTGGTAACGGTAATGGACTGTGGTTGTCGCGCGACGGGCCTGTGACTGAGGTTGGGAAAAGTGTCGAAGCGGAGGCCCGGAGCGCGGGTTACCCGCCGAGCCGTGAGGTCGGGGTGCGACGTGTGAAGGTCGCGGGCGGATTGTCGATGCGAGGATTGCGAGTGGTAACGGTGCTGACTGTGGTGCTACAGTGGTGTACGCGTTGAGCAGGGATGCGAAGTAAGGGAAAAGAGATTTTCCTTACAGTACTACTAGCGACCCTGCGCTTTGAAGGGGACTACAGTGCCAGTAGCGGGCACTTTCCACCCCTCCGTGCCTCAGACAGGGAAGATATAGAAACAAGACCGGCCATTTTCAGGTGCATGCCGTTTAGTCGAGGCGCGTTATTCAGGTGCATGCCAGGTTGCGTACACATTTCTCAGGTTAATCTATGTCTCTCGTAATTTCACGCGTTGTTCAGGATTCGATTAAATTTGGCACAAAAGGTCTGAAATAGATGAATTTTCGGGCTACGCAAATCGGGATCGGAATGGTTGGCTCTCGATGCTTCATTTTCTGACGTCACTCAGTGCAATGATTGCATTTCTGCCCAATTTATGCGCAAATGTTTGCTTCGCACCAACTCATTTCGAACGAATTGTAATGGTAAATCGTTGTACTCATGGCGCAGGTGGCGGACGCTTCGCGGGTCAAACCAGCAAACCCTAGCGGGACGTGCATTCTTTGGAAAGGGTAATCCGAAACACGAGAAATATGCCCGAGTGTTAGAGGGAGTTACCCCTACGGCTATTAAGGATATATTGTACGTTACATGTATATTCAATGACACGTAATTAACGCCATGGCACACCACCTTTTCCAATATACATGTACGGCAAAACATTTTTTGGTAGATGCAATAATTTACAAACACTCACGAACGGTTTGCTGATTTGCCATGCGCAGCGTCCGTCATCTGCGTCAACAGTACAACAGATCTAGCATTATATTCGTTCGAAAAGAGTTGGTGCGAAGCAAAAATTTGCGTAGAAATTGGGCAGAAATGCAATCATTGCACTGAGTGACGTCAGAAAATGAAGCATCGAGAGCCAACCATTCCGATCCCGATTTGCGTAGCCCGAAATTTCATCTATTTCAGACCTTTTGTGCCAAATTTAATCGAATCCTGAACAGCGTGTGCAATTACGAGAGACATAGTTTAACCTGAGAAACGTGTAAGCAACCTGGCATGCACCTGAATAGCGCGCCTCGACTAAACGGCATGCACCTGAAAATGGCCGAAACAAGACAGTAGTCTTCCCCACATTCATCCACGTGTCACCAATTTCCATGCCACGTACTGTACTGGACATTCTGACCAACTGTGCGCAACAGACTTTTGTCCCTTCTGCCAAATCGAAACCAATCTGACCGTGGGCAAAAAATATAAACCCCAATCGGACTGCATGCCACTCGGGAGCCTCATACCTTAAATTTTAGGGTTGATGCCTCCCGAATTGCATGCCTTCCATGTGGGGTTTATTTTTTTTTACTTGCCCGCTGACTTATTGCACTGCCTGCTGACGCAGGCCTGTGTTCCGAAATTTTGGGCGCGAAACAGTAGCCTATCAGATTTCGGAACAGTGTGGCAACCGAGCCACCCAGAGTGTGGATTCGATTTGGATTTTTGTGACACGTGGGTGAATGTGGGGAAGATTACTGTCTTGTTTCTATAACTTCCCTGTCTGAGGCACGGAGGGGTGGAAAGTGCCCGCTACTGGCACTGTAGTCCCCTTCAAAGCGCAGGGTCGCTAGTAGTACCCCTACCAAAGCTACTTACCCAAAAAAATGCAAAGAACGGTCTGGGGTGGAAAATTTGTTTTGTTAGGTTAGCTTTTGCTCGAAAACTCCTCAGCGTCAAGAAGCGTGAACGAAGCGCTCTGAAAACCACACCATCCCACCCAGCCGAAATAAATTGTGACACAACTTTCAGAGGAGTGTGCAGTGCAGTCGTCAGAGTGCAGTGCAGTCGTCATAGCATTTCAAATCTCAATAATACAGCACACTCAATATCAATAAGTACAATATTGTGTTGAAACAAAATCTAGGTGGGAAATGGGGAGTGGAGGGTGGGAGCAAGAGAGTTGAAAATTGCAAATGAGACTAGGTGGCAGGTCCCCAAGACCTGCCGAGAGATGAAGGAGCTTGTCTCCTTTACAGCACACCCCTCTTCAAATCGAATCACAATCTGTAAATTTTTTATTATAAAAAATTTCTCATATTGTGACACGACTTTCAGAGGAGTGTGCAGTGCAGTCGTCATAGGGGGAACGAGACATCAGGAAGGTGGTCGGCGACGATGTCGTTCAATGGTAGCCAAGTAGCGAGTGGTCGAGCTGGATCGGAGCGGGTCTTGAAGAGTGCGCGAGGCATCGACAAGCTCTCGATCGAGCTGGGTAATGTACATCTCTTTGGCCGTGTCGCTACGCCACCGGCCAAGAGCCTTGAAGAGCCGATCGAGAACACCAACATCAACCGCCACGGTTGCGGCCGACTTACGGAACGAGTGGGTGCCAAGATATTCCGGGTTGAGGCCGACACGAGAAAAGCCATCGCGGCACCAACCCCGAACGGTAGCGTACGAAGGGGAATGGTCGGAAGGAGACGCCCGGGCCCCAGGCCAGAATACCCGTATAAGCGGCCCAACAGTATCTCTGGAGTAACCAGCGATGAAAAGAAACTGTTGGACTCGCGAGACCGGACAATGGCGAGCAGAGGAGGCCGCCACTGGGACCCACACGCCCCTGCCGGCTTGGTCGGTCTTCGAACGAGGGATGAACAACCACATGCAGTCCATGTTGGACTCGATGTGGTGCCACTGGAGAGAAATCAAATCAGAATAGCGCAGGAATGCTGTGAACATCAGAAGGGGAACTAGTCCTCGCTGGAATGTAGCGGGGTATGAGGACGCAAAGTAAATGTCACATATGTCGTATATCTTAGAGGGTGGTATTGGCTCTTTGGCCCGAGATGGCCGTATGCAGTGACGTTGTGCGTACTCCTTCACTTGGGACGAAAGTGGTCCGCGAAGGGGGGACACTTCGCCGATCAGCCAATGGGCGCACGAGATCGCGGAACATGCAGATCGTATAGCTGAGATCGGGGCGCCATTGCGAACGGTGTGTAGCAAGAACAAAGCGACAGTTAGGTCACTCCCAGGAAGGAACGGAAGTGAGTGTTGAATACAAAATTCGCGATATTGTCTCCAGTATGGCTCGTATGTGCGAATCGTAGACTGAGCGCGAAGACTAACAGTGAGCGTTAAAAGGTCCAAGAGTAAATGGCCAAGCCCAGAACCTGCGCACAAGGAATATTATGCATTAGCGAATATATAACGAAGGGCATACATATGAGAGTTTGGAAAACCAGCGCCGCTGAAGGCGAGGTGATCGCTACCGACGCACAAACAATCAGAACCGACGGCAAGACGCAAGGTGGCAACGACTTCGTCCGCCCAACCATTGGGGTGCACCAGTGGCCACCAAAAAGCACTGGGCCATCGTGGGACCACTAGGGTGAGCGAGGTGTTCGAGCGGCGAGCATGGGCAAGAACCGCTGGGATGATGGGGGGTGGTGGGAATGCGTAGCAATTTTCCCCTTCCCAGCTGAAGGAAAATGCGTTTTGCTCGAAGGCAGAGCTACAGTGCTCGAGCGAGCAGAAGCGAGAGAGCTGAGCATTAGCAGCTGACGCAAACAGGTCGATTGAGTGTGGCCCCCAGCGCCGCTCAAGTAGGAGGAACCATGGCCGAGCGAGGAAGTAGTCGTCATGGAGCTCGATCTTCGACAACTCATCTGCCTCGGTATTAAGCCCGCGCGGGATCCACTGGACGGTCAGGCGAATCTTGTGGCGCACACAGAGTTGAATAATAGCCCGATAGATGAGTGTCAGCTCGAGGCGGCGAGATCCTCCTTTCTTGAGGATGTAATAAGCGGCTTGATTATCGCTGCGAAGCAGGATATGACATCGCCGGATCTCAGCCGTAAATGATGAAAGAGCCCATAGAATTCCAGCGAGCTCACGAAGTGTGCTAGATGAAGCCGTGAGAGCCTGGGATAAAGGGCATGAAGAAGAGCCCACACGGCCATCCGGTGTAGAGAAGCACGCACCCCACGCATGATCGCTGGCATCCACGTACATGACCACGTCGAATAGGTGTTGGTTGTGAAAACACGACCCGTTAAATCCATCGAACTGCGAGAGCCAGAACCGCAACTCATCCACGGACTCCGCGCTCAATCGGATCGTTGCGCCCCACGAAGGGCAGTCCGCGATTTGTGAGAGCACGTGATGGGAGAAGGCGAGTGCCATGGCACCCAGCGCCAGAGTCATCGAAGCTAGCATGCCGGTTATGCGAGCGACACGTCGGACTGGGATACGATGTCCCTTTTCGCCGAGAGCACAAGTTTGTCGAAGTTCGGCGAGCAACCGTTCCCGGCGATCGGCGTCGACAAAAAACGAAGTTGTGCGAGTGTCTAGCATGAGGCCCAACAATTTGAGGCATTGCCTCGGTTCGAGTTGCGACTTCTTCATATTTATAACGAACCCAGCGCATCCCATATCGTCCAGAATGACCGCGCGGTTGCGAAGGGCCTCGGTCCGAGTGGTGCTGATAACGAGAATATCGTCGACATATGGGATCAATCGTATGCCACGGCTACGCCAGCGTTTTGCAAGTTGTTTAATTAATTGGGTGAAAACGAACGGCGCGGTGGCCAACCCAAATGGAAGAGATAGAAATTGGTAGCAACGTCCTTGGAGAGTGAAACCGAGGAACCGCCAAAACGACGGATGAATATCCACGTGATGGTATCCCGATTTCAAATCAATTGTGAATAACCAATCGTTTTTCTGCACCAAATCGGGTACCCGATTAAGCCCCTCGTAGCGAAACCTAGGGACTGAAAGGAAAGAGTTGACGTGACGGAGGTCCAAGATGAGTCTCTTCTGTCAGATTTATATGACTTAGCTGCTGTAGGCTATAGTGGGGTAGCACATATGGGGTACAGCTTTCTAGGGTTTGTACTTGTACCCAACTTTCCCTTAGTCATTTCATTCCTCGTTCATTTTCACATGGTACAGAGCAGGTTCCCCTGTGGGAACTGTTCTTAGGGCCCACCAACTTTTTTTTCCTGCCCGTAGCACGTTCAGCCTCTGCCCGAGTCGCGCTCCCCTCTCACGGCCCCGTCGCGCCGCCCTTACGACCCCGTCGCGCCGCCTCAGCGGCCCCGTCGCGTCGCGCCTCCCTAGCGGCCCCGTCGCGTCGCCCTTGCGACCCCGTCGCGCCGCCCTCGCGGCCCTTTCGCGCCGCCCTCGCGGCCTCCTCGAGCCGCCCTCGCGACCCCTCCACGCCGCCCTCGCGGCCCCGTCGCCTACCCTTGCGGCCCCGGCGCCACCCTTCCCGGCCCCGGCGCCGCCCTTCTCGGCCCCGGCGCCGCCCTTCCCGGCCCCGGCGCCGCCTCTGCTGGCCCCGTCGCCCCAACCTTGCGACCCCGCGGCCCCACCCTTAAGGCGCCGGTCGCCACCCTTCGTGGCCCCACCGCCGCCCTCAGCGGCCTCGTCGCCGCCCCACCCGGCCCCGCCGCCGTCCCCACGCGGCCCCGCCGTCACCACCGAGCCGCCGACGCCGCTGAGCCGCCGATCTACCGAGCCGCCGCTACTGCCGAGCCGCCCGAGCCACCCGAGCCGCCCGAGCCGCCGAGCCACCTGAGCCGCCCGAGCCGCCGAGTCGCCGAGCCGCCGAGCTCCAGTTGCTGCCGAGCCGCCGTGCCGCCGAGCCGCCCGAGCCGCCCGAGCCGCCGAGTCGCCGAGCCGCCGAGCTACAGTTGCTGCCGAGCCGCCGAGCTGCCGAGCCGCCCGAGCCGCCCTGTCCGGTAAGAGCGGCACCTCTACCACTGCGCTGCCCTTACCCTACTGCTCCAGCTGCTAGTCTACTGCTGTCATGGCTAACCCCAGTGTCCTCGCTTTTGACGCTGAGGGTCGGGCCATTGACTTTGACGTCTGGGTAGATGACCTGCAGCTTTTCCTACAGTGCGACAGGGCAGACGGTCTCTCTCTCTTTGACCTCACTTCTGGTGCCTCTTCTGCCCCTGCTGCTGATGCTGACGCCACTGTTCGCTCACAGTGGGCCACACGCGACGCTGCTGCCCGTCTTGCTGTGCGCCGCCACTTGCCTACCGCTGAGCGTGCACACTTTAGTCAGTACAAGAGTGCTAAGACCTTGTACGACGCTGTAGTTGCACGCTACTCTTCCCCTGCCAGTGCTGCACTTAGCCGCCTCATCCTGCCGTACCTCTTTCCTGACCTCGCCGCTTTTCCCACAGTCGCTGACCTCATTACGCACCTGCGCACTAGTGACACTCGCTACCGCGCTGCCCTTCCTCCTGAGTTCTGCGCCAAGAACCCCCCCCCTATGTACATCACCCTCTACTACGTAGTCACCCGGCTCCCTGACACCCTTCGCCCGGTCAGGGACCACTTTCTCTCTGTTTGCCCCACCACCCTCACCGTTGACCTCCTCGAGGAGCGCCTCCTAGCAGCAGAGAAGAGCATAGTCGCTGTAGGAGCCTCTCGTGGTGACCCTCGTGCCCCTGTCTTTGAGGGGTGCTCCCCCTCTCCTCTCTTGCCCTCTGCTGCTGCGGCCGACCTCGTTGGTCTTGAGTCGGTCGGTGCGGCGTCTGCCCCTAGCGGGAGACGCCGCACTGGCAAGGGCAAGGGGGGCAGGGGCGCTGGAGGAGCTAGCGGGGGCGGTGGAGGCGGCGGTGGAGGCGGCGGAGGGGGTGGGGGTGGCGGTGGGGGTGGTGGCGGGGGTGGGGGCGTCGGTGGCGGCAGTGGAGGCGGAGGCGGCGGCGGCGGTGGCGGTGGGAGCGGAGGTGGCGGAGGTGGCGGCGGTGGAGGAGGCGGCGGCGGAGGAGGTGGAGCTGGTCGGGGTGGCGCTGCGCAGAGGGTCGGCTCCGGTGGTGGTCAGCGCCAGCAGCAGCAGCAGCAGCAGCGCACTCGTGAGATCCCCCCCCCTCAGCAGCTTCGTGAGTGGTACGCTGCACGCCAGCGGGGTGGGGGTACTGGTCCGTGCACCTACGTCCTACGCACCGGCGACCGCGCGGGTGAGCCGTGCGGGGGTGCGCACTCCACCCAGCGCTGCTTTGGCCGCCTGACGGACGCTTGGCGTCACCAGTTCCCTGAGGCCACTGAGATCCCTCGCTGGGGCGAGCTGTCTAGGGCGGGAGTAGCTATCTTTGACCTTGACTTTGATGCTATTCTTGCTGCCATGTATGCTGTGACTATTAGTGATGAGGGTGACTATTACAGGTGTTTTCCGCCCGACCCGGGCATTGGGACTGCTGCTCTAGGTACTGGTGAGGCTGCTGCTCTAGGTGCTAGCGAGGCTGCTGCTCTAGGTGCCAGTGCGTCTGCTTCCTCAGGTGCTGGTGAGTCTGCTCTCTCAGGTACTGCGTCGGCTCCGGCCTCCCACACCTTCACTCTTGACTCGGGGGCTTCTCGCTCCTTCTTTCGAGACCGCACCACACTCACGCCGCTTGGTCGGCCAGTTGCAGTCTCTCTGGCAGACCCCTCTGGGGGTCCTGTCCTTGCTCACTTCTCCACTGTCCTCCCGTGTCCGGCGGCCCCCTCTGGCACCCTGTCTGGTCTTTACCTCCCCTCGTTCTCTACTAACTTGGTGAGTGGTGCTGACCTATAGGATGCGGGGGTTCACCAGTTCACTCCTGCGAGCCAGCGTGTGACCCACTGCACGGACACTCGGACGGGCCGACACTTGGCCACGTTTACACGTCGGCCGGGGTCGAGCCTGTACACACTGACCACTGAGTCTCCTCCAGTCACTGCGTCTGGTCAGGCAGCTGCGTCGGGTCAGGTGTTTGCTGCAGCGTCCAGGTCTGGTCCTGAGTCTGTCCCCTGCTCGTGTCGCCTCCTGTCTCACGAGACTCTCCTCTGGCACCACCGCCTTGGTCACCCCTCCCTGCCTCGTCTCCGAGGCATGGCCTCCCGTGTCCTTGTCTCTGGTCTTCCCCGGTCCCTCCCTCCCCTTCCTCCGGGGCCTGCCCCTACCTGCGTCCCCTGTGTTGAGGGGCGGCAGCGTGCTGCCCCTCACTCCTCCCAGTTTCCTCCGACAGAGGCCCCGCTGCAGACGCTTCACATGGACGTGTGGGGCCCGGCCCGCGTCCGTGGACAGGGTCACGAGCGCTACTTCCTGCTGGTGGTTGACGACTACTCGCGTTACACCACAGTCTTCCCCTTGCGCAGCAAGGGTGATGTCACTGAGGTGTTGATCGACTGGATCCGCGCAGCTCGTCTCCAGCTCAGAGAGAGTTTCGGCTCGGACTTTCCTGTTTTGCGTCTGCACTCTGACAGAGGCGGAGAGTTCTCCTCTGGCCTTCTGCGAGCCTACTGTCGTGCACGAGGCATCCGCCAGACCTTCACGCTTCCGGACTCTCCACAGCAAAATGGGATTGCTGAGCGCCGCATTGGCATGGTCATGGACGTCGCCCGTACGTCCATGATGCATGCGGCTGCCCCCCATTTTCTGTGGCCGTTTGCGGTTCGGTACGCGGCGCATCAGATCAACCTTCACCCCAGGGTCTCCATGCCGGAGACCTCCCCAGCCTTGCTGTGGACGGGGAAGGTTGGCGATGCGTCTGCGTTCCGTGTCTGGGGATCTCGGGCGTTTGTCCGCGACTTGTCTGCGGACAAGCTGTCCCCTCGTGCTGCTCCTTGCGTCTTCCTTGGCTTCCCCCCTGACGCGCCAGGGTGGCAGTTCTACCACCCCACCTCTCGCCGTGTTCTGTCCTCCCAGGACGTCACGTTTGACGAGTCGGTCCCCTACTACCGCCTCTTCCCCTACCGCACTCCATCCCTCCCCCCGCCTCCGCTCTTCCTTGTGCCAGGTCCCCCCCCGGTAGACCCCCTCCCCCCTCAGGGTCCTGCCCCTTCATGTGTGTCCCAGGTAGCGCAGTCGAGCCTGTGGAGGTCGCTGGTGACTCTGGTGCTGCTGGGGGTGCTGAGCCTGGGGGTGCTGACTCTGGGGGTGCTGAGCGTGTGGGTGCTACGCCTGGGGGTGCTGAGCCTGGGGGTGCTGAGCCTGAGGGTGCTACGACTGGGGGTGCTGAGCCTGGGGGTACTGAGTCTGGGGGTGCTGAGCCTGGGGGTGCTACGACTGGGGTTGCTGAGCCTGGGGGTGCTACGCCTGGAGGTGCTGAGCCTGGGGGTGCGGAGCCTGAGGGAGCTGGGCCTACTCGTGTGGCGTCTGGCGGTGCTGGGCCTGGAGGTTCTCTGGGTGCTCCGTCTAGACGGGAGCCACTCTCTCCACAGGAGGTGCGTGAGTGGTTTGCCCGGCGCTGGAGGCGTGCTGCTGGAGCTGGAGGTTCTTCGGCTGCTGAGGGTGCTGGTGCCACGGGTCCCGGAGGTGCTCGTACTGGGAGTACTGGAGCTGCTGGGCCTGCGGGTACTACTGGAGCTGGAGCTGCTGAGGGTGTTGGCGCTGAGGGTACTGCTGGCGGTACTGGAGGCGGTCCTGCTGGGGGTGCTACTGGTGCTGCTGGAGGTCCTGGAGCTACTGGAGCTGCTGGGGGTACTGGAGCTGGAGGTGTTGCTGGCGCTGGTGCTACCACTGGGGGTACTGGTGCTGTCCCTGCTGTGTCTGGAGTCGCTGCGCGGCCTCGGCCGTACTTCGTTCCGCTTCTTGAGCAGGTTCTTGGTCTCCCGCCTTCTACTGGTCCTCCTCCTCCCTTAGAATGTCCACAGCCTGTCCCGTCACAGTTACAGTTACAGCCGGCCTCCCCACTGCCTGCTCCTTCTCCCTACACTGGTCCTACTGGAGGTCTTGCTGAGCGTCGTGAGCCTGCGTCTCGTCCTGCGTCGCCTGTCCGTGCTGCTTGCGCTAGTGGTCGTGGTTCGCGTCAGCGTCCTCCCCCTGTGCCCGGCACGCACCGGATGTCTCTCCGTCCGTCCACTGCTCCTCTGCGTGCCCCTTTGCCTTCTCCTCCTGAGTCCTCTCTTCCTGCTCTTGCTGACCCGGAGTCGGACTCCCTTCGTGCTGCCAGTCCGACTGTCACGCGTCTCCTTGCTACTGTTGTCACTGACCCTTCCTTTGAGTCCACTGCTGCGTCTGCCCTAGTTGCTGAGCTCGTCGACTTTGCTGCTCGCTGTCGTCTAGACTACGCTGCTAGTCTTGTTGCTGGGTCTGAGTCTGTCTGTCCTCCGTCCGTCGGGGGTGAGTGTGCCCTTGGCACGGACGTCCTTGAGGACAGACAGGAGGAGTTCCAGTGTTTGGCTGCTGCTTCACCTCATCTCGTGTCCGTACTGCTTACCCCTGAGGGAGACCCGGATGCACTTGACATCCCGACTCCGCGCTCTTACGCGGAGGCGATAGAGGGTCCCTACTCCTTTCAGTGGCAGGCAGCTATGGACGCAGAGATGGCTTCCTGGAAGTCCACAGGCACCTACGTTGACGAGGTTCCCCCGCCTGGGGCGAACATCGTCAGTGGCATGTGGATTTTCAGGGTGAAGCGGCCGCCGGGTTCTCCGCCTGTCTTCAAGGCGCGTTACGTGGCTCGTGGCTTCAGTCAGCGGCAGGGAGTTGACTACTTTCAGACCTTCTCTCCCACCCCGAAGATGACCACTCTTCGGGTACTGCTGCACATAGCTGCTCACTGTGACTACGAGCTACACTCTCTTGACTTCAGCACTGCTTTCTTGCAGGGCAGCCTGCACGAGGAGATCTGGCTGCGCCGCCCACTTGGCTTCACTGGGACTTTTCCTCCTGGCACCCAGTGGAGCCTCCGGCGGCCAGTCTACGGTCTCCGCCAGGCACCGCGTGAGTGGCACGACACACTGAGGACTACGCTTGCGGCTCTTGGGTTTGCTCCCTCTACTGCCGACCCGTCGCTGTTTCTGCACACCGACACTTCTTTGCCGCCGTTCTACATCCTCGTGTACGTCGACGACTTGGTCTTTGCCACAGCTGACACTGCTGGACTCGCCCACGTGAAGTCCGAGCTGCAGAAGAGACACACGTGCACAGACCTGGGTGAACTGCGCAGCTACCTTGGCTTGCAGATCACCCGGGACAGAGCACGCCGCACCATTACCCTGACTCAGTCACACATGGTGCAGCAGGTCCTTCAGCGCTTCGGCTTCACGTACTCCTCGCCTCAGGCCACTCCTCTGCCTACTCGCCACTCGCTCTCAGCTCTGCCTTCGGATGAGTCCGTAGAGTCGAGTGGCCCGTACCCAGAGCTTGTTGGCTGCCTCATGTACCTGATGACCTGCACTCGACCTGACCTTGCATTCTCTTAGCATTCTCGCACGCTATGTTGCTCCTGGGAGACACAGACCGGAGCACATGGCTGCAGCGAAGAGGGTGTTGCGCTACTTGTGCAGTACGTCGGGCATGGGGCTTGTGCTTGGAGGGCAGAGTCCAGTGGTCCTCACTGGGCACGCAGACGCTTCTTGGGCTGACGACCAGGCTACGCAGCGGTCGTCACAGGGTTACACCTTCAGCCTTGGTTCCGGCTCTGTCTCGTGGCGGGCTACCCGCTCGTCTTCTGTTCTCGGCTCCAGTTGTGAGGCTGAGATCTACGCAGGGGCCATGGCTGCACAGGAGCTTCGCTGGCTCACCTACCTGCTGACTGACCTCGGAGAGCCGCCTCGTTCTCCTCCAGTGCTGTACGTAGACAACAAGGCCATGCTGGCCTTGTGTCGGGAGCAGAGACTGGAGCACAGAACGAAGCACATTGCTCTTCGCTACTTCCTTGCTCGTGAGCTACAGCAGCGTGGTCAGCTACGCCTTGCTTACGTGGCCTCTCAGGCCAACACTGCTGATATCTTCACCAAGGCACTTGCGCCTTGTGATCATCAGCGCTTCTGTACTCAGCTGGGTCTTGTGCCTACCTTGCCTCACTTGCTCACCCCTTGACCTTGTTTGTACTGTTACATATATATATACACCTGCTCTTGCTTGTTTAGCCTTATATATATATGTAATCCTGCATGTGAACTGGCCTTGTGGCCTTGAACTTGTGCTCGGAATGTGTGGTGACGTTGTGATCCACCCTGAGCTTGCTTTGCTTTACTTGACTGGTCTTGTGACCCCTTGTCCTCCCCCACTTTGCCTATGGGGGTGTGTCAGATTTATATGACTTAGCTGCTGTAGGCTATAGTGGGGTAGCACATATGGGGTACAGCTTTCTAGGGTTTGTACTTGTACCCAACTTTCCCTTAGTCATTTCATTCCTCGTTCATTTTCACATCTTCTTGGAGGGTTGGACGACCACGTTCAACGGGCTAATGCGTGTTAGCGACAACGATGAGGGTACTACTCGGGCCGCGCCAGTCGCCAACAGCTCAGCCACCGCCTCGGCCGCGAAAGTGATAAAGTGCATCGCGCCGGCGTGATTGGCTGCAATGATGCGGGGTCGGTTCCGATGAGGCCCATGGAAGGCGGTAGCCTGAAGTAATTACCGACGTGATAAAACGGCTCTCGCACCACGTGCTCCACCATGCCGCACGAGGTCGACCACTCATGCGTGGTGTACTGACGCCTAAATCTTCGAGAGTAGCGGGGCCGCCGACTTCTGGGGGGTGGGCACGAGGTAGAAGGGCAAGGTTAGACTGGATGTTTCATGATAATGCACAATCTTCTTCATGCTCTCTTACCCCTTCTCTCTCATCTTCTCTCGCTCCTTTTCTTTCTCTCTCTTCCGAAAACGGAGGAAGGTAGGGCTTCACCCACTTGTGTACCCCTTTTTCTCTCCAGCCATAAACATGCATCACTTTTTTTTTTTTTTTTTTGAATGGCAAATCTTTCTCATGGCTAATAATAATAATAATCCACAATCAATTGCCGAACTCGTAATTCAGGAAAAATCTTTAAACAATCTTAGCAGGCCTATTGGCCCCTTGACCCCGCTGTGGGCAATCAGCAATCCCATGGCCAGATTCGCGGCAGTAAAAACACCGCCCGTCGCCGTCTCGACGCCATGTGTTCCAATGGTGTTCTCCCTGCCCTCTACTACGGGGGGGAGGATCGGCGCGAGAGCTCGGGTTGGTGGGCCGAATAGGCCTCTTTTTACTGGCCGCCACAATCTGGGTAGCGGCCTTCACATTCTTGTCCTCAACCACTTCTCCATATTTAATCTTTAGGGCCATGTTGGCCACTTCAAAACCGCGTTGGTCCGCGGTGAAGAGAAAGTGGATTTTTTCCTCTGCCTCCTCTACTATCTGCTGAAGGTAATCGGCGGCTTGCTCGCCGCCATGTGAAGGTAAGACAAACATGGCATGACGTGCAATAGCTTGGATACGTTCAAAACTGAAAAGTTGCGTACGGATTCCATCACTCTTTACCAAAGACGAGCGCAATTGGGGGCGCGCGGGGGGAATAGGAGCAAGGGTGAGGTTGGCGGAGCTGGACTTGGGGCGAACAGCATTACCTTCTTCCGGGCTCTCGGCGTGTGGGTCGGCATCCGCGTCTTCGCCGTCATGTTCGTCGGCGGGAGGAGGGATGCGAGCGCGGGGTGCTGTTGCTGCTGGCGGGCGAGCAGGTTCGGGTGGTGGCGCAGGTTCGCCATGGTTTCCACGCTGTAGCGCGGAGAGGAGGCCAATCACGTGGTGGATTGCGTCGTTGTTGGTAGTTGGAATGTTGTTGTTGGTATAACGCGCAGAATTATTTTCTGCAGAACGGGGTGCTGTAGATGCAGCGGAGCGGGCTGCAGCGCGTTCGCCGGTGGCACCTCCCGTGAGGATTCGCTGAAGGATTCGCTGCGCGTCAGGATCCAGACGCGCCAGGATCTCAGCAAAATCGGCAGCTCCCGATTGGATATGCGCGCATCTTGCGGGGTGCGTTGATTCGCTCGGCGAGCAGCAGAATCCGGGCGTCGATCTTCTCGCCTGGCGTCCATAAAATTTCGCGCATGTGCCTGCGCGTGCTGGTCAAGATTCTGCTCGTGCCCCTCTCCGCGATTCTCGCCACGAGCTGCCCTCCCAGAATCTCGAGGTTGCTGGGGGTGCTGGTCAAGATTCTGCTCGCGCCCCAGCGCTCGAATCTCGCGGTCAAGATTTTGGCCGCCTCCCACCTCGCGATTCTCGCGGTCAAGATTGCGGTCGCGCCTCTGCTCATGATTTTCGCGGTCCAGATTTCGATCGCGCCCCTGCTCGTGGGGTGCCGCGCGTGGGGCGTCCTCAGCGGGTGCTGGCGACCGTTCGGGACGTGACGGAACATTTCCGCCCGCCGGATTTGTGTTGATACGCTCGCCCGCAACCTGCCGTTCGCCGTTAAAACCGGGGGGTAGATCGCGCACACCATCCGCTCCGACATTTTGGGAAGTCGAAGCGTTGACTTGTCGTGACCCATTAAAGCTGCAGTATACATTTGTCAGCTGGGTTTAGGGTTTTTATTGTGTGCCTCACAGCTTTGGGGCAACTTTTCAAATTTCAAAAGTTTTTGAACCCAACCTTTCAAATGTATACTGCAGCTTTAAGCAAGTCGAGAGCGGTAATTGTGCCAGCTGCTTCCCGACGAGGTGAGCGAGAACGATCACGGAGGGACGAGGCAAGATCTCCCTCACGCGTGGGTGAACCGCGACGTCCGTTACTCCTTAAATTCATGCGAGTAGGGGGAGGTCTTCCAGCCACAACAGAAATAAATCCGCTAGCCATTGTGGCTAAACGAGCAGCAACTACGTCTTCTAACAAAGTTTTCCTATGCCCAGATCTGGGCATAGGAGGGGTTTTGAGTGTGCTGGTGGTAAGCAAGAGAGTTGAAAATTGCAAATGAGACTAGGTGGTAGGTCCCCAAGACCTGCCGAGAGATGAAGGAGCTTGTCTCCTTTACAGCACACCCCTCTTCAAATCGAATCACAATCTGTAAAATTTTTATTATAAAAAAATTCTCATAGTGTACTGACAAGCTCCGAGATGATGCTTTACACCCGCCAAGTGATGTGTTACCGGCAAAATTGCGCGACGCGCCGGCGCGCGAACTTTTCTCAATCCCATCGACCAGCCTCGCACCGCAAGTAGGGCGACCGAGCCTCGTCCAAATGGATCGACCTACATGCGCTTCCACGTTATTTTCATGCTGCAGACGAGTTCATCTTGACGTTAGAGGTGCCATTTGGTTTTACGGCCAGAATCGCGGGATTACAGCTTGGGGTTTCGATCCTTTCATCAAAGACACATTTCGCGACGTGTGACGTCACTTCAGTCTGGTCGCGCAGACAAGGCTTGTCTTATGCTGTTTTTCTTTGGTCTGTTTTTTTACGGTGTAAAACGAACTAAACCCCGTAGGGTGGCATGCATACTTTCAAGTATCAACCCTAAACACCTTGACAGTTCCCGTGTTTAGGGTTGATCCCTCTCGAATTGCACCACATTCAAGGCATTAACCCTAAACACCATGCTTCCCGTGTTTAGGGTTGATGCCTCCCAAATTGCGTTCCTGCCTTTAGGGATTTTTTTTTTTTTTTTTTAGCCCCTGCTTAGATTCAGAGCTCCGTAGATGTTTCAGAAAATCGCGTTTGACACGCGCCAAAAAAGAAAAACATATCAGAATCCCAACCACTAGACCATTGGGATAAAAGGGCTTGTTAAGTAGCGAGTCAGTGCGCCCATAACCCCCCAGGCCAACATGCCTGTAACCCTTCCCTAGGATCGATCGGGGATCACCAGTGGACCTCTGACACCCCCCCGCACTGGGATGTCCGAAGTGCACACACCGGGATTCGAACCCGAGACCTTCGCTCTGATACCATATCAGAATCCCAACCACTAGACCATTGGGATAAAAGGGCTTGTTAAGTAGCGAGTCAGTGCGCCCATAACCCCCCAGGCCAACATGCCTGTAACCCTTCCCTAGGATCGATCGGGGATCACCAGTGGACCTCTGACAAAACATGTAGACATAAAACCTGACACGCGCACGAAACATTTTTGCGCCATCAGAAACAGACAAAACAACCGAAACTTGTAAGGTCAAGGCAATATAGCCACAACTGCGACCTTGTTTTTACGAAAACACGAACACCACCTGGCAAACATGTGCTGCGCGAAACAGTGACAATTAGGAAAGCCACTAATGATTACACTCTAAATTGTATATCAACATCGCGTAAGCGCATGTAGGTCGATTCATTTGCGAGGGGTTCGGTCGCCCTACCTGCGGTGCGAGGTTGGTCGATGGGATTGAGAGAAGTTCGCGTGGCGGCGCGTCGCGCAATTTTGCCTGTGTTACCGCTACAAGATACCATATTTGTCCAGCATATAAACAATACATAAATTAGAGGAGTAAGCGGGAAGCTACGTTCGGATTAGTGGAACAGCATATCCACCAACGCTAGCTTAGCAGTCAGCTCATGTCAGTTTGTATGGCCTTCGTCCTTGGAGGCTCCTATACTGAACTTCTGCAGAAGCTGCGATATCTCGTCCAAATGTGGCTCTTCCAAGGGGACCTGCATATGCAAACACGGAAACAAACGTTTGGGGAACAGAGCGGGCGGTTGAGGAAGAGACATCTCTTGAAGAAGGTAAGGTATTTCTAGGTTCTGCAAAAAGAAAAGAAGAACCAGAATGTGAAACTGTGAATGAGACCAGGGAAGCCTCTTACAGATTCAGTCGCTGTTGCGCTCCGTTCCTCGCCCGAACCAAACAGGCGTACGGGCCGCACCTGCCGCCTTCGCGTGCCCAAGGCTGATGCACCGGTTCGAGAGAGAGGAGAAGAGGAGGATCGGAGGATGGGGGAGGACGACGCTGATGCAGAGTGCTTGGCTTGTGGGGCCGACAGGGGAGCAGGGAGAGGGGCCGATGCCGCAGGAACCCCTGACTGGCTTCGACAGAGGGTGCCGCTGCTGGTGGCATGCTGCAGTGGCGATAGGTATTGTGTTTCCGGTTGTGACGGGTTAAAGGGACTGCCGCTATCCCTCACAGTGACAGTAACCGTTTCTGCCCCACACTGTGAGGCACCATGATAACCACACAGTGTATCATCTCCCTTACTGCTGCGTGCATGATCTCTGTTGCTGTCGGCCTTGTGTGATGAAGCTGAAGGTGAAGCAGAGGGTGAAGCTGCGGATGCCGCTGAGGGTGAGGCAGAGGTCACCGCGCTCCACTGCTTCATCTCCTCCAAAGCTGCAAAAATGCTCCTCTCCACCTGCTTCCTTGCACCTTCCTCCTCCTCTTCCTCCTCATCCTCATCCTCCTCCTCATCCTCGTCCTCCTCCTCATGACTCACATCATCATCACTACCACTGCCATCGTTACTAGCACTGCCATCATCACCATCTGCACTATTGTCATCACAATCAAGAGCACGACTCGCACCAGCACCATCATCAGCACCACAAACGTCCTCGCTACCGTGAGCATGACGGACAGCACCACTCACCATGTCGCACTTCCAGCAGCCACCAGCCTTGCCACCACCGTTGCATGCCACATACCTGCTCTGCCTGCTATCCGCCTCTTCCCCACCATCGCCCTCCTCATCCGCCCCTCCATGCTCACCCAATCCCAGCAGCTCCTCCAGCATGCTGTCCACGTCATCCCCCTCCCCTTCCAAGTCATCCCCCTCCCCTTCCACGTCATCCCCCTCCCCTTTTTCCTCCGCCTCCTCCTCCCCCTCTTCCCCCCCCTCTGCCTCCTCCGTCTCCGCCTCTCCATCATCCTCAGGTCCTTCCTCATCCTCCGTCCATTTCCTTTCCTCCAGCCCCACTCCCCCTTCATCCATTGCACAGCCTGATACACGATTCTTCGCTGCTACAGCTGCAGCCGCCGATCCCTGTGCTGCTACAGATGCCGCTACAGCCGAGGCAGCAGCCTGCTCTGCAGCTGCCTCGATAGCTGCAGCCACCATCACACGCAAACATGCTTCCTCAACCTCCCCTCCACCCTCCTCCCTCTCCTTCTCCCTCCTCCTCTCCCTCTCCCTCTCCCGCATTCTCATCCTCACCCGTTCCCTTACACGCAGCCTTTCTCTTACCCTCTCCCCCTTCCTCTCCCTCTCTCTTTCCCGCTCCCTCTCCCTCTCCTTCTGCCTCACCCTCACCCTCTCCCTCACTCTCTCCCTCTCCCTCTCCTTCTCTCGCCCCCTCTCCCTCTCAACCGCTTTCCTCACACCCTCCTCCACAGCAGCTTCAAGAACAACCGCCCCCACGTGCACCATCCCTCTTGCTCTCTCCTCCTCCCTCTCTGCCCTCCTCTCCAACTCCTCCCCAAGCTCTCTGCACCGTTCTCTCTCCTCCACCACTCTCCTCGCGGCCGCAGCAGCAGCAGCATGAGCAGCACGAGCAGCCTCCCTTGCTGCTGCTACCTCCATTGCCCTCCCCACCTCAATTCCCCCATCCCCCATATCTCCTTCCCTCTCCACCTCCCCTCCCTTCCTCGCCTCCTCTGCTCCCCTCCTCACCTCCTCCTCTCTCCGTGCTATCTCCTCCTCCTTTTTCCCTACCTCTACCTCCCTTCCACTCACCTCCTCCTCCCTCTTAGCTAAGAGCAGCAGTTGCTCGTCCCGCCGCCTAAGTGCCTCCTCTAAGAGCCACACATCTTCGTCCAACTTCTCCTCTCCCTCCCTCACTCTCTCCTCCCTTTCCCTCAGCCCCTCCTCCCGTCTTACCCTCTCTTCCATCCTCACTCGCCCCTCCTCCACCACAGCAGCACTCCGAGCCTCCACAGCAGCTTCGGCTTTGGCAACAGCTGCCCATGCAGCATTCAGCTTCTCCCGAGCCTTCTGCTCAGCTTCGGGCCATACCTCCTCCCAAACCTTTTCCCGAACTTCCTCCCGAAGCTGCTCCCAGAGCTCCTCCCGTACCTTCTCCCGAACCTGTTTCTCAGCCTCGTGCATCCGAGCCTCTGCCTTGGTCACAGCCTGGCTAACTGCCGCCTCTGCTACCCCTTCCAGCGCAATCCCCACGATTTCCATAGTAAACCTCTCTTTCTCAGAAGTTTCTACTGCCTTATCAGCCTGTGCTAGTGTTACCACCTCACCCACCGCCGAATCTAATGCAACCGCTGCAATTTCCATCGTAAACCTCTCTTTCCGAGAAGCTTCCGCTTCCTTTTTCTCAGCCTGTGCCACCATCTTCCTAACCGCTTCACCCATAGCTGACTCCAAGGCAACTGCTGCAATCTCCATTGTATACCTCTCTTTCTCAAAAGCTTCCGCTTCTGTCTCAGTCCGTGCTACCATCCCCTTCGTAATTGCCTCACCCACAGCTGCCTGCAAGACAACCTCTGCAATTTCCATCGTACACCTCTCTTTCTCAGAAGCTTCTTGTTCCTTCTTCTCAGCCCGTGCAACCGCCTTCCTAACCGCCTCACCCACCGCTGACTTCAAAGCAACTGCTGCGATTTCCATCGTATACCTCTCTTTCGCTGAAGCTTCCGCCTCCGACTTTGCAACCGCCTCACCCACCACTGACTCCAAGGCAACCGCTGCAATCTCCATCGCATACCTTTCCCTCTCAGACACTTCCGCTTCTGTCTCAGCCCGTGCTACCACTGCCTTTCTAACCACCTCACCCACCATTGACTCCAAGACGACCGCTGCAATATCCATTGCATACCTTTCCTTCTCAAAAGCGTCCTGAATCCTGGATTCCAGCTCACTCACACGTGACTTGAGCTCCTCACTCTCCCTCACACCCCTCTTCTTTTCCGCTCTGCTTCCTTTTGCCCCTCCCTCTCGCATCTCCCACCTCACATGCTGCAGACCCCTCTCTTCCTCGCCATTCCTCTCCCTGCCCCTAGACACCACCGTATCAACCACAGCAGCAGCCATATGCTCGAATTGCTGCAGCACAAGGCCAGCCTCCTCAGTTGACTTCGAAACCACCCTAGTCACCACCGCATCTACCACACCAGCAGCCAGGCCCTCAAATTGCTGCAGCACAAGCCCAGCCTCTTGTTTTGATTCAGAAATCACCTTAGCCACCACTGAATCAACCACAGCAGCAGCCAACTGCTCAAACTGTTGCAGAAAAATCCCAGCCTCCTCTGCCTGCGTTTCCGCCCTCTCCCTCTCCTTCTCCCTCTCTTCCCTCTCTTGCTGCACGATCAACCTCTCCATCTCCCCCTTCTCCCTCTCCCTCCTCAACTCCTCTCCAATCTCCCTGCACCTCTCCCGACCCCTCTCCACCTCTTCCCGCAGCTCCTCACACCTCCTCCTCTCCATCTCCACCTCTCCCTCCAACTCCCGACACCTCCTCCCCTCCCTCTCCACCTCCCTCTCCAACTCCTCACACCTCCTCCTCTCCTCCCCAAACAATCTCGCCACCCCTCTAACCGCCTCTCTCCCTGCTGCCGCCTCACCCTCCGCTGCTGCTGCTACCGCCTCAGCAGCAGCAGTCGCAGCTTCGGCTGCAGCCACTGCCTGTGCGTGCAACGCGTCTCTTGCCTGCTCTGCTGCCTCTAACCTCCCCTGCCACGCCCTCTCCCTCTCCTCCCCGTCTCTCACTTGCTCCTCCAGTGACTTTAGACTCGCCACAGCTGCTGCTGCAACGTCAGAGGCAACAACAGCAGGAGCTGTATCCTTTGAACCAGTGCTGCACATGGTCCTGGTGCTTTCTTTACTGTTCATCAGGACCATGTCTTCAGCTCTAGCCACTCGCTCCTCCAGCTCACGCACCTTCCTCGCAGCTTCCTCCAGCTCCCCCTGTGCAATCTGCATCGCTTCTGCCCTCCCTTCCTCTCTCCCTTCCCTCCTCCCTTCCTCTTTCCCCTCCTTCCTCCCTTCCTCTCTCCCTACCTTCCTCCCTTCCTCTCTCCCCTCCTTCCTCCCCTCCTCTCTCCCTTCCTTCCTCCCCGCAATTCTCCCATCCAGTCTCACATCCTCCATCCCTTCCCTCCACGCCTCCTCCCTGCCCTCTCTCCTCCCCTCCGCCCGCCCTTGAGCATAAGCCTCGTCAGCAGCAGCGCGGGCAGCAGCCTTCACCTGCTCCATCTCCTCCCTCGCCTCCTCCATTACCGCCGCCACTGCCTCTGCTATCATCCCCGCAGCGTCGCTCCCACCATCACTCGCACCATCACTCGCACCATCACTCGCACCGTCATTCCCACCATCACCATCACCATCACCATCCCTTTCCACATCCTCCTCCCCCTCCATCCCTTTTCCATCTCTCCTACCTTCACCGTCCTCCTCACTTTTCTCCACCTCTTTACCACCCCCATCGTCACTGTGAGTGCTGTTACTACAGCCCCTCTCGCACCCAGAACCACACACCATATTTGAGCCCACATCCTCCCCAACCCCTGCTCTCCCTCCCTCCTTCCCACGCACAAGCCCACGCTTCTCATTTTCTCCCTCGCTGTCCCCCACTCTCATCTCCCTCCCCTCCGTTCTCCTCTGCTCCACTGCGCCTGCCACTTTCATTGCCAGCTCAGCAGCCAGCTTTTCCAGGTCAGCTTTCAGCTGCCTCGCCCGTGTCTCGGCTTCCTCCCTCGCTGCCCTCTCAGCTGCAAGCAATGCCTCCATCCGTTCTATTTCGATCTGATTGGATTTGATTCTCTCCATCTCCGATGCTGCCTGCTGCTCCCCTTGCAGCTGCAGCGTACTAGAAGAGGGACCAGCAGCAGCAGTACAAGAAGCACCACCACCAGAACCAGCAGCAGTGGCAACAGGACCATCAGCAGAAGCACCATTAGAAGCAGCAGCACCCCCACCAGCATTGGAAGCAGCAGGCGAAGACACAGACGCATCCCTTCCCTCCGCTTTCCTCTCTCCCCCTTCCATCCTCCTCCCCATCCGCTCCTTCTCCTGCTCCAGCCGTTTCATCTGCGCCTGCATGTCCAGTATCATCTCATCCCGACGTTTCAACTGCGCTCTCAGCCGTTGAAACTCCTCCCTGCGGAACAGAGGCGTTGGCCTGCTGCTGCTGCCACTGCCACCGCTGCTGCTGTTGATGGCACCAGGAGGGGGAGCAACTGTGCTGGTCAGACCAGGAGAGGCAAGCACAGGAGACGCGGAGAAGAGGGGAACAGGAGAAGAGGAGAAGAGGGGAGTGGGAGAGGCCGAGAAGAGGAACGAAGGGGGAGTGGATGCACTGTGGGATGCAGCAGAATGGAAGGCAGTGCCCGTCCCACCTGCACCACCAGTAGTAATACCACCACCAGCAGCAGCAGCAGCAGCAGCAGCAGCAGCACAAGTGCTGCTTGCGCCAGTGAAAGGCATGGAGAAAGAATCTGAAAACCTCCTCCCTGCTGGAACACTCCCAAACCGAAACACGGCAGCCGGTGCCTGGCCTGAAACACAGGCTTCAGTAAGTGCAATCGCTGCTGCTGGTGCTGGTACTGCTGGCGTGCCAAGCCCGCTCGTGCCTCCCACAGCTGCTGAACCAACCCTGCCGCCAAACTGCCACTGTGCCGCGTTTGCCGCCGCTGCTGCTGCCCCTGTCGCCGTGACTGCAGCGCCAGCAGCAGCACCAGCAGCACCAGGAACACCAGCAGCACTACTGGCTGTTGCCGAAGCAGACACAGATTCCATTGCCAGATCCTTAAGCGGCGTTGTCTCCCGCCCTTCCTCACCTCCTCCTCCCTCTCCGCCTCCTCCACCTCCTCCTCCTCGCCCTGCCTCCACCACACGGGAAGTAGGCAGCAGTGCGGAAGAAACTGACGAATTTGAGGAGAGCGAGAGTCCATGAAGAGCCGGCAGGCCACCCGCCTTTACTGCCGGCAGGCCGCCCGCCTTTACTGCCGGCAGGCCGCCCGCCTTTACTGCCGGCAGGCCGCCCGCCTTTACAGCCGCGCTCAACGCCTCTCCATTCACCACAGCGCCTCCCTTCCTTGAGCCATCAGCTAATTGCGCTACATCACCAACACCACCAGTTGCAGCTGCGGGGTCTGGTAGAGCCGCCGCGAATGGAGTGAGTCCCACGGAAGGAGGCGGTGGGGTAGAGGAAGGAGGAGATGCCAGGGGGATTTCAGATGCAGGAAACGGGGAGGGAGCTCCGGGGAAACGTGAGGGGGTTGCAGTGAATGGCGAGGGCGCAAACAGGTGAGTGGCAGAGCTGCCTTGATTTGACCCCGCAGCAGCAGGGCTGTTGGCCGCACCGGCTGTGGCAGAAGCAGGGGCAGCAGTACTGGCAGTGAAAGCACTGGCAGCGGCACCACTAGCGCCAGCAGCGCTGGCAACCGAGGGTGCAGGCGTGGTGTTGCGAGCAGCTGTGCGCAGCCGTGCGTGCCTCTTCCATGCAGGGGTGCCTGTGGGGACAGCGATGGCGACAGATGGGGACAAGGAGGATGAATGCAGGCATGAGTTAGCGACAAACGAGAGAGGCACAATTGTGAGATGTGTCAAAGCCATGCGCGGCGGGGCGTGCCTCTTCCACACAGGGGTGCCTGTGGCCCTGTGGGGACAGCGGTGGCGACAGATGGTGACAAGGAGGATAAATGCAGGCATGAGTTAGCAGCAATCTGAGGATTCATTTGTAAAGTCACAGAGCACAGAAGCTCAGACAACTGTGGAGAGAGATGGATGACATTACCTGCAAGGCAAAGGCATTCAAGGCAAAGGCATGGAAGGCAAGGGCATGCAAGACAAAGGCATGAGAGGCACAAGCATGAGGCAGAAAGCCCTGGCACGGCACAGCATGCAAACATGCCTTCTCCAGGTCTGTTTGTGCCTCTCCCAATCCCTCTGTACCTCTCCCACTCCCTCTGTACCTCTCCCACTCCCTCTGTACCTCTCCCACTCCCTCTGTACCTCTCCCACTCCCTCTGTGCCTCTCCGGCTCCCTCTTCGTCTCTCCCGCTCCCTCAGTGTCTCTCCTACTCCCTCTGTGTCTCTCCCACTCCCTCTGTGTCTCTCCCACTCCCTCTGTGTCTCTCCCACTCCCTCTGTGTCTCTCCCACTCCCTCTGTGTCTCTCCCACTCCCTCTGTGTCTCTCCCACTCCCTCTGTGTCTCTCCCACTCCCTCTGTGTCTCTCCCACTCCCTCTGTGTCTCTCCCACTCCCTCTGTGTCTCTCCCACTCCCTCTGTGTCTCTCCCACTCCCTCTGTGTCTCTCCCACTCCCTCTGTGTCTCTCCCACTCCCTCTGTGTCTCTCCCACTCCCTCTGTGTCTCTCCCACTCCCTCTGTGTCTCTCCCACTCCCTCTGTGTCTCTCCCACTCCCTCTGTGTCTCTCCCGCTCCCTCAGTGTCTCTCCCACTCCCTCTGTGTCTCTCCCACTCCCTCTGTGTCTCTCCCACTCCCTCTGTGTCTCTCCCACTCCCTCTGTGTCTCTCCCACTCCCTCTGTGTCTCTCCCACTCCCTCTGTGTCTCTCCCACTCCCTCTGTGTCTCTCCCACTCCCTCTGTGTCTCTCCCACTCCCTCTGTGTCTCTCCCACTCCCTCTGTGTCTCTCCCACTCCCTCTGTGTCTCTCCCACTCCCTCTGTGTCTCTCCCACTCCCTCTGTGTCTCTCCCACTCCCTCTGTGTCTCTCCCACTCCCTCTGTGTCTCTCCCACTCCCTCTGTGTCTCTCCCACTCCCTCTGTGTCTCTCCCACTCCCTCTGTGTCTCTCCCACTCCCTCTGTGTCTCTCCCACTCCCTCTGTGTCTCTCCCACTCCCTCTGTGTCTCTCCCACTCCCTCTGTGTCTCTCCCACTCCCTCTGTGCCTCTCCCACTCCCTCTGTGCCTCTCCCACTCCCTCTGTGCCTCTCCCACTCTCCCTGTGCCTCTCCCTCTCCCTCTGTGCTTCTCCTGCCCCCACTCTGCCTACCTTCATCGTTCCCCTGAAAGGGACCTGATTGCACTGCGTCTTGATTCATCCGCCCATCCATGTCCACATGCTGCTGCCCACCCGCATTCACCAACCTTCGCCCCTCCCTCCGCTCCATCCCCCCACGCCTGCCCTGCCCCCTCTCTCTCTCCTCCCGCAGCCAGCTTGCCAGCCCGCCTGGCAGCGGGGATCCCTCACTCCCTGCGCCTCCCCCTTCCCCATTCCCCCCTTCTCCTCTCCCCGCGCCTCCACCCGCCCCCCCTCCCCCTCCCCCTCCCCCTCCCCCTCCCCCTCCCCCTCCCCCTCCCCCTCCCCCTCCCCCGCCTCCTCCCCATCCGCCTGCTGCGCTGATGGCTGCTGCGCGTCCGGGCCCTGTGCTGAGCGCGTGGGCGGGGGAGAGGGCGTGGGGGCGCAGGTGGTCCGCGTAGAGGCCTGATAGGGGGAACGGGAAAGGGGACGAGGAAGGGGTGGAGGAAGCGAGGAAACAGAAGCGGAAGGGAGGCGGAGGCGGAGTGTCAAGAGGAGGACACAACAAGCGTAGGGAATTGCATGGGAGACAAGGTGGGGGACTGGAGGCGCTGGTGAGTCTGCTTGCATGCGTGCAAACGCACTCACCATACTCCGCTGCAGGAGCCAACAACGACCTTCCACCAGCAGCAGCACCCGCAGCAGCAGCAGCAGCAGCATGGTCATGACGACCACTAGGTCTCTCTATTCTCGCTGACGTCACCTCCTCCCCACCCTCCTCCCTCCCTACCCCCCTTCCAAATCGCCTCCCCCTAACCTCCGCCTTCCCCTTCCCCTTTTCCGCACCCCCTTCCGCCCATATTCCCCCATCGCCTCGCTCCCCCCGCCCCTCTTCCCCCTCTATCCGCGGCCCAACACCCGAAAGCGCCCCAGATAGCTCCTTCTGCGGGGAAGCTTCCGCCACAGGCGCGCCTATCCCTTGCGCTCCTCTAACGCGGGGGCCGCTGGTGCATGAGCGCGCGCCGTGATTGCAGGAGGAGGGCGCGCCGTGCTTATAACGGGGGGACGCGCCAGGGCAGGAGGCGAGGGAACGGGCGGAGGAGGCGGAGGAGTAGCGCGCGGACGCGTGGGGCGACCGCTGGGCGGGCCTTGGCGGAGAGCCATGGGGGAAGGCGGAGTACGGGGCGTGCGGGGCGTGGGGGGTGTGCGGGGAGAATGGGGGGCCATGGGGGGAGAATAGGGGGGCGGAGCATGCGCCGAGAGGGGGGCCTGAGGAGCCGACTACGGACTCCGCGGCGGCGTGCTGCTGCCTGCTGCGGTGGCACCGCCGCTTGTGGTGTACCACCGCTGCTGCCGCTACCGCGCCCCCCGCTAGAAGCACCCACGGGAGCGCGTCTCTGGGTAACTGTGGGCACAAGACGAGGAAAGCGGGGTAGGAAGAGTGTGTCATTTCTTGCGTTGACGAACGTCAAACGCGAGAGAGCGGAGCGGGCCTATGCGGAATGGTGCTCGCTCCTTACCCTCTCAGAGGATATGAACCATCCGCGTGGCTTTCGTCGTGTCTTTCCTCAACTTCCGTCGTGACTTTCCTCGTGGGCTTCTCCTCACTACTTACCCTAGGAGGCGACGGTTCCCGCGGGCGTATGCGACTGAAGTCGTAATACACCTGCTCCGCCTGTTCCCCCTGCGCCTGCCGCTCTTGCGCCAGCTGCTGCTGCCGCCCTTGCTGCAGCTCCTGCTGCGTCTCCCCTCTTCCGCGTTCCCCCAGGTCCCCCCTTCCCCTCCCCCTGTCCACCTCCGCCTCTCGGGTCCTCTCCCGCTCCGCCTCGCGCATTCGTCGCAGCAGCAGCAGCTGCTCGCGCGCGGCCTCCTCCTCCCGCCGCTGCAGCTCCCGCAGAAGCTCGCTGCGGTTCATCCTCGCCTCGAGCCACGTGGACGAATCTGAGACGTTGACTCCCGACGGCTTTAAGCTAGACTCACAAGTATCGTCGATTTATTCTCGAGCCATTTGAGCTAGGTCAATGACAGATGGTGCCCTTCTGATCCGCTTGAAGAACATCTGGCAACGGAAGGTCCGTTTCAGAAAATTATTACGACAAGACTGAAAGCGCTGACGACCTTTAAGTCTTCTACCAGAAATGCGGCCTGACAAGCTTTCGCTTTTGACACAATGCGGAGTGTCAGCATCCGAAATGGAGGGAAGCGCGAAAGAGAAATAAAGTTCCCAAATGCGTCTGGACTTACTCTGAAGGTTACGTCAACCGGAGCCTGCTAATGCCTAGGCTGTCCGCATGGTCCTAAACTGTGCCAAGCTAATGCCTAGGCTGTCCGCATGGTCCTAAACTGTGCCAAATGCACGCAGCCACGGAATAGCTTTTGAAGAACATGGTCACGCAACTAATGCGGAACAGCAAGGGCACCACCAACTGCAGGTCAGAAGGTCCCCCAGCTGGTCGTTTATTGGAGATAAGCTAGGTATTTCAGGCCGAAGCTAGGTCTTTCCTCCAGGTTCTGTCCGCGTCTTGCTCTGTTCTGTTCCGTTGGTTGGCTTCCGTTCCTCATTCGACGTCACCAAGGAAGTTCGAACGAACCGCGCTTCTTGAAAACCGTCTCGGCGCGAAAGCTCAGACCCGTTGTATGACATTCCAACAAGGTGTACCTGGATGTTTGAAGTCTCTAAGTGCATACCATATGTAAGTAACTTCAAATTTCACGATACGCAATATTCTTTGCATGTGTAAGGAATTTTCTCGATATTCCTTAGCGCGCCTTGCAACATCGCGTACAGAAGCATTCGTTGTTCGCCCGTTACTGCTAACGGGGCTTCGCCGACTTCGCGCACACTGTTTCACCAAACCTCGCACTGCTGGCCTGGCCGTATCGGCCTATGCTTCGGGACTAGCCCGAGCCTCGCTTCCAGCATAGCACTAGCTAGCTCGCACGCACCGCGTTACCGTTTGCATGTTTCTCGTATAAATGTTCGCTCATGCCTTTGTTAGAAGTATAGGCAGGAAATGAATGAACTATGGAAGAGTTGGGTACAAATATCAAACCCTAGAAGGGGTTGTACCTACCCCACTACAGCCTAAACATATATAGCATACATAATCTGACACACCCCCATAGGCAAAGTGGGGGAGAGCAAGGGGTCACAAGACCAGTCAAGAAAGGCAAAGCAAGCTCAGGGTGGATCACAACGTCACCACACACTCTGAGCACAAGCAAAGGGCCACAAGGCCAGTTCGTATGCAGAGATATATATATGCAACAACAGCAGTACAGTGATCTCTACCTAGCAGAGCAAGCAAGCAGGTATATACATATAGATCACAGTACAAGCAGAGTCTACAGCAAGTGAGGAAACGTGGGCACAAGGCCCAGCAAGGTACAAAAGCGCTGATGATCACCAGGCGGAAGTGCCTTGGTGAATATATCAGCAGTGTTGGCCCGAGTGGCCACGTAGGCAAGACGAAGCTGACCACGCTGCTGCAACTCTCGAGCCAGGAAGTAACGCAGAGCAATGTGCTTCGTTCTGTGCTCAAATCTGTGCTCCTCACACAAGGCAATGGCAGCCTTGTTGTCGACGTACAGCACTAGAGGAGAACGAGGCCGCTCTCCCAGGTCGGTCAGCAGGTAGGTGAGCCAGCATAACTCCTGTGCAGCCATGGCTGTGGCGTAGATCTCAGCCTCACAACTGGAGCCGAGAACAGAAGACGAGCGTGTAGAACGCCAAGAAACTGAACCAGAGCCAAGGCTGAAGGTGTAACCCTGTGACGACCGCTGAGTAGCCTGGTCGTCAACCCAAGAAGCGTCCGAGTGACCAGTGAAGACAACCTCACTCCGCCCTCCAAGCACGAGCCCCATGCCTGATGTACTGCACAAGTAACGCAGTACCCTCTTCGCAGCATCCATGTGCACCTTTCGGTGCCGACCAGGAGCCACGTAGCGAGCCAGAAGGCCAAGAGGGTACGCGAGGTCAGGACGAGTGCAGGTCATCAGGTACATGAGGCAGCCAACTAGCTCTGGGTAAGGACCACTCGGCTCTACGGACTCGTCCGAAGGTGGAGCTGAGAGCGAGTGACCTGTAGCCAGAGGAGTGGCCTGTGCCGAGGACCAGATGAAGCCGAAGCGCTGAAGGACCTGCTGCACCATGTGTGACTGAGTCAGGGTGATGGTGCGGCGTGCTCTGTCCCGGGTGATCTGCAAGCCAAGGTAGCTGCGCAGCTCACCCAGGTCTGTGCACGTGTGTCTCTTCTGCAGCTCCGACTTCACCAGGGCGAGAGCCTCAGTGTCAGCAGTGGCAAAGACCAAGACGTCGACGTACACGAGGATGTAGAACGGCGGCAGCAAAGTGTCGGTGCGAAGAAACAGCGACGGGTCAGCAGTCGACGGAGCAAACCCAAGAGCCGCTAGTGTCGTCCTCAGTGTGTCGTGCCACTCACGCGGCGCCTGGCGGAGACCGTAGACCGGCCGTCGGAGACTCCACTGGGTACAAGGAGGGAACGACCCAGTGAAGCCAGGCGGGCGGCGCAACCAGATCTCCTCGTGCAGGCTGCCCTGCAAGAAAGCTGTGCTGAAGTCAAGAGAGTGAAGCTCGTAGTCACGCTGAGCGGCAACGTGCAGCAGCACCCGAAGAGTGGTCATCTTCGGGGTGGGGGAGAAGGTCTGAAAGAAGTCAACTCCCTGTCGCTGACTGAAACCTCGAGCAACGTAGCGAGCCTTGAAGACAGGCGGAGAACCTGGCGGCCGCTTCACCCTGAAAATTCACATGCCACTGACGATGTTCGCCCCAGGAGGAGGAACCTCGTCAACGTAAGTGCCTGTGGACTTCCAGGATGCCATCTCTGCATCCATGGCTGTCTGCCACTGAGAGGAGTACTCACCCGCGATCGCCTCAGCGTAAGAGCGCGGGGTCGCGATGTCTGGAGCATCCGTGTCTCCCTCAGGGGCAAGCAGCATGGACACGAGATGAGGCGCAGCGGCTGCAAGACACTCAAGGTCCTCCTGCCTGTCCTCAAGGACGTCCGTGCCAAGAGCACACTCACCCCCGACGGACGGAGGACAGACAGACTCAGACTCAACAACAAGACTAGCGGCGTAGTCTAGACGACAGGCAGCAGCAAAGTCAACCAGCTCAGCGACCAAGGCAGACGCAGCAGCAGACTCAAACGATAGGTCAGTGATAAAAGTGGCTAGCAGACGCGTGACAGTAGAGTGAGCAGCACGGGTGCGGTCAGACTCAGGCTCAGGGACGGTAGGCAGAGAAGACGCAGGAGGGGAAGGCAGGGGAACACGCTGCGGAGGAGAGGAAGGACGAAGGACGACAAGGCGGGTGCCGGGGACAGCCGGCTGACGCGAACGAGGGACACTACGACCGGAACAACCAGACCTGACAGGCGAAACAGGACGCGACGCAGGCTCACGACGCTCAGTAAGACCCCCTGACTGCTCAGTGTAAGGAGAAGGAGCAGGCAGCGGTGAGCCAGGCTGTAACGGAAGACCAGTAGACGAAGGGAGACTAAGAACCTGGCGAAGCACAGAGTCAGGCGGTGGCTGAGACGACGGAGCAAAGAACCGGCGCGGCTGGGCAGTGTCACTAGCACCAGCAGCTCCAGTACCTCCAGCAGCTCCAGAACCCTCAGCTCCAGCTCCTCCAGGACCAGCTCCACCAGCAGCAGCACCCCCAGAACCGGCACCTCCAGTCCCAGGGTCTCCAGCCTCAGTGTCTCCAGCAGCAGCACCCCCAGCCCCAGGGTCGCCAGCAGTAGTAGCCTCCGGCTCAGTAGCACCTCCAGCCCCAGCAGCTCCAGTACCTCCAGTACGAGCACCTCCGGGACCAGCACCACTCCCAGCTCCAGTGACAGCAGCAGAAGTACCTCCAGCGGCAGAGCCCCGAGCTCCAGAAGCACGACCCTGACGGCGACCGTACCAGTCGTGCAGCTGCTGTGAGGTGAGAGGCACACGCGGACGAAGGTGGCGACTCCAAGGAGACCGCACAACAGCAGACTCAGAACCCTCAGCGCCAGCACCCGCAGCAGCTCCAGAACCTCCAGCAGCAGCACCCTCAGCAGCTCCAGAACCTCCAGCGCCAGCACCCTCAGCAGCTCCAGAACCTCCCGCGCCAGCACCCGCAGCAGCTCCAGAACCTCCAGCGTCAGCACCCTCAGCAGCTCCAGAACCTCCAGTAGAAACGACTCCAGTAGTAGAGTCACCAGCGCCAGCGCCTCCCGCAGTAGGGCCCCTAGCTCCAGCAGCGCGACCCTGACGGCCAGCGTACCACTCACGCAGTTGCTGTGGGGAGAGAGGGGGTCGACGACTAGAGTGCAGCGGCGAGGCACCAGCGGAGCGACTGCGGAGACGGCCGCTCCAGGGAGACTGCTCACCAGACTCCTCAGTGCCCCCAGGCGCAGCACCCCCAGACCCCTCACACTCAGGCTCAGCACCTCCAAGCTCCGCACCCCCAGGCTCCGCACCCCCAGGCTCCGCACCCCCAGGCTCAGCACCCCCAGGCCCAGCACCCCGAGGCCTAGCACCCCCAGAAGCAGCACCCCAAGCAGGACCTGAGTCACCAGTGACCTCAACCGGCGTAGGCAAGGGAGGAGGGTCTACCTGAGACACACCTGAAGGAGCGGGACCGGGAGCGGGGAGGGGGTCTACCTGGGTAGCACCTGGAGCGAGGAAGAGCGGCGGGGGGGGGGAGAGGGGCAGTGCGGTAGGGGAAGAGACGGTAAAAGGGAACCGACTCGTCAAACGTGACGTCATGAGAGGGGAAGACACGGCGCGAGGTGGGGTGGTAAAACTGCCAACCAGGCGCGTCAGGGACAAAGCCAAGGAAGACACAGGGAACAGCGCGGGCTGAGAGCTTGTCCGCGGTGGTATCGCGGACAAAGGCACGAGAACCCCAGACCTGGAAACGCGACGCATCGCCAACCTTCCCCGTCCACAGCAGTGTGGGCGAGGTCTCCGGCAAGGAGACACGGGGCCAGAGGTTGAGCTGATGCGCGGCGTACTGGACCGCAAACGGCCACAGAAAGTGGGGGGCAGCCACATGGACCATGGAGGTACGAGCGACCTCCATGACCAAGCCAATGCGGCGCTCAGCAACCCCATTCTGCTGCGGAGAGGCCGGAAGCGTGAACGACTGGGTGATGCCGTGCTCCTCACAGAAGGCTGCTAAGAGGTCGGAGGAAAACTCACCACCTCTGTCAGAGTGCAGACGAAGAACGGGAAACTTCGTCCCGAACCGCTCGCGGAGCTGGAGACGAGCAGCGCGGATCCAAGGGATCAAAACCTCAGGGACCTCACCCTTGGTGCGCAAGGGGAAGACCGTGGTGTAACGCGTGTAGTCGTCGACGACCAGCAGGAAGTACCGCTCGTGGCCCTGTCCACGGACGCGGGCTGGGCCCCACACGTCCAGGTGGAGAGTCTGCAGGGGAGCCTCTGTGGGAGGGAACGAGGAGGAGTGAGGAGCGGCGCGCTGCCGCCCCTCGACACAGGGAAGACAGGGAGGAGCAGGCGAGGGTGGGAGGGGAGGTAGAACCCTGGGAAGACCAGAGACAAGGACACGGCGGTGCATGGTGCGAAGGCGCTGCACCGAGGGGTGACCAAGGCGGTGGTGCCAAAGGAGGGTCTGATGCGACAAGGCGCGACACGAGCAGGGGGCCGACAAATGACCTGACGCAGACGCAGATGCAGCTACCTGAGGGGACTCAGTGGTCAGGGTGTACAGGCTCGAGCTAGGCTCATGGGTAAACGTGGCCAGGTGTCGGCCCGTCCGAGCACACGTACAGTGAGTCACTCGCTGACTCGCAGGAGTGAACTGGTCAACCCCCCCATCCTGGAGGTCAGCTCCACTCACCAGGTTCGTAGAGAACGAGGGGAGGTAGAGACCTGACAGCAAGCCAGACGGGGCGGCCGGACACGGTAGAACCGTGGAGAAGTGGGCAAGGACTGGACCCCCAGAGGGGTCTGCCAGGGAGACTGCAACTGGCCGACTAAGCGGCGTGAGTGTGGTGCAGTCGCGAAAGAAGGAGCGGGAAGCTCCTGAGTCAAGGGTGAAGATGTGCAAGGTCGCAGCAGGCGAAGTACCAGAGAGGGCAGACTCACCAGCACCTGTAGCAGCAGCCTCACCAGCACCTAGAGCAGGAGACGCACTAGCACCTAGAGCAGCAGCCTCACCAGCACCTAGAGCAGCAGGCTCTATACCTGGGTCAGGCGGTACGCACAGGTAACAGGCACGGTCAGCACTAGTAGGCAATGCATACATGGCAGTGAGAATAGCATCATAGTCAAGAGCAAATATATCTACCCTCTGCCCAAGCAGCTCCACCCAGTCGGGGAGCTCAGCCTCGTCGCCAAACTCGGTACGCCAGGCGTCGCTCAGACGGGCGAAGCAGCGGGACTGTGTGTGACTAAGCGTCCCGCAAGCCTGACCAGTCCGAGCACCAGTGCGAATGACGTAAGGGCAGCGAACGGTACTGAGAGACCCTCTACTCTGAGCGTACCACTCACGAAGCTGCTGGGGCGTGCGAGACTCGTGCGGACGTCGCTGGAGCTGCATCTGGCCACCGCTAGTAGCAGCAGTAGCAGTAGTACCAGCAGTAGTAGCAGTAACAGCCGTAGCAGCAGTAGCAGCGCGGCCACCCCTACAACCCCAACTAGCGTACCACTCACTAAGCTGCTGGGGCGTGAGGGACTCACGCGGACGTCGCTGGAGCTGCATCTGGCCACCGTCAGTAGCAGCAGCAATAGCAGCGGTAGCAGCAGCAGCGCGTGCAGGGCAGGCGCGACAGGCAGGCAGGCAGACAGGCAGGCAGGCCGGCAGGCAGGCAGGCAGGTAGGCAGGCAGGCAGGCAGGCAGGCAGGCAGGCCGGCAGGCAGGCAGGCAGGCCGGCAGGCAGGTAGGCAGGCAGGCAGGTGGCGCGGCAGCGCGCTAACAAGGCAGATGCTCACCAGTGGCGGGAAGAGCAGGCGCTCACCGGGCGAGCAGGGCCGGTGCTCGGCGGACGGCGGCAGGGTTGGCGCACCACGGCGGCGACGGCGGGGCCGCAACAGCGGCTACAGTGAAGGGCCGCGTCAGCTCCAGGGCTGGGGCCACGACAGCGGCAGGTCAGGGCTGCGGCAGTTGCTGTAGGGCCGGGTCGAGTCAGCGGCAGGGCGGGGCCGTGTCGGCGGCAGGGCGGGGCCGGGTCGTGTCAGCGGCAGGGCGGGGCCGTGTCGGCGGCAGGGCGAGGCCGTGGCGGCGGTAGGGTGGCGCGCGCCGCTGCCTAGGGCCGCGCACTGGCGGGCAGGGCGCGGCGCGGGCTGCGCGGACGGCGCGCAGCGCGCTGCGGGCCGCGGACGCGCCGCGCGGGCTCTGGGCGGGCTGCGCGGGGCAGCGGCGGGCCGCGCGCGCGCTGCGCGGGCTCGGTGCGGGCCGCGCGGGGCAGGTGTGGGCCGCGCGCGCGTCGCGCGGGCTCGGGGCGGGTTGCGCGGGGCAGCTGCGGGCCGCGCGCGCGCTGCGCGGGCTCGACGCGGGCTGCGCGGGCCGCGCGCGGGACGCGACGCGGCTGCCGAGGCGCGATTCGGGCAGGAGAGGGCGACCCGCGGGGGTAAAAACGAGGCAGCGCGTTAGAATTAGGTCTGCGCGCGAAGCAGCAGCAGACAGCTCAGACAGTAGACAGCAGGCAGCAGGCAGACACTGACAGGCACATTCGTGGGGTAGCGGTAGGTGGGCCCGAAAAAAAAGACGGTCCTACGGACCTACTGCTCTGAAACCATGTTAGAAGTATAGGCAGGAAATGAATGAACTATGGAAGAGTTGGGTACAAATATCAAACCCTAGAAGGGGCTGTACCCCATATTGGCTACCCCACTACAGCCTAAACATATATAGCATACATAATCTGACAGCCTTCGCTCACATTTTGTACTCGTTTGACACCTTAGTGCAATTCTCGCTACTTCGATCCATTGCACCCGTAACACTTGGTATTCAGAGCCTCTTTCCTTTTCGGACCGCGCATCTCCGCACCCCAGGAAATCAACTTTTGATTTTTCACTCGAAGGGACTCACGCACCTTAGCACCTAGAAGCCACTGTCCTCGCGTTCTCTCGTAAACGCGTGCAGCCACGACTGCGCCTAGACTAAGACGAGCCGACGCCCTTCGGAATGGCCGAGCATATTGACATCACTAACCTCACGCAGGACCGCCGCATATTGCTGCGACAACTGCACAAAAACTCCGAAGAAATCGCGGCATTAACGGCGGAACGTACCTCCCTGCAAAATGACCTCGCACGAACACAATCCCAAGCACCTGGCACTCCGATTCAGCCCGCACCACAGACATCGCAGCACGAAAGTGTGGGGCAACCCGCGAGCGCCGCAAGTGATGGCGTCGTCCGCCATGACGGAGACGACGACCACGGCACGACGCACCCCGACGCGACGAATGCGGCCAGGAATCAACCTCGAGTCACGATTTCGGTGCCGGCCGGAGAATCAGCTCTACCGTCGCCGATGCCGCTGAAGCCGCAGCGTCCGCCATGCTTTGACCCAAGTCAGCGGGGTGGTCCTACCATTCAGGCGTGGCTCTTCACGTTGAATGTCTTCTTCGACGCGAACTACGTCTTGGAGGATACGGCGAAGATTCTCTACGCCGTGTCGTTGCTGCGAGGACCCGCCATGGACTGGTGGCGTGTCATCGTCACGAAGCAGGTGGACTACGCGACTCTACCGACACGGGAAGGACAAACCGGACCCTGGGCGCCGTCGTATTTCGTGGAGGTGCCCCAGTATCGCATGTGGGACGCGTGGTGCGCAGGTCTGCGCGCTCGTTTCGAGCCAATTGCGGCTTCGATCGCGGCGTGACAGAGGCTCCGCACTTGGCGCCAACTCGGTTCCGTCCAAGACTACACGAGCGGGTTTCTGGCGCTATGTGAGCAAGTGGGTTATATGCACGAGAGTGAACGCATCGACCGCTACATCGGCGGCCTGAAGCAAGACATCGCTCAGGAAATCCAGCTTCGCGGCGTCACCGGTTTTCAGGAGATTCTCGCCATGGCGGAGAAACTCGATTTCTTCCGCCGACCGAGACCGGGGTCCTACAGAAGCAGCAATTGGGGACATCGGCCTCGTGGGACGAACGAGGGCGCTACGATACGTGCCGTCGCCGCAAATGCCGCTGCCGCACCGTGCAAAGGGCGCTGCTTTGCGTGCAATCGGCCGGGACACCGTAAGAGCGAATGCCCGGAAAATGCTAAGGGAAAGGGGGAAGCTGAGCAGCAGAAACAGACCAAGCAGCAGGGAAACGCTGGGAGTCAGTAGCAGACGGGCCCTCTACTGACAGGTCACGCCGCTCGCCCGACCCAACCGACCCTCAGCGAGTGATTGTGCCGGTTCACGCAATCGACCACACCCGGCCGAATATGGAGGGGACTTCGGTTGACAGCCCCATACTGCTTAGTGGGAAAATTGGGACGGACTTAATAAAAATCTTCGTAGACGGGGGAGCCAGCCACAGCCTCATCAACACTGCCACAGCATGAAAACTGCGACTGCCACTGGACAGTTGTTTACCTGAGATCGACGCAAGACTGGTAGACGGCACGCCGCTGGCGATACGGAAACGCGTAGACCGGGTTCGGATTCGATGTGGGGGTAACTTCACGTTTAGCCAGGAAATGCTCGCAACGACCCTCGACGGAACCGACATTCTACTCGAGCGTGATTGGCTGCGACGACACAATCCGCGAATCGACTGGACGACGGGTGACTGCACTGTGCGAGTGAACGGTAACAACATCGCCGTCTTCGTCGGTGCGTGTCAACGCGATCACGATGAAACGCGCCGTAGCAGCAGGAGCTGACGTGTACGCGGTTGACATTCGGGAAGCCGAGGCAGCAGACAAAGGAGGGGATTTACAGAAACAGCTAGCCGACGTACCGAGTGATCTGGCAGCACTGTTAAAGCAGTACAGTGACATCTTCCCGGACGACCTACCGACGGGACTGCCACCTCAGCGACCGCACGATTACAAGATAGAACTAGAACTGGGGGCACAGCCAACAGTACAGAGACAATTCCGACTGACCCAACCCGAACTGGACGAATTGCGGAAGCAGCTGGATTACCTGCTCGAGAGGGAGTTCATTCGCCCTAGTTCGTCACCTTTCGCAGCACCGATACTGTTCACACCGAAAAAAGACGGGGGCTTTCGCATGTGCATAGACTACAGAGCACTAAACAGGGTTACCATAAAATCCCGTTACCCCATCCCGCGAGCCGACGAACTGATCGACCAACTGTGCACAGCCCGGGTTTTCTCGAAAATCGACCTTCGGGGAGGTTACCACCAGATCCGCGTCAACCCACCCGACTGCCCTAAGACAGCCTTCCGAACACGCTACGGATCCTTCGAATACACCGTCATGCCCTTCGGACTGACCAACGCCCCCGCCATTTTTCAAATGACCATGAACGAAGCCTTCCGCCCGCTTTTAGATAAGTGCGTCATCGTGTACCTTGACGACATACTGATTTACAACCCCGACAGAACACAGCATTTACAGGACATCGAAGCAGTTTTTAATATACTGAGTGCGAACCGCCTACTGACAAAAGCATCTAAGTGTGAGTTTTTACAAGACCGGTTGGAGTTTTTGGGACACATTATTTCAGCTGTAGGAGTGGAAATAGACCCGAAAAATATTGCGACGATTCAAGCATGGCACGCGCCGACCAACTTGACCGAGTTGCAGAGTTTTCTGGGGTTCGTCAACTACGTGCGCCGGTTCGTCCCCGACATGGCGAAGCTGACTGCCCCGTTGACTGACCTGCTGAGGAAGGGGGTTGAGTACACGTGGGGGGAGAAAGAGTAAGCTGCCTTCTCGACCCTAAAAAATATTTTGTGCTCACCGCCCGTGCTCCACATCGCAGATCCGCACCGTCCGTTCGAACTCGTCACCGACGCTAGCGACATCGCTGTGGGAGCAGTACTATTGCAGGACTTCGGGAATGGCCTTCAGCTAATCGCGTACGAGTCCCGCAAGCTTCACCCGCCCGAACGCAACTACCCGATACACGACCGCGAGATGTTGGCGATCGTGCACGCGTTCAAAGTGTGGCGATGTTACCTCACGGGAGCAGACGTGACAATACGGACAGACCACCGATCCCTACAGTACCTTCGTGCCCAATCGAATCTCAACCCACGACAGATCCGCTGGTTGGACTATCTGGAGTCCAACTTCCACTACACGGCCACGTATAAAAAAGGCGCATCCAACATCGCCGACGCACTGACACGCCCCACCGCCCAACTCCACGCCATCCTACTCGCCCAAACCAACCCACTGTTAACAGGCCTATTCACCCACGGATACAGTACCGACCCATTTTTCACGACTGGAAACTCACAGCAACTGGCAGAGGCCAGAGGAGTCTATTACGTAAAAACATGCACCAACCGCATCTGGGTACCCGCGTACTCACTACTGAGGGAACTGTTACTGCAGGAGGCACACGACGGAATTACCTCGGGACATTTCGGGGTAGAAAAAACGCGACAGCAACTGCAGCGGTATTACTACTGGCCGGAGCTGTTGATCGATGTACAGCACCACGTGGGCTCGTGTCCTACGTGTCAGGTGATGAAGAGCTCGCGAAAAAGAAAGGCGGGTCAGTTGCAGCCGATTCCACCGCCTGAGCGCGCCTGGCAGCAGGTTACCATGGATTTCGTCACAGGGTTACCTTCGAACCCTGGGGGTAACGACGCAGTTATGGTCGTCGTTGACAGGTTGACGAAGATGGCACACTTCGCTGCGTGCAAGAAATCGATCTCAGCCGAAGAAACCGCTCGCTTGTTCATCGCAGCCGTCGTTCGACTACACGGGATACCAGCCGCGATAATCAGCGACCGCGACACGAAGTTCACCAGCAACTTCTGGAAAAACCTCTGGGAGCAGTTCGGGACAAGGCTACAGTTCAGCTCGTCGTACCACCCCGAGACCGACGGTCAAACGGAGCGGACGAATCAGACGATGGAGCAGTTGATTCGTGCCACGTGCGACGACCCGACCACTTGGGAGCAGCAGCTGCCGCTGATCGAGTTCGCGTATAACAACGCCACGTCAGCGACGACGCAGCAGTCCCCTTTCTACCTGAACTACGGGCAAAATCCTACAGAGCCCATGACGCCGAGTCCGGACAACCCAACACCACGTGCACAGCAATTCGCCGAAATTCTGCAAGCTGCCCGCACCAGAGCCGCTGAAGCAATTAAAAAGGCCAATGTCATCGCTAAGCGCAACGTTGACCGCCACCGCCGCCCAGTCACGTACCAGTCAGGAGACTACGTACTGCTCGACACACAGAACTTAAGACTGCCCGTTGTGCCAAAATTACGACCCCGTTACTGTGGACCATTCCAAATCAGCCACATGATTACCCCAGTGACAGCTCACCTACTGTTGCCGACGGACTGGTACATCAGCCCTTCGTTCCACGTCAGCCTGCTTCGGCCATACATCCCAACCACAAGCCAACTGCCTCGTCACCGCCCGCCATCCATGACTCGCCCTGCATCGGAGCCGATCATCGAACCCGAAAAAATCCTGAGCCATCGGATTCGACACCCCACGGGAATCAGGAGGATTGAGTTCCTCGTTCGCTGGAAGGATCGCACGCCAACTGAAGATAGCTGGGTGCCCCTGGCCAACATCGAAAATCACCCTGCCCTGCAAGTGTACCTGAGGAGCCGGGGTTTTCGCTGTCAGAATGTGATGTTTGTGTAGCCTGCAGTGGGGTACTCTATAGCGAGTACAGCCTGAATTGGGGTTTGCTATATGTACTCAACTGCATGCTAGTGAAAACCCACTTTCCTATTTCTGATTCTTGCCTAGTATTTCATCATGGTATCAGAGCAGGTCGACCCTCCTGGGTCGATCCTGTGGATGGGCCCGCCACCTAATGCTTCCGCTGCTGTCCTGCCTATCGCGCGCCCGGGGCGCGCGACGTGTTCTGCTTGCCGCGCGCTCGGGTGCACGGCGTGTTTTTCATCCCGCCGCGCGCCTGCCCGCCGTGCGCCCCGAGTCGCGCGGCGGTTTTCTGCCCTGTCGATCCACGCGTCGCCCCCCGTCGCCCGTCGCAGCGCCCCCGGGGACCCGCGCGTCGCCCCCCGTCGCCCGTAGCGGCCCGCGCGACCTGCGCCAGGCCCGCGCGCGGCCCGTACGGCCTCCGCCAGGCCCGCGCGCGGCCCGCACAGCCTGTGCCAGGCCCGCGCGCGGCCCGTACAGCCTGTGCGCGTCCCGTACGGGCTACGCCAGGCCCGCGTGCGGCCCGTGCGGGCTGCGCCAGGCCCGCGCGCGGCTCGGGCAGCCCGCGCGAGGTTTGTCTGGCCTGCGCCAGGCCCGTGAGCGGCCCGTACCATCTTCCCCTGTGCTGCACGCCGTCCCCCGAGCTTCTGACCGCGCCCCACCCCCGCTGCTACCCGCGTTCCTGTGTTAGGGTTTGGGGGTGGAGAGTATGGGGGTGCCGTGTATGTGAGCCGTCCCCTGCTCCTCCTCCTCCTCCGTCTCCCACTGCTGCAGCTGCCGCTGAGGGGGGTGGCGTGTGAGCGTTGCTAGTGGTTCAGCAGGGAGTGTGTGAAAGGGGTGTGGGACAGTTGGGGGAGGTTGACCGGAGGTAGCCGACTGTCAAACATTTATGCTATAGTCTGTCTAGGCTGTAGTGGGGTAGACACTATGGGGTACAGTTTCCTAGGGTTTCATATTTGTACCCAACTCCTTTCCTAGTCCATCATCCCTCATTCTTCACATGGTATAGAGCGGGTTCCCTAGTGGGACCGTTTCTTCCTAGGGCCCACCTTCGAAAACTTTTTTTTTTAGCCTGCCCTAAGCGCGCTTCGCTTCCTGCCCTAAAATTTCGCGGCCCCTTAGTGGCCTGCCCCTTAACGACCCCTTAGTGACCCCTTCGCGCCCCCCCCCCCCCCCTTAGTGGCCCCTTCGCGGCCCCCCTTAGCGGCCTCTTTACGGCCCCTTTAGCGGCCCCTTTGCGGCCTCTTCGCGGCCCCTTCGCGGCCCCTTAGCGGTCCCTTCGCGGCCCCTTAGCGGCCCCTTCGCGGCCCCTTCGCGGCCCCTTAGCGGCCCCTTCGCGGCCCCTTAGCGGCCCCCCCTTCGCGGCCCCTTAGCGGCCCCTTCGCTGCCCCTTCGCGGCCCCTTAGCGGCCCCTTCGCGGCCCCTTCGCGGCCCCTTAGCGGCCCCTTCGCGGCCCCTTCGCGGCCCCTTAGCGGCCCCTTCTCGGCCCCTTCGCGGCCCCTTCGCGGCCCCTTAGCGCCCCCCTCGCGGCCCCTTCGCGGCCCCGCCCCGTTGCCCGTAGCGGCCCCGCCCCGTCGCCAGTCGCGGCCCCGCCCCGTCGCCACCCGGGTGTCGCCCCTGCCTCGTCGCGACGCCTCAGCGGGACCCGCACGTCGCCCCCGCCTCGTCACGACGCCCCTGCGGGACCCGCGAGGCGCAGCTCCTGCGCGTCGCGACGCCCCAACGGGACCCGGGCGTCGCCCCCGCTCGTCGCGACGCCCCTGCGGGACACGCGCGGCGTCGCCCCTGCCCGCCGCGGCGCCCTGCCCTAACCCGCGCCCGACCTGCAGCAGCCGCCCCTGGCCTCTGGAGCAGCCGCCCTTGCAGCAGCCGCCCCTGCAGCAGCCGCCCCTGCAGCAGCTGCCCCTGCAGCAGCCGCCCCTGGAGCCTGGAGCAGCCGCCCCTGCAGCAGCCGCCCCTGGCCCCTGGAGCAGCCGCCCCTGCAGCAGCCGCCCCTGGCCCCTGGAGCAGCCGCCCCTGGCCACTCGAGCAGCCGCCCATGCAGCAGCCGCCCCTGGCCCCTGGAGCAGGCGCCCCTGCAGCAGGCGCCCCTGCAGCAGCTGCCCCTGCAGCAGCCGCCCCTGGAGCCTGGAGCAGCCGCCCCTGCAGCAGCCGCCCCTGGCCCCTGGAGCAGCCGCCCCTGGCCACTGGAGCAGCCGCCCCTGCAGCAGCCGCCCCTGCAGCAGCTGCCCCTGCAGCAGCCGCCCCAGGACCTCTGCAGCCGCCCCTGGCCCCTGGAGCAGCCGCCCCTGGCCCCTGGAGCAGCCGCCCCTGCAGCAGCCGCCCCTGGCCCTTGGAGCAGCCGCCCCTGCAGCAGCCGCCCCTGGCCCCTGGAGCAGCCGCCCCTGCAGCAGCCGCCCCTGGCCCCTGGAGCAACCGCCCCTGGAGCAGCCGCCCCTGCAGCTGCCGCGGTATCCCTCGCCCTGCAGCGGTAGCGGCCTCACCGTTGCCACCGTCGTACGCCTGCCCTTCTCGCCACTGGTTAGCATTGCCCTGCCCTTACTGCTGTTACTGCTGCTTCTGCTGCTACTGCTCTTTCTACTACTACTGCTGCTCCTGGTGTGGCCAGATGCAGCTCCAGCGCCGTCCGCGTGAGTCCCTCACGCCCCCACAGCTTCGTGAGTGGTACGCTAGTTGGGGTTGTAGGGGTGGCCGCGCTGCTACTACTGCTACTGCTGCCACTGCTGCTACTGCGGCTACCACTGCTACTGCTGCTCCTGGCGGTGGCCAGATGCAGCTCCAGTGACGTCCGCGTGAGTCCCTCACGCCCCAGCAGCTTCGTGAGTGGTATGCTAGTTGGGGTTGTCGGGGTGGCCGTAGTGGGAGTCGTCCTGGAGAGAGTAGTTTGGGAGCTTCTTGTAGTGGCCAGGTGCAGCTACAGCGTCGTCTGCGCCCGGTCCTTTCGCCCCAGCAGCTTCGTGAGTGGTACGCTCAGCGTGGAGGGTTATGGGGTACTGCTCGCTGCCCGTACGTCATTCGCACTGGTGCTTGGACTGGTCAGCCTTGCGGGACGTTTGGTCACACAGAGTCCCGCTGCTTCGCCCGTCTGAGCGACGCCTGGCGTACAGAGTTTGGCGACACGGCTGAGCTCCCCGACTGGGTGGAGCTGCTTAGGCAGAGGGTAGATATCTATGCTCTTGACTTTGATGCTATCCTCACTGCCATGTATGCATTGCCTACTAGTGCTGAGGGTGCCTGTTACCTGTGTGTGCCGCCTGACCCCGGTATCCAGTCTGCTGCTCTAGGTACTGGTGAGGCTGCTGCTCTAGGTGCTGGTACGTCTCCTGCTCCAGGTGCTGGTGAGGCTGCTGCTCTAGGTGCTCGTGAGTCTACTGCTCCAGGTGCTGGTGAGTCTGCTCTCTCTGGTACTGCGCCTACTGCGGTCTTACACTCCTTCACCCTTGACTCGGGTGCTTCCCACTCCTTCTTTCGAGACCGCACCACCCTCACGCCGCTCAGTCGGCCGGTTGCGGTCTCCCTGGCAGACCCCTCTGGGGATCCTGTCCTTGCCCACTTCTCCACTGTGCTACCGTGTCCAGCGACCCCGTCTGGCTCCCTGTCAGGTCTTTACCTCCCCTCGTTCTCTACGAACTTGGCGAGTGGTGCTGACCTGCAGGATGGGGGAGTTGACAAGTTCACTCCTGCGAATCAGCGGGTGACCCACTGCACGTGTGCTCGGACAGGCCGACACTTGGCCACGTTTACCCGTCAGCCGGGGTCGAGCCTGTACACACTGACTACTGAGTCTCCTTCGGTTACTGCGTCTGGTCAGGTAGCTGCGTCGGGTCAGGTGTTTGCTGCAGCATCCAGGTCTGGTCCTGAGACTGCCCCCTGCTCGTGTCGCCTCCTGTCCCACCAGACCCTCCTCTGGCACCACCGCCTTGGTCACCCCTCCCTGCCTCGTCTCCGAGGCATGGCCTCCCGTGTCCTTGTGTCTGGTCTCCCCCGGTCCCTCCCTCCCCTTCCTCCGGGGCCTGCCCCTACCTGCGTTCCTTGCGTCGAGGGGCGGCAGCGCGCCGCTCCTCACTCCTCCAAGTTTCCGCCGACAGAGGCTCCGCTGTAGACTCTTCACATGGACGTGTGGGGCCCAGCCCGCGTCCGTGGACAGGGTCACGAGCGTTACTTCCTGCTGGTGGTTGACGACTACTCGCGTTACACCACAGTCTTCCCCTTGCGCACCAAGGGTGAAGTCACTGAGGTGTTGATCGACTGGATCCGCGCTGCTCGTCTCCAGCTCAGAGAGAGTTTCGGCTCGGACTTTCCTGTTCTGCGTCTGCACTCCGACAGAGGTGGAGAGTTTTCCTCCGACCTTCTGCGAGCCTTCTGTCGTGCGAGGGGCATCCGCCAGACGTTCACGCTTCCGGCCTCTCCACAGCAAAATGGGATTGCTGAGCGCCGCATTGGCATGGTCATGGACATCGCTCGTACGTCCATGATCCATGCGGCTGCTCCCCATTTTCTGTGGCCGTTCGCGGTTCAGTACGCGGCGCATCAGATCAACCTTCAGCCCCGGGTCTCGTTGTCGGAGACCTCCCCCACTCTGCGGTGGACGGGGAAGGTTGGCGATGCGTCGGCGTTCCGTGTCTGGAGATCTCGGGCTTTCGTCCGAGACTTGTCTGCGGACAAGCTGTCCTCTCGTGCTGTTCCCTGCGTCTTCCTTGGCTTCCCCCCTGACGCGCCTGGTTGGCAGTTTTACCACCCCACCTCGCGCCGTGTTCTGTCCTCCCAGGACGTCACGTTTGACGAGTCGGTTCCCTACTACCGTCTCTTCCCCTACCGCGCTGCCCCCCTCCCCCCCCCGCCGCTCTTCCTCGCGCCAGGTCCCCCCCCGGTAGACCCCCTTCCCCCTCAGGGTCCTGCCCCCTCAGGTGTGTCCCAGGTAGACGCAGTCGAGCCTGTCGAGGTAGCTATTGACTCTGGTGCTGCTAGGGGTGCTGAGCCTGCGGGTGCCGGGCCTGGGGGTGCTGAGCCTGAGCGTGCGGAGCCTGGGGGTGCTGGGTCTGGGGGTGCTGAGCTTGGGGGTGCTGAGCCTGGGGGTGCTGAGTCTGGGGTTGCTGAGTCTGGGGGTGCAGAGCCTGGAGGTGCTGGGCCTGCTCGTGTGGAGCCTGGTGGTGCTGGGCCTGGAGGTCCTTCGGGTGCTGTGTCCCGGCGGGAGCTCCCCTCTCCCCAGGAGCTGCGTGAGTGGTTTACTCGACGCTGGAGCCGTGCTACTGGAGCTTGTGGTGCTACCGGTGCTGGAGGTTCTGGAGCCACGGGTCTCGGAGGTGCTCGTACCGGGGGTACTAGAGCTGCTGGGCCTGGTGGTGCTGCGGGTGCTGGAGCTGGAGGTGCTGCTGGCGTAGGTGCTGCTGGAGGTGCTACTGGAGCTGGTGCTGCTGCGTCTTCCGGTGGTCCTGTTGGAGCTGGAGCTGCTGGAGCTGTTGGCGCTGGAGGTGCTGCTGGAGCTGGTGCTTCTGCGGGTGCTGGAGTTGGCGCTGCTGGTGCTACTGGGGGTGCTGCTGGAGTTGGCGCTGCTGGAGCTGCTGGGGGTACTGCTGGAGCTGGTGGAGCTGCTGGGGGTACTGCTGGTGGCGCTGGTGCTGACGCTGGGGGTGCTGGTGCTGTCCCTGCTGGTCCAGGAGACGCTGCGCGGCCGCGGCCGTACTTCGTTCCGCTCCTTGAGCAGGTTCTTGGTCTCCCGCCCTCTACTGGTCCTGCTCCTTCCTTAGAGCGTCCACCGCCTGTCCCGTCCGAGTCACAGTTACAGCTCGCCTCCCCACTGCCTGCTCCTCCTCCCTACACTGGTCCTACTGGAGGTCTCGCTGAGCGTCGTGAGCCTGAGTCTCGTCCTGCGTCGCCTGTTCGTGCTGCTCGCACTGGTCGTCGTGTTCCGCGTCAGCGTCCTCCTGCTGTCCCAGGCACGCACCAGATGGCACTGCGTCCTTCCACTGCTCCACTGCGCATCCCCTTGTCGTCTCCTCCAGAGTCCTCTCTTCCTGCTCTTGCTGACCCGGAGTCTGACTCCCTTCGTGCGGCAAGTCCTACTGTCACGCGTCTCCTGGCTACTGTTGTCACTGACTCTTCCTTTGAGTCCACTGCTGCGTCTGCCTTAGTTGCTGAGCTTGTCGACTTCGCTGCTCACTGTCGTCTAGACTACGCTGCTAGCCTTGTTGCTGAGTCTGAATCTGTCTGTCCTGCGTCCGTCGAGGGTGAGTGTGCTCTTGGCACGGACGTCCTTGAGGACAGGCAGGAGGAGTTCCAGTGCTTTGCTGCTGCTTTACCTCATCTCGTGTCCATGCTGATTGCCCCTGAGGGAGACCCGGATGCACCAGACATCCCGACTCCGCGCTCTTACGCGGAGGCGGTAGAGGGTCCCTACTCCTCTCAGTGGCAGGCAGCCATGGACGCAGAGATGGCTTCCTGGAAGTCCACAGGCACCTACGTCGACGAGGTTCCCCCACCTGGGGCGAACATCGTCAGTGGCATGTGGATTTACAGGGTTAAGCGGCCGCCGGGTTCTCCGCCTGTCTTCAAGGCGCGTTACGTGGCCCGAGGCTTCAGTCAGCGGCAGGGAGTTGACTACTTTCAGACCTTCTCTCCCACCCCGAAGATGACCACTCTTCGGGTGCTGCTGCACATAGCCGCTCAGCGCGACTACGAGCTTCACTCTCTTGACTTCAGCACTGCTCTCCTACAGGGCAGCCTGCACGAGGAGATCTGGCTGCGCCACCCTCCTGGCTTCACTGGGTCGTTTCCTCCTGGTACCCAGTGGAGCCTCCGGCGGTCAGTCTACGGTCTCCGCCAAGCTCCCCGTGAGTGGCACGACACACTAAGGACTACGCTTGCGGCTCTTGGGTTTGCTCCTTCTACTGCTGACCCGTCGTTGTTTCTACGCACCGACACCTCGCTGCCGCCGTTCTACATCCTCGTGTACGTCGACGACTTGGTCTTTGCTGCTGCTGACACTGCTGGACTTGCCCACGTGAAGTCAGAGCTGCAGAAGAGACACACGTGCACAGACCTGGGTGAACTGACAAGCTATCTTGGCTTGCAGATCACCCGGGACAGAGCACGGCGCACCATTACCTTGACTCAGTCACACATGGTGCAGCAGGTCCTTCAGCGCTTCAACTTCACGTACTCCTTGCCTCACGCCACTCCTCTGTCTACGCGCCACTCGCTCTCAGCTCTGCCTTCGGATGAGTCCGTAGAGCCGAGTGGCCCGTACCCAGAGCTTGTTGGCTGCCTCATGTACCTGATGACCTGCACTCGTCCTGACCTTGCATACCCTCTTAGCATCTTGGCACGCTATGTTGCTCCTGGGAGACACCGACCAGAGCACATGGCTGCAGCGAAGAGGGTGTTGCGCTACTTGTGCAGTACGTCGGGCATGGGGCTAGTGCTTGGAGGGCGGAGTTCAGTGGTCCTCAATGGTCACGCAGACGCTTCTTGGGCTGACGACTTGGCTACGCAGCGATCGTCACAGGGTTACACCTTCAGCCTTGATTCCGGTTCTGTTTCGTGGCGGTCTACCCGCTCGTCTTCTGTTCTCGGCTCCAGCTGTGAGGCCGAGATCTACGCAGGGGCCATGGCTGCACAGGAGTTACGCTGGCTCACCTACATGCTGACCGACCTGGGAGAGCCGCCTCGTTCTCCTCCAGTTCTGTACGTAGACAACAAGGCCATGCTGGCCTTGTGTCGGGAGCACAGACTGGAGCACAGAACGAAGCACATTGCTCTTCTCTACTTCCTTGCTCGTGAGCTGCAGCAGCGTGGTCAGCTGCGCCTTGCTTACGTGGCCTCTCAGGCCAACACTGCTGATATCTTTACCAAGGCACTTCAGCCTTGTGATCATCAGCGCTTTGTACGATGCTAGGTCTTGTGCCTACTTGGCCTCACTTGCTTACTTCTTGACCTTCCTTGTACTGTGATCTATATATACCTGCTCTTGCTTGTTTAACTTTATATATATGATCCTGCATGTGAACTGGCCTTGTGGCCTTTGAACCGGTGCTCGGAATGTGTGGTGACGTTGTGATCCACCCTGAGCTTGCTTTGCTTTGCTTGACTGGTCTTGTGACCCCTTGTTTTCCCCCACTTTGCCTATGGGGGTGTGTCAAATATTTATGCTATAGTCTGTCTAGGCTGTAGTGGGGTAGACACTATGGGGTACAATTTCCTAGGGTTTCATATTTGTACCCAACTCCTTTCCTGGTCCATCATCCCTCATTCTTCACACCGACTTGTCGTCCGCAGCGCCTGAAGTCCAGAGAGCCACGACCCCCTGTGGCCTGAGTCGTCCGGGGCTCTGCGCCCGGTAGCCACAGTGTGAGCACTCCTGGTAGTCCAGAGAGCCACGACCCTCTGTGGCCTGAGTAGTCCGGGGCTCTGCGCCCGGTAGCCACAGTGTGAGCACTCGTGGGAGCACAGCGAGCCAGCAGCGCCTGTCGCCGTGAAGTCCGGGTTTAGCCTGGTAGCGACAGTGCTGCGCACTTCTGATGCCCATGTGTCTGCAGCTTCAGCCGTCGTCTCGCATCTTCTCGCCCCCACTGTTTCTCCTCCTCCTCACTTGCTCTCTGTGATAGTCTCTAGCTCTGCTTATAATTGTGAACTACTGCTCTGCCTGCTTGTTCTGTGGATTGTACCCCACTTTGACTATGGGGGTGTGTCAGAATGTGATGTTTGTGTAGCCTGCAGTGGGGTACTCTATAGCGAGTACAGCCTGAATTAGGGTTTGCTATATGTACTCAACTGCATGCTAGTGAAAACCCTCTTTCCTGTTTCTGATTCTTGCCTAGTATTTCGTCATCCGCGATATACACGCACTCGCGTAGCGGAGGGGGCTTCTTGAGGGCGGGGGTAGTGTAAGGAATTTTCTCGATAATCCTTAGCGCGCCTTGCAACATCGCGTACAGCAGCAGCCGTTGTTTGCCCGTTACTGCTAACGGGGCTTCGCCGACTTCGCGCGCACTGCTTCACCAAACCTCGCACTGCTGGCCTGGCCGTGTCGGCCTACGCTTCGGGACTAGCCCGAGCCTCGCTTCCAGCATAGCACTAGCTAGCTCGCACGCACCGCGTTACCGTTTGCATGTTTCGCGTATAAATGTTCGCTCATGCCTTCGCTCACATTTTGTACTCATTTGACACCTTAGTGCAATTCTCGCTACTTTGATCCATTGCACCCGTAACAGCATGGCTTTACTCGATTTAAATCGCAAGGACGATATGTCTACTTTTTTGGAAAGATATATGAATCTCATATGTGTATATTAGCGCCGGCGCTTATAAAAATCCTCGATTGAAAGCGCACCCCCTAAAAAAACGTGTTATTTTATAAACCCAGGGAAATGCATATCCGGGGGCTGACAGTACAAATGGTAGGCTATATCAATGTTAGGTTAGGTATTTTTACCCATGTTTGCCATTCAGTTCTGACAACATGGACATTTAACCCTTGTGTGTATTAACTATACAGTAGTGATTTGATAACCTAGCCATGACCTAAAGCAAAAATGCAACAAAGCAGGAGTACCCCTTCAATAAAGTCATTTGGTTAAAATGGTACTGATACTAGCCACCTCAGCTACTTCATGCTAATCCTCCAAAACCTCCAATTCCATCTCCATCCCCCTCCCTCACCTCCCCATCAATGCCTATCTTTTCCTTTTCATCTCCATCTCATTTCACATCCTTTCCCGTTTCCCCAATAGCCGGCCCTTCACTTTACTACCCTCAATTTCGCTCCTCTCCTCCCTCTCCCATCCACACTTCCCCTTCCTCTTCCTTCTCCAAGCCACCCACTGCACTCTCCCTCGTCCAGGTTCGCTGTACCATACATCACCACCCTCTGTCTTGCCACCCGTTCAAGGCACATCTGCCTTGCCAAGCCGCAGCAGCGCACTTCTTTAAAATCGCTGCCCGTGTGAAGCAGAAAACTTAGGAAATTTGCCTGGGTTTTGCTCTGAAATCTGGGACGGGTGCCAGCTCAGCGAGGGCATCTGACAGCATGGCATTGTGAAGTCGGCTGCAAGAGATTGGGGGAGAGGGAGGGCGGTGAAGGCTTCAGTGGTGCAAACGTTTGGCTAGAAAGTACAAGTGCTACTCAGGTTGACATGACACACTTTATAACGCGGTTCGAAACTCGTTCCGCCACCAACAGTGCAATTGCAGTGAATCACCCCCCGAAAAAACAATCCGATACCAAGACAGCATATAAAACATACCCTTTAATCTCTAACCAAGCCCCCACCCTTTAACCACCTCACCATTTCCTCTTCCATTCCCTTGCCGTTCCCCTCTCACCTCACAGTTGTGCCTTCCTCTTGCTCCTCAACGCCATCTCACTCCACCTCCTCCCCCCCTTCCCCACTCCCCTGCCCTTCACTCTCCTCGCCTTCGCTTCCCTCTCCCTCCTCCTCTTCACTCCCCTCTCCTTCGCTTCCCTCTCCCTCCTCCCCTTCACTCCCCTCTCCTTCGCTTCCCTCTCCCTCCTCCCCTTCACTCCCCTCTCCTTCGCTTCCCTCTCCCTCCTCCCCTTCACTCCCCTCCTCCCCTATCTCCTCTCCCCCCTCATTCTCTGCACCCGCCGTACGTTCTCCCTCGTCCAGGTTCGCTGTACCGTAAATCACCCCCCTCCGACATGCCGATAGCAGCGGGCACCCACTGATAACACATGCCTGCAGCTTCTCCATCTGCCGCAGACCCGTGGGTAATCGAGCCAGCCGCTTGCACCCGTGCAGGTGCAAGTCCTCCAGCCCGGACAGCTGCGAGAAATTCTCGGGCAGGCTGCGAAGATTAGGCAGTAGGTTCAGAGTGAGATCCTCCAGAGAAGAGAGCTTCCAGAAGTCATTCGAAAGACATGACAGCCCGATTCTCGAGAAAAAACACAGCTCCAGTCTACACAGTTGAGGGAAGGACTCGGGAAGCCTGGTTAGGCCCGGGATCTCATAAATCTCCAGAAACTGAAGCTTTTTAAGCTGCCCGAACGACTCGGGCAGCTCAGTCAGGCTTAGGAGCTCGTCGAGCTGGAGGGTTGTGAGCGCTGACAGCCTCCCCAGTGTTTCTGGAAGAGCCAGCAGGCTTTCGGCAGGGCCAAGTGAGAGCGTTTGCAGGCGTGAGAGGCGAGAGATAGAATCTGGGAGCGAGCGGAGGCGATGCATTTGCAGGATTTCCAGCTTTGTGAGCGACGGGAAGGAGCCCAGCGATGGACCGAGCAGCTGCAGTGGAAGGGCCGCAAGTTTAAGGACCTGAAGAGATGGCAGCAGCACACTTGTGTGACTCTCCTCGGATCCCCCACAGCTGGAACGATTATACTCGGTCAGACTGGGGAGGGTGCTTCTCCCCACAAGGACATGCCCAGCGGCTCCTGTGTCTTCATCCCCAAATAGCGACTCCAGAGCCCTGCAGTAACTCACTTCTAGAAGTCTTAACTGCTGCAGCTGACACAGCGAGCGAGGGAGCGACTTCAGGTCAAGATTTGAGAGCCTGAGCTTCTGGAGCACTTCCAACCGTCCGATCTCCTTTGGTAGCGCCGTGATTCGCTGGCAGCTGAGCAGCACGAGGCTGGTGAGATTGCGGGCGATGGCAGGGAAGGGGGCAGGCAGGGCGGGCAGGTGCGGCAGGGAGGAGAGAGAGAGCTTTTCAAGGCTTTTCCAGCGAGTCAAGTCGATTGGTAGGGTGCCGCGTAAGCTGTCTGCATCGCGGATTTTTAAAGTTTCGAGGGAGGAGAGGTTGGAGAAGGAGGGAGGAAGGCGGGTGAGAGCCGTGCATCGGAGCAGAATCAGTTTGCGCAGGCTACGCAGACCATCCCCCATGCGCTGCGGTAGCGCCGTCAGCTTGCTGCAGTCACTCATTTCCAGCAGCTCAAGGGAAGATAGCCGACTCAGGGAGGCTGGAAGCTGTGTCAGCGCGGTACATTCGGATATTTTCAGCTCCTTGAGGCTCTTCAAGTCGCCAAGCGATGCGGGCAGGCTGCTGAGCTGCGGAAGCTTGATCAGGAGCAGGGACTCCAAGGCTGTCAGCTGCCCGAGATTCCCGGGCAGGTGTAGTGGAACTTGAATATTCTCGAGCGTGAGGTGTTTGAGTGCCGTGGCAAGGGCGATGGAGGAAGGCAGGTGCGGGAGAATGCCAAAGTCCAGCTTGAGCGTCTGTAGGCGTGGCAGTTGAACCACGTCGTCAGGCAGATGCAGGAGTGCCGTACCGACGAGAATAAGGTCCGTTAGGTAAGGCAGATGGAGGGAGGTAGGAAAAGACATAGATTCGTCGCGGTTGATTACAGAGAGGAGGCGCAACCGTTGCAGCTGCCCGATACTCGCGGGGAGGTTGATAATCCCCCCCACCTCCTCCAGACGTAGGGTTTCTAGCGCCGGCAGGTTTCCAAAACTCTCGGGCAGAGGTGAAAGGTCTTGGCAGTAGGAAATTTCGAGGGTCAGCAGGGAAGAAAGGTTGGAGATGGATTCGGGCAGTTGAAGCCTTGTCCTGCAGCCGCTGATAGAAAAATGCGTCAGGTTGGTAAGCTGCCCGAAAGAATCAGGAATGGAACTGAGGCGCATGCAGTTGTTTAGCTGGAGTGAGTTGAGCAGTTTCAGATGGCCGAAGTTCTGAGGCAGCTCATCCAGGCAGTGCATTTCAATCACAAGATGGGCGAGATACTGTAACGAGGTAAACGCGTCTGGGAGGCGAGCGATTCTCCCCCTGTCGGTGATGTTCAGACTTTTGAGTGACGCAAGGCCGCTGATTGACGAAGGAATGGCGGTCAGATTCGACTGACAATCAAGATGAAGACCCTCCAGCCGTGTGCATTTCTCCAAGAGATACGAAAGTCCGTTCTCAGTGAATCCCCCCTGTCTGAACTGTCGATCCATCCAATCGACGTGGAGGTCCGTCAGATCTGGACACGTGTCGGCAATCCGCGAGACGAGGGAGTCCGGGATAGATGTGATGCTGCCGAAAGCGAGGACGAGCTTTCGGAGCCTTCGGAATGATGAGAGGTGCGCGAGCAGCTCGCGAGGACGCATGCGACGCTTTTCGCGAATCTGAATATGGTCGTGCACGCGACGGGCGATGCGATGCCATTCCTTGCACACAAGCGCGTGCTGGAACTGACCGTCGGATCTACCGACGAGATGGAGGATTATGGAAAGAAGTTCGTCCGACAGCAGTTCAAACGGTGACGCAGCAGCCATTCTGGCTAGTTGATAAGACGCCATGGGGACTAACAAGAAGGCTCTAAGACCAAGAAAAAAGCAGTGAAAATCCTCACACTAAGTCTTGACAATAGGAAGGAACCGTAAGCTTCAGGCGTGGAGGGAAACTTGCAGAAATGCAATGGAGCTTGTGCGAGAGAGTTGTGACAATCCCTAGGCTGGATGCAACGCATTGCAATGGGCTTGTCGCCTCGCTTTGAAGATCTACCGGCAGGCGGGCGGGAAAACATGTGTCCGTTATCCAAACTTCAGAATTGGTGAGGCGAGGTGATGCGCGCTTCAGGCTTCTGTACATTTTATACAGCATTTGGGTGGATCCGTTGCAAGTACAGCATTCCCATTTCAAATTACAAAATTTGCAGTATGCAGCGCGTTGGGACTTGACCGCCGTTTATGTACCTCAATGCAATCAACCAAACAGAAATGTCGCCGTTTGACGAGAACAGCAATGGCATCGGCACCCGCTCTTAGGATATACAGCGCACCATGCGGCGCGCGCAGTGACACACCTCGCGGTTTAGTCAAAACGCCACACTCACACAGCCATGGTGCTGCAACGAGCCGTGCTGCGATTTTCAGCAGCACTGGCTGCAAACGCGGCATTTGCGGCCGGCCCGTTGCACGCGTCCACGTCAGCCTTTCCTGCTTCTGCGGAACCTTCCAGTCGCGCTCCCGGAAGTTGCGGTCTGTCGATTGCAGCCAGAGTAGGATAGGTCAGGGAACGGTTGCCCGTGCTGCTCACAGCACACTTAACGGTAATAAGGACATACGCGCTTTAGACTCTCGCATTAGCAGCGCATGCTGCTTCCCAATAAAGCACGAGGGTCCACGCCGTCCAGTCCTGCGTTGCCAAGCCGGAACGGGAGGTTTGGGTGTTGCCGAGGCAGTGCCGGACGAGCCGGCTAGGTCCAGCAAGTACGAGGCTTGGAACGCGACGACGGAGCGGCTGACGGCGCTGTCGACTGTAGCGGGACTGTTTATGATGGTGCCGCAGGTGACTCGTGGTTGGGGGAAAGAGAAGTGCGGAGTGAGAGGAGGACGCGAATGATATGAGCAAGGGTGATTACGGGGACAGGGGAGTGGAAGGGGGGAAAGGGAAGTGAGACGGGGGAAAAGGGGAGGAGCGGCTGACGGCGCTGTCGACTGTGGCGGGGATGTTGCCGCCGCAGGTGATGATGTGCTGAGGGGAGGGGGGGGCGATGAATGAGATCGGGGTAATTGGAGATGAGAGGAAGGGTAATGCAAGAGGGCGAAGTGAAGGGGAAGTGTCAAGAAAATGTAAGAGAAGGAGTGTAAGTGAAGGTGCGTCCAGGGATTGGGACAAAGGAGGGGGAATGGTAGGGGAGTGACAGGAGGACCGGGGGGCGGAGGAGAGGGGGGAATGCGCAATGTGGTGTGTGCAGTACGAGCAGCACTGCCCCTCCGTGCTCCTTGTGTTCCCCTGCTCCCTCCCATCTTAACCCCGCAAGCCTCTTACCCCCACCCCTCCACCTCTGCCTCTCCAGTGTCTCCATCATTTGTCTCATCCTCCCTTTCCTCCACTCTGTCACTCCGTCATTCTCCCTCTCGCCTCTCACGTGTATGCCAGGGGACAGCGCAAAACATCCCTCCTCTCCTCTCTGCTCTGCATCCCCCTACTCTCCCCCTCAACCCCCAACCCTCTCTCCCCGCCCCTCCCCCTTTTTTAGATACTCAAGAGCTCCTCTCTCCTGCGTGTCAACCAGGGAACGGCACTGCACATCCCTTCGCCTGACTCCTCCTGCCCCTCTTCCTCCACCACCCCTGCCCTTCGCCCCTCCGCGCCTGCAGATCCTAAAGAACGCCGCTCTGCTGCGTGCCAACCAGGGCGCAGCGTTGGGAATCCTGTCGTGGCTGGGCTTCGCCACGGGCTTCCTGGGCAACATGCTGCTGCTCTCCTACTTCACCGCTAAGCGGGAGCTCTCTGCATGCCTCGTGCAGGTAGTGCCTCGTGCAGGTAGTGCCTCGTGCAGGTAGTGCCTCGTGCAGGTAGTGCCTCGTGCAGGTAGTGCCTCGTGCAGGTAGTGCCTCGTGCAGGTAGTGCCTCGTGCAGGTAGTGCCTCGTGCAGGTAATGCCTCGTGCAGGTAATGCCTCGTGCAGGTAGTGCCTCGTGCAGGTAGTGCCTCGTGCATTACCTTGCTAGGTGCTACCTGCTTCACCATTTACCAAAGTATTCCCGAGGCTCGTCTCATCTGTTCGCCCCGCAGCTGCTGCTCATCGTCCTGCTCTGCTCTCTCTCTTTTCCCTTCTCCATGCTGGCTCGTGCTGCTCTTGCCTCTTCCTCTTCCTCTCCCTTAACTCTCTGCCTTGCCTCTTCCTCTTCGTCCTGACTGGCGTTGCTTGCTGCTCGCGGGGTTCATGCCGCCACCAGCCTTCACAACAGGGGCGGTCTATCTGCTGCTCAGCTGCTCCTTCACCGCCTTTTCCCTGCCCCCATCTCTTACGTCCCTCGCCTGTCTACTCCCTCTTTCAGGTAGTAGGAGCGGCGTCCACAGCCGTCCTCCTCTCGCAGGTCTACCTCGCGGGGTTCATGCCCCCCCCAGCCTTCACCGCAGTGGCCGCCTATCTGCTGCTCGGCTGCGCTGTCAACTGCCTGCGCTTCACCCGCCGCCTGCCCCAGCCCCTGTGGGACACGTGGCAGGACGTGATTGGCGTTCTGGGCCTCGCTGTGCTGCCACAGGTGGGGTAGCAGGCTCTGCAGCTGCCGTCCGCTGTCTGCCATTTCTTGCCGCATGTCCTTTCCACCCCTACCTACTCCATTCCACTCCCACCCACTCACCCTTGTCCACTCCGACTCACTCACTCCTGTCCACTCGTAACCTCTCGCTCACCGGTCGTATTCTTCTCTCCTTTTCAATCACTGTGCATCAACAGGCCTTTCCCCATCCACTTCCCAGCCCTTCTCCTCAACCTCCCCCAACCCAGCCCCCCTCCATCCACCTAATGCCCTCACCATCCTCTGCTATTCTCCATGCCCCTGCTTCCCTGCCTCCTCCCCTCCCCCTTCCCTCCCCCTCACCTCTTTTTCATTTCAACCTCACCTCCCCTTTGCATCCCCTCCCCCCTCCACTCCCCTTTCCTCACCTCCCGCCCGCTCCCCTCCAATTTTCTGCCTTCCCCCCTCATCCCCTTCCCTGCGCTCCTCCCCTCGCCTTCCCTTGCCTTCCCCTTCCCGCCCCCCGCTTCTGCTTCCCCCACTGCTGCTCCCCCCACTGCTGCTCCCCCCACTGCTGCTCCCCCCACTGCTGCTCCCCCCACCGCCGCTTCCACCACTGCTGCTCCCCCCAACGCTGCTCCCCCTGCAGGTCATCTGGTCCACATTCTCCTCTGTCAGCACGAAGCTTCCAGGAACCGTCTCGGCGGTGGGCGGGTTACTGTTCATAGCGGCCATGCGGAGGGGGCTGGTGGGGCAGCGGTGGCGGGACAGGTGGCAGCTGCTGAGTGGCTGGACCGCCACGCTGCTCTTCATGGTCATGCCCGTCGCCCAGCTGCAGGTGAGATGCTTTGCACTGCACCGCACCGCACCGCACTGTGCCATGCATTGATACATGCATGAAGTGTTGCATCCGCACTCTGATGCCATATCTCTCCGTCTGTCCTGCCTCTCTTCCTCTTCTGCCTCCCTTCCTGCCCTGCCTGCTTTTGCTGTTCTGCCTGCCTCCCTATCGTCCATCTCTCACCCAGTCTCTCCTCTTCCGGTCCCCTCATCATCTCTCAACCTCCTCTAGCATCTGTCCTCCCGCCGTCTCTTCTATCCTCTTATTCCATCTCATTTTATCTCTGCATCTTCCCTCCCTGCATCTCCCCTTGCTCTCTCATCGTCCCTCGCTCTGTATCTGACCGCACTCAGTCTTCCTGACCCCTCCACCTCTCGAACCCTCCTCTCCCCTCCCCCATCACCCCAGGTATGCTTCACGCGGCCCGACCAGCTAGCGGGCATGTCAGCGCTCTCCTCGCTGCTGGGCATAGTGGGCAACGGCCTCATGGTGCCGCGGGCGCTCTTCACACGCGACTTGATCTGGTGAGAGCCCGTCGCTCTTCACTCACAAGCCCTGCTGCCGCCCATGCTGCCGCTCCTGCCGCCACTTGCTCTCACTTCAAAGTCATACCATAGTGGGCAACGACCTCATGGCGCCGCGGGCACTCTTCATGCGCGACTGTATTTGGTGAGATCCCGTTGTTTTTCACTCACAAGTCGTGCTACCCCTCATTCTGCCACTCATTCTTCCCCTCATGCTGCCCCGCATTATGCCCCTCCTTTTGCCCCTCATCCTGCCTGACCTCCACTCTCCTGCTTCACCCTGCCACATATTCTCCCCAAGCGATCTCCGTCACACCACTACCGCTGCCTGTCACACTCCAGGGCCGTACGCGAGCCGGCATAACCAATCTCCCATGCCCTAGGATGTGTTGCCTTAATCAATTCCCACCTCCCCACCCTCCCTCAACAGTCACACCTTTCTTGTATGTCCACATGCATTTTATCCCCATCTTGCTTGTTGGGTGCAAGCAAGCCGCCATTCGCCCACCTCCTCATCAAAGCCCCTTGGGATTTGCGGGGTCAAAGTCCCCCGCTCTTCCCATGTCCTCCGCACTCAAGCCTTTCTTATATTGCTCGCCTTCGTCCTAATCCCATCACGCGTGTGGCACGTTCCGTTCCGCTATATGTGGGCCGCCATTCTCAATGTCTCCTGCCACCGGCTGGATGTGCTGCCTTCATCAATGCCCACCTCTGCATTCCCTCAATCATTCAAGTGTATGGCACATGCTTGCTTGTGTCATGCCCCTGGAGCTACAAATGAGCCTCCGTTCTCAATGTCTCTGCCACCGGATGTGCTGCCTTCAACATTCCTTTTTCAACTCCCTTCCTAAACCCTTTTCCTTTCTCCCCTTCCGTGGCACACAAACTCTCCGGGTGAGAATAATTTCCCACATGTTGCCCATCACCTCTCCTGTTTCATCCCACCCATTCCTGTAATGCTTGTGTCAGGTTTCTGGGTTGTTCCTGGGGCTGCATTCTCATGGGCTGGGGTGTTCTCCTCGCCATGGCCCTCCACGGCTTCTACCCGCCTCGCCTCTTCATGGCTGTCTCACTTGCGCTTATCGGCTATCTTGCTGCTGTCTTTAAGTTTGATGCCGATGCACATGTCTGCACTCCTTTGCTTGGCTCTATCTCTGGATTGCTAAAGGGTGCAGCTTGAGTTTTCTTGCGGAAGGGAATAGTTGATACTGCTACGATAATGTAAATGATCCTGTTTTGGGGGATGTAGAGTTGCTTTAGCACTACGTTGAGGCATTTCGGAAGTGTAATGTACAGCTAGTGGCATGTTAGGGGTAACCAGACTGTCGCCAAGGTTTCGCGATTCCTCGAGAGCTTTCCAGGTTCGTCTTGCATGCTGCTGGAACAACCCAGCATCCCCCAGCGAGCTTCACCATCAGGTCGGAAAACAGGAGAAATTTGTTTCTAGTGGATTCTAGGCCGAGAGCTCTGGTCTAGGAGCAGCCATTCTTTCCTTCCAAGCCGCGTGCGCTTCGCAAATGTCTTCCATTCCGCGCTACGAGATGCGTTCTCACTGCAATATTTATGTCTGCTCTTTTGGCTCTCAGAAACGCCACGTGAAACCTGCTATAGCTTCCCAGCCCACCAACAACATTCCTGGATCTTAGAGGTTATTGCCGCCAGTAGCACATTACCACAGCATCGCGATCATCGCCTCATTCGCCAGTTCATTCAGGCAGACGTGGCGCTGGCGCTGCTTTCCAACCCGTTTGCAAATTCAATCCCTTCGTTAAGCGACTTCGACGACATGACCTCCATGCTAAATCATTTTCCAAGTAATCTCCTTGGCGACACTCAGTCACTCCTCAGTCACTCGCTCTACAACAATCCCCTTCGCAATCTCACTTTCATCGGCGGTAACCCAGTAAACCAAGCTCTTCGCGAGCTCGACAACGACTCGCTCGGCGTTCCCGAGGTTGTCGTTAAAGAGTATCCAGACGCGATCAAAATCGTCGCGACCGTTCCGGGCCTCGAGAAGAAGGACCTGCAGGTGCAGGTGCGGGGGAAGGATGTTGTGACGATCAGCGGCAAGCGGACCAGAGAGGAGAGGGACAACGACGACAGCAACCGCGTTGTCAAGGAGTTCAGCAGCTTCGAGCGCAGCTTCCGGCTGCCACGTGACGTGTCTACGAAACAGGTTACAGCAGCAGCGCGGAACGGCGTGCTCACGGTGACGGTTCCCAAAAGAACGTCTTGCAAACAAACGTCTGGTCGCAGGCTCGCGAATCCAAACGCGAAGGGGAAAGCGAAGGATGTTCAGAAGCAAGGCGGGCTGAGCGGCGAGCAACGAGTTAGCAAGAAGAGGAAAGTTGTTCACTTTGCCCCTGGGAGCTGAACTCACCTTTCTAGGGTGCAAGGGTCCTGTCAACGTGATGGCCCCCCACAAATTCCACATAGTACCTATTCTGTAATCACGTGTAATTACTGGTATGTTTTTTTGCTACACCATGTAAATATCTATATAGAGGAGATAATTCCGCTTCCATCTTCATGCGTGGCAAAGACTACTAGGTATATATCCAATGCATGCAATGAAACGTAACCATTCTCTTGCATTATATCTTCAACTTTGGTGGTGCTGATGCGATAGAATATGACAGGAACATGAAAGATACAGAGCTTGAGCAGATTGATAGGGAGTCAGACACTGTAAAGGGGATATGAAAGAATTGGAGGCTGGTGGCCTTGGCGCCTCTGAAATTGTGTCATCTCAGGAGTGGTGTGTCACGATGCGGTGAGGTTGAGATGGGTCATGTCATGACTCATGAGTGGTGGGTGAAGATGCAGGGATGTTGTCATTTTAAGAGTGGTGTGTGAAGATGCGCAGGTGGTTGTCAGCTCCCCCACTGACTACAGCGTTGCCGCCCTGCCACCAGTCCGCACACAGCACCTGCCCACCCCAGAGGTGCATTCAATACATTGTATCAGGACAAGGCATGAGGAGTAAGGACATGCGTGCATGGGGCAGTGACATGTGTGTATGACACAAGGCACGTTCGTGTGCTATCTGGGTGCAGTAAGGCACATGTGCGTGAAAAGGCCATGCATGCAGTAAAAGCCATCCACAGCGCATGAAGGTATCACGTCCATGACCCATGAACGGATGGATTTGATGCGTCAAGTGATCAATGGTCACTCGATCCATGCAAGGTTCGGGATGGCAATTTTTTTTTTTTTTTTTTTTTTTTTTTTTCTTGTAATGCTACAAAATTACTCTGTGTGTGCATGTTGCGAAATGGCAGATGGAGCTGCTGGAAGGGCGTTGCCAGTGTCCTTGGCCAGCACGTATATATTGGCACTCAATGTGTTGATGACATGATAACATGATGACGTGGCATGCACAGACGAGCGAAAGGCATGAAGACATTAGCGCATGCAGGCATGCAGGCATGACGGCATTAGCTCATGCAGGCATGCAGGCATGAAGGCGTGAAGGCGTGAAGGCATGAGGGCATGAAGGCATGGAAACAAAGCAGACATAAAATGATGGCATGAAGGCTTTGGCCTTACCTTATCCGAGTGAGCTTTGACCGTGTGAAGCGGCACCTGCACGTTAGAAAGAGAGGCACGGGGGTGCGAGACATGCTGAGTTAGAAGCAGGACGGCAGCATGTGGGGGCCCATGGCTGCACTCACACGAACCTGTGCACTTGCACTTTGAAACACACATAACTGGCACGAAATGGTTCGGACTGGGAGAGAATACGGCAAGCCATGCACATGACTGAGTTGTGGATTTGTACAGCGCCTTGGAAGCGCTGTACGAGGTTTTTGAAAGTTATTAATAAGCTTTCAAGTTGCGTCTCACAATACGAGACTGGTAACATGCACCCCTTGGGCTGCATGCATGTACAGAACAGAGAGTACACACACATGCAGCCCAAGGGGTGAAGCAACTTCATGGGGAGCATGGGGGAGGGGGGACGAGGGGACAGGGGAGTGGTGGCATACAGTGGAGCGCAGATCCCAGATCTTGAGCGAACCATCGTAGGAACGGAGCCGGGGGAACGTGGGGGTTGGGGGCCAGGAGAACGTGGGGATGAGGGGCTAGGGGAACGTGGGGATGAGGGGCTAGGGGAACGTGGGGATGAGGGGCTAGGGGAACGTGGGGATGAGGGGCTAGGGGAACGTGGGGATGAGGGGCTAGGGGAACGTGGGGATGAGGGGCTAGGGGAACGTGGGGCAGGGCACTCACAGTGGAGCGAAGATCCCAAATCTTGAGCGAGCCATCGTAGGAAGAGGAGAGGAGATGCAGTGGGTTCGATGGGGACCTGTAGAGGCGGCAGAGTGATACGGGATGATCATGGAAAACAAGTAGGAAACAGGTGAGGCCAGCATGGGAAACAAGTAGGAAACAGGTGAGGCTAGCATGGGAAACAAGTAGGAAACAGGTGAGGCTAGCATGGGAAACAAGTAGGAAACAGGTGAGGCTAGCATGGGAAACAAGTAGGAAACAGGTGAGGCTAGCATGGGAAACAAGTAGGAAACAGGTGAGGCTAGCATGGGAAACAAGTAGGAAACAGGTGAGGCTAGCATGGGAAACAAGTAGGAAACAGGTGAGGCTAGCATGGGAAACAAGTAGGAAACAGGTGAGGCTAGCATGGGAAACAAGTAGGAAACAGGTGAGGCTAGCATGGGAAACAAGTAGGAAACAGGTGAGGCTAGCATGGGAAACAAGTAGGAAACAGGTGAGGCTAGCATGGGAAACAAGTAGGAAACAGGTGAGGCTAGCATGGGAAACGAAGAGAACAAAACCAGTGTAAGTATAACAACCCATGAGTTGTTATACTTATGGCTTATTGAGTTGAATGGGTTGTTATAGCGTATTGAAACCATAACAAACCATTCACAACCATTTGTGGAATTGGATAGCAGTCAACTGCCATGTCAACTGCCATGTCAGCAACCTAAGACATTCTCTAGCAAGGAAGCACTTCACCTACGTTGCTGCTCGCTAACATAGATAGATGGTTCCGCCAAACTCCGTTTCCAGGAAAAGACGAACGAACCAGCAGCAGCAATAGTGAACGATGCCTAAATAAAGAAGAATGTATGCACATGGTAGTATTGCACACACACTACGAGTGCTCTTGGCCCCACGTTACCATTCAGGGGAGGAGATCCAATCCAAACCACACGTTACCATGCGAGGGAGGAGATCCAATCCTAACCACACGTTACCATGCGAGGGATGAGATCCAATCCGTGTGACCCAGCAGCTGGATCGATGGAGAAAGCACGGCTGGAGAGGGAGTTTGAAAAGGGAGGAGCGAGGTGGGAGGTGGGAGGTGGGAGGAGGGGAGAGTGGCTCTGGGAAGTGTCACTTGCACTCACAAGGGGAAGGGGGAAGGGGAGGGTATGATGGAGAATATGGTGCAGACGAGGAAGGGGTATGTGCTTGCAAGATGGAAACACAAGGGTGGAATGACACCCACACTTCACCCTTGTCCAAACCTCACACCCTTGTCCAAACCTCACACCCTTGTCCAAACCTCACACCCTTGTCCAAACCTCACACCCTTGTCCAAACCTCACACCCTTGTCCAAACCTCACACCCTTGTCCAAACCTCACACCCTTGTCCAAACCTCACACCCTTGTCCAAACCTCACACCCTTGTCCAACCCTCACACCCTTGTCCAAACCTCACACCCTTGTCCAAACCTCACACCCTTGTCCAACCCTCACACCCTTGTCCAAACCTCACACCCTTGTCCAAACCTCACACCCTTGTCCAACCCTCACACCCTTGTCCAAACCTCACACCCTTGTCCAAACCTCACACCCTTGTCCAAACCTCACACCCTTGTCCAAACCTCACACCCTTTTCCAAGCCTCACACCCTTGCCCAACCCTCATGGCCTTGCCCCACACTCACATGCTGCAGAGCGCATGTCCCAGACCAGGATGGTGGGGTGAGCAGAGCGCATGTCCCAGACCAGGATGGTGGGGTGAGCAGAGCGCATGTTCCAGACCAGGATGGTGGGGTGAGCAGAGCGCATGTCCCACACCACACCCATACCCTCACAGCAAGCCATCCCACTCACATGTGGCAGCGCGCATGTCCCACAGCAGGATGGTGGGGTGCGCGCCCCCCACTGCCACCAGCGACGCCATCCCACCTCCCCCTGCCGCCACTGCCAGCAGCGGATGCGCGCTCGTCTGAAGTGAGAAGGGGGAAACGGGGGGGGGTGCATGGATCACACCAGAGCCCATAGGAAGGACAGCGATTGCACATGCCATGGTCATGTATGCGTGCGTATGGAAACTGAGGCAGAAACAGCAACCACGTCCCACGAGCGACGAGTGAGCGTGGTTGCCCTACAGCCACATTATTAAAAGAGGCTATGGCGCATGGCATGGCACTGCACATACGCACCATGCATGGCATGGCATGGAATGGCATGGCATGGCATGGCTGCTACCCACCCGCACGGTGACAGAAGAAGCAGCCTCCACGACCCACGACATGACAGACGACACGACTGACACAGCCCATGGTGATGCACATACCCGCACAGGTGCTGTCAAAGATAAACAGGTGGGCTGCGGAGGTCTTATGTCCATCAACTTAAACTGTGTCTTAGGACAACGAAGCAAACCCCATGAAATATGAAAAAGCGAGAAAGCCTGGAGAGCTTGTGAGCTAGAACGTCTTAGAGAGCCAGTTTGAACAGAATCGTCAACTTAAAATCAGAACTTGAGTAAACTAGTTTCGGTTCTTGCGAACCTTCATCAGTACAAACAAGCCTGAAGCTAAGCATCTGATCTGAACAAGCTGACTAAAGTACTCTACGCTAAAGCTGAGCTAACCAGGTAGATGGATGCAATGCGAGGCGGAAATGGCGTGAAATCTCGAGGTGAGCCAGAGACTTTGATCCCGTCCTTCGAAACCAAAAAGGGGAACTTCGGGAGGATTGGTAACCAGGATCGAAAAGTAAAAAAAGTGGTAACACCACTTCGTTGCGCGAAAGTGTTAAACTGCGACAGGTTGGAGCCTCGATTGAATCAGTCTTCGACGTAAGCGAGAAGGTAAATTCCACGCTAGCAGAAATCTACAGGAACCAGAAATAGAGAAACCACGTGTAGAAAGAAGATTTTTGAGACGTCTCAAAAATCTTCTTTCTACACATGGCATGGCATGGCATGGCTGCTACCCACCCGCACGGTGACAGAAGAAGCAGCCTCCACGACCCACGACATGACACAGCCCATGGTGATGCACATACCCGCACAGTCACAGCAGCAGCAGCCTCCATATCCCACGAGCCGTGATGCCACGAGCCGTGATGCCACGACGCAGAGAAGAGCACAGAGTGAATGTTGATGCACACACTCTACGTACCCAGCCTACCCCACAAACCACCTACACCTCATAGTGACCACGCACACCACGCACTCGCACAGACACAGCAGAAGCAGCGTCCACGTCCCATGCAGACAGAGAGTGGTCCCACGAGACAGAGGAGAGCACAGTGAGAATGTTGATGCATGCTTACTACCTACCTACCACCCGCACACACCATTTACACCACGCACACACTACTTACCCGGACAGACACAGCAGAAGCAGCGTCCACGTCCCAGGAGCGCAGGGAGTGGTCCCACGACACAGAGGAGAGCATGGGGGAAATGTTGATGCACAATCGCTACCTACCCGCACAGACACAGCAGAAGCAGCTTCGACGTCCCATGCACGCAGCGAGTGGTCCCACGAGACGGAGAAGAGCGAGGAGCCTTGCGCCGGCCATGCCACGCCTGCCACGCAATGTGTGTGCGCTTCCAGAGCGAGGTCCGGGGTGAGCTGGACGGATGAAGAGGGGAGAGAAGGGGAAGGGCGAGGAGGGATTTGGGGAGGGAAGGTGAAGGAGAGAGAGGGAGGAAGAGAACAGTGAGGCGAAGCAGAGTTGCGACGAGGTCAGGTCCGGCCATGCCAGGCCCCCCACGCACTGCGTGTGCTCCTCTTGAGAGAAAAGGTCTGGGGCGAGCTGGAGGCATGAGGAGGGGGGAGGGAAAAAACGGAATTGTGAGGAGAATATCTTGTGTGCAAGCCATGCGAGGCCATGCGAGGCACTGTGTGTGCGGCTCTAAAGAGAGGTCAGTGTCGAGGAGGCACAATTACATTACGTACGAATGGAGCTGTGTGTGCCTCCTCAACCCGGACCATGCCACGCCATCACATGCCACAGCCAGCATACATGGAAACGGGTTTCCTAACAACGACTCGTGTAGCATGCAGCGACCAGCAACCAGCAGCCCACAGCCAGCACTTGAGATTTGAGAATTCAGCAGTGAGCATGGAAAGCAAGGCGAATGTGCGCTTGTGAATACCTCCACGCCCTCTGCCTCAACCGCCCCTGCAGCCGTCCGCACTCGCTTCCGCGCTTGCCCCGCTCCCTCCGCTCCTCCCGCCTCTCCCCCTTCCTCCTCCCCCTCTCCTCCCGCATCCTCCCCCATTCCCCCACTCCCATCACCACCTGCGCTCCCGTCCCCTCCCCCTCCCCCTCCCTGCCTTCCTGTGTTGGCTCCCAGCCTGGGCAGAGTCCAGAGCTTGATGGTGCTGTCCCAGCCGCCTGATGCCAGCTGTGGTGGGGAGACGAGGGAAGAGAGGGGTAAGAGTGGCAGGCAGAGGGGCGAGAGAAAGGAGAGTGAGAGGAGAGGAGGCAGCGAGCACAGCTTGATGGTGCCATTCTTGATGGTGCCATTCTTGATGCTGCCACTCTTGATGCTGCCACTCTTGATGGAGCCACTCTTGATGCTGCCACTCTTGATGCTGCCACGCTTGATGGAGCTGTCCCAGCCGTATGAAAGAGCAAATCGAAGACTTACACTCAAATAGAGCACAAAGAAGGTTGTATCGTATGAAGAAAAAAAATCGGTCAAAAAGCCAGACACAATAGGCCCAAATGTTGTGTATGGAAGCGTTTAGGACAGCAAAGGTCACATATGAACGCGTGTATGGAGTCTGTCAGAACCACGCTGTATGTGCATATGAAGGCACGTAGATTATCTTAAGCGTGTGCCAAGGTGTGTGAAGGCGTGTGCCAAGGTGTGTGAAGGCGTGTGCCAAGATGACTGGACAGCCGTCAAGTGGCCTCCCGTCACACACAGCCTCTGCCATGGATCCATCCATGGCAGCAGTACATCAATCAAGCACCACACGTGTATGTGCACATCAAGCACCACACGTGTATGTGCACATCAAGCACCACACGTGTATGTGCACATCAAGCACCACACGTGTATGTGCACATCAAGCACCACACGTGTATGTGCACATCAAGCACTACACGTGTATGTGCACATCAAGCACCACACGTGTATGTGCACATCAAGCACCACACGTGTATGTGCACATCAAGCACCACCTACATGTGTATGTGTGAAAGAGGATGTGTGTAAGCATGCCCGTACCTTATTAGCCCGTGCGTTCACAGCAGCGCACTGCACGGCAGCGGTGTGGCCTCGCATCACTGCCACCACCGATGCGCGCAGCGAGGGAGGGGCGGAAGGCGCCTCAGTGCTCTCTCCTGCGAGCTGCCAGAGGAAGGGAGAGAGAAAGAGCAGGGGAAGGAAGGAGTGGGAGAGGCAGAGGTAAGAAGAGGGACAGTCGGGGAGCCCAGGGGTTGATGCCCAGTCGGGGAGCCCAGCCGTTGATGCCCAGTCGGGGAGCCCAGCCGTTGATGCCCAGTCGGGGAGCCCAGCTGGCCAGACGAGGCGGTGAGAGAGGTGAGCTGTTGTGTTGTGGCTTCCAACCGGCAACAGCTGTTGTGTTGTGGCTTCCAACCGGCAACAGCCACATTTGAGGATTCGCATTGACATGTGTACAAGCAAAGGGGCACGACAGCAAGGCACTCATGCACCCACCTGCCAGAGGCGCAGCGTGCGGTCTTTGGACGCCGACACACAGGCGCTGCCTGCTGCCGTGGGACCATGGGTTGACAAGCAAGGGGGAAGGGGGGGGCAGAGAGAAGAGGAAGGGCGGGAACGAGGGGGAGGGATGTAAATGGGTTATGAAAGGTAAGAAGAGAATCGAGATGGTGTTGAAATACTAGTGCTTCGCTTATAGGCAGGGTGGTGAAGGATGTTGAGAAGGAGAAACGAAGGTTGGTCATGGCAGCGCATGAATGCAAAACTGAGTGATGTATGTGCCATCCAGTGGTTCCTCTTGTGATGTATGTGCCATCCAGTGGTTCCCCTTGTGATGTATGTGCCATCCAGTGGTTCCCCTTGTGATGTATGTGCCATCCAGTGGTTCCCCTTGTGATGTATGTGCCATCCAGTGGTTCCCCTTGTGATGTATGTGCCATCCAGTGGTTCCCCTTGTGATGTATGTGCCATCCAGTGGTTCCTCTTGTGATGTATGTGCCTATGTTGGAAAAGTCGCCAGAAACCATAAGCGCACTCCGTATAGTCGTTTACGAATATACGGTGTACGCAAGTCGTACGTATATTCGTTGGCGAAAGTTCGGGCTGACCCGAAAAAAAACCAGATTTCAATAGTCGCGCACGAATTGCGAATGTGCGACGCGACTCAAAATGTACGCACGTCCCACCCCAATTTGTACGCACGTCCCAACCACATTGTCACCCACACCTGTCAAAATGTGGGGACGTGGGAAAATTTGAACCGCACTGCACCCTATGCTATCGCGCGACTCCAACACACAAACACGAATGTCGTCAACCAGCGTAGGTGGTTCAACCACATCCTGGACTATAAGGTAAGCTCTCATTCCCGTCATCTGTATTATCTCTCTCGTTCATTCTCTCTCAACACTCCCGCTCACCTGCACTTGATGTCGACTCCTTCTGGTACTCCCGCAAGTGCCACTAGTGAGGCTCCTAGTGTTTCGAATGACGCGACCATGGCGGACGACGAGGATGTTCCTGCGAACACCCATGTTATTTTTAAGCATTTCCTTACCTCTACCGAAGGTACCTCGAATGGTCCTGAGCGTACTCTCCGCATATGCCGGCACTGCAAGCTTAAGTTCGTAGGGGGCGCCTTCCGTTGCGCGCAACACATCACGCGCTGGAAAGGGCTGAAACGGAAGGACGTCCGTCTTTGCAAGGCGCCTATCCCTTCTGCTGACCGCGGCGCCGTCCGCGAATTGTACGAAGGCAAACACGCCCGCAGGGAAGGGAAGAAGAAGGCGGAGGAGATGGCGATCGAGGCGTGTGCGGGTGGAGCGAAGAAGCAGTGCATCGAAGACTTCTACGGGGAAGGGGCGTCGTGTGCGAAGGAATCGGCAGACGACGCCATCTGCCTCATGTGGGCGGCACTTCACCTCCCGGAGCATCTCGCCGATCACCCTCTCTGGCGCAACGCTGTGCGCTGCATCACGGACGCGGGCCATGGCTACGTTCCCCCGAAGCGGCGGTATGTTGGTGGCGCCGGCCTTGCGCGCTGCCGCGAAAAGATCGAGAGGGGGCTCGCTCCCATCACTGCGAGCTGGAAGCGGGATGGCGTGACGATAGGCTCGGACATGATGACGGACAAAAGTGGCCGTCCCCAAGCCAACATCCTGCTCATCAACGATTCCGGTGCAGTGTTCACCGAAAGCATCGACTGTAAGTTGGAGACGAAGACGGGAGGCTACATTGCATCCGTTTTGCGCCCGATCATTGAGAAGGTGGGGCCCGCCAACATAGTTGCGTTATGCATGGATGGGGGCAGCAATTATGCGGCTGCATGTAGGGAACTCATGCTTGAGTATCCTCACATTGAGCATGTGCCGTGCGCTACTCACGTCATGGATCTGCTCATGGAGGACATTGGGAAAATGGATTGGGCGAAGGACATTGTGGCTAAGGCGGGGGTGATTATTACCTTTGTGCGTGCCCACCATTTCACCAAAGGTTACATGCGAAGCCCGCAAGTGAAGGGAGGGAAGGGGAAGCAGGTGCTGAAGCCGGCGGGCACCAGATTTGGCACGCAATTCATCGCGGTGCAGCGGCTTTGCGAGGTGCGGAGTGCATTGACGCAGATGGTGCTGAGCCCGGAGTGACAGGCTTGGGCGAAGGGGAGGAAGCCGCCGGTCGAGCCCTTCGCAACCATGATCATGGATGCCGTGTGGTGGAAAGGTGCGGAGTTCTTCGTCGCCCCCCTGAAGATCCCCTTTGTCGTCATGCGCAAGACCGACTCGACGGCCAAGGGCATGATGGGCAGGATGTACGATCTGATACTGCAGCTCACGGAAGACATCAATGCGAAGCTGGAGGAGGAGGCGGGATTGGTGCTGTCCAGCAGTGAACGCACGGAGGTGACCAACATCGTCCAAAAGCGCTGGGACCATAGCATGGCGTGTGCCATGCACGTGGTTGGCCGGATCCTCAACCCGGTCAACCAAGAGGAAGGCATCTTCCGCACCGACCTGGAGTGTACTCGCGTCTTCAAAGCGTTTGTCGCTCGTCACTACGCAGGGCGGACCGTCACGCGCAAGGATGGCGAGGAGCTGCGCGCATCCCACGTCATCCAGGACGGCCTGACGGCATTCAACACCCTTCAGGGGAGCTTCGGCCTACCCGACGCCATCTCTGACCGTGAGCTCGTGAAGGCCGGTAAGAAGACGGCCGTCCAGTGGTGGACGTGGCACGGGACGGAGCACCCCGAGCTGACAACGCTCGCTTGCCGCGTTCTCTCTCAGCCAGTGTCCGCATCGGCGTGTGAGAGGAACTGGGCAGTGTGGGAATCGATCCACACTGCCAAGCGCAACAGGTTGGGGTCCGAGAAGTGTCGGGACCTCGTGTATGTTGCGCACAATTGGAACATTGTGCGCAACTGGCACAAGGGGGCTGAGTGGGTGACGGTTCTCCCGGGGAACATCCCTGAGGCCTCCCTGCCGGAAGGGTACAACGAGGTTCTGGAGGAGGATGAGGAGGAGGGGGAGGAGGATGAGCTGGAGGATGAGTACAAGTAGAGGAGGAAGGAAGGGACGGGGGGAGTAGAGGGTGGGAGTAGGGGGTGGGGTAGGAGAGATGCATGTTGCTTGCTTAGAGTAGTTGAGAATGGTGGGTTTTTTCAATATATGAAATTCGGTAAAACCACCACTCCCCCCCCCCCTCCTTCGGCGGTTTTTTTCGTCTGCCCGGTAAAAACCTTTTGCTGCCCGGGCAGCGTACTTTCTGCGACTTTCAAAGTCACTCACGAAGCGCATAACGCACTATACGCAAGCGTATATACGCTTGCGTATAATGCGCTGGGCGCGACTTTTCCAACATAGGTATGTGCCATCCAGTGGTTCCCCTTGTGATGTATGTGCCATCCAGTGGTTCCCCTTGTGATGTATGTGCCATCCAGTGGTTCCTCTTGTGATGTATGTGCCATCCAGTGGTTCCTCTTGTGATGTATGTGCCATCCAGTGGTTCCCCTTGTGATGTATGTGCCATCCAGTGGTTCCCCTTGTGTTGTATGTGCCATCCAGTGGTTCCCCTTGTGATGTATGTGCCATCCAGTGGTTCCCCTTGTGATGTATGTGCCATCCAGTGGTTCCCCTTGTGATGTATGTGCCATCCAGTGGTTCCTCTTGTGATGTATGTGCCATCCAGTGGTTCCTCTTGTGATGTATGTGCCATCCAGTGGTTCCTCTTGTGATGTATGTGCCATCCAGCGGTTCCTCTTGCTTAACATCACACGTGACTGCCAGCATGCACACGACTGGCAGCATGCACATGGTGCGGTAGCTACCTGGCAGGGCGGCGATGTGAGTGACGACATCAGAGTGTGCTGCTGCCACCTGAATGCACCTCGCACCGCTGCTACCCGCATCAGCAGCATGGGCAGCATGAGCAGTGGCATCAGCTGGGGTGGCCGCGGCAGCGGAGGTTGGAGGGACGGAGAAGAGGCTGCAGGTGACAGAGACAGACAGAGGGGAGAGAGCCAAGGGAGAGGAAGAAGGGACAGGTGAGGGAGGGAGAAGGAGGGACGTGGGTGATAAGGCATGAAATGAAAGAGGCACAACCACCTCGTCCATTGAGGCCAGGCGCTCACATCCGCCCCTCTCTCAACTCAACTGCTGCCCCTCAACGGTGCCTTGCATGCACAGCGCTACTGCGATGTGCCACAGACAGTTGTGCCACACACACGTGCCCTGCTGCGCACGGAGTCATGCCGCGCCATGCCGCGACATGCCTCATGTCATGACATGCCATGCCGTGCCATGCCTCATGTCATGCTGTACCATGCCGTGTCATGTCATGTCATGCCGTGCCATGCCTCATGTCATGCCGTGCCATGTCGTGCCATGCCTTATGTCATGCCGTGCCATGCCGTGCCGTGCCGTGCCGGGTCATGTCATGTCATGCCGTGCCAAGCCGTGTCATGCATGCCTTGCCATGCCATGCCATGACATGTCATGCCGTGTCATGCCGTCCCATGCCGCACCATGTTGTGCCATGCCAAGCCTACCTGCGTGCCACCCCTCACTCACCGCACGTGCGAGTCATAGGAGCCGGTCACGATCACACTGCAGCATGCAACAGTTCACAGGACGGTGGGGAAAGAAGACGGGGAAGGGGGAGGAGGGGGCAAGATGAGACAATGGCAGCTGAGGAGCCACCTGACAGGGCTTTCACATGGAGAAAAACCTGTCCGAGCTTTCACCTGAAAAGACGCCTGGCAGGAACTTCACCTGGGATGCGCAGCAGAGACAGCGGAAACCCAATCATCATGGGGAGCAGAGTGGGAGGCGGAGGGCGGGCGCACTGCTAGTGTGTACTCGATGGGAATCACCCGCTCCTGCCATGGGGGTAGTGGGGGAAAGGGGTTGAGGGGCGGGAGTTTGGGGAGAGGGATTGGAGGGGGAAAGGGGAGAGACGAGCGAGTTAGGGGCGAAAATGCAGGCTTGGTAGTGTGTACTAAATGGGTATGACCCGCTCCTGCCGTGGTGTGGGGTGGTGGGGGGTGGGAAGGGGCGAGAGAGGTAGAAGCGAGGGTGCAGGAGTGCGAGTGTGTACACAATGGGGGTAATCCGCTCCTGCCGTGGTGGGCGGGGACGAGGGTGCAGGCATGCTTGGTGTGAACAGTGAAGTGAGGGAGTGGATGCAGCATCATGGCATGTGGATGTAACATCATGGCATGTGGATGTAACATCATGGCATGTGGATGTAACATCATGGCATGTGGATGTAACATCATGGCATGTGGATGTAACATCATGGGATGTGGATGCAACCGCATGGCATGGTGCGCATGCAGGGTTCCATGCATGGGGTGCGTGCAAAGGTTCCATGCATGGGGTGCGTGCAAAGGTTCCATGCATGAGGTGCGTGCAGGGATGATGATGTGCGTGCGTGCAGGCATGCATGCATCGGAGCATCACCGTGGAGAGTGCTGACGTCAGCAGGCACTTGCGCAGGGAGGATCGCAGCAGCCGTCCATCCACAATGAAATCGAACGGTTGTGGTGCGTCTGCGCGGATTAAGAGAAGTGGGGAGGTAAGATTATTATATTGCCTCACTATCAGCCGTCCATCCACGCTTTGATCAAACGGCTCTGGTGAGTTGGAAAAGGGGGAGAATAAGGGGGGACGGATGAAGGAGAGGGGCAATCCAAGGGGGAAACAAGCAGGATCGAACGGAGAGGCGTGGCGTGGCTGATCTTATACAGGGTTTTATCAGAGGTTCAGGGTTTCGGGTCATGCGGGAGCAACCGGCGTGGACTCAGAGAAGATCTGGCAAAAATGAAATCAAATGCGCTAGGGTTTCACATTCAGGCTGCGAAGTTCGGGTTTAGACGGCTAGGGTACGGGGTCTAGAGGGATGCGGTTCAGGAGAAAGACGGCATGTTGCACCGAGAGGGCATGGAAGGAAAGCAAATCGGAGAAGCTGAGGGTTTCGGGTGACTAAGGGGGGATACGAGGGTTTGACGAGACCAGACGGTTGGGCGCCCATGATTTGAGGCGATGAGTGGAGACAGGAATGGGCGAGAACGGCATTCATAGGGCTGACGAGGGGGAACGCGCCATGAGCCTGACAAGTCAATTGTAATGATATAATTCACCGTTACGTGGAAACAATACCGTTCGCTCGATTCTGTTCCGCTTGCCGCAGCTAGCGGCGACTCTATGCCTTCGCGATCCAACCACGAGCGCACGATTTCAGCGTTATGTGGTAACATAATCGCTCACTAGATCCTGTCGTCAATGGCATTACCGCGGCCTAGCAGCGTGTTGATAACTTCGGACAGGCCGTAGCGCGTGAGTCTGACGGGCACCGTGAACGGCGTTGACGGAACCGTCAGGTGCGCCGGCAGACGCGTCGTGAAGCGAACCTGCACCTGACGGTCGTCCGTGCCGGCCACTACCGGCGCCATTTTCCAAAGAAGGGATTACGTGGCGCGATACGCTGAGTGCAGTAGGGTGTGAAACTAAGGAAGGCGCAGAGAAAATGGTATGGAGGGTGTGATCGGTGGGAGCAGCGACTTTTTCCCGATGGTGATTTGTGCGTTTAGAGAGAGTGCGCTAAGGGAAAAAATGAGACAAGAAAAACATTGTGAATGAGCTTGAGTAAAAAATACACGAGCTTGTGGCGAGAAGCGCGAAAGCATGCACCCGGCTTCATCGAGGTTCCATTAATGTTACGAATAGTGAAATGAGAAAAAGGAACTGCGCACTCCTAACCGCAGCAATCGAAGCACGCAGTACTGAGGCTGAAGACGAAAATGCAGAAGTGACGCGAAGGGTCATACGGTTACGAAGCATCTGAACAGTCAAGGCAGATGGCATCAGGCAGCAGCAATGGCGAGGATTCTGCCCGGACAGTTTCGTAACCGTCTGGAGTCGCACGGTTGAGTTTCGCTGCAATAAGGGAATGTACCCCTTAGAGTACATGGCTACTGTTGGAATAACTGAAAGGTTATCTTAACATTCCCAAATGCTCTCCACTCGCGCGTCACTCCATAACAAAGCTATGCGCATGTACTAGTACCGCAATAGCTCATATAGAGCATGCGGAAGGTCGAGGGTCACCCGAAGGTCAACAGTCGAAGACAGTCAACGGTCGTGCCCCTTGACTGTTCAGTAACCGCACTTGGTAGTTACGCGATGCAACATGGTAACTGTCAAGAATAGCAATAGTAGTGGTTACCATAGCAATGCAATTCAATTAATAAGGGAATGTAACCCTCATAGTACATGGCTAGCTATGATTGCTATTTATTGTCAGACTTATATGACTTAGCCTGTGTAGGCTATAGTGGGGTAGCACATATGGGGTACAACACATTTCTAGGGTTTGTACTTGTACCCAACCTTTCCCCTAGTAAATCATTCCTCGTTATTCTCACATGGTATCAGAGCAGGTTCCCTAGTGGGACCGTTTCTTCCTAAGGGCCCACCATAAATTTTTTTTTTTTCTAACCTGCCCGAAGCGCACCTTGCGCTCTGACCTGCCCTACCCTTTCGCGGCCCCTTAGTGGCCTGCCCTGCTCCTGAGGCCCATCGCGCCCCCCCCCCCCCCCCCCCTTTTGCGGCCCCTTCGAGGCCCCTTAGCGGCCTCCCTGCGCGGCCCCTTCGCGGCCCCTTCTCGGCCCCTTAGCGGCCCCTTTGCGGCCCCTTCGCGGCCCCTTCACGGCCCCTTCGCGGCCCCTTCTCGGCCCCTTAGCGGCCCCTTTGCGGCCCCTTCGTGGCCCCTTCACGGCCCCTTCGCGGCCCCTTCGCGGCCCCTTCACGGCCCCTTCGCGGCCCCCTCGCGGCTCCCTTCGCGGCCCCTTCGCGGCCCCGCCCCGCTGCCCGTAGCGGCCCCGCCCTGTCGCCAGTCGCGGCCCCGCCCCGTCGCCAGTCGCGGCCCCGCCCCGTCGCCAGTCGCGGCCCCGCCCCGTCGCCAGTCGCGGCCCCGCCCCGTCACCCCTGCCCGCCGCGGCGCCCTGCCCTAACCCGCGCCCCTGGAGCAGCCGCCACTGCAGCAGCCGCCCCTAAAGCAGCCGTCACTGCAGTAGCCGCCCCTGGAGCAGCCGCCCCTGCAGCAGCCGCCCCTGGAGCAGCCGCCCCTACAACAGCCGCACCTGAAACAGCAGCCTCTGCAGCAGCCGCCCCTGCAGCAGCCGCCCCTGGAGCAGCCGCCCCTGCAGCTGCCGCGGAGCCCTCGCCCTACAGTGGTAGCGGCCTCGCCGTTGCCGCCGTCGTACGCCTGCCCTTCTCGCCACTGGTGAGCACTGCCCTGCCCGTACTGCTGTTACTGCTGCTCTTGCTGCTACTGCTCTTTCTACTGCTACTGCTGCTCCTGGCGTTGCCAGATGCAGCTCCAGCGCCGTCCGCGTGAGTCCCTCGCCCCCCAACAGCTTCGTGAGTGGTACGCTAGTTGGGGTTGTAGGGGTGGCCGCGCTGCGACTACTGCTATTGCTACTTCTGCTGCTACTGCGGCTACCACTACTCCTGCTGCTCCTCGCGGTGGCCAGATGCAGCTCCAGCGACGTCCGCGTGAGTCCCTCATGCCCTAGCAGCTTCGTGAGTGGTACGCTACTTGGGGTTGTCGGGGTGGCCGTAGTGGGAGTCGTCCTGGAGTGAGTAGTTCGGCAGCTGCTTGTAGTGGCCAGGTGCAGCTGCAGCGTCGTCCGTGCGCGGTCCTTTCGCCCCAGCAGCTTCGTGAGTGGTACGCTCAGCGCGGAGGGCCACGGGGTACTGCTCGCTGTCCGTACGTCATTCGCACTGGTGCTCGGACTAGTCAGCCTTGCGGGACGTTTGGTCACGCAGAGTCCCGCTGCTTCGCCCGTCTGAGCGACGCCTGGCGTACGGAGTTTGGCGACGCGGCTGAGCTCCCCGACTGGGTGGAGCTGCTTAGGCTGAGGGTAGATATCTATACTCTTGATTATGATGCTATCCTCACTGCCATGTATGCATTGCCTACTAGTGATGAGGGTGCCTGTTACCTGTGTGTTCCGCCTGACCCGGGCATTGAGACTGCTGCTCTAGGTGCCGGTGAGGCTGCTGCTCTAGGTGCTAGTGCGTCTGCTACCCCAGGTACTGGTGCGTCTGCTCTCTCAGGTACCACGTCAGCTCAGGCCTTACACACCTTCACCCTTGACTCGGGTGCTTCCCGCTCCTTCTTTCAAGACCGCACCACGCTTACGCCGCTTAGTCGGCCAGTTGCGGTCTCCCTGGCGGACCCCTCTGGGGGTCTTGTCCTTGCCCACTTCTCCACTGTCTTACCGTGTCCGGCGGCCCCCTCTGGCACCCTGTCAGGTCTCTACCTCCCCTCGTTCTCTACGAACTTGGTGAGTGGTGCTGATCTACAGGATGGGGGGGTTGACCAGTTCACTCCTGCGAGTCAGCGGGTGACCCACTGTACGTGTGCTCGGACGGGCCGACACTTGGCCACGTTTACCCGTCAGCCGGGGTCGAGCCTGTACACACTGACTACTGAGTCTCCTCCGTAGCTGCGTCGGGTCAAGTGTTTGCTGCAGCGTCCAGGTCTGGTCCTGAGTCTGCTCCCTGCTCGTGTCGTCTCCTGTCCCACCGGACTCTCCTCTGGCACCACCGCCTTGGTCACCCCTCCCTGCCTCGTCTCCGAGGCATGGCCTCCCGTTACCTTGTCTCTGGTCTCCCCCGGTCCCTCCCTCCCCTCCCTCCGGGGCCTGCCCCTACCTGCGTTCCCTGCGTCGAGGGGCGGCAGCGCGCCGCCCCTCACTCCTCCGAGTTTCCTCCGACAGAGGCTCCGCTGCAGACTCTTCACATGGACGTGTGGGGCCCCGCCCGCGTCCGTGGCCAGGGTCACGAGCGTTACTTCCTGTTGGTGGTTGACGACTACTCGCGTTACACCACGGTGTTCCCCTTGCGCAGCAAGGGTGACGTCACTGAGGTGTTGATCGACTGGATCCGCGCAGCTCGTCTCCAGCTCAGAGAGAGTTTCGGCTCGGACTTTCCTGTTCTGCGTCTGCACTCTGACAGAGGCGGGGAGTTTTCCTCTGGCCTTTTGGGAGCCTTCTGTCGTGCACAGGGCATCCGCCAGACGTTCACGCTTCCGGCCTCTCCACAGCAAAATGGGATTGCTGAGCGCCGCATTGGCATGGTCATGGACGTCGCTCGTACGTCCATGATCCATGCGGCTGCTCCCCATTTTCTGTGGCCGTTTGCGGTTCGGTACGCAGCGCATCAGATCAACCTTCAGCCCCGGGTCTCCTTGCCAGAGACCTCCCCCACCTTGCGGTGGACGGGGAAGGTTGGCGATGCGTCTGCGTTTCGTGTCTGGGGATCTCGGGCGTTTGTCCGCGACTTGTCTGCGGACAAGCTGTCCCCCCGTGCTGTTCCCTGCGTCTTCCTTGGCTTCCCCCCTGACGTGCCTGGTTGGCAGTTTTACCACCCCACCTCGCGCCATGTTCTGTCCTCCCAGGACGTCACCTTTGACGAGTCGGTTCCTTACTACCGTCTCTTCCCCTACCGCACTGCGCCCCTCCCCCCGCCGCCGCTCTTCCTTGCGCCAGGTCCCCCCCCGGTAGACCCTCTCCCCCCTCAGGGTCCTGCTCCGTCAGGTGTGTCCCAGGTAGACGCAGTCGAGCCTGTCGAGGTAGCTGTTGACTCTGGTGCTGCGCCTGGGGGTGCTGAGTCTGGGGGTGCTGAGTCTGGGGGTGCTGAGCCTGGGGGTGCGGAGCCTGGGGGTGCGGAGCCTGGGGGTGTTCAGCCTGGGGGTGCGGAGCCTGGGGGTGCTGGGTCTGCTCGTGTGGCCTCTGGCGGTGCTGGGTTTGGGGGCCCTTCGGGTGCTTCGTCTCGGCGGGAGCTACCCTCTCCACAGGAGCTGCGCGAGTGGTTTGCCCGGCGCTGGAGCGGTGCTGCTGGAGCTGGAGGTGCTACTGTTGCTGCTGACCCTGGGGTCGGCACTGGAGGTACTGGAGCCACTGGTCCTGGCGGTGATCGTACTGGCGGTACTGGAGCTGCTGGGACTGGGGGTGCTGCTGGGGCTGCTGGAGTTGGTCCTGCTGGAGGTGCTGCTGGAGGTACTGGAGGTACTGGAGCTACTGGGCCTGGAGGTGCTCCTGGTGCTGGAGCTGCTGGCGGTGCTGGAGCTGGCGGTCCTGCTGGAGTTGGTGCTGCTGGAGCTGCTGGAGCTGCTGGAGCTGGAGCTGCTGGGGGTGTTTGCCCTGGAGGTGCGGCTGGCGCTGGTGCTTCTGCGGGTGCTGGAGTTGGCGCGGTTGGAGCTGGAGGTGCTGCTGGCGCTGGTGCTGCCGCTGGGGGTACTGGTGCTGTCCCTGCTGTTTCTGGAGGCGCTGCGCGGCCGCGGCCGTACTTCGTTCCGCTCCTTGAGCAGGTTCTTGGTCTCCCGCCTTCTACTGGTCCTGCTCCTCCCTTAGAGTGTCCACAGCCTGTCTAGTCGCAGTCACAGTTACAGCCCGCTTCCCCCCTGCCTGCTCCTTCTCCCTACACTCGTCCTACTGGAGGTCTTGCTGAGCGTCGTGAGCCTGCGTCTCGTCCTGCGTCGCCTGTTCGTGCTGCTCGCACTAGTAGTCGTGCTCCGCGTCCACGTCCTCCTGCGGTCACCGGCACGCACCAGATGGCACTGCGTCCTTCCAGCGCTCCTCTGCGTGTCCCGATGCCGTCTCCTGTAGAGTCCTCTCTTCCTGTTCTTGCCGACCCGGAGTCTGACTCTCTTCCTGCTGCCAGTCCTACTGTCACGGGTCTCCTGGCTATTGTTGTCACTGACCCTTCCTTTGAGTCCACTGCTGCGTCTGCCTTGGTTGCTGAGCTTGTCGACTTTGCTGCTCGCTGTCGTCTAGACTACGCCGCTAGTCTTGTTGCTCAGTCTGAGTCTGTCTGTCCTCCGTCCGTCGGGGGTGAGTGTGCTCTTAGCACGGACGTCCTTGAGGACAGGCAGGAGGAGTTCCAGTGTTTTGCTGCTGCTTTGCCTCATCTCGTGTCCACGCTGATTGCCCCTGAGGGAGACCCGGATGCACCAGACATCTCGACTCCTCGATCGTACGCTGAGGCAATCGAGGGTCCCTACTCCTCTCAGTGGCAGTCAGCCATGGACGCAGAGATGGCTTCCTGGAAGTCCACAGGCACCTACGTCGACGAGGTTCCCCCACCTGGGGCGAACATCGTCAGTGGCATGTGGATTTTCAGGGTGAAGCGGCCGCCGGGTTCTCCGCCTGTCTTCAAGGCGCGTTACGTGGCTCGAGGCTTCAGTCAGCGGCAGGGAGTTGACTACTTTCAGACCTTCTCTCCCACCCCGAAGATGACCACTCTTCGGGTGCTGCTGCACATAGCCGCTCAGCGCGACTACGAGCTTCACTCTCTTGACTTTAGTACAGCCTTCTTGCAGGGCAGCCTGCACGAGGAGATCTGGCTGCGCCGCCCACCTGGCTTCACTGGGTCGTTTCCTCCTGGTACCCAGTGGAGCCTCCGGCGGCCAATCTACGGTCTCCGCCAGGCGCCCCGTGAGTGGCATGACACACTGAGGACTACACTTGCGGCTCTTGGGTTTGCTCCTTCTACTGCCGACCCGTCGCTGTTTCTGCGCACCGACACCTCTTTGCCGCCGTTCTACATCCTCGTGTACGTCGACGACTTGGTCTTTGCCACTGCTGACACTGCTGGACTCGCCCACGTGAAGTCCGAGCTGCAGAAGAGACACACGTGCACAGACCTGGGTGAACTGCGCAGCTACCTTGGTTTGCAGATCACCCGGGACAGAACACAGCGCACCATTACCCTGACTCAGTCACACATGGTGCAGCAGGTCCTTCAGCGCTTCGACTTCACGTACTCCTCGCCTCAGGCCACTCCTCTGTCTACTCGCCACTCGCTCTCAGCTCTGCCTTCGGATGAGTCCGTAGAGCCGAGTGGCCCGTCCCCAGAGCTTGTTGGCTGCCTCATGTACCTGATGACCTGCACACGACCTGACCTTGCATACCCTCTTAGCATCTTGGCACGCTATGTTGCTCCTGTGAGACACCGACCAGAGCACATGGCTGCAGCGAAGAGGGTGTTGCGCTACTTGTGCGGTACGTCAGGGATGGGGCTAGTGCTTGGAGGGCGACGTCGAGTGGTCCTCACAGGTCACGCAGACGCTTCTTGGGCTGACGACCAGGCTACGCAGCGGTCGTCACAGGGTTACACCTTCAGCCTTGGCTCCGGCTCTGTTTCGTGGCGGTCTACCCGCTCGTCTTCTGTTCTCGGCTCCAGCTGTGAGGCTGAGATCTACGCGGGGGCCATGGCTGCACAGGAGCTACGCTGGCTCACCTACCTGCTGACTGACCTAGGAGAGCCGCCTCGTTCTCCTCCAGTTCTGTACGTAGACAACAAGGCCATGCTGGCCTTGTGTCGGGAGCACAGACTGGAGCACAGAACGAAGCACATTGCTCTTCGCTACTTCCTTGCTTGTGAGCTGCAGCAGCGTGGTCAGCTGCGCCTTGCTTACGTGGCCTCTCAGGCCAACACTGCTGATATCTTTACCAAGGCACTTCCGCCTTGTGATCATCAGCGCTGCTGTACGATGCTAGGTCTTGTGCCTACTTGGCCTGATTTGCTCACTTCTTGACCTTGCTTGTACTGTGATCTTTCTATACCTGCACTTGCTTGTTTACCTTTATATATGATCTTGCATGTGAACTGGCCTTGTGGCCTTGAACTTGTGCTCGGAATGTGTGGTGACGTTGTGATCCACCCTGAGCTTGCTTTGCTTTGCTTGACTGGTCTTGTGACCCCTTGTTCTCCCCCACTTTGCCTATGGGGGTGTGTCAGACTTATATGACTTAGCTTGTGTAGGCTATAGTGGGGTAGCACATATGGGGTACAACACATTTCTAGGGTTTGTACTTGTACCCAACCTTTCCCCTAGTAAATCATTCCTCGTTATTCTCACATTTATATCCTTGTGCTCTTATCTTATAATTATCTTGTTCTCTTTCAATTTACCAACAAGGTCATTACAAGACTTCATAGTCTTCTCTCACACTTAACAGATTTATCCTATCCACTACGATCCTTCAGTTATAACAACAGCTACCGAGGTCGTTTCGTATTCCACCCTGTACTCTTATTTATATCTTTGTGTTTGCATATTTTAATAATCTCAATCATTTTACATCCACTCTCAATTGAGGTCAAGGGCCCACCACTACCACTGAATTGTGTGCGAACCTTTCCGAGGTGATCCTAGGGTCGATCAACATCTGATCGCAGCAATTAAGATGGTTACTTATCGTTGGTGTCGCAAATGACCCCTCACCTGACGCAACATGTCGATCGCATTCGATCTGGTCGGCCCACATTGAGGTGTATATTTTGGGTCTCCCCGCCAGGAAGTTGTTCTTTTATATTGATATCACAAGTGCACAATATCAAAAGCAAACGTAACTGAGCGTGAGGGATCAATTGAGGTAGTCCAAGGCTGGGTGCTTATACCGGGCCTCTAGCCCTTGTCAAATGAGACCAAAGCTTCATGAAAGCTTTCGTTCACGTCAGGGCTGTCGCTACCAGGGCAGTAGCGTTGCTGGACCTTGAATTTCAGGGCTGGGTTGGCCTTGAAAACTGAAATTGATGGGTTGAAAAATTTCCGGCCCTGATTCCTTACAAGGCTGATTTTGGTCTTAGGCCTGGTGTGAGAAGGGTATAATTTAGGCGAGCCCTGGAACAAAATATTTCGAGCCTGTCGAAATATCATAATGCTCATGTTGTGTAGCCCATAAGGGATACGACCCAATTAGGGTTAGTACTTGTACTCAGTTTGATCTCAATGCAGCCATTCCCGTTCAGTATTCTGACATGGTTTCAGAGCAGGTCCTGTTGTAGGACCTTTTTTTTTAGGGCCCACTAAATAGTTCCTTGCCAGGGCTCTCACTAGGAATTGGGCCTGTCTGAAAACACCAAAGTAAAAAATCGTTATGACTGACGATCAAACGGTCATATTTTTCTGGTCTGATTTTCCAGACGAATGTTGGAGCTTAGTCTGATTTTTCAGACTATTTACTTTGCATAGTCTGATTCAGCTAAGAACACCATTGTCTAGCATAATCATACTTGTTTTTGTTAATGAACGCGCCCTTGGCACGGCGCTGACAGCTCGCTAGCTGATAGAAGAGTGGCTGTTGAGGGGCATGCACGTGGCATTGAGGTGCTGCGAGGGATCATGTTGGGTGGAGAGACGCGAGAAGGAAGGGGGGGGCTGGGCTATTGCGAGACTTTATGAGGGGCATGGGGAGGGTACCTGGGGAGGGGACCTAAGGCTGGACTAGGCCTGGAAGAGGAGCGAGGGCATTGAAAGGGGGACTGAGCTGTTAGAGAAGCGAGGGATCTTAGGGGGGGGGGGGGGGGGGGGGGGGGAGGGGGTTCGGTATCAGACGAAATGCAACCCGCTATTTGAAATTTCAGACTAAGTATAAGGCTTGTTCTGAAAAATCAGATGAACTAAAATTCGTAATCTTACGGATCAGACGAAGTAAAAATCATCGTCTTGAAAATTAGATGAAAGCCAAAATCAACGTCTGAAAATAGCCCGTAGCGCATTACTCTGCTCGTTGCGCCCTACCCTGCCTGTCGCGCTGCCTCACCAGTCGCGCTCCCCTGACCTGCACGAACGCCGCCCTGCTGGCTACCGCGCCGCCCTGCCCTGCCCGCGCGCTGCCCTGCTGGCTGCCGCGCTGCCCTGCCCTGCTCGTCGCGCCGCCCTGCTGGCCGCACGCCCTCCTCTGCCCATCGCGTCACCCTAGGGCCCACGCGCCGCCCTCCCCTGCCCGTCGCGTCAACCTAGGGCCCGCGTGCCGCCCCTGGCCGGCCTGTCGCGTCGCCCTAGTGCCCGCGTGCCACCCTGCTGGCAGCGCGCCGCCCCGTCCTGCCTACGCGCCGCACTGCCCTGGCCGCGCGCCGCCCTTCCCTGGCCGTGCGCCGCCCCGCCCTGCCCTGCGCGCTTCCCTAGTGCCCGCGCGCCGCCCTGCCTGTGGCGCCGTCCCGCTGCTTGCGCGCCGCCCTGCCTTGCCTGCGTGCTACCCTGCTGGTCGCGCGCCACCATGCTCTGCCGGCTATGGCTTCTGTTAGTGTTCTCACCTCCGATTCTGAGGGCTGTCCGATCCAGTTTGAGACCTGGCTAAATAACTTACAGCTGTACCTACAGAGCGAGTCTAGGGACGGCCTCTCCTTGTTTGACCACACGTCTGGGACCTCTATCGCTCCTCCCAAGACAGCTGATAGTGCGACTCGATCACAGTGGCTTACCCGTGACGCTACTGCTCGCCTCGCCGTTCGCAACCACCTGCTGCTAACTGAACGCGCGCACTTTGGCCAGCACAAAACTGCTAAAGCACTGTTGAACGCTGTAGTCGCTCGTTACCCCTCCCCTGCCACTGCTGCTCGGCCGACTTATACTGCCCTACCTTTTCTCCGAGCTGTCAACCTTTCCCACAGTCATCGACCTCATCACCCACCTTCGCACTAGCGACACTCGCTACCGCGCCGCGCTTAAAACCAAGTTTCTAGACAAGAACTCCCCCCCATGTACATCACTCTCGACTTCCTCGTCACCTGCCTCCCTGACTCTCTTCGTGCAGTCAGGGACCTCTTTCTCGCCCTTGACCCCACAGACCTCACTGTCGACCTGCTCGAGAAGCACCTCATTGCAGCTGAGACAAGCATAGTTGCTGTAGGTGCTTCTCGTGGCACTCCTTGCACTCCCTTGTTTGAGGGGTGTTCTCCCGCCCCTCTTGCCCCCTCTGTCGCTTCTGCTGCTGCTGTTGACTTCCTTCGTGCTGAGGAGGTCGGGGCTACGTCTGCTCCTTGTGGGAGGCGCCGCAGCGGCAAGGGCAAGGGAGGCAAGAGTGGTAGGGGTGGCAGCGGTGGAGGCGGTGGTGGAGGCGGTGGAGGCGGTGGAGGTGGCGGTGGGAGTGGTGGTGGGAGTGGAGGCGTCTGTGGCGGCGGCGGTGGTAGCGGTGGGAGTGGTGGTGGCGGTAGTGGCGGCAGTGGGGGTGTTGGCGGCGGCAGTGGTGACGGTCGGGGTGGAGCCATTCAGAGGGGAGGTTCTGGCAGTGGCCAGAGGCAGCAGCAGCAGCAGCGTCCGCGCGAGACCCTTACGCCCCAGCAGCTTCGTGAGTGGTTTCCTCAGCGTGGGGCGTCTGGGGGTAGTGTTCACTGCCCGTACGTCATTCGCACAGGTGATCACGCTGGTGAGACATGCGAGAAGGCTGGTCACACACAGTACCGCTGCTTCTCCCGTCTTGACGACGCCTGGTGCGCAGAGTTTGGCGACGAGGCTGAGCTCCCCCGCTGGCTAGAGCTGCTTAGGAACGATGTGGATATCTTTGCTCTTGACTATGATGCTATCCTTACTGCCATGTATGCTTTGCCTGTTAGTGCTGAGGGTGACTGTTACCTGTATATGCCGACCGACCCAGGTATAGAGGCTACTGTTCTAGGTCCTAGCGCGTCTGCTCTCTCTGGTACTGCGCCTTCTGAGGCCTTGCACACCTTCACGCTTGAGTCAGGTGCTGCCTGCTGTTTCTTTCGCGACAGTACCACAGTCACACCACTCCCTGCACCTGTTGTAGTCTCTCTGGCTAACCCATCAGGGGGCTCGGTTCTTGCACGTTCCTCCACTGTTCTCCCGTGTCCGGCAATTTCGTCTGGCTCGCTCTCAGGTCTTCACCTCCCCTCGTTCTCTACAAACTCGGTGAGTACCACTGCCCTCCAGGATGCGATGGTCACTACCGCCACTCCTGGGGGTTAGTGTATGTCGAACTGTACGTGTACACGGACGAGCCGTCACCTGGCCACGTTCGCCCGTCGGCCTGGGTCGAGCCTGTACACACTTACTACTGAGCCTACTCAGGTGGCTGCGTCTGGTCAGGTGTCCGCGTCAGGTCAGGTAGCAACCCCCTGTTCGTGTCGCCTCCTCTCGCACCGGACTCTCCTTTCGCACCACTGCCTTGGTCACCCCTCCCGGCCACGCCTCCGTGGCATGCACTCCCGCCTCCTTGTCTCTGGTCTTCCCAGGTCTCTGCCTCCCCCCCGCCTTCGCTTGCCCCGCCCTGCTAGCCTTGCGTCGAAGGGCGGCAGCGCGCTGCTCCTCACTCCTCCTCGTTTCCCCCGACGACTCTCGATATGGACGTGTGGGGCCCAGCCCGCGTCCGTGGATAGGACCGCGAGCGATACTTTTTGATGGTTGTTCACGGCTCGCGTTACACCATGGTCTTCCCCTTGCGCAGCAAGGGGGAGGTCCCTGATGTCTTGATCCCTTGGATTCGCGCTGTCCGTCTCTAGCTTCGCGAGCGATTCCGCTAGGACCTTCCTGTCCTGCGTCTGCACTCTGGCAGAGGTGGTGAGTTCTCCTCCCACTTCCTGCGGGACTTTTGTCGTGGGGAGGGCATCCTCCAGTCGTTCACGCTTCCGGCCTCCCCATTGTAGAATGGGATTGCTGAGCGCCACATTAGTCATGGAGGTTGCTCGCACCTCCATCATCCATGCGGCTACTCCCCCTTTCGGTGGCCGTTTTCGGTCCGTTAGGCTGCACATCAGCTCAACCTCTGGCCCCGTGTCTCCTTGCCAGAGACCTCGCCTACACTGCGTTGGACGACGGAGGTTGGTAATGCGTCGGTGTTCCGGGTCTGGGGTTCTCGTGCCTTTGTCCGCGATACCTCTGCGGACAAGTTCTCCTCCCACGCCATTCCCTATGTCTTCCTTGGCTTTCCCACTGACGCGCCTGGCTGGCAGTTTTACCACCCCACCTTGCGCCGTGTCCTGTCCTCTTAGGATGTCACGTTTGACGAGTCGGTTCCCTTTTACCGTCTCTTACCCTACAGCATTGCCCCTTCCCCCCCCCCCCCCCCCGCTCTTCCTCGCTCCAGGTCCCCCTCCGGTAGATCCCCTCCCCTCTCAGGGTCCTGCTCCTTCACTTGTGTCTCAGGTAGGCCCACCCCCCTTGGCTGGGCCTTTCGAGGTCACTTTCGACACCTCTGGCCCAGCTGAGGGGGGTGACGTTGCTGCTGACGATGCGGCGCCCCCCCGCCGCTCACCACGTTTGGAGAACCCTCCGGGTGTTTCACCTCGACCGTTTTTGCCGCCTCTGCAGCCGGTTGCAATCGACTCTGGTGCTGCTGGGGGTGGTGCTGCTAGGGGTGCTGCGTCTGGGGGTGCTGAGCCTGCGGGTGCGGAGCCTGGGGGTGCGGAGCCTGAGGGTGCGGAGCATGGGGGTTCTGAGCCTATGGGTGCCGAGCCAGAGTGTACTGAGTCTGGGGGGGTCTAGGGGTACTGAGCCTAGGGTTACTGCATCTGCTGGAGGTCCTACGGGTGCCTCGCCACAGTAGTCTCGCCGGAAGGAGCCTCTCTCACCACGGCAGCTGCGCGAGTGGTTTGCTCGGCGCACCCGCCTTCGAGTGGCGCTGCTGGAGCTGGAGGCCTTGCCGCTAGAGGCACTGACGCTAAAGGCGCTGGAGCTAGAGGCGCTGAAGCTGCTAGTCCTGGAGGTCCTAGAGGTACTGCTGGTGCCAGAGGCGCTGGAGCTGGAGGTACTGGAGGTGCTAGAGCTGCTGGTCCTGGAGCTGGAGGCGCTGGTGCTGGAGGCGCTGGTGCTGGAGGCGATGGAGCTGGTGGTACTGGTGCTAGAGGTGCTGGATGTGCTGGTGCTGGAGGCGCTGGTGCTGGAGGCGCTGGAGCTGGTGGTACTCGTGCTGGAGGTGCTGGTGCTGGAGGTACTGGTGCTGGAGGTGCTGGTGCTGGAGGCGCTGGAGCTGGAGGTTCTGGAGCTGCTGGAGGCGCTGGTGCTGGTGGCGCTGGTGCTGCAGCGACTGGTGCTGGAGGCGATGGAGCTGGAGGTACTAGTGCTGGAGATGTTGGAGCAGTAGGTACTGGTGCTGGAGGCACTGGAGGTGCTGGAGCTGGTGGTACTGCACAGCGGCGACCGTTTTTCGTTATGCCGCCACCATCGTCTCTGCCACCACCTGGCTCGGTGCTTCACCAGGTTCTTAGTCTCCCGTCTTCTACTGGCCTTACTCCTCCCTTACTGTGTCCACCGCTTGACCAGCACAGCCAAAGTTACAGCCAGACTCCCCGCTGCCTGCTCCTTCTCCTTACACTGAGCAGACAGCCTCTCTTACAGAGCGTCGTGAGCATGAGTCTCGTCCTGCCTCGCCTGTTCGCGCTGTTCGCACTGGTCGTCGTGTTCCTCGTCCGCGTCCTCCTCCTGTCCCCGGCACTCACACTATGGCACTTCGTCCTTCCTTTGTTCCACTATGAGTTCCCCTGTCGTATCCTCCGGCGTCCTCTCTTCCTGACGTACCGGACCTTGAGTCTGACTTGATTCGTGCTGCCAGCCCTACTGTCACACGTCTCCTAGCCACTGTTGTCAGTGACTCTTCGTGTGAGTCCACTGCTACGTCTGCCTTAGTTGAGCTTGTTGACTTTGCTGCTGCGTGTCGTCTCGACTACGCCACTAGTCTTGTTGCTGAGTCTGAGTCTGACTGTCCTCCATTCGTTGGGGGTGAGTGTGCTCTTGGCACGGACGTCCTTGAGGACAGGCAGGAGGACTTTGAGTGTCTTGCAGCTGCTGCTCGTGGCCATGCTGCTTGCACCTGAGGGAGACCCGGATGCAATGGACATCCCGACCCCGCGCGCTTACGCAGAGGCGATTACGGGTCCCTACTCCTCTCGGTGGCAGACAGCCATGGACGCAGAGATGGCATCTTGGAAGGCCATAGTGGGGTGCAGCTTTAGGGGTAACGTTTTTTTAGGGTTTCACTTGTACACATATTTTCCTAGTCAAACACATTCTGCTACTCTACTGCGAGACTTCGTGGAGTTGGTTACGCCTTCAGAGGGTGTCAAACATAATAGTTTAGGGGCCTAGGGTTTGACCTAGGCAAGAGTGACGAGAGGAAAAGTGCAAGCCAAAAAGGGGTTCACTAATGAGAATAGAAAGTACAAATAGGTAAACAGCAACACAAGGAGGTGCACCACCAAACATGATGCAATATCTACACTACAACTGCAAACGATTATATAAAATATGTAAACATATTTTGACAGAGGGGTGAGAGGACCAAACACTCTTCACGAGCATTCGCGCAATAGTAATGGATAGATGCTAAATCTTGCGAAGGCATGAAAGGGATAAGTGGGGTGGCCACGTAGCGAAGGCGACAAAACTCGTCAGACTTCAAATGAAGATCCAACTCATCATCGGAATTGTTGAGATCGTTGTGTAAGTCTTCTGGATCCCTTGTTGTCTGATGCTTGTTTGCTTGGGATAGGCCAGAGGAGCCTCGCTAAAACTCATTGTCATCATGTGTCACTTGCTTCCCATCCACTGTTATGCTTGCTGGAGTAGTGGCATCACCATAGGTGGGAGCCGGGACGTCAGAGACAGGGATGCCAGGAGCAGATACATCTTCCATAGCCTTGCGTACTTTCTAAGGTGAAAAACTAGGCTGCGAAGCCTAGGAAGTAGCTGATACCAAAGATCTGAACATGGACCCTTCAAGTAGGTAAGAAACCCTAAGATCTGACCAAATCTCCTGCTGTGTATGCTAGGTTCTTGAGGTCGATGCCATGTCACATATGTACGACTTAACCTTTGTAGGCTATAGTGGGGTAGACACTAAGGGGTACAGGTTTCTAGGATTTCATATTTGTACCCAACACTTTCCTAGTTCATTCATTCCTCATTTCTCCACATGGTATCAGAGCGGGTTCCCTAGTGGGACCGTTTTATTTTCCTAGGGCACACCACTTCGATATTTTTTTTTTAGGAGTGGCAGATCTTAGGGTTTCTTATCGGGTGCCGGGTTCTCCACCTCCACATACACAGCAGGAGATTTGGAGAACCTCGAGCGAGGGAGGTTCTCCGCCTGTCTTCAAGGCTCGGTACGTGGCTCGAGGCTTCAATCAGCGGAAGGGAGTTGACTACTTTCAGACCTTCTCTCCCACCCCGAAGATGGCCACTCTTCGGGTTCTGCTGCACATAGCCGCTCAGCGCGACTACGAGCTTCAGTCTTTTGACTTCAGCACTGCTTTCCTACAGGGCAGCCTGCACAAGGAGATCTAGCTGCGCCGCCCACCTGGCTTCACTGGGTCGTTTCCTCCTGGTACCCAGTGGAGCCTCCGGCGGCCAGTCTACGGTCTCCGCCAGGCGCCACGTGAGTGGCACGACACACTGAGGACTACGCTTGCGGCCCTTGGGTTTGCTCCTTCCACAGCTGACCCGTCGCTGTTTCTACGCACCAACACCTCTTTGCCGCCATTCTACATCCTCGTGTACGTCGACGACTTGGTCTTTGCTACAGCTGACACTGCTGGACTCGCCCACGTGAAGTCCGAGCTGCAAAAGAGACACACGTGCGCAGACTTGGGTGAACTGCGCAGCTATCTTGGCTTGCAGATCACCCGGGACAGAGCACGGCACACCATTACCTTGACTCAGTCACACATGGTGCAGCAGGTCCTTCAGCGCTTTGACTTCACGTACTCCTCGCCTCAGGCCACTCCTCTGTCTACTCGCCACTCGCTCTCAGCTCTGCCTTCGGATGAATCCGTAGAGCCGAGTGGCCCGTACCCAGAGCTTGTTGGCTGCCTCATGTACTTGATGACCTGCACTCGACCTGACCTTGCATACCCTCTTAGCATCCTCGCATGCTATGTTGCTCCTGGGAGACACCGACCAGAGCACATGGCTGCAGCTAAGAGGGTGTTGCGCTACTTGTGCAGTACGTCGGGCATGGGGCTCGTGCTTGGAGGACGTAGTCCAGTGGTCCTCACTGGTCACGCACACGCGTCTTGGGTTGACGACTTGGCTACGCAGCGGTCGTCACAGGGTTACACCTTCAGCCTTGGTTCCGGCTCTGTTTCGTGGCGGTCTACCCGCTCGTCTTCTGTTCTCAGCTCCAGCTGTGAGGCTGAGATCTATGCAGGGGCCATGGCTGCACAGGAGTTACGCTGGCTCACCTACCTGCTGACTGACCTGGGAGAGCCGCCTCGTTCTCCTCCAGTCCTGTACGTAGACAACAAGGCCATGCTGGCCTTGTGTCGGGAGCACCGACTGGAGCACGGAACGAAGCACATTGCTCTTCGCTACTTCCTTGCGCGTGAGCTGCAGCAGTGTGGTCAGCTGCGCCTTGCTTACGTGGCCTCTCGGGCCAACACTGCTGATATCTACACCAAGGCACTTCAGCCTTGTGATCATCAGCGCTTCTGTACTATGTTAGGTCTTGTGCCTACCTGGCCTCACTTGCTTACCTCTTGACTTTGCTTTGTACTGTGATCTATATATACTTGCACCTGCAAGTTTACTCTTGCTAGTTTGTGATCACTGTCTTGCCTGTTCACCTTGATTTATAATCCTGCATGTGAACTGGCCTTGTGGCCTCTGAACTTGTGCTCGGAATGTGTGGTGACGTTGTGAACCTGACCGCGCTGCTGCAGCTCTCGAGCCAGGAAGTAACGGAGAGCAATGTGCTTCGTTCTGTGCTCCAGTCTGTGCTCCTCACACAAGGCAATGGCAGCCTTGTTGTCGACGTACAGCACTGGAGGAGAACTAGGCCGCTCTCCCAAGTCGGTCAGTAGGTAGGTCAGCCAGCGTAGCTCCTGTGCAGCCATGGCTGTGGCGTAGATCTCAGCCTCACAACTGGAGCTGAGAACTGAAGACGAGCGAGTAGAACGCCAAGAAACTGAACCAGAGCCAAGGCTGAAGGTGTAACCCTGTGACGACCGCTGAGTAGCCTGGTCGTCAACCCAAGAAGCGTCTGAGTGCCCAGTGAGAACAACTGAGCGCCTCCCTCCAAGCACGAGCCCCATGCCTGACGTACTGCACAAGTAACGCAGTACCCTCTTAGCAGCATCCATGTGCACCTTTCGGTGCCGACCAGGAGCCACATAGCGAGCCAGAAGGCCAAGAGGGTACGCGAGGTCAGGACGAGTGCAAGTCATCAGGTACATGAGGCAACCAACTAGCTCTGGGTAAGGACCACTCGGCTCTACGGACTCGTCCGAAGGTGGAGCTGAGAGCGAGTGACCTGTAGCCAGAAGAGTGGCCTGTGCCGAGGACCAGGTGAAGCCGAAGTGCTGAAGGACCTGCTGCACCATGTGTGACTGAGTCAGTGCGATGGTGCGGCGTGCTCTGTCCCGGGTGATCCGCAAGCCAAGATAGCTTATCAGCTCACCCAGGTCTGTGCACGTGTGTCTCTTCTGCAGCTCCGACTTCACGTGGGCGAGAGCCTCAGTGTCAGCAGTGGCAAAGACCAAGTCGTCGACGTACACGAGGATGTAGAACGGCGGCAGTGAAGTGTCAGTGTGCAGAAACAGCGACGGGTCGGCAGTAGAAGGCGAGAACCCAAGAGCCGCAAGTGTAGTCCTCAGTGTGTCGTGCCACTCACGTGGCGCCTGGCGGAGACCGTAGACCGGCCGCCGGAGGCTCCACTGGGTACCAGGAGGAAACGACCCAGTGAATCCAGGAGGGTGGCGCAGCCAGATCTCCTCGTGCAGGCTGCCCTGCAGGAAAGCTGTGCCGAAGTCAAGAGAGTGAAGCTCGTAGTCACGCTGAGCGGCAACGTGTAGCAGCACCCGAAGAGTGGTCATCTTCGGGGTGGGGGAGAAGGTCTGGAAGAAGTCTACTCCCTCTCGCTGTCTGAAGCCTCTAGCAACGTACCGAGCCTTGAAGACAGGCGGAGAACCTGGCGGCCGCTTCACCCTGAAAATCCACATGCCACTGACGATGTTTGTCAGAATATTATGCTCTAGCCTGTAGTGGGGTGCTCTATAGCGAGTACAACTCTTCTAGGGTTTGCTATTTGTATCCTCATTCTTGCTAGTGCAACTCCCCTCTTTGCCTAAACTGTTTCTTGCCTAGCTAGGGCTTTCCTAGCTATGGCGCCTTCTTCTACTGCTTATCTTCTCATGGTATCGAGCAGGTTCCCTAGTGGGAACGCTTCCTAGGGCCCACCACGAAATATTTTTTCCTGCCCGGAGCGCGCTTCGCTCCCACAGTCGCGCCCTCTCACGACCCCTCACGGCCCCTCGCGTCGCCCTTAGCGGCCCCTTACGGCCCCTCGCGCCGTCCCTTACGGCCCCTAGCGCGGCCCCTTACGGCCCCTTACGGCCCCTAGCGCGGCCCCTTACGGCCCCTTACGACCCCTCGTGCCGCCCGTCGGCCCCTTACGGCCCCTTACGGCCCCTCGCGCGGCCCCTTACGGCCCCTTACGGCCCCTCGCGCCGCCCGTCGGCCCCTCGCACCGCCCTCAGCGGCCCCTTACGGCCCCTTACGGCCCCTTACGGCCCCTCGCGCCGTCCCTTACGGCCCCTCCCGCGGCCCCTCACGCCCCCCCCCCCTACGGCCCGTCGCCGCCCTCCGCGGCCCCTCGCGCCGCCCCTGCACGGCCCGTCGCCGCCCTCCGCGGCTCCTCGCGTCGCGGCCCCTCGCGCCGTCCCTTCCGGCCCCTCGCGCGGCCCCTTACGCCCCTTACGGCCCCTCCCGCGGCCCCTCACGGCCCCCCCCCCCCCCCTTACGGCCCGTCGCCGCCCTCCGCGGCCCCTCGCACCACCCTCTCCGGCCCACTGTCGCCGCCCCTACCGCAGCGGCCGTCGCCGTCCCTGCAGCAGCAGCCGCAGCCGTCGCCAGCAGCAGCTGCCACCACCTCCCTCGGGGCCGCGGCTGCTGCCGCAGCTGACTGCACCCGCCGACGCCGCTCCACTCGGCCCCGCCGCCGCTCCCCACGCGGCCTCGCCGCGCCACCTGAGCCGCCCGTACCGCCGAGCCGCCGTACCGCCCGAGCCGCCGTACCGCCCGAGCCGCCCGAGCCGCCGTGTCGCCGAGCCGCGCTTGCTGCCGAGCCGCCGTACCGCCGAGCCGCCCGAGCCGCCCGAGCCGCCGAGTTGCCGAGCCGCAGAGCCGCTGAGCCACCCGAGTCGCCCTGTCCGGTAAGTGCAGCGCCTCTGTCCCTGCACTGCCCTCACCCTACTGTTCGCGCTGCTAGTCTACTGCTGTCATGGCTACCCCTAGTGTCCTCGCCTTTGACGCTGAGGGTCGGGCCATTGACTTTGACGTCTGGGTAGATGACCTGCAGCTTTTCCTACAGTGCGATAGGGCAGACGGTCTCTCCCTCTTTGACCTCACCTCTGGTGCCTCTCCTGCCCCTGCTGCTGATGCCGACGCCACTGTTCGCTCACAGTGGGCCACTCGCGATGCTGCTGCACGTCTTGCTGTGCGTCGCCACCTGCCTACCTCTGAGCGTGCGCACTTTAGCCAGTACAAGAGTGCTCAGACCTTGTACGACGCTGTAGTTGCGCGCTACTCCTCCCCTGCCACTGCTCCACTGAGCCGCCTCATGCTACCGTACCTCTTCCCTGACCTTGCTGCCTTTCCCACAGTCGCTGACCTCATTACGCACCTCCGCACTAGTGACACTCGCTACCGCGCTGCGCTTCCTGCTGAGTTCTGCGCCAAGAACCCCCCCCCCCATGTACATCACCCTCTACTACATAGTCACCCGGCTCCCTGACTCCCTTCGCGTAGTCAGGGACCAATTCCTCTCCGTTTGCCCCACCACTCTCACCGTTGACCTCCTCGAGAAGTCCCTCCTAGCAGCAGAGAAGAGCATAGTCGCTGTAGGAGCCTCTCGTGGTGACCCTCGCACCCCCATCTTTGAGGGGTGTTCCCCCTCCCCCCTTTTGCCCTCTGTTGCCTCTGCTGCTGCGGCCGACCTCATTGGGCTTGAGTCGGTTGGTGCGGCGTCTACCCCTAGCGGGAGACGTCGCCCTGGCAAGGGCAAGGGGGGCAGGGGCACTGGAGGAGCTAGCGGGGGCGGTGGAGGCGGCGGTGGAGGTGGTGGAGGGGGTGGGGGTGGCGGTGGGAGTGGTGGCGGGGGCGGAGGTGTCGGTGGCGGCAGTGGAGGCGGAGGCGGCGGTGGCGGTGGCGGTGGGAGCGGAGGTGGCGGCGGTGGAGGAGGAGGCGGCGGAGGAGGTGGAGCTGGTCGGGGTGGCGCTGCACAGAGGGGCGGCTCCGGTGGTGGTCAGCGCCAGCAGCAGCAGCAGCAGCAGCGCACTCGTGACATCCCCTCCCCTCAGCAGCTCCGTGAGTGGTACACTGCACGCCAGAGGGGTGGGGGTACTGGCCCGTGCACCTACGTCCTACGCACCGGCGACCGCGCGGGTGAGCAGTGCGGGGGTGCGCACTCCACCCAGCGCTGCTTTGGCCGCCTGACGGACGCTTGGCGTCACCAGTTCCCTGAGGCCACTGAGATCCCCCGCTGGGGTGAGCTGTCTAGGGCGGGTGTAGCTGTCTTTGACCTTGACTTTGATGCTATTCTTGCTGCCATGTATACTGTGACTATTAGTGATGAGGGTGACTGTTACCGGTGTTTTCCGCCCGACCCGGGCATTGAGACTGCTGCTCTAGGTACTGGTGAGGCTGCTGCTCTAGGTGCTAGCGAGGCTGCTGCTCTAGGTGCGTCTGCTCCCTCAGGTGCTGGTGAGTCTGCTCTCTCAGGTTCTGCGTCGGCTTCGGCCTCCCACACCTTCACCCTTGACTCGGGGGCTTCTCGCTCCTTCTTTCGAGACCGCACCACACTCACGCCGCTTGGCCGGCCAGTTGCAGTCTCTCAGGCAGACCCCTCTGGGGGTCCTGTCCTTGCTCACTTCTCCACTGTCCTCCCGTGTCCGGCGGCCCCCTCTGGCACCCTGTCTGGTCTTTACCTTCCCTCGTTCTCTACGAACTTGGTGAGTGGTGCTGACCTACAGGATGCGGGGGTTCACCAGTTCACTCCTGCGAGTCAGCGGGTGACCCACTGCACGGACGCTCGGACAGGCCGACACCTGGCCACGTTTACCCGTCGGCCGGGGTCGAGCCTGTACACCCTGACCACTGAGTCTCCTCCAGTCACTGCGTCTGGTCAGGTAGATGCGTCGGGTCAGGTGTTTGCTGCAGCGTCCAGGTCTGGTCCTGAGTCTGCCCCCTGTTCGTGTCGCCTCCTGTCTCACGAGACTCTCCTCTGGCACCACCGCCTTGGTCACCCCTCCCTGCTTCGTCTCCGAGGCATGGCCTCCCGTGTCCTTGTCTCTGGTCTTCCCCGGTCCCTCCCTCCCCTTCCTCCGGGGCCTGGCCCTACCTGCGTCCCCTGTGTCGAGGGGCGGCAGCGGGCTGCCCCTCACTCCTCCCAGTTTCCTCCGACAGAGGCCCCGCTGCAGACGCTTCACATGGACGTGTGGGGCCCGGCCCGCGTCCGTGGACAGGGTCACGAGCGCTACTTCCTGCTGGTGGTTGACGACTACTCGCGTTACACCACAGTCTTCCCCTTGCGCAGCAAGGGTGATGTCACTGAGGTGTTGATCGACTGGATCCGCGCAGCTCGTCCCCAGCTCAGGCGGAGCTTCGGCTCGGACTTTCCTGTTCTGCGTCTGCACTCTGACAGAGGCGGAGAGTTCTCCTCTGGCCTTCTGCGAGCCTACTGTCGTGCACGAGGCATCCGCCAGACCTTCACGCTTCCGGACTCTCCACAGCAAAATGGGATTGCTGAGCGCCGCATTGGCATGGTCATGGACGTCGCCCGTACGTCCATGATGCATGCGGCTGCCCCCCATTTTCTGTGGCCGTTTGCGGTTCGGTACGCAGCGCATCAGATCAACCTTCAGCCCAGGGTCTCCATGCCGGAGACCTCCCCAGCTTTACTGTGGACGGGGAAGGTTGGCGATGCGTCTGCGTTCCGTGTCTGGGGATCTCGGGCGTTTGTCCGCGTCTTGTCTGCGGAAAAGCTGTCCCCTCGTGCTGCTCCTTGCGTCTTCCTGGGTTTCCCCCTTGACGCCCCAGGGTGGCAGTTCTACCACCCCACCTCTCGCCGTGTTCTGTCCTCCCAGGACGTCACGTTTGACGAGTCGGTCCCCTACTACCGCCTCTTCCCCTACCGCACTCCGTCCCTCCCCCCGCCACCGCTCTTCCTTGTACCAGGTCCCCCCCCGGTAGACCCCCTCCCCCCTCAGGGTCCTGCCCCTTCAGGTGTGTCCCAGGTAGACGCTGTTGAGCCTGTCGAGGTCGCTGGTGACTCTGGTGCTGCTGAGGGTGCTGAGCCTGGGAGTGCTGACTCTGGGGGTGCTGAGCGTGTGGGTGCTACGCCTGGGGGTGCTGAGCCTGAGGGTACTACGACTGGGGGTGCTGAGCCTGGGGGTGCTGAGTCTGGGGGTGCTACGCCTGGGGGTGCTGAGCCTGGGGGTGCTGAGCCTGGGGGTGCTACGCCTGGAGGTGCTGAGCATGGGGGTGCGGAGCCTGAGGGAGCTGGGCCTGCTGGTGCTGTGCCTGGCGGTTCTCCGGGTGCTTCTTCTCGCCAGGAGCCACTCTCTCCACAGGAGCTGCGTGAGTGGTTTGCCCGGCGCTGGAGGCGAGCTGCTGGAGCTGGAGGAGCTGCGGGTACTTCTGGAGCTGGAGCTGCTGCGGGTGTTGGCGCGGAGGCTACTGCTGTCGGTCCTGGAGGCGGTCCTGCTGGGGGTACTGCTGGTGCTGCTGGGGGTACTGGAGCTGGAGCTGCTACTGGTGCTGGTGCTGCCACAGGGGGTGCTGGTGCTGTCCCTACTGTGTCTGGAGTCGCCGCGCGGCCTCGGCCGTACTTCGTTCCGCTCCTTCAGCAGGTTCTTGGTCTCCCGTCTTCTACTGGTCCTCCTCCTCCCTTAGAGTGTCCACAGCCTGTCCCGTCGCAGTTACAGTTACAGCCGGCCTCCCCACTGCCTGCTCCGTCTCCCTACACTGGTCCTACTGGAGGTCTTGCTGAGCGTCGTGAGCCTGCGTCTCGCCCTGCGTCGCCTGTCCGTGCTGCTCGCACTAGTGGTCGCGGTTCGCGTCAGCGTCCTCCTCCTGTCCCTGGCACGCACCGGATGTCTCTGCGTCCGTCCACTGCTCCTCTGCGTGCCCCTTTGCCTTCTCCTCCTGAGTCTTCTCTTCCTGCTCTTGCCGACCCGGAGTCGGACTCTCTTCGTGCTGCCAGTCCTACTGTCACGCGTCTCCTTGCTACTGTTGTCACTGACCCTTCCTTTGAGTCCACTGCTGCGTCTGCCCTAGTTGCTGAGCTCGTCGACTTTGCTGCTCGCTGTCGCCTAGACTACGTCGCCAGTCTTGTTGCTGAGTCTGAGTCTGTCTGTCCTCCGTCCGTCGGGGGTGAGTGTGCCCTTGGCACGGACGTCCTTGAGGACAGGCAGGAGGAGTTCCAGTGCTTGGCCGCTGCTTCACCTCATCTCGTGTCCGTACTGCTTACCCCTGAGGGAGACCCGGATGCACTTGACATCCCGACTCCGCGCTCTTACGCGGAGGCGATAGAGGGTCCCTACTCCTCTCAGTGGCAGGCAGCTATGGACGCAGAGATGGCTTCCTGGAAGTCCACAGGCACCTACGTTGACGCTGTTCCCCCTCCTGGGGCGAACATCGTCAGTGGCATGTGGATTTTCAGGGTGAAGCGACCGCCGGGTTCTCCGCCTGTCTTCAAGGCGCGTTACGTGGCTCGTGGCTTCAGTCAGCGGCAGGGAGTTGACTACTTTCAGACCTTCTCTCCCACCCCGAAGATGACCACTCTTCGGGTACTGCTGCACGTAGCTGCTCACCGTGACTACGAGCTATAGTCTCTTGACTTCAGCACTGCTTTCTTGCAGGGCAGCCTGCACGAGGAGATCTGGCTGCGTCGCCCACCTGGTTTCACTGGGTCTTTTCCTCCTGGCACCCAGTGGAGCCTACGGCGGCCAGTCTACGGTCTCCGCCAGGCACCGCGTGAGTGGCACGACACACTGAGGACTACACTTGCGGCTCTTGGGTTTGCTCCCTCTACTGCCGACCCGTCGCTGTTTCTGCGCACCGACACTTCTTTGCCGCCGTTCTACATCCTCGTGTACGTCGACGACTTGGTCTTTGCCACAGCTGACGCTGCTGGACTCGCCCACGTGAAGTCCGAGCTGCAGAAGAGACACACGTGCACTGACCTGGGTGAACTGCGCAGCTACCTTGGCTTGCAGATCACTTGGGACAGAGCACGCCGCACCATTACCCTGACTCAGTCACACATGGTGCAGCAGGTCCTTCAGCGCTTCGGCTTCACGTACTCCTCGCCTCAGGCCACTCCTCTGCCTACTCGCCACTCGCTCTCAGCTCTGCCTTCGGACGAGTCCGTAGAGTCGAGTGGCCCGTACCCAGAGCTTGTTGGCTGCCTCATGTACCTGATGACCTGCACACGACCTGACCTTGCATACCCTCTTAGCATTCTCGCACGCTATGTTGCTCCTGGGAGACACAGACCGGAGCACATGGCTGCAGCGAAGAGGGTGTTGCGCTACTTGTGCAGTACGTCGGGCATGGGGCTTGTGCTTGGAGGGCAGAGTCCAGTGGTCCTTACTGGGCACGCAGACGCTTCTTGGGCTGACGACCAGGCTATGCAGCGGTCGTCACAGGGTTACACCTTCAGCCTTGGTTCCGGCTCTGTTTCGTGGCGGGCTACTCGCTCGTCTTCTGTTCTCGGCTCCAGTTGTGAGGCTGAGATCTACGCAGGAGCCATGGCTGCACAGGAGCTTCGCTGGCTCACCTACCTGCTGACTGACCTCGGAGAGCCGCCTCGTTCTCCTCCAGTGCTGTACGTAGACAACAAGGCCATGCTGGCCTTGTGTCGGGAGCAGCGACTGGAGCACAGAACGAAGCACATTGCTCTCCGCTACTTTCTTGCTCGTGAGCTGCAGCAGCGTGGTCAGCTGCGTCTTGCGTACGTGGCCTCTGAGGCCAACACTGCTGATATCTTCATCAAGGCGCTTGCGCCTTGTGACCATCAGCGCTTCTGTACTCAGCTGGGCCTTGTGCCTACCTTGCCTCATTTGCTCACCTCTTGACCTTGCTTGTACTGTTACATATATATATACCTGCTCTTGCTTGTCTAGCCTTTTTATATATATGTACTCCTGCATGTGAACTGGCCTTGTGGCCTTGAACTTGTGCTCGGAATGTGTGGTGACTTTGTGATCCACCCTGAGCTTGCTTTGCTGTGCTTTGCTTGACTGGTCTTGTGACCCCTTGTTCTCCCCCACTTTGCCTATGGGGGTGTGTCAGAACATATAGCTCATGCATATTGTGTAGGCTATAGTGGGGTAGCCCATAAGGGGTACAACCCAATTAGGGTTAGTACTTGTACCCAATTCATTCATAGTTCATTCATTCCTCGTTTCTTCTCAATGTTCGCCCCAGGAGGGGGAACCTCGTCGACGTACGTGCCAGTGGACTTCCAGGATGCCATCTCTGCATCCATGGCTGTCTTCCACTGAGAGGAGTACTCACCCGCGATCGCCTCAGCGTAAGAGCGCGGGGTCGGGATGTCTGGAGCATCCGGGTCTCCCTCAGGTGCAATCAGCATGGACACGAGATGAGGTACAGCGGCGGCAAAGCACTCAAACTCCTCCTGCCTGTCCTCAAGGACGTCCGTGCCAAGAGCACACTCACCCCCGACGGACGGAGGACAGACAGACTCAGACTCAGCAACAAGACTGGCAGCGTAGTCTAGACGACAGCGAGCAGCAAAGTCGACAAGCTCAGCAACTAAGGCAGACGCAGCAGCTGGCTCAAAGGAAGGGTCAGTGACAACTGTGGCCAGGAGACGCGTGACAGTAGGACTAGCAGCACGAAGAGAGTCAGACTCCGGGTCAGCAAGGGCAGGAAGGGAGGACGCAGGAGGAGAAGGCAGAGGGACACGCTGTGGAGCAGTGGAAAGACGAAGCGACATCTGGTGAGTGCCGGGGACAGCAAGAGGACGCTGACCTTCTAATTGGTTGTGATTTTTCCAACCCAACTAATTGTCGCATATGCTTCAACCAAGAAACCATGGTTGGGAGTATTCCCCAAAGGGTATATTGCGGGGGTTTGAGCTAGCAAGCTCATTCTTCACCTCCCATTCTAACTAATCAATTGAGAATGAGATTATTTGGCTAAATCATTTTGGCTCTCTCACAAGCTTTCCTACACAAGTACTTCAAGTGCATTTCAGCAGCTCCTTTAAGAACACTCTCATCTCCAAAGCTATTGAGGCTAGCTAGAGCTACTATTTTGTATTGGGATCATTATAAAAGCCTTATAACCTCTATTGGAATAGCCTTGGGTGTTACAATGGTATCTAACACAAGGTTCTTTCTTGGCCTTGTGTGGCCATTTGCTACTTGGTTGTTTTGTTTTTTTTTTTGTATGTTTTTTTTTTTTTTTTAATAAGGATCTTAGACTATGGATCCAAGAGTTTATCCACGGAGCTCAAAACCTTTGAAGATATTGCAGAAATCTTCAAAATCTGCAATTGTTTCTTCGAGATCTACACGAGCATCTTCAAGATATATAATTTTCAAGCTCCAATCTCTGCACCACACCATTGAAGCTTGCAAGATCTACAATCATCTTCTATTTCATCAATATTGAGAAGAGATTTGAAAAGAAATTTCTATTCTATTACCCATATTTTTTATGGAAGACTCTAAAATACCTTTGATGGATGAGTATCATCAGATCTACGAGGACTTGTTGAGAATCCAACCTGACTTTCCCTGTCGTGACCCAAAATCGGGTCGGGACAAGATTGACCCAAACCCGGCCCGACTCAAACCGAGTCTCATGCTCAGGTCGGGTTTTTGCTCGGGTCGGGTCGGGCCAACCCGTGCGGGGCACATTCATGAGATCCCTGACCCGACCGGGCAAAATCACGGGTCGGGTTGAGCCGGCCAGCAGACCCCGTGCTCATGTTTAAATGCGGCTCGAAGAGACCCCATGCCCTTGATGTTGTCACCCGGGCCACGCGAAGCGAGCCTAGCCTAGCACTAAGGCGCCCGGCCGCCCTCCTAGCATAAAAAGGCAGGGCCGACCCTTCGACTACTACTTGGGAAACCGAGGCCTGAACTGTCAGCTTGAAGCTCGCTAACCCTGCGGTTGGGACTAGAACCTGCTGGATTCTTAACAATCGCAACCCATCGTGAGAGGTTCCCATTACAGAGCACATGTAAAACATAATGAGGAAACTGAGTTAGAACATTTTGGGACTCAGAAATGCGCACAGACGCAGAATGCATACCCCCGAGACTGGGCCCCTCCTAGGCGATCCGGGCAATGTTCCCCTCCGGAACGCGAGAAAACCCACTCGGGTGTAGAAACTGCAATGTGGGCGGAGAATTCCTTCACATTTTCGTGCTCTCCATACCCCTCCGCACCTTTAGCAACGATTGTGGCTCGAAATGCGCACAAACTGTATACCTCCGAGACCGGGCCCCTCCTACGCGATCCGGGCAATGTTCCTCCCCGGAACGCGGGCAAACCCACTCAGGTGTAGAAAATTGCAATGCGGGCGAGGATTTTTTCACATTTTCGTGCTCTCCATACCTCTCCGCACCTTCAGCAACGATTCCGGCTCGAAATGCGCACAGACATGGAATGCATACCTCCGAGACTGGGCCCCTCCCAGGCGATCCAGGCAATGTTCCCCCCCGTAACGCGGGCAAACCCACTCGGGTGTAGAAAATTGCAAAGCGGGCGGGGATTTTTTCACATTTTCGTGCTCTCCATACCCTCTCCACACCTTCAGCAACGATTCCGGCTCGAAATGCGCACAGACGCAGAATGCATACCTCCGAGACCGGGCCCCTCCTAGGCGATCCGGGCAATGTTCCCCCCCGGAACGCGAGCAAACCCACTCAGGTGTAGAATATTGCAAAGCGAGCGGGGGTTTCTTCACATTTTCGTGCTCTCCATACCCAGAGCTTGTAGCCCTTCCGGCGCCAGACCAGAGGCCAATCCCAGTGTCCTTTCCACACTCCCCTCACTGGGAGCGGCCTCACCCAGAGAAAGGAAAATTCACTCTCACTCCACTGAAAGCGACGATAGCGGGATTCGAACCCTGGCCCCCTGGACTACGGACCCAGTTCACTAACCAACTGGGTCAAAGGGCATGTTTCCTTGGTGGGTCAGCGCACCCATACCCCCCAGGACGACACTTGTAGCCCTTGGGGAGACCACTTCGGGCCATTCCAGTGTCCACTTCCAACACTCCCCTCACTGGGAGGGCCCTCCACTAGGGCACAGGAAGTCGCCAACCCCGGTCCTCCACGCTCACCGCACCATGCAGGGATAGCATTCCAGTCCGCTAACCGACTGGGATAAAAGGGTATGTTTGCATAGCGGGTGAGCGCGCCCACGCCTCCCAAGCGCCGAGCTTGTAGCCCTTCCGGCGCCAGACCAGAGGCCAATCCCAGTGTCCTTTCGGTCGTGCTGTACAGCGCACGAACGTGCGCTGTCCTGCTCGAGGGCAGGGCAATCATTTGGCATGTCCTTTTTCGGATGTGCGCACTGTGCACGCTCGCCACACTGCGAGGCACACGCATGAGGCCTGAGGGGCCACACGCGCGTGTCAGGACCCCACGCGCGGACCCTGACCTTTGCGCTCGGTTGACCTTGACCAGCACGAAAAAATCAAAGTTGCAAAACACTCGCCACACTCCTAATGAAAACTCACAAAAACACATGAGGAATCATGATCGCACACGCAGACTCATGAGCAATCGCGAAGTTACGCGAACTTACCAAAACTCACGAGAACTCATGCGCTCTCACGGAAACTCGTGAACATTCGTGAAATGCACTCACACACAGAAATGCACAGAACTCATGAACCGCTAAGGCGATTCACAAACCGTAAACGCACAAATGTAAAGGACACAAATGCGCTTCTCACACTCCACAAATTATCTTCACGCAAGAACTCTCATTTTCCTTTTACCGTTGGCGAATAGGCGGGAGGTTGACGTGCAAACCACATTTTGCACTCAACACCTAGAACCATTTGTATGGTTGTGTTTTACACTGAGTAAATTGTTATGATGAATTGGCAATTTTTGATTGGTTGGGTCCACTTTAAAACCGGCAGCCCAAATTGCACAAGTTATAAAAAGATGACGACATGGGGTTTTACAGGTTTGGGTTTTGGCGAGTGTTTCTGATTTCGTCAACTTCGTTTTTTTCGCAAAACCCAGTGAGCCCCTCAATTTCTCTCTGGTGGGTGTGTCAGACTTCGGAAGTCCCAAATTGCACATGCGCTACCTTTCAAAGCTTGCACAAGCCACTTCGTCAAGTTCAAAAAACTTGACCTGTGCGGTTCGCAATTTGGGCCGCGAGCTTTATAGGGTTGGGGTTTCCCAATCCTCTTAATTAAGGTTTGCAAAACCAAATCAACCTTTCTCTCCCAACTCAACCTTCACACAGTCGCAAACAACTTCCATCGAGAGATTTCTCAACGATTGCTTTAGAGTATTAGGTCGATGGTTAGGGAGTTAGACATGAAAGAAGGCGGCAATGCGTTACAACTCACTAGGCCATCAGTGACTTCCGGCTGCAGCAGGTCATTCTCGATTTTAGGCCGCTGGAGGGCTCCCACACGGGGGAGAGGATAGCGGAGGATGTCATTGAGGAGTGTGCCCTGAGTGATGTGTTCTTCGGCGTGACCACGGACAAAGCCGAGAACATCAACTGGACGATCTGACTGGTGGCTGGCGTTACTGGAAGCACACTGGGGTCACGCTCGAGTGACACCCCCCCCGCTGCTGTCCCAGTCCCAGCACTTCAAGCAAGTGCCAACGTCTACTTTGAGGCATTCGTTGACCTACTGTGTTATGCACTGTGCGTTGTATACGTGAACCATGGACATTGTATCATACAATTTTTGTTTATGGACTTGCTCCCCAAGGTGCGTAACACATGTCTTAAACCTGGTAGTGCAGTTTGCACAGAAGGTTTGGACGATCGGAAAGGTACTCCGGAGGCTGGAGAGATGGCCGGCCATATCGGGTGGTCTCCTCTGCATTTGGAGCAGTTCTTTGGCATTCAGAGCCGATTTCCTGCGACCCTGACAAACACGACGTCACAGGACACTGCACAGGGAGGGATCAGGTGTAAGCCCCTCACGGACTTGCTCATGATCATTGACTCGCCCACACGATGGGGCTCTACGCTGGACATGGTGCTGAGGGCATTGGAGCTGCGCATCATTCTCGCGATATTTTTCGACGAGAGCGATGTAAGTATGGTATCATATTTAGTGCGAATGTTGCATGGTGCTTATATTGAATGGTTATGTTCAGGCATATGCTGAAACCATGCGTTTGTCCCATATTCTCCATCCTATACCTCGTCAAGCTGTGCATATGATTGTAATGAATGGGTGGTAGATGCATGGCATGTTCATCCTCTATTGTAACCGTTTCCTCACACACCATTGTTCCCATGCACTCCATCTCATACACCCAGTCTGCGCACGCGATTATAATGAATGGGTGGCAGATGCGTGGCATGTGCACCCTCTTTTGTACCCGTTTCCTCACACCATGTCTATTGCTCTCGTGCATTCTATCTCATACACTCAGGCTGCGCACACGATTATAATGAATTGGTGGCAGAAACATGGCATGTGCACCCTCTGTTATAGTCGTTTCCTCATACACCATTTCCAATGCTCCCATACACTCAAGCTGCAAACGTGATTATAACAAGTTGTAACCATATATGCAATATAATTGTCAAACTCATATGCTATAGTCTGTGTAGGCTGTAGTGGGGTAGACAATATGGGGTACAACAATTTTAGGTTTTCCTACTTGTACCCACCTGCTTGCTAGTTCATTCATTCCTCATTTCTTCACATGGTATCAGAGCTGAGAGCGAGTGGCGAGTAGACAGAGGAGTGGCCTGAGGCGAGGAGTACGTGAAGTCGAAGCGCTGAAGGACCTGCTGCACCATGTGTGACTGAGTCAGGGTAATGGTGCGCTGTGCTCTGTCCCGGGTGATCTGCAAGCCAAGGTAGCTGCGCAGTTCACCCAGGTCTGTGCACGTGTGTCTCTTCTGCAGCTCGGACTTAACGTGGGCGAGTCCAGCAGTGTCAGCAGTGGCAAAGACCAAGTCGTCGACGTACACGAGGATGTAGAACGGCGGCAAAGAGGTGTCGGTGCGCAGAAACAGCGACGGGTCGGCAGTAGAAGGAGCAAACCCAAGAGCCGCAAGTGTAGTCCTCAGTGTGTCATGCCACTCACGGGGCGCCTGGCGGAGACCGTAGACTGGCCGCCGGAGGCTCCACTGGGTACCAGGGGGAAACGACCCAGTGAAGCCAGGTGGGCGGCGCAGCCAGATCTCCTCGTGCAGGCTGCCCTGCAGGAAAGCTGTGCTGAAGTCAAGAGAGTGAAGCTCGTAGTCGCGCTGAGCGGCTATGTGCAGCAGCACCCGAAGAGTGGTCATCTTTGGGGTGGGAGAGAAGGTCTGAAAGTAGTCAACTCCCTGCCGCCGACTGAAGCCTCGAGCCACGTAACACGCCTTGAACTGCGCAGGTTGCTGGGTGAGCACAGTTCACGCGCATTTTTCATTCAGTATTTAATTCATCATATCCATCATTATACTTCATTTACGCATAAAATCTTTCGGCATATGCATTACGGAATAAACTGTCGTGCGTTCACAGTAACATCATTTCGGCAACCTATAGAGTATAGGTTCGGTCAAGGCAAACCAAGAAATGAGTATAAATGTTGTCAAACTCATATCATATAGCTTGTCTAGGCTATAGTGGGGTAGACACTATGGGGTACAGTTTCCTAGGGTTTCCTACTTGTACCCAACCTTGTGCTAGTTCATTCATTCCTCGTTTCTTCACATGGTATAGAGCAGGTTCCCTAGTGGGAACGCTTCCTTGGGCCCACCACTGAATTTTTTTTTCTGACCGGAGCGTCAGTCGCTCCTGCCCGAGGCGCGCCTTGTTCGCCGCCCTTCCAGGCCCCTCGCGGCCCCATAGCGGCCTCGTCGCCGTCCCTACGCGGCCTCGTCGCCGCCCCTACGCGGCCCCGTCGCCGCCCCTACGCGGCCCCATCGCCGCCCCTAGCGGCCCCGTCGCCGCCCCTACATGGCCCCGTCGCCGCCCTTAGCGGCCCCGTCGCTGCCCCTCTACCTACGCGGCCCCGTCGCCGCCCCTACGCGGCCCCGTCGCCGCCCCTAGCGGCCCCGTCGCCGCCCCTCTACCTACGCGGCCCCGTCGCCGCCCCTCTACCTACGCGGCCCCGTCGCCGCCCCTACGCGGCCCTGTCGCCGCCCCTAGCGGCCCCGTCGCCGCCCCTAGCGGCCCCGTCGCCGCTCCCCTTCCTACGCGGCCCCGTCGCCGCCACTACGCGGCCCCGTCGCCGCCCCTACGCGGCCCTGTCGCCGCCCCTAGCGGCCCCGTCGCCGCCCCTAACGCGGCCCCGTCGCCACCCCTAGCGGCCCCATCGCCGCCCCTGCCGGCCCCGTCGCCGCCTCTACCGAGCCGCCCAGCAGCTGAGCCGCCCGCCAGCCGAGCCGCCGAGCCGCCCAGCAGCCGAGCCGCCGAGCCGCCGAGCCGCCCAGCAACCGAGCCGCCGAGCCGCCCGACAGCCGAGCTGCCAAGCCGCCCAGCAGCCGAGTTGCCGAGCCGCCCAGCAGCCGAGCCGCCGAGCCGCCCGACAGCCGAGTCGCCCAACAGCCGAGCCGCCGAGCCGCCGAGCCGCCCAGCAGCCGAGCTGCCGAGCCGCCCTGCCGTCGAGCCGCTACTGTTCCTACCGGCGCGCCCCGGCCCTACTTACTCGGACTGGTGAGATCACTCCCTGCTAGGCCACTTCAGTCATGGCTACCCCCAGTGTCCTTACCTTTGATGCTGAGGGTCGTGCTGTTGACTTTGAGGTCTGGGTCGATGACCTCCAGCTGTTCCTACAGTGCCATAGGGCAGACGGACTCTCCCTGTTCGATCTCACCTCTGGTGCCTCCCCTGCCCCGCCTGCTACTGCTGACAGCACTGTTCGCTCACAGTGGGCCACACACGATGCTGCTGCCCGTCTTGCTGTGCGTCGCCACTTACCGACCACTGAGCGTGCGCACTTTAGCCAGTACAAGAGTGCTAAGACCTTGTACGACGCTGTAGTTGCACGCTACTCTTCCCCTGCCACTGCTGCGCTGAGCCGCCTCATGCTACCGTACCTCTTCCCTGACCTTGCTGCCTTTCCCACAGTCGTTGACCTCATTACGCACCTCCGCACTAGTGACACTCGCTAACGCGCTGCGCTTCCTGCTGAATTCTGTGCTAAGAACCCCCCCCCCCCATGTACATCACCCTCTACTACATAGTCACCCGGCTCCCTGACTCCCTTCGCTTAGTCAGGGACCACTTCCTCTCAGTTTGCCCCACCACAGTCACCGTTGACCTCCTCGAGGAGCGCCTCCTAGCAGCAGAGAAGAGCATAGTCGCTGTAGGAGCCTCTCGTGGTGACCCTCGCACCCCCGTCTTTGAGGGGTGTTCCCCTTCCCCCCTCTTGCCCTCTGTTGCTTGTGCTGCTGCGGCCGACCTCGTTGGTTTCGAGTCGGTCGGCGCTGCGTCTACCCCTAGCGGGAGACGCCGGACCGGCAAGGGCAAGGGGGGCAAGGGCGCTGGAGGGGCTGGCGGGGGCGGTGGAGGTGGTGGTGGAGGCAGTGGAGGGGGTGGGGGTGGTGGTGGGAGTGGTGGCGGGGGTGGAGGTGTCGGTGGCAGCAGTGGAGGCGGAGGAGGCGGCGGCGGTGGCGGAGGGAGCGGAGGCGGCGGAGGTGGCGGAGGCACCGGAGGTGGCGGGGGCGGCGGAGGTGGCGGAGGCGGCGGCGGCAGCAGTGGAGCTGGTCGTGGCTCTGCGCAGAGGAGTGGGTCCGGTGGTGGTCCGCGCCAGCAGCAGCAGCGCAGTCGTGAGACCCTGTCCCCTCAGCAGCTTCGTGAGTGGTACGCTGCACGTCAGCGCGGTGGGGGTACTGGTCCCTGCACCTACGTCCTCCGTATCGGCGACCGCGCTGGTGAGCAGTGCGGGGGCCCGCACTCCACCCAGCGCTGCTTCGGCCGCCTGACGGACGCGTGGCGTCACCAGTTCCCTAACGCCACTGAGATCCCTCGCTGGGGAGAGCTGTCTAGGGCGGGGGTTGCTATCTTTGATCTTGATTATGATGCTATTCTTGCTGCCATGTATGCTGTGTCTGATAGTGTTGAGGGTGACTGTTACCTGTGTGTTCCGCCTGACCCGGGCATTGAGGCTGGTGCTCTAGGTGCTGGTGAGGCTGCTGCTCTAGGTGCTAGTGCGTCTGCTGCCCCAGGTGCTGGTGAGTTTGCTCTCTCAGGTACTACGTCGGCTCAGGCCTTACACACCTTCACCCTTGACTCGGGTGCTTCCCGCTCCTTCTTTCGAGACCGCACCACGCTTACGCCGCTTAGTCGGCCGGTTGCAGTCTCCCTGGCGGACCCCTCTGGGGGTCCTGTCCTTGCTAGCTTCTCCACTGTCTTACCGTGCCCGGCAGCCCCCTCTGGCACACTGTCAGGTCTCTACCTCCCCTCGTTCTCTACGAACTTGGTGAGTGGAGCTGATCTACAGGATAGGGGGGTTGACCAGTTCACTCCTGCGAGTCAGCGGGTGACCCACTGCACGTGTGCTCGGACAGGCCGACACTTGGCCACGTTCACCCGTCGGCCGGGGTCGAGCCTGTACACACTTACTACTGAGTCTCCTCCGGCTGCTGAGTCTGGTCAGGTAGCTGCGTCGAGTCAGGTGTTTGCTGCAGCGTCCAGGTCTGGTCCTGAGTCTGCTCTCTGCTCATGTCGTCTCCTGTCCCACCAGACTCTCCTTTGGCACCACCGCCTTGGTCACCCCTCCCTGCCTCGTCTCAGAGGCATGGCCTCCCGTGTCCTTGTCTCTGGTCTCCCCCGGTCTCTCCCTCCCCTACCTCCGGGGCCTGCCCCTACCTGCGTCCCCTGCGTCGAGGGGCGACAGCACGCCGCCCCTCACTCCTCCGAGTTTCCTCCGACAGAGGCTCCGCTGCAGACTCTTCACATGGACGTGTGGGGCCCCGCCCGCGTCCGTGGCCAGGGGCACGAGCGTTACTTCCTGTTGGTGGTTGACGACTACTCGCGTTACACCACAGTCTTCCCCTTGCGCAGCAAGGGTGACGTCACTGAGGTGTTGATCGACTGGATCCGCGCAGCTCGTCTCCAGCTCAGAGAGAGTTTCGGCTCGGACTTTCCGAGTCTGCGCTGCACTCTGACAGAGGCGGGGAGTTTTCCTCTGCCCGTTTGGGAGCCTTCTGTCGTGCACAGGGCATCCGCCAGACCTTCACGCTTCCGGCCTCTCCACAGCAAAATGGGATTGCTGAGCGCCGCATTGGCATGGTCATGGACGTCGCTCGTACGTCCATGATCCATGCGGCTGCCCCCCATTTTCTGTGGCCGTTTGCAGTTCAGTACGCAGCGCATCAGCTCAACCTTCAGCCCCGGGTCTCCTTGCCAGAGACCTCTCCCGCCTTGCGGTGGACGGGGAAGGTTGGCGATGCGTCTGCGTTTCGGGTCTGGGGATCTCGGGCGTTTGTCCGCGACTTGTCTACGGACAAGCTGTCCCCCCGTGCTGTTCCCTGCGTCTTCCTTGGCTTCCCCTCTGACGCGCCTGGGTGGCAGTTTTACCACCCCACCTCGCGCCGTGTTCTGTCCTCCCAGGACGTCACCTTTGACGAGTCGGTGCCTTACTACCGTCTCTTCCCCTACCGCACTGCGCCCCTCCCCCCGCCGCCGCTCTTCCTTGCGCCAGGTCCTCCCCCGGTAGACCCCCTCCCTCCTCAGGGTCCTGCTCCGTCAGGTGTGTCCCAGGTAGACGCAGTCGAGCCTGTCGAGGTAGCTGTTGACTCTGATGCTGCTAGGGGTGCTGAGCCTGGGGGTGCTGAGCCTGGGGGTGCTGAGTCTGGGGGTGCTGAGCCTGGGGGTGCTGGGTCTGCTCGTGTGGCCTCTCGCGGTGCTTCGTCGAGGCGGGAGCCCCTCTCTCCGCAGGAGCTGCGCAAGTGGTTTGCCCGGCGTTGGAGCCGTGCTGCTGGAGCTGGAGGTACTACTGTTGCTGCTGGTCCCGGAGGTACTCGTACTGGCGGTGCTGGAGCTGCTGGGACTGGGGGTGCTGCTGGGGCTGCTGGAGTTGGTCTTGCTGGAGGTACTGCTGGAGCTGCTGGCGGTACTGGAGCTGCCGATCCTGCTGGAGCTGGAGCTCCTGTGGGTGTTGGCGCTGGTGGTTCTGCTGGCGCCGGTGCGTCTGAGGGTGCTGGAGTTGACAAGCTCAGCAAATTCGACAAGCTCAGCAACTAGGTTCCCCCGCCTGGGGCGAACATCGTCAGTGGCATGTGGATTTTCAGGGTGAAGCGGCCGCCGGGTTCTCCGATTGTCTTCAAGGCGCGTTACGTGGCTCGTGGCTTTAGTCAGCGGCAGGGAGTTGACTACTTTCAGACCTTCTCTCCCACCCCGAAGATGACCACTCTTCGGGTACTGCTGCACGTAGCTGCTCACCGCGACTCCGAGCTGCACTCTCTTGACTTCAGCACTGCTTTCTTGCAGGGTAGCCTGCACGAGGAGATCTGGCTGCGTCGCCCACCTGGCTTCACTGGGTCTTTTCCTCCTGGCACCCAGTGGAGCCTCCGGCGGCCAGTCTACGGTCTCCGCCAGGCACCGCGTGAGTGGCACGACACACTGAGGACTACACTTGCGGCTCTTGGGTTTGCTCCCTCTACTGCCGACCCGTCGCTGTTTCTGCGCACCGACTCTTCTTTGCCGCCGTTCTACATCCTCGTGTACGTCGACGACTTGGTCTTTGCCACAGCTGACACTGCTGGACTCGCCCACGTGAAGTCCGAGCTGCAGAAGAGACACACGTGCACAGACCTGGGTGAATTGCGTAGCTACCTTGGCGTGCAGATCACCCGGGACAGAGCACAGCGCACCATTACCCTGACTCAGTCACACATGGTGCAGCAGGTCCTTCAGCGCTTCGACTTCACGTACTCCTCGCCTCAAGCCACTCCTCTGTCTACTCGCCACTCGCTCTCAGCTTTGATACCATGTGAAGAAATGAGGAATGAATGAACTAGCAAGCAAGTGGGTACAAGTAGGAAAACCTAAAAGTGTTGTACCCCATATTGTATACCCCTCTACAGCCTACACAGACTATAGCATATGAGTTTGACAATTATATTGCATATACTACTGTGGTAATGAATTGAATGTATAGCATGATGAAAATGCGTCACAGTTAATTGATTTAGATCCTATGCTACGGCATCCCCTGCCTAGCATGGGGGGGAGGTCAATAGCATAGTTCATGAATCATCCAACTGTCACATGAAACAACACAATCTGTGCGATCTAAAAAAAAAGTCAATTCTATCAAATCCAATTCAAATGGACACACTCACTGAGTGCGCAAAGAACCTCCTCGGAAATGATAGTTTGATCCTATTTTTTTTACCCCACAGACATGTGTTATTTATGAAATGGAAGCATGAATGAAAGCTCATACGCACACGACACAACGCATATACACACGCACAAACACATACGAACGCATACACATGATCACACACATTCACAAAAACTAAAAACGCTTAATGCATCAACTATTTAATAAAAATGAAACAAAGAAAAAAAAAGCAGCAAAATTAAACCCTAGCAATATAAATATAATCCTACACGGAACCGTCTGTATCTTCGCACCGTCCAAATTAACCTTCACTTCCTGAAAAAAAGGTCTGTTTGGAAAGAATCAACAATAGAAAGAAGAAAGAAAGGCAAATATGGAACAATGGGGATAAGGTGAATAATTTTACGACAAAACGCTAAGAATCCTAGCAATAACACAATACATAATAACTTTGCTATTCACGTGCTCAACTGATTTGATACATCCAATTTCCAGCAAAAACAAAAACCACCTAGTTACCATAAATACAAGTATCAGATAACAAACATGCTGAAAGAAGCATACGGAAAGAGAACATTGGCGAACCAAACACAAAGGCGCTGAGAAATTAAAGGAATTTACGGGAAAACAATGAGACGAGGAAGAACAAAGGAAGAAACAAGGGAGGCAAGAAAGCATGGGCCTGTTTGAAAGCATTTAGGAGGAGACTCCACCTGATACGAAAGCGCGTAAATTAGCTAAACGAACTCGAAAACAAGAACTTCTAAAAATGTTAAAATTCGTTTCAACCAGAAGAATAAAAACCAGAACAATGAAACACCAAAGACTATGACAATGAGAAACGGATAACAAGAAAATACCGCGGTAAAAAACTGAAGTAAGGAAGGCAGAGCGAGAGAGAGAATGAAAGAGACGATGTAGAAGATTTCGACACAATGAAATACGGAACCAGCAACAAAAAGAAAATGAAAGTGGAGGCGAAGAAAAAGGCTTACAGAAGAACAGGCGTTGAAGGAAGGGAAAGAATGAAGAACGAAAAACCTAAGAAGCAAAATACAATCTCGAACAAAAGGAGCAGATGAAAGCAGGAGACGAGAGTAGGGATTAAAAAAAGAGAAAGGCAGATGGAAGGCAATAGCAAGAGCTTGAATGATTTAAACAGGTTGTTAGGGAAGAAGGAAAAAAACCAGGAACAAGAAAACATGAATGACATTGAACATCAATGACAGATAGCACCCATACTCAAACTCACAAAATCATAGACACAAATACTAAGAAGATAAATCGAGTTAAGGAATGGAAAAATGATAATAGGAGGAAAACTGGAAAACTGCAAGTTCCCTTTTGTCAAATCCTGCCACTTTCTCTGCCGCTGCTCTTATGCTTTTCCATCATGCTCTCACCGTTAACAAGACGAAGGATTGAGACATCAATGTGCATTCGCGCTAGTAGGAGAACCGACGGAAAGGCGCCTATGCTAGTAAGAAAGGAAAGAAGGATGCAATACATCCTAATTCAAATTTGAGAAATGAGAGGAAAGAAAGTAAGGAATGTTGAACGGAAGAAATGAAGAAAGAACGTCAAGTTTGGAAAGAAATGAAAAGAGAATGGAATGAAAGGTAAGATACAAAAAACTAGAGAGGAAAAAGTGAAGCATCTAAGGAAAGAAAAGGAAGAATTTGAAGAAACGGACAACTCACCTAGCTATGAGTAGATGGCGTAAGAAGGAGGCGAACTGAAGGAGAGACGCTTGAGCTGATAAGAAAGGAAGGAGGGAGGAAAACGGTATGAATCAAACATTGCATGTGAACATGGAAAGAAACGGATTTCAGAGATAAGGGCAGGACGTAATTCGATCATAGCAAGAAGTGAGGCGAGCTGGTTAAGAACGACCTAGCTGCTAAGTTAATGCATGAGGCTTCTAAATTCTTCATAGTAACAACATCAATCTAGCTATATTGAGGGTCGTAGATAGCTAACGGCACCCATGATTCAGCTAGTCTACTAGGATACCACATGAAACTTAGCTCTAGTTAACCCTTAGAGCTATTCTCACCACTGGTAGATAGGTGGAGCATGACCAGCGGGAGTATGTGAAGAACCAAGCTTGTCTGGCGAGAGAAAAGAGAAAAGGGGAGAAACAAACCCTAAGGATGTGTCAATTCCGTCGCAAATGTAACAGACCCAAATTTTACGCGATTTAGAAATTTTGCAGTTCTGGCGCAGTTGGTTCGATGTCAGCGGGTAATCAAAAGGTTACCAGGTCGATTCCTGTTTGGCATCGGTTTTTGAATCGTGTGTGAGAGTCGGGGTGGGAGAGGAAGAGAGGGAAGAGATCTGTTTGGTGTTGTGATTCTTTCGAGAGTCTCTATAGGGGGGAGATCGCGATCACGTAGGTGTGCCCAAAGTGGTGCGCACCCCCATAGCCTTAATCCAAACCAGGTAATACCATTGTACAGTTACATATAACAAATAACTTAATGTCACTCATAACGATTATACGACCATACTTTACGACATGCTCAATACCTTCCGGCACACTCAATACGTTGGACCAGTGCTTCATGCCACACCCTCCATGCACCTTGTCGAGGGCCCATGCAAGAATTGAGCCCAACCCAACACCATTCCACAACGGTTTCACCATGTCCCGCAAGCCATGGGCCTGAACGCTGCAACGTCGCCGCGTCGGAACAGCGATGTCGAGAACGCATCTACGCTTGTGCATTGGGCCTGTGCTTCATACCACTCCTTCTGGGCGCCTTGTTGAATGTCTGTGCAAGAATGGATGACAATCCAACGCCAAACCACAACGGATTCACCATGTCGCGCAACACACAGGCCGGAACGTGGCATCGTCGCACTGTCTAAACACTGCTGTCTAAGCACCTTGTTGAATGTCCGTGCAAGAATGGATGACAATCCAACGCCAAACCACAACGGATTCACCATGTCGCGCAACACACAGGCCGGGACGGGGCATCGTCGCACTGTCTAAACACTGCTGTCGGGAACGCATCTACGCTTGTGCGTTGGGCCTTTGCTTCATACCACTCTCTCTAAGCACCTTGTTGAATGTCCGTGCAAGAATGGATGACAATCCAACGCCAAACCACAACGGATTCACCATGTCGCGCAACACACAGGCCGGGACGGGGCATCGTCGCACTGTCTAAACACTGCTGACGGGAACGCATATACGCTTGTGCGTTGGGCCTGTGCTTCATACCACTCTCTCTAAGCACCTTGTTGAATGTCCGTGCAAGAATGGATGACAATCCAACGCCAAACCACAACGGATTCACCATGTCGCGCAACACACAGGCCGGAACGTGGCATCGTCGCACTGTCTAAACACTGCTGACGGGAACGCATCTACGCTTGTGCGTTGGGCCTGTGCTTCATACCACTCTCTCTAAGCACCTTGTTGAATGTCCGTGCAAGAATGGATGACAATCCAACGCCAAACCACAACGGATTCACCATGTCGCGCAACACACAGGCCGGGACGGGGCATCGTCGCACTGTCTAAACACTGCTGACGGGAACGCATATACGCTTGTGCGTTGGGCCTGTGCTTCAAACCACTCTCTCTAAGCACCTTGTTGAATGTCCGTGCAAGAATGGATGACAATCCAACGCCAAACCACAACGGATTCACCATGTCGCGCAACACACAGGCCGGAACGTGGCATCGTCGCACTGTCTAAACACTGCTGTCGAGAACGCATCTACGCTTGTGCGGTGGGCCTGTGCTTCAAACCACTCTCTCTAAGCACCTTGTTGAATGTCCGTGCAAGAATGGATGACAATCCAACACCATACAACTACTTTTTCTTGTCTGTTACTATTCGTCAACACATTCGTTTGTTACACTTTGTGTGTGTGACATGAGACAAACCCACTACCGGCGGCAACCCCATACTAAACCAAGAGCATCAAAGTTTTGGATGTTTTTTATTGTTGTATTTTTTGAAATTTATTCCGCGTACATGTTCAACACTGTGCGTTCACGAGATCACTGTACTTTGCAGGGATAAGGTTACATTCGCACTTGAGGTTCTAAAACTGTCATACTATGCGTAGAGATTGATGCGTTGGCAACCGTGGTTGGCCAATGCATCTCAAACGAGTCCCCACACAACACAAGCACTAGCCAAGAGGTACTTCCGCCATTGAGCGGATGAGATCGAGCGGTAGGCGGGTTTATGCACGGGTGGCTACACGTACACCGTCCGATATAGCCTGATAGGGTTACAGTAATCTCTATAGTCTCGCAACCCACCCCAACCACCGTCGTGCCCCACCCACCTGCTCCCGTCACCCTCTATGCCAACACTTAGACGCTGCTCGCTGTTTGACAAGCGCGTTTCCAGATCGCCCGTGACTCACCAGTATACTAAGTCACGGGCCGTAGCTCTGTGATGAGTGGCTACTATTTCAGGTTTAGTGATAGCAGCGATTTTTCGGAGAAACATAACAGTGATAGGCCGTCGTTAAACACTTCGTGATATTCAGTTGCTGCGGCCCTTCAAAACAGGCTAACCCGTTTCGCGCGATAGACCTTGGCATTCCTACGGCAACCATGACACGTGCCACACGTCAACAAGCAATGGAGGAGGAACAGGCCGGACGCCGAGCGACAAGGACGATGTCTAAACGGACCGATAGGGAGGGTGGCGGTGGCGCTAAGAAAACTAATGCGTCCATTGCGCGTAGCACTGGGCTGAAAAAAGTGGCGGCAAAGAAGGTCGCGCGGGATCAAGAGAAGTCCGGCAGGAAGGCAGCAGACAACGGGAAGCAACCAATGCCACGCAAGCGTGTTTCTACAGTGAACAAAGATGCAGATGTTGCCTCAACTGGAACCACGCCCGGTCCGACTAACGACGGCACCAGTGGCGGCAACGAACATCCGGGGCGAGGGAGTGCGAGTCTTGCAGTCCCGTCGGCGGAGAGAGAGGGATCGGCGACAGGGGGAAACCACGGAGGCGATCCACGCGGCGAGCATACCGCAACCAAGGAGTCTGAGGCGGAGGCATCTCAACACCATGCTCCAGCCGACCGTGGTCGAAATTTCTGCTGCCGTGCTGGATAAGGACAAGGTGGGGGAGCACGAGTCGATGGAGGATCCTAACCACGGCATAGCCGACGTCGGTGGCTCTCCTCCTTCTGGTGGACGGGGGAGACGTAGGCAGAAGAAGAGCGATAAGGAGGACGATTCTGACACCGCCGTGCCCGGGGACATCACCACGCGGGCGAAGAGGCGGCAGACGACAGGCAGTGCTGACGACGCTGGTGGCGCGGAAGTTGGGAGAACGCGAGGCGCCAGTGAAGCTAGTGGCAAAGCGACGGGTCATGCATTGCGCCAAAAGGGCCGACCCGCAACAAGAAAAACATCCGGCGGAAGGAGGGGCAAGAAACGGGGTCGTGAAGACCCTGGTGAGGCCGAGGAGGAGGATGCGCAGGAAGAGGAGGATGAAGAGGATGCGGAGGAGGATGACGCGGATGTTGGGGAGGATGAAAAAGATGAGAATGATGGCGGGGAGGATGAAGAGGAGGAGGAGGAGGAGGAGGAGGACGATGAGGAGGAGGATGAGGAGGAGGAGGAGGAGGAGGAGGATGAGGAGGAGGAGGAGGAGGAGGAGGATGAGGAGGAGGAGGAGGAGGAGGAGGAGGAGGAGGAGGAGGAGGAGGAAGAGCAGGGGGACGACGAGGAGGAGGATGAACAGGAGGAGGAGGAGGCAGAGGAGGAGGAGGAGGAGGAAGAGGGGGAGGAGGAGGAGGACGTGGCGGCAGTGAAGGGACGGGGCGGGCGTGGCAGACGGCAGAGTGGTACAAGGAAGGTGGGGGGCCGGACTCGCCATTCCCGAAAACGCGGGGCAGTTGACGCCGCGCGCGGCGCAGCAGCTGGCAGACCGAAGGCGCGTAAGGTGAAGGTCGAAAGTGAAGGGGGTGGTAAAAAGCAAGGGCGCCAGGGAGCAAAAGGGGATGGAGGAGGTAAGGGTGGCGGCGCCAAAGGGGTTCCATTGGGTACTGGCAAGAAAGAACCTGCCGGTAAACGTCGCAGCGGCCGTCAAAGCACCCCGCGGAAAGGTGGCAACGAGAAGGCGCTGGCCCCAAAAAAACCGAAGGGACAGCAGAAAGGTGAGCACCCTGGCCAATAGACCGGGCGTGGTTGTTGCACTCTTTGCGTAACCGTGCCAAATAACACCATTCTACACGTTGTTTCTCCCCTGCAGGGAAGGAGAAGGACGACGAATCTGCAAAGAAAGGTAAAGTCTCCTGTCTCAAAACAGTACACGGCTAAGCCTGATTTAGATTCAAACCATTGATTTCATGCATGACTGTCTGGCCCTGTATTGATACCGATCGACTTTAATTTCTTGATCCTACTCCCTCTAAATCTCAGCCCCTCGCGTTACAGGCATTGGGCCACCGGTAAGCGTGCAACGGATGCAGCTAATGAAGGGGGCCGGAAGAGCGAGTGTGACGCCGCTATCCACAGCAGCCCCAAGGTTCTTCACGCCGTACTCCGGCCCAAGCAAAGTCGCTGCGACGGCTCCCGGCGCGCCAAGAGGAGAGGAATCCGAATCACCTCCACCAGGCCCCGTCACGCACTCCCCACTCGCCTCACCCTCATACCCATTTCGGCCGCTACACGCTTCTCCTGTCCGGGGCAGGGCGGTCTCCCCCCTCGCTGGTCCTTCGCGCGGGCATCAGCCAAGCACTTCTGCCAATCCCTTCCCTGAGCTCCCCTTTTCCCGCCAGCGTGATAGTGTGAGGGCACACGGGACTGCTGAAGAAGATGCTAAAACCCTTGGCCAGAGGGGGGATTCTTCACACCCTTTTCCACCGCTCATGGGTGCCCTAGGTGAAAGTGCGGAGCACGAGCAGTTTGTTACACGGGAGGAGTTCCAGGCGCTGCGGTCTGAGATGTACGCCATGTTTGCACAGCTCGGCCTGCGTCGTGGAGTACCTGCCAGTTATGCCGGGGGTTTCGCAGCCGCGCCTATGGCTGGTACCCCGCCGCCGATGAGTGCCGTGGACAAGGCACGAGTGCTAGTGTTGCAGGAGACAAACCCATTCCCGGTATGTGGCGGGCCAAATGGGGCAGGTTGGGGCTGACGTGGGGGCTTGGAAGGGTACACGGGAGCGGCGCGTGACGAGGTGACTCGTGTCAGGTGGGTGGGGTGACGTGGCATGGGGTGGGTGGGTGGGTGTGATGTGGCACGTGGGGCTGGTTGTTCCCTGACGTGGCGGGATGTGAGGCTTGGGGCTGACATGGCGGCTTGGACGGGTACACGGGAGCGGCGCGTGACGAGGTGACGCGTGTTAGGTGGGTGGGGTGACGTGGCATGGGGTGGGTGGGTGGGTGTGATGTGGCACGTGGGGCTGGTTGTTCCCTGACGTGGCGGATGGAGGAGGGTGTGACGTGGCGGGATGTGAGGCTTGGGGCTGACGTGGCGGCTTGGACGGGTACACGGGAGCGGCGCGTGACGAGGTGACGCGTGTTAGGTGGGTGGGGTGACGTGGCATGGGGTGGGTGGGTGGGTGTGATGTGGCACGTGGGGCTGGTTGTTCCCTGACGTGGCGGATGGAGGAGGGTGTGACGTGGCGGGATGTGAGGCTTGGGGCTGACGTGGCGGCTTGGACGGGTACACGGGAGCGGCGCGTGACGAGGTGATGCGTGTTAGGTGGGTGGGGTGACGTGGCATGGGGTGGGTGGGTGGGTGTGATGTGGCACGTGGGGCTGGTTGTTCCCTGACGTGGCGGATGGAGGAGGGTGTGACGTGGCGGGATGTGAGGCTTGGGGCGGACGTGGCGGCTTGGACGGGTACACGCGAGCGGCGCGTGACGTGGTGACGCGTGTCAGATGGGTGGGGGGTGACGTGGCATGGGGTGGGTGGGTGTGACGTGGCACGTGGGGCTGGTTGTTCCCTGACGTGGCGGATGGAGGAGGGTGTGACGTGGCGGGATGTGAGGCTTGGGGCTGACGTGGCGGCTTGGACGGGTACACGCGAGCGGCGCGTGACGAGGTGACGCGTGTCAGGTGGGTGGGGGGTGACGTGGCATGGGGTGGGTGGGTGTGACGTGGCATGTGGGGCTGGTTGTTCCCTGACGTGGCGGATGGAGGAGGGTGTGACGTGGCGGGATGTGAGGCTTGGGGCTGACATGGCGGCTTGGACGGGTACACGCGAGCGGCGCGTGACGAGGTGACGCGTGTCAGGTGGGTGGGGGGTGACGTGGCATGGGGTGGGTGGGTGTGACGTGGCACGTGGGGCTGGTTGTTCCCTGACGTGGCGGATGGAGGAGGGTGTGACGTGGCGGGATGTGAGGCTTGGGGCTGACATGGCGGCTTGGACGGGTACACGGGAGCGGCGCGTGACGAGGTGACGCGTGTCAGGTGGGTGGGGGGTGACGTGGCATGGGGTGGGTGGGTGTGACGTGGCACGTGGGGCTGGTTGTTCCCTGACGTGGCGGATGGAGGAGGGTGTGACGTGGCGGGATGTGAGGCTTGGGGCTGACGTGGCGGCTTGGACGGGTACACGCGAGCGGCGCGTGACGAGGCGACGCGTGTCAGGTGGGTGGGGGGTGACGTGGCATGGGGTGGGTGGGTGTGACGTGGCACGTGGGGCTGGTTGTTCCCTGACGTGGCGGATGGAGGAGGGTGTGACGTGGCGGGATGTGAGGCTTGGGGCTGACGTGGCGGCTTGGACGGGTACACGCGAGCGGCGCGTGACGAGGTGACGCGTGTCAGGTGGGTGGGGGGTGACGTGGCATGGGGTGGGTGGGTGTGACGTGGCACGTGGGGCTGGTTGTTCCCTGACGTGGCGGATGGAGGAGGGTGTGACGTGGCGGGATGTGAGGCTTGGGGCTGACGTGGCGGCTTGGAAGGTTACACGGGAGCGGCGCGTGACGAGGTGACACGTATCAGGTGGGTAGGGGGTGACGTGGCATGGGGTGGGTGGATGTGACGTGGCAAGTGGGGCTGGTTGCTGGTGGATGTGGCGGATGGAGGAGGGTGTGACGTGGAAAGTTCACACAGTCCATCCTGTGGTCACGCGGCCACAGTCATAACTGATGGTTTCTCTCTCCCCATGTTGTGTTGTAAACCCCACACCCCTGCGCAGAACAAGGCCTACTTAGTGTGCTCTCAGCTCCTGTTTCTGAACCCCCCGGAAAAAATCCAGTACTACCCTGCACCGGAGGAAGTGTTCGAGGCGTTCGCTGTCCACTTGTCTGCCGAAGGGCTCGAGTCAATGAAGCTGCTGTGGTTGCACAACGACAAGTCAACCATGGGTGTCTTCAACCACCAGATGTCGTCAACCAGGTCAACAATCAACAGCACCCTCAGGCCAGCAACATACGCCGGCATGGGCCTCTCCGATTACGCCCATCTCGTGGATACCCTGCCCACTGAGCTACACCCAGAGAAGTGGTTCAACCATGAGGATCTCCTGGCCGAGTACAGAGATGGTATGTGCAACTCGAACACACCATATCCCCCTGCCCATATGCCAGGTGGCAGCTACAAATAACCGTGCGGTGTTCCTCACCCTGACTCTCACCCAGCCACTTGATTTCTCTGCACCCCCTTTCCAACCCGTACGCTCCCTCCCAAAATGCAGAACAGTGGGCCCTCAACTGGCACTTTGACAAGGCCACCGGAACGCCCTTCAGCAACCCCTTGTTTGCTTATGCGTTCAAGCTCTCCTTCAAGAGGGGCGGGGTCGTGTTCAACAAGTTCAAGAGCCGCATGGTGGCATGGGGCCTGTTTTCGGTAAGGATGTAGATATGTGTCTGTACACCCATGCCTCATGTCTCGGGAGATATGGGTTGCCTGTACTTCATCTAAATCCCTGGTCGCTTAGGCGTTTGCGGTTACGTAGGGTGTGTCGCCTTCACCGCTTTCAGTTGGCCCATATACCCGTAACCCCCCCCCCATACTCCATCCACCCAACCCTACACCACATTGCAGATCGAGTGGCCCCTTCTGTAGGATAAGCGTCGCAAACGAATTCCGGCCCAGCCGGAACAAAACAGGCCGGACTACTTCGAATGGTGTGACAAGGTCAAACAGATGATACACTTTGCCGTCGTGGAGCGGCGGATCCCACACGATCCGGCTCAGGGTGCGTTCGTCTTCCCGAACAAGTTCCTCATCGACGATGGCGACCTTGGAGATGTCATTCTTGCCCACCGGGCGATTGCAGGGCCCAGCATTGCGTAGGCTATTTCACCTGGTGCTAAAACTGCTGGTTGTTAGAATGCTAAATAATAGTTGTTGTTTACCAAAATATTGAATGTAATTCTGAAATCCTCAATACCCAAAATAAAACAAAACCAAAATCCAGTTTTTAATATTTTGGTACCGAAATTGCACCAAAACGGATTGCGCCGGAATGTCATCCGGAAAAGCTCGCGTGCCAATTTGAAACTTGACCCGAGCCAAACCTTGTCGCGAGATGTGTGTCGGAGCTCCTATCAAATGATTCCAACCGTCGGTCGAAATTGGGTCCGGACTTTTTTACGCGAAGACAACCCCAATCAAAATTCGTCCAAACTTGGCATAGGGTTTTTGTGATGTTCTTCATCCCGTCGTGCGCTCGGGGCGCGCGGCGGTTTTCTGCTGTGGGGACCCGCGCACAGCCCCCGCCCGTCTCGTCGCGTCGCCCTGCAGGCCGCGCGCGCCCCCCTTCCCGTACGTCGCGGCGCCCTGGGGAGCAGCGTGCGCCCCCTGCCCGTCCGTCACGGCGCCCTGGGGAGTAGCGTGCGCCCCCCTCCCGTCCGTCGCGGCGCCCTGGGGAGTCGCGCGCGGCCCCCGCCCGTCCGTCGCGGCGCCCTGGGGAGCCGCGCGCGCCTCCTGCCCGTCTGTCGCGGCGCCCTGGGGAACCGCGCGCGTCCCTCAGCCCGTCCGTTTCGGCACCCTGAGGAGCAGCGCGCGGCCCCACCCCCCCTTCTGTCCCGTCCCCCCCCCCCCCCCGTGCTGCCCATTCCTCCCGTGCCGCCGTGCGTTCCGCGGTGGTGGGGGGTGTGGGGTGGAAAGCATGGGGGTGCGCGGTGTGGGTGTTCTCCTCCTCCTTGTTCGTCTCCCACTACTGCAGCTGCTGCTGAGGGGGGTGGAGGTGTGGGAGCTGCGGGGAGTGGAGTTGTGGGGGTGACGTGGGAGTGGAGCTAGGGGTGCAGCAGGGGGTGTGTGGAAAGGAGGTGGGACTGTTTGGGGAGGCTGAGAGGAGGCCGCCGTCGTGTCATGCGCAGCGCCTGTAGTCCGGAGCCGTCGCGCTCTCGGTAGCCCAGAGAGCCTTGCTGTGCCAGTCGCCTGTGGGTCCGTTGCTCCTGCCGCTTGTCGTAGCCGCGGAGCCAGATACTCCCGTAGTCCGGTGCCCTCGTGCGCTCGGTAGCCACTCTGCCAGTCCTCCTGTTGCCCGTGTGTCTGGAGCTTCAGCCGTCGTCTCCCATCTTCTCTCCCTTCACAATTCCTCCTCCTCCTCACTTGCCCTCTGTGATCGCCTCTAGCTTTGCTTATAATTGTGAACTATTACTATGTCTGCTCATTGTGCTGATTACACCCCACTTTGGCTATGGGGGTGTGTCAGAATGTTATTATCTAGCCTGTAGTGGGGTGCTCTATAGCGAGTACAACCCAGTTAGGGTTTGCTATATGTACCCCAACTGCTGCTAGTGAAACCCCTCTTTCGTCATTCTTCTTTTGCACCTCTCTCATTCTGACAGTACATCCTATTCCCTAGCCAAAGGAACTTGTTTGAGATCATTCGCACAACTACGCAGCACGTGCCGCTTGTTTGCGCGTTAGATTGCATGAAACTATGCAATGACATGCATGTACGCAACATGTCACCGTTTAATCATCCAGATGTTTTTTGTTTAGCCCTATTTCTCCTCACATTCAGGTAGTACATCCTATTTCCAAGCCAGAGGAACTGGTTTGAGCTCATTCGCAGAACTACGCAGCAGTTGACGCTTGCTTGTGCGTTTAATGGCATGAAACTGTGCAAGGATAGGCATGTACGCAACATGTTACCGTTTAATTGTCTGGATGTTTTTTTAGCCCTGTTTATCCCCACATTCAGGTATTACATCCTATTCCCTAGCCAGAGGAACGTTTTTGAGATCATTCGCACAACTACGCAGCACGTGACGCTTGTTTGCGCGTTTGATGGCATGAAACTGTGCAAAGACATGCATGTACGCAACATGTCACCGTTTAATCGTCTGGATGTTTCTTTTGGCCCTATTTTTCCACACATTCAAGTAGTACATCCTATTCCCTAGCCAGAGGAACTTGTTTGAGATCATTCGCACAACTACGCAGCACGTGCCGCTTGTTTGCGCGTTTGATTGCATGAAACTATGCAATGACATGCATGTACGCAACATGTCACCGTTTAATCATCCATATGTTTTGTTTAGCCCTATTTCTCCTCACATTCAGGTATTAAATCCTATTTCCAAGCCAGAGGAACTGGTTTGAGCTCATTCGCAGAACTGCGCAGCAGTTGACGCTTGCTTATGCGTTTGATGGCATGAAACTGTGCAAGGATAGGCATGTACGCAACATGTTACCGTTTAATTGTCTGGATGTTTTTTTTAGCCCTGTTTCTCCTCATATTCAGGTAGTACATCTTATTCCCTAGCCAGAGGAACGTTTTTGAGATCATTCGCACAACTACGCAGCACGTGACGCTTGTTTGCGCGGTTGATGGCATGAAACTGTGCAAAGACATACATGTACGCAACATGTCATCGTTTAATTGTCTGGATGTTTTGTTTAGCCCTGTTTCTCCTCACATTCAGGTATTACATCCTATTCCCTAGCCAGAGGAACTTGTTTGAGATCATTCGCACAACTACGCAGCACGTGACGCTTGTTTGCGCGTTTGATTGCATGAAACTGTGCAAAGACATGCATGTACGCAACATGTCACCGTTTAATCGTTTGGATGTTTCTTTTGGCCCTATTTCTCCTCACATTCAGGTAGTACATCCTAATCCCTAGCCATAGGAACTTGTTTGAGATCATTCGCACAACTACGCAGCACGTGCCGCTTGTTTGCGCGTTTGATTGTATGAAACTATGCAATGACATGCATGTACGCAACATGTCACCATTTAATCATCCAGATGTTTTTTTTAGCCCTATTTCTCTTCATATTCAGGTAGTACATCCTATTTCCAAGCCAGAGGAACTGGTTTGAGCTCATTCGCAGAACTACGCAGCAGTTGACGCTTGCTTGTGCGTTTAATGGCATGAAACTGTGCAAGGATAGGCATGTACGCAACATGTTATCGTTTAATTGTCTGGATGTTTTTTTTAGCCCTTTTTCTCCCCACATTCAGGTAGTACATCCTATTCCCTAGCCAGAGGAACGTTTTTGAGATCATTCGCACAACTACGCAGCATGTGACGCTTGTTTGCGCGTTTGATGGCATGAAACTGTGCAAAGACATGCATGTACGCAACATGTCACGGTTTAATCATCTGGATGTTTCTTTTGGCCCTATTTTTCCACACATTCAAGTATTATATCCTATTCCCTAGCCTGAGGAACTTGTTTGAGATCATTCGCACAACTACGCAGCACGTGCCGCTTGTTTGCGCGTTTGATTGCATGAAACTATGCAATGACATGCATGTACGCAACATGTCACCGTTTAATCGTCCATATGTTTTGTTTAGCCCTAATTCTCCTCACATTCAGGTATAACATCCTATTTCCAAGCCAGAGGAACTGGTTTGAGCTCATTCGCAGAACTACGCAGCAGTTGACGCTTGCTTGTGCGTTTGATGGCAGGAAACTGTGCAAGGATAGGCATGTACGCAACATGTTACCGTTTAATTGTCTGGATGTTTTTTTTAGCCCTGTTTCTCCTCATATTCAGGTAGTACATCCTATTCCCTAGCCATAGGATTATTTTTGAGATCATTCGCACAACTACGTAGCACGTGACGCTTGTTTGCGCGTTTGATGGCATGAAACTGTGCAAAGACATGCATGTACGCAACATGTCACGGTTTTATCATCTGGATGTTTCTTTTGGCCCTATTTCTCCTCACATTCAGGTAGTACATCCTAATCCCTAGCCAGAGGAACTAGTTTGAGATCATTCGCACAACTACGCGGCACGTGCTACTTGTTTGCGCGTTTGATTGCATGAAACTATGCAATGACATGCATGTACGCAACATGTCACCGTTTAATCGTCCATATGTTTTGTTTAGCCCTATTTCTCCTCAAAGTCAGGTAGTACATCCTATTTCCAAGCCAGAGGAACTTGTTTGAGCTCATTCGCACAACTACGCAGCAGTTGACACTTGCGTTTGGTGGCATGAAACTGTGCAAGGATAGGCATGTACGCAACATGTTATCGTTTAATTGTCTGGATGATTTTTTTAGCCCTGTTTCTCCTCACATTCAGGTAGTAAATCCAATTCCCCAGCCAGAGGAAAATTTTTGAGATCATTCGCACAACTACGCAGCACGTGACGCTTGTTTGCGCATTTGATGGCATGAAACCGTGCAAAGACATGCATGTACGCAACATGTCACGGTTTAATCGTCTGGATGTTTCTTTTGGCCCTATTTCTCCTCAAATTCAGGTATTACATCCTATTCCCTAGCCAGAGGAACTAGTTTGAGATCATTCGCACAACTACGCGGCACGTGCTACTTGTTTGCGCGTTTGATTGCATGAAACTATGCAATGACATGCATGTACGCAACATGTCACCGTTTAATCGTCCATATGTTTTGTTTAGCCCTATTTCTCCTCAAAGTCAGGTAGTACATCCTATTTCCAAGCCAGAGGAACTTGTTTGAGCTCATTCGCACAACTACGCAGCAGTTGACACTTGCGTTTGGTGGCATGAAACTGTGCAAGGATAGGCATGTACGCAACATGTTACCGTTTAATTGTCTGGATGTTTTTTTTGGCCCTGTTTCTCCTCATATTCAGGTAGTACATCCTATTCCCTAGCCATAGGATTATTTTTGAGATCATTCGCACAACTACGTAGCACGTGATGCTTGTTTGCGCGTTTGATGGCATGAAACTGTGCAAAGACATGCATGTACGCAACATGTCACGGTTTTATCATCTGGATGTTTCTTTTGGCCCTATTTCTCCTCACATTCAGGTAGTACATCCTAATCCCTAGCCAGAGGAACTAGTTTGAGATCATTCGCACAACTACGCGGCACGTGCTACTTGTTTGCGCGTTTGATTGCATGAAACTATGCAATGACATGCATGTACGCAACATGTCACCGTTTAATCGTCCATATGTTTTGTTTAGCCCTATTTCTCCTCAAAGTCAGGTAGTACATCCTATTTCCAAGCCAGAGGAACTTGTTTGAGCTCATTCGCACAACTACGCAGCAGTTGACACTTGCGTTTGGTGGCATGAAACTGTGCAAGGATAGGCATGTACGCAACATGTTATCGTTTAATTGTCTGGATGATTTTTTTAGCCCTGTTTCTCCTCACATTCAGGTAGTAAATCCAATTCCCCAGCCAGAGGAAAATTTTTGAGATCATTCGCACAACTACGCAGCACGTGACGCTTGTTTGCGCATTTGATGGCATGAAACCGTGCAAAGACATGCATGTACGCAACATGTCACGGTTTAATCGTCTGGATGTTTCTTTTGGCCCTATTTCTCCTCAAATTCAGGTATTGCATCCTATTCCCTAGCCAGAGGAACTTGTTTGAGATAATTCGCACAACTACGCAGCACGTGCCGCTTGTTTGCGCGTTTGATTGCATGAAACTATGCAATGACATGCATGTACGCAACATGTCACCGTTTAATCATCCAGATGTTTTGTTTAGCCCTATTTCTCCTCACATTCAGGTAGTACATCCTATTTCCAAGCCAGAGGAACTAGTTTGAGCTCATTCGCAGAACTACGCAGCAGTTGACGCTTGTTTGTGCGTTTAATGGCATGAAACTGTGCAAGGATAGGCATGTACGCAACATGTTACCGTTTAATTGTCTGGATGTTTTTTTTAGCCCTTTTTATCCCCACATTCAGGTATTAAATCCTATTCCCTAGCCAGAGGAACATTTTTGAGATCATTCGCACAACTACGCAGCACGTGACGCTTGTTTGCGCGTTTGATGGCATGAAACTGTGCAAAGACATGCATGTACGCAACATGTGACGGTTTAATCGTCTTGATGTTTCTTTTGGCCCTACTTCTCCTCACATTCAGGTAGTACATCCTAATCCCTAGCCAGGGGAACTTGTTTTAGATCATTCGCACAACTACACGGCACGTGCCGCTTGTTTGCGCGTTTGATTGCATGAAACTATGCAATGACATGCATGTACGCAACATGTCACCGTTTAATCGTCCATATGTTTTGTTTAGCCCTATTTCTCCTCTCATTCAGGTATTAAATCCTATTTCCAAGCCAGAGGAACTGGTTTGAGCTCATTTGCAGAACTACGCAGCAGTTGACGCTTGCTTGTGCGTTTGATGGCATGAAACTGTGCAAGGATAGGCATGTACGCAACATGTTACCGCTTAATTGTCTGGATGTTTTGTTTAGCCCTGTTTCTCCTCACATTCAGGTAGTACATCCTATTCCCTAGCCAGAGGAACTTTTTTGAGATCATTCGCACATTTACGTAGCACGTGACGCTTGTTTGCGCGTTTGATGGCATGAAACTGTGCAAAGACATGCATGCACGCAACATGTCACGGTTTAATCGTCTGGATGTTTCTTTTGGCCCTATTTCTCCTCACATTCAGGTAGTACATCCTAATCCATAGCCTGAGAAACTTGTTTGAGATCATTCGCACAACTACGCGGCACGTGCCGCTTGTTTGCGCGTTTGATTGCATGAAACTATGCAATGACATGCATGTACGCAACATGTCACCGTTTAATCGTCCAGATGTTTTGTTTAGCCCTAGTTCTCCTCACAGTCAGGTAGTACATCCTATTCCCTAGCCAGAGGAACGTTTTTGAGATCATAAGCACAACTACGTAGCACGTGACGCTTGTTTGCGCGTTTGATGGCATGAAACTGTGCAAAGACATGCATGTACGCAACATGTCACGGTTTAATCGTCTGGATGTTTCTTTTGGCCCTATTTCTCCTCACATTCAGGTAGTACATCCTAATCCCTAGCCAGAGGAACTTGTTTGAGATCATTCGCACAACTACACGGCACGTGCCGCTTGTTTGCGCGTTTGATTGCATGAAACTATGCAATGACATGCATGTACGCAACATGTCACCGTTTAATCGTCCAGATGTTTTGTTTAGCCCTAGTTCTCCTCACAGTCAGGTATTACATCCTATTCCCTAGCCAGAGGAACGTTTTTGAGATCATTCGCACAACTACGTAGCACGTGACGCTTGTTTGCGCATTTGATGGCATGAAACTGTGCAAAGACATGCATGTACGCAACATGTCACGGTTTAATCATGTGGATGTTTCTTTTGGCCCTATTTCTCCTCGCATTCAGGTAGTACATCCTAATCCCTAGCCAGAGAAACTTGTTTGAGATCATTCGCACAACTACGCGGCACGTGCCGCTTGTTTGCGCGTTTGATTGCATGAAACTATGCAATGACATGCATGTACGCAACATGTCACCGTTTAATCGTCCAGATGTTTTGTTTAGCCCTATTTCTCCTCACAGTCAGGTAGTACATCCTATTTCCAAGCCAGAGGAACTTGTTTGAGCTCATTCGCACAACTACGCAGCAGTTGACACTTGCTTGTGCGTTTGGTGGCATGAAACTGTGCAAGGATAGGCATGTACGCAACATGTTACCGTTTAATTGTTTGGATGTTTTTTTTAGCCCTGTTTCTCCTCACATTCAGGTAGTACATCCTATTCCCTAGCCATAGGATTTTTTTTGAGATCATTCACACAACTACGCAGCACGTGACGCTTGCTTGCGCATTTGATGGCATGAAACTGTGCAAAGACATGCATGTACGCAACATGTCACCGTTTAATCGTCTGGATGTTTCTTTTGGCCCTATTTCTCCTCACATTCAGGTAGTACATCCTAATCCCTGGCCAGAGGAACTTGTTTGAGATCATTCGCACAACTACGCAGCACGTGCCGCTTGTTTGCGCGTTTGATTGCATGAAACTATGCAATGACATGCATGTACGCAACATGTCACCATTTAATCGTCCAGATGTTTTGTTTAGCCCTATTTCTCTCACAGTTTGGTAGTACATCCTATTCACAAGCCAGAGGAACTGGTTTGAGCTCATTCGCACAACTACGCAGCAGTTGACGCTTGCTTGTGCGTTTGATGGCATGAAACTGTGCAAGGATAGGCATGCACGCAACATGTTACCGTTTAATTGTCTGGATGTTATTTTTAGCCCTTTTTCTTTTCACATTCAGGTAGTACATCCTATTCCCTAGCCAGAGGAACGTTTTTGAGATCATTCGCACAACTACGCAGCACGTGACGCTTGTTTGCGCGTTTGATGGCATGAAACTGTGCAAAGATATGCATGTACGCAACATGTCACCGTTTAATCGTCTGGATGTTTTATTTAGCCCTATTCCTCCTCTCATTCAGGTAGTACATCCTATTCCCTAGCCAGAGGAACTGGTTTGAGCTCATTCGCACAACTACGCAGCAGTTGACGCTTGCTTGTGCGTTTGATGGCATGAAACTGTGCAAGGATAGGCATGTACGCAACATGTCACCGTTTGATTGTCTGGATGTTTTTTTTAGCCCTGTTTCTCCTCACATTCAGTTAGTACATCCTAATCCCTAGCCAAAGGAACTGGTTTGAGATCATTCGCACAACTACGCGGCACGTGGCGCTTGTTTGTGCGTTTGATGATATGAAATTGTGTAAAGATTGACATGTACGCAACATGTCACCATTTCAACGTTTCGTTATGTTTTTTAGGGTTTTTCTTCGTTCATTCAGGTAGTACATCCTTATTACTTGTCATAGGGACCAGAACGAGCTCGTTCGCCCAACTACGCTGCACGCGACTCTTCTCGTCATTCTGCCCTTTCGTCTTCGTACTCCTTAATAATCGCTTCATTTACGTTTGTCAGAAGTGAACAGTAGTTTTCCACTTTTGTTATTAGTAACAAGTAGCATAGTGCAAAAATCTATTTGCTATACCTGTAGATAGGCATTGATTACATTGTGCACATTTGTAATGCTTTAGACCACAACTATTGCTTTTAAAGGTATATGTTATATTATCTAAGTTTGTACAGATAATGTGCTATTATTACATTTTTCAGTTCGCCAGCACAGCAGTTTGGTTCGAGGCCCAGAGCCAATGGGACACGGATGCCCAGTTCCGGGCCTCAATCTTGTCAGAATGTTATTATTGTCTACCCTGCAGTGGGATACTCTATAGCGAGTACAACCCAATTAGGGTTTCCTATATGTATGCCAACTGCTGCTAGTGCAATCCTCTCCTTTCTTCATTCTTGTTTCTCACTGACTGGTTCCGACATGCTATCAGAGCAGGTCGACCCTCCTGCGCGATCCTGTGGGTGGGCCCCACCCGATGCTTCCACTGCTCTACTGCTGTCGCGCGCCCCGGGCGCGCGACCCTTTCTTCCTGCTGCGCGCTCGGAGCATGCGGCGTTTTTCATCCCCCCGTGCGCACGGGGCGCGCGGCAGTTTTCTGCATGGCGCACCCCCCGTCGACCCTCGCGTCGCCTCAGGGGACCCGTGCGCGCCCCCCGTCGGCTCTCGCGCTGCCCTGTCAACCCGCGCGCCCGTCCCCGTCGACCTGCTCGCGGCTCCCCGTCGCCCTTCACGGCGGCCCCGTCGACCCGCGCGCGGCTCCCCGTCGACTCGCGCGCGGCTTCCCGTCGCCCTTCTCGGCGGCCCCGTCGACCCGCGCGCGGCTCCCCGTCGCCCTTCGCGGCGGCCCCGTCGACCCGCGCGCCGCCCCCGGGGACCCGTGCGCCCGTCCCCGTCGACCCGCACGTCGCCCTGCGGACCCCCTTCCCGCACACCTGAGTTCGCTTTCCGCACACCCGAGTTCGCTTCCCGCACGCATGTGCACGCTTCGCGCACACCTGAGCTCGCTTACCGCATACTCAGGGTATGGGGGTGACGGGTATGGGGGTGGCGGGTGTGTGAGCCGTCCCCTGCTCCTCCTTCTCCTCCGTCTCCCACTGCTGCAGCTGCCGCTGAGGGGGGTGGGTGTGTGGGAGCCGAAGGAGTGGTGCTAGGGGGGTGACGTGGGAGTGGAGCTAGGGGTACAGCAAGGGGTGTGTGAAAGGGGGGGTAGGACAGTTGGGGGAGGTTGCGTGGAGGCTGCCGTCGTGTCGCCTGCAGCGCCAATAGTCCGAGCCTGTCTTGCTCTCGGTAGCCCAGCGAGCCTGCTGTGCCTGTCGCCCGTGGGTCCATTGCTCCTGCCGCTCGTCGTAGCCGCGGAGCCAGTTACTCCTGTAGTCCGGAGCCGTCGTGCTCTCGGTAGCCACTGTGCCAGCCGCTCCTGTTGCTCGTGTGTCTGCAGCTTCAGCCGTTGCCTCCCATCTCCTCTCCTCTCATAGTCCAGCCTCCTCCTCCTCACGTGCCCGTTCTGAATGCCTCTAGCTTTGCTTGCCCTTGTGAACCTGCTCTATGACTGCTTGCTCTGCTGATTATACCCCACTTTGACTATGGGGGTGTGTCAGAATGTTATTATTGTCTAGCCTGCAGTGGGATACTCTATAGCGAGTACAACCCAATTAGGGTTTCCTATATGTATGCCAACTGCTGCTAGTGCAATCCTCTCCTTTCTTCATTCTTGTTTCTGACTGCTAGTTCTAACAGATCTAGGTGTCCCGAGGCTCAAATATAAGGTCGACCCCGCCAACCGAGCTCTTTGACGAATCGGGTGGTTTCCGAAGCTGCCAACATGTCTGCCTAAGCAGTTTCGAGAGTCCCGAAGCAGCAATCCCTGATTTCGTTTTGACGCGACGCGTCGAAAGCATCTTTCCCCACTCAGTTGAACAAGTTACTTCAAACATACCCCACGAAACCCTACTTTTTGAGGGGCCCCTTTTTTAGGATAACCCAGTTAGCTGCGTCTCAGCCTGTCGCGCCACGTCGCATCCCTTGCGTCCTTACCTCGCGTGGCTTCCGGCTTTTAGGATCATAAACACCTTAGTCGGCAATAGTTTACTTGCTATCGCATGTCGTGTTCTCCACGATCTGACAAATCCAATGATATCCGCAGCTCTGCTTGAAGTTGTCAATACACACTTCAGCAATTTTCAGAATCCCCAACTGATCAATGTTGTATTTTCCAGAATGAGTACAAGCAGTTTTATAGTCATGCAAGACACAAAACGCAATTCGTAACTTCACTTGTTTCCCAAGTAACCGCGTGCGCCTCGTTTCATCCGAAGTCGCACACGTAACCGAACCAAATTCAGTGAACACTCCTCAAGTCTGAATCTGGAACCTTCTCGAACACGCCTTGGTCTCGAACCACAATTTCCCCCGTCGATCTCATTCTCGATGCTTCTCCTTCTCTCTTCCTCCTTGCACATTTCTTCTAGATTTCTCTCCCGCTTCTCACGCCGTAGGCCGATTTCCACCGCTTCACTCTAGAATAGTCCACACGCTTCCTTTGCCGTCATTCCGCCATCGCAGAAGCTTTCGCCGTAGGTTCCATGGTTGGGCGAACCAACCCTAACAACCTCCCCTGTGGTTCGTCAACCACGAACACCATTCGCACTGCTCCCCTGCTCCTTGTAGCCTTCACGGGGTCTAACTCGGCTTCACGCTCCCCTGCAGCTCCTGCACCTTGAACCTCTGCTTACGTGTCTTGAAGTTGAGCGCCTTGACATCCAAACCTTGAGAGATTCTCTTGAGCCTCTCGCTTCTCCTCGGCATCTCAACACCCAACACCTCTCGGGCCTCGTACCCTTCAACATGTTCCTCTTTTGTAAGCACTCGCCCCTTTGCAGTTGCTTTCACCTTTGATCCTTTCACCATGATATCCCCTTTCCCAGCTTCAACTCCCATACACTTCGCATTTACTGCTTCGTCTTCAACTACGATCGTTGCTGCAAAGGTGTTGACACCAACTCCATCTCCATCGTTTACTGCTGCTGCCTCCATGATCACTATCTCCTCTTCCTGCTTCACTGCTACCTCCACACTCGTTGCCGTATCATCCGTGTCCTCACTCTCATCAACCTCATTCAATGACTTCTCTAATTCTCCCATCTCAGTATACGCGGGGTCCTCATAGATCTCCTCCTTATCGTCCATTGCGATCAAGTTCAACTCATATAACCCGTCACTGAAATATCCATCCGCATACTTCTCCCACTCTTGACCAAACACTGTAACCTTGCCACTGTCGTAAAATATCTTGCACCCCAAGTCATCAAGCTGTGACTGACTCACCAAATTCACCTTTAAATCCTCAACCAACAGCACACTCTCCATTTTCACCTCTCCGTATGGACTGTGCAGCACCACGTCACCCTCTCCTGTCACTGGTAACTTCCCACTGTTACCTTGCAGTATATAATCATCACTCGACTCTCTCACATTCTCCATCCAATCTGACCTGAATGTCATGTGACGCGTGCATCCGCTGTCCATGAACCATGCCGTCTTTTCACGTCCATCCGACTGACGAACATCCTTCGGTAAACGCACCACGTTTACACGATGCGCTCCCCCCATAATCACATCCTCCTTTTCCGCTTCCACTACATTCGCCTTTGTCGCCACATTCCTCTGCTGCGACGGACCCTTGTAGCTCTTGCTGTTCGAATTGGAGCAGCACTCTGCGGCACGATGTCCGTAGCGCCCACAATAGTCGCACTTGCCGCTGAATCCTCGTTTCTGCTGCCACTCCGCTCCCCCATTTTCTCCTTTATCGTTCTCCACAACTTTGCCCTTGTAGTTTCTGCTTCGAGGGTTTTCGTAGCAGTTTATCGCCTTGTGCCCCCTCTTTCCACACTAGTAGCACGCTCCAAACGCCTTCGTGGCATTCACCATACCCGGCCTCTCCTCGTCGAATTCATTAGTTGCTGCTGCCGCTTTCTTTTTCCTCATCTCCTTCACCGTCTCAAGCGATTTCAGAATCTCTTGCAGCTTCGTCAAACTCTCCGGCGGTTGGTACGTAAACATACCGATGTCGGATTCCCACTCCTTAGGAAGGCCTTGGATGATATAGTCAATCATCTCATGCTCCGTCTCCGCGGCTCCCATCACCCGCAAATCGTCGTTGTAGCTTTTTGCCTTGTTGATGTAGGTGATGATTTTCTCACCTTTCTCCATGCTCAGCATCAGCATCTGCTTCCGAATCGCCTTCTTGTTGACATCGTTCTGTCAAATTATATATGTGTTACATATGTGTAGGCTGTAGTGGGGTAGATACTGTGGGGGTACAACCCCTTAGGTTTCCTTCTTGTACCAACATCTCTCGATAGTCAAATACATTCCTGCATAGTTTCTAAGATGGTATCTAGAGCAGTAGGTCTTTAGGACCTAAGATTAGGGCCCACCTGTTACTGCATTACCTCACCTACGGCCTTGCCTACATGCCTGCCTTGCCTGCTGCCCGTGCGCGCCCTGGCTGCACGCGCGCGTATCTTTTTTTTTTTTTTTTTTAGCGCGCGCTATTGCTGCAGCCGCCTCCGCTGCCCACTGCAGCGCCGCGCGCCGCTCCCGCAGCCTGCGCCCAGCCCACGACGAGCCCGCGCAGCCCGCCGCCGCACGCAGCCTGCTTCGGCCCCGCGCGCCGCGTCCGTCGCCAGCACGGCCCGCTGCTGCCCGGCGCGCCGCGTCCGCCGCCAGCACGGCCCGCTACTGCCCCGCGCGCCGCGTCCACCACCCGCGCAGCCCGCTGCTGCCCCGCGCGTCGCGTCTGCCGCCTGCGCATCCCGCTGCTGCTCCGCTAGCTGCCTTAGGAACGCGCGCGGCCTGCTGCTGCCTCGTGCGCCACCTTAGGAGCTCACGTGCGGCCCCCTGCTGCCCCGCACCCCGCTGTAGAAGCCCGCGCGCGGCCCGCTGCTGCCCCGCGAGCTGCCTTAGGAGCCCGCGCGCCGCCCGCTGCTGCAGCCTACGCGTGGCCTGCTACTGCCCCGCGCGCTGCCTAAGCTGCCTTTGCCTGCTGCCTACTGCCTGCTGCCTGCTGCCTTTGCCTTTGCCTGCTGCCTGCTGCCTTTGCCTACTGGGCTTACCTGCACTGCGATTATGGCAACGCTTAATGTTCTCGCGTTTGAGCCTAACGGTCGCCCGATCGAGTTCGCTGTGTGGCTCGACGATCTCCAACTGTTCCTTCTGACCGATGCCAAAGACGGCGTTTCACTGTTCGATTACGTGTCTGGCACTGCCGTTGCTCCTGCTGACGATGCTACTGCTCTCAAACACTCACAGTGGCAGACTCGCGATGCTGCTGCACGCCTAGCTATTAGGAAACATCTGTCGATCACTGAGCGCGCGCATTTCAGCCAGCACAAAACTGCTAAGGCACTGTACGACGCTGTAGTTGCGCGCTACTCCTCCCCGGCCACTGCAGCCCTAGGTCGGCTCATGCTACCCTACCTGTTCCACGACCTTGTCAGAATGTTATCATCTAGCCTGTAGTGGGGTGCTCTATAGCGGGTACAACCCAGTTAGGGTTTGCTATATGTATCCCAACTGCTGCTAGTGAAACTCCTCCTTTGTTCATTTCTCTCTTGCCTAGCTAGCTAAACCCTAGCTATGGCTCCTCACTATGCTTACTCTTGTAACATGCTATCAGAGCATCTACGCTCCTGGCCTGTGGGCCCACCTAACTGCTTCCGCTGCTACTCTGTGTGTTGCACGCCCCGTGGCGTGCGACGGATTTTTCTTCCCGCCGCGCGCTCGGAGCGTGCGGCGGTTTTCTGCCCGCCGTGCGCCCCGAGGCGCACGGCGGTTTTCTGCCCGCCGTGCACCCCGGGGCGTGCGGCGGTTCTCTGCCCGCCGTGCGCCCCGAGGCGCGCGGCGGCCTTCTACCCCGTCGGTCCGTGCGTCGCCCCCGGGGGGCGCTTCGACGGGCGACGGGGACCAGCCCGTCGTCCCCCGTCGCCCGTCCCGGCCAGCGCGGGCTGCGCTAGCCCCGAGCGCGGCCCGTACGGGCTGCGCCCGGCCCGCGCGCGGCCCGTACGGGCTGCGCCAGGCCCGCGCGCGGCTCGGGCTGCCTGCGCGCGGTTTGTCTGGCTGTGCCAGGCCCGTGGGCGGCCCGTTCCTCTCTACCCCTGAGCTGCCCGCTGTCCCCCGTGCTTCTGACGGTGCCCCACCCCTGCTGCTGCCCGTTCTCCTGAATTAGGATTTGGGGGTGGGGGTATGGGGGTGCAGTTTCTGTGCGCCGTTCCACTACTCCTCCTCCTCCTCCGTCTCTCGCTGCTGCAGCTGCCGCTCAGGGGGGTGGGTGTGTGGGAGCCGAAGGAGTGGTGCTAGGGGGGTGACGTGGGAGTGGAGTTAGGGGTTCAGCAGGGGGTGTGTGTCAAGGGTGTGGGTCAGTTGGAGGAGGTTGTGTGGAGGTAGCTGTCGTGTCGCCTGCAGCGCCTGTATTCCGTCGCCCTTGCTTTGGTAGCCAGTGAGCCTGTTGCACCAGTCGCCAGTTGGTCCGTTGCTCCTGCCGCTCGTCTTAGCCGCGGAGCCAGTCACTCCAGTAGTCCGTCGCCCTTGCTTCGGTAGCCACTGAGTCAGCCGCTCCTGTGCCCGTGCCTCTGCAGCTTCAGTCGTTGCCTCCCATCTTCTCTCCTTCCACAGTTCCTCCTCCTCCTCACTTGCCCGCTGTGGTTACCTCTAGCTTTGCTTATTATTGTGAACTCCTGCTATGCCTGCTCATTGTGCTGATTACACCCCACTTTGGCTTTGGGAGTGTGTCAGAATGTTATCATCTAGCCTGTAGTGGGGTGCTCTATAGCGGGTACAACCCAGTTAGGGTTTGCTATATGTATCCCAACTGCTGCTAGTGAAACTCCTCCTTTGTTCATTTCTCTCTTGCCTAGCTAGCTAAACCCTAGCTATGGCTCCTCACTATGCTTACTCTTGTAACAGACCTGTCCTCGTTTACCACTGCTGAGGACCTCATTTCTCACCTTCGCACTTGTGACACTCGCTTTCGTGCCGCCCTTCTAGCCGAGTTCAGTGCCGCAACCCCCCCCCCCCCCCCCCCCCCCCCCCGATGTACTTCACTCTCTATTTCCTCGTCACCCGCCTCCCTGACACTCTTAGCTCCGTCAGGGACCACTTCCTAGCCCTAGACCCTACCACTCTCACTGTCGCCGACTTCGAGAAGCACCTCCTAGCAAAAGAGAACACCCTCGCTGTAGGTGCTGCTCGTGGTACTCCTCGCTCTCCCCTCTTTGAGGGGTGCTCCCCCTCCCCTCTTACCCCCTCCTACGCCTCCGCAGCTGCTGCTGTCGACCTCCTTGGTGCTGAGAAGGTCGCAGCTGCTTCCGCTCCTAGTGGGAAGCGCAGCGGCTCCAGGGGAGGCAAGGGTGGCAGAGGTGGCGGACGTGGCAGTGGAGGGGGCGGTGGTGGAGGCGGTGGGGGAGGTGGAGGTGGTGGGGGTGGTCGTGGGGTTGGAGGTGGTGGTGGGGGTGGTGGTGGTGCCGGGAGCGGTGGCGGCGGCGGTGGCGGCGGAGGGGGGAGTGGTGGTGGCAGCGGTGGTGAGGGCTTGGGTGACACCAGTGGTGGCCAGGGGCAGCAGCAGCAGCACCGTCAGCGCCAGACCCCCACTTCCCAGCAGCTTCTTGACTGGTATGCCGGGCGTGGGGCGTCTGGGGGTCCTGGTCGCTGCCCCTATATCATTCGCGCAGGTCCCCACGCTGGTCGCCAGTGCACAGGGTTTCACACTGAGTACCGCTGCTTTGCTCGGCTTAGCGACGCCTGGCGTGTCAAGTTTCCTGATGCTACTGAGTTCCCCAACTGGGCGGACCTGCTTAGGCGTGATGTACCTAGCTTTGATCTTGACTATGAGGCTATTCTTGCTGCCATGTATGCATTGACTGTTAGTGCTGAGGGTGACTGCTACTTGTGTGTGCCGCCTGAACCCGGTATAGCCCCAGGTATAGCGCCTGTGGCACTAGGTGCTTGTGAGTCTGCTCCCCCTGGTACTGCGTCCGCACAGGCCTTGCACACCTTCACACTTGACTCTGGTGCTTCCCGCTGTTTCTTTCGCGACAGCACCACAGTCACTCCCCTCCCTGCACCTGTTCCTGTCTCACTGGCTGACCCCTCTGGGGGCCCAGTCCTTGCACGGTCTTCCACTGTGCTTCCGTGTCCGGCGGTCCCGTCTGGTGAGCTGTCTGCTCTCCACCTCCCCTCGTTCTCTACAAACTTGGTGAGCAACGCCGTCCTTCCGGATCACTGGGTTGACACCTTTACTCCTGGAGGACAGCGTGTGGCGATCTGCACGTGCTCCCGGACCGGCCGTCACCTGGCCACGTTCAGACGTGCGCCTGGGTCCAGTCTGTACACCCTCACCACTGCGTCGCGCTCCACCCCTTTGTCTCCCCAGCTGTACGCGTCTGCTCAGGTATCTACCCAGTGTGAGTGTCGCCGACTGTCACACGACACCCTCCTGTGGCACCACCGCCTTGGTCACCCCTCCCTGCCTCGCCTTCGTAGCATGCACTCTCGCTTCCTGGTCTCTGGCCTTCCCAGGTCTCTGCCTGCCCTCCCTCCCTTGCCTGCGCCGCCCTGCATTCCTTGGGTCGAGGGGCGGCAGCATGCCGCTCCTCACTCCTCCTCGTTCCCTCCCACAGAGGCTCCACTGCAGACTCTCCACCTGGACGTGTGGGGCCCAGCCCGCGTCCGTGGACAGGGCCACGAGAGGTACTTCCTGCTGGTCGTCAACGACTACACGCGTTACACCACGGTCTTCCCCTTGCAGCGCAAGGGGGAGGTCCCTTATGTTTTGATCCCCTGGATCCGCGCTGCTCGTCTCCAGCTCCGCGAGCGGTTCCAGTCGGACTTTCCCGTCCTGCGTCTGCACTCTGACAGAGGTGGTGAGTTTGCCTCTGACTTCCTGAGGGACTTTTGTCGTGGGGAGGGCATTCGCCAGACGTTCACGCTCCCGGCCTCACCGCAGCAGAATGGGATTGCTGAGCGCCGCATTGGATTAGTCATGGAGGTCGCTCGTACCTCCATGATCCATGCGGCTGCCCCCCATTTTCTGTGGCCGTTTGCGGTCCGTTACGCGGTGCATCAGCTCAACCTCTGGCCCCGTGTATCCTTGCCGGATACCTCGCCCACACTGCTGTGGACGGGGAAGGTTGGCGATGCGGCGCGTTTCCAGGTCTGGGGTGCTCGTGCCTTTGTCCGCGATACCACCGCGGACAAGCTCTCCCCTCGCGCCATTCTCTGCGTCTTCCTTGGCTTTGTCCCTGACGCGCCTGGCTGGCAGTTTTACAACCCCGCCTCGCGCCGTATCTTTCCGTCTCAGGACATCACCTTTGACGAGTCAGTTCCCTTTTACCGTCTCTTTCCCTACCGCACTGCCCCTCGCTCCCCCCCGCCGCTCTTTCTCGCCCCAGGTCCTCCCCAGGTAGACCCCCTTCCCGCGCCAGGTCCTGCTCCTTCAGGTGTCTCTCAGGTAGACCCTCCCGTACCTGCGCCTTCTGAGGTCACTGGTGACTCAGGTCCTGCTGGGGGTGGTGCTGTTCCTGGGGGTACGGAGTTTGTGGGTGCACAGCTTGGGGGTGCGGAGCGTGGGGGTGCTGAGACTGGGGGTGCGGATTCTGGGGGCACTGAGCCTGAGCGTGAGGAGCCTGAGGGTGCGGAGCCTCGAGGTGCTGAGCCTGCGCGTGAGGAGCCTGGAGGTCCTGAGCCTGGGGGTGCTGCGTCTGGGGGTGCTGAGCCTGCGTGTGAGGAGCCTGGGAATGCTAAGTTTGGGGGTGCGACGCCTGAGGGTTCTGAGACTGCTGTTGCACGGTCTCCTTGGAGTAGCCGCCTTCGTCCGCGTGTGCCTCTCACCTCCCAGCAGCTGCACGTCTGGTACGATCGCCGTCAGGGTCACGCTTCTGGAGCTCAGGGCTCTGCTGCTGGAGGTACTGTTAGAAGTATAGGCAGGAAAGAATGAACTATGGAAGAGTTGGGTACAAATATCAAACCCTAGAAGGGGTTGTACCCCATATTGTCTACCCCACTACAGCCTAAACCTATATAGCATCCATAATCTGACACACCCCCATATGCAAAGTGGGGGAGACCAAGGGGTCACAAGACCAGTCAAGAGAGGCAAAGCAAGCTCAGGGTGGATCACAACGTCACCACACACTGTGAGCACAAGCAAAGGGCCACAAGGCCAATTCGCATGCAGAGATATATATGCAACAACAGCTGTACAGTGATCTCTACCTAGCAGAGCAAGCAAGCAAGTATATATATTTATAGATCACAGTACAAGCAGAGTCTACAGCAAGTGAGGAAACGTGGGCACAAGGCCCAGCAAAGTACAAAAGCGCTGATGATCACCAGGCGGAAGTGCCTTGGTGAATATATCACCACGCTGCTGCAACTCTCGAGCCAGGAAGTAACGCAGAGCAATGTGCTTCGTTCTATGCTCCCGTCTATGCTCCTGACACAAGGCAATGGCGGCCTTGTTGTCGACGTACAGCACTGGAGGAGAACGAGGCCGCTCTCCCAGGTCGGTCAGCAGGTAGGTGAGCCAGCGTAACTCCTGTGCAGCCATGGCTGTGGCGTAGATCTCAGCCTCACAACTGGAGCCGAGAACAGAAGACGAGCGTGTAGAACGCCAAGAAACTGAACCAGAGCCAAGGCTGAAGGTGTAACCCTGAGACGACCGCTGAATAGCCTGTCGTCAACCCAAGAAGCGTCCGAGTGACCAGTGAGGACAACCTCACTCCGCCCTCCAAGCACGAGCCCCATGCCTGATGTACTGCACAAGTAACGCAGTACCCTCTTAGCGAAATCCATGTGCACCTTTCGGTGCCGACCAGGAGCCACGTAGCGAGCCAGAAGGCCAATAGGGTACGCGAGGTCAGGACGAGTGCAGGTCATCAGGTACATGAGGCAGCCAACTAGCTCTGGGTAAGGACCACTCGGCTCTACAGACTCGTCCGAAGGTGGAGCTGAGAGCGAGTGACCTTTAGCCAGAGGAGTGGCCTGTGCTGAGGATCAAGTGAAGCCAAAGCGCTGAAGGACCTGCTGCACCATGTGTGACTGAGTCAGGGTGATGGTGCGGCGTGCTCTGTCCCGGGTGATCTGCAAGCCAAGGTAACTGCGTAGCTCACCCAGGTCTGTGCACGTGTGTCTCTTCTGCAGCTCCGACTTCACCAGGGCGAGAGCCTCAGGGTCAGCAGTGGCAAAGACCAAGTCGTCGACATACACGAGGATGTAGAACGGCGGCAGTGAAGTGTCGGTGCGAAGAAACAGCGACGGGTCAGCAGTCGACGGAGCAAACCCAAGAGCCGCTAGTGTCGTCCTCAATGTGTCGTGCCACTCATGCGGCGCCTGGCGGAGACCGTAGACCGGCCGCCGGAGACTCCACTGGGTACCAGGAGGGAACGACCCAGTGAAGCCAGGCGGGCGGCGCAACCAGATCTCCTCGTGCAGGCTGCCCTGCATGAAAGCTGTGCTGAAGTCAAGAGAGGGAAGCTCGTAGTCACGCTGAGCAGCAACGTGCAGCAGCACCCGAAGAGTGGTCATCTTCGGGGTGGGGGAGAAGGTCTGGAAGAAGTCAACTCCCTCTCGCTGACTGAAGCCTCGAGCAACGTAACGAGCCTTGAAGACAGGCGGGAAACCTAGCGGCCGCTTTATCCTGAAAATCCACATGCAAATGACGATGTTCGCCCCGGGAGGGGGAACCTCGTCGACGTAGGTGCCTGTGGACTTCCAGGATGCCATCTCTGCATCCATGGCTGTCTGCCACTGAGAGGAGTACTCACCCGCGATCGCCTCAGCGTAAGAGCGCGGGGTCGGGATGTCTGGAGCATCCGGGTCTCCCTCAGGGGCAAGCAGCATGGACACGAGATGAGGCGCAGCGGCTGCAAGACACTCAAGGTCCTCCTGCCTGTCCTCAAGGACGTCCGTGCCAAGAGCACACTCACCCCCGATGGACGGAGGACAGACAGACTCAGACTCAGCAACAAGACTAGCGGCGTAGTCTAGACGACAGGCAGCAGCAAAGTCAACCAGCTCAGCGACCAAGGCAGACGCAGCAGCAGACTCAAACGACGGGTCAGTGACAACAGTGGCTAGCAGACGCGTGACAGTAGAGTGAGCAGCACGGGTGCGGTCAGACTCAGGCTCAGGGACGGTAGGCAGAGAAGACGCAGGAGGGGAAGGCAGGGGAACACGCTGCGGAGGAGAGGAAGGACGACGGACGACAAGGCGGGTGCAGGTGATAGCCGGCTGACGCGAACGAGGGACACTACGACCGGAACGACCAGACCAGACAGGCGAAACAGGACGTGACGCAGGCTCACGACGCTCAGTAAGACCCCCTGACTGCTCAGTGTAAGGAGAAGGAGCAGGCATCGGTGAACCAGGCTAGAACGGAAGACCAGTAGACGAAGGGAGACTAAGAACCTGGCGAAGCACAGAGTCAGGCGGTGGCTGAGACGACGGAGCAAAGAACTGGCGTGGCTGGGCAGTGTCACCAGCACCAGCAGCTCCAGCACCTCCAGCAGCTCCAGAACCCTCAGCTCCAGCTCCTCCAGGACCAGCTCCACCAGCAGCAGCACCCCCAGATCCGGCACCTCCAGTCCCAGGGTCTCCAGCCTAAGTGTCTCCAGCAGCAGCACCCCCAGCTCCAGGGTCGCCAGCAGCAGTAGCCTCCGGCTCAGCAGCACCTCCAGCCCCAGCAGCTCCAGTACCTCCACTACGAGCACTTCGGGGACCAGCACCACTCTCAGCTCCAGTGACAGCAGCAGAAGTACCTCCAGCGGCAGAGCCCCGAGCTCCAGAAGCGCGACCCTGACGGCGACCCTACCAGTCGTGCAGCTGCTGGGAGGTGAGAGGCACACGCGGACGAAGGCGGCTACTCCAAGGAGACCGCACAACAGCAGACTCAGAACCCTCAGCGCCAGCACCCGCAGCAGCTCCAGAACCTCCAGCAGCAGCACCCTCAGCAGCTCCATAACCTCCAGCAGCAGCACCCTCAGCAGCTCCAGAACCTCCCGCGCCAGCACCCGCAGCAGCTCCAGAACCTCCAGTAGAAACGACTCTAGTAGTAGAGTCACCAGCGCCAGCGCCTCCCGCAGTAGGGCCCCTAGCTCCAGCAGTGCGACCCTGACGGCCAGCGTACCATTCACGCAGCTGCTGTGGGGAGAGAGGGGGTCGACGACTAGAGTGCAGCGGCGAGGCACCAGCGGAGCGACTGCGGAGACGGCCGCTCCAAGGAGACTGCTCACCAGACTCCTCAGTGCCCCCAGGCGCAGCACCCCCAGACCCAGTACCCCCAGGCTCAGCACCCCCCGACTCCTCACGCCCAGGCTCAGCACCTCCAGGCTCCGCACCCCCAGGCTCCGCACCCCCAAGCTCAGCACCCCCAGGCTCAGCACCCCCAGGCTCAGTACCCCGAGGACCAGCACCCCCAGAAGCAGCACCCCAAGCAGGACCTGAGTCACCAGTGACCTCAACCGGCGTAGGCAAGGGAGGAAGATCTACCTGAGGCACACCTGAAGAAGCAAGACCGGAAGCGGGGAGGGGGTCTACCTGGGTAGCACCTGGAGCGAGGAAGAGCGGCGGGGGGGGGAGAGGGGCAGTGCGGTAGGGGAAGAGACGGTAAAAGGGAACCGACTCGTCAAACGTGACGTCCTGAGAGGGGAAGACACGGCACGAGGTGGGGTGGTAAAACTGCCAACCAGGCGCGTCAGGGACAAAGCCAAGGAAGACACAGGGAACAGCGCGGGCGGAGAGCTTGTCCGCGGTGGTATCGCGGACAAAGGCACGAGAACCCCAGACCCGGAAACGCGACGCATCGCCAACCTTCCCCGTCCACAGCAGTGTGGGCGAGGTCTCGGGCAACGAAACACGGGGCCAGAGGTTGAGCTGATGCGCGGCGTACCGGACCGCAAACGGAAATGGGGGGCAGCCGCATGGACCATGGAGGTACGAGCGACGTCCATGACCAAGCCAATGCGGCGCTCAGCAACCCCATTCTGCTGCGGAGAGGCTGGAAGCGTGAACGACTGGGTGATGCTGTGCTCCTCACAGAAGGCTGCCAAGAGGTCGGAGGAGAACTCACCACCTCTGTCAGAGTGCAGACGAAGAACGGGAAACTCCGTCCCGAACCGCTCGCGGAGCTGGAGACGAGCAGCGCGGATCCAAGGGATCAAAACATCAGGGACCTCACCCTTGGTGCCCAAGGGGAAGACCGTGGTGTAACGCGTGTAGTCGTCGACGACCAGCAGGAAGTACCGCTCGTGGCCCTGTCCACGGACGCGGGCTGGGCCCCACACGTCCAGGTGGAGAGTCTGCAGGGGAGCCTCTGTGGGAGGGAACGAGGACGAGTGAGGAGCGGCGCGCTGCTGCCCCTCGACACAGGGAAGACAGGGAGGAGCAGGCGAGGGTGGCAGGGGAGGGAGAACCCTGGGAAGACCAGAGATAAGGACACGGCGGTGCATGCTGTGAAGGCGCTGCACCGAGGGGTGACCAAGGCGGTGGTGCCAAAGGAGGGTCTGGTGCGACAAGGCGCGACACGAGCAGGGGGCCGACAACTGACCTGACGCAGACGCAGACGCAGCTACCTGAGGGGACTCGGTGGTCAGTGTGTACAGGCCCGACCCCGGCTGCCGAGTGAAGGTAGCCAGGTGACGACCCATCTGAGCACACGTGCAGTGGGTCACACGCTCGTAGGCAGGGGTGAACTGGTGAACACCCGCGTCCTGGAGCGCAGAACCCGCCACCAAGTTCGTAGAGAACGAGGGGAGGTAAAGACCCGACAGTGTGCCGGACGGGACAGCAGGACAAGGGAGGACAGTGGAGGAGGTCGCACGGACTGGACCCCTAGAGGGGTCTGCCAGGGAGACTGGAACCAGCCGACTGAGCGGCGTGAGGGTGGTGCTGTCGCAAAAGAAGGAGCGAGAAGCACCAGAGTCAAGTGTGAAGGTGTACAAGGCCCCAGCAGGCGCAGTACCAGAGAGAGCAGACTCACCAGCACCTGGAGCAGCAGCCTCACCAGCACCTAGAATAGGAGACGCACTAGCACCTAGAGCAGCAGCCTCACCAGCACCTAGAGCAGCAGGCTCTATACCTGGGTCAGGCGGTACGCACAGGTAACATGCACGGTCAGCACTAGTAGGCAATGCATACATGGCAGTGAGAATAGCATCATAGTCAAGAGCAAATATATCTACCCTCTGCCCAAGCAGCTCCACCCAGTCGGGGAGCTCAGCCTCGTCGCCAAACTCGGTACGCCAGGCGTCGCTCAGACGGGCGAAGCAGCGGGACTGTGTGTGACTAAGCGTCCCGCAAGCCTGACCAGTCCGAGCACCAGTGCGAATGACATAAGGGCAGCGAACGGTATTGAGAGACCCTCTAATCTGAGCGTACCACTCACGAAGCTGCTGGGGCGTGCGAGACTCGCGCGGACGTCGCTGGAGCTGCATCTGGCCACCGCCAGTAGCAGCAGTAGGAGTAGTAGCAGCAGTAGCAGCAGTAACAGCCGTAGCAGCAGTAGCAGCGCGGCCACCCCTACAACCCCAACTAGTGTACCACTCACTAAGCTGCTGGGGCGTGAGGGACTCACGCGGACGTCGATAGAGCTGCATCTGGCCACTGCCAGTAGCAGCAGTAGGAGTAGTAGCAGCAGTAGCAGCAGTAACAGCAGTAGCAGCAGTAACAGCCGTAGCAGCAATAGCAGTAGTAGCAGCGCGGCCACCCCTACAACCCCAACTAGCGTACCACTCACTAAGCTACTGGGGCGTGAGGGACTCACGCGGACGTCGCTGGAGCTGCATCTGGCCACCGTCAGTAGCAGCATCAGTAGCAGTAGTAGCAGCAGCAGCGCGTGCAGGGCAGGCGCGACAGGCAGGCAGGCGGCGCGGCGGCGCGCTAACAAGGCAGGGGCTCACCAGTGGCGGGAAGAGCAGGCGCTCACCGGGCGAGCAGGGCCGGTGCTCGGCGGACGGCGGCAGGGTCCGCGCCCGTACACTGAGCAGACAGGAGGCCTTGCTGAGCGTCGAGAGCCTGCATCACGTCCTGTCTCGCCTGTCCGTTCTGGTCGTTCCGGTCGTCGTGTTCCTCGTCCGCGTCACCCGGCTGTCCCCGGCACCCACCTTGTAGTCCGTCGTCCTTACTCTCCTCCGCCGCGTGTTCCTCTGCCGTCTCCCCCTGCGTCCTCTCTGCCTGACGTTGCGAACCCTGAGTCTGACCAGTTTTGTAATGAGCACCCTACTGTCACGCGTCTGTTAGCCACTGTTGTCACTGACCCATCGTTTGAGTCCACTGCTGCGTCTGCCCTAGTCGCTGAGCTTGTCGACTTTGCTGCTGCCTGTCGTCTAGACTACGCTGCTAGTCTGTCTGTCCTCCGTCCGTCGGGGGTGAATGTGCTCTTAACACGGACGTCCTTGAGGACAGGCACGAGGACCTTGAGTGTCATGCGGCCGCTGCGCCTCATCTCGTTGCCATGCTGCTTGCCCCTGAGGGAGACCCGGATGCACCAGACATCCCGACCCCGCGCTCTTACGCTGAGGCGATCGCGGGTGAGTAGTCTTCTCACTGGCAGACAGCCATGGACGCAGAGATGGCATCCTGGAAGTCCACAGGCACGTACGTCGATGAGGTTCCCCCTCCCGGGGCGAACATCGTTGACGAGATGTGGATTTTCAGGGTGAATTGGCCGCCAGGTTCTCCGCCTGTCTTCAAGGCTCGTTACGTTGCTCGAGGCTTCAGTCAGCGAGAGGGAGTTTACATCTTCCAGACCTTCTCCCCCACCCCGAAGATGACCACTCTTCGGGTGCTGCTGCACGTTGCCGCTCAGCGTGACTACGAGCTTCACTCTCTTGACTTCAGTACAGCTTTCTTACAGGGCAGCCTGCACGAGGAGATCTGCGCCCGCCTGGCTTCACTGGGTCGTTCCCTCCTGGTACCCAGTGGAGCCTCCGGCGGCCGGTCTACGGTCTCCGCCAGGCGCCACGTGAGAGGCACGACACACTGAGGACGACACTTGCGGCTCTTGAATTTACTCCGTCGACTGCTGACCCGTCGCTGTTTCTGCGCACCGACACTTTGCTGCCGCCATTCTACATCCTCGTGTACGTCGACGACTTGGTCTTTGCCACTGCTCACACTGAGGCTCTCGCCCTGGTGAAGTCGGAGCTGCGGAGATAACTACTACAACGGGAGCTAGACTACGGGCTAGGCACGGGTGTTCGTGTGATTTCTGCGTTCGTTGATCCTTAGTCGGTTTCCTAGTGCTCACACTGCTTGCTAGTTCACGGGGCAAGTTGGCAAGAGTTTCACTAGAGAAAGTTGACAACAATGGTACAATGAAGTTGGCATGACAAGACTACATCAGAGCTAGCATTCAGGTCGGTCGACTGCCAACACAGCATGGTCGACCGCGTTCCAGCACGACTTGGTCGACCGCGCTCCAACAGTGCAAGGTCGACGGCGTGCCAACGTTGCAGATTGACGGCGTGCCAGCGTTGCTCCCGCAGAACAGCATCGCACCAGCTTCGCAGGTGCTCGCAGATGATTGGCGTGCGGAGCCTTGTCACCTGCACAGCGCACAAACCAAGTCAACCTGGCGCTGACGATTGCATCTGATCAGCCGCGTCGACCTCGGGATACCACCACCGAGGTCGGACTCGCCAACTTCGCCTGGGCGACCGTCGCACTCCTCTGCTGAACCTCGTCACCCAGGTAACCTGGTCGACTGGGCAACCACGTCGACCAGGTGCTCCTGTATGTGCCCGTCGACCTCCCAAGTCGACGCTCACCTCCAGTCGACCTCACCAGGTCGACCACACCCCCGGTCGACCAGCTCCAGGTCGACGACACTCCTGGTCGACCAGCTCTACGTCGACCAGCACAGTCGTCAGCCGACCACCCAAGTCGGCTACCCAAAATCGGCGTCACCAAGTCGACGCCCCTTCTACGTCGGCGCCGACTTCCGGGCCGACCTCTTGAAGTCGGCGACCTCCCAAGTCGGCAACCTTGCAAGTCGGCGCTGACTTCCAGGTCAACGTGCCACATCGCCGACCACCAGTTGAAGTCGGCCGCCGGCTTCCGAAGTCGGCGGCATTGCAGTGGCCCCGTGCAAGTCGACCAACCCCGTCGACCAGCTCGCCCAAGTTGGGGTCGCCCACTGCTGCAAGTCGGCTGTACCTCCCGTACACCCAACCACGAAGTCGGCTCCGCCCAAGCGAGGACAGGGCCAACAACAACTCCCGTTCACACTTCCGTGCCGCATTCACGCTTAGGGCCCCAGCCCACACAGCATGACTGCTCGGAGAATAGCTCGTCGACATGCACCCTACACACAGCACGTCGTCCACCGCACCAGCCATGCAAGAGGGCATGGCACCTACTGCTGCACGTCGTCACCTTTGTCGCCCACGTCGGCCAAGCGCACCTGGCCGATGGCAACGGAGCACCGGTTGAAGGCCGGATAGTGCAGCGCCTTCGTCAAGAAGTCGACCGGTTGCTCGGTGGTCGGGATGTACCTTAGCGAGAACTTCCCGCGCTTCACCATGTGCCACAGCCAGGCCTGTCGCCGCTCCATATGCTTGAGGTTGCCCGTCAACCCCATGCCCTCGGCGACTGTGATGGCCGACTTGTTGTCCACCCGAAGGACGGTCGGCTTCCCAGCATCCAGTTGCTGGAATTCTGCGAGGAGGAAGCAAAGTCGGTGTCCCTCCTTGCCGGCTTCGGTGGCCGCCACATACTCCGACTCGGTCGACGACAACGTCGCACACTTGATGCGCTAGCTCGACCAGGAGACTGCGGCCCCTCCATAGACGAACACGTAGCCACCAGTGCTCGTCCTGTGCTGCTTGTCACCGGCATCGTCGGCGTCCACGTAGCCGACCAGATCCAGCGACTCAGGTCCACCACCGAACTCCAGGGCGGTGCCACGCGTGCTGGCGAGGTAGGCGAGGCAGCGGTCGACCTCGCGCCAGTGCTGGTCGCTCCTCACCGTGAGACCGCTCCCCAGCTTGCTGCAGGCGAAGGCGACGTCTGGCCTCGTCGTTGTCGCCGCGAACTGCAGCGAGCCGACCTTCTGCTGGTACTCCTCCTCCTGTCGCTCTTGTGCCTCCTCGTCGTCGAAGGTGAGCTCGGCGTAGGCGTCGACTGAGACCGGCGTCTTCGAGGTGCGCCCGGTCTGCTCCTCGTCGATGAAGCGCCTACGCAGCTTGTCGGCGTAGCCCTCCTGGTGCAGCCACAACATCCCCGCCGACCTGTCGCGGACGATCTCCAGCCCGAGGTACTTCTGCACCGGCGAGATCTCACGCAATTCGAAGGCGGACTCCAGCAGCTCCTTCAGCATCTCGGTGCTGCTGCTGGCGGCGAGCAGGTCGTCGACGTAGACCAACACCCAGCAAGCCACTCCGGCGTTGCCGACCTTGAAGTAGAGAGCCTCGTCGACCTGGCTCTTCTTCCACCTAGCGTCGACCAGCACGTCGTTGAGCGCCAAGTACCACAGCAGCGGCGACTGCTTCAGCCCGTACAGGCTCTTCAGCAGCTTGCACACCCGGCCGGTTCCGTCGTTGAAGTAGTCCGGCTGGGACATGTAGAGCACCCGGTCGAGCTTGCTCTGCAGGAAGGCGTTCTTCATGTCGAGCTGCATCAGGTTAAGGTTGAGGACGGCGACGATGCTGAGGAAGATCCTCAGCGTGACGTAGCTGCCCGCCGGCGCGAACGTCTCGTCGTAGTCGGCGCCGTACACCTGCGTGAAGCCCTTCACGACCAGCCTCGCCTTCTCGCGCTCGACGGTGTCATCGACGTGGTACTTCGTCGTCAACACCCACCGGTTCTTCATGACGTTCACCCCCGGCGGGCGTTCGACCAGCTCCCAAGTGCCCATGTTGATGAGGCTGTGGATCTCCTCCTCCATGGCGGCCTTCACCGCCGGGCCCTTCCAGCTCGCCAAAGCCTCCTTCACCATCATCGTCGAGATGTCCCAGCGGTGCTCGGGGTCGGCCAGCATGTCCGGGTCGAGCTCTGGAAACTCCTCATCCTCCTCGGCGTCGTCATACGCCAGGTCGTCGTCGTCCACGTCGTACACCGTGGTGAAGGCAGCGGGGACAAAGAAGTCGGGCGGCCTCCGAAGTCGGCCTGACTTCCGGGGTTCAGGCCGAACCTCCACCACGTCGCTGTCGGTGGACTTCTCCCCTTCGTCACCGGCTTCGCCGCCCTCGTCGTCTTGCTGCACCTTGGTCGACTTCCTGGTCGACCTCTCCCCTGTAGTCGGCTCTTCTGCCGACTGCCTGGTTGCCGACTGCTCCATGGTCGGCGTCACCGCTACCTGCTCCCCTGTCGACTGCTGCCCTACTGGTGTCTTCGTCGTCGGCCTCACCCAAGTCGGCTGCTTCTCCTCGACCTGCTCCTCCTCGACCTGCACTCCCACGTCGACTTGCCGGTCGACACGTCGGCCACTGGCGATGCCCTTGGCCGGCGCCGAAGGCGACGTCCCACTACTCCCCTCATCGCCGGAGGCCGACATAGGAGTCAGCCCGTGCAGGTCGGCCACGAGGGGAGGGTCAGGGGTCGTAGGGGGAGGGGAAGGAGGACGGACGACCTCGACGTCCTCACCAGCAAGCTCACCGATCTCGGCGAGCAGAGGCAGCGTCGCCGTCGAGAAGTCGGACGGCTGGGTGGTCGGCGTCCGACCTGACGCCGTCCCGTGCTCCGACTTCCACACCTCCAGCGACAGATCCTCGTAAAACACCACGTCCGACGTGGTGACCACCCGGTTGTCGGCAAGGTCAAGGAGCTCCCAGCCCTTGCTCTCCTGCGACACGCTGAGGTGAAGGCCCCACCTGGCCTTCGGCTTCAGCTTCCCACCACGCTGCTGCTCGGGGACGAGGAACTGCGCCATGCAGCCCCACACCCGCACCAGCGACAAGTCGGGCTTCTGCCCAGTGAGCAGCTGGTACGGCGTCGTCCCCGACAGCAGCGTCGACCTCTCAAGGCAGTTGCGGACCCAGACGGCCTGCCGCAGAGCGAGGTGCCACCAGTGATGCTGCCCGCCCATGTGCAGCAGCATCGTCCGCACCGACTCCACCACCGTCCTCATCTCCCGCTCCGCCATACCGTTCTGCTGCGGGGTGTACGGGCAGGCAAGGTCGTGGACGATCCCCTTGCCGTCCACAAAGTCGGTGAACCTCTTCCCGAGGAACTCCCCTCCTCGGTCGGAGCGAAGCATCAACACCGATTTCTTCGTCTGCCTCTCCACCAACACCAGCCATTTCTGGAACTCCAGCAGCACATCCGACTTCTTGGCGACCGGCCTCACCCACACGAAGCGGGACTTGCGGTCCTTCAGCAGCAGGAAGTACAGGCTGCCGTCCTTGGCAGCCACGCGGAATGGCCCGCACAGGTCGATGTGCACGACGGCCAGCACTTCATCAGCGTCGGAGCCTTGGTCGGGGAAGGTGTGCCGCGCCAGCTTCCCGCCGACGCACGAGACATACGGTGAGTCGGCCCCCGTTGTCGACTTGAGGTCCAGCCCAACGGCGACCTCGTTCTTCGCCGAGCTCCGTATGGTGTCCATGCCGACGTGCGCAAGTCTTGCATGCATCCTATCCGGCATCGACTTCGTCTTAGAGACAATCGCCCGCAGAGCCACAACCTCCGGCGTGGGCAACGTCGACCTTGGGAAGCAGGGACGCAGGTCGGTGCAGAGGACACGCCCGGAGTACGTCGCCCGATCGAGCACCTCTCCCGCTACCGAGACGAGCAGCATTCCGTTGCCATCCTCCTGCACCTTCACGCCGTGCTCCTTCAGCTGGCCGGACGACAACAGGTTTGCCCGCACACCCGGGACGTACAGTACATTGGGGATGAGCACCTGCTTTCCGGCCTCCCCTTGCAGGGCGACGGTGCCGCGGCCCTGGACGTCCTGTAGTGCCCCATTGAAGCCACGCACGTGCTTGATGGAGCCGCTCGGCTGCAGGTCGACGAAGACTTCCTTCGTCCCCATCAGGTGGTGGGAGCAGCCGCTGTTGAGCAGGACCACTGCCGGGTTCGCCTGCACAGCTGCCGCCACCGCCTGGAAGTCCTCTCCGGCCTCCGGTGCCAGCGAGACGGTCGGCTCCACGACGCCGACCAGCGAGCACGATGCCGTCTTGTCGTCCCGCCCCTTGCCGCCTGCAGAGGAGTCGGCGTCCTTCGCCGAGGTCGACGTCGTCGACTGCTTGCACGGCTTGTTTCCTCCTCGACGAGGACGACAACTGCCAGACCTCCCGCGGCCTCCCTTGGCGTCGTCGTCGTCGGAGTCACTACGGTCGGGGCACTCGAAGGAGAGGTGGTCGGGGTCGCCGCACAGCCAGCACTCCCGACGTCGACCTCCTCCTCCTCGACCGCTGTCCTTGGTCGACTTCTTCTTGTCGACCTCCTTGGCTGGCTTCCAGCCACTGCTACCACCGCCGCCAGACTGTCCGCGCTGCCCCGGTCGGCCACCTTGCTTCGCCGGTGCGACGAAGTTCGCCTGCGCCAAGAGCTCCTGGGACCGCTCTGCCTCCTACATCGCCTCGTCCTGCAGGATGTACGAGGTCAAGTTGTCCTCGTTGAGCGTTGTCCTCGTGCTCGGTGCCATTGACAGCCGCTTCAGAAGGTTGTAGCTGCTCGAGAGTCCTTGCATGACGTGGGTGACGTACGACGCCGTCGAGTACTGCGCGCCGGCCATCCTGATGGTGGCGAGAATTCGCCGGGCACGGTTGCAGTAGTCCGTCGCCGTCTCCTCGTCGCCCATACGCAGGTGCGTCAGCTGTCCCTCCAGCTGGGCGATGAACAAGTCGTCGGTGACTTGGTAGGTCGACTCAATGAAGTGCCACGACTGGTGGCCGGCGTCGAGGTACTCCCGACACCACTTCAAGGCGATCTGCACGCCCGGCGAGCAGCACCGCGAGATGACCGTGAAGGTCAACAGCTGCACGGCGCGAAACTCCGCACGCAGGTCGGATCGTCCGGCGTCGCCACGCTGCCTCGAGCAAAGCTGATCAGCCCGGCCATCTCCAGCTGGGGCTCGATGGCTTCCTTCCATGTGAGTATGTCTGGTCGATCAACGAGAGGCGGGGTGACCAAAGATTCTGTCCGGCGTAAACTTGAAGTAGCCGTAGCTCGGTGCAATCCCGCCTGCTGTCACCTGGGTCATTGACATCGGCGACAGTCCGCTTCGTCGACCTCCGACGTCGCCCTGCGAGGTGCCTGCAGCCGCCGTCGACCGCATCCCTCGCGCCTGAACGCCGCCGACTTCATCGGCGTGTATCACACCTCTCTGCCTCGACGTGCCTCCCGCACTACTGCCGACCTGGTCACCACCGGCGTGGACGCCCACGTCGACGCCGCCCTCTGTGTTCACCGGTCGAGGAGACACAGGTTGAGAAGGGTGCACCGTCGCCCACATGGTGTGAATGCCAGCCTCCACAAACGCCCAGGGGATCGTTCCGTACTCCTGGGCCCCATGGCGTGTCCTTGCGTCTTCCAGCTGTGCCTCTAGGGTCTCCATCACCTTGGCGTCACCTACGCGCAAGCTAGAGACTGCACGGCTGCCGGCCTACGAACAACTTAGGTAAGTGACCTCTACATCGACCTAACTGAAAGGTAAGTCGTGTGCCGTCCACGCTCACAGCACCATGCGGAGATAACTACTACAACGGGAGCTAGACTACGGGCTAGGCACGGGTGTTCGTGTGATCTCTGCGTTCGTTGATCCTTAGTCGGTTTCCTAGTGCTCACACTGCTTGCTAGTTCACGGGGCAAGTTGGCAAGAGTTTCACTAGAGTAAGTTTACAACAATGGTACAATGAAGTTGGCATGACAAGACTACATCAGAGCTAGCATTCAGGTCGGTCGACTGCCAACACAGCATGGTCGACCGCGTTCCAGCACGACTTGGTCGACCGCGCTTCAGCAGTGCAAGGTCGACGACGTGCCCACGTTGCAGATTGACGGCGTGCCAGCGTTGCTCCCACAGAACAGCATCGCACCAGCTTCGCAGGTGCTCGCAGATGATTAGCGTGCGGAGCCTTGTCACCTGCACAGCGCACACACCAAGTCAACCTGGCGCTGACGATTGCATCTGATCAGCCGCGTCGACCTCAGGATACCACCACCCAGGTCGGACTAGCCAACTTCGCTTGGGCGACCGTCGCACTCCTCCGCTGAATCTCGTCACCCAGGTAACCTGGTCGACCGGGCTACCACGTCGACCAGGTGCTCCTGTATGTGCCCGTCGACCTCCCAAGTCGACGGCCACCTCCAGTCGACCTCACCAGGTCGACCACACCCCCGGTCGACCAGCTCCAGGTCGACGTCATTCCTGGTCGACCAGCTCTACGTCGACCAGCACAGTCGTCAGCCGACCACCCAAGTCGGCTACCCAAAGTCGGCGTCACCAAGTCGACGCCCCTTCTACGTCGGCGCCGACTTCCGGGCCGACCTCTTGAAGTCGGCGACCTCCCAAGTCGGCAACCTTGCAAGTCGGCGCCGACTTCCAGGTCGACGTGCCACATCGCCGATCACCAGTTGAAGTCGGCCGCCGGCTTCCGAAGTCGGTGGCATTGCAGTGGCCCCGTGCAAGTCGACCAACCCCGTCGACCAGCTCGCCCAAGTCGGGGTCGCCCACTGCTGCAAGTCGGCTGTACCTCCCGTACACCCAACCACGAAGTCGGCTCCGCCCAAGCGAGGACAGGGCCAATAACAACTCCCGTTGACAGGAGCTGCAGAAGAGACACACGTGCACAGACCTACCTTGGCTTGCAGATCACCCGAGACAGAGCACACCGCACCATCACCCTGACCCAGTCACACATGATGCAGCAGGTCCTTCCGCGCTTCGGCTTCACCTAGTTCTCGGCACAGGCCACTCCTCTGGCTACAGGTCACTCGCTCTCAGCTCCACCTTCGGACGAGTCCGTAGAGCCGAGTGGTCCTTACCCAGAGCTAGTGGGCTGCCTCATGTACCTGATGACCTGCACTCGTCCTGACCTTGCGTACCCTCTTGGCCTTCTGGCTCGCTACGTGGCTCCTGGTCGGCACCGAAAGGTGCACATGAATGCTGCTAAGAGGGTACTGCGCTACTTGTGCAGTACATCGGGCCTGGGGCTCGTGCTTGGAGGGCGGAGTCCAGTTGTCCTCACTGGGCACTCAGACGCTTCTTGGGTTGACGACCAGGCTACACAGCGGTCATCACAGGGTTACTCGTGTTATGTGATGCTATCACTTGCATTTACGTCTGTCTCCCTCCCATCATATGTTCGTGCGTTGCATGCGTGGTGTGAGCGTGTGCAAGAATTTGTGTTTTCTGTGGTTTGGATTTTCTGAGTGTGTGTGAATGTTATTTGGCTTGAGCAGATATCTGAAGTGACCCCACTGCTCAAGAGCTTTCCGACGAACCAAGTATCGCTTCAATCGGAGCACGAACAAGAAAGTTACGAACGTTGGAAGTTCGTATGGTCTTGATATTTGGTTGTGGTGACTATGGGAAGTTGTGGGGTTGACTCCATATGGGGTACAGACTTTTGGGGGTTGGGAAATTCGTCAACATCACTGTAGATGCTGCCAATTGATTGGGAGGAGCCAAACCAGGTTGGCAAGTGTGGCCAAGTTGGGCAAGGTGGATGGCATGGGTTGGGAAAGTGACAAAAGTGAAAGTGGGGTTGCCTATGGAGAGGGGAATTGTGTGGCATGGGGTTTCCTTGGTTGAGGACTATCTTGGGACCTTCCCTCTCGTCCTCCTCATCCCATCCCACCTGGTTTATTGCTACTCTAACTCTCTTGTGTAGCAATTGTGGTAATTGTGAGAACTTTGTGAGATTCTATGGCAGCATACCCCCCTGTGCGCCGAAATTGATAAGTCGAGATTTACTTCACCTTTTCATACGATTCAAATTGGGAAATGTAGCAACAGCCTAGGGCTACAAGATATCGGAGTTTGGTGAAGTTTTAACCGTGAACTTTTCGTCGACGGCGTTTCTTGTGAACTCGACGTTTCTGTCCAGAAACTAGGCCCAACGATTTTGAGAAATTTAGGCCCCTAATTTTCGTAGACCTCGTCCTTAGTCTCTAAAAAGTGATATCAGAGCTGATTAAGGACTTGGTGGAGAGTCTACTGAAGTGTGAAGACCCTCCTAGACCCACCATGGCCTGTGGGCGTGCCTAAGTGGAGTTCTGGAGGTTGGATGTGACTTCCGCTAAGGGGAAACTCTACCGAAATTTTGTTGGCACCGACACTTGTGGAAATTGTGTGAGACTTTGGTGTGGACAGCAAAGAGGGGGAGCTGAAACCTGTGATTGGGAACAAAGGAGATGAGTCAAGGGAGTGGAGAAGCAGCTGAGAAGAGGAGTGAGCTGCCACCATCCAAGATTGAGGCGTTGGATGGCTCCAACTTCGAGGAATGGAGCGAGCGGATGAGAACCGTCTTCAAGCACTACAAGCTGCTGAAACTTGCGATGGGAAAAGAGATGCCCGAGGAAGGAGATGCTCGGGATCGGTGGATTAAGCGGAGCGCGGTGTTGTTCGACCTCATCTTGCAATCGGTCAACAACGACATGTTCCAGCACATCAAGGACCTGGTTGAGTTGGACGACTCCGGTCCAAAGGCGTGGAAGCTGCTACGCGACGTGGTTCAGCCCAACACGCTGCCGATGGTGATCGTATTGGAGAAGGAGCTGGCTGCCCTCTCCATGCGGCCGGGAGACGATGTGAAGCCGGTGCTTGACAAGGTCAATGACACCTATGCGAGGATGGCAGCGGCGGGCAGCAAGGTGTCGGAGATGCAGCAGTGGACCAAGATCATCTCGGTGCTCGACAACTCGTGGGACAACCTTATCCCCACCCTCAACAATCAGCAGGACAAGTGGACGCCTGAGTGGCTACGGCAGCAGATCCTGCAGGAGGACTTCCGCAGGCGCCACACGGGAGATGGTGCTGCCAACAAAACTGCTGAGGGGTATGGAGCTGCAGGAGGCAGCAGAGGAAGAGGGGGAGGGAGAGGCCGAGGTCGTGGGAGAGGCTTTGGCAGTGAGAGAGGCCGAGGTGACAACAAGGAGGGGCATGGAAGCTCTGGTGGCAGGGGGAGCACCCGAATGGAGGGTGCGTACTGGTACTGCAAGAAGGCTGGACACCCATGGTTCAAGTGTTTCAGCCGGCCTGAAGGATGGGCGCCTCCAGGCATGAAGCCGCCAAGTGGTGAAGGCGCACGAGGTGGCGCTGTGCAAGGTTCAGGTGCACAAGGTGATGGTGCACAAGGTAAAGCTGACCCTGGGATGTTCCTCATGGTTGAGGATGTGCAAGCGAGTGAGGATGATGTGGGGTCAGTTGGGAAGGTTGTGATGCACCCCCTCACCCACTGGGTGATAGATTCAGGTTGCACAAGTCACATGACCCCACGGGCAGATTTGCTTGACGAGGTAAAACCCCCTAGGAAGATCAAGTTTGTGGCTGCCGCTTCAGGTGCTTTGCTCCCTGTGATTGGTGTGGGGAATGCCAAGGTAATGGGAGCTAATGGGGGACTTGTGGGACTGTGGAATTTGCTGTTGGTTGAAGGTTTGTCCGCTAACCTTCTTTCTGTGCGCCGGCTGCAGAAAAGTAAGGCCAAAGTTACGTTCGGCCCAACCAGCTGCCGTGCAAAGCTTGGGAAGTTGCTGCTGTGGGACTTGGACGAGAAGAGCAGCTGCATCAAGGACCTGTGGCAGCTGCCCATCATCCCTTGGAATGGGAAACCACCAGCAACGGCAAAGGCAGCGGCAGCGGCTAAGGCAACTGCGGGAGGAGAGGAGACTGCACCAACCGATGGGGTCCTGGATGCAGTCAAGAAGGTGCAGCAGCCACAGCAGCCACATGGTGAGCTGCTTGCTGGTGTGGATGCAACAGCTGCATGGGCAAAGGCTTCACCTGGGAGTGGTGAGGCCGATTGGGAGACATGGCATGAAAGGCTATGCCATGTGAATTTTCCTATGCTGCAGAAGTTGGTTAAGGATGGGAGCTTGAAGGGGTTGGAGGTGAAGGGGGCAGCGAAGGAGATTGGGAGCTGCCCTACATGCCTTGAGACCAAATTCACAAAGTTTCCCTTCAGCAGCAGCACAGGACCAGCCAAGGCTCCACTTGCGCTTGTGCACGTGGATGTGGTGGGCCCCACGAGGGCCCTTTCTCTCTCGGGCAGCCGCTACTTCTTAACCATTGTGGATGACCACACGCGTGCAGTGTGGGTATACCCTCTCAAGACCAAGGGGGAGGTGGCAGCGGCTGTTCTCAAGGAGTGGATGCCGAGAGCTCAAAAGGAGAGCGGATATAAGGTGAAGGTGATCCATACTGACAACGGGGGAGAGTTCATTGGCGCTGATTTTGAGGCGGTGCTGAAGAAGAAGGGGATCCATCATCAGCTCACGGTGCCCTACAACCCTCAGCAGAACGGCGTGGCTGAGCGGTTCAACCGGACCCTGCAGGAAGGTGCTCGCACTCTCCTTGGGCGTGCAGGGCTGCCGGATCCGTTTTGGGTGACTGCACTGCGGCAGGTCGCCCTTGTGAAGAACAGGGTGCTGGCGACTGTGGGGGACAAGCAGTGGGTCCCCTACACCAAGTGGTATGGGAGTGTACCAGCAGTCAACATGCTGAGAGCCTACGGCTGCATGGTGGTGTTTCATGTGCCTAAGGAGAAGAGGGGAAAGCTAGAAGCTTCTGGGAGATGGGGTGTGCACTTGGGACTTGCTAAGGATCACAAGGGCTGGCTGATTTGGGACTTGACCAGCCAGCAGCTGACTGTGTCGAGGGACGTGAAGTTCATCGAGTCCTTATACTACAAGGAGTGGAAGCAGCAGCAGCAGAAGCTTCCTACTACACCGCTGATCATTGAGGCTGATGAGGTGCAGCGGCCTTCGAGGCAAGTGCAGGTCACTGTCTCAGAGGAGGAGATTTCTGGGGTGACTGAGGATGGGGGAGAACCTGAAGTGGAGGAGCAGCAGCAGCAGCCGCAGCAGCAGCAGCCGCAGCAGCCGCAGTTGCAGCAGCAAGGTGCTCCACAAGGTGCCGCACGTCCGGCTGACCGTCCTAGGAGGGATGTGCGCCCTCCTAACCGGCTGACCTATCCGAGCTTTGGCAAGCCAAAGGTGGTAAGGGCTGGGAGTGTGGATCAGCAGTGTGATGAGGATGAGATAGCACACTGCTACTGGGCAGCCGTCCCTGAGCCCAAGACGCTAGATGAGGCATTGAGCGGGCCCGACGCTGAAAAGTGGAAGCAGAGTGTGAAGGAGGAGTATGACTCTCTGCTGGAGAATGAGACGTGGGAGCTGTGTGAGCTGCCACCTGGGAAGAAGGTCATTTCTTCCAAGCTAATCTTCAGGCACAAGTACGGACCTGATGGGGCGCTGACCCGCTACAAGTCAAGGCTTGTGGCAAAGGGGTTTCAGCAGACAAAGGGGAAGGACTTTGACGAGATTTTTGCTCCTGTAAAAAAAGAAAAACACAGCGGGTGTCATTGGCAATGGCAGCAAACCGTGGATGGCGGGTGAAGCAGATGGACATAACCACCGCCTTCCTCAATGGGATCATTCTGGAGGCTGTACATGTTACAGCCTGAGGGATTAGATGATGGGAGCGGCAGGGTGTGCAGGCTGAAGAAGGCCATCTATGGCCTGAAGCAGGCTCCTCGTGCATGGTACCACAAGTTAGACGAGACACTGCTGGCTGGGGGTTTCAAGAAGAGTGAGTGTGATCACAGCCTGTTCCTGCTGCAAGAGAAGGAGCAGTTCCTCATGCTCCTTGTGTATGTGGACGACATCCTGCTTTTCTCTGAGTCGTCTGCAATGATTGAGCGTGTGGAGGAGATGTTGGAGATGCAGTTCAAGTGTTCCAAGATGGGAGATGTGAAGTATTACCTTGGGATGCATGTGGAGAGGGACCTTGACAAGGGAGTGTTGAGGTTGCACCAGAGGAAGTACTGTGAGGGGCTGGCCGAGAAGTATGGGCTGCAAGATGGAGGGAAGCCAGCAACCCCACTGCCTTCCGGGTTCACTGTGGAGCCCTGTGCTGATGAGGAGGTGGTGGGTGAGAGTGACAGGAAGGTGTTTCATTCCATGGTTGGGGCGCTCAACTATGCGGCTAACCACACGCGGCCTGACAATGCCTTTGCAACATCCAGGCTTGCCAGTGTGGTCTCACGCCCCAGTCATGAGCAGCTAGAAGCGGCCAAGAGGTTGGTCCGCTATGTGAGTGCAACGGCATCAGTGGGTTTGGAGTAGTGCTGTGAGGCAGAGGCTGCAGAGGGGTGCAGCTTATTTGAGCAAGGGGGAGATGCTCCTGACCTGCTACACTGACGCTAGCTTCAACTCTGTGAAGGCAGATGGCACCAGCATTGGAGGCTATGTGTGCCTGTTTGGAGGTGGTGCAGTGAGCTGGCACAGTAAGAAGCAGAATGAGGTGGGGCAGTCCTCGTGTGAGACAGAGTACATGGCCCTGCATCATGGGGCAAAGGAGGTGGTGTAGCTGAGGCGTTTGTTGGAGGAGATTGGAGTTGGTCAGAGGGAGCCGACTATCATGTTCTGTGACAATGAGTCGGCAGTGAAGCTTGCCAAGAACGCCTGCCTTCATGGGCTAACAAAGCACATCAGGCCCAAGTGGCACTGGGTGAGGAGGCTCCTGGACAAGGAGGTGCGACTGGAGATTGTGAAGACCCATCAGCAGGCGGCTGATATTCTCACCAAGCGCCTAGCTGATTTTGAGCATTGGAAGGGCATGAAGCTTGCTGGGATGAGTGTGCATTGAGGGTGCATGCTTGAGCTATGGCATGTGGAAGGATGGTAGGCAGCCAGAGGGGAAGTTTGTTATGTGATGCTATCACTTGCATTCACGTCTGTCTGCCTCCCATCATATGTTCGTGCGTTGCATGCGTGGTATGAGCGTGTGCAAGAATTTGTGTTTTCTGTGGTTTGGATTTTCTGAGTGTGTGTGAATGTTTTTTGGCTTCAACAGATATCTGAAGTGACCCCACTGCTCAAGAGCTTTCCGACGAACCAAGTATCGCTTCAATCGGAGCACGAACAAGAAAGTTACGAACGTTGGAAGTTCGTATGGTCTTGATATTTGGTTGTGGTGACTATGGGAAGTTGTGGGGTTGACTCCATATGGGGTACAGACTTTTGGGGGTTGGGAAATTCGTCAACATCACTGTAGATGCTGCCAAGTGATTGGGAGGAGCCAAACCAGGTTGGCAAGTGTGGCCAAGTTGGGCAAGGTGGATGGCATGGGTTGGGAAAGTGACAAAAGTGAAAGTGGGGTTGCCTATGGAGAGGGGAATTGTGTGGCATGGGGTTTCCTTGGTTGAGGACTATCTTGGAACCTTCCCTCTCGTCCTCCTCATCCCATCCCACCTGGTTTATTGCTACTCTAACTCTCTTGTGTAGCAATTGTGGTAATTGTGAGAACTTTGTGAGATTCTATGGCAGCATACCCCCCTGTGCGCCGAAATTGATAAGTCGAGATTTACTTCACCTTTTCATACGATTCAAATTGGGAAATGTAGCTACAGCCTAGGGCTACAACATATCTGAGTTTGGTGAAGTTTTAACCGTGAACTTTTCGTGACGGCGTTTCTTCTGAACTCGACGTTTCTGTTCAGAAACTAGGCCCAACGATTTTGAGAAATTTAGGCCCCTAATCTTCGTAGACCTCGTCCTTAGTCTCTAACAACTCGTTCAGCCTTGGCTCCGGCTCTGTTTCTTGGCGGTCTACATGCTCGTCTTCTGTTCTCAGCTCCAGTTGTGAGGCTGAGATCTACGCCACAGCCATGGCTGCACAGGAGTTACGCTGGCTCACCTACCTGCTGACTGACCTGGGAGAGCGGCCTCGCTCTCCTCCAGTTCTGTACGTAGACAACAAGGCCGCCATTGCCTTGTGTAAGGAGCACAGACTGGAGCACAAAACAAAGCACATCGCTCTGCGTTACTTCCTGGCTCGAGAGTTGCAGCAGCGGGGTCAGCTTCGCCTTGCTCACGTGGCCACTTGGGCCAACACTGCTGATATATTCACCAAGGCACGTCCGTCTGGTGACCATCAGCACTTTTGTACTTTGTTGGGCCTTGTGCCTACATTTCCACACTTGCTGTTGTCTCTGCTTGTATTGTGATATATATATGTATATACCCGTATATATATATATATACCTGCATGCTTGCTCTTGCTAGGTAGAGATCACTGTACTGTTCTTGTTGCATATATACCTCTGCATGTCAACTGGTCTTGTGGCCGTTTGCTTGTGCTCAGTGTGTGTGGTGACGTTGTGATCCACCCTGAGCTTGTTTTGCTTTCCTTGACTGGTCTTGTGACCTCTTTCTCTCCCCCACTTTGCCTATGGGGGTGTGTCAAACATATACATATGTTATAGTTTTGGGTAGGCTGTAGTGGGGTAGATACTGTGGGGTACAACCCCTTAGGTTTCCTTCTTGTACCAACATCTCTTGATAGTCAAATACATTCCTGCCTAGTTTCTAAGACGTTCGTACCCATGTACGTGGACTCCAGGTACTCCCACGCTCGCTGTGCAGAGTTCAGCTCCCCTGCAATCTGGTCCAAATCCACCGCGATTCCATCGGCAACTGAGTGACAAAGCTGAAAGAACGTTTGCTTACTTTGCTTTTTAAACGCCGCTATTTTCTCCTTCGTATCCGTCGTGGAAGGCGTTACTCCCTCCATCGTCTCCTCGTCGGGACGGTAGTACGGCAAGAGGTCCACCTCCTCTGCTCTCCGAATGAACTTCTTTCGCCACACGTTGTAGTTGCTCCCGTTGAAGCGCTGGGCTTCACTGAGCCCGATCGTCGGTTTCGCCACCAATCGGCCACTCGGAAGGGCCTCGAGAAGAGCCTTCAATTGCAGGTCTCCAAGACTCACACTGGAACCCGAACTCGCCTCGTCTCCCATAGCGTAGGCGTGAACGACTCCTCTTCTCCACTAATTTCACTTAGCGCACTAAGTGAATTCACGACGATCGACGCTCCTGTTCGCCAAGCTCTGATACCAGTTCTTAGGATCGTAAACACCTTAGTCGGCAATAGTCTACTTGCTATCGCCTATCGTGTTCTCCACGATCTCACGAATCCAATGATATGCGCAGCTCTGCTTGAAGTTGTCAATACACACTTCAGCAATTTTCAGAATCTCCAACTGATCAATGTTGTATTTTCCAGAATGAGTACAAGCAGTTTTATAGTCATGCAAGACACAAAACGCGATTCGTAACCTCACTTGTTTCCCTAGTAACCGCGTGCGCCTTGTACACCCCAAGTCGCACACGCTACCGAACCCAATTCAGTGAACACTCCTTTTCCGAATCCGGAACCTTCTCGAACACGCCTTGGTCTCGAACCACAATTTCCCCCGTCGATCTCATTCTCGATGCTTCTCCTTCTCTCTTCCTCGCACATTTCTTATAGATTTCTCTCCCGCTTCTCACGCCGTAGGCCGATTTCCACCACTTCACTCTAGAATAGTCCACACGCTTCCTTTGCCGTCATTCCGCCGTCGCAGAAGCTTTCGCCGTAGGTTCCGTGGTTGGGCGAACCAACCCTAACACCGGCGACCACCTGTGTGACCTGCGACGAGGCGTCGCCCAGTGTGCGATGGACCCCACTCAGAGAAGCGCCATCGTCCTAGATAATGGATCCGGGTAACCCCTTTCGCCATCCCTTTCGCGCTCAGGCTCCCCGCTTCCCTTCCTCCCTCGCCACTTGATAAACCGCAACTCTGTATCGTAATGGCCTCTTCAGTCGCCTCGCCCCTCCATTCCTCCATGTCGTTCACCCCACTCCTGCTCTGCTCCTCCTCTCCATGCGTCTCCTCCACACCTCCTGCACGATGGGGTTTGAAGGTAATCCACGGCCCAGCATCGTCATACTCACACAGCGGTCACGCCACAGCTCATGCGAATCTTGTTCCTGTCACTCTGTTCTTCACCCCAACCCCCTTCCCGCTCTAGGTTCACGAAGATGGGCTTTGCCTGAAAGCTAGACCCCAGCTTCGTCATCCCCATGGCAGCCGCCTGCCACGACTCCTCTGCATCCCACTCTTGCTCCTCCTCCTCTCCCTTCTTACCTTCCCAGGTTCACCAAGATGGGCTTTGGCGGCAATCTAGAGCCCAGCTTTGTAATCCCCACAGTCGTTGCTTGTCATGACTCATTCGCCGCCTCTGCTGCGCTGGCGGCGCCTGGAGCCAATGCCGTGTCGCCAGCTCAGCAGCAGCAGCAGGCCCACGTGGCAGCGCTCATGGCTGACCTGGACGTCCACGTGGGCGAGGCGGCGTACGCTGCTGCACGATCTGGGCCGTACAAGCTGACGCACCCTGTGCAGAGAGGACAGGTGGGTGGAAAGGGGTGCATGTGGGTGGAGAGGGGTGCAGGTGGGCGGAGAGGGATGCAGGTGGGTGGAGTGGAATGGGGAAACTGACACAACATCCAAGCTTTCGATTGGTTTGGCCCATTCAAACTGACACATCTCGTGTAGCAGAGGGGACATACCAGTGGGTGGAGGTGAATGGGGTGAGAATCATCAAGACAACGTTTAATCTGGGCCCCGTATGTAAACGCTGACGCTTTTAGTGCAGAGTGGACAGATGGGTGGAGAGCGGTGCGGGTGGGTCTCGAGGGCCGAACTGGGCCGTGATTCACACAATCAGCAGCGTGGATGTGTGGAAAGGGGAGAGGTGGGTGCAGGGAGGAGAGAGTGCACATTCTTCCACCAGACAGGGGCGGCCCGCCATGGGGCATCTGTGGCAGCAGAAGGCGTGATGGTTTCTGTCTATCCCTGTGTGATGTTTCCTTCCCGTGTATGCCTCATTCCTTTTTTCCCACCGCCAGATAGAAGCATGGGACGCCATGGAGCATCTGTGGCAGCAGAGCCTCTTCAAGTACATGCGGGTGGAGCCAGAGGAGCATGTGCTGCTGCTGGCTGAGAGCCCTCTCACCCCACCCGAACACCGAGAATACATAGCCGAAATCATGTTTGAAACGTGAGTGGGTGCAGTGCGGTGCAATCAGGTGAGAGCAGAGAAGTCTGTGGTGCCTGTTCATTCGGGCGGAGTTGGATTGGAGGAGCATGTGCTGCTGCTGGCTGAGAGCCCTCTCACCCCACCCGAACACCGAGAATACATCGCCGAAATCATGTTTGAAACGTGAGTGGGTGCAGTGCGGTGCAATCAGGTGAGAGCAGAGAAGTCTGTGGTGCCTGTTCATTCGGGCGGAGTTGGATTGGAGGAGCATGTGCTGCTGCTGGCTGAGAGCCCTCTCACCCCACCCGAACACCGAGAATGCATCGCTGAATCATGTTCGAAACGTGAGTGTGTGGGACACGAGTGCAGTGCATTGGGAGCAGAGAGGGCTGTTATGCCATGCTGAGAGCTCTCTCTTCCCGCCCGAGCACCGAGAGGGCTCTCAGCTAGCAGCAGAGAGGGCTGTTATGGCACGAGGTCTCCACCCCCTCCATCGTCTCCACCCCCTCCATCGTCTCCACCCCCTCCATCGTCTTTACTCACACAACCGGATCACGGAGAGCTCATCACCGAGAGTTCATCACCGAAAGTTCATCACCGAGAGTTCATCGCTGAGAGTTCATCATTGAGAGTTCATCACCGAGAGTTCATCCCCGAGAGTTCATCACCGAGAGTTCATCATCGAGAGTTCATCACCGAGAGTTCATCACCGAGAGTTCATCACCGAGAGTTCATCACCGAGAGTTCATCCCCGAGAGTTCATCACCGAGAGTTCATCACCGAGAGTTCATCCCCGAGAGTTCATCACCGAGAGTTCATTGCCAAAATCATGTTTGATAAAATCGTGGGTGCAAAGGGCCCCCTTCCAGTCTACCCTGTGCCCTTACTTCTTCGATCCCACCCCTCTGTCCCCTTCCTTCCCCTTGCCTCACTCACGCTGTGGATGCAGGTTCAACGTGGCAGGTCTGTACATGGCTAGTCAACCATCCCTTGCCCTCACTGCAGCAAACACGGCAGCTCAGGTGAAACCAACCCTGGCAGGTTGTGTGTTTCCAACAAGTTCACATGCACATACAAGGCAGTATTTTTGGAAATGATGGCAGAAAGCATCTAGACATCAATATGTTATGCTAGTTCCTTAGGTTACACACCCCATTCCTGGCAATTCAGCTATATTATTATATCCCTCTTGTGAACAATGCCGCTTTAACTCCTCCCCCATGCCAGTCTCCCAATATCCATCATTACGCTTACCAGTCTCCCCATTCCCCCCATCCCCCCTGCCTCCGTTCTCCTTCAATCAACTGAATGTATATCTCACCCCTCGTCCTCAGGTTTTCATCCTCTATTGAGACGTGTCATGTATACATCTCTCATTCCCCTTTCACCCCTGCTCTTCACGTCTTGAGGTCTTCACATGCTCGTCTAACCAGAAGCCCTCGTTATAGTCACATTTTAGAGTTTTGGGTTTCTACGTAACCCTAATAAATGGCCAGCGCTGGTTTCTCTTTCTAGACCCCCAAAGCCCTTATGGCGACACCCCTAAACTAGTGTGGAGTATAGGAAAACGTTTGCGCCAACCTATGCAGGAAGCGTTGAAGGTACTACTGCTGCTGGTGCTTCTAGACTAGGCCGTGGGGGGAATGTTAGCTAGAAACGAGCTAACAAATCAGCTTAGCTAATGTCCAGCGTCGACCTATAAATGTGTCGCGGGGGACATTTTCGACAAACACATTCGTGTTCGTCGCCGCTTGGCTAGCTGCGACGAACCGAGCACGAACATGTTCAGGCGAGCACGAACATATTCAGGCGAGCACGAACATATTCAGGCGAGCACAAACATATTCAGGCGAGCACGAACATATTCAGGCGAGCACGAACGTGTTCACCCCGGACAGTTTTGGCCAAAAGAAATCACCTGTTGGTCAGTTTGCTCACCTGTTGGTCAGTTTGCTCACCTGTTGGTCAGTTTGCTCACCTGTTGGTCAGTTTGCTCACCTGTTGGTCAGTTTGCTCACCTGTTGGTCAGTTTGCTCACCTGTTGGTCAGTTTGCTCACCTGTTGGTCAGTTTGCTCACCTGCTGGTCAGTTTGCTCACCTGTTGGTCAGTTTGCTCACCTGTTGGTCAGTTTGCTCACCTGTTGGTCAGCTATGTTGCGCCTGACGCGTCAGGCGTTTTTGACGCTGGCGTCTGGACGGGGCGTCCAGACGCTTGACGCCCGGTGCCCTCTGCCCTGGACGCCCGCTTGACGCTAGTCCGGGCAGGGCAAAAATGTTTTCCGGGCAGGGGTAAAAAAACCTGCCTAGTAAGGATACGCAGGGGTTAGAATGCAAGAAGTTAACATTTGTCACCTATAGTTACAAATACTCCATAATATCCAGAAAATCCTGAAAATCTCCAGAAGGCATGGAGGCACTAACAGAATGACCGGTGGGACTAGGAGTTGACATGATATTTTAATCGTCTTAACCTAATTCTAGCTAGGAAGGCTTAGTAGCGTGACTGGCGAATTCTAGTGTAAGGAATGCTTGACAATGTGTAGAGAAACAGATCTGTGTAATGTCGACCTAGATCTGGTTCTCTAGTTTAGTTGGGGGTCGACCAGGTTGGGAGAAGTAGATGTGGATGGGTACAAATGTGTGGGGGGGAATAAGTGAGGGTTGCGTTTTTTAGGTCAAAAACGCGGCCCCCAGTTGGCAATTTCATCGTCAATTCTGGTCGCAATGAAATCGCGAGTCAATTTCGTGCAGGAATTTTTTTTTTCGGGCTGCCCGATTTTTTTTTCCCCGAACGTCCAGCGTCAAACCCATTTGACACGTCCGGACGCTGGACGCTGCCCTTCCAGGGCGTCAGGCGCAACATAGTTGGTCAGTTTGCTCACCTGTTGGTCAGTTTGCTCACCTGTTGGTCAGTTTGCTCACCTGTTGGTCAGTTTGCTCACCTGCTGGTCAGTTTGCTCACCTGTTGGTCAGTTTGCTCACCTGTTGGTCAGTTTGCTCACCTGTTGGTCAGTTTGCTCACCTGTTGGTCAGTTTGCTCACCTGTTGGTCAGTTTGCTCACCTGGCAGTTGCTCACCTGTTGGTCAGTTTGCTCACCTGTTGGTCAGTTTGCTCACCTGTTGGTCAGTTTGCTCACCTGTTGGTCAGTTTGCTCACCTGTTGGTCAGTTTGCTCACCTGTTGGTCAGTTTGCTCACCTGTTGGTCAGTTTGCTCACCTGTTGGTCAGTTTGCTCACCTGTTGGTCAGTTTGCTCACCTGTTGGTCAGTTTGCTCACCTGTTGGTCAGTTTGCTCAGGTCTACTCCTAAGCATGCCCTCTCATGGCCCCATCTCTCCCCACCCTCCAGGTCCCAATGACAGGCGTGGTGGTGGATGCAGGCTTTGCTTCAGCCTCTGTCATCCCCGTGGTGGAGGGCTATGTGTTGGGGGGCAGCTCTCGCTCCATGCCCGTGGGCGGCGCTCACTCCACGGCCTTCGTGCAACAGCTCATGCGGGTAAAGCGTTGCTCTCTACCCTTTCATCTCATCTGCAACTCGCTCTGCTCTGCTGGTAGAGGGCTACGTGTTGGCAGGCAGCTCCCCACCCGTGCCGGTTGGGTTGGGGCCGCTCACCCCACTCCACGGCCTTGGTGCAAGAGCTGATGTGGGTACATAACGCTGATGGTGCAGCAACTCAACCAGTGGTGCAGCAACTCAACCAGTGGTGCAGCAACTCAACCAGTGGTGCAGCAACTCAACCAGTGGTGCAGCAACTCAACCAGTGGTGTAGCAACTCAACCAGTGGTGTAGCAACTCAACCAGTGGTGCAGCAACTCAACCAGTGGTGCAGCAACTCAACCAGTAGTAGAGGGCTATGTGTTGTGGGGCAGCTCTCGCTCCATGCCAGTGGGGGGCAGCTGTCGCTCCATGCCAGTGGGGGGCAGCTCTCACTCCATGCCAGTGGGGGGCAGCTCTCGCTCCATGCCAGTGGGGGGCAGCTGTCGCTCCATGCCAGCGGGGGGCGCCCACTCTACTGCCTTGGTGCAACAGCTCATGCGGGTAATAACCTGCTCTCTATTCTCATGCTTCTACATCTCTCTGGTGGTACACGGCTGTGTGTTGGCGGGCGCTCACTCTAGAGCCTTCATGCAAGCTTATGCCGGGTCAAGCTCGTTCGATGCCGCCACAGGTCTGTGTGGTTCGTCTCTAAGTTGCCAAATACGCTCAGGACACTGTGCGTTTAGCGGATATACGCTAGCGTTTACACGCTAAACGCTAAACGCAAGCTAATACGCTATACGCTTGCCAATTTTTTTTGGGGCAGCCCGACCGAAAAAATGTGAATATACGGAAAGATGCGGAATTGCACGACGAGCATTTTGCCACCGTCAAAATTCACGTCCGCGATTTGTGCAAGGGTGAACGGCGATTTCCGCGCTGATCAGCAATTTCCCTTCCCCGCAGATCCGCGCGGATCGAAGGTTCTTCCCGCAGAAGGGATGGGGGGAAAGACTCTCCCTAGAACAACGTCTTGTAGATCTGGACTGGAAGGAAGTGACGTGACGACTGTACAAATTTCAAATATCAAATTGGTTGGATGAGATAGATGCAATGCGGTGAAGATAGGTGATGGGAGGGGGAATTGGTTGGAGGCAACATTGGCGATGGGTGTGGGGCACGAATTCCAGCATTGGCGATGGTTTCCCTGTCCAGGATCTCTCCTACGCCTCCTCCTCCACTCTAGCAATCATGCCTTGTGATTGCGAGCCCGAAGCAGAGCAGATTCGCGCAACGCTATTGCAGTCTATAGCCTACGAACTCTGCATCTTAACCTGAATTCGGGCCGAGTCGAGGGTGGTTATCTTAGTATGGAGAAAAACTTACCTCTGAAACATAACCCCTTAGATCCCCCCCCCCTATAATAGCCCGGGCGGATTTTTTTCCCTGCCCGGGAAAGTTTTTTCCCTGCCCCAAAAAGCGTATGTCCAAATCGCTCCCTTACGCGTATAGCGTATATACGCTAGCGTATATACGATACGCGTATATACGCTATAAGCGTATATTGCAACTTAGGTTCGTCTTCTTCCAAATCAAACACGCAGGACATGGTATATTTCTATGTGCTATGAGATCATATGGTGTTGTATTGGTGTTACTCTTGATGGATTGTGATGGGAGGTGGCTCTTGTTTTCATTGCTCTTGCAAGCACCGATCCATGGAGGGTCACTCACTGCACTCTGGAGTATCACTGCACTCTGGAGTATCACTGCACTCTGGAGTATCACTGCACTCTGGAGTATCACTTTCATTTCTTATTTGATTACCCCATGGTCACCCCTTAGTTCATGTGTTATGCATGGTAAATAGGTATCCACAGGCTCCTGCGCTACCCCATGCCCTACCATGTCCTATCTCATGCCTTACCTCATGTTCTATCCCATGCCCTATCCCATCCCCTTTCCCTTGCCCAATCCATGCCCAATCCCATGCCCAATCCCATGCCCTATGCCATGCCCTACCCCGTGCCCAATCCCGTGCCGCTATTTTATGCCCTATGCCATGCCCTACCCAGTGCCCTATCCCATGCCCTACCCAATGCCTTACCCCATGCCCCATGCCCTACCCCATACCCTACCCCATGCCCTACCCCGTGCTCTACCCCATGCTCTACCCCATGCCAATATCAGGACCGAGGGGAGCCGGTACCAGCAGAGGAGGCGATTGAAGTGGCGAGAAAAGTGAAGGAGACCTATGGATACACATGCTCCGACCTTGTCAAGGTGTGGATACACATGCTCCGACCTTGTCAAGGTGCAGTGCACCCATGCATGCTCCGACCTTGTCAAGGTGCAGTGCACCCATGCATGCTCCGACCTTGTCAAGGTGCAGTGCACCCATGCATGCTCCGACCTTGTCAAGGTGCAGTGCACCCATGCATGTTAAAGGAGTGAGAAGGAGAGAGAAGGAGAGAGAAGGAGAGGGAAGGAGAGAGAAGGAGAGGGAAGGAGAGAGAAGGAGAGGGAAGGAGAGAGAAGGAGAGGGAAGGAGAGAGAAGGAGAGGGAAGGAGAGTGAAGGAGAGGGAAGGAGAGTGAAGGAGAGGGAAGGAGACGTATGGGTACACATGCTCTGATCTTGTCAAGGTACCTCCAGTCCGTAAACATGCAAACACGCAAACATGTAAACATGCAAACATGCAAACATGCAAACATGCAAACACGCAAACATGCAAACACACAAACATGCAAACACGCAAACATGCAAACATGCAAACACGCAAACATGCAAGCATGCAAACATGCACACATGCAAACATGCAAACATGCAAACATGCACACATGCAAACATGCAAACATGCAAACATGCACACATGCAAACATGCAAACATGCAAACATGCACACATGCAAACATGCAAACATGCAAACATGCAAACATGCACACATGCAAACATGCAAACATGCTGTGATGTACGTGGTTCCATCATCCAGCCATGTACGTGTGTGCTTCCTTCCGCATGCATCCAACTTGCAAGACTCTCCACACGCAAACATGCCAGCATGCACAAGTGCTCCAATCTCATGTGTGTGCATGTGTTGAGGTACACATGTGTTGAGGTACACATGTGTTGAGGTACACATGTGTTGAGGTACACATGTGTTGAGGTACACATGTGTTCAGGTACACATGTGTTGAGGTACACATGTGTTCAGGTACACATGTGTTCAGGTACACATGTGTTCAAGTACACATGTGTTCAGGTACACATGTGTTGAGGTACACATGTGTTGAGGTACACTTGTGTTGAGGTACACAAGTGTTGAGGTACACATGTGTTGAGGTACACGTGTGTTGAGGTACACATGTGTTGAGGTACACATGTGTTCAGGTACACATGTGTTCAGGTACACATGTGTTCAGGTACACATGTGTTCAGGTACACATGTGTTGAGGTACACATGTGTTCAGGTACACATGTGTTCAGGTACACATGTGTTCAGAGGGATGAGCAATATGACGATTCGAGGCGAACCGAACAGGATTTTTTTTTGGCCTAAATTGTTCGGGGCGAATGTGTTCGGTGTTCGCCCGAACACGTTCGCCGTTCGCCCGGCTCAGCTCGCCGAGGCGCGTCGAACACGAACGTGTTCGTGTTCGACACGGGCCTTCGACAAACACCAATGTGTTCGTCGACAAATAGGCCCGCGACCAATTTTTAGGTCGCGGGCCTTGGTGTTTGGGCTCAGATCTGGCCTTTCGCAGTTAGTACAGTGCAGATCTAGCATTTTGCCATTGCTTAAGTGCAGATTGAGCATTTCGCCGTTGCTTAAGTGCGGATCGAGCATTTCGCCGTTGTTTAAGTGCGGATCGAGCATTTCGCCGTTGCTTAAGTGCGGATCGAGCATTTCACCGTTGCTTAAGTGCGGATCTAGCATTTCGCCGTTGCTTAAGTGCGGATCGAGCATTTCGCCGTTGCTTAAGTGCAGATCTAGCATTTCGCCGTTGCTTAAGTGCGGATCTAGCATTTCGCCGCTGCTTAAGTGCGGATCTAGCATTTCGCCGTTGCACGCTGGCACTAGATGGATGAAGCAGGGCGGGACTGGCTTGGGAGGTGGGGGGAGAGAATGTGCGACGATTTGAATTTTACTCTATATTGAATTTCCCCCTGGGCGAACACGAACATGTTCGCCACGAACATGTTCGTGTTCGCCTGTTGCAGCAATTCGTTCGCCTCCTAGGGCGAACGGCGAACACCTATTTTCACTCAAGTCGTTCGCCGAACCGAACACTGTTCGGTTCGGCAGAAGGCCATGTTCGTCAGGGGGCGAACACGAACATGTTCGAGTTCGCCCCCTGCTCATGCCTAGTTCAGGTACACATGTGTTCAGGTACACATGTGTTGAGGTACACATGTGTTCAGGTACACATGTGCTCAGGTACAGCCAGGTGTGGCCGCCCAGCCAGGTGTGGCCGCCCAGCCAGGTGTGGCCGGCCAGCCAGGTGTGGCCGCCCAGCCAGGTGTGGCCGCCCAGCCAGGTGTGGCCGCCCAGCCAGGTGTGGCCGGCCAGCCAGGTGTGGCCGCCCAGCCAGGTGTGGCCGCCCAGCCAGGTGTGGCCGCCCACCAACGCAAGTTCATGTGGCCCTGTCCCCTCATCCCCCTCCTCTTTCTCCCTTTCTCTGTGCCCCCAGGAATTCACCAAGCATGCAAGGGAGCCTTATAAGTACCGCAAGGTCTGGGCCGCCACCAACGGTCATGTCATGTCATGTCATGTCATGTACTCCTGCACCTCCCTTCCCCCCCCCCACCTCCCTTCCCCCACCCCACCTCCCTCTCCCTCCCCCCCCCCCCACACCCCCCTCTCCCCCGCCCCCTGCCCCCCTCTCCCCTCCACCTACCTGTCATCAGGAGTTCACGAAGCACGACAGGGAGCCCAATAAGTACCGCAAGGTGTGGACCGCCACCAACGCGCGCACCAACACGCCCTACCGCTGCGACGTGGGGCATGAGCGGTTTCTGGCTGCTGAGGTGTGTGCGGGGATACACAAGTGTGTAGGGCTTAGGGATATGGTTGGCCTTACTGCTGCGATGTGGAGCACGAGCCGTTCCTGGCTGCTGAGGTGAGTGAGGGGATGCACGTGGGTATTGAAGGGTTTCGGGTTTCGGGGTTCTAGGGGTTCCCACCAACACGCCCTATCGCTGCAATGCGGGGCACGAGCGGTTCCTGGCGGGCGAGGTGAGTGAGGGTTTTGGGTTGATTGTCTCAATGAACGGCCATCAACGATTGTCTCAATGAACGGCCACCAACGATTGTCTCAATGAACGGCCATCAACGATTGTCTCAATGAACGGCCACCAACGATTGTCTCAATGAACGGCCACCAACGATTGTCTCAATGAACGGCCACCAACGATTGTCTCAATGAACGGCCACCAACGATTGTCTCAATGAACAGCCACCAACGATTGTCGTCTCAATGAACGGCCACCAACGATTGTCTCAATGAACGGCCACCAACGAGTGTCTCAGTGAACGCCCACCAACGATTGTCGTCTCAATGAACGGCCACCAACGATCGTCTCAATGAACGGCCACCAGCGATTGTCTCAATGAACAGCCACCAACAATTGTCGTCTCAATGAACGGCCTCCAACGATTGTCTCAATGAACGGCCACCAACGAGTGTCTCAGTGAACGCCCACCAACGATTGTCGTCTCAATGAATGGCCACCAACGATTGTCTCAATGAACGGCCACCAGCGATTGTCTCAATGAACGATCACCAACGATTGTCTCAATGAACGCCCACCAACGAGTGTCTCAATGAACGGCCACCAACGATTGTCTCAATGAACGACCACCAACGAGTGTCTCAGTGAACGTCCACCAACGATTGTCTCAGTGAACGGCCACCAACGAGTGTCTCAGTGAACGCCCACCAACGATTGTCGTCTCAATGAACGGCCACCAACGATTGACTCAATGAACGGCCACCAACGATTGTCTCAATGAACGGCCACCAACGATTGTCGTCTCAATGAACGGCCACCAGCGATTGTCTCAATGAACGGCCACCAACGAGTGTCTCAATGAACGCCCACCAACGATTGTCTCAATGAACGACGACCAACGATTGTCTCAATGAACGACCACCAACGATTGTATCAGTGAACGGCCACCAACGAGTGTCTCAGTGAACGCCCACCAACGATTGTCGTCTCAATGAACGGCCACCAACGATTTTCTCAATGAACGGCCACCAACGAGTGTCTCAGTGAACGCCCACCAACGATTGTCGTCTCAATCAACGGCCACCAACGATTGACTCAATGAACGGCCACCAACGATTGTCTCAATGAACGGCCACCAACGATTGTCGTCTCAATGAACGGCCACCAGCGATTGTCTCAATGAACGGCCACCAACGAGTGTCTCAATGAACGCCCACCAACGATTGTCTCAATGAACGACCACCAACGATTGTCTCAATGAACGGCCACCAACGAGTGTCTCAGTGAACGCCCACCAACGATTGTCGTCTCAATGAACGGCCACCAACGATTGACTCAATGAACGGCCACCAACGATTGTCTCAATGAACGGCCACCAACGATTGTCGTCTCAATGAACGGCCACCAGCGATTGTTTCAATGAACGGCCACCAACGAGTGTCTCAATGAACGCCCACCAACGATTGTCTCAATGAACGACCACCAACGATTGTCTCAATGAACGACCACCAACGATTGTCTCAGTGAACGGCCACCAACGAGTGTCTCAGTGAACGCCCACCAACGATTGTCGTCTCAATGAACGGCCACCAACGATTGTCTCAATGAACGGCCACCAACGAGTGTCTCAGTGAACGCCCACCAACGATTGTCGTCTCAATGAACGGCCACCATCGATTGACTCAATGAACGGCCACCAACGATTGTCTCAATGAACGGCCACCAACGATTGTCGTCTCAATGAACGGCCACCAGCGATTGTCTCAATGAACGGCCACCAACGAGTGTCTCAATGAACGCCCACCAACGATTGTCTCAATGAACGACCACCAACGATTGTCTCAATGAACGACCACCAACGATTGTATCAGTGAACGGCCACCAACGAGTGTCTCAGTGAACGCCCACCAACGATTGTCGTCTCAATGAACGGCCACCAACGATTTTCTCAATGAATGGCCACCAACGAGTGTCTCAGTGAACTCCCACCAACGATTGTCGTCTCAATGAACGGCCACCAACGATTGACTCAATGAACGGCCACCAACGATTGTCGTCTCAATGAACGGCCACCAGCGATTGTCTCAATGAACGGCCACCAACGAGTGTCTCAATGAACGCCCACCAACGATTGTCTCAATGAACGACCACCAACGATTGTCTCAATGAACGGCCACCAACGAGTGTCTCAGTGAACGCCCACCAACGATTGTCGTCTCAATGAACGGCCACCAACGATTGACTCAATGAACGGCCACCAACGATTGTCTCAATGAACGGCCACCAACGATTGTCGTCTCAATGAACGGCCACCAGCGATTGTCTCAATGAACGGCCACCAACGAGTGTCTCAATGAACGCCCACCAACGATTGTCTCAATGAACGACCACCAACGATTGTCTCAATGAACGACCACCAACGATTGTATCAGTGAACGGCCACCAACGAGTGTCTCAGTGAACGCCCACCAACGATTGTCGTCTCAATGAACGGCCACCAACGATTTTCTCAATGAACGGCCACCAACGAGTGTCTCAGTGAACGCCCACCAACGATTGTCGTCTCAATGAACGGCCACTAACGATTGACTCAATGAACGGCCACCAACGATTGTCTCAATGAACGGCCACCAACGATTGTCGTCTCAATGAACGGCCACCAGCGATTGTCTCAATGAACGGCCACCAACGAGTGTCTCAATGAACGCCCACCAACGATTGTCTCAATGAACGACCACCAACGATTGTCTCAATGAACGACCACCAACGATTGTATCAGTGAACGGCCACCAACGAGTGTCTCAGTGAACGCCCACCAACGATTGTCGTCTCAATGAACGGCCACCAACGATTGTCTCAATGAACGGCCACCAACGAGTGTCTCAGTGAACGCCCACCAACGATTGTCGTCTCAATGAACGGCCACCAACGATTGACTCAATGAACGGCCACCAACGATTGTCTCAATGAACGGCCACCAACGATTGTCGTCTCAATGAACGGCCACCAGCGATTGTCTCAATGAACGGCCACCAACGAGTGTCTCAATGAACGCCCACCAACGATTGTCTCAATGAACGACCACCAACGATTGTCTCAATGAACGACCACCAACGATTGTCTCAGTGAACGGCCACCAACGAGTGTCTCAGTGAACGCCCACCAACGATTGTCGTCTCAATGAATGGCCACCAACGATTGTCTCAATGAACGGCCACCAGCGACTGTCTCAATGAATGGCCACCAACGATTGTCTCAATGAACGGCCACCAACTATTGTCTCAATGAACGACCACCAACGAGTGTCTCAGTGAACGCCCACCAACGATTGTCGTCTCAATGAACGGCCACCAACGATTGTCTCAATGAACGGCCACCAACGATTGTCGTCTCAATGAACGGCCACCAGCGATTGTCTCAATGAACGGCCACCAACGAGTGTCTCAATGAACGCCCACCAACGATTGTCTCAATGAACGACCACCAACGATTGTCTCAATGAACGCCCACCAACGATTGTCTCAATGAACGACCACCAACGATTGTCTCAATGAACGACCACCAACGATTGTCTCAGTGAACGGCCACCAACGAGTGTCTCAGTGAACGCCCACCAACGATTGTCGTCTCAATGAACGGCCACCAACGATTGTCTCAATGAACGGCCACCAACGAGTGTCTCAGTGAACGCCCACCAACGATTGTCGTCTCAATGAACGGCCACCAACGATTGACTCAATGAACGGCCACCAACGATTGTCTCAATGAACGGCCACCAACGATTGTCGTCTCAATGAACGGCCACCAGCGATTGTCTCAATGAACGGCCACCAACGAGTGTCTCAATGAACGCCCACCAACGATTGTCTCAATGAACGACCACCAACGATTGTCTCAATGAACGACCACCAACGATTGTCTCAGTGAACGGCCACCAACGAGTGTCTCAGTGAACGCCCACCAACGATTGTCGTCTCAATGAATGGCCACCAACGATTGTCTCAATGAACGGCCACCAGCGACTGTCTCAATGAATGGCCACCAACGATTGTCTCAATGAACGGCCACCAACTATTGTCTCAATGAACGACCACCAACGAGTGTCTCAGTGAACGCCCACCAACGATTGTCGTCTCAATGAACGGCCACCAACGATTGACTCAATGAACGGCCACCAACGATTGTCTCAATGAACGGCCACCAACGATTGTCGTCTCAATGAACGGCCACCAGCGATTGTCTCAATGAACGGCCACCAACGAGTGTCTTAATGAACGCCCACCAACGATTGTCTCAATGAACGACCACCAACGATTGTCTCAATGAACGACCACCAACGATTGTCTCAGTGAACGGCCACCAACGAGTGTCTCAGTGAACGCCCACCAACGATTGTCGTCTCAATGAACGGCCACCAACGATTGTCTCAATGAACGGCCACCAACGAGTGTCTCAGTGAACGCCCACCAACGATTGTCGTCTCAATGAACGGCCACCAACGATTGACTCAATGAACGGCCACCAACGATTGTCTCAATGAACGGCCACCAACGATTGTCGTCTCAATGAACGGCCACCAGCGATTGTCTCAATGGATGGCCACCAACGAGTGTCTCAATGAACGCCCACCAACGATTGTCTCAATGAACGACCACCAACGATTGTCTCAATGAACGACCACCAACGATTGTCTCAGTGAACGGCCACCAACGAGTGTCTCAGTGAACGCCCACCAACGATTGTCGTCTCAATGAACGGCCACCAACGATTGTCTCAATGAACGGCCACCAGCGATTGTCTCAATGAACGGCCACCAACGATTGTCTCAATGAACGGCCACCAACTATTGTCTCAATGAACGACCACCAACGAGTGTCTCAGTGAACGCCCACCAACGATTGTCGTCTCAATGAACGGCCACCAACACGCCCTTTCACCGCGACGAGGTGAGAGGTCCCTTTCTGCCCAAATGAGGTGAGTGGTTGATAGGACGCCCAATGGACGCCCACAAATGAGCGCACCAGCACGCCTTAAATCTGCGATGTGAGTGCGTGGATGTGCTTGGGGTGACGTCTTTGGGGTTCGGGTTTGGTTCTTTGAGGTTTTATTTCAATGGCCAGCCAGCCACCAGTGCTCCAATGCTCTTCTTCTCTCCTGAAATCAGCGGACACCCAAGCCGACTACTGGCAGAGCAGGTGCATGTAGCAGCAGTACAATTGTTTATGACTGCCCCTCTCCACCCCTCTTTGCTCTTCCACTGCACCGTTTCTCCCCATGCTGTTCCTCTATGTGTCTTGCCATGTCAACTACGCCTTCTGCTCCCTCCCTCCCTCCCTCCTTCCCCCCCGGCAGGTCTTCTTCGCCCCAGAGATAGCAGTGAGCAACGTGGGCACGTCGCTGGCGGAGCTGGTGGATGCAGCGGTGCAGACTGCCGCCATCGACACACGCCGCTCGCTCTACAAGGTGACGCTTGTGTGGGTGGGTGATCCAAGGGGTGCTTCCTCTGCACTCAGTGGCGTGGCAGGGCCCCCTCCATCCCCCGCCGGTGCATGCCGCTGCCATCGACACACGCCGCTCGCTCTACAAGGTGGCTGTGTGTTTCCATGGTGTGTGCGACAAGGGGTGCTTCCTTGGGCCGGAGTCGAGGCGGCATCGTGCTGAGAGGGGGAATCGTGACAGTCAGTTGCCTTCCCGGTGGCTCGCCAGCTCATCGCTACTTGCGTGTTTGTGTGCCTTACCCTCCTGCACAACATCGTGCTTTCAGGCGCCTCCACCATGTTCAGGCGGCTCCACCATGTGCAAGGACTTGGACCGATCATTATGGCCTATCCCCATCGTTCTCCCTTCCTCTCCCACTCCCAGAGAGCGTCGTGCGTTCAGGCGCCTCCACCATGTGCAAGGACTTTGACCATAAGGACTTTGACCATAAGGACTTTGACCATAAGGACTTTGACCATAAGGACTGTGACCCATCATTATGGCCCATCCTTCTCCCTTTGATCATTATGGCGCGTCATACCCTTGCCCCCATGTATCCCGTGCCCCCATGACATGTATCCCGCAGAACATTGTGCTCTCAGGCGGCTCCACCCTCTTCAAGGACTTTGGGCGGCGCTTGCAGAGAGACGTGAAGAAAGCTATCGAGGCCCGCATGGCCGGGTCCAGCGAGGTGCGCTTGTAGCAATGAGGTGTGCTTCTAGTGGGATGTGCTTCTAGTGGGATGTGCTTCTAATGGGATGTGCTTCTAGTGGGATGTGCTTCTTGTGGGGTGTGCATTCAGTGAGGTGTTGCCATCATGTTGTTAGCGAGAGATGTGAAGATGTAGCGAGGCCCGCATGGCTGGGTCTAGCGAGGTGCGCTTGTAGTGAGATGTGCTTTTACTTTATTGTGCTTTTAATGGGGTGTGGATATAGTGAGGTGCTGCTATCATGTTGTAAGCGAGACGTGAAGGGAGCTGTTAAGGCCTGGATGCCTGGATCTGCTTCTATTGAGGTGTGCTTAAAAGGAAATGTGCTATCACGTAATGAGGTGTACTAATAAGGAAACGTGCTTCTAGTGAGGTGTGCTTTTAGTGAGGTGGTGTTATCACGTTGTAAGCAAGGCGTGAGGAAAGGCCAGGTTGGCTGGATCTGCTTCTAATGAGGTGTGCTTCTCGTGAGACATGCTTATTGCGGGGGTGTATAATGGCGTGTGGTCACAGAGGTCACGGTGGTGTCCCACCATCTGCACGAGCACCAATTGCACCAACCATTGCTCCTTCCCTTCCCTTCCCTGCCCCCCACCTTCCCTCCACCAACCAGCCCAACGCATCCGACATAGAGGTCACAGTGGTGTGCCACCATCTGCATGCGCACGCTGTGCGGTTCGTTCAGCAGCTCACTTCGCCTCATGCCCCGTCACTTCCCCCCCATACCGTACAGCCCAAGGCATCGGACATAGAGGTGACAGTGGTGTCCCATCATCTGCAGGAGCATGCCGTGTGGTTCGGGGGCTCTGTTGTCGCCTCCTCCCCGGGTTTCCAAGGGGTAAGCCCTGTGTATAATAGTCCAGTGAGTTTAGTTGTCGCCGTCACCTGTTTTCCAAGGAGTGAGCAGCAATACCCTGTTTCATGTGATTCTTTACCGTATATGCTGTTCTTTCGATTGACTCAACCTCTTCACAATGACAGAGGTTGACCGACAGCAGCACAAATTGTCTTTGCATTGGTTCCTGTGTAAGTTCCACCTGTTGTCAGCCGTTTCTTTAAGCCGTGAGTGACGTGTCCTCTATTTGGCACCTCTCTCTGTGCATCCTGCACCAGGTGTGCACCACACGGGCTGCTTGTTTGGAGCATGGACCAAGCACGTGCCGAGAAAACAGGATGATCAGTGCCCGCTTGGCTCCCGTACTCATCGGTTCGTTTCAACGCATTGTGTCTTGTTTTCCTTTTTGCCCTTCCCCCTCTCTGTGCATCCCGCACCAGGTGTGCACCACACGAGCTGCTTACTTGGAGCACGGGCCTAGTGTATGCAGAGCAAACAGAATGATAAGTGCCTCTTTGTCGTAACAATTCTTGATAGACGCACATACCCTAATCACCCGGACATAAGACCTTAGGGTGGAGGGCAGGGCCCTAGATATCCAACTTTTTAGTCTGATTCGGAGCCCGTTCAGACTTTTTTTTTGTACCTAGTCTGCACTCCAAGATTTTTTTTATGTACCCTGTCTGATCTTTCAGAGTTTTTTTGTATGAGCTGTCTGTAATTTCAGGCTAATTTTAGAAGTGTAGTCTGAGCCTCAGGGTACATTCCGCTCTTGACACAAATGTCTCAATCGCGTCATAAAACCGCTGTACCAGTCTGCACCGCATTACACCTAAGTGTTGAACATTTCCACCACACTGCATCTCTTCGTTTGAGACGCGAGGCCTTTGTGACGCGCTTCAGGAATGTACCCTCAGACTTGTATCGGGGGTGCACTCTGAAACCGGTCAAACAGGGGTTTCCGCCAACCTGGCGGCGTGTAGCACTAACGCCGTCAATCACGGGCCAAAGTTCACCGAGCGCAGCACCGCACAGTCGCGTTGGTACAGAATTGCTGTAATCAGTACCAATTCCAACCAATCGCGGCTACGCAGCATGAAGTGTTGGCAAGATTCCTTGCCAACGCATAACTGGCAGCGCCCCCCCCCCCCCCCCCCCCCCCCCCCCCCCTTGCTCGACACCACAACCATCCACCACACCCCACCTTCCTCGCTGCCAACACATAGCTCGCAGCGCGCTGCCACTCTCATATGACCACATCCATCCACCCCATTCACCCCACCTTCACTGCTTTCACGACCAGGTGCCGTGCATGCAGTGACCACCTGGGTGATGAGAGGTCCTAATAAGAGGACCTCTCAACTTCCTCTTGGTCACCGTTCTCAGTCTCTCTCGCCCAGTTGCCTCGCCTGAAATTAGTGCTGGAGCCCTTGTTTCAGGCTCCCTTTTCCGAGTTTGCTACACCACTGCTCGGCAGACTCTATGGCAGCCACAGACGCTGCCGATGATGTGGCCGACGATGACGATGATGCCGACGGTCGCCCAGTTCCCGACCCTCTCACCGACCTAGACTTCCTACAAACGGTCTTACTGAAGCATGGGCCATCGCCTGCGCCACCGTCGCAACCCACCTCGAGGAGCCCTTCGATTCCCAGGGTCTCTGCACCTCTGCACGAGGCCGTCACCGAACCAGTCACCGCTGCGCAACAGACGGTGCCCCATGAGGCGTCCGTCGAAGCACCTTCCCGTCCCGCGCCACCGACGAAGCTGCGGTACCGCCAGACCATGTTTCCGTGGGCAACTCCACCTCCTCCATCGACCGTTGAAACTCCAGCGAGCGATGAGTCTCCCATGCAGGACAGCTCGAAGCCCAAGTTCGACAGCTTTGAGCTGAAATACGAAGAAGCTCATGAGCGTTTCAAGACTAGGTGGTCTACCGATTATTCATGGTTGATTCTTACTAAAACCTCTTCTGGTGCCCCTTCTTTCAAGTGCAGTATTTGCTTGGAGTTTGCGGGCTTGACTGGCAAGTGTGGACGGCGTGACGAGGGCGCGACCGACGTGCAGACACAGTCCTTCAAGAAGCACGAAGGGACTGTGAAGCACCGATTTGCTCTGAAACGGCAGGAGGATCTGCTGCAGAACTACCGGCGACAACAGCGCATCGACATGCACCCGAAGGCACAGGACAAGGAGCTGTTGCAGGTTTTGTCGCTCGTGGACTCACTGTACTTCATGGGGAAGTGCAACGGGCCCATGGACTCGTGGATCTGGCTGGTGCCCCTACCTGGCGAAGAAGAAGGTGCCCGGGTTTCCAGAGCAGGGGTACGGCACATACTACAACACGTAAGTAAATTCGGTTGTAGTAAGCACCGTGTATTGAGGTGTCACTCCTTGACCGTTGCTGATGCCTTTTGTTTTTTTTGTGTAGGTACGGTTTCGGAGAACTCACTCAGGCAATTGCAACGTGGCTCCAAACAACGCAACTGGACCACCTTCTAACGAGCCCCTTCATCGGGATTACTCTGGACGAGAGCACCGACCGGCGGTGCGGCAAACACATGATTGTGATTGCCACTTTTCTTCGCGAAGGTCAAGTTGTGACTGAGTTCATCGCCCACCTAACGATTGAGAAGGCTGACGCTGCATCGTTGTGTAGTTTGTTGATTTCCCATCTCAGGGCAGTCGGCGTGGATCACCGTCGGATTTCTGGTGTGAGCACGGATGGAGCCTCGGTGATGGTGGGGGCACAAAATGGTATGGTTGCCCGTCTTCGGATGCTCATCCCCAACCTGGTCTCGTTCCACTGCATTGCTCACTGGTGAGTACGTGCTTATGCAGTGATGTTGAGACGCGGACTTTTTTGTTTCTTTTCTAGCCGAGCTTGTTGCAATGTTTTGCACGGAGGCGTTGGCTGCCAAAGCCGCGGCAGAGGCGATTCCAACCTTCAACATGGTTGACGACATGATCCGCTCCGTCGCAGAGTATCTCGGGCGGTCGTTACCATGGCATCAGCGGTTCATGGAGCTGCAGGAGGTGTTCACGTCGACAAACCTTGAGGTGCAAGGGATTTGCGACGTACGGTGGCTTTCAAGAGGTGCTGCAGTCGCACGCTTTGTCCAAGTCCTTCCCTCCGTCATGGTGATGTTGTCGGAGTGGAAGGACTAGACCATGTACGAGCTCGTGACGTCGTACAGGTTCCAGTTCCTGATCAGGTTCCTCGCAGACCTTCTCGAGCAGCTCAACGTCCTCTCGTCGGTTTTCTAGAAGCGGGAGGTTAGTATCTTGGGTGTGTGGTTTGTCTTGTTTCCAACACTAATCCCGGTGTACTGACTTTTGTTTAACTTTTGTTTTGCAGCTCGACTACGCGTTGGTGCACACCCAGATCGTGCGTACAACCTCCCTGTTGGAGAGCCGGTACATCAATTGTGGTGATGACTTCGTGGGGGTGCCCAACGAGAGGCTGTACCACTTCATTGAGAAGCATGGTCCGACGGGGTCACCAGAAATGGTGGTTGAAGGAGCATCGTCGGACGGCAGTCTCAGCCGCTTCAAGATTACCCTTCACGAGCGCACAAACCCGAACTATCGTGGGCCGGGTCATCACCAAGCCTGCGTGGCGCTCTGCACCGACATGGCCGAGCTTGTCGTCGAGAACCTCCAGTCAAAGCTAGGCGACCTTGACTCTCTTTCCGGAGTGAGACTATTTATTTCGGACGGATGGCAACCAAACTGGGAGTGAGATGCACGGCAGGCACAGTGCCAGGAGTGGTTGTTGTCGCTTGTGACGTTGTTCCGCGCAGATGAGTCCGACGAGATCCTACTAGGTCAGTTACCCTGTGTGTTACCCTGTTCCCCTTAGAAACCGCATGGTTAACTAAACCCGTGTCCTGTCTAGCCTTGCAGGCATTGACAATAAGCGGGCCTTTAAGGAGCTGCGGACTCTGTGTCCGGTCCTTGCCAGGGCGCCGAAGAGCGAGCGAAAGTTCCACACGGAACTCCATGCCATTCTCAAGACACCAGACTGGCAGCAAGCATACCCCAACCTCATCGGCCTTTGGGTGGCTATTGCAGTGCTTCCTCTCAGCACTGTCGAGTGTGAGAGAGGGTTCTCTCGACTGAATCTCATCAAAACGTGGCAGCGGGGCAATATTAAGGATTGCAGGCTTAGTGATCTGCTGTTTATTTCAATGCTAGACTATGAGCTAGATGTCCCTGGGGTAGTGGAGATTTGGCGCAGCTACAAGAAGCGCCGGCCAGTCACAGCTCCTGCTGCAAGACACAGGGAGGAGCCCCTGAGGCCTGGGAAGGAGCCTATAGATGAGTCAATAGTGGTGGCATGTGCTCCTGTAAAATCTCTGTTAGACCCTGATGCATAAATGTGAATTTTGTTAGTGCCTCGGCATCAGAGTAAAATTTGGGTGTTAGTCTGTGAGATCAGCGTTGAAAGTTAAATTCAGTCTGTACTTTCAAACTAAAAATTGCTGCCAACTCTGACAGCCAGAGTACCAGGAGGGGTGCACTATGAGCCCTCAGAGTGCCCCAAAACGAATCTAGGGGCCTGGTGGAGGGGGGTGGGGGAAGCATCTAAGGTCCTTCACTATTTGTAACAATTATTGTAGGGCTAGTATTATTTGAGCCTACCATAATCGGTGTTGGAGTAAGAAGGGAATTGGCTTAGCATTTCCGTAGGTGCAACAATATCGCACCCGTCACTATTGAAGCAGCGTTAGCAGTAGTATCGGATCAGCCCATACAAGGGCAGGAAGGTCAACAGTCGCAAAAGTGAACTGTCGCGACTGTTGACCATCTAGACCGACGACTCACGAGCGAAGAATAGCAACAGGCGTAACTGTCCATACAGTTTACACGCAACAACTCGATAACAGAGAAAATTGCAAAAGACGGAGTCACTGTAGAAATTGTTAGAGTGAGGATCTTAGATAGGATAGGAATGCTTTAGAAGAGTTTGGTAGCAGAAGTCTTGTTGTAGGTGTCAAACTACAATGCTACTTCTGTTGTGTAGGCTGTAGTGGGGAAGCCTATATGGGGTACAACCCAATTAGGGTTAGTACTTGTACTCTGTTTGATCTCAATGGAATCATTCCTGCTCGTTAGGTTCCGACATGGTTTCAGAGCAGTAGGTCCGTAAGACCGTTTTTTTTTCGCTCCCACCATTACCTAGTGACTGACTGCGGTTACCACGTTACCCCATGCCCTGTCCTGCACTGCGCCGTCAGCGTGCGTCACACTGCCCGTGTACGCCCTGCCCTACCCCGCGTCGTGCTGCCCCGCGCACGCCCTACCCTGCCCCGCGTCGCGCTGCCCCGCGCACACCCTGCCCTGGCCCGCGTCGCGCTGCCCAGCGCACGCCCTGTCTTGCCCCGCGTCGCGCTGCCCCGTGCACGCCCTGCCCTGCCCCGTATTGCGCTGCCCCGCGCACGCCCTGCCCTGCCCGGCGTCGCGCTGCCCCGCACACGCCCTGCCCTGCCCCGCATCCCGCTGCCCCGCGCATACGCTGCCCTGCCCCGCGTCCTGCTGCAGCCCGCGCCCTGCTGCCCTGCGTGTCACGCTCTGCTGCAGCCCGCGCGTCATGCTCTACTGCTCTGCGCGTCGCGCCCTGCTGCAACCCGCACGTCGCGCCCAGCTGCCCTGCGCGTCGCGCCCTACAGCAGCCCGCGCGTATCGCTCTGCTGCCCCGCGCGTATCGCTCTGCTGCCCCGCGCGTCGCGTTCTGCTGCAGCCCGCGCGTTGCGCCCTGCTGCCCCGCGCGTCGCGCCCTGCTGCAGCCCGTGCGTCGCGCCCTGCTGCCCTGCACAGCGCGCGCCCTGCTGCCCGCGCCGCCCAGGCCGAGCCGCGCCGCCCAGCCCGAGCCGCCCTGCCCAACCCGATCCGCCCTGATTCTCGTGCTACTGCTGCTGCTGGTGGAGGTGCTGCTAGGAGTGCTGGAGGTGCTGCAGCCTAGCCTCACCGAACCGCTCTGGTGCTCTTACTGCTGCTACTGCTGCTTGTGCTACTGCCTTCCCTCCGTACTGCCCTATTGGTCGCGCCTCCATACTTGCCCGCTATGACTTCACTTCGTAGTAGCGGTGGGAGTGGTGACAGCGGTGGTGGCAGCAGTGGGATTGGTGGCGACCGTAGTAGCAGTTGCTGTGGAGCTGTTCGGTGGGGAGTTTCTGGCGGTGGCCAGATGCAGCTGCAGCGGCGTCCGCGCGAGACCCTTCAGCCCAGCAGCTTCGTGAGTGGTACGCTCTAAGTGGGGGGACTTGGAGTACTGTCCGCTGCCCGTACGTCATTCGCACAGGTGATCAGGCTGGTCAGACTTGCGGGACAGTTGGTCACATATAGGCTCGCTGCTTCGTGTGTCTGAGCGACGCCTGGCGTGCAGTGTTTGGCAACGAGGCTGAGCTCCCCTACTGGCTAGAGCTGCTTCAAAACAAGGTGGATATCTTTGCTCTAGACTATGACACTATCCTCACTGCCATGTATGCTTTGACTATTAGTACCCAGGGTGACTTTTACCTGTGTGTGCCACCCGACCCTGATATAGCGACTGCTGCTTTAGGTGCTGGAGAGCCTGCTCTAGGTGGTGGTGAGTCTGCTCTCTCTGGTACTGCGCTTGCTGAGGCCTTGCACACCTTCACGCTTGACTCAGGTGCTTCCCGCTGCTTCTTTCGCGGCAGCACCATAGTCACACCACTCGCAGCACCGGTTGCACTCTCTCTGGCTGACCCCTCTGGGGGACCGGTTCGTGCACGTTCCTCCACTGTTCTCCCGTGTCTGGCGGTTCCGTCTGGCTCACTGTCAGGTCTTCACCTCCCCTCTTTCTCTACGAACTTGGTGAGTAACTCCGTCCTTCAGGATGCTTGGGTTCTTACCTTAATCCCTGGAGGACAGCGTGTGGCGATCTGCACGTGTGCACGGACGGGCCGTCAACTGGCCACATTCACCCGTCAGCCTGGGTCGAGCCTGTACACACTGACTACTGAGCCTCCTCAGGTAGCTGCGTTTGCGTATGCGTCAGGTCAACTAGCAGCCCCCTGTTCATGTCGTCTCCTGTCGCACCAGACTCTCCTTTGGCACCACCACCTTGGTCACCCCTCCCTGCCACGCCTCTGTGGCATGCACTCCCGCCTCCTTGTCTCTGGTCTTCCCAGGTCCCTGCCTCCCCTCCCACCCTCGCCTGCCCCTCCCTGCCTTCCCTGTGTCGAGGGGCGGCAGCGCGCCGCTCCTCACTCCTCCTCGTTTCCCCCGACAAATGCTCCCCTACAGACTCTCCACATGGACGTGTGGGGCCCAACCCATGTCCAGGGACAGGGCCGCGAGGGATACATCCTGCTGGTTGTTGACGACTACTCGCGTTACACCACGGTCTTCCCCTTGCGCAGCAAGGCGGAGGTCCCTGATGTTTTGATCCCTTGGATCCGCGCTGTCCGTCTCCAGCTCCGCGAGCGGTTCGACACGGACCTTCTTGTCCTTCATCTGCACTCTGACAGAGGTGGTGAGTTCTCCTCCGACCTCTTGCGGGACTTTTGTCGTGGGGAGGGCATCCTCCAGTCGTTCACGCTTCCGGCCTCTCCTCATAAAAATGGGATAGCTGAGCACCGCATTGGCTTAGTCATGGAGGTGGCTTGTACCTCCATGATCCATGCGGCTGCTCCCCATTTTTTGTGGCCGTTTGTAGTCCGGTACACTGCGCATCAGCTCAACCTCTGGCCCCGTGTCGGAGACCTCGCCGACACTGCGTTGGACGGGAGAGGTTGGCGATTCGTCAATGTTCCGGGTCTGGAATTGTCGTGCCTTTGTCCGCGATACCTCCGCGGACAAGCTCTCCTCCCGCGCCGTTCCCTGCGTCTTCCTTGGCTTTTCCCTCACGCCGTGTCCTATCCTCTCAGGACGTCATATTCGACGAGTCGGTTCCCTTTTACCGTCTCTTCCCCTACCGCACTGCCCCTCTTCCCCCCCTGCCGCTCTTCCTCGCTCCTGGTCCCCCTCCGGTAGACCCCCTCCCCCCTCAGAGTCCTGCTCCTTCAGGTGTGTCTCAGGTAGACCCACTCCCCTTGGTTGAGCCTGTCGAGGTCGCTCGTGACTCTGGTGCTGCTCGGGGTGCTGCGTCTGGGGGTGCTGCGTCTGGGGGTGCTGAGCCAGCGGTTGCGGAGCCTGATCGTGCGGAGCCTAGAGGTGTTGAGCCTGAGCGTGCGGAGCCTGGGGGTGCTGAGCCTGCGGGTTTGGAGCTTGGGGGTGTTGAGCCTGCGCATGCGGAGCCTGGGGGTGCTGAGTCTGGGGGTGCTGAGCCTAGGGGTCCAGCGTCTATACTACGGGAGCCTCTCTCACCACAACAGTTGCGCAAGTGGTACGCTTAGCGTTGTAGCCTTTGGAGTGGCGCTGCTGGAGCTGGAGGCCCTAGAGCTGCTAGTGCTCGAGGTGTTGGAGGTACTGGTGGTACTGGAGGTACTGGAGGTGCTGGAGCTACTAGTCCTGGAGGTCCCACTGGTGCCTCGCCCCAGCGGTCTAGCCGGCGGGAGCCTCTCTCACCACAGCAGTTGCGCGAGTGGTACGCTAGGCGCTGTACTCTTCGGAGTGGCGCTGCTGAAGCTGGAGGCCCTGGAGCTGCTAGTGCTGGAGGTGCTGGTGGTGCTGGCATTGCTGGTCTCGGGGGTGCTCGTGCTGGTGGCGTTGGAGCTGCCGGAGCTGGTGGTGCTGCTAGTGCTGGAGGTGTTGGAGGTAGTGGAGTTTCTGGAGCTGCCGGAGCTGGTGGTGCTATTGCTACTGGGGGTACTGGACTTGCTGGAGCTGCAGGTCCCGGCGGTGGTCGTACTGGAGGCACTGGAGTTGCCGGAGCTGGTGGTGCTACTGCTACTTGAGGTACTGGAGGTGCTGGAGCTGCTGGTCCCGGAGGTGCTCGTACTGGAGGCACTGGAGCTACCGGAGCTGGTGGTGCTGCTGCTACAGGAGGTACTGGAGGTGCTGGAGCTGCTGGTCCCGGAGGTGCTCGTGCTGGAGGTACTGCAGGTGCTGGAGGTGCTGGTCCTGGAGGTGCTTGTGCTGGAGGCACTAGAGCTGCCGGAGCTGATGGTACTGCTGGTGCTGGAGGTACTGGTGCTGCTGTTGCTGGAGGTGCTGGAGGTGCTGGAGGTGCTGGAGCTGCTGGTCCCCGAGGTGCTCGCACTGGAGGTACTGGAGCTACTGGAGCTGGTGGTGCTGCTGGTGTTGGAGGTGCTGGAGGTGCTGGAGGTGCTGGGGGCGCTGGAGCTGGCCGTACTAGTTCTGGAGGCACTGTGCCGCGGCGCCAGTTTTTCGCTCCACCATCGCCGTCGTCTCTGCCACCACCTGGCTCGGTACTTCGCCAAGTTCTTAGTCTCCCGTCTTCTACTGGCCTTACTCCTCCCTTTTTGTGTCCACCGCCTGACCAGTCGCAGCCACAGTTACAGCCAGACTCCCCGCTGCCTGCTCCTTCTCCTTACACTGAGCAGACAGACTTATAGAGCATCGTGAGCCTGCGTCTCGCCCTACCTCACCTGTTCGCGCTGGTCGTACTGGCATCGTGCTCTGCGTCCGCATCCTCCTCCTGTCCCCGGCAGTCACTATATGACACTTCGTCCTTCCTCTGTTCCACTGCGAGTTAACCTGCCGTCACTGAGCTGCCAGTCCTACTATTACGCGTCTCCTGGCCACTGTTGTCACTGACCCTTCGGATGAGTCCACTGCTGCGTCTGCCCTAGTCAGTGAGCTTATTGACTTTGCTGCTGCTTGTTGTCTCGACTACGTCGCTAGTCTTGTTGCTGAGTCTGAGTCTGTCTCTCCTCGGTCCGTCGGGGGTGAGTATGCTCTTGGCACAGACGTCCTTGAGGAAAGGCAGGAGAACTTTGAGTGTCTTGCAGCTGCTGTACCTCATCTCGTGTCCATGCTGCTTGCACTTGAGGGAGACCCGGACTCTCCAGACATCCCGACCCCGCGCTCTTACGCAGAGGCCATGGACGCAAGGATGGCACCATGGAAGTTTACAAGCACTTACGTCGACGCAGTTCCCCCCTCCTGGGGCAAACATATCGATGGCATGTGGATTTTTAGGGTGAAGCGGCCGCCGGGTTCTCCGCCTGTCTTCAAGGCTCGTTATGTTGCACGGGGCTTTAGTCAGCGACAGGGAGGTGACTTCTTCCAGACCTTCTCCCCTACCCTGAAGATGACCACTCTTTGGGTGCTGCTGCACGTCGCTGCTCAGCGTGACTACGAGCTTCACTCTCTTGACTTCAGCACAGCTTTCTTACAGGGCAGCCTGCACGAGGAGATCTGGCTGCGCCACCCACATGGCTTCACTGGGTCGTTTTCTGCAGGTACCCAGAGGAGCCTCCGGCGGCCAGTCTACGGTCTCCGACAGGCGCCTCATGAGTGGCACGACACACTGAGAATAACACTTTTGGCTCTTGGGTTTGCTCCGTCGACTGCTGACCCGTCGCTGCTTCTGTCCACCGACACTTCTCTGCCGCCATTCTACATCCTCGTGTACAACGACGACTTGGTCTTTGCCATTGCTGCCACTGAGGCACTCGCCCTTGTGAAGTCGGAGCTACAGAGGAGACACACGTGCACAGACCTAGGTGAGATGCGCAGCTAACTTGGCTTGCAGACCACCCAGGACAGATCACGCCGCACCATCACCCTGACTCAGTCACACATGGTGCAGCAAGTCCTTTGGCGCTTCGGCTACACTTGGTCCTCGCCACAGTCCACCCCTCTGCCTACCGGTCACCCGCTCTCAGCTCCACCTTCGAACGAGTCCGTAGAGTTGAGTGGCCCGTATCCAGAGCTTGTGGGCTGCCTCATGTACTTGATCACCTGCACTCGACCTGACCTTGCTTACCATCTCAGCATCCTGGCACACTACGTTGTGCCTGGGAGACACCGACCAGAGCACACGGAGGCCGCTAAGAGGGTGTTACGCTACTTGTGCAGTACGTCGGGCATGGGGCTCGTGCTTGGAGGACAGAGTCGAGTTGTTCTCACTGGCCACACAGACGCGTCTTGGGTTGACGACTTGGCTACGCAGAGGTCGTCACAGGGTTACACTTTCAGCCTTGGCTCCAGCTCTGTTTCTTGGCCGTCTACCCGCTCGTCTTCTGTTCTCAGTTCCAGTTGTGAGGCTGAGATCTACGCAGGGGCCATGGCTGCACACGAGTTACGCTGGCTCACCTACCTGCTGACCGACTTGGGAGAGCGGCCTAGTTCTTCCCCAGTTCTGTACGTAGACAACAAGGCCATGATTGCCTTGTGTCAGGAGCACAGACTGGAGCACGGGATGAAGCACATCACTCTGCGTTACTTCCTTGCTCGAAAGTTGCAGCAGCGTGGATATCTTCAACTTGCTTCCGTGGCCACTCGGGCCAACACTGCTGATATATTCACCAAGGCACTTCAGCCTCGTGATCATCAGCGTTTCTGTACTGTTTTAGGCCTTGTGCCAACTTTGCCTCACTTGCTCACTTTGTGACTTTGCTTGTACTATGATCTATATACTTGTACCTACATGCTTACACTTGCTAGGTTGTGATCACTATACTGCTTGTTCCCATATATATAACTCTTCATGTTAACTGACCTTGTGGTTACTTGCTTGTGCTCAGAGTGTGTGGTGACTTCGTGATCCACCCTGAGCTTGCTTTGCTTCTCTTGACTGTTCTTGTGACCCCTTGTTCTTCCCCGCTTTGCCTATGGGGGTGTGTCAAACTATAATGCTACTTATGTTTTGTAGGCTGTAGTGGGGTAGCCTATATGGGGTACAACCCAATTAGGGTTAGTACTTATACTCAGTTTGATCTCAATGGAATCATTCTTGCTCGTTAGTTTCCGGCTGTAGGAACTCAGGTCATAGTGAATGTAGCTGACCAAGTTGATAAAACAAATATTACACACGTAACAAATAGTCCTAGCTAGCCATGTACTCTGAGGGGTACATTTCCTTATTCATTCTACACTGACTCTGACTGCTGCACTTCTTTCTTGTTACCGAGTCGCTGTACGTAACCTATACGTACGGTTACGCCTGTTGCCATTCCTCGATGGTAAGTCCAGATGGTCAACAGTTGCGTCAGTTGACTTAGCGACTGTTGACCTTCCTTCCCTTGATACGGGCTGATCCGATACTGCTGCTAGCGCTACTTCAATAGTGGCGGATGCGATGCTGCTGCACGTACGGAAATGCTAAGTACAATTCCCTTCATACTCCAACACTCCCCTTCATTCCTGGAGGTGCGCCACGTGGCCCTTTCGAACGACTCCACACAGGTCCGAGCAGTGTTGAAACTTCTGACGTGGCAGTTTCTTCGTTAGAAAATCAGCTGCCATCTCGCCGATTGGGCAGTAGGTGAGCTGGATCTTCCCTTTGTCGATTTTGTCTTTGACGAAGAAGTAACGCAAGGCGATGTGTTTCGTGCGGTTGACGAAGCCTGACTTGTTTGCAATTTTGATCGCACTCTGATTGTCGCAGAGTAACTTGAAGGACCCGTTCATCGCCATCTTCGTTTCGTGTAGGAGCTCTGTGAGGTAGAGTCCTTCACGAACTGCTGCGCTTGCTGCGATGAATTCTGCTTCTGCTGACGAAAGGGCGATAAGCTCCTGCTTCAGTTTGTTCAAGGAGATGGTTCCTGCACGCTCAAGTTTGAACATGAAGCCTGTGCGGGACCTCCTGTTATCTGCGTCCCCAACGTGATATGCATCTACGTAGCCAGTAAGTTGTAAGGTAGCCATTAGGTTTGCCGTGTAGGTGAGGCCGACATCGGGCGTAGAGATAAAGTACTCTAAGGTGCTGCGCAGGTCTGCCAGGTTCTCCCCTTCAGGTCGTCGCAGGTACTGGGCGAGCTGGCTGGCGATGTAGGATAAGTCTAGGCAGCATGTGACGGCGGCGGACAATAGGCACCCGAGTTGCTGCTGGTAAAGGCGGTGATCGGCCGGGGAGAGCGAGGTAGTGTCGGGCTCGTGGTTAGGTGGAGGAGTTCGAAACGGGGTAGTGGCGGCGACTGGAGCGATGCCGAATTTCTTAGCGAGGGTTTTGGCGTACTTCGCGGCAGAGAGGTGGATCGTATCAGCGGTCTGGGTGACGTTGAGGCCGAAAAGCCTAGAATTCGGTGCACTCAACCTAGTTCGGTGCCTATAACTATAATAATATAGTAAATGTAACGAGCCTAGGATTTCTAGCAAAAGCAAGCAAAACAAAATAAAGCTAAGCTAGATAATGCATAATAAAGCAGAATCAAGCTAGGAAATTATAGCAAAGCCGTCGTACTCTCACGCGTCCCCCCCTCAAAGCTGGGTGGCGTGAGATACACCCTGCTTGACAAGATAGTCCTTGAGAGCACGACGTGCGTTGCCAATATCAGCAGCAGCAACCCAACTGTCCTCTGATGGGTCATATCCCTTCCAGCGTATCAGGAACTCGAGTGTGTTGCTGCGTCTGCATCGATGAGCGAGCACTCGTTCCACCTCGTACTCTGGTTCATCCTGTACGAGAACAGGTGGTGGTGGCGGTAGCTGTCGTCCTGTGAACTGTTGGTTGGGGTCCTTGTAGGGTTTCAGCAGCTGAACATGGAAAGTGTTGTGAAGCTTCCACATAGTAGGTAAGCGCAAGCGGAATGTAACTGGTGTCACCTGTGCCTCAACGAGAAAAGGACCACAGAAGCGAGGCCGGATTTTGGATGGTAGGTGAGACAGGTTCAAGTTGCGCGTGTCGAGAAGCACCTGATCTCCGACTGCTATGGTGTGATCACGTCGCTAGCGATCGGCATACTGCGGAGTTCTGCATCGTGGTGAGACGTCGCTGAGTCTTCTCCCATAGCTGCTGCATGGTGGTGACGAAGTCGTGTGCGACTTGGACGTGTGCCGGTGTAGTTGGCTGCTGTGGTGTAAGTGGTTCCCGTCCGTAGCACAGGAAAAAAGGATATTTTTCTGTGGCCGCATGCGACGCGTTGTTGTAAGCGAACTGAAGCGTTGGTAACTATTGATCCCTGTGGCTGATGTCGTCCTTGCAAGCTGTGCGTAGTAACTGTTCAACCACCTGATTGAGTCGCTCAGTCTGTCCGTCAGTCTAGGGGTGGTACGCTGAAGACATCGCAAGCTTAGTCCCCAACAGTCCCATGAGTTCCCTCCAGAACTTACTAGTGAATTTTGGGTCTCTGTCTGAGATGAGTGTAGCGGGGATGCCGTGGATGGTGATGATGCGGTCGAAGAAGAGGCGAGCAGTTGCTTCAGCTGTAGCTGTGGCATTTTTCGGGATGAAGTGACCCATTTTAGAGAACTTATCGATCACCACGAGTATAGCGTCATGCCCTCGTGAGGTCGAAGGAAGTCCCGTGATGAAGTCGAGGCTAACGACTTGCCATGGCTGCTCCGGTACGGGTAGAGGCTGAAGTAAACCTGTTTTTTTTCTGCTTGCTGCTCTTCATCCGCTGGCACGTGTCGCATGAGGTGACGAACTGCTGCACGTCTGCTGCCATCCGGGGCCAGTAATAATACTTTGCTATTCCCGCTAACGTCTTGTTGCTCCCGAAATGTCCCGCGTATGCCACATCGTGGAACTCCTCCAATAAGATCTGTCGGAGCGGGGCATAGTTCGGTACCCAAATCTTTCCCGATCCCTTTCTTACAGCTAAGTCCTTCTCCCACTGTAACAGCTTCTGGTTCTGTGCTGTAGCGATCTCTGCGTCCACGGAGTACCCATGTTGGAATAGACCCTTGAGTAGAGGGTTCATCCCGTCGAGCTGGATGCCTGCTACATGTCCGGGGCGGCTCAACGCGTCTGCCTTGTTGTGTAGCCCAGGCTTGTAGACGATGTCGTAGTGGAAGTGGGTCTCCAAGAAGTCCACCCACCGCACCTGTCGTCGTGAGAGCGTAGGCTGCGACTTCAGGTACTTGAGACTGCAGTGGTGAGTATAGACTGTAGTCTTGGCTCCCTCTAGGTAACACCTCCCTCTAGGCTGTGACTATCGCTAAGGCTTCCTTGTCATGGATGGGGTAGTTCAGTTCTGCTCCGTGTAGCTTTTTACTGAGGTAGGCGATGGGCTGCAAACCGTGTCCGTGATCCTGCATCAGTATTGCTCCGACTGCTTGGTCACTAGCGTCTGCTTCCACCACGTAGTCCTTGTTTGGATCCGGTAGGATGAGTACTGGCGCTGTATTCAGTGCTGTCTGTAGCTGCTCCATGGCTTGTTGTTGAGGAGTATCCCATTTGTAGGGCGTATCCTTTTTCAGTAGGTCGGTCAGTGGCGCTGCTGTCTTAGCGTACTGTGGCACGAACCTGTTGTAGTAGTTGGCGAAGCCTAGGAACTGCTGCAACTCCTTCACGTTCTCCGGTACTTTCCACTTCTTGACAGCTTCAATTTTCCGCGGGTCCACGTGTACGCCCTCTGCACTCACCATGTGCCCGAGAAACTGCACCTTCTTCAGGGCGAAGTCGCTCTTTGACAGCTTCACGTAGAGTTTGTTCTTCCGCAGGATCTCGAACACTTCCCGTAGTTGCTCCACGTGCTCCTTCATGGTTTTGGAGTAGATCAGTATGTCGTCCAGGTACACCACCACGCACTCCTCCAGCAGGGGCCGTAGGATGTGGTTCATCTCCGCCTGGAACGTCGCCGGTGCGTTGCAGAGTCCGAACGGCATCACCAAGTATTCGTAGGAGCCGTATCTGGTACGGAATGCCGTCTTGTGGATCGTGTTGTCCGCCATCTTGATCTGCCAGTAACCCGACCGTAGGTCCAGCTTCGAAAACACCGCCGCACCACGCAGTTGGTCTAGAAGATCGTCTATGCGCTGTATGGGGTATTTGTTCTTGACTGTCTGTTTGTTCAATGCCCGGTAGTCAATGCACATCCGTAAACTACCGTCTGGCTTTGGAGTGAAGAGAGCCGGTGCGCCGTAGGGAGAGGTAGATGGGCGGATCAGTTTTCTGTCCAGTAGATACTCAATCTGCTTCTTCATGTCTATCAGTTCAGTCGGACTCAGTCGGACTCACGTGAGACGGGTTTCGCACCTGGTTCCTCCACGATCTCGTGCTAGTTGGTTTGCGCTGGAGGCACTCCTGCAGGTAGGTCGTCTGGCATGATATCCTTGTACTGATCCAACACCTCCTTTACTGCTGCAGGTAGCTCCGAGTTCGGCTTTTCCTCCTCTGCTGCTGTCATAACCAGTGCTAAGTAACCCGTGTTACTCTCGTTCACTGTCCGTTCGAACCGTGCTAGAGTCGTTTCAGGAACGTCTCCTGTATCCGTCCAGCTTCGCAGCTCCACACGTTTCCCATTGTTATAGATGCACGCCTTCCGGTTGTCCCAGTCTATCTCGGGGTTGAACCGCTTCAGAAAATCACGCCCCAAGATGAAGTCTAATCCCTTGATGTTCGTGATCGGCAACGTCGGCTTCCACCTTAACGCTCCTATCTGTAGCTGCAGTGTTGACTCGCCGTGGATGGGAAGCTTCGTACCGTCCACCATCGTTGCTGTAAACTAGGTCTCCTCCGATGATTCTCCGATTGTCTCCAACGTCCCGCAGTCGCACACCGAGTGGGACGCACCACTGTCCACCAGTGCCTGGAGGCGTCGCCCGTTGTAGATCACCTCGAGTACTAGTGGCTGTTGCCGCTCCGAGTAGCTGTAGATGGTGTTGCTTACAGGATCATAAGGTAGATCAAATGTATCGTCCCTTGGTCCTGCGCTCGAAGCTGCTGACTCCATATCACTTTTCAACCTAGCAGGGTTAGAAGGATTTATCCGAGGCTGGAACAGCTTCTCCTGTGCCTGGAACCTTCCCCTAAGCCTTTGCATCGGTGTGGGCTTTGCCTGTGGGGAACAGGGAGCCTTTGAACAGTGCTGCTGGGAGAGAATATGAACTCCTCGGAACGCTCGACCCTTATCAGCGCTCCGGAGTAGGGTCCCCATGTTACCCGGTACCGGTTTAATTTCTGACTCTCCCTTAATAAAGGTTTGAAAACCACGATAAGTAATATGCTTACTTGTCGAGGTGTACGGCTGGAGTTTCCCGGTCGGTGCAGGGTCTTGTTTCGCGGAGTCTCCATTTGTCTCGGCGTTTTTCCCTGAAGCCGACTGGTCGTGACATTTTAATTTTGCGCCACCGTATTCTCCCTTTTCCGCCCTCTCCGAAGTTGCTACGTTGTCCGTTTTCTGCTTCGGGGGTGCCACACTGTTCTTGTCCCTCAGCTCCGCACGTACTTTCATCATTTTCCAACATGCCAAGATACGATGTCATGTAGCGCCGCAAAATTCGCACGTCTCATTTTTTGCTAGCCGCTGCGTCGCATCGTCCTTGTCGTTCTCCATCGGGTCGGCAGTCGTGGGTGGTGCCAATCGCTTCGTGCCACTATTTGGCCGGTTGCGTCGTGTTCCGTAGTAGCAACTGTTCAACGCGTCGAACTGTCCGATCAGTGCTGCCCGAAACTGCGCCCACGTCTCTTCGCCTTGGACAAATCTATTGCTAATCCACTCTAGAGCTGGGCCTCGTAACAGTGTTGCTGCGAGCCGTATGCGCAATGCGTCTTGGGTGAGGGTCGTGTCAGAATGTTATTGTTCTCTAGCCTGCAGTGGGGTACTCTGTAGCGAGTACAACCCCCTAGGGTTTCCTATATGTATCCTGCTGCTTTCTAGTGAACATCCTCCTTTTGCTTATTCTCTCTTGTCTAGCTAGGGCTTACCTAGCTATGGCTCCTACTCATGCCTACGATTCTAACATGGTATCAGAGCACTCACGCTCCTGGCCTGTGGGCCCTACTGCTGCTTCCGCTGCTACTCTGTGTGTTGCACGCCCCGTGGCGTGCGACGGATTTCTCTTCCCGCCGCGCGCTCGGAGCGTGCGGCGGTTTTCTGCCCGCCGTGCGCCCCGAGGCGCGCGGCGGTTTTCTGCCCGCCGTGCGCCCCGGGGCGTGCGGCGGTTCTCTGCCCGCCGTGCGCCCCGAGGCGCGCGGCGGCCTTCTGCCCCGTCGGTCCGCGCGTCGCCCCCGGGGGGCGCTTCGACGGGCGACGGGGACCAGCCCGTCGTCCCCCGTCACCCGTCCTGGCCAGCGCGGGCTGCGCCAGCCCCGAGCGCGGCCCGTACGGGCTGCGCCCGGCCCGCGCGCGGCCCGTACGGGCTGCGCCAGGCCCGCGCGCGGCTCGGGCCGCCTGCGCGCGGTTCGTCGGGCTGTGCCAGGCCCGTGGGCGGCCCGTTCCTCTCTGTCCCTGAGCTGCTCGCTGTCCCCCGTGCTTCTGACGGTGCCCCACCCCTACTGCTGCCCGTTCTCCTGAATTAGGGTTTGGGGGTAAGGAGTGTGGGGGTGGCGGTTGTGTGTTACTCCCCTTGCTCCTCCTCCTCCTTGGTCTCCCACTGCTGCAGCTGCCGCTGAGGGGGGTGGGTGTGTGGGAGCCTAGGGTTTAGGGTTTAAGGGGGGTGCTGTAGGAGTGGAGTTAGGGGTTCAGCAGGGGGTGTGTGTCGAGGGTGTGGGGCAGTTGGAGGAGGTTGTGTGGAGGTAGCGGTCGTGTCGCCTGCAGCGCCTGTAGTCCGTCGCCCTTGCTTCGGTAGCCAGTGAGCCTGTTGCACCAGTCGCCAGTGGGTCCGTTGTTCCTGCCGCTCGTCTATAGCCGCGGAGCCAGTTACTCCAGTAGTCCGTCGCCCTTGCTTCGGTAGCCACTGAGTCAGCCGCTCCTGTGCCCGTGCCTCTGCAGCTTCAGTCGTTGCCTCCTATCTTCTCTCCTTCCACAGTTCCTCCTCCTCCTCACTTGCCCTCTGCGACTGCCCCTAGCTTTACTTGTGCATGTGAACCTGCTCTAGGACTACTTGCTCTGCTGATTATACCCCACTTTGACTATGGGGGTGTGTCAGAATGTTATTGTTCTCTAGCCTGCAGTGGGGTACTCTGTAGCGAGTACAACCCCCTAGGGTTTCCTATATGTATCCTGCTGCTTTCTAGTGAACATCCTCCTTTTGCTTATTCTCTCTTGCCTAGCTAGGGCTTACCTAGCTATGGCTCCTACTCATGCCTACGTTTCTAACAGGTCGTGCATCCAACGGCTTCGAAGAACTTTTCTAGTACAGCTACAAATCGACGGACGTCGCTCCCTTTCGTGCTAAGATCGAACGCCTCTGGTTGCCTCAGCTTCTCTGCTTCGAGGTTAACTGTAGCTGCTGCCGTTGTCGCAGGTACAATTGTCGGTGTCGCCGCCGTCGCTGCTGCTGCTGCTGCTACGGCTACCGATTGGTTCGCTAGGAGTTTTTTCGAGTCGTGGGAGCGCCGCACGTATCTGCTTATGCTCAGCACGTAACTCCGCGATTTTTTCTATAAAGAAATCTCTATTTCCCTCCCTTTTGGCGATTTACAGAAAGATGCGCGACGAAAATAATTGATTTATGGGTGCTGGTCGACTTACTGCGAGTCGAATCGACTGTAGAATCGACGAGCTCAAAATTTGTACGTCGCGCAAATCTCCCTTCGGCAAAATTCGCGTCCGATCTCGGCCGTTGAAGAAAAACTCGATCTGACGGTCAAAACTCCAACCTTTTTCGGTGAAACTTTCTGGGCCGTTGAGATTGAAAGCGATCAAACGGTTGAAACTCCAACCTTTTCACCAATATTCCTGAGGGGTGTTCAAAACCGAATCGAGGGGGACTTAGAAAAATTGCGCGGAACTGGTTTTACATACCTGTATCGGCGCTTTTGTCATCGCCCCCGCGGTTTTAAAAGGCCGGAACTAAGTGGTTGAAGACCTCGCGTGTAGACCTGCTCTACGACCAAGTGTGAGGATCTGGTTCAGGAAAGATAAATCTATTGAATGAATCACCTGGGTACAAGGCGAGGCTATAGATAGGCTCGACACAAAGGCAGTAATCCTCGTGTTACTAGAAGGTTCCGCGGGTCGCGAAGCGTCCCGAACGGGTCCTTCCCGCATTCGGTAGAAGGCAATTCGGTGGCAACCGAAAAGCTTAGAATTCGGTGCACTCAACCTAGTTCGGTGCCTATAACTATAATAATATAGTAAATGCAGCGAGCCTAGGAAATCTAGCAAAAGCAAGCAAAACAAAATAAATCTAAGCTAGATAATGCATAATAAAGCAGAATCAAGCTAGGAAATCATAGCAAAGCCGTCGTACTATCACAAGGCGGGGGCGAGATTTGTGGACGACGATCTTCCGGTTGTATGACTTCTCATTCTTCGAAGTCGGTGTCGCTGATCGCCACTCCCCTTGTCTTGAGGCGGAGATACTCCCTACTGTTTGTTGTGATGGGAATGAGGTGAGGACCGTACTGCGTTAGCGATTCTTCTTCCTCTGCTTCTGGTGCCTCCTCAGTAGATTCTGGTTCTTCTGCTTCTTTTGCTGCAGGTCCTTTGTCTGCAGGATTCGTGGTTGAGGCAACGGGTACAGCAAGTGCGCGGAAGGTTCCATCGAGGTCGGGTCGCTGATAATCGGTTTCTTCTGGATTGCTCCACCTTGGTGGTGATGGATGGCCGGGTGGATCAAGAACGAGAATGTATTGATTATCGCCGGAGTTCTTGGGTGACTCGAAGTCGAGCACGAATACTCCTTCCGTGCTTGTCGCCTTTCCGATGAAGATTCCACCGTATATTAAGTGAAGCTCGTTTTCGGTTGTTTGCAGGCCGACCCTGCACTTCATCAGCTGGTCAAGGGACAGAAGGTTGTACTGGAGCTCAGGTACGACGAGGACGTCGCTGATGTGGATGCAGTAGCCAGTGTCATGTGATTCCAGTTGAATCTGACCACGACTCCTGGCGCAAATGGTCTGGCTGTTGGCGATGGTGATCTCCACCTCGTTGAAGAGTGCTTCGCTGTTGAGGATGAAGACGCTTGACGACACCATGTGTTGGCCGCAACAACTGTCCAAGAATCATTTGTTAACCTCCTTCTTCGCCTTGGCGAGGTTTGTGAGCTTCTGTATAATGTGATGCTCCATGTCGCGCTCCTGTTCATAGTCGTAGTAACATCCTTCTTTGTCGTACGCGATGCATGCTGGTGGAGATTCCTGGATCCACTGCGGCGCTTCCCAGTCGTACTGCATACGTCCAACTGTCAGCTCGTCGTACATCGGATCGTTCTCTTCTTCGTCTTCAACCGATCCTTTAGGTCGCTCGTGAGGTGGGTCTGCAAACATGCCTTCCCAACTTCGGAAGAAGCGGTAGTATGGGTTTGGGCGAGGCTGTCCTCGACGCACCATGCAAATTAATACCTTGCTCTTGCCCTTGTCGTTTGTGTTTGGCGACGGCTGGTGGCGACACTGTCTGGTTGCGTCTTGGAGCTCCACCTTGATGGTGGGTTGCGGCACCCTTTTGGTTGTTGTTGCCGTTCAGCTTCCAACAGTCTTGGATTGCATGCCCTGTCTACTTGCAGTATTTGCATAAGAGTATTTTCTTGTCCAGTGGCGCTTGCGGATAGAAAGCAATCTTTTCCTTCTTGTTCCCTCTCTCATTGTATAGGTCAATCTCCTTTTCCTCGGAAAGGCGCATGGAGCAGAGGGCAATTTCGCTAAGGGTTCTTTGCGTACGAAGGAGCGACTTGCACCGGCGCCATTCCGGGCTCAATCCAGAGAGGATGATGGTGTTGAACATGTCGTCAGGAAAGTTCCCACCGCTTTTCCTGAATTGATCTCTCAGGTTCCTGTAGCGGTTGATGTATGGTCTGGCCTTTTCGCCGAGAAACATCTTGACATTGTTCAGCTGGTTGAGCAGGAGACTAAGTGTCACCGAATCCATTGCCATGTGGCAGGTGCGCAGGTGTTTCCAGGACTGTTGCGCGGGTGCCCACTCGTTCTTGAAGGGGCGAATGCTCAACTGTTGTTCAGGCGACAGATTCCGAATCAAGACAGTGAAGGCCAGGAGCGATTCGGTGTAGTACTGCGTTTTCTCCTGAGGTGAGCCGTTGGTCGAAAATAAGTACGAACCATTGTAATACATCCAGATCTGAGCGCCTTGAGCTAGTAGCTCAAATTCGAAGCTCCAGGTGCAGAAGTCTTGACCGTCAAAGGGTTTTGTTGTCCTGAGCTTCGATGTTGATAAAAACTTGCACTGCATTGACGCCATTGCTTCGTAATGCATCTGTTATGCTTATGCAGATCCTTGGGCTCCGCTGTTGTCGAAGGTGAAGGATCGTTCAGATCCAGCTCCTTGGGGATCGGGAGGTCTTCGAGCGTAGCTGGAGCCGTCGATGCTCATCGGCTGATGGCTTTCCAGGGCGCTGATGCGGGAGATCAGCTGCTCGAGGAGCGCTGTATCCACGGTCGTTGTGGTAGAAGCGACATTGGTGGAGGGTTGTACTGGATTTTCTCTAGCCTCTCCGCAATCTGCGCCTGGCATGATGTTGTCCTTGATGTAAGATTTAAGTTATGAAAGAAGCTTGTTTTGAAGCCCCTTTAGCAGTTGATATAATCCAAACTAGCTCTCATACCATGTTAGAGTGAGGATCTTGGATAGGATGGGAATGCTTTAGAAGTGTTAGGTAGCAGAAGTCTTGTTGTAGGAACTCAGATCATAGTGAATGTAGATGACCAAGTTGATAAAACAGAGATAACACACATAATAAATTGTTTCGGCTAGCCATGTACACTGAGGGATACATTCCCTTATTCTAACTGCTTTACAGGCATTTCTATAGTGACTCTGACTGCTGCACTTCTTTCTTGTTACCGAGTTGCTGCATGTAACCTGTACGTACGGTTACGTCTGTTGCCATTCCTCGATGGTAAGTCAACCGTCGGTCCAAATGGTCAACAGTCGCGACAGTTGACTAAGCGACTGTTTGGTAGCATAAGTCTTGTTGTAGGAACTCAGATTATAGTGAATGTAGATGACCAAGTTGATAAAATAGAGATAACACACATAATAAATTGTTTTGGCTAGCCATGTACTCTGAGGGATACATTCCCTTATTCTAACTACTTTACAAGCATTTCTACAGTGACTCTGACTGCTGCACTTCTTTCTTGTTACCGAGTTGCTGCATGTAACCTGTACGTACGGTTATGCCTGTTGCCATTCCTCGATGGTAAGTCAACCGTCGGTCCAGATGGTCAACAGTCATGACAGTTGACTAAGCGACTGTTGACCTTCCTGCCCTTGATACGGGCTAATCTGATACTGCTGCTAGCGCTGGTCCAATACTGCTTCTAGCGATGCTTCGATAGTGGCGGATGCAATGCTGCTGCACCTACGGAAATGCTAAGTACAATTCCCTTCATACCCCAACAGTAAATGCCTGTAAAACGGTTATAATAAGGGAATGTAGCTCTTAGAGTACATGGCTTGTTAGATATATTTATTGTGTGTAATTCTATCTTTTTATCAAACTTGTCATCTAGATCACTATGCACAAGGTTCCTAATACAAGACTTCCGTTACCAATTCTCTAAAGGTATACCTATCCTATACAAGATCCTTTACACTGTAACATAGTATGAGAGCTAGTTTGGATAATAGAAACTGCTAAGTCTTCAATATAAAACAAGCTTTGTGATAACTTATCCTTACCTCAAGAGCAAGCATCATGCCAGGCGCAGATCGTGGTGACGCTGGAGAAAATCCAGTACTTCCTTCCACGAGTGTCACCTACGGAACGACAAATATGGATTCAGCACTCTTTGAGCAGCTCATTTCCCGCATGAACGCTCTGGAGAGCCATCAGGCAATGAGCATCGACGGCTCTAACTACGCCCGAAGACCTCCCGATCCTCAAGGAGCCCAGTCCGAGTGATCCTTCACCTTCGACAATCGCGGAGCTCGAGGACCTGCGCAAGCACAACAAATGCATTACCAAACAATGGCGTCAATGCAGAGCAAGTTCCTTTCGACGTCAAAGCTCAGGACAATCATGCCCTTCGATTGGAAGTATTTATACACCTGGAGCTTCAAATTTGAACTCTTGGCTCAAGGCGCACAGATCTGGATGTACTACGACGGATCCTACGCATTCCCGGTCAATGGCTCACCTCAAGAGAAGACACAGTATTACAACGAGTCGCTGTTGGCCATCACGGTCTTAGCTTCGTAGGTGAGGCTGGCGTCTGGAGTAGAGATGAAGTACTGAAGTGCTCGGCGAAGATCCAGTAGATTCTCCCCTTCAGGTCGCTTCAGGTACTGTGCGAGCTGGCTTGCGACGTAGGAGAGATCAGGCTGACACGTCACAATGTCAAACAGGCGGCACCCCAGCTGCTGTTGATAGAGCCGATGATTATCGATGAAAAGCGGGGTGGTATCGGGTTCGTGATTAGGAAGAGGAGTGCGGTAGGGGGTGGTGAGATTAATCGGTGCGACAACAAATTTCTTTGCGAGCGTTTCCGCATATTTAGCGGTGGAAAGGTGAATGGAGGTGGCGGACTGAGTGATGTTGAGGCCCAGGAATTGCGTGACGTTGTGATTGATTGTCACCTCTAGCTTCTCTTTGATATCTACCTCAGATTGGTCCAGCAGCTCCGTGTCGCCGCCGGTGTAGAGGAGATCGTCGACGTAGGTGACGAGAAGGATGAACTTGCTGCACGACTCCTTCCGGTAAATCCCAAGATTATTTGGTCGTTGTTTGAATCCGAGCTCCGAGAGGACGGTGTGCAGGTACTGCTGCCACAATCGAGGCACCTGCTTTATCCCATATAGGGATTTTTTGAAGAAGGCAGACAACGACGTCGCTTTCCTCGAATGCATGCGGTTGCTGAACGAAGTCGATGGCGTCGACGGGAGCATACAAGAATGCACTGTCGATGTCGATTTGACGGAGTGGCCGCTGTTTGACGGCTGCGATGCAGATGAGGATGCGCACCGAGGTATGTCATCTAACAGGCGTGTAGGTAAGGTCGAAGTCCACCATGTGAGTTTGCTCGAACCCGCTCACCACCATCTTGCCTTGTATTTGTCAATGGAGCCATCCGCGAGTGTTTTGATGCAAAAAAACCCTATTTTCGCTGAGAACTTTTCTCCCCTTTGCTGACGATCGTGAAACCAGTTTCCACGTTTTGCGGCTCTTCAGTGCCGCGACTTCTGCGGCCATGGCTGCCTTCCACTTCTTGCTGTCGGGACCGGACAGGGCCTGACGAACAGTGGTGGGTTCCTTGTGGGAGGCGTGGCAAACAGCAACTGCGAGCCCGAGGATACGGAGACCAGTTTCTTTGGTCTTTTTGTAATGAAGGCGATCGTAGTCGTGGAAGCTGGTTACTTCGATGACGTTGTCATCACTGTCATTGCCGATGCGAAGGGTGTCTTGCGAGGTGTTTGGTGGTGGTAACTCGGCATCCGGGGATCTGCGCGTTTCACTGGTGTAGTTTGTGGGCTTCGCGAAGTGTATTGGCAGGATCAAATTGATGAACAAGTATGAATGTCGGAGTCCGGAGTGGGCTTGTAAGGTGGATATTAGGATATGGATCCGTTGGTGTGTTGTCTGCTTCGTCAGCGTCCTCCGCCAGGTCTGCTTCATCATTTGATGTGGCGAAGCTGCGATGTTCCTTGAAAATCCTTTCTGGTGCCTTGTCAGCTTCGCGGTGTTCCTTGAACAGTGGCAAAGTCAGCTTCTCGTAGAAGGTGCAGTCACGTGATTTCGTCACATCGTGTGTCACGGAGTCCAGCATCACCTTGTATTATTTTACGATCTCGAGGTGAATGCCCCAGCGTGCCCTGTCAGCAAATTTTCCGGTGCGTGCTGTACTGTAACATGCAGCCAAACACTCAAAGCTGACACGTGTCCGCCTTTTTGCACGTCCAAGCCCTGTAGGGAGAATTGTTGTTCTTAAGGCTTCGGAAGGACAGCAAGTTGTGCAGCCGGACAGCGTGGTTCATCGCAAATGGCCAATACTTGGTTGGCACGGCCGACTGCTTCATCAGGGCCCCCATACTTGTAGCGAGGCTCCTGTTTGTCCGTTCTGCTACTCCTTGCTGCTCGTAAGCGTAGGGTAGGGACACCAATTGCTCAATCCCCGCCTGCTTGAACAACGCCATGTCTCCCATGACTCACATCTCCCTCCCATGTCTCCCATGACTCACATCTCCCTCCCATGTTTCGCCCATATCCCTCTAATGTTGCTCTTTCTCCCATGAAGCCTTTAGCCACGAATACGGCTTTTCTCTCTTGGTTGACTATTCAAGGCATTTCTCTCTAGTTGACTCTCTCTAGGTTATTTATTTCTGTCCCTGCTGTTGCTAGCTTATTTAATTTCCGTAGGTCCTTTTTCGGTATGCGACGTGGCAAGATTGAGAAAGTCAGGATGTCTACACGTTTAAAGAATTCTAATCTTAACAAGGGGCAGCATAGCACTAGTCAAGTTGCTGGGAAGGGGAGACAATCAGCGACTAAAGACGCAGGGTGAACGAGACCATGTCCACGGCGACTGCGGATTTCGAGGTTCTCGTTTTGGTGGAGAACGACAAAGAGTTCGGAGATGTTTCTGACATCATCTCAGATTCAGCCTACTCCCTACAGGGGGCTGGTTTCCTCCGAGGATCTCCTTAAAGCCCAAAAAAAAAAAAAAAAAAAATCAGCTTTTGCGAAGGCCGTTGTCGTACCCAAATCAAACACCAAATCCCTGCCTAAGAACGTTAAGAGCGATTGCTTTCCGACCCCTTACCTTAAGAATCACCATGAGCAGAGAGGACTTGTTTCGCTTATGAATGCTCTGCTCATTCAGGATGGGCACGAGGTTTGTATATCGTTTATCGATTTCCACAACTTGTAAGCGTCCGTGACGAATGTAAACGCCCACATTTGTCCAGTTTTCGTTCGTCAATATCTTTCACCTAACCCTAACCCAAAAACCTCCATTTGTCCATTTTCAGGGTACTAAGTTTGCTGCATCAGCAGGTGCTGGGGGAGAAGACATGGCTGGCGCTTGATGCGCTTGCGTTTCACACAACTACAACGACAGATAAGCTTCTGAGTGGTGTTGACAACGAGTGTCTCCTCGAATACGAATACTTGTGTGTCGTCGTATTCAACGAGCGAGTGCATGCCGCTATGTAGGTGAACATGGCCATTGTCTTTCCCGTACTGCTTCCTTGTGCTTCTCTATGTTGAGCTCTGTTTCGCTGTGTTGACCTTTACTTTTTTTACGCAGAATTCCTCTCCCAAAGCACATTAGCCTCGTCGTGGTAAAAAACGGCTCGGAGCTAAAGAAAACGGAGGAGTATGCGGTGTCGGGACAGGACCCTCTTGTCGAGCTCTATGACTCCGCGGACATCCACTACAACATGAACGAGACAATCTTCCGTAACATCAATACGTAAATATGTCTTTACCTTCTAATGACATTCAAAACTCTGTCCCTCTCATCTCATGTTGTTCAACACTGGGTTTTTCCATTTTGATATCTTTTGAAAAGTATGCACACACCGTCACGCAACTGACATGTTGCGTCTTTTTTCTTTATGCAGAATGCTTGGCCGCACCATAAAGGCGGCTTTGCCTCATCTACCGGGCGCAGATGTGACATCGCGTCTCGCACGCATTCGCAGCAAAACCCTAGATGTAAAGATAATTGAACCACCTTTCCCTCATCAACCCCAAATTTCCTTCATCAACCCCAAATTTCCCTCATCAACCCCTGATTTCCCTCATCAGCCTCACCATCCCCTCATCAACCCCACATTTCCCTCATCAACCCCACCTCTCATCCTCTCATCATCCCTCCACTACCATCATTGACAAAGTTGCCGACCTTGATGATGATGTCCCCTGTCTTGGTGGTACGGCAAATGTCAAAGTTTAGTTTTTGTCGATCTTGAGCTATGTCAAAATTCTTAGCCATGTTCTAGAGATCCTGACTATAGAAGTAGGTGCGGTTGTAGATGGTGGTAGCCGCAGCTTCTGCAATGGCATCGTCTGATAAGTCAGTGGTGTCGTGGGGGCCGATCAAGTGATTGACGTCGGCCGTCCATATTGCAATTGGAATGGAGATTGCTTGGTGGTGTCGTGGACAGAGGCACGATACCCGAATGTGACGAGTCGGGTGTTTGTCGTCCCAATGTAGGGAATTACATCCCCTAGGCGATCGATAACCCTATTGAGGGTTCAGTTGAATTGTTTGACCAGGGCCTGACATTGGGGATGGTCGGGCGTTCCGAAGGAGTGGTAGCCGTTGAACTGATAGAGGGCATCGAGTTCTTCTCGGAAATGACCCCCGTTGTCGGTGAGGAGGACCACGAAGCACCCGTAGGTGCAGACAAACTTTTCGAGTTTGAAACAGGCGATATTTGTGGATGTGGCCAGTTGAAGAGGTTGTGCTTCGGGCCATTTGTTGAAGTGGTCGATGACGATGACAATGTATTTCTTGCCACGCAGAGATTTAAGGAGGCTAACCACGTCTGTTACCACTCGCACCCATGGGGCGATGACGGGGACGGGCTTGACCTCTATGGAGCAAGCTGCGACGAATTCTGTCGTCAAAAATACTGGGCCTTCAGCATGGAGTAGGTCTTCCGTTGCCCTATGTGACCCAATCCGTAAGCTGCCGCGATGAGACCCGCCTGCATCCTTGGTGGAGGGACGAGGAGTTGGGTGTCCCTGTGCGCCCCAAGAGGAGGAGGGGCGGCGAGGGGCGGCGGCGGGCGCCGCGGCCGCCTCGGGAGGAGGGGCGGCGAGGGGCGGCGGCGGGCGCCGCGGCCGCCTCGGGAGGAGGGGCGGCGAGGGGCGGCGGCGGGCGCCGCGGCCGCCTCGGGAGGAGGGGCGGCGAGGGGCGGCGGCGGGCGCCGCGGCCGCCTCGGGAGGAGGGGCGGCGAGGGGCGGCGGCGGGCGCCGCGGCCGCCTCGGGAGGAGGGGCGGCGAGGGGCGGCGGCGGGCGCCGCGGCCGCCTCGGGAGGAGGGGCGGCGAGGGGCGGCGGCGGGCGCCGCGGCCGCCTCGGGAGGAGGGGCGGCGAGGGGCGGCGGCGGGCGCCGCGGCCGCCTCGGGAGGAGGGGCGGCGAGGGGCGGCGGCGGGCGCCGCGGCCGCCTCGGGAGGAGGGGCGGCGAGGGGCGGCGGCGGGCGCCGCGGCCGCCTCGGGAGGAGGGGCGGCGAGGGGCGGCGGCGGGCGCCGCGGCCGCCTCGGGAGGAGGGGCGGCGAGGGGCGGCGGCGGGCGCCGCGGCCGCCTCGGGAGGAGGGGCGGCGAGGGGCGGCGGCGGGCGCCGCGGCCGCCTCGGGAGGAGGGGCGGCGAGGGGCGGCGGCGGGCGCCGCGGCCGCCTCGGGAGGAGGGGCGGCGAGGGGCGGCGGCGGGCGCCGCGGCCGCCTCGGGAGGAGGGGCGGCGAGGGGCGGCGGCGGGCGCCGCGGCCGCCTCGGGAGGAGGGGCGGCGAGGGGCGGCGGCGGGCGCCGCGGCCGCCTCGGGAGGAGGGGCGGCGAGGGGCGGCGGCGGGCGCCGCGGCCGCCTCGGGAGGAGGGGCGGCGAGGGGCGGCGGCGGGCGCCGCGGCCGCCTCGGGAGGAGGGGCGGCGAGGGGCGGCGGCGGGCGCCGCGGCCGCCTCGGGAGGAGGGGCGGCGAGGGGCGGCGGCGGGCGCCGCGGCCGCCTCGGGAGGAGGGGCGGCGAGGGGCGGCGGCGGGCGCCGCGGCCGCCTCGGGAGGAGGGGCGGCGAGGGGCGGCGGCGGGCGCCGCGGCCGCCTCGGGAGGAGGGGCGGCGAGGGGCGGCGGCGGGCGCCGCGGCCGCCTCGGGAGGAGGGGCGGCGAGGGGCGGCGGCGGGCGCCGCGGCCGCCTCGGGAGGAGGGGCGGCGAGGGGCGGCGGCGGGCGCCGCGGCCGCCTCGGGAGGAGGGGCGGCGAGGGGCGGCGGCGGGCGCCGCGGCCGCCTCGGGAGGAGGGGCGGCGAGGGGCGGCGGCGGGCGCCGCGGCCGCCTCGGGAGGAGGGGCGGCGAGGGGCGGCGGCGGGCGCCGCGGCCGCCTCGGGAGGAGGGGCGGCGAGGGGCGGCGGCGGGCGCCGCGGCCGCCTCGGGAGGAGGGGCGGCGAGGGGCGGCGGCGGGCGCCGCGGCCGCCTCGGGAGGAGGGGCGGCGAGGGGCGGCGGCGGGCGCCGCGGCCGCCTCGGGAGGAGGGGCGGCGAGGGGCGGCGGCGGGCGCCGCGGCCGCCTCGGGAGGAGGGGCGGCGAGGGGCGGCGGCCGCCGCCGCGGCCGCCTCGGGAGGAGGGGCGGCGAGGGGCGGCGGCCGCGGCGGGAGGAGGGGCGGCGAGGGGCGGCGGCCGCCGCCGCGGCCGCCTCGGGAGGAGGGGCGGCGAGGGGCGGCGGCCGCCGCCGCGGCCGCCTCGGGAGGAGGGGCGGCGAGGGGCGGCGGCGGCCGCCGCGGCCGCCTCGGGAGGAGGGGCGGCGGCCGCCGCCGCGGCCGCCTCGGGAGGAGGGGCGGCGAGGGGCGGCGGCGGCCGCCGCGGCCGCCTCGGGAGGAGGGGCGGCGAGGGGCGGCCGCCGCCGCCGCGGCCGCCTCGGGAGGAGGGGCAGCCGCCGTCGCCCGATGAGGAGGGTCGGCCGGCACGAGACTTTACATGATGGTGATGTCGTAACGGATGCGTTCTGCTTCGCTGCTTTTGAAAGCAAAGCCAGTTCGGGGTCATCCGGTGTACCCATTTCAGTGAGGAAACCAGTAGGCAAAACATATATATCTACATATTACATATGTGTTCATCGAGGGTAGGTAGAAAATATATATATGTATATTAACAAAAAAAACATAATCATATTATGGAATGCAATCTGTATTTGCGTACATCAATGATGCAATTAGAGCACGGACATGTAGCCTGGTTCAAATCCGTCAATTGGTCAAACCAAATTCAAACCATTGTGGCCAAACGCTCATTAGCTGAAACGTGGTGGTGTGGCCGAAGCCACGCGGTGGTGTGGCCGAAGCCGGATCGACCCCATACAATCACACACATTCTCGCCAGGGAAGTCCGACCTTCATAGCTGTTGCAACTCGCCCGTCCTTCCTTCCCTGGCTGCACCATACACGCGCGCACGCTCGCACCCTCTTACTCCCAGCACAGAGAGCGTGCCGCGAGGGAAGTCTGACCTTCGTAGCTGCTGCAACTCGCCCGTCCTTCCTTCCCTGGCTGCACCATACACTCGCGAACGCTCTCACTCTCACTCCCAACACAGAGAGCGTGCCGCGAAGGAAGTCTGACCTTCGTAGCTACTGCAACTCGCCCGTCCTCCCTTCCCTGACTGCACCATACACTCACGCACGTTTTACCTCTCACTCCCAGCACAGGATGAGCATTGGCTCACCTCGCCCAATTTTTCCCAGCTTTGATTCGAATCGAACTATTTGTCTAGCTTGTTGAGTTTTCTTTTGAGCCGGATCAAACTGAATAAGTGCGGAGACATGTGTTGATTGACTTTGATAGGCGATCATTGACTATACAAAACACATATTGATGTGCTTCCTTTGTGGTTGAATTGCAAACTTAACCTGGTTTAACAAAAAATGTCAGTTTCGTAACATGCAGCCCGAGCTTGTGCTACTAGAAATGACAGTTTCACTCACCCCTTGATGATGGATACAAATGTGTACGTCATTTGGCACTATCTCCTGCGCATCCTTTCTGCATTCTGCAAAGTAGATCACTCCACGTGCGGAAGTGCTTACACAATGCTAATGTAGGACTTCATAGCAGAGATGCGAGTTAATCCTGACTGCAATGCAATAGATGGTGGAATGCAGCAATAATATAGTATATAATTTAGCAGAAATGATTAGTGGCAAACGCAACCTGCCCTATTTGAAGGATTATGCCACCCTCTTGCCCTTGCCCCTCCCGTCAACAATGCAAGCCCACTCAGCATTGATCACCTAGAACAACAAAAACAGTGGCTGCTGCAGCATTTGCTTATGGGTCGTATGGTCAGATAGGGACAGCGCTGAGGCACGAGGGAGGGAAGGAAGGATAAAAGGGGTGAAAGGGGTAAGGGCGTGGGAGTAAATGGTGCGCGAAGTAGATACAAGTGCACCCGTATAGGGGTCACCGAAAACAGTGGCAGCTGCAGCATTTGCATATAGGGCATACGGGCATATAGAGACTGGGCTAACGCACGGCATGCGGAAGGGGGAGGGTGGACGGGGGAGAGGGGCGAGAGGGAAAGGTTGGAAAACCGATACAAGCATGCTTGCGTTTGCATTACCAAGTGCAGCTGTAGCAGCAAAGCAACATCTGGTTAAACGAGTACGGCCAGGAACAGATGTAGCAGCAATATCTGTTTATGGAACATACGATTAGGTAAGACTAGGTTGAAGCACGACAAGGGGAGTAGGAAGGGTAAAGGAGGAGGATAAGGACGTTGGGTCAGATTGGGGCACGATCATGTTTGAATCGCCAAGGACATGCATCTTCTTACAGGGTGGCAGTCAGGTATGACTAACCGTGTCAAGCCTGTTCAACAACAAGTGTAAGAGGATCCAAAACAAGAAAAAGGACTTACCATCATCTTGTAATACTTGAGCACTCCGCCACCTCCATTTTCACAAGCAGACACTTACACTTACATCTTGGCCTTAGGCAGCACTCAAATGTCCGCGACGATCTGAAAGACGACCAGCTTCACTGCAACAGCTGTTTCCACTAGGTACGATCCTTCCAAATATCCCTTCTTTTCTTTCGCATTAGAATATCTCCTCCGCATGCGTTTGCCACGACAGCTGCTGAGATAAATCCAAATCCTCAACATTGCCCAAATAAACACACGAAGAATAGGCTTGACAAACATCATGCCAGAGCCCTATCTTGGGCGTGGAGATGAAGAACTGTAGACTATGATGCAGATCCAGAAGGCTCTCAGCCGCTGGTTTGCGGGAGTACTAAGCCAGTTGTCTTGTGATGTAGGAAAGGTCGGGCCTGCAGGTAACAGAGGTGAAGAGCAGGCATTCCGGCTGCTATTGGTAAGTCCGAATTCCCGCAGGGGATAGGGCTTTGTTGTCAGGTTTGTGGTCCGGTCCGAAAATGCGGTAGGGGGTGGTGAGTGGTGTAGGCGAAATATTGAAGTGCTTGCCAAGTTCTTCTGCATACTCAGCCGCTGAGAGGTGAATAGCTTCTTGCGCGTAAGAGATATTGAGTTCTAAAAACTGCTTCACGTCGTGGTTGCAAGTAATGTCGACGCGCCCCGGCGGGTTCTTTTCGAATTGTTCGAGTAGCTTGTTGCTCGACACTGTGTAGAGAAAATCATCGACGTAGACTGTGAGCAGAATGTAGTCACCGCAAAAATCGCGGCGGTACATCCCCGGATCGTAGGGCAGTTGCTTGAAACCTATTTCAAGTAGGATGTTGTGCAGGTACTACTGACAGAGCCTTGGCACCTATTTAATCCCGTAGAGCGATTTTTGTAGCTGGCACACACGCGAATCCCCTTCGCCGTACGTGTGCGACTGCTCCACATAAATTACTTCACCCACTGACGTGTCTAAGAACGTGTTTTTTCACGTCAATTTGGCGAAGCAGAAAATGCCTCGCGGCGACGATGACAAGTAAAGTTCTTACGGAGGTTTGACGGCTGACTGGCGCGAACGTCTGGTCGAAATCGATGCCGTGTCTCTCGTCGTAACCGCGCACTACTCAGCGTGCTTTAATACGCTTGATTGTGCCGTCTGCTGCAGGCTTCACGCTGAAGACCCATTTTCCGGAGAGAATCCTTCTTCCCTTGATTGCTGCTCGATCGACGAGCACCCAATTGTCGCAGGATGCGAGCGCCTTGAACTCTGCATCCATTGCCTCGCGCCACGCCTTGCTGTGTGGTCCCGTGAGTGCTTTGTGCGGGTTCTTGGGCTCGGAGTGGAGTTCCAGTAGCTGCAGTCTTGAGATGGTGCTGTCGTGGTGATGCTGCGGGAGAACCTCTTGCACGTCATAGTCGTCGCTCTCTAGTTCAGGTGCCGGTGGTGGAGCTGCGGTTCTTTCGCTTCCTCCTGTTCCGCCCAAACCTCCTTTTGAGGGGTCTTTGTCAGAATCAGGAGTGAAGAATGACTAGAAACACAGCAGTACAAGGTTTGTATATGAAAACCTAATTGGGCTGTACCCCTTCAGGAGTGCCCCTCTACAGCCTAGAGCATAGTTCTGACACACCCCCATAGGCAAAGTGGGGGACAAGCAAGAGAACGAAGCAAGGTCAAGCCCAGGGTGGATCACAATGTCACCACACATTCTTAGCACAAGCAAATGGCCACAAGGCCAGTTCACATGCAGAGTTATTTATATGGGAGAACAAGCAGGACAATAATCACAGCCTAGCAAGTGTCAACATGCAGGTATAAGTATATAGATCACAGTACAAGCAAAGTCAAGAAGTGAGTAAGTGAGGCCAAGTAGGCACAGTACAGAACCGCTGATGATCACAAGGGTGAAGTGCCTTGGTGAAGATATCAGCAGTGTTGGCCTGAGAGGCCACGTAAACAAGACGAAGCTGACCACCTTGCTGCAACTCTCGAGCAAGGAAGTAACGCAGAGCGATGTGCTTCGTAATGTGCTCCAGTCTGTGCTCCTGACACAAGGCAATCATGGCCTTGTTGTCGACGTACGGAACTGGAGGAGAATGAGGCGCCTCTCCCAGGTCGGTCAGCAGGTAGGTGAGCCAGCGTAACTCCTGTGCAGCCATGGCCCCTGCGTAGATCTCAGCCTCACAGCTGGAGTTGAGAACAGAAGACGAGCGGGTTGAACGCCACGAAACAGAACCGGAACCAAGGCTGAAGGTGTAACCCTGTGACGACCGCTGCGTAGCCAAGTCGTCAACCCAAGAAGCGTCTGCGTAACCAGCGAGGACAACTTGACTCCGTCCTTCAAGAACGAGCCCCATGCCCGACGTACTGCACAAGTAGCGCAACACCCTCTTAGCGGACTCCCAGTGCTCTGGTCGGTGTCTCCCGGGCGCAACGTAGCGCGCCAGGATGCTAAGAGGGTAAGCAAGGTCAGGTCGAGTGCAGGTCATCAGGTACATGAGGCAGCCCACAAGCTCTGGATACGGGCCACTCGGCTCTACGGACTCATCCGAAGGCAGAGCTGAGAGCGAGCGACCGATAGGCAGAGGAGTGGACTGTGGCGAGGAGTAGTAGAAGTCGAAGCGCTGAAGGAAATGCTGCACCATGTGTGACTGAGTCAAGGTAATGGTGCCGGCGTGCTCTGTCCCGGGTGATCTGCAAGCCAAGATAGCTGCGCAGCTCACCCAGGTCGTGCCACTCGCGAGGCGCCTGGCGGAGACCGTAGACTGGCCGCCGGAGGCTCCACTGAGGATCAGGAGGAAAAGACCCAGTGAAGCCAGTTGGGCGGCTCAGCCAGATCTCCTCGTACAGGCTGCCCTGTAGGAAAGCAGTGCTGAAGTCAAGAGAGTGAAGCTCATAGTCACGCTGAGCGGCGATGTGCAGTACAACCTCAAGAGTGGTCATCTTCGGGGTCGGGGAGAAGGTCTGGAAGAAGTCAACTCCCTGTCGCTGACTGAAGCCTGCCTGCCACTGAGAGGAGTAGGGACCCTCTATCGCCTCCGCGTAAGAGCGCGGAGTCGGGATGTCAAGTGCATCCGGGTCTCCCTCAGGGGTAAGCAGTACGGACACGAGATGAGGTGAGGCAGCTGCCAGACACTGGAACTCCTCCTGCCTGTCCTCAAGGACGTCCGTGCCAAGGGCACACTCACCCCCGACGGACGGAGGACAGACAGACTCAGACTCAGCGACAAGACTAGCAGCGTAGTCTAAGCGACAGCGAGCAGCAAAGTCGACGAGCTCAGTAACGAGAGCAGACGCAGCAGTAGACTCGAAAGAAGGGTCAGTGACAACAGTAGCAAGGAGACGCGTGACAGTAGGACTGGCAGCACGAAGAGAGTCCGACTCCGGGTCGGCAAGAGCAGGAAGAGAGGACTCAGGAGGAGAAGGCAAAGGGGCACGCAGAGGAGCAGTGGACGGACGCAGAGACATCCGGTGCGTGCCAGGGACAGGAGGAGGACGCTGACGCGAACCGCGACCACTAGTGCGAGCAGCACGGACAGGCGACGCAGGGCGAGACGCAGGCTCACGACGCTCAGCCAGACCTCCAGTAGGACCAGTGTAGGGAGAAGGAGCAGGCAAAGGGGAGGTAGGCTGCAACTGTAGCTGGGACGAGACAGGCTCTGGACACTCTAAGGGAGGAGGAGGACCAGTAGAAGGTGGAAGACCAAGAACCTGCTGCAGGAGTGGAACGAAGTACGGTCGAGGCCGCGCGGCGACGCTAGAAGCAGCAGGGACAGCACCAGAACCCTCAGCAGGAGCACCCGCTCCAGCAGCACCACCAGTAGCTCCAGAACCTCCAGCAGCACCAGGAGCACCCCCAGTAGGACTGCCAGCGGTAGTCTCAGCGCCAGCACCCTCAGCAGCACCAGCTCCAGTGCACCCAGGACGAGCACCTCCGGGACCCGCGACCGCAGCACCCTCAGCAGCCGAAGGACCTCCAGCACCAGCAGCACGCCTCCAGCGCCGGGCAAACCACTCACGCAGCTCCTGTGGAGAAAGTGGCTCCCGGCGAGACGAAGCACTCGGAGAACCTCCAGGCGGAGCACCTCCAGGCTCAGCACCCCCAGGCGTAGCACCCCTAGGCTCAGCACCCCCAGACGTAGCACCCCTAGGCTCAGCACCCCCAGGCTCAGCACCCCTAGGCTCAGCACCCCCAGGCTCAGCACCCCCAGGCTCAGCACCCCTAGGCTCAGCACCCCCAGGCTCAGCACCCCTAGGCTCAGTACCCCCAGACGTAGCACCCCCAGGCCCAGCACCCCTAGGCTCCGCACCCCCAGGTACAGCACCCCCAGCCTCAGCACCCTCAGCAGCACCAGAGTCACCAGTGACCTCGACAGGCTCGACTGCGTCTACCTTGGACACACCTGAAGGGGCAGGACCCTGAGGGGGGAGGGGGTCTACCTGGGGGGGACCTGGTACCAGGAAGAGTGGGGGTGGGGGGAGGGACGGAGTGCGGTAGGGGAAGAGGCGGTAGTAGGGGACCGACTCGTCAAACGTGACGTCCTGGGAGGACAGAACACGGCGAGAGGTGGGGTGGTAAAACTGCCACCCAGGCGCGTCAGGGGGGAACCCCAGGAAGACGCAAGGAGCAGCACGAGGGGATAGTTTGTCCGCAGACAGGTCGCGGACAAACGCCCGAGATCCCCAGACCCGGAACGCCGACGCATCGCCAACCTTCCCCGTCCACAGCAAGGCTGGGGAGGTCTCCGGCCTGGAGACCCTGGGGTGGAGGTTGATCTGATGCGCCGCGTACCTCACTGCAAACGGCCACAGAAAATGGGGGGCAGCCGCATGCATCATAGACGTACGAGCGACGTCCATGACCATGCCAATGCGGCGCTCAGCAATCCCATTTTGCTGCGGTGAGTCCGGAAGCGTGAAGGTCTGACGGATGCCCCGTGCACGACAGTAGGCACGCAGAAGGTCAGAGGAGAACTCTCCGCCTCTGTCCGAGTGCAGACGCAGAACAGGAAAGTCCGAGCCGAAGCTCTGCCTGAGCTGGAGACGAGCTGCGCGGATCCAGTCGATCAGCACCTCAGTGACATCACCCTTGCTGCGCAAGGGGAAGACTGTGGTGTAACGCGAGTAGTCGTCAACAACGAGCAGGAAGTAGCGCTCGTGACCCTGTCCACGGACGCGGGCTGGGCCCCACACGTCCATGTGAAGTGTCTGCAACGGGGCCTCTATCGGAGGAAACTGGGAGGAGTGAGGGGCAGCACGCAGGCGCCCCTCGACACAGGGGACACAGGCAGGGCCAGGGCCCTGAGGAAGGGGAGGGAGGGACCGGGGGAGACCGGACACAAGAAGACGGGAGGCCATACCTCTGAGCCGAAGCAGAGAGGGGTGACCAAGGCGGTGGTGCGAGACGCCCCAGAGTCAAGGGTGAAGGTGAGGGAGGCCAAAGCCGACGCAGTACCTGAGAGCGCAGACTCACCAGTACCTGAGGACGCAGACACACGAGCACCTAGAGCAGCAGCGTCGCAAGCACCTAGGGCAGCAGCCTCACCAGGACCTAGAGCAGCAGTCTCAATGCCCGGATCGGGCGGGAAACACCGGTAACAGTCACCCTCATCACTAATAGACACAGCATACATGGCAGAGAGAATAGCATCAAAGTCAAGATCATAGATGGCAACACCCGCCCTAGACAGCTCGCCCCAGCGAGGGATCTCGGAGGCCTCCGGGAACTGGTGACGCCACGCGTCCGTCAGGCGGCCAAAGCAGCGCTGGGTGGGGTGGGCACCCCCACACTGCTCACCCGCACGGTCGCCAGTGCGCAAAACGTAGGAGCACAGACCAAAACCCCCACCCCGCTGACGCGCAGTGTACCACTCACGAAGCTGCTGAGGGGACAGGGTGTCATGACCACGCTGCTGCTGCTGGCGCGAGCCACCACCGGAGCCACTCCTCTGCGAAGACCCGCGACCAGCACCACCGCCACCCCCGCCGCCTCCGACGCCTCCGCCGCCTCCGCTACTGCCGCCGCCTCCGCCTCCGCCGCCGCCTCCACCTCCGCCACCTCCGCCACCTCCGCTCCCACCGCCACCGCCGCCGCCACCTCCACCTCCACTGCCGCCACCGACCCCTCCACCCCCACCTCCACTCCCACCGCCACCCCCACTCCCCCAACTGCCGCCACGTCCACCTCCACCGCCCCCGCTCGCTCCTCCAGCGCCCTTGCCCCCCTTGCCCTTGCCAGAGCGGCGTCTCCCGCTAGGGGCAGACGCGGCACCGACCGACTCAAGAACAAGGAGGTCGGCCGCAGCAGCAGAGGCAACAGAGGGCAGAAGGGGGGAGGGGGAACACCCCTCAAAGATGGGGGTGCGCGGGTCACCACGAGAGGCCCCTACAGCGACTATGCTCTTCTCGGCCGCTAGGAGGGACTTCTCGAGGAGGTCAACAGTGAGAGTGGTGGGACAGACAGAGAGAAAGTGGTCCCTGACTACGCGAAGGGAGTCAGGAAGGCGAGTGACTATGTAGTAAAGAGTGATGTACATGGGGGGGGGGTTCCTGGCGCAGAAGTCAGGAGGGAGTGCAGCGCGGTAGCGAGTGTCACTAGTGCGGAGGTGCGTAATGAGGTCAGTGACTGTGGGAAAGGCAGCAAGATCAGGAAAGAGGTACGGTAGCATGAGACGGCTCAGTGCAGCAGTGGCAGGGGAGGAGTAGCGCGCAACTACAGCGTCGTACAAGGTCTGAGCACTCTTGTACTGACTAAAGTGCGCACGCTCGGAGGTAGGGAGGTGGCGACGCACAGCAAGACGTGCAGCAGCGTCGCGCGTGGCCCACTGGGAGCGAACAGTGGCGTCAGCATCAGCAGCAGGGGCAGTGGAGGTGCCAGAGGTGAGGTCAAAGAGAGAGAGGCCGTCTGCCCTATCGCACTGTAAGAACAGCTGCAGGTCATCTACCCAGACCTCAAAGTCAATGGCCCTACCCTCAGCGTCAAAGGCGAGAACACTAGGGGTAGCCATGACCCTAGACGACTAGCAGCGCAGACAGTAGGGTGAGGACAGTGCAGTGAAAAGGCGCTGTGCTCACCAGACTGGGCAGGTCGGGCGGCCCTGAAGGAGGGCGGCGCGGCGGCTCGGCGGCTCAGCTGCTGGGCGGCCCGGCGGCTCGGCGGCTCCGCTGCTGGGCGGCTCGGCTGCTGGGCGGCTCGGCTGCTGGGCGGCGCGGCCGCTGGGCGGCTCGGCTGCTGGGCGGCTCGGCTGCTGGGCAGCTCGGCTGCTGGGCGGCTCGGCGGCTCGGCTGTGCTGTTGCAGGGCGGCACGGCTGGGCAGCAGGTGACGGGGCCGCAGGTAAGGGCGGCGGGGCCGCTGGTAAGGGCGGCGTGGCCGCGGGTAGGGTGGCGGGGTCGCAGATAGGGTGGCGGGGCCGCAGCAGAGGGCGGCGGGGCCGCAGGTAAGGTGGCGGGGCCACAGGTAAGGTGGCGGGGCCGCAGGTAAGGTGGCGGGGCCGCAGCAGAGGGCGGCGGGGCCGCAGGTAAGGGCGGGGCCGCAGGTAAGGTGGCGGGGCCGCAGGTAAGGTGGCGGGGCCGCGAGGAAGGGCGGCGGGGCCGCTAGGTAGGGCGGCGGGGCCGCGCGATGGGGCGGCGGGGCCGCGAGGAAGGGCGGCGGGGCCGCGCGATGGGGCGGCGGGGCCGCGCGATGGGGCGGCGGGGCCGCGCGATGGGGCGGCGGGGCCGCTAGGTAGGGCGGCGGGGCCGCGCGATGGGGCGGCGGGGCCGCGATGGGGCGGCGGGGCCGCGAGGTAGGGCGGCGGGGCCGCTAGGTAGGGCGGCGGGGCCGCTAGGTAGGGCGTCGGGGCCGCTAGGTAGGGCGGCGGGGCCGCTAGGAGAGGAGCGGCGGGGCCGCGAAGACGGGCGGCGGGGCCGCGGAGACGGGTGGCGGGGCCGCAGTGCCGGGCCGCTAGGGCGGCTCGACGAAGTGAGGGCCCGGAGCGCGACTCGGGCTGAGCGCGCTTCGGGCAGGAAAAAAAAAAAAAAATCGATGTGGTGGGCCCTAAGCACAGTTCCCAAGGGGGAACCTGCTCGATACCATGAGAAGATTTGAACAAGAATGAATGAACTATGAAATGAAGTGAGTACAAATATGAAACCCTAATTGGTTGTACCCCCTATGGAATACCCCACTATAGCCTACACAACAGCATAAGCTATAATGTTCTGACAAATATTACAGGCAGCACGGACCTGAGCAACAGAAGCAATAAAAAAATCAAACGTCATCGCTAAGCGCAACGCCGACCGCCACCGCCGCCCCGTCACTTACCAACCCGACGACCTGGTATTACTCGACACTCAAAACCTCCGCCTACCCATCACTCCAAAACTCCGCCCCCGATATTGCGGGCGATTTTGCATCAGCCACATGATCACCCCCGTCACCGCCCACCTCCTCCTCCCTGCTGACTGGTACGGCAGCTCGTCGTTCCACGTCAGCCTGCTTCGCCCATATATCCCATCCACCAGCCAACTGCCTCGCAACCGCCCCGCCAGCATGACGCGACCGCCGACAGAGCCAATCATCACGCCCGAAAAAAATACTGAGCCACCGAGTACGTGACCCACGGGGAGCCCACAGGATCGAATTTATGATCCGCTGGAAAGACCGCACGCCCACCGAAGACAATTGGGTTCCCCTGGATAGAATTGAGAACCACCCTATCCTCACTGAGTATCTGCGCAGCCGAAACATTCCGCTGTTCAATACCTAAGATGGTATCATTAGTAGGTACGTTCCTAGCCTAGCCTAGCTCGCCCGTGCTCCGTTGCCTAACCTAACCTAGCCCGTCCCGTCCTATTGCTCCGTGGTGGCCTCCACTAGAGCAGCGCTCGCCCCTCCATAAGCAACCGCGCTCGCCCTAGCCAGGAACGCGCGCCCCAGCCAAAAACGCGCGCCCCAGCCAGAGCGCGCATCCCTAGCCAGAACCAAATGCCCCAGCCAGAGCGCGCACCCCTAGCCAGAACGCGCGCCTCAGCCAGAGCATGCCCCCCAGCCAGAAACGCGCGCCCCAGCCAGGAACGCGCGTCCCAGCCAGAAACGCGTGCCCCAGCCAGAGCGTGCGCCCCTAGCCAAAACCGCACACCCCAAATATAGCGCGCGCCCCTAGCCAGAACACGCACCCCAGCCAGAGCGTGCGCCCAAGCCAGAAACGCGCGCCCCAGCCAGAGTGCGCACCTTAGCCAAAGCGTGCGCCCCTAGCCAGAACCGCCCAGTCAGAGCGCGCGCCCCAACCAGAACGCGCCCCCCAGCCAGAACGCGCGCCCCATCCAGAAACGCGCGCCCCAGCCAGAAACGCGCGCCCCTGTTGACGGGAGTTGGCCCCACCCTCGCTTGGGCAAAACTGACTGTGTGGTCGGGTGTGTGGGAGGTGCAGCCGACCCTCTGCAGTATGCGAGATCTGGAGCTTCTGTGCAGGTTGGGACAAGGACCTCGTGCACAAGGTGAAGGGTTGCCTGTACACGAGGTGTACTAGGGAACCCATGCAAGAGTAACTGAAGCACCCGCGAGTGCAACGAAAACGTCTCGTGCACATGTGCAAGTGGCGCAGCTGGTGCAGAGGTTCGCGGGTGTTCGTCTGCGCAGGGTCGCGTCTGTTCCTTTGCACCCACGCGAATGCACAAGAGAATTTCAGCTAGAAATTCGAATGTGCCCTAATTTCGACCAATGAGGAGCCAAAATTTCAGAATGTCGACCGAGGTGGTCGACAAAGGTGGTCGACGAAGGTCGTCCACCCGCGTCGACGAAGGTCGTCGACCCGCGACGACGAAGGTCGTCGACCCGCGACGACGAAGGTCGTCGACCCGCGACGACGAAGGTCGTCGACCCGCGACGACGAAGGTCGTCAACCGATGATGACGAAGGTCATCGTCCTGCAGGGTTGCCGGAGACTTTGCCCGGTCGACCGAATTACCTGCTCGACGAGGTTCTGCGGAGGGTCGCGTCGTCAAGGTTGTTGTCACGAAGTCGACCAACGTGGCTAGTCAGGTGCAACCGTCTGCATGTGGACGACCTGACTGCGCAATGTGCTCGACAGTGCACGTCGTGCGTAACTGTCTACAAGCACTTGCGAAGTAAGTGCTTGCACATGCGCTTACAATCACCTGCAGACGCAATGTTGGCAAGCCGCGCGGGTGCAGCGTTGGCAGGCCGCGCAGGTGCAGCGTTGGCAGGCCGCCATTCTGCAGCGTTGGCAAGTCGTACACGAGCTGCGTTGGCGGGCCGCAGACTTGCTACGTTGGCAGATCGACAACTTTGTCGTGCTGGCTGTCGACCTGCCTGTGCACTAGCAAACCTTGCATGTGATGTAGTCATTCTTGCCATTGCTAGTTCATTCTGTATTCTCAACTTTCCTTTGTGAAACTCTTGTTGTTTTGCCCTATGAACGCACAAGTGCTAGAGAAGACGGACACAGCTACGATCACTCTACTAACTCGTGCCTACCCCGTAGTCTAGCTCCCACCGTTGTAGAGTTATTCTCTGCAGCCCCTGCCAGAGTGCTCGCCCCACAGCCCCTCATACCCGCCCCACAGCCCCTCACACCCGACCCACAGCCCCTCGTACCCGACCCACAGCCCCTCAAACCCTCCTAGCCGCCTAATCCCGCCCATTTTCGCCTACTGCCGCCCATAGCCGCCCCCAGTACGCCTTGTAGTTTGCTCCGCCCTTGCAGCCACCAGCCGCAGACCGCTAGTAACGCCCCTAGCCACTAGCACCGCTAGTATCTTCGGTTTTGTGGCCCGACTAACGTTCCTACCCGCCTTGCCTACCCAACCGTTCCTAGGTTGATGTTTCTTCGTAGGTAGTTACTTGTCTTACTCCAGCCGCTTATAGCTCCAGTCGTTACTCTCTTCAGCCACTCCTCGCTCCAGCCGCTCCTAGCGCCAGCAGATCCTAGTGTGAGGATCTAGGATCGAGCTCAGAAAAGAGAGTTTGAATTGAATGATTCACCTGGGTACAACACGAGGCTATATACAGTCTCGACACAAGGCAGGTAGCCCAGGTGTTACGCGAATGTTTTGGGGGTCGCGAAGCGTCCCGAACAGAACCTTCCCGAACTCAGTAGAAAGCAATTCGGTGGCAACCGAAAGGCTTGAGTTCAGTACACGTAACCTGGATCGGTGCTATAACTATAATAACATATAGGAATGCATCTAACATAGGAAATCAAGCATATCTATGCATGATAAAATAAACCTAAGCTAGATATAGCATAATGAGCAAGTATAAGCCGTCGTACTCTCACACGTCCCCCCCTCAAAGCTTGGTGGCCTGAGAAACACCCTGCTTGACAAGATAGTCATTGAGAGCACAGCGTGCGTTGCCCATATCAGCTTCTGCAACCCAACTGTCCTCCGTGGGGGCATAACCCTTCCAGCGTATCAGGAACTCGAGGGTCTTGCCGCCGCCGCGCCGATGAGTGAGAACGCGCTCCACTTCGTACTCTGGTTCATCCTGTATGAGAACAGGTGGTGGTGACGGTAGCTGCCGTCCCTGGAACTGCTGGTTGGGGTCCTTGTAGGGCTTCACTAGCTGAACATGGAAAGCGTTGTGAAGCTTCCACGTAGTAGGTAAGCGCAAGCAGAATATTACTGGTATGCAAAGTAACGCGCCTTGAAGACAGGCGGAGAACCCGGCGGCCGCTTCACCCTGAAAATCCACATGTCGCTGACGATGTTCGCCCCAGGAGGGGGAACCTCGTCGACGTAAGTGCCTGTGGACTTCCAGGATGCCATCTGTGTGTCCATGGCTGACTGCCACTGAGAGGAGTAGGGACCTTCTATCGCCTTTGCGTAAGAGTGCGGAGTTGGGATGTCTGGTGCATTTGCGTCTCCCTCAGGTGCAATCAGCATGGACACGAGATGAGGTACAGCTGCAAAGCACTCAAAGTCCTCCTGCCTGTCCTTAAGGACGTCCGTGCCAAGAGCACACTCACCCCCGACGGACGGAGGACAGACAGACTCAGACTCAGCAACAAGACTATCGGCGTAGTCTAGACGACAGCGAGCAGCAAAGTCGACAAGCTCAGCAACTAAGGCAGACGCAGCAGTGGACTCAAAGGAAGGGTCGGTGACAACAGTATCTAGCAGACGCGTGACTGTAGTGTCAGAATGTTATGTTTGTGTAGCCTGCAGTGGGGTACTCTATAGCGAGTACAACCCAATTAGGGTTTCCTATATGTATCTCAACTGCTGCTAGTGAAAAAACACTCTTTCCTATTTCTGATTCTTGCCTAGCCTTTCGACATGCTATCAGAGCAGGTCGACCCTCCTGGGTCGATCCTGTGGGTGGGCCCCACCCGATGCTTCCGCTGCTCTACTGCCTGTAGCGCGCCCCAGGCGCGTGCTGTTTCCTGCCTGCCGCGCGCTCCAGGCGCGCAGTGATATTTTCCTGCCTGTATTCTGCCCCGTCGAACCGCGCGTCGCCCCCTGTCGACCGTCGCGTCGCCCCCCGTCGCCCAACGCGGCCTGCGCGACCTGCGCCAGGCCCGCGCGCGGCCTGTACGGGCTGCGCCAAGCCCGTGCGCGACCCGTACTGGCTGCGCCAGGCCCGCGCGCGGCCCGTACGGGCTGCGTCAGGCCCGCGCGCGGCCCGGGCAGCCCGCGTGCGGTTCGTCCCGAGCTTCTGACCGCGCCCCACCCCCGCTGCTGCCCGCGCTCCTGTGTTAGGGTTTAGGGGTGGAGAGTATGGGGGTGCCGGGTGTGTGAGCCGTCCCCTGCTCCTCCTCCTCCTCCGTCTCCCACTGCTGCAGCTGCCGCTGAGGGGGGTGGATGTGTTGGAGCCGTCGGAGTGGTACGAGGGGGGTGGCGTGTGAGCAGTGCTAGAGGTGCAGCAGGGAGTGTGTGAAAAGGGTGTGGGACAGCTGGGGGAAGTTGTGTGGAGGCAGTCATCTTGTCGTCCGCAGCGCCTGAAGTCCAGAGAGCCACGACCCCCTGTGGCCGTGTAGTCCGGGGCTCTGCGCCCGGTAGCCACAGAGTGAGCACTCGTGGTATCCAGAGAGCCACGACCCCCCGTGGCCGTGTAGTCCGGGGCTCTGCGCCCGGTAGCCACAGTGTGAGCACTCCTAGGAGCATAGCGAGCCAGCTGCGCCTGTCGCCGTGTAGTCTGGGTTTAGCCTGGTAGCGACAGTGCTGCGCACTCCTGTTGCCCGTGTGTCTGCAGCTTCAGCCGTCGTCTCGCATCTTCTCGCCCCCACAGTTTCTCCTCCTCCTCACTTGCCCTCTGTGATAGCCTCTAGCTTTGCTTATCCTTGTGAACTATTGCTCTGCTTGCTTGTTGTGTTGATTGTACCCCACTTTGACTATGGGGGTGTGTCAGAATGTGATGTCTGTGTAGCCTGCAGTGGGGTACTCTATAGCGAGTACAACCCAATAAGGGTTTCCTATATGTATCTCAACTGCTGCTAGTGAAAAAACACTCTTTCCTGTTTCTGATTCTTGCCTAGCCTTTCGACTTGTAGGGCTGGCAGCACGAAGTGAGTCAGACTCGGGGTCCGGACCGTCAGCAAGGGAGGACGCAGAAGGAGACGGTAGGGGGACACGAAGTGGAACAGAGGAAGGACAAAGTGCCATCTGGTGCGTGCCGGGGACAGGAGGAGGACATGGACGCGGAACATGACCACCAGTGCGACGTGCGCGAACAGGCGACGCAGGACGAGACGCGGGCTCACGACGCTCCGTAAGACCTCCGGTCGGCGAAGTGTAAGGAGAAGGACCAGCCAGTGGGGAGGCTGGCTGTAACTGTGACTGCGACTGGACAGGCGGTGGACATGCTAAGGGAGGAGTAGGACCAGGAGAAGACGAGAGACCAAGAACCTGCTGATGGAGTGGAACGAAGTACGGCCGCGGCCATGTAGCACCACCAGAACTAGCAGAGACAGCGCCAGCACCCCCAGCGCCAGGGTCCACAGCTCCAACTCATGCAGCACCACTAGCTCCAGCACCACCAGCACCTCCAGCAGGAACAGCTCCAGCGCCTCCAGCCCCAACTTTTGCACCACCACCAGCCCCAGCAGCTCCAGTACCTCCAGTACGAGCACCTCCGGGACCAGCGGCTCCAGTACCTCCAGTAGCTACAGCAGTAGCATGACCTCCAGCTCCAGCAGCACGACTCCAGCGCCGAGCAAACCACTCACGCAGCTGCGGTGGAGAGAGGCACGACACCCGTAGGACCTCAAGAGGACAAAGTGCGTCCAGGCTCAGCACGCTCAGGCTCAACACCCCAAGGCTCCGCACGCCCAGGCTCAGCACCCCCAGGCTCCGCACGCTCAGGCTCAGCACCCCCAGGCTCCGCACCCTCAGACTCAGCACCCATAGGTCCCGCACCCGCAGGCTCAGCACCCCTAGCAGTACCAGAGTCGACAGCTACCTCGACAGGCTCGACAGGGTCTACATGGGGCACACCTGAGGGGGCAGGACCCTGAGGGGGGAGGGGATCTATCAGAGGAGGACCTGGTGCAAGGAAGAGCGGCGGGGGGGGGAGAGGGGCAGTGTGGTAGGGGAAGAGACGGTAAAAGGGAACCAACTCATCAAACGTGACATCCTGAGAGGACAGAACACGGCGCGAGGTGGAGTGGTATATCTGCCAGCCAGGTGCATCACGGGGGAAGCCAAGGAAGACACAGGGAACAGTACAGGAGGACAGCTTGTCCGCGGTAAAAGCGCTGACAAAAGCTCGAGATCCCCAAACACGGAACACAGACGCATCGCCAACCTTCCCCGTCCACCGCAGAGCAGGTGTGGTCTTCGGAACGGAGACACGAGGCTGGAGGTTGAGCTGATGCGCGAACGGCCACAGAAAATGAGGAGCAGCCGCATGGATCATGGACGTACGAGCGACATCCATGACCATGCCAATGCAGCGCTCAGCAATCCCATTCTGCTGTGGGGAGGCCGGAAACGTGAACATCTGGCGGATGCCCTCTGCACGACAGAAGGCTAGCAGAAGGTCGAAAAAAAACTCTCCACCTCTGTCAGAGTGCAGACGCACAACAGGAAGGTCCGAGCCAAAACTCTCGTTGAGCTGGCGACGGGCAGCGCGGATCCAGTCGATCAGCACCTCAGTGATCTCACCCTTGCGGCGCAAGGGGAAGACTGTGGTGTAACGCGAGTAGTCATCAACGACCAGCAGAAAGTAACGCTCGTGACCTTGTCCACGGACGCAGGCTGGGCCCCACACGTCCATGTGGAGAGTCTGCAGCGGAGCCTCCATCGGAGGGAACTCGGAGGAGTGAGGGGCAACCCCGGGGAGAGTGCAAGGACTGGGCCCCCAGAGGGGTCCGCCAGGGAGACAGCAACAGGCCGACTGAGCGGCGTGAGTGTGGTGCAGTCACGAAAGAAAGAGCGGGAAGCACCGGAGTCAAGAGTGAAAGTGTGCAACGCCTCAGCATGCGCGGTACCTGAGAAAGCAGACTCACGAGCACCTAGAGCAGCAAGCAAACCAGTACCTGGAGCAGCAAACTTATTAGCACCTAGAGCAGCAGCCTCAAAACCTGGGTCAGGTGGCACACACAGGTAACTATCACCCTCAGCACTATTGGTCACAGCATACATGGCAGCAAGAATAGCATCATAATCAAGATCAAAGATAGCAACACCAGACCTAAGCAGATCAGCCCAACGAGGGAGCTCAGTAGCGTCAGGGCGGGCGCTTACCAGGGGCGGGTGCAGGGCAGGGCCGCGACTGGCGAGTAGGGCACGGCCGGTACAGGGCGGCAGCTGGGCAGGGCCGCGATGGGGCGGCGGTAGAGCACGGCCGCGACGGGGCGGCAGCAGGGCAGGGCCGCGAAGGGGCGGCGGTAGAACAGGGCCGCGACGGGGCGGCAGCAGAGCAGGGCCGCGACTGAGCGGCTGCAGGGCAAGGCCGCGACGGCTCAGCTGTAGGGCAGGGCCGCGACGGGGCGGCAGCAGGGCAGGGCCGCAACTGGGCAGCTGCAGGGGTAGGGCCACGACTGGGCGGCTGCAGGGCAGGGCCGCGACTAGGCGGCGGTAGGGTAGGGCCGCAACGGGGCGGCAGCAGGGTAGGGCCGCAACGAGCGGCGCCAAGGCAGGGCCAGGACGGGTGGCGAGGCCGGGCCGCGACGGGCGGCTAGGGCAGGCCGCGAAGGGCGGCGACAGGGCAGGGCCGCAGCGAGCGTCTAGGGCACGGCCGCGACAGGCTGCGAAAGGGCAGGGCCGCGACGGGCCGTAAGGGCAGGGCCGCGACGGGCCGGGAGGGCAGAGCCGCTACGGGCGGCGGTAGGGCAGGGCGCACGACAGCGCTGGGGAGGCAGGCACGAGGCGCGCTTCGGGCAGGGCAGGAAAAAAAAAATCTTATCATGGTGGGCCCTAAAAAAAAACGTTCCCACTAGGGAACCTGCTCTAAAACCATGTCAGAATCAGGAGTGAAGAATGACTAGAAACACAGCATTACAAGGTTTGTATATGAAAACCTAATTAGGTTGTACCCCTTAAGGAGTGCCCCACTACAACCTAGAGCATAGCTCTGACAGTCTTCATCGTCGTCGCCGCTGTTGTGGGGATCTGTGCCTCTGGTGTCTTGCTCCAGAATAGCTGCAGCAGCTTTGTCCTATTGCGTTGCATAATTGTGCCCGTCGTTGGCGTAAACACAATATGCGTTCGACTGCTTTTCTTCGCGAAAATACTCGAGGAAGAGCCGCTCGTAGAAGATGATCAGAATCCCAACCACTAGACCATTAGGAGAAAAGGGCTTGTTTGTGTAGCGGGTAAGTGCGCCCATAACCCACCCGGCTAACGTGCCTGTAACCCTTCCCTAGGATCAATCGGGGATCACCAGTGGACCTCTGACACCCCCCCTCACTGGGATGCCCGAAGTGCACCCACCAGGAGTTGAACCTGAGACCTTTACTCTGATACCATGTCAGAATCCCAACCACTAGACCATTGGGATAAAAGGGCTTATTTGTGAAGTGGGTAAGTGTGCCCATAACCCCCCAGGCTAACGTGCCTGTAACCCTTCCCTAGGATCAATCGGGGATCACCAGTGGACCTCTGACAGATGACGTCGCGCGCATTCGTGATTTTATGGGTGATGAGATTCAGGATGAGCCATGCCTCGTATTCATGGCTGATGCCGAGGTGGATTCTCTAGCGCGCGCGGCTCGCAAATTTCCCGACGGTATTGTAGCATGCACCCCCAGACGCGGAGCATAGACGTGTCGCCTTTGGTGCCCGTCCACTTCAGATGTGGGGACAGATTTCCGATGATTGCGGTGGTTTATAGGAGATTGTGCACCTGCACGGCGTGGTGCATCGCGTACGTCCAGAACTTTGGCGGAAGTTTTACTGCTTCAGGAGCGCGCGCACTTTTGTCATGAGCGTGCGGTTTGTGCGCTCGGTAACTCCTTGTTGCGGGTGTGCGTAGGGGAGAGACATATGATGTTCGATGCCTTTCTGCACCAAGTAGTCCTGCAGCTCGTTGCTGCAATTCCGCTGTGCCGTCAGATTGCCAGATCTTCAACTTCTCAGATTGCTGCTGCGCGTGCGCCAGCTCGTATGCCCTGCTCCGGAATTCGGCGTTGACTGCCCACACGTAGCGTGTTCCCGCGTCGACGAACGTGAGAGTGTACTGCTGGTCATTCAGTCTGAAGTGGCCGACGACGAGAAAAATGTTGTATACTTTGTGCAGCTTTGGGTAGTTGTTTGTTCCCGGCTTCAGCGGGGAGAAAGGTTGGTGGCAATGCGCAGCTTTAGGGAAGACGGGGCAGTTGTGTGACTATGATGTGCTCCTCACTTCGGAACCGTCAGGGCGGAGAAGAGCACCAGGTGCGAAGACGCCCGTGTTGATGCAGTTTTTCAGCGTTGCGCGCGAGGGATGACCAAGGCGCTGGTGCGACAGGTCGTCGTTGGCGCGGAATCCTGAGGTGCGCATGTATCGCGCGCGCACTGTCTCGGGGTCTTCTTCTGGTACTCAGGCAGGTTCGGCTGCTTCTTCTTCAAGCTTCTTCTCCTTCGTCATTCGCCATTGTCAACATCAGCGCTAGAAACTCTCTGTCGAGGATCACGGAAAAGGGAATAATAGTGCCGAGAATCGTGCCAGGGACAAAAGTGGGCTCGCGCGGCTCGGGATCAGGTCCGTAAACTGTGCGGTGCGGAGTTGGCGGTTCGTTGCCCCAGTCGATGGTGTCTGGGATCGCGGTGCGGCTGGATATCAGGCGGGGGTAGCGTAGGTGCGGGAAGGCGTGGGGGTCGACTGAGAGGAACAACACGTGGTTTGGCTTCTTCGGCTACTGCTTCTGCTCCCCCCCTTTGTTATTCTCGCCAAGTGCTCCAGCCTCCACCGAAAGTGCCCCATCCGCTTGCGTCGCCCCTAGTTGCAGCGCCCCAGCCGCCAGTGTCGCCCGTACCCCATCCGCAAGCAACCCCCCACTCCCCTTCATTGGAGACACTTTCCTCCTCTGCTCCCCAAGCGGCGCAGGCAAACATGCCGCGCCCTTCGGCGATACTCTTCCAAACAAACGGCACTTTTATAACCCTCGGGAGGAGAGATTGGTTACTCAAATGTAGAAAAAAGGCAGAACAGCAAATGTGTGGACCTGATAAAAACAAACCTTACAGACGTCAAGTTCCTCATTGAGCCGATCTCTGCACGAATACAGCCAGTGAGTTGATTCTCATAAAGATGCCTGAAGTGGATGTGAAGATCTTGTAGGATGTGAAACAGGCAGAGGCAAAAAACGTGAAATGCAAAGTCATGCACAGAAAACTAGGTGTGGTGTGGGTGTCTCTGCTTCGTAGATCCGAGCAAAGTTAATGTTAAGTGGTCTAAATAGGGAAGAATTGAATTGGATAAGGAAGGACAACTCATTGGAGAACTGAGAAGTCCTACAAAAATGTGGCAGAAAAAGGTAGACCTGAAGGCATGGCAGGAGGCACACGACAGTAGGGTTGAGAAAAAACTACATTGCAGTTCGGTTCAAATTCGACCCGACGGTTTAGGTGGCCGACCAGGTTAGGTAAGGAAGGACCGTGATAATCCTGCGCCATCACCGGCTGGCACATGCAAAGCCAGGCCAATCTAAGTTGGAAAAATCGCTAGCCAGGGAAAGCGTACAGCGTATATACGTAGACGTATATATAGTGTTTGCAATTCGCACATATAGTCGCTCAAAGGCCTGGGGTGCAGCAAAAAAGAAAAAGAAAAAAAAAAAAAAAAAAAAAAAAAAAACACGTTTTGAGCACGAAGATTGAGTTTGCGACGAGACTCACATTGTCCGCACGTCCTCAATACTAACACACAAAATTGGAGATGTGGGGGACATTTCAACCACATTGCACCTTCTGTGCACCTTCTGTTACCTCCCGGCTCCAACTCATTTTCACAAATGTCATTAACCAGCCAACCACACAACTCTCTCCAACTCATATTCTAGGTCAACCATCCCTTTTCATTCTCTCTCCAGTTCTCTTGACTGCCTCATAGCTCTACAATGTCGACCCCTAAGAGGCAAAGGCAAGGGCACAAAAAACAGGGTGTAAGCTTCTTTGCTTCCCAAATAGGTATGTGATCTAGACAGAGAATGATAAATGGGCCAAGGAAGGATAATCTATTGGAAAAACAATCGGTCGTAAACAAATGGCGGAGAAAGAAGTGGTATGAAGCCAAGGCAGAAGGCAAACAATAGTAGGGCTGAGAAAACAAACCAAAATGCAAATTGAATTGACGTTTGAGGAAAGTAAAGGCCCCAGCTCGGCCCACTACGAAGTAGTATGCCTCTGGATGAACCCCCGATTTCGCTTTGCTCATGCCTAACGGTTACGTTGTATCTAGGGACGAGCAAAACTCGAACCCGAACGGGTTGAACTGGGTCGAAACATTCCGCCAACTGCTCGTCTTATTCCACCGTGAGTTTAGTCGTGGGGTGGCGCGAGTGGGGGTACAGCTCCAAAAACTTCTCCTTTATATAGGGACACGCTACTCCGCGCACGTTGAAAGTTCCACGGCGCCGTCCGCGCAAGATGCCTTCAAGAAGCTGAGAGGGGGAGCCTGAGAGGGGGTTCTGGTTGGGGCCGAAGACGTGGTAGGTGGCGCGTTCGAGCTTTAGCACCGATATTCCTTCTTCTGGCGGCGCGATGCGTTCAGCTTCGACGATGACGGCGGGGCCACGGCCGGCAATCGCGCTAGTTGAGGCGGTGGGAATGTGGCGCTAGTCTGGGTCAGGGTCATATAGCGCCAGCTCGCGTGGGTGCGGGTGATGTGGCACCCAGGGCCTCCCATCAGGGTGCTTCCAGTCCGTGCGATGAATATGCTCGAATCGTAGGGGAACGAGGTCATTAGCTCGATCGAATCGCCGTTGCAGTCGGGAATGTCAAGATCGAGGACGACACCCTGTTTTCGGAGTGTGCTCGTCTGATCTGCCTCCTTGTTGTCGTCGATGACGAGTAATGCAGCAGGATGTCGCGCGTGCGAGGGTCCGTGCTAAGTTCGACGCCGCAATCCATGAGTTAAGTGGCGAAGAGGAGATTAAAGCGCAGGTTCTGGACTATCAGCACGCCGTTTAGTGTTTTGTGTGCGCGGCTTCCGCGTGCCTTGAGCTCGACGATTCCTTGCGTGCTTGCGCGCAGGCGGGTATTGCGAAGAAATGAGGAAGTGATTGGCTAAGGGAAAAGTTGGGTACAAGTACAAACCCTAGAAATGTGTTGTACCCCATATGTGCTACCCCACTATAGCCTACATAGGCTAAGTCATATAAGTCTGACAGGTATTGTTCGCCACGGTCACATAAGTGACCGTGGGTGTCGGGATGGTGTTGGAGACGAAGCGCTCAGATCCAACCATATGCTGCCCGCAACAGCTGTCCAGGTACCAGGTGTTGTAGCGCTTGTTGTCGTCACGTGCGAGCAGCGCCAATCGCGGCGTGACAATGTGCGACGTGTCAAACTTTAAGATTGCTCGTGCGAGATCCAATCGATCGGTGTCGCCCGCAGATAAGGTACGTGCGGAGGGCTTTCAAGCAGCAAGACTGGTAGATTCCAGTCCTGGTTCTCGTCGTCGCTGAAATCGTGGAGAGTGTTGAACGGGTTGTTCGTGAACGCCCCGATTGGATGGCGTGCTGGCTCTAGTGACGGCTTGCGCATGCGGCAACGGCGTGATACGCTCGTCATGGTCATGTTGCCTAAGACGTTGCGGACTGGAGCAGACAGTGACGGCTGCTGCTGCTGATGCTGAACCGGTGGGTTCAAGTTGCGCAATGGGGGTTGGTACCCCTAGGCTTGACGCGTGTCGTTTCGTGCGTCTTGTCGGCCGGACCAGGTGCTCGGATTGGTCTGGCGAGGGCGAGATCGGAATGTACATCGTTCTGCCAGGTGCCCAGAATTTCTGCAATTTTTGCAGTAAAGGTGCCGCGGCCACCGCTCCTCTGCATTGTCTGCGTAGAAGGCGAGGCGTTCCCGGTCTCGTCGCGGCGCTGGTCGATGCTGATCCATGCCTCTCTGTTCGACGAGGAGGGCGGCGCAAAGGGCGGCTTCCGATATAACCCCCTGTCGTCGGAGAAGCGCCTTGCAGGGCTGCCACTCTGGGCCAAGCCCTTGGAGCACGATGTTCACAAAAATTTCTTCCGAGATAGCGCTCCCCAGTTTCGCAGTTTGATCGCGTAAGCTCCGAGAACGATAAATGTAGCTATTGGCCTTCTCCCATGGGGCCATTTTTGTCTCCAGTGGCTGCTGGAGCAGGCGGCTTGAGGAAACCGAATCCTTCGGTTGGTAGACACCGTTTAGATGTCGCCAGGCATCAAGGGCACGAGCTGAGGTTTTCTTTTACGATCGTATGCTCAGCTGCTCCTCCGGCGACATGTTTCGCAGTAGAACGCCGTACGCCATCAACGATTCGTTGTAATATTGTGCCCTTGCGTCAGCGGTATCTTCAGCAGGTACTGCGTAGCTCCCGTCAAAATAATGGAATATCTGCGCGTTTTGCAGCAGCAGCTCCAGCTCGAAGCTCAACTTTTAGAAGTCTCTGCCGTCAAAACACACACCTGTCTTTATTTTTTATATGCCCATGAAACTTGATTGTGCAGAGAGGATTGTGTTAGAATAGAAACGAGAATGGATGGACTAAGGGAAAGTTGGGTAAAAATGTAAACCCTAGAAAACTGTACCCCATATGTGCTACCCCACTATAGCCTACAGTAGCTATGTCATATAAATCTGACACACCCCCATAGGCAAAGTGGGGGAGAACAAGGGGTCACAAGACCAGTCAAGCACAGCAAATCAAGCTCAGGGTGGATCACAAAGTCACCACACATTCCGAGCACAAGTTCAAGGCCACAAGGCCAGTTCACATGCAGGATTACATATAAATTAAAGGCTAGACAAGCAAGAGCAGGTGTATATATATATGCAACAGTACAAACAAGGTCAAGGGGTGAGCAAGTGAGTCAAGGTAGGCACAAGACCCAGCTGAGTACAGAAGCGCTGATGATCACAAGGCGCAAGTGCCTTGGTGAAGATATCAGCAGTGTTGGCCTGAGAGGCCACGTACGCAAGCCGCAGCTGACCACGCTGCTGTAGCTCACGAGCAAGGAAGTAGCGGAGAGCAATGTGCTTCATTCTGTGCTCCAGTCTCTGCTCTCGACACAAGGCCAGCATGGCCTTGTTGTCTACGTACAGCACTGGAGGAGAACGAGGCGGCTCTCCGAGGTCAGTCAGCAGGTAGGTGAGCCAGCGAAGCTCCTGTGCAGCCATGGCCCCGGCGTAGATCTCAGCCTCACAACTGGAGCCGAGAACAGAAGACGAGCGGGTAGCCCGCCACGAAACAGAGCCGGAACCAAGGCTGAAGGTGTAACCCTGTGACGACCGCTGCGTAGCCTGGTCGTCAGCCCAAGAAGCGTCTGCGTGCCCAGTGAGGACCACTGGACTCTGCCCTCCAAGCACAAGCCCCATGCCCGACGTACTGCACAAGTAATGCAACACCCTCTTCGCTGCAGCCATGTGCTCCGGTCTGTGTCTCCCAGGAGCAACATAGCGTGCGAGAATGCTAAGAGGGTATGCGAGGTCAGGTCGTGTGCAGGTCATCAGGTACATGAGGCAGCCAACAAGCTCTGGGTACGGGCCACTCGACTCTACGGACTCATCCGAAGGCAGAGCTGAGAGCGAGTGGCGAGTAGGCAGAGGAGTGGCCTGAGGCGAGGAGTACGTGAAGCCGAAGCGCTGAAGGACCTGCTGCACCATGTGTGACTGAGTCAGGGTAATGGTGCGGCGTGCTCTGTCCCGGGTGATCTGCAAGCCAAGGTAGCTGCGCAGTTCACCCAGGTCTGTGCACGTGTGTCTCTTCTGCAGCTCGGACTTCACGTGGGCGAGTCCAGCAGTGTCAGCTGTGGCAAAGACCAAGTCGTCGACGTACACGAGGATGTAGAACGGCGGCAAAGAAGTGTCGGTGCGCAGAAACAGCGACGGGTCGGCAGTAGAGGGAGCAAACCCAAGAGCTGCAAGTGTAGTCCTCAGTGTGTCGTGCCACTCACGCGGTGCCTGGCGGAGACCGTAGACTGGCCGCCGGAGGCTCCACTGGGTGCCAGGAGGAAAAGACCCAGTGAAGCCAGGTGGGCGACGCAGCCAGATCTCCTCGTGCAGGCTGCCCTGCAAGAAAGCAGTGCTGAAGTCAAGAGAGTGCAGCTCGTAGTCGCGGTGAGCAGCTATATGCAGCAGTACCCGAAGAGTGGTCATCTTCGGGGTGGGAGAGAAGGTCTGAAAGTAGTCAACTCCCTGCCGCTGACTGAAGCCACGAGCCACGTAACGTGCCTTGAAGACAGGCGGAGAACCCGGCGGTCGCTTCACCCTGAAAATCCACATGCCACTGACGATGTTCGCCCCAGGCGGGGGAACCTCGTCAACGTAGGTGCCTGTGGACTTCCAGGAAGCCATCTCTGTGTCCATAACTGCTTGCCACTGAGAGGAGTAGGGACCCTCTATCGCCTCCGCGTAAGAGCGCGGAGTCGGGATGTCAAGTGCATCCGGGTCTCCCTCAGGGGTAAGCAGTACGGACACGAGATGAGGTGAAGCAGCAGCCAAACACTGGAACTCCTCCTGCCTGTCCTCAAGGACGTCCGTGCCAAGGGCACACTCACCCCCGACGGACGGAGGACTGACAGACTCAGACGCAACGACAAGACTAGCAGCGTAGTCTAGACGACAGCGAGCAGCAAAGTCGACGAGCTCAGCAACTAGGGCAGACGCAGCAGTGGACTCAAAGGAAGGGTCAGTGACGACAGTGGCAAGGAGACGCGTGACAGTAGGACTGGCAGCACGAAGAGAGTCCGACTCCGGGTCGGGAAGAGCAGGAAGAGAGGACTCAGGAGGAGAAGGCAAAGGGGCACGCAGAGGAGCAGTGGACGGACGCAGAGACATCCGGTGCGTGCCAGGGACAGGAGGAGGACGCTGACGCGAACCACGGCCACTAGTGCGAGCAAGACAGACAGGCGACGTAGGGCGAGACGCAGGCTCACGACGCTCAGCCAGACCTCCAGTAGGACCAGTGTAGGGAGAAGGAGCGGGCAGTGTGAAGGCCGGCTGTAACTGTAACTGGGACGGGACAGGCTGTGGACACTCTAAGGGAGGAGGAGGACCAGTAGAAGGCGGGAGACCAAGAACCTGCTAAAGGAGCGGAACGAAGTACGGCCGAGGCCGCGCGGCGACTCCAGACACAGCAGGGACAGCACCAGTACCCCCAGCGGCAGCACCAGCGCCAGCAGCACCTCCAGCTCCAGTACCTCCAGCAGCACCAGGAGCACCCCCAGCAGGACCGCCTCCAGGACCGACAGCAGTAGCCTCAGCGCCAACACCCTCAGCAGCTCCAGCTCCAGGCGTACCCGCAGGCCCAGCAGCTCCAGTACTCCCAGTACGAGCACCTCCGGGACCCGCGGCACCAGCACCCGCAGCAGTCGAAGAACCTCCAGCTCCAGCAGCACGCCTCCAGCGTCGGGCAAACCACTCTCGCAGCTCCTGTGGAGAGAGTGGCTCCCGCCGAGACGAAGCACCCGGAGAACCTCCAGGCTCAGCACCGCCAGACGCCACACGAGCAGGCCCAGCTCCCTCAGGCTCCGCACCCCCAAGCTCAGCACCTCCAGGCGTAGCACCCCCAGGCTCAGCACCCCCAGGCGTAGCACCCCCAGGCTCAGCACCCCCAGGCTCAGCACCCCCAGTAGTAGCACCCCCAGGCTCAGCACCCCCAGGCTCAGCACCCCCAGTAGTAGCACCCTCAGGCTCAGCACCCCCAGGCGTAGCACCCACACGCTCAGCACCCCCAGAGTCAGCACCCCCAGGCTCAGCACCCTCAGCAGCACCAGAGTCACCAGTAACCTCGACAGGCTCGACTGCGTCTACCTGGGACACACCTGAAGGGGCAGGACCCTGAGGGGGGAGGGGGTCTACCGGGGGGGGACCTGGCACAAGGAAGAGCGGTGGCGGGGGGAGGGACGGAGTGCGGTAGGGGAAGAGGCGGTAGTAAGGGACCGACTCGTCAAACGTGACGTCCTGGGAGGACAGAACACGGCGAGAGGTGGGGTGGTAGAACTGCCACCCTGGCGCGTCAGGGGGGAAGCCAAGGAAGACGCAAGGAGCAGCACGAGGGGACAGCTTGTCCGCAGACAAGTCGCGGACAAACGCCCGAGATCCCCAGACACGGAACGCAGACGCATCGCCAACCTTCCCCGTCCACAGCAAAGCTGGGGAGGTCTCCGGCATGGAGACCCTGGGGTGAAGGTTGATCTGATGCGCCGCGTACCGAACCGCAAACGGCCACAGAAAATGGGGGGCAGCCGCATGCATCATGGACGTACGGGCGACGTCCATGACCATGCCAATGCGGCGCTCAGCAATCCCATTTTGCTGTGGAGAGTCCGGAAGCGTGAAGGTCTGGCGGATGCCTCGTGCACGACAGTAGGCTCGCAGAAGGCCAGAGGAGAACTCTCCACCTCTGTCAGAGTGCAGACGCAGAACAGGAAAGTCCGAGCCGAAGCTCTGCCTGAGCTGGAGACGAGCTGCGCGGATCCAGTCGATCAACACCTCAGTGACATCACCCTTGCTGCGCAAGGGGAAGACTGTGGTGTAACGCGAGTAGTCGTCAACCACCAGCAGGAAGTAGCGCTCGTGACCCTGTCCACGGACGCGAGCCGGGCCCCACACGTCCATGTGAAGCGTCTACAGCGGGGCCTCTGTCGGAGGAAACTGGGAGGAGTGAGGGGCAGCCCGCTGCCGCCCCTCGACACAAGGGACGCAGGTAGGGCCTGGCCCCGGAGGAAGGGGAGGGAGGGACCGGGGAAGACCAGAGACAAGGACACGGGAGGCCATGCCTCGGAGACGAAGCAGGGAGGGGTGACCAAGGCGGTGGTGCCAGAGGAGAGTCTCGTGCGACAGGAGGCGACACGAACAGGGGGCAGACTCAGGACCAGACCTGGACGCTGCAGCAAACACCTGACCCGACGCAGCTACCTGACCAGACGCAGTGACTGGAGGAGACGCAGTGGTCAGTGTGTACAGGCTCGACCCCGGCCGACGTGTAAACGTGGCCAGGTGTCGGCCTGTCCGAGCGTCCGTGCAGTGGGTCACCCGCTGACTCGCAGGAGTGAACTGGTGAACCCCCGCATCCTGTAGGTCAGCACCACTCACCAAGTTCGTAGAGAACGAGGGGAGGTAAAGACCAGACAGGGTGCCAGAGGGGGCCGCCGGACACGGGAGGACAGTGGAGAAGTGAGCAAGGACAGGACCCCCAGAGGGGTCTGCCAGAGAGACTGCAACTGGCCGGCCAAGCGGCGTGAGTGTGGTGCGGTCTCGAAAGAAGGAGCGAGAAGCCCCCGAGTCAAGGGTGAAGGTGTGGGAGGCCGAAGCCGACGCAGTACCTGAGAGAGCAGACTCACCAGCACCTGAGTGAGCAGACGCACGAGCACCTAGAGCAGCAGCCTCGCTAGCACCTAGAGCAGCAGCCTCACCAGTACCTAGAGCAGCAGTCTCAATGCCCGGGTCGGGCGGAAAACACCGGTAACAGTCACCCTCATCACTAATAGTCACAGCATACATGGCAGCAAGAATAGCATCAAAGTCAAGGTCAAAGACAGCTACACCCGCCCTAGACAGCTCGCCCCAGCGGGGGATCTTAGTGGCCTCAGGGAACTGGTGACACCAAGCGTCCGTCAGGCGGCCAAAGCAGCGCTGGGTGGAGTGCGCACCCCCGCACTGCTCACCCGCGCGGTCGCCGGTGCGTAGGACGTAGGTGCACGGACCAGTACCCCCACCCCGCTGGCGTGCAGCGTACCACTCACGGAGCTGCTGAGGGGGGGGGATGTCACGAGTGCGCTGCTGCCGCTGCTGCTGCTGCTGCTGGCGCTGACCACCACCGGAGCCGACCCTCTGCCCAGCGCCACCCCGACCAGCTCCACCTCCTCCGCCGCCGCCTCCTCCACCGCCGCCACCTCCGCCACCTCCGCTCCCACCGCCACCGCCGCCGCCGCCTCCGCCTCCACTGCCGCCACCGACACCTCCACCCCCGCCACCACTCCCACCACCACCCCCACCCCCTCCACTGCCGCCACCGCTACCTCCGCCACCCCCGCCAGCCCCTCCAGCACCCTTGCCCCCCTTGCCCTTGCCGGTGCGGCGTCTCCCGCTCGGGGCAGACGCAGCGCGGACCGACTCGAGACCAACGAGGTCGGCCGCAGCAGCAGAGGCAACAGAGGGCAAAAGAGGGGAGGGGGAACACCCCTCAAAGATGGGGGTGCGAGGGTCACCACGAGAGGCTCCTACAGCTACTATGCTCTTTTCTGCTGCTAGGAGGGCCTTCTCGAGGAGGTCAACGGTGAGAGTGGTGGGGCAAACTGAGAGGAAGTGGTCCCTGACTACGCGAAGGGAGTCAGGGAGACAGGTGACTATGTAGTAGAGGGTGATGTACATGGGGGGGGGGTTCTTGGCGCAGAACTCAGCAGGTAGGTGGCGGGGCCAGCAGGTAGGTGGCGGGGCCAGCAGGTAGGTGGCGGGGCCAGCAGGTAGGTGGCGGGGCCGCACAGGTAGGTGGCGGGGCCGCGGGTAGGTGGCGGGGCCGCTGGTAGGTGGCGGGGCCGCAGGTAGGTGGCGGGGCCGCACAGGTAGATGGCGGGGCCGCGGGTAGGTGGCGGGGCCGCTGGTAGGTGGCGGGGCCGCAGGTAGGTGGCGAGGCCGCACAGGTAGGTGGCGGGGCCGCGGGTAGGTGGCGGGGCCAGCAGGTAGGCGCCGGGGCCGCACAGGTAGGCGTCGGGGCCGCAGGTAGGCGCCGGGGCCGGAAAGGGCGGCGTCAGGGCCGCAGGGCGGCGCGAGGGCCGCTGAGTAGGCGACGAGGCCGCAGGGCGGCGGATCGGGGCCGGGTAAGGGCGGCGCGATGGCCGCAGGGTAGGCGACGAGGCCGCCGGGCGGCGGGTCGGGGCCAGGAAGGGCGGCGCGAGGGCCGCAAGGCAGGCGACAGGGCCGCTAGGGCGGCGCGACGGGGCGAGAAAAAAAAAAAAAAAGGAGGGGGGGGAGCGCGACTCGGGCTAGGACTGAGCGCGCTCCGGGCAGAAAAAAAATGTCGAATTGGTGGGCCCTAGGAACAGTTCCCACGAGGGAACCTGCTCGATACCAAGTTAGAATAGAAACGAGAATGGATGGACTAAGGGAAAGTTGGGTACAAATGTAAACCCTAGAAAACTGTACCCCATATGTGCTACCCCACTATAGCCTACAGTAGCTATGTCATATAAATCTGACAGATTGCTTCTTTGCTGGGACGGGGACTCTTGGGAGTTGAGCCATTTGTTTCGAGGGAGAAGGTGTGCGGGGCGGTATTGAGGCCATTTGAGGCCAGTTGAGAGGGTTGAGAAGATGTTTCCGCATCGCAATTCCGCAATGTTTGGAGCCCTTGCTTCAAGCTGGTAAGTCGCTGAAGCAGTTGTGCGAGGACGGCGGTATCGATCATCGTCGTCTCCTCATTTTTTCGCAGCCAATTCAACTGCGCTTCAGCGGTCATGTTCGCCTAACCTCCAGATCCTCCAGCCAGCCTTACGCGAGAGCGTGTGCCGGACGCCACTTTTCATTCGCTGATTTATTTGGTGGTGGCGTTGCGAAGTATTCCTCAGTCTCTCTCATACCATGCTATGATCACAAGTTGATCGTAACCACGATCACCTTGGGAAGGTTCGCACGGAGTGTGTGGTAGTGGTGGGCTCTTGACCTCAAATCAGAGTGAATGTAAAATGATTGAGATGATTAAAACATGGAAATACAAGCATATAAATAGTAGTACAAAGGAATACCAATCGTCGTAGCTAGCCATGTACTCTGAGGGGTACATTCCTTTATTCAAATTCAAACCCAACCATGCGGCGCGTACAGTTACGAAATTGTTCCCTCCTTTTTCCTCGCTCCTGCAGCTGCCCGATGTTGTCTGCTCCGACGGTCTAGGTGCACTCCAACTGTCTGCATCCCTTCAAGTCATTTTAGACTCCTTGTCTCCAACTCCGATATTGTGTGCTTCATTTGCTTTGCTGCTGTCAAGAGTGCATAGTGTTCCTTCGAAATTTTTCATTCGTAACAGAAGTGTTATTCTGTTTTGTTATTTCATACATGTTCAACTCTTCACTGAAAAATCTACAAAATCGTCGCAAGCAGCGCGTAAGTTTGCGACGTGCAAATCCCAATCACATCGTGTGCCCATTTTATGCATGGTCAATTCATTCAGAACAATTGCCTTATACATGGTCTGCTAGAGGGGCAAAAGCAGCATAGGAAAACCAAAATGTGGGAAAAAACATAGAGTTTCAAGTTGGAGATAAAAAATGGATAGGGAGGTAGAACAAAGACGCACGGAGAGATCTGAGTGAGCAAAAATTGCGGAACGGTAGGGTGTTGGGAGAGACATCCCTGTGCTGAAGGCAAAGGCACGATGCGCCCCCTCCACCTCCGCTAGCAGCCTGCAGGGTAGGGGAGTAGTGTGGGAAGAGAGGAAGGTGGAGCGGATTCGGGAAGGAAGAGAAGAAGGAGCAGGCAAAGGCATAATGCGCCCCTTGCACCTCCGCTGGCAGCCTGCAGAGCAGGGAAGGGAAAATTGGGAAGGAAAGGGGAGGTGATGTGGGAAGTGCCATAGCAGTGGCACAATGCGCCCCTTGCACCTCCGCTAGCAGCCTGCAGGGCAGAAACTGGGAGAAGCAAGGAGAAGCATGGAGAAGCGGGCAGAACCGGGGAGAAGTGGGGAGAAGCAGGGAGAAGCTGGGAGAAGCGGGGAGAACCAAGGAGAAGCTGGGAGAAGCTGGGAGAAGCTGGGAGAAGCTGGGAGAAGCTCGGAGAAGCTCGGAGAAGCTGGGAGAAGCTGGGAGATGAAGAAGGCAAGAAGAAAGAGCAGCACACATTCCATTGGAAAGACCAGGGCACGATGCGGCTCCTCCACCTCTGCTAGCAGCCTGCAGGAGGCGAGAAACAAAGAGAAGAATGGTGGAGAGGGGTTGGGAAGTAAGTGGCAAAAAAGCAGGCAAAGTCATGATGTGCCCCTCCACTTGAGGTAGCAGCCTACAGGGGAGAAAAACGTGAGAAGAGCGGGAATTGGAAAGGGAGAAAGTGCAGCACTCATTTGTCCATTCCTAGAGCCTAGGGCATGGTGCTCGCTCTCCTCCTCTGCTCGCAGCCTGCAGGGGAGAAACGTGGGGAGGGACAGAAAGGTGGAAAGGTTTTATTGGAACGACAGGGAAGTAGTAAAGATGAATTTATTGAAACAACGTGGAGAGGTGTTTGTTGGTTGGTAGCCCCACTCTCCTACACAACCCTCTCTTCAATTCACACTCTCTTCAAACTCACTTCACTTTCTATTCCCACTCTCATCTCAAGAGCATCCGTCGCAGGGTTGCCATGGATTTCAGATCTCACGCGTGGATGTCACATCACGCAGGGGTGATCATATCCGTTATTCTCCGTCGCGGAAACCTGTCGCTATGAGAATAAGAAGGAGGCTACTCTCCCTCCAACACGGCTTCCTTTCTCCGAACACCCATTTCACATTCTTCAAACTCACTTCACTCTCTATTCGGTCACATTCACTTCACACGCGCTCCACACCCACTTCTCGAGCGCATCTCTCGTAGGGTTACCATTGCGATTGTAGTCGTACACATTGTTCTCCGTCGCAGAGACCTGTTGCATATCGAGCAGGGCGAGGAAGATCAGTATGAAGGTCAGTGAATAGGTACATGAACATGAATGACATTTACGCCTCAAAACTCAATGCAGTGCGAGCATGGAATGGGAAGAATTAAGTTTAGTAAATATTTTCATAACAATGATGAATGAAAACGGATCCTGAACTTGCAGCAGCATGCTGAGTCTGAAAAACGTTGACGTTTCCTGCATTGCTATAACACCTCGCTACCCACTGGGTCAAAACGAGGGTGTTATTTTGGCGCAGCGGAGTGCCCTTAACACAGCCCACAGGTGTTACACTCGTCCCCCCTGGTTGCCAACGTCCCCGTTGGCCCTCAACTTCAGAGAGTCAGCCCCTCCGCAAGGACCTCCCTGGATCGTTCGCTGGGTTCGAGCTGGTTACAACCACACTTCAGTTCTCGTTAAAGGCGCAAAGTGTGAACCAGCCAGGACTCAAACCCTAGGCTCTGAAACTAGTATAACACCTCGCTACCCACTGGGTCAAAACGAGGGTGTTATTTTGGTGCAGCGGAGTGCCCTTAACACCTTCCACGGGCGATACAATTGCAGTCGCAAAGCGCCAAGTCCCAATCCATAGGCAGTGCCACGGGATGCGGCCATGAGCATGTAGCTTTGCATTTCTTGAAGATCATAAATGCAAATCCCTTGGCACTGTCGTATGATCTATCAGAAATGCCTACTAGGGTGAACTGTGTGTTGATTGAACAATGAGTGGCGGTCCCCGTTCCCCCATCCCCTCTTTCTTCCTGTTTCCCACCTCGCTCACCCCCACAGTTTAATCTGCCGAAATGTCGCCGCTTGGTAAATGGGCGAGCTGACGGCCCTGTAAGGGTCGAAGTCCGCGCCTTCATGGTGAAGGATCCGCATCGCGAGGCCGTCCGATCCTGGTCGCTCCTCCGCCTGACCCTTGCCTGCTTCGCTGCTCCCGCTGTCGTCGATGCTACCTCTCGCCGCCATGAACCGCGGCGCGCGCTGGGGACTTTTCCGAGAATTGTGACAGACTACAAACGGCGAGGAGATGTGCCTAGCAGGAACCAACGAACCGCATTGGAAAGGTTTAACAGAGGAACAAAAACGAGTTTGAACTGGGATCATGGGATGAATTCCGCGCAACGGTCGTGCTCGAATCGCATGTGAAGCAAGCGACGGTCCAAAAAACTCATACTGTCGACCGAGTTAGGCGGGAAAAGAAAAGCGGAGAGCGAAATTTTGTCAGGATCATAAATGCTGCTTTCTGGAGAGGAGAGCGCAGCTTTGGTTCTAAGGACGGGTCCAACTCACCACAGCTATAAGGAATTTTCCGGCGAAATGACGCGCATCGTTGAAAATCTTGTTTCTTTCAATTGCATCAACCCAAATGATCGCGACATCGCCACGTCGGATCCTTGCTAAATTCGTTGGACCACGTTTGCCCGCGCCCTTTCTGCTCGATTTTCCTGGCATTCTCCTCCAAAATTCAGGCAGCTGTGTCGACTTTGCGTGGAATCACAAACAGTTGCACTAACATTGTTTTACGGTACCTCCAAAATATCGCTTTTGCGCGCCAGAGTAACATGCATGCGGATCGTTTGGTTTCTTCTATGATGGGTTTGGTGTTCCGGGAAATGATATGGGTTATTCCAAATATTATGATACTATCACAATGCATACGTTCTGTCATGCTTTTAATTGTAGAATAGGAAATAGGAAGAGACAATATAAAAGCAAGACAAAGTATAGTAGCAGGAAGTGTTATGTCGAGGCAGGCGGGAATCCACCGAGCCGAAGGCGGGGATCCAAGGCGAGCTGGCGGAAGCTACAACCGTTGTGGGCAACGGTAACCAGGGGCTGATACTTAGGCAAGCACTAGCAATACGATAACTGCTTGCTTGTTTGTTTCCACTCTAAGCAAAGAATTGTTTCTAGCAAACCCTAGAGCTGTGCAACTGAGGAGCCAACCATAGCAAGCCCATTCAAGTTGGTTGAACCGTCATTAGGCTAGTCGGCTGAGCTGTGTCTCCTAGACGTGTTCACGTAGGTAAGAGCTGTCAACAAACAAGCAAGGAGTGGCGACCCGTAGTCGCCTACAGCAGCATGAATGATAGATTTAAACTAAGGTCCGGACAGAGCTATCGTAGAGAAGACATTGTAGCAGAGCCAAGCTGGCGCGCAGCAGCGGCGACTGCTTCTAACCGAGGAGTAACTGCAGACGCGGTGCGCGCGCCGGCCCCGACGACAGTAGCATATCGTACCCCGCATCAACGGGAACGCGAACGGCGCGGAGTGATGGACCCGCTCCGAAACGTGTCGTCAGATCCGGGAGAGACGCCACACGACTTACGATAGGCACAGGAAGCGAGAGCTCGTTGGGAAGGACGACATGCCACTACCTCGGGGGCGATGCCCGGAATGGAGTCAGACCGAATGCACGGGTCTACCGCCTGGCTACGCCGCCAGACAGAAGACGACTTCCGGACACCGACTAATCGGGAGATGGTGGAAAGCCAAGTCGCGGAACTACCGCCAACAGTCACTCCACAAGGTCGGCCGGGCGAGAAGCGATGGCTGAGTGGGGCCCTCCCGAAGCTGGAAGTGGCCGAGCGGTTTACCGGAATCCCCGGCGTGGGTCCCACCTTAAAAAACTACCTGATGCAGCTGGAGACGGTGCAGTACTGCTGGGAGCACGACGGTTTGGACTCGGCTGAGTTCTTTCAGCGGATGGTTGTCACGTTGGCGGGCGAGGCAGAGACATTTAACTGGATGACACGCAGCGAAGTGTTGGAAGAGTTAGAATGCGGAGAGATCGAGAACCCCACGGCGCGTTTCATCGAGTTACTGAACAAGGAGTTTCTGGGGCAGACTAAGGCGAGGGTAGAAGAATTCCGCGAGTTCCGCCGGGGAAAGGACGAATCACTACTGGCCTAATACTGCAGGCTGCGAGAACTCGCCGAAGATCTGGAAAGCCGAGACGAACGGCTGTTAGTACGCAAGTTCGTCCGAGGGTTGGATGAAGATCTGCGGAATGTGGTACGGAACACGGTGTACGGCGTGGGCGTAGATATCACTGAAGGAAGTGTACGGACTGGCGAAACGCACAGAACACGCACAACGGATGTTGGACCTGGAAGATGGAGAGGTGCGTCCAAAGGCGAAATTCTCGTGGGCGGCAGCAGCGCTAGTGGATGCACCGCAAGGAGGGGCGCCACGGACAGACGTACGTAGGTGCCACGAATGCGAGCCCGGCCACCTCAAACGCAACTGCCCGAAATTGCCGGTGTGCGGGAACTGCGGGCGGAAGGGGCATAAGGAAGACGTATGCTATAGTCGCCGCCGTCAAGAAGAGAGCCCTAGCAAAGAAGAGCTGCAAGCCGAGATCAAGAAGCTGGAAGCGAAACCGCGAGTGGAGCCGAAAGCCCGAGCGATGCTAGCGTACGAAGAGATCGAAGGAGAGGAAGAAGGCGAGGGCGAATATCTGCGAGCGAGCGGGTTCATGGCGTTCCCAAGAGGGAGGGACGAGATTGATCTACGGCCCAGAGCGATCCTCCGAGAGCCGCACTAGCCGGGTAAGGGAGCCTAGAGGCAACCTTCACGAGGGAAGCGGTACGTCGGAGCTGCGCCGACACCCCAACGAGAGGCTCGTGTGTCAGGCGTCGGTTTTAATTGCGGACAGGGGGAGCATGACCGTAGGGGGGCTGCCCGTGGGACAAGCAATCATAGACACTGGCGCGCATAACGTACTGATCGGAAAGGGGCTAGCAAAGCAACTGAAGCTGGATCTGCCGGGCAGGGTGGTACCGAGAGGGATCCTGCTCATGACGGCTGAAGGGGGGGAGCCTAAATGGATGCCACGGACCGTACGGCCTATCGAGATCGTGCTGCTTCCGGGAACTGAGAAGGAATGCTGCATCCGCGTGACGTGTGGGGTGTCAGAGTCTGAGGACTATAACGTGTTGGTAGGCATGGAGCTACTGTACCGCGTCGGCGCCACTATTTGCACCTGGCAGGAGAAGGTGCTGTACCGCGTACACTACTGGGACCCGGCAAGCTCGGTTGGCACCCTGCCGGTGAAGTTCGTCCGGCAAGAGCCTCGAGAAGCTTACGGAGCCCGCCAAGCCGACCTGGGTCCCGTGCTGGACGACTGGAGCTGGGAGAGATACGCCGAAGAGTACGAACAACGGCTTGAGAGGAGGCGACAAGGGAGAGAACCGCAGTCACTGAAGGAGAGAGTGACTCGTTTGTGGACCCTGGAAGGGGCATTGTGTGAGCTGGAGCTGTATGGGGGTATCAGTACGGGACTAGCGGCGGCGCTGCGGGCAGGGTGCAAGGTGCGGAAGTGGATTCATGTTGAGAGAGATCCCATGGTACGCCGGATGGCACAGCACCACGCTAGGTTGCTGTTGGAAGACTACCCGGACCAGCTCGCCGAGTCAGCCATAACCGCTGAGGGAGAGGACGTGGTGGATGATGTGAGGGAAATTACTGAAGAGCAATTGGAGAAGTGGGGGCAGATAGATGTGATTATAGCTGGGTGGGAATGCCAAGGCTACTCCCGCGCGGGAGAAGGGATGGGGATGGAAGATATCAGAGGGGCCTCCTTCAGGGACTTGAAGCGCGTGCTAGAGATGGTCCAGCGGAAGCAGGGGGCGGTGCTATACATCCTGGAAAATGTCGACTTCTCTGAGGACCGCCGGGAACCCGTGCAGAGAGCGTTCTTGGAAGTCGAAGCTGCTGTGGGCAGGGGGCAAGCGGTGGATGCTGCGCACCTGGGGTCTAGGGCACACCGGCCGAGGAGGTACTGGCAGAATGGGATCTCAGAAGCCAGCCTCCGTCATGCGCTGGCGCAGATGCAGAGACCTGAGCCGCGGCTGGTCAGTGACATCTTAGGCCCTAACCGATTACCCGCGCCCGTCACGGCTCACGACCATCCGTCGCAGTATCAATGTAACGTGCCTGGGAAGCCGAGGCAAGCGCTGCCGACGCTCGTGTCCTACGTCGACGCCTATGGGTTCGTGATGGAAGGAGATTTACCAGGCCCGGGGATGGTTTACGACGTCATAAGGAAGCAATGGGAGCAGCCCACGGCAGAGGGGCGGGAGCTGGCCATGGGACACCGATTGGGAGCCACTGCCCACCCACGCGTGACAGAGCCCCAGAGGCGAGCTGCACTAGGCAGGGCTATGGATTTGAACGTCATGACTTGGCTCGTAGAAACCATCCGCATGCATCTCCGCAGAAAGGAGCTCCAGCGAGACCTCGAGGTTAGCAAGCTGTACCAAGAGGACACGGAAGCCGAGTGGAAGAGGCGTCAGCTGCAGGCAATAGAGGAGCAGCAGGTGTCCCGCATGAAGAGAGCGCACCGGCAGAGAAGCTGAAAAAGGAGAGGGGTCCAAAGGACGACTGGCCCATAGGCAACGGAATGGGGGCAGAAGCGGCTCGCGAGTTGCAAGAGGTGCTGAAGCAGCACCGGAGGACTTTTGCCTATACGCTGCAGGAGCTGGGCCAGTGCAACTCCCACCAGATGCAGGTGAAACTGACTACCGAGGTGCCTGTCTACCAGAGAAAGCGGAGGATGAGCCCAGGCGATATTGATGTGTGTCAGGAGAAGTGCGCCGAGCTGCTAGCGGCGGGTCTTATCCAGATAATGGATAGTGACTACGCGGTGGCGACAGTGGTGGCCGCGCGGAAGGACCTCACTGGAGAATTGTCGGGGAGGAGGATGTGCGGGGACTACCGGGGACTCAACAAAGTGGCAGTAGCGGACAGGTATCCCATGCAATCTGCGGAAGAGATATTCGACAGGCTACAGGGGGCGGTAGTGTTCAACACGCTGGACCTCAGGCAGGGATTCAACCAGATACCTATCAAGGAGGAGGACAGGAAGAAGACTGCGTTACATGGGCCCGACGGGTTGTACGAGTGGAAGTTCATGCCATTCGGCATGAAGAACGCGCCGGCCTTGTTTCAGCGAGTGATGGACTCGGTGTTGAGGAATGTACCCGCAGCAGCCTGCTACATTGACGATGTCGTCGTGTTCAGTGCGTCGGCCGAGCAGCACGTAAAGGACGTGAGCGACACATTGGCAGCCATACGAGACGCCGGACTGACCTGCCATCTGAAGAAATGCAGCTTCGGGAACAATTCGGTGAAATACCTGGGGTTTGAGGTGCAAGGGGGGCAGTTGAGCATCCAGCAAGCGGAAGTGGAGGTGCTGGATCGCATCCCCGCTCCCAAGGACCGTAGCACACTTAGGGCCGTGCTAGGTTTTCTCAACTACTACCGAAAGTTTGTACCCAACGTCAGCCGCACCGCAGCGGTTCTGAACAAGCTGCTACTAGAGGAGCAGGCGTGGCAATGGAGAGAGGCTGAACAGGGGGCATTTAAAGCCCTACTCAAAGCTGTGAAGACGGGGACCGTCCTGACCCTTCCCAGCAAGGAAGACCCCTTCGTACTCTACACCGACTGGAGCAGTGCAGGCATGGGGGGCATCCTATGTAAAGAAAGGGAGGGACAGGAGATTGTCGTGGCTTTCGCGAGCAGGAGTTGCAACCCCGCAGAAGCAAATTACAGCTCCTATGAAGGAGAAGGGTTAGCAGCCGTGTGGGCGATTACCCATTTCCGCGTATACTCCTATAATCTTAGGCATGAAGTTGTCGGATTGAGTAGGTCAAGGGGGGGTACAAGAAGAATGTCGAGAGAAATATTGTACCCCCTAGTGCTAACCCCCATATAGCCTAGACAACCTAAACATAACATATAAATATAACTTGACACACCCCCATAGGCGAAATGGGGGATAGCCAGAGCAAGCAAAGGTCACAAGACCAGTCAAGAGAAGAAACAAAACACAGCTCAGGGTGGATCACAAAGTCACCACACACACTGAGCACAAGCAAGAGGCCACAAGGCCAGTTCACATGCAGAGATGTATATGCAGCAATAGCACAGTGATCACTACCTAGCAAGAGCAAGCATGCAGGTATATATGTATAGATCACAGTACAAGCAGAGTCTACAGCAAGTGTGGAAACGTAGGCACAAGGCCCAACAAAGTACAAAAGTGCTGATGATCACCAGACGGAAGCGCCTTGGTGAATATATCAGCAGTGTTGGCCCGAGTGGCCACGTGAGCAAGACGAAGCTGACCCCGCTGCTGCAACTCTCGAGCTAGGAAGTAACGCAGAGCGATGTGCTTCGTTCTGTGCTCCAGTCTGTGCTCCTGACACAAGGCAATGGCGGCCTTGTTGTCGACGTACAGCACTGGAGGAGAACGAGGCCGCTCTCCCAGGTCGGTCAGCAGGTTGGTGAGCCAGCGTAACTCCTTTGCAGCCATGGCTGTGGCGTAGATCTCAGCCTCACAACTGGAGCTGAGAACTGAAGACGAGCGTGTAGAACGCCAAGAAACAGAGCCAGAGCCAAGGCTGAAGGTGTAACCCTGTGACGACCGCTGCGTAGCCTGGTCGTCAACCCAAGAAGCGTCTGAGTGCCCAGTGAGGACAACTGCGCTCCGCCCTCCAAGCACGAGCCCCATGCCCGATGTACTGCACAAGTAGCCTAGTACCCTCTTAGCAGCATCCATGTGCACCTTTCGGTGCCGACCAAGAGCCACGTAGCAAGCCAGAAGGCCAAGAGGGTACGCAAGGTCAGGACGAGTGCAGGTCATCAGGTACATGAGGCAGCCCACTAGCTGTGGGTAAGGACCACTCGGCTCTACGGACTCGTCCGAAGGTGGAGCTGAGAGCGAGTGACCTGTAGCCAGAGGAGTGGCCTGTGCCGAGGACTAGGTGAAGCCGAAGCGCTGAAGGACCTGCTGCACAACGTGTGACTGAGTTATTGTGATGGTGCGGAGTGCTCTGTCCCGGGTGATCTGCAAGCCAAGGTAACTGCGCAGCTCACCCAGGTCTGTGCACGTGTGTCTCTTCTGCAGCTCCGACTTCAACAGAGCGAGAGCCTCAGTGTCAGCAGTGGCAAAGACCAAGTCGTCGACATACACGAGGATGTAGAACGGCGGCAGCGAAGTGTCGGTGCGCAGAAACAGCGACGGGTCAGCAGTCGACGGAGCAAACCCAAGAGCAGAAAGTGTAGTCCTCAGTGTGTCGTGCCACTCACGTGGCGCCTAGCGGAGACCGTAGACCGGCCGCCGGAGTCTCCACTGGGTACCAGGAGGGAACGACCCAGTGAAGCCAGGAGGGCGGCGCAGCCAGATCTCCTCGTGCAGGCTGCCCTGCAAGAAAGCTGTGCTGAAGTCAAGAGAGTGAAGCTCGTAGTCAAGCTGAGCGGCAACGTGCAGCAGTACCCGAAGAGTGGTCATCTTCGGGGTGGGGGAGAAGGTCTGAAAGAAGTCTACTCCCTCTCGCTGACTGAAACCTCAAGCAATGTAACGAGCCTTGAAGACAGGCGGAGAACCTGGCGGCCGCTTCACCCTGAAAATCCACATGCCACTGACGATGTTCGCCCCAAGAGGGGGAACCTCGTCGACGTAAGTGCCTGTGGACTTCCAGGATGCCATCTCTGCGTCCATGGCTGTCTACCACTGAGAGGAGTACTCACCCGCGATCGCCTCAGCGTAAGAGCGCGGGGTCGGGATGTCTGGAGCATCCGGGTCTCCCTCAGGGGCAAGCAGCATGGACACGAGATGAGGCGCAGTGGCTGCAAGACACTCGAGGTCCTCTTGCCTGTCCTCAAGGACGTCCGTGCCAAGAGCACACTCACCCCCGACGGACGGAGGACAGACAGACTCAGACTCAGCAACAAGACTAGCGGCGTAGTTTAGACGACAGGCAGCAGCAAAGTCAACAAGCTCAGCGACTAAGGCAGAGGTAGCAGCAGACTCAAACGACGGGTCAGTGACAACTGTGGCTAGCAGACGCGTGACAGTAGAGTGAGCAGCACAGGTGCGGTCAGTCTCAGGCTCAGGAACGGTAGGCAGAGAAGACGCAGGAGGGGACGGCAGGGGAACACGCTGCGGAGGAGAGGAAGGACGACGGACGACGAGGTGGGTGCCGGAGACAGCCGGCAGACGCGAACGAGGAACACGACGACCGGAACGACCAGGACTGACAGGCGAGACAGGACGCGACGCTGGCTCACGACGCTCAAGAGGACCCCCTGTCCGCTCAGTGTAAGGAGAAGGAGCAGGCAGTGGTGAGCCAGGCTGTAACGGAAGACCAGTAGACGAAGGGAGTCTAAGAACCCGGCGAAGCACAGAGTCAGGCGGTGGCTGAGACGACGGAGATGGAGGAGCAAAGAACAGGCGCGGCTGTGAAGTGCCACCAGCACCAGCATCTCCAGTACCCCCAGCAGCTCCAGCACCCTCAGCGCCAGCTCCTCCAGGACCAGCTCCACCAGCAGCAGCACCCTCAGCACCGGCACCTCCAGTCCCAGGGACTTCAACCTCAGTTTCTCCAACAGCAGCACCTCCAGAACCAGCACCACTCCCTGCTCCAGTGACGCCAGCAGAAGTACCTCTAGCGGCAGAGCCCCGAGCTCCAGAAGCGCGACCCTCACGGCGACCGTACCAGTCGTGCAGCTGCTGTGAGGTGAGAGGCACACGCGGACGAAGGCGGCTACTCCAAGGAGACCGCACAACAGCAGACTCAGAACCCTCAGCGCCAGCACCCGCAGCAGCTCCAGAACCACTAGCGCCAGCACCCGCAGCAGCTCCAGAACCTCCAGCGCCAGCACCCTCAGCAGCCCCAGAGCCTCCAGCTCCAGCACCCTCAGCAGCTCCAGAACCTCCAGCTGAAACAACTCCAGAAGCAGACTCACCAGCTCCAGCGCCTCCCGCAGCAGGGCCCCTAGCTCCAGCAGTGCGAACCTGACGGTCAGCGTACCACTCACGCAGCTGCTGTGGGGAGAGAGGGAGTCGACGACGAGAGTGCAGCGGCGAGGTACCAGCGGAGCGACTACGGAGACGGCCGCCCCAGGGAGACTGCTCACCAGACGCCTCAGCGCCCCCAGGTGCAGCACCCCCAGACTCAGTACCCCCAAGCTCAGCACCTCCAGACTCCTCACGCCCAGGCTCTGCACCTCCAGTCTCCGCACCCCCAGGCTCCGCACCCCCAGGCTCCGCACCCCCAGACTCAGCACCCCTAGGCTCAGCACCCCCAGAAGCAGCACCCCGAGCAGGACCTGATTCACCAGTGACCTCAACCGGCGCAGGCAAGGGAGGAGGGTCTACCTGAGACACACCTGAAGGAGCAGGACCGGGAGCGGGGAGGGGGTCTACCTGGGGAGCACCTGGAGCAAGGAAGAGTGGCGGGGGGGGGGGAGAGGGGCAGTGCGGTAGGGGAAGAGACGGTAAAAGGGAACCGACTCGTCGAACGTGACGTCCTGAGAGGGGAAGACACGGCGCGAGGTGGGGTGGTAAAACTGCCAACCGGGCGCGTCAGGGACAAAGCCAAGGAAGACACAGGGAACAGCGCGGACGGAGAGCTTGTCCGCGGTGGTATCGCGAACAAAGGCACGAGCACCCCAGACCCGGAAACGCGACGCATCGCCAACCTTCCCCGTCCACAGCAGTGTGGGCGAGGTCTCCGGCAAGGAGACACGGGGCCAGAGGTTGAGCTGATGTGCGGCGTACCGGACCGCAAATGGCCACAGAAAATGGGGGGCAGCCGCATGGATCATGGAGGTACGAGCGACCTCCATGACTAAGCCAATGCGGCGCTCAGCAACCCCATTCTGCTGCGGAGAGGCCGGAAGCGTGAACGTCTGGCGGATGCCGTGCTCCGCACAGAAGGCTGCCAAGAGGTCTGAGGAGAACTCACCACCTCTGTCAGAGTGCAGACGCAGGACAGGAAAGTCCGACTGGAACCGCTCGCGGAGCTGGAGACGAGTAGCGCGTATCCAAGGGATCAAAACATCAGGGACCTCACCCTTGGTGCGCAAGGGGAAGACCGTGGTGTAACGCGTGTAGTCGTCGACGACCAGCAGGAAGTACCGCTCGTGGCCCTGTCCACGGACGCGGGCTGGGCCCCACACGTCCAGGTGGAGAGTCTGCAGGGGAGCCTCTGTGGGAGGGAACGAGGAGGAGTGAGGAGCGACGCGCTGCCGCCCCTCGACACAGGGAAGACAGGGAGGAGCAGGCGAGTTTGGGAGGGGAGGGAGAACCCTGGGAAGACCAGAGACAAGGACACGGCGGCGCATGCTGCGAAGGCGCTGCACCGAGGGGTGACCAAGGCGGTGGTGCCAAAGGAGGGTCTGGTGCGACAAGGCGCGACATGAGCAGGGGGCCGACAACTGACCTGACGCAAACGCAGAGGCAGCTACCTGAGGGGACTCAGTGGTCAGTGTGTACAGGCCGACCCCGGCAGCCGAGTGAAGGTAGCCAGGTGACGACCCGTCTGAGCACATGTGCAGTGTGTCACACGCTCGTAGGCAGGGGTGAACTGGTGAACACCCGCGTCCTGGAGCGCAGAACCCGCCACCAAATTCGTAGAGAACGACGGGAGGTAAAGACCCGACAGTGTGCCGGACGGGACAGCAGGACAGGGGAGAAGAGTGGTGGAGGTCGCACGGACTGGACCCCCAGAGGGGTCTGCCAGAGAGACTGCAATCGGCCGACTGAGCGGCGTGAGGGTGGTGCTGTCGCGAAAGAAGGAGCGAGAAGCACCGGAGTCAAGTGTGAAGGTGTAAAAGGCCTCAGCAGGCGCTGTACCAGAGAGAGCAGTCTCACCAGCACCTAGGGCAGCAGCCTCACCAGCACCTAGGGCAGCAGCCTCACCAGCACCTAGAGCAGCAGGCTCTATACCTGGGTCAGGCGGTACGCACAGGTAACAGGCACCGTCAGTACTAGTAGGCAATGCATACATGGCAGTGAGAATAACATCATAGTCAAGAGCAAATACATCTACCCTCTGCCCAAGCAGCTCCAGCCAGGTGGGGAGCTCAGCCTCGTCGCCAAACTCGGTACGCCAGGCGTCGCTCAAACGGGCGAAGCAGCGGGACTGTGTGTGACCAGGTGTCCCGCAATGCTGACCAGCCCGATCACCTGTGCGAATGACGTACGGGCAGCGAACGGGACTCAAAGACCCTCTACTCTGAGCGTACCACTCGTGAAGCTGCTGGGAAGTAAGTGTCTCGCGTGGACGCCGCTGCAGCTGCAGCTGGCCACTGCCAGACGCTCCCAACTGACCAGCTCCAGGGCGACAGCTACGACGGCTACCGCCACAACCCCAATTAGCATACCACTCTCGAAGCTGCTGGGGCGGGAGAGACTCGCGTGGATGTCGCTGGAGCTGCATCTGGCCACCGACAGTAGCAGCAGTAGCAGTAGCTGTAGCCTAGCAGTAGTAACAGAAGGAGCAGCAGTAGCAGCGCGGGCAGGGCAGGCGCGGCAGGCAGGCAGGCAGGCAGGCAGGCAGGCAGGCAGGCAGGCAGACAGGCAGGCAGGCAGGCTGGTTAGCAGGCAGATGGCGCGGCAGCGCGCTAACAAGGCAGGTGCTCACCAGGCGGGAAGGGCAGGCGCTCGCCGGGCGAGCAGGGCCGGCGCTCGACGGGCGGCTGCACGGGGACCAGGGGCGGCGTCGCGGGTCCAGGGGCGGCGTCGCGGGGTCCAGGGGCGGCTGCACGGAGTCCAGGGGCGGCTGCACCAGGGGCGGCTGCTTCAGGGGCTCGGGGCGGCTGCTCGGGGTCCAGGGGCGGCTGCGCCAATGGCGGCTGCTGCAGGGGCCAGGGGCTGCTGCTTTGGGTCCAGGGGCGGCTGCTCGAGGGTCTAGGGGCGGCTGCACCAGGGGCGGCTGCTGCAGGGGCCAGGGGCGGCTGCTCTGGGTCCAGGGGCGGCTGCTCGAGGGTCCAGGGGCGGCTGCACCAGGGGCGGCTGCTTCAGGGGCCAGGGGCGGCTGCTCTGGGTCCAGGGGCGGCTGCTCGAGGGTCAAGGGGCGGCTGCACCAGGGGCGGCTGCTTCAGGGGCCAGGGGCGGCTGCTCTGGGTCCAGGGGCGGCTGCTCGAGGGTCTAGGGGCGGCTGCACCAGGGGCGGCTGCTTCAGGGACCCGGGGCGGTTGCTCCAGGGGCGGCGTAGCTGGTGCAGGGCAGCGCGTGGGTCCCACAGGTGCCGTGACGGGCGACGGGGGGCAGCGCGCCGTCACCGGAGAAGGTGACGCGTGAGGCCGGCGGCAGGCTGCGCGGGCGGCTGACTTAGCGCGCGGGGCCGAAAACGGGCTACGCGGGCGGCGGACGCGGCGCACAGGGCCTAAGCGAGCTGCGCGCGGGCGGCTTACGCGACGCGCGGACCGGCGGCAGGCTGCGCGGGCAGCTGACGTGGCGCGCGGGGCCGAAAACGAGCCTAAACTGGCTTAAACGAAGAGCGCGCGGGCTGCTCAAGCGGCGCGCGCGGGAAAAAAAAAAAGGGCCGCGCGCGTGCAGCCGAGGCGCGCGCGGGCAGCAGGCAAGGCAGGTGAGGAAACGTGGTAACGGTGGGCCCTTATCTTAGGTCCTAGAGACCTCTAGGCTCTAGATACCATCTTATAATCTTAGGCATGAAGTTGTCGGATTGAGTAGGTCAAGGGGGGGTACAAGAAGAATGTCGAGAGAAATATTGTACCCCCTAATGCTAACCCCCATATAGCCTAGACAACCTAAACATAACATATAAATATAACTTGACATATACCTGCAAGGGAGGCCCTTCGTCTTAGTCACAGACCACCAGCCCCTAACCTGGCTGATGACCAATCAGGCACTGACGGGCAGGAACGCCAGATGGGCGATGCGGCTGCAAGAATACGAGTTTACCATACGACACCGGGCCGGGAAGACACTGCAGCACGTAGATGGGCTCTCGCGTAATCCTCCACCCACGAGTCCCGAGGCGTGTTTGGTGGCGCTAGCGAGGGAGATAGATGGGGAGGGAGCGAAGCAGAAGGCGCAGAAGGGAGCAGAAGACATCTGGGAGGATGCCGAGACTCTGCGCTGGATCCAAGGCAAAACCTCAGAAGCGGAGCCAGTGAGTGAAAAGGCCCGAGCTAGAGGGCTGCATTTCCAATGGTACCAGGACCAGCTGCAGAAAAATACAAAGGAAGGGTGGAAGCTGGTACCCAAACGGGAGGAGAGAGAAAGGATTATCGCGAAAGTGCATCGGCAGCTGGGACACTACGGCAGTCTGCGGACCAGCCAGTTGATTGAGACAGGCTGGTGGTGGGCGGGCATGAGAGGAGACATTAAGGAATGGGTGGGCTCCTATGAGCTGTGCAGCCGGAAAAAAGCGGAGCTAGAAAGGGGGAGGGAGGAGCTGCAGTCCCTGCCCATCAGAGGGATAGGTTTTCGGTGGTCGCTGGACTTAGCGGGGGAGATGCCGCTCAGCAGGAGGGGCAAGAGATTCATCCTGATCATGATCGAGCACGGCAGCAAATGGGTGGAAGTCAAGGCGCTGCCTAGTAAGAGCTCTGCCAAGATAGCGGAGGCATTCGAGGAGCAAGTGTTGACATGCTTTGGGGCCTGCGGGGAGGTGCTGACCGACCAAGGCACCGAGTTCTTAGGGGAGTTTGAGAAGCTGCTGAAGGCTAGCGGCATCACGCATCGCAGGACATCTCGGTACCATCCACAGAGCGACGGGTTGACTGAGAGGTTTGTGCAGACGGTGAAAAGAGGATTGCGGGCCTACGGGGAGCGGTTCAAGAGGGACTGGGATACTCGGCTGCCTTGGGTGGCGGCAGGTTACCGATTCAGTAAGCAGGCAGCCTTACGAGACTTCTCCCCATACTATCTGCTGCTGGGGAGGGAACCTATCCTGCTAGTGGATGCGCCACGGCTCCTTACTGACGTCGTCATTGTCAGCTCGGACGAGGCATGGGTGGGACTGGCAGAGGCGCGTGCAAGGTACCTGAGAGAGATGCTGCCGGCGGCATTAGAGAACTTGCAAGTGGCGCAGCTTAGGGATGCGCAGAGATACAAACGGAGGAAGGACGGACCGCCAGGGCAAAAGGGGCAGCAGCTGGGAGTGGGGGAGGAGGTGTATGTCAAGCAGGCAAGGCAGGATATGCTAGACATAGGGCTGAGCACCGAGCGGTGGAGAGTGAAGGAAGTCAAGGATTCCGGTGCAGTGGTGCTGGTAGGAGAGAAGGGGCAAGAGAACCGGGACCACCGAACGAACGTGGCACGAGCCCGGCCCCAGAGGGATCCCCAAGCGCCAAGGCACAGTGTCAGGCCTGCAGGAGAAGGACAGCCTTTCGGCCAGCAGGTCCATCGGTCGCCAGAAGCTCAGCAGGCACCGAGGAGGGGGCAAGTGGGAAAGGCTGGGAGGGGAACACAAGGCATGAACCGGGAATTGAGGAACCTGAGGGGGTGAGAGAAGGGTAGGCCAAGGGAGTACTAATAAGGGAGAGGAGAGATTGATATGGGAAATGATATGGGTTATTCCAAATATTATGATACTATCACAATGCATACGTTCCCCTTGAGATCGAGTGCACTACGCGCTCTTTCCTATAAAAATAACGAGCCAACCCCATCCTTCAACCTCATCAGCTACGTGGACGCCGATCACGCAGCAGACCCCGACAATCGACGATCCAGAATTGGGATCCTGTTTTGCCTCGAGCCACCAGGACAAATCTCGTGGAACGCGCAGAAGCAAGAGCTGGTTGCCCTATTATTGGCCGAAGCTGAATTCATCGCCACGACAGCAGCAATTTGCGAAGGCCTCTACCTGCAGGATCTCCTGCAAGAGGCAAAAATCTCAGCCTCGCCGACTTTTCGCCTGCACTGCGACAACCAAAGCGCGATCCGAATCGCAAACAAGCCTGGATTCGTCAACGGCACCAAATAAATCGCGATGCGGTACTTCTTCGTCAAGGACGAAGTGGACAAGGGGAAGGTGGACTTGACCTAGTGTCCAACAGGTGACATGGCAGTTGAATTCCTGATGAAGCGACTCCCACATCAGCAGTTTCAGCACTGCTCCGAACTCAGTGGAGTAGTCAAGCAGGTCATATCAAGCTACGATAAGGAGTGAAGGGGAGTGTTACGAATGATAAATTACGAAAGAACACTGTGCACTCGACAACAACAAATGAAGCACGCAATATCGGAGTTGGAGACGAAGAGTCAGAAATGACTCGAAGCAACGCAGACAGTTGGAGTGCATCTGGACCAACCTTCGAAACAACCTACAACCTAAGGCCACTTGACTTTCTGCATCGCTAGGTTGTAGGTTGTTTTTGGGGTTTGGAGATTTTGTTTTTCATTGGGGGAACCTTCATACGAAGGTTGCCATTATTGATAATCAGTATGTATTATATATATTTATTGATGTTGTGTTCTCTGGTCCATGGCCTGAAGTTGTTGGTACTCTAAACTGAACGTCCGTATGCTGCAAAAAAACAAGATAAGGTGTACAATTTTGCGTATGAAGCTACACAAGTTCGATTCATGGCAAGCATACCTTGGGAACCTCGATTCAGGGCCCAAGTCTCGGCAATCCCTTTCTCTCCAACAAAGCAGCATTCGCTCAACCTCGCAATCTCGTTCTTTAGCGCGGTTATAAAAGGTTGTGTACCTTTCGTGTCCAAAAAGCGGGGTTCAGTGCGTTGACCGAATCGATCTACCCCCGATCGAGCACTTTCACGCCCTTATGAGTGTTTTAAACCGAGCCGCCTCGCTCTCACACCCACGGAGCGTCGTTTGCTTCCCATGCGAATCAAGCGCGACCGTCGCTCGGAATTCGTCCCGTGATCCCCGTTCGAACTTGCTACTGCGTTCCTCATTCCAATGCGGTTCGCTAGCTCCCACTAGGCTCATCTCCTCCCCGTCTGTAGTCCCCCGCCATTCGCCGCGCAATCCACAGCGATATTTGTGGTTAATGGCGACAAGAAGTAGCGCCCACTGCGGGGAGGGAAGCGAAGCAGGCGAGGGTCAGGCAGAGGAGCGATCAGGATCGGACGACTCATAGAGCCTTGCAACGCGGATCCTTCACTATAAGGGCGCCGACTTCGATCCGTACGGGGCCGTCAGCACGCCGATCTATCAAACGACTACTTTCCGACAGGTCAACGCGTCTTTATGCAATGCAGTCCCAATGCGAATTGGCATGTTATTCTTGATTTAAATTATTAGGAAACTTAAGAGTCGGCATGCCAAGATGCACGTCCCTTTATCTACCAAACGGCTAAATCTCGACAAGTCAAACGGTGAAGCTCGGGGTAGACTTGGGAAACCGGGGTGGGGAAGTGCAAAGACAGAAAAGCTGGGGGATTGCCAATGCGCATTGGTGATTCGACACAGTCTCCCCCCAGCTTATCTTACAGGCGCCTCAAGAATACGGGGTGGGGGAGAGCAGCGACAGAGGGCCAGGGGATTGCCAATGCGCATTGATGATTCGACAGAGTTTACCGCCAGCTTATCTTTAGGCGCCTCAAGAATACGGGGTGGGGGAGAGCAGCGACAGAAGGCCGGGGGATCGCCAATGCGCATTGATGATTCGACAGAGTTTACCGCCAGCTTATCTTTAGGCGCCTCAAGAATACGGGGTGGGGGAGAGCAGCGACAGAGGGCCAGGGGATCGCCAATGCGCATTGATGATTCGACAGAGTTTACCGCCAGCTTATCTTTAGGCGCCTCAAGAATACGGGGTGGGGGAGAGCAGCGACAGTGGGGCCATGTGATCCCCAATGCGCATTGGTATCTCGACAGAGTTTACCGCCAGCTTATCTTTAGGCGCCTCAAGAATACGGGGTGGGGGAGAGCAGCGACAGTGGGGCCATGTGATCCCCAATGCGCATTGGTATCTCGACAGAGTTTACCGCCAGCTTCACTCGCGCATTGTTCACCTTCAGCTTAAAAACTACAAGTCGCATTTGCTTAGTAGCAGAAGCAGTATCGCCAATTCGTGCTGGTGATTCGACACAGTTTATCCGAGCTTCAGCCACTTTTCCTCCTCAGCTTAAACACCATTCATTCGCGTTATGAGGCGCCTCAAAAAGCATCGGTAGTTAGTTAAACACAGTTTGCCCCCAGTTTCAACACTACAAAAACTGCGGATTTCGACCCATAAGGCAGAGCCATGGGAGTGCGAATCTTCATGGGAGTTGAAAGTTAAACATCACGTGCCTTTGCCGATGTAGGAAAACAGGAATATTTATGCTGCAAGAACGGAATTCATTTTCATCCGAATTCATACTGCAATTACTAACAACTTTTTATCCGGATCTTCCCTCTCCCTGTTTGTAATGCGACAGGTCTTTGCGACGGAGAATATCGCATACGACTACACCCGCAGTGGTAACCCTACGAGGGACGCCCTTGAAAAGCAAGTTGGATGTGAGTGGGAAGTGTGAGGGAAGTGTGTGGGAAGTGAGTGGGAAGTGAGTGAGAGGGAAGTGTGTGTGAAATGGGTGGGAAGTGAGTGGGAAGTGTGTGTGAAGTGATTTTGAAACGAAGGGAGGTGTGGGAGGAAAAAAGGGAAACACTTTTCTTCTGAACAGCACCTTTTTCCTTCGCTCAAAGAAACACCTATCTTTTCTTCCCAACATCACCTCTCTCTTTCTTCCCAAACGGCACCTCTCCCGTTCTTCCCATCAATCAACATCTCCCCCAGTTCTCGCAACTATGCGTTAGCCTTTCTAATCAACGTATGCTGCTCTTTCTTCTTGCCTGCCGCTTCCCCCGCTTCTCCCCGCTTCCCCCGCTTCTCCCCGCTTCTCCACGCTTCTCCCCACTTCTCAACGTTTCTCGTCCCTGCAGGCTGCTAGCAGAGGTGGAGAGGGCGCATCATGCTTGTGCCTTGGCACCTCTCCTGTCCTTACCGCTTTTCTCTCCCCACGCTTCTTTTCTTCTGCAGGTTGCTAGCAGATGTGGAGGGGGCGCATCGTGCCTTTGCCTTCAGCACCAGGATGGCGGCACTTGCTGCAGCCACCAGGCTGGTTACCACCGGTGAGATCTCGTTACGACTGGCGAATTTTGTAACCGCATGTGAGGTTGTTACTAATGATGAGACTCGTTACTGCTGAAGAAATTCGTTACCACCGATGAAAATTCTTCATTGCCTAGTCTGTCCTCCTGCACCTTTGTTTGGCATTTCATGTAGGGCTTCCAAAAGGAGATAGCAACACTGCCTCCTCCGTCCTACCCATGTGCTTCGTTCATTCCCTGCCTACCACCTCATGCCCCTCCCTTCCCTGCCACTTGCCTCTTTCCCTTTTAGGTCATCCACTGTGGCGATTGATGAAATCGATGGGGGCAAGGTCACACACACCGGTGCATCGACCCCCTTCACTTGCCTCCTGCCCCAGCCTCCCTGTCGCCTCCTTTCCACCCCCCTCTTCTCCTCACAGGTTCCTCAATGGTACCGAGTGATGCACATACAGCAGCGCGGAGCGGACTGGCTGCTCCCTCCCCACAATGCACAAGAGGGAACCATGGAACCCCATCAATCACTCGCTTTCTCCCCCCCCCCACTCCCCCCCCACCAACCCCCCCCAAACCACCCCCTTCCCCCTGGCCCGTATGCGTCCCCTGCCTGCAGGGTGCGCGATAGTGGCAGGCAACGACATCTGTGGCGGCACGGACCGCCTTCTGTCACGAGTGGTGCCTCGTGCAGGTGTTGCTGTCAGGTGGGTGCTCTGCTGCTTTCAGGTGGGTCTTCTGTTGCTGCCAGGTGGGCCTTATGTTCCTGTCAGGCGGGTGATTGGTGCTCCCAGGTGGGAGTTCTGTTTCTGTCAGGTGGGTCTTCTGTTGCTCTAAGGTGCGTGTTCTGGTGCTGTTAGGTGCTGTTGCTTTCAGGTGGCCAGTATGTTTCGGTCAGGTGGAATTGCTGCTGCTTTCAGCTGACTCTGCTGCTGCTTTCAGGCTGGTCTTCCTCTCCTCCGCTTTGCTCCTTCGCTCCAGGCGAGTCGACACAACACAACCGGCTTAGAAGCAGTGAGGGCGGCAGTGCAACCCGCCACCAAGCTGGTCGTCATGGAGAGCCTCGCCTCGCCAACCCCTGTCCATATCTCACTCTACTCACCATCCCTCCTCTTTCCCCTTTCTTCTCTTTTGCTCTCCTTTTCCCTCTCCGTGTTGTCTCCCACCAGGTGAGTGGACACAACTGACCTAGAAGCAGTGAGGGCGGAAGTGGGAGAAGACACCAAGCTGGTCGTCATGGAAAGCCCCACCAACCCGCGCATGATGATCAGCAATATCAGGGTGAGTCGGAGCACCGCTTTGCATTGTACTGCACCGCACTGGACTGGACTGTACTGCACTGTACTGCGCTGTAGCACACTGTGCCCCTGTACCATCGACCATCTGCTGGTCGATATGGTTACCTCCACCAACCCGTGCACGATGATGAGCGATATCAGGCAAGTCACCGCGCTACACTACACTGCACCACACGGCACTGCGCTACACTCCTTCCCCCTTCCTCTTCTCCCAATGGCTCAGACTATCTTATCACAAACAGTTGCTACTTATACCTCTCCAGCTGTCGTAGCTGCTGCAGCCGATACCAATGCCAACCAACCCCCCCCCTCTCTCTCCCTTCCGCCAGACCGCTAATACCAATGCCTACCAACCCCCCACGCAGTGGGTGCGCTGCTACTGGAGGACAACAGCATCATGCCACTCGAGCTACCCAACCCAATATCGCTTCCCTTTCTCTTCCCCCCCCCTGCCTCGCAGCCCATAACGGACATAGTCCTTTCAGTGAGCGCGCTACTTATAACACCTCCGTCAGGCCAAGGGTGCAGGATCAGTGCTCAGTTTCACAACAGGCAACATCAACGCGTCGAAGCACATTGTTGAGACAATGAAGCTCGCTAACATTGCTGTCAGCTTCGGTAAGATGACATACGAGCAGTGTTGGGTGGAGTGAGAGCAGTGTTGGGTGGAGTGAGAGCGGTCTCTGAGTGGGTTTCGACCATCACATGTCTTGCTGCCTCCTATCCTGAATAGATGCTCTTAAATTGGTTTTCCTACTTTGGTGTTTCGCAATTGGTGGTGTATGTTGCGGCTCTGTGACTGGATAGAATGCATGACTGCGTTGAATGCGTGACTGCATTGAATGCATGACTGCATTGAATGCGTGACTGCATTGAATGCATGATTGCATTGAATGCGTGACTGCATTGAATGCCTGACTGCATTGAATGCGTGACTGCATTGAATGCGTGACTACATTGAATGCGTGACTGCTTTGAATGCGTGACTGCATTGAATGCGTGACTGCATTGAATGCGTGACTGCATTGAATGCGCGACTGCATTGAATGCGTGACTGCATTTAATGCATGATTGCATTTGATGCGTGACTGCATTGAATGCATGACCTTCCTTGGTAACAACGACTGCTTGATTCACGCTGTGTTCCTTGGTGCATGTCCACAATGTGACTAATTTTGCATAACGGTATTGCGTGTGTGTGTGCGAGTCTACTGCATGGTGGTGCTGACTGCAACGAGGGGGCGTGCAGGCAGCGTGGCGACATCCATCAGCCTGCCGTGCTTCATGTCGCATGCCAGCATACCAGCCCACGTGCGCAAGGAGCGAGGCCTCATTGAGGACCTCATTCGCCTCTCTTTAAGGGTGCCTCTAGTTGCTCCCCTCTCTCTCTTCCCCCTTCCCCTTCCCCCTCTCCCATCTTCCCAACTGTCTTGCGTACCGTACTTCTTGCCATTCCATGTTTGAATGCATTTCTAATCAACTTCCGGTGCAATTTGTCTTTTCACAGGTGGGAATTGAGGACGTGGATGACCTTATTGCTGATTTGGGGAATGCGTCGCGTTTCCGTGCCCTGCCACCGACCCGGCCCCGCCCGGACGCCGACGCGGCCCCTCCAGTCCTGCAGTTGCCGTGGCCCCGACCTGCCGCTGGTGCGACCCCGCCCTGCAGCTGCCACGGCCGCGCCCTGCCGCCAACGCGGCCCCGCTTGGACGCTAACGCGGCCCCGACCTGCTGCTGGCGCGACCCCGCCCTACAGCCGCCGCGGCCCTACTCTGCAGCCGCTGTTGCGGCCCCGCCGAGCGCCGGCCCTGCCTGCCACTGGTGAGCACCTGCCTTGTTCGTGCGCTGCCGCCTACCTGCCTGCGTGCCTGCCTGCCTGCCGCGCCTGCCCTGCACGCGATGCTACTGCTACTACTGCTATTGCTACTGCTACTCCTACTGCTGCTACTGGCGGCGGCCAGATGCAGCTCCAGCGACGTCCGCGTGAGTCCCTCACGCCCCAGCAGCTTCGTGGGTGGTACGCTAGTTGGGGTTGTAGGGGTGGTCGCGCTACTACTGCTACTACTGCTGCTACTGCTGTTACTGCTGCTACTGCTGCTACTGCTGTTACTGCTGCTACTGCTGCTCCTACTGCTACTGCTGCTACTGGCGGTGGCCAGATGCAGCTCCAGCGACGTCCGCGCGAGTCTCTCACGCCCCAGCAGCTTCGTGAGTGGTACGCTCAGAGTAGAGGGTCTCTGAGTACCGTTCGCTGCCCGTACGTCATTCGCACTGGTGCTCGGACTGGTCAGGCTTGCGGGATGCTTAGTCACACACACTCCCGCTGCTTCGCCCGTCTGAGCGACGCCTGGAGTACCGAGTTTGGCGACGAGGCTGAGCTCTCCGACTGGGTGGAGCTGCTTGGGCAGAGGGTAGATATCTATGCTCTTGACTATGATGCTATTCTCACTACCATGTATGCATTGCCTACTAGTGCTGACCGTGCCTGTTACCTGTGCGTACCGTCTAACCCAGGTATCGAGCCTGCTGCTCTAGGTGCTGGTGAGGCTGCTGCTTTAGGGGCTAGTGTGTCTCCTGCTCTAGGTACGGGTGAGGCTGCTGCTCCAGGTGCTGGTGAGTCTGCTCTCTCTGTTACTGCGCCTACTGAGGCCTTGTACACCTTCACACTTGACTCTGGTGCTTCTTGCTCCTTCTTTCGCGACAGCACCACCCTCACGCTGCTCAGTCGGCCGGTTCCAGTCTCCCTGGCAGACCCCTCTGGGGGTCCAGTCCGTGCGACCTCCTCCACTGTCCTCCCTTGTCCTGCTGTTCTGTCCGGCACACTGTCGGGTCTTTACCTCCCCTCGTTCTCTACGAACTTGGTGGCGGGTTCTGCGCTCCAGGACGCGGGTGTTCACCAGTTCACCCCAGCCTACGAGCGTGTGACACACGCCTACGAGCGACTGAAGGTAGCCAGGTGACGACACTGCTTTGGACGGGGAAGGTTGGCGATGCGTCGCGTTTCCGAGTCTGGGGTGCTCGTGCCTTTGTCCGCGATACCACCGTGGACAAGCTATTCCCTGTGTCTTCCTTGGCTTTGTCCCTGACGCGCCTGGTTGGCAGTTTTACCACCCCACCTCGCGCCGTGTCTTCCCCCCTCATGACGTCACGTTCGACGACTCGGTTCCCTTTTACCGTCTCTTCCCCTACCGCACTACCCCTTTCCCCCCCCCGCCGCTCTTCCTCGCTCCAGGTGCTCCCCAGGTAGACCCCCTCCCCACTCCTTGTCCTGCTCCTTCAGGTGTGTCTCAGGTTGACCCTCCTCCCTTGACTGCGTCGGTTGAGGTCACTGGTGACTCAGGTCCTGCTGAGGGTGGTCCTGCTCGAGGTGCTGCTTCTGGGGGTGCTGAGCCTGGGGTTGCGGAGCGTGGGGGTGCTGAGCCTGGGGGTGCAGAGCCTGGGGGTACTGAGTCTGGGGGTGCTGCACGTGGGGGCGCTGAGGCGTCTGGTGAGCAGTCTCCCTGGGGCGGCAATCTCCGTAGTCGCTCCGCTCGTACCTCGCCGCTGCACTCTCGTCGTCGACTCCCTCTCTCCTCATAGTAGCTGCGTGAGTGGTACGTTGGCCGTCAGGGTCGCGCTGCTGGAGCTAGGGGCCCTGCTGTGGGAGGCGCTGGAGCTGGTGACTTTGCTACTGGAGTTGTTTCTGCTGGAGGTTCTGGAGCTGCTGAGGGTGCTGGAGCTGGAGGTCCTGGAGCTGCTGCGGGTGCTGGTGCTAGAGTTTCTGGAGCTGCTGCGGGTGTTGGCGCTGAGGGTTCTGAGTCTGCTGTTGCGCGGTCTCCTTGGAGTAGCGGCCTTCGTCCGCGTGTGCCTCTCACCTCACAGCAGTTGCACGACTGGTACGGTCGCCGTCAGGGTCGCGCTTCTAGAGCTCGGGGCTCTGCCGCTGGAGGTACTTCTGCTAACGTCACTGGAGCTGGGAGTGGTGCTGGTCCTGTAGGTGCTCGTACTGGAGGTACTGGAGCTGCTGGGGCTGGAGGTACTGAGCTTGAGGGTGCTACTGCTGGAGACCCTGGGTCTGGGGGTGCTACTGCTGGAGACACTGAGGCTGGAGACCCTGGGACTGGAGGTGCCGGTTCTGGGGGTGCTGCTGCTGGTGGAGCTGGTCGTGTAGGAGCTGGCGCTGAGGGTTCTGGAGCTGCTGGAGGTGCTGGAGCTGTTGGTGCTGGTGGCACTGCACAGCCGCGCCAGTTCTTTGCTCCACTGTCACCGTCTGACTCTGTGCTACGCCAAGTTCTTAGACTCCCTTCGTCTACTCGTCTTCCGTTACAACCTGGCTCACCGCTGCCTGCTCCTTCTCCTTACACTGAGCAGACAGGGGGTCTTACTGAGCGTCGTGAGCCTGCGTCGCGTCCTGTCTCGCCTGTCCGTCCTGGTCATCCTGGTCGTCGTGGTCATCGTGTTCCTCGTTCGCGTCAGCCGGCTATCACCGACACCCACCTCGTAGTTTGTCGTCCTTCCTCTCCTCCGCAGCGTGTTCCCCTGCCGTCCCCTCCTGCGTCTTCTCTGCCTACCATTCGTGAGCCTGAGTCTGACCGCACCCGTGCAGCTCACCCTACTGTCACGCGTCTGCTAGCCACAGTTGTCACTGACCCGTCGTTTGAGTCTACTGCTGCGTCTGCCTTAGTCACTGAGCTTGTTGACTTTGCTGCTGCCTGTCGTTTAGACTACGCCGCCAGTCTTGTTGCTGAGTCTGAGTCTGTCTGTCCTCCGTCCGTCGGGGGTGAGTGTGCTCTTGGCACGGACGTCCTTGAGGACAGGCAGGAGGACCTCGAGTGTCTTGCAGCCGCTGCGCCTCATCTCGTGTCCATGCTGCTTGCCCCTGAGGGAGACCCGGATGCACCAGACATCGCGACCCCGCGCTCTTACGCTGAGGCGATCGCGGGTGAGTACTCCTTTCAGTGGCACACAGCCATGGACGCAGAGATGGTTTCATGGAAGTCCACAGGCACTTACGTTGACGAGGTTCCCCCTCCTGGGGCGAACATCGTCAGTGGCATGTGGATTTTCAGGGTGAAGCGGCCGCCAGGTTCTCCGCCTGTCTTCAAGGCTCGTTACGTTGCTCGAAGTTTCGGTCAGCGAGAGGGAGTAGACTTCTTTCAGACCTTCTCCCCCACGCCGAAGATGACCACTCTTCGGGTGCTGTTGCACGTTGCCGCTCAGCGTGACTACGAGCTTCACTCTCTTGACTTCAGCACAGCTTTCTTACCGGGCAGCCTGCACGAGGAGATCTGGCTGCGCCGCCCTCCTGGCTTCACTGGGTCGTTCCCTCCTGGTACCCAGTGGAGCCTCCGGCAGCCAGTCTACGGTCTCCGCCAGGCACCGCGTGAGTGGCACGACACACTGAGGACTACACTTGCGGCTCTTGGGTTTGCTCCGTCGACTGCTGACCCGTCGCTGTTTATGCGCACCGACACGACGCTGCCGCCGTTCTACATCCTCGTGTACGTCGACGACTTGGTCTTTGCCACTGCTGACACTGAGGCTCTCGCCCTGGTGAAGTCGGAGCTGCAGAAGAGACACACGTGCACAGACCTGGGTGAACTGCGCAGCTACCTTGGCTTGCAGATCTCCCGGGACAGAGCACGCCGCACCATCACCCTGACTCAGTCACACATGGTGCAGCAGGTCCTTCAGCGCTTCGGCTTCACCTAGTCCTCGGCACAGGCCACTCCTCTGGCTACAGGTCACTCGCTCTCAGCTCCACCTTCGAACGAGTCCGTAGAGCCGAGTGGTCCTTACCCACAGCTAGTGGGCTGCCTCATGTACCTGATGACCTGCACTCGTCCTGACCTTGCGTACCCTCTTGGCCTTCTGGCTCGCTACGTGGCTCCTGGTTGGCAACGAAAAGTGCACATGGATGCTGCGAAGAGGGTACTGCGCTACTTGTGCGGTACATCGGGCATGGGGCTCGTGCTTGGAGGGCGGAGCGCAGTTGTCCTCACAGGGCACTCACACGCTTCTTGGGTTGACGACCAAGCTACGCAGCGGTCGTCACAGGGTTACACCTTCAGCCTTGGCTCTGGTTCAGTTTCCTGGCGTTCTACACGCTCGTCTTCGGTTCTCAGCTCCAGTTGTGAGGCTGAGATCTACGCCACATCCATGGCTGCACAGGAGTTACGCTGGCTCACCTACCGTCATCGCCCGGATATAAGGCAGTGTCGAATTGAAGACAGGGGGTGTCTTTAAAACGGGTGTATCTTATAGATGGGTGTTCCTGATTATTAGCCACCTACATGCGTGTACGACTTAAGATAGTGTCTTCTAAACAGTACTAGGGTTTAGGGTTTCCTTATAAAGGGGAGGGGTATCTTTAAAACGGTTCTTTCATTCAGGAGGGGGGGGGGGGGGGGGGGGGTACATGCATGCATTTATCCAATCTTACTAATTCTACCTAGCCCCCCTCGGTTACGCCCTCCTCATCTGCACTAGCAGATGCAGGCTCCTGAATCCCCAAGTCTGGCACTCGCCAGGCGTGCCGGGCCGTCTGCACATGCTCGATCATGCGGTCAGCCTCCGCCGCCGCTCCCCGGTAGTGGGGGGTCTCCTGGTACAGCACATCCAGGCCGGTTGCCGCGCCCACCTCCCTGACGCCCTCCGCCTGCAGCTGCTCCTCCTCCTCCTCCTCCTCCTCCTCCTCCTCCTCCTCCTCCTCCTCCTCCTCCTCCTCCTCCTCCTCCTCGGGGGCCTTCCCAAGCAGGCGCGTGTTGTCACCAGTGGTGCCCCCCAGGCACATGTCTTCTGTGACATCGGTGGTGCTCCTCGCGCGCAGGTGGGACATCACCAGATGGTTCTCGGTCCCATCCAGCTTGATTGAGATGCCGCAGTGGCGGAACGCGTCATTGATCACCTGCCTAGGGACTTGATCCCACGCCTCCGCTATCCACTGCAGCACCACGGGATGCGGGGGTCTCCTCAGGTTCCCTGCGGGTGGGTCACATGCAGGGCAAGCGTGCCGTCAGATACGGTTCATCAAGAGGTAACTGGCAGGCATTTACTAATCACCGACAGTGGACTCACCGTGCTTCGTCTTCAGGTAAAGGCCTTCACGCATGAACCACCTAGCGTAGCGAGCTCACACCCCGGCCTTGAAACACCGGTTGATGGAAACGTCAAGTGGTTGAATTTGACTGGTGCAACCTGCAAGGATTACAGCGGGGGTGATGCTGTGCGTGCGATAGGAGCGAAGCATGCCCTGGGTGATGTGGCCGCGGTACGAGTCCAGCACCAACATCGCGCGCCGTGCGCACTGGCCGCGCTGGGGGTTGAGATGGGGCAGCACCTCCTTCGTCAGCCAAGTCTGCACAGCGGTCTCGTCCATCCAACCGTTGTCCTGTGCTTGGACCACCACTCCTGCTAGGCACAAATGGAGATAGGGGAGTCAACAAAACAAGGCCACGGTGGTCTCTATCCATCCCAAATTCGTTTAGCTCACATGCGGGGACGTCACACTTCGGCACGTTCTTCATTTTGAACCAAACCCACGGCCGCAACTTCTCCCCGGATGCCGTGCACGCGAGCATCACTATCAGCCGCGTCTTCTCGTAGCCTGCCGTGCGGATCGGGACCGAGCGCGCACCACGGTGGTCAAGGGTCCTCTCGGCTGGCATCTCAACGAAGAGGGGCGTCTGATCCGCATTGATGATGCGGCTTAGGTCTATGTTGTGCCGCGCCCTGCTGATTCTTACGAACTTCCAAAAAGACTCGCAGTCTTTTGCGCATTCTGCCAAGGCAAAAAAGCACACACAAGGAGGGGATGAGTCGGGATATGCAGGTTTATAACGTGGTAAGCACAGGGAGTTGACAATCCGCAGTGAATTCACAGCCTAGAACCACTCACCAGCAGACAACCGCTGGCCAACTTTTAACTTCACCCGCATGACGAGATTCCAGCAGTCACGGAAACGTTGGCTCCAGCGGGAGCTCGCGTTCCAGTTCTTCCCGGGGTGGTGCTTCTTCATCCACTCGCGGCTCCACTTCTGCGTGTCCTTGACAGAGATCGCCACCCCATTCGCGCGATGCAGACAGATGTAGCGGTACAGCGCCGCCTCCATGTCGGGGTGGTGTGAGTGGCGGCCCGCCCCATGCATGCGCTTGCGAGAATTCGCAGCGCCCTTGTACATGCCCGCTGCAGCCTACGCGCTCTAGCGTCTGATGCACGCGATTCTCGTCGAAGACTCGGCCGAGGTCTTCTTGAGGGAGTCGAGCTCCGCGTAGCGACGCGCCCACTTCACCTTTTCGCGCACGGACCAGCTCCGCCTGGTCCTCTTAATCCCGCGACTGCGTGGGGAAGGGGGGCGGGAGTTAGCATTACGGATGGTGGGGTCTTTTGGCTTCGTCTTCTCAGGGAATGAAGGCATGGGGCCTGCAGCCTCCGCGTAGTCGTCGTCACTGCCCTGAGCCTCGTTGACCAGGATGTCGTCTTTGTTCTTGCCAGCCTTCTTCTTCTGCCTCTTGGCGCCTTTGCTTGAACCCGGGTCGCCATCGTCCTTCCGCTTCTTCTTGCTCTGGCGGACGCGCGGGGCGATCTTAGCAGGAACCTCCACCACCTTACCCTTCCCCTTGTCAGCAGCAGAGAGGCGGGGTCGCTGCTCCTCATCCGGGCTGTCGTCGTCCGAGAGCACCACCCGGGTTTTTTTCCGGGACACGCCTAGGCGGTGACGCAGCCGCCTCTTCAACAGAGGCACATCGTCATTTGACGAGACGCGCCATGGGTCGTCCGTGTCGTCCTCGCCGTCGAAGAAGACAGCATCACGGCCATCACCCGCCTCCGCCACCACAACAGCAGCCGTATCTGCGCCGGTTTCGGCATCCGCATCTGCATCTGCCTCCGCATCCGATCCCGCTTTGTCATCTGCCTCCGCCTCCGCATCCGCATGCGCTGGTGCATCCGCATCCGCAACCGAATCACGCATCGCTCCCGCGGGCACATCCGTAGTAGCCGCCGCCTGAGCTTCTACCGTCGCATCCGCCGCCGCATCAGCAACTGCATCCGCGCCTCCATCGTCGTCATCGTCACCGGCGCGCCACTCCTCCACATCGTCGCCGGAGCCTATCGGCTGCATCCACCAGTCGTCATCGTAGATGCCTCCGACAGGCACCTCATCACTAGATTCGCTGTCGTGGCCGTTCTCCGGCCAGTCCTCTTCGTCCTCGTCGCCATGATCTTCGTCGTCAGCGTCTTCGTCGCCCTCGTCCTCGTCACAACTTGCGCCAGAGCCGGCGTTGGAGCACCCCGCCGGTTGGCGCTTCTCTTTCACCATGTCTATCCGGATGTCGTCACCGGGCGAGTTGATGCGCCCATAGTTGGTAACCTGGACGTTAGGGAGAGGAGACGGCGCGCTTGAAGGGTGCTTACTACGCATGATAGAGCCTGCTTAGAGACAAGGTTGAGCCACTTTCGACTTCCAAGAGCTAAAAATGAAGCTCAACCTTGACTACCCCCCGTTCCAGAGTGCCCCCTCCCTTGGAAGACGAGCCGCTCCTCTACGGCAAATTTGCTCGTAGAGGCCAGCTCAGGATGGCAGGATGCTGCCATCGTGCTGCTGGCAGCATTCTAGAAGGCTCTGTTCCCTGCTGGCAGCAAAACGACACTAGAGCATCATGAGATGCTGCCAGCAGGGCGGGATTCTGCCAGCACAAGCAGCATTGATGCTTCACATCACGTGGCACGAGGTGGCGGCGCATGAATCGCATCAATATGTGGCTGTATTCAATGAATCCGCACCGTGGGTGGTTTCTACAGTCTTCCCGAATGTTGCATGGTTCTTATAAATTTTGCCTATTTATAAGAACTATAAGACACCCCAAACCGTCCCAGATATAAGACACAGCTGTCAAACTTATATGCTATAGTCTGTGTAGGCTGTAGTGGGGTAGACAATATGGGGTACAACATTTCTAGGTTTTCCTACTTGTACCCACCTCTTTCCTAGTTGATTCATTCCTCATTCTTCACATGGTATAGAGCAGGTTCCCTCGTGGGAACGCTTCTCAGGGCCCACCACTGAACTCGACCTTTTTTTTCCTGCCCGAGGCGCGCCCCGTAGGCCGCCCTCACGTCGCGCCCTCCTAGAGGCCCCTCGCGCCACCCTTAGCGGCCCCGTCGCCACCCCTTACGGCCCCGTCGCCATCCTTTACGGCCCCGTCGCCGCCCCTCTAGGCCCCTCACGGCCCCTTCGCGGCCCCGTCGCCGCCCCTCTAGGCCCCGTCGCCGCCCCTCTAGGCCCCTCGCGGCCCCTTCGCGGCCCCGTCGCCGCCCCTCTAGGCCCCGTCGCCGCCCCTCTAGGCCCCTCGCGGCCCCTTGGCGGCCCCGTCGCCGCCCCTCTAGGCCCCGTCGCCGCCCCTCAAGGCCCCTTGCGGCCCCTTCACGGCCCCGTCGCCGCCCCTCGCGGCCACGTCGCCGCCCTTCGCGGCCCCGTCGCCGCCCCTAACGGCCCTGTCGCCGCTCTTCGCGGCCCCGTCGCCGCCTCTAGCGGCCCCGTCGCCGCCCTTCGCGGCCCCGTTGCCGCCTCTACCGGCCCCGTCGCCGCTGAGCCGCCCAGCAGCCGAGCAGCCGAGCCACCCAGCAGCCGAGCAGCCGAGCCGCCGAGCCGCCCATCAGCCGAGCCGCTCAGCAGCCGAGCCGCCGAGCCGCCCAGCTGCCGAGCCGCCGAGCTGCCCAACAGCCGAGCCGCCGAGCCGCCCAGCAGCCGAGCCGCCGAGCCGCCGAGCCGCCCAGCAGCCGAGCCGCCGAGCCGCCCAGCAGCCGAACCGCCGAGCCGCCCTGCCGTCGAGCCGCTGCTGTCACTGCCGAGCCGCTGCCACCGCGGTTACAGCCCTGTTCCTACCGGCGCGCCCCGGCCCTACTCACTCGGACTGGTGAGATCACTCCCTACTAGACCACTGCTGTCATGGCTACCCCCAGTGTCCTTACCTTTGATGCTGAGGGTCGTGCTGTTGACTTTGAGGTCTGAGTCGATGACCTCCAGCTGTTCGTACAGTGCGATAGGGCTGACGGACTCTCCCTGTTCGATCTCACCTCTGGTGCCTCTCCTGCCCCGCCTACTGATGCTGACAGCACTGTTCGCTCACAGTGGGCCACACGCGATGCTGCTGCCCGTCTTGCTGTGCGTCGCCACTTACCGACCACTGAGCGTGCGCACTTTAGTCAGTACAAGAGTGCTAAGACCTTGTACGACGCTGTAGTTGCACGCTACTCTTCCCCTGCCACTGCTGCTCTTAGCCGCCTCATGCTGCCGTACCTGTTCCATGACCTTGCTGCCTTTCCCACAGTCGCTGACCTCATTACGCACCTTCGCACTAGTGACACTCGCTACCGCGCTGCGCTTCCTGCTGAGTTCTGTGCCAAGAACCCCCCCCCCCCCCATGTACATCACCCTCTACTACATAGTCACCCGGCTCCCTGACTCCCTTCGCTTAGTCAGGAACCACTTCCTCTCAGTTTGCCCCACCACACTCACCGTTGACCTCCTCGAGGAGCGCCTCCTAGCAGCAGAGAAGAGCATAGTCGCTGTAGGAGCCTCTCGTGGTGACCCTCGCACCCCCGTCTTTGAGGGGTGTTCCCCCTCCCCCCTCTTGCCCTCTGTTGCTTCTGCTGCTGCGGCCGACCTCGTTGGCTTCGAGTCGGTCGGCGCTGCGTCTGCCCCTAGCGGGAGACGCCGCACCGGCAAGGGCAAGGGGGGCAAGGGCGCTGGAGGGGCTGGCGGGGGCGGTGGAGGTGGTGGTGGAGGCAGTGGAGGGGGTGGGGGTGGTGGTGGGAGTGGTAGCGGGGGTGGAGGTGTCGGTGGCAGCAGTGGAGGCGGAGGAGGCGGCGGCGGTGGCGGAGAGAGCGGAGGCGGCGGAGGTGGCGGAGGCGGCGGAGGTGGCGGAGGCGGCAGCGGCAGCGGTGGAGCTGGTCGCGGCTCTGCGCAGAGGAGTGGTTCCGGTGGTGGTCTGCGCCAGCAGCAGCAGCGCAGTCTTGAGACCCCGTCCCCCCAGCAGCTTCGTGAGTGGTACGCTGGGCGTCAGCGAGGTGGGGGTACTGGTCCCTGCACCTACGTCCTCTGTACCGGCGACCGCACTGGTGAGCAGTGCGGGGGCCCGCACTCCACCCAGCGCTGCTTCGGCCGCCTGACGGACGCGTGGCGTCAGCAGTTCCCTGACGCCACTGTGATCCCTCGCTGGGGAGAACTGTCTAGGGCGGGGGTTGCTATCTTTGATCTTGATTATGATGCTATTCTTGCTGCCATGTATGCTGTGTCTACTAGTGATGAGGGTGACTGTTACCTGTGTGTTCCGCCTGACTCGGGCATTGAGGCTACTGCTCTAGGTGCTGGTGAGGCTGCTGCTCTAGGTGCTAGTGCGTCTGCTGCCCCAGGTGCTGGTGAGTCTGCTCTCTCAGGTACCACGTCCGCTCAGGCCTTACACACCTTCACCCTTGACTCGGGTGCTTCCCGCTCCTTCTTTCGAGACCGCACCACGCTTACGCCGCTTAGTCGGCCAGTTGCGGTCTCCCTGGCGGACCCCTCTGGGGGTCTTGTCCTTGCTCGCTTCTCCACTGTCTTACCGTGTCCGGCAGCCCCCTTTGGCACCCTGTCAGGTCTCTACCTCCCCTCGTTCTCTACGAACTTGGTGAGTGGAGCTGATCTACAGGATAGGGGGGTTGACCAGTTCACTCCTGCGAGTCAGCGGGTGACCCACTGTACGTGTGCTCGGACGGGCTGACACTTGGCCACGTTTACCCGTCGGCCGGGGTCGAGCCTGTACACACTGACTACTGAGTCTCCTCCGGTTGCTGAGTCTGGTCAGGTAGCTGCGTCGAGTCAGGTGTTTGCTGCAGCGTCCAGGTCTGGTCCTGAGTCTGCTCCCTGCTCGTGTCGTCTCCTGTCCCATCAGACTCTCCTTTGGCACCACCGCCTTGGTCACCCCTCCCTGCCTCGTCTCCGAGGCATGGCCTCCCGTGTCCTTGTCTCTGGTCTCCCCCGGTCCCTCCCTCCCCTACCTCCGGGGCCTGCCCCTACCTGCGTTCCCTGCGTCGAGGGGCGGCAGCGCGCCGCCCCTCACTCTTCCGAGTTTCCTCCGACAGAGGCTCCGCTGCAGACTCTTCACATGGACGTGTGGGGCCCCGCCCGCGTCCGTGGCCAGGGTCACGAGCGTTACTTCCTGTTGGTGGTTGACGACTACTCGCGTTACACCATGGTGTTCCCCTTGCGCAGCAAGGGTGAAGTCACTGAGGTGTTGATCGACTGGATCCGCGCAGCTCGTCTCCAGCTCAGAGAGAGTTTCGGCTCGGACTTTCCTGTTCTGCGTCTGCACTCTGACAGAGGCGGGGAGTTTTCCTCTGCCCGTCTGGGAGCCTTCTGTCATGCACAGGGCATCCGCCAGACCTTCACGCTTCCGGCCTCTCCACAGCAAAATGGGATTGCTGAGCGCCGCATTGGCATGGTCATGGACGTCGCTCGTACGTCCATGATCCATGCGGCTGCTCCCCATTTTCTGTGGCCGTTTGCGGTTCAGTACGCAGCGCATCAGCTCAACCTTCAGCCCCGGGTCTCCTTGCCAGAGACCTCCCCCACCTTGCGGTGGACGGGGAAGGTTGGCGATGCGTCGGCGTTTCGGGTCTGGGGATCTCGGGCGTTTGTCCGCGACTTGTCTGCGGACAAGCTGTCCCCCCGTGCGGTTCCCTGCGTCTTCCTTGGCTTCCCCCCTGACGCGCCTGGGTGGCAGTTTTACCACCCCACCTCGCGCCGTGTTCTGTCCTCCCAGGACGTCACCTTTGACGAGTCGGTGCCTTACTACCGTCTCTTCCCCTACCGCACTGCGCCCCTCCCCCCGCCGCCGCTCTTCCTTGCGCCAGGTCCTCCCCCGGTAGACCCCCTCCCCCCTCAGGGTCCTGCCCCGTCAGGTGTGTCCTAGGTAGATGCAGTCGAGCCTGTCGAGGTAGCTGTTGACTCTGGTGCTGCTAGAGGTGCTGAGCCTGCGGGTGCCGGGTCTGGAGGTGCTGAGCCTGGGGGTGCGGAGCCTGGGGGTGCTGAGTCTAGGGGTGCGGAGCCTGGGGGTGCTGAGCCTGGGGGTGCTGAGTCTGGGGGTGCTGAGCCTGGGGGTGCTGAGTCTGGGGGTGCTGAGCCTTGGGGTGCTGAGCCTGGGGGTGCGGAGCCTGGGGGTGCTGGGTCTGCTCGTGTGGCCTCTCGCGGTGCTTCGTCGAGGCGGGAGCTACTCTCTCCGCAGGAGCTGCGCGAGTGGTTTGCCCGGCGCTGGAGCCGTGCTGCTGGAGCTGGAGGTGCTACTGTTGCTGCTGGTCCTGGAGGTGCTCGTACTGACGGTACTGGAGCTGCTGGGACTGGGGGTGCTGCTGGGGCTGCTGGAGTTGGTCCTGCTGGACGTACTGCTGGAGCTGCTGGCGGTACTGGAGCTGACGGTCCTGCTGGAGCTGGAGCTGCTGGGGGTGTTGGCGCTGGTGGTGCTGCTGGCGCTGGTGCTTCTGAGGGTGCTGGGGTTGGCGCTGTTGGAGCTGGAGGTACTGCTGGCGCTGGTGCTGCCGCTGGGGGTACTGGTGCTGTCCCTGCTGGTTCTGGAGGCGCTGCGCGGCCGCGGCCGTACTTCGTTCCGCTCCTTCAGCAGGTTCTTGGTCTCCCGCCCTCTACTGGTCCTGCTCCTCCCTTAGAGTGTCCACAGCCTGTCCAGTCGCGGTCACAGTTACAGCCCGCCTCCCCCCTGCCTGCTCCTTCTCCCTACACTCGTCCTACTGGAGGTCTTGCTGAGCGTCGTGAGCCTGCGTCTCGTCCTGCGTCGCCTGTTCGTGCTGCTCGCACTAGTGGTCGTGCTCCGCGTCCGCGTCCTCCTGCGGTCCCAGGCACACACCAGATGGCACTGCGTCCTTCCAGTGCTCCTCTGCGTGTCCCGTTGCCGTCTCCTCCAGAGTCCTCTCTTCCTGTTCTTGCTGACCCGGAGTCTAACTCTCTTCGTGCTGTCAGTCCTACTGTCACGCGTCTCCTGGCTACTGTTGTCACTGACCCTTCCTTTGAGTCCACTGCTGCGTCGGCCCTAGTTGCTGAGCTTGTCAAGTTTGCTGCTCGCTGTCGTCTGGACTACGCTGCTAGTCTTGTTGCTGAGCCTGAGTCTGTCTGTCCTCCGTCCGTCGGGGGTGAGTGTGCTCTTAGCACGGACGTCCTTGAGGACAGGCAGGAGGAGTTCCAGTGTTTTGCTGCTGCTTTGCCTCATCTCGTGTCCACGCTGATTGCCCCTGAGGGAGACCCGGATGCACCAGACATCCCGACTCCTCGATCGTACGCTGAGGCGATCGAGGGTCCCTACTCCTCTCAGTGGCAGTCAGCCATGGACGCAGAGATGGCTTCCTGGAAGTCCACAGGCACCTACGTCGACGAGGTTCCCCCACCTGGGGCGAACATCGTCAGTGGCATGTGGATTTTCAGGGTGAAGCGGCCGCCGGGTTCTCCGCCTGTCTTCAAGGCGCGTTACGTGGCTCGAGGCTTCAGTCAGCGGCAAGGAGTTGACTACTTTCAGACCTTCTCTCCCACCCCGAAGATGACCACTCTTCGGGTGCTGCTGCACATAGCCGCTCAGCGCGACTACGAGCTCCACTCTCTTGACTTCAGCACAGCTTTCCTGCAGGGCAGCCTTCACGAGGAGATCTGGCTGCGCCGCCCACCTGGCTTCGCTGGGTCGTTTCCTCATGGTACCCAGTGGAGCCTCCGGCGGCCAGTCTACGGTCTCCGCCAGGCGCCCCGTGAGTGGCACGACACACTGAGGACTACACTTGCGGCTCTTGGGTTTGCTCCTTCTACAGCCGACCCGTCGCTGTTTCTGCGCACCGACACCTCTTTGCCGCCGTTCTACATCCTCGTGTACGTCGACGACTTGGTCTTTGCCACTGCTGACACTGCTGGACTCGCCCACGTGAAGTCCGAGCTGCAGAAGAGACACACGTGCACAGACCTGGGTGAACTGCGCAGCTACCTTGGCTTGCAGATCACCCGGGACAGAGCACAGCGCACCATTACCCTGACTCAGTCACACATGGTGCAGCAGGTCCTTCAGCGCTTCGACTTCACGTACTCCTCGCCTCAGGCCACTCGTCTATCTACTCGCCACTCGCTCTCAGCTCTGCCTTCGGATGAGTCCGTAGATCCGAGTGGCCCGTACCCAGAGCTTGTTGGCTGCCTCATGTACCTGATGACCTGCACACGACCTGACCTTGCATACCCTCTTAGCATCTTGGCACGCTATGTTGCTCCTGGGAGACACCGACCAGAGCACATGGCTGCAGCGAAGAGGGTGTTGCGCTACTTGTGCAGTACGTCGGGCATGGGGCTAGTGCTTGGAGGGCGACGTCGAGTGGTCTTCACAGGTCACGCAGACGCTTCTTGGGCTGACGACCAGGCTACGCAGTGGTCGTCACAGGGTTACACCTTCAGCCTTGGCTCCGGCTCTGTTTTGTGGCGGTCTACCCGCTCGTCTTCTGTTCTCGGCTCCAGCTGTGAGGCTGAGATCTACGCGGGGGCCATGGCTGAACAGGAGCTACGCTGGCTCACCTACCTGCTGACTGACCTAGGAGAGCCGCCTCGTTCTCCTCCAGTTCTGTACGTAGACAACAAGGCCATGCTGGCCTTGTGTCGGGAGCACAGACTGGAGCACAGAACGAAGCACATTGCTCTTCGCTACTTCCTTGCTCGTGAGCTGCAGCAGCGTGGTCAGCTGCGCCTTGCTTACGTGGCCTCTGAGGCCAACACTGCTAATATCTTTACCAACGCACTTCCGCCTGGTGATCATCAGCGCTTCTGTACGATGCTAGGTCTTGTGCCTACTTGGCCTCACTTGCTCACTTCTTGACCTTGCTTGTACTGTGATCTTTCTATACCTGCACTTGCCTGTTTACCTTTATATATGATCTTGCATGTGAACTGGCCTTGTGGCCTTGCTCTTGTGCTCGGAATGTGTGGTGACGTTGTGATCCACCCTGAGCTTGCTTTGCTTTGCTTGACTGGTCTTGTGACCTCTTGTTCTCCCCCACTTTGCCTATGGGGGTGTGTTAAACTTATATGCTATAGTCTGTGTAGGCTGTAGTGGGGTAGACAATATGGGGTACAACATTTCTAGGTTTTCCTACTTGTACCCACCTCTTTCCTAGTTGATTCATTCCTCATTCTTCACAACAGCAAGTATTTTTTCTAATGTATAAGATAAGACATATATGTCTTCTATCCGGGGCGATGACGGTACCTGCTGACCGACTTGGAAGAGCGGCCTCGTTCTCCTCCAGTGCCGTACGTCAACAACAAGGCCGCCATTGCCTTGTGTCAGAAGCATAGACTGGAGCACAGAACGAAGCATATCGCTCTGCGTTACTTCCTGGCTCGAGAGTTGCAGCAGCGTGGTCAGCTTCGTCTTGCTCATGTGGCCACTCGGGCCAACACTGCTGATATATTCACCAAGGCACTTCCGTCTGGTGATCATCAGCGTTTCTGCACTTTGTTAGGCCTTGTGCCCACTTTTCCTCACTTGCTGTAGACTTTGTTTGTACTGTGATCTATATATATACCTGCTTGTTTGCTCTGCTAGGTAGAGATCACTGTGTTGTTGTTGTTGCATATATACCTCTGCATGTGAACTGGCATTGTGGCCCTTTACTTGTGCTCAGTGTGTGTGGTGACCTTGCATACCCTCTTAGCATCTTGGCACGCTATGTTGCTCCTGGGAGACACCGACCAGAGCACATGGCTGCAGCGAAGAGGGTGTTGCGCTACTTGTGCAGTACGTCGGGCATGGGGCTAGTGCTTGGAGGGCGACGTCGAGTGGTCCTCACAGGTCACGCAGACGCTTCTTGGGCTGACGACCAGGCTACGCAGTGGTCGTCACAGGGTTACACCTTCAGCCTTGGCTCCGGCTCTGTTTCGTGGCGGTCTACCCGCTCGTCTTCTGTTCTCGGCTCCAGCTGTGAGGCTGAGATCTACGCGGGGGCCATGGCTGCACAGGAGCTACGCTGGCTCACCTACCTGCTGACTGACCTAGGAGAGCCGCCTCGTTCTCCTCCAGTTCTGTACGTAGACAACAAGGCCGTGCTGGCCTTGTGTCGGGAGCACAGACTGGAGCACAGAACGAAGCACATTGCTCTTCGCTACTTCCTTGCTCGTGAGCTGCAGCAGCGTGGTCAGCTGCGCCTTGCTTACGTGGCCTCTGAGGCCAACACTGCTAATATCTTTACCAACGCACTTCCGCCTGGTGATCATCAGCGCTTCTGTACGATGCTAGGTCTTGTGCCTACTTGGCCTCACTTGCTCACTTCTTGACCTTGCTTGTACTGTGATCTTTCTATACCTGCACTTGCCTGTTTACCTTTATATATGATCTTGCATGTGAACTGGCCTTGTGGCCTTGCTCTTGTGCTCGGAATGTGTGGTGACGTTGTGATCCACCCTGAGCTTGCTTTGCTTTGCTTGACTGGTCTTGTGACCTCTTGTTCTCCCCCACTTTGCCTATGGGGGTGTGTCAAACTTATATGCTATAGTCTGTGTAGGCTGTAGTGGGGTAGACAATATAGGGTACAACATTTCTAGGTTTTCCTACTTGTACCCACCTCTTTCCTAGTTGATTCATTCCTCATTCTTCACAACAGCAAGTATTTTTTCTAATGTATAAGATAAGACATATATGTCTTCTATCCGGGGCGATGACGGTACCTGCTGACCGACTTGGAAGAGCGGCCTCGTTCTCCTCCAGTGCCGTACGTCAACAACAAGGCCGCCATTGCCTTGTGTCAGAAGCATAGACTGGAGCACAGAACGAAGCATATCGCTCTGCGTTACTTCCTGGCTCGAGAGTTGCAGCAGCGTGGTCAGCTTCGTCTTGCTCATGTGGCCACTCGGGCCAACACTGCTGATATATTCACCAAGGCACTTCCGTCTGGTGATCATCAGCGTTTCTGCACTTTGTTAGGCCTTGTGCCCACTTTTCCTCACTTGCTGTAGACTTTGTTTGTACTGTGATCTATATATATACCTGCTTGTTTGCTCTGCTAGGTAGAGATCACTGTGTTGTTGTTGTTGCATATATACCTCTGCATGTGAACTGGCATTGTGGCCCTTTACTTGTGCTCAGTGTGTGTGGTGACGTTGTGATCCACCCTGAGCTTGCTTTGCTTCTCTTGACTGGTCTTGTGACCCCTTGCTCTCCCCTATTTTGCCTATGGGGGTGTGTCAAATGATATATGTACTATATATGCTTAGGCTGTAGTGGGGTAGCCAATATGGGGTACAGCCCCTTTTAGGGTTCTATATTTGTACCCATCTCTTTCTTAGTTGATCATTCCTACTGCCAGATTTTAACATGCTATAGACACAGCCCCTTTCGCATGAACAATCAGACATGATCACACGAGAATATTAGGTGTCTCATCTCACCATTGTTTTCTTTTTCATTACCGTAATATGATTGAAGTTGTACAGTACTGTGCTTTCCTTAATGATAAATATACCATGCATTCTGGTGAAACTACATGACCTTATTGTATTGTTAAAGTTTAGAAGAAAGAAGAGAGAAGGGGAAGAGGATTGCACTAGCAAGAATGGGGATACAAATAGGAAACCCTAGAAGGGTTGTACTCGCTATAGAGCACCCCACTACAGGCTAGAGCATAAGATAACATTCTGACATGTATGACCTCATAGAGATTGGGAACCCATTCTGATTGACTTGGCAACAAGTTGAACAAAAGAAGTCCAGCTCTATCGTACAAGCAGACATACAAATTGGCTGCGTTCTGCAGGCACGACAGAGGGGGGGGGGGGGGGGGGGGGGGGGGGGCGGTAAATAGGAACCTTCCTCCAACTGCGTTATTTTGATCAAACGCCCTGTCAGCCCGGAAAATGGATCCGAGCCTCCCATTTACTCTCCGAACGTAAACGAAGGTAAATGGCAACAGAACAACCATTTACCCTCGTGGATATGAGGGCGTAGGAAGCTGCCTATTTCCCCACTCCAACTTCCTTCTTTGGCAAAATTTGCCTCCTCCTCCCCCCCTTTCGAAAACTGCTCTTGCCCGGGATGTGAGACGGAGGGGGGAGGGAGGCGCTGGGTTAGGGAACACCAAGGTTGAACCCTAGAAAGCAAACAGCCCCTTCCTTAAGTAGCCCAAACAGGGACGCGTCAACCTAGGTAAAAAAAGCACAAGCCACCAACCTCCTCGAACAGAGTTGAAAACCCTTTTCTACGTGGTAGCCCTTTGCTAAACTTCAATCCTTTTCTGATTTCGTACAGTTCTCTGTACCCCACCTCTGTGCGTTGGAAATTGTGGCTGTTTTTTCGGCATTTACCTTCAGCAGCTTCGCACCCTAAACCCGGAATTTCCAACTTTCGGTTGTAGCGGGGGGGGTGTCAAATGTAATTCTATGCTTGTAGGCTACAGTGAGTAGCATAATAGGGAGTACAGTTGTTAGGGTTGCATTTTTGTACTCTCACACTTTCTAGTTTCGCCCATTCCGTTGCATTCCTATTCTAAGATGGTATCACGAGTAGGTTAGATCCTCGTTCCTTTTTAGCTAGCCTCCGCGCCCTACGCGCCCTCCGTGCTCTTGCGCCCTCCGCGCCCTCCGCGCCCTCCTCGCGCCTAGCCCGCGCCCTCCCGCGCTGTCCAGCCTGTCGCGCGCCCTCCTTAGACCTCCGCGCGCCCTCCCCCACCGTTGGGCGCCCTCCTTAGACCGCCGCGCGCCCTCCCCCACCGTCGCGCGCCCTCCTCAACCGTCGCGCGCCCTCCTTAGACCGTTGCGTGCCCTCCCCTCCGCCTGTCGCGCGCCCTCCTCCGCCAACGCTTCCCGCACACCTGCGTGCGCTTCCCGCACACCAGTGTGCGCTTACCGCACACCTGCGTGCACCTACCGCACACCTGCGTGCGCTTACCGCACACCTGCGTGCACTTACCGCATCACTCTGTGTGCGCTTCCCGCACACCTGCGTGCGCTTCCCGCACACCTGCGTGCACTTACCGCACACCTGCGTGCACCTACCGCACACCTGCGTGCGTTTACCGCACACCTGCGTACACTTACCGCATCACTCTGTACGCTTACTGCATCTCTCTCTCCTTCACCTGTGCACCGGTCCCACGCCATTCCTACTGCACTTGGGTCCTGGCTCAGCGGCTGGCAACCGCTCTTCCCTCCGGTAGCGCCACCTAGTTTCGGTTAGAGGCCCGCCCCACGACTATTTTCTCGCCGACTGTCTCTCGTCGGTTTCCCCGCTGGCGTCCCTAGCCCTCTGTAGTTTTCCTCCTCGTTCTTAGCTCCGCCTCCGCCGTGCTCCAGTCGCCTCTAGCATGGGCTCCGCTATGGAGGCCCGTCGCCTCCGTTTCGATGCTGAGGGACGCCCGATCGAGTTCGGTACCTGGCAGCGCCAGACCACACGTTTCCTCACCAGCCAGCGTCAGGACGGCGCTACTCTGTGGGCCCACGCGTCGGGTGCTCTCGCGGCACCCCCGTCCCCCGCCGCCCTGCCGACCGCCCCGGAGCCGACTCCTACGGCCCACGCGGACTACGACCGTCGGGTCCTGGCTTGGGACGTGTGGCTCTCTCGTGACGCGGCCGCCGCCCTCACGCTATCGGAGCTTCTCCCCCCGACTGAGGCCGCTCACTTTGACCAGGTGGAGACAGCCAAGGGGGTTTGGGATGCTATTGTGGCTCGCTAATCCACCCCCTCCTCCGCCTCCCTCAGTCGCCTCCTCATGCCGTTCTTATTTCCCGACCTAGGCTCGTTTGCGACTGTTTCCGACCTAGTGACTCACCTCCGCTCGCTTGACGCCGGTTTTCGTTCGGCCTATACCGACGCACAACTCCTTGTTGCTCCCCCCCCCATGTGGCTCACTGTGCACTGGTTAGTCACCCGCCTCCCTGACCGCCTTGCCACTGCCCGCGACGCGCTTCTTCAAGACCCCACTGAACTCACTATAGACCTCCTTCAAACTGCTCTCGGGACCATCGAGAACAGCCTCCTCACCGTTGCCTCCGCCACTGATGCGGTGGCCCTCCGTCTCTTTGCGGGGTGTGCCGCCCCTCAGCTTCCCACTTTCACCGCTACCCGCGCTTCTGCTGCTGTGTCGGTCTCTGAAAACACTGCTGCCGTTTCTGCCGTATATTGGCAGAAACGGGGCAAGAGTGGCAAGAAGGGCGGGAAGGGGGGAGGTGGGGGCGGAGGAGGTGGCGGTGGAGGGGGCGGTGGAGGTGGGAGCGGCGGTGGTGGTGGAGGCGGCGGCGGCGGCGGTGGTGCACCAGGGGGAGGGGGCCTTGGAGGAGGCGCAGGATAGACAGGTCCACCCACAGGTGGTGGCCCGACCGGTGGGGGCGCTGCCCCCCAGCAGCAGCAGCCACAGCAGCACCAGCCACAGCAGGGACAGCAGCAGCAGCAGAGACAACAGCAGCAGCAGGCACCGCAGCAGTTCCAGCTGTGGGGGCCCCCGCTGCAGTGGGGTCCGCAGCAGCACTAGGGTCCCCCGCCGCAGTGGGGTCCGGGAGGCCCTGGGAGCACCGGCCCCGTCTCAGTGCTTCTTCCGCGACCACACGACCCTTACGCCACTCCTCACTCCTGTGTCAGTGGCTCTGGCTGATCCGACCTCTGGACCAGCCGTTGCGCGTAGCTCCACCACCCTCCCGTGCCCTGTGGTCCCCTCTGGTGTCCTGCGCGGCCTCCACATCCCCTCGTTCACTCGGAACTTGGTGGGTGTTGGATACCTCCAGGACAGGGGGATCATGGTTACCTTCGTGGGGAAGGGGCGGACTGCAGTCTGTACAGATGCTACCACAGGTGCTGTTCTGGCCACGTTCACCAGGGAGCCCCGCTCCGGTCTCTACGTTCTCCACACCGAGCGCTCCCCGGTCGTGTCCTCCCCTCAGGTCGTTGCGTCCCCTCCGGCCCAGGTCCCCAGTCCAGTTGCGGTGTCTAGCCAGGTAGTCGTGTCCGGTCCAGTCGCTGCGTCTTGCTCCTGTCGCTCTCTAGCCCACCGCACCGTCCTGTGGCACCACCGCCTTGGCCACCCGTCGATCCCTCGCCTTCGTGGCACGCTCAGTCAGGGACTTGTCACAGGTCTCCCACGCACCTTCCCGTCGCTCCCTCCCTCGCTTGCCCCTCCTTGCTCTCCGTGCGTCGCCGGTCGCTTACGCGCTACTCCCCACTCCTCCTCCCTTCGTCCGGCCACCGCTCCCTTCGAGACTCTCCACTTGGACGTCTGGGGCCCTGCCCCGACGCAGGGGTCTGGGAGGGAGCGTTACTTTCTGGTGGTCGTCGACGACTTCTCCAGGTACACCACGGTGTTCCCTCTTGCGAAGAAGTCCGAGGTGACTGCTACGCTGATCAGGTGGCTTCTAGCCACTGAGGGCACTCGTGGTCATCGAGTCAGTTGTCTCCACTCCGACCGTGGGGGCGAGTTTCGCTCCGGCATTCTCGGCGGATTCTGCGGCGAACAGGGCATCACACAGTCCTGGACGCTGCCAGAGTCCCCACAGCAGAATGGGGTTGCTGAGCGCCGCATAGGCCTGGTCATGGACATTGCCCGCACGTCCATGATCCATGCCCGTGCGCCCCATTTTCTGTGGCCCCACGCGGTTCGCTACGCCGCACACCAGCTGAACCTCCAGCCGCGTGTCTCGCGGCCCGAGGCTTCACCGACCAGTCTTTGGACTGGTTCCCCTGGTGTTGGGTCGGCCTTTCGAGTCTGGGGCTGCCTTGCGCTTGTTCGCGACACCTCTGCGGACAAGCTCTCGGCACGCGCCGTCCCCTGTGTCTTCCTTGGTTTCCCAGTGGACTCTGCCGACTGGTCCTTTTACCACCCGCCCCTCCACCAGTTCCTAGACTCCCGTGACGTCCGGTTTGACGAGTCTGTGTCCTACTACACCCCCCTGTCGAGGTCTCCCGGTACCCCCTCCCCCCCTTTTCCTAGCACCCTCTCCTCCTCCTGCTCCTGCTCCTCCGGTACCCCCTCCCCCCCCTGGTCCTGCCCCGTCTGGTGTGTCCCACGCTACCCCTCTACCCTCGGTCGCGCGTCAGGTAGCGTCTCCCTCCCCGCAGTCCTCCTCACAGTCCCCTCAGCAGCCTTCGGCACTTCCGCGACAGGTTCCTGTGGACTTGGTTGGTGTTGGAGCTGGAGGTGCAGCCGCTAGTGGTGCGCAGTCTGGGGGTGCTCGATTGCGGGGTGCTGGAGCTGGAGGGGCTGGTGCAGGTGGCGCTAGCTCTGGGGGTGCTGGAGCTGGGGGTGCTGGAGTTGGAGGTGCTAGCGCTGGAGGTGCTAGTTCTGGGGGTGCTGGAGTTGGGGGTCCTGACACTGGAGGTGTTGGTTCTGGGGGTGCTGAGTCTGAGGAGACTGGAGCTAGAGACCCTGGTTCTGCGGAGTCCACTCCGCCTCCCCACCGCCACGACACGCGTCTCCAGGCTGCCCGTCGGCGTGAGCGCGAGGAGCAGGAGCGGTTGGAGAGGGAGCGGCAGGAGCTGCGGGTGCTGGACCTTCTGGAGCAGCAGCGGCAGCAGCAGCAGCAGCCGCAGCAGCAGCAGCAGCCGCAGCCGCCGCCGCAGCTGCAGCAGCAGCCGCAGCCACCGCCGCAGCCACAGCAGCGGCAGCCGCAGCCGCCTCCGCAGCTTCCTCTGGAGCGGTAGTTGTTCCCGCCTGTGAGTGGCCTGCGGGCCCTTGGCCTTTCCTCCTCTCCTCCTGTCTGCTCCCAGTCTCCTCCTGTGTTTGTTCCTCCGTTGCCTCCTCCTGACGACCGTCCGGCGGTCTGGTCTTCTCCTCCTCCTCAGTCTCCTCCTCCTTCTGTCCGTCGCGACTTGATCACCCGTTGTGCTCCGCGTGCTCGTCACTCGTCCCCTGTTATAGACCTCCACACTGCCCTCCTTTGTTCGTCTCGTCGTCGTTCTCCTTCTCCTGTGTCCATTCTCCCGTCTCCTCCTCCGTCCTCTCTCACAGCCCTCCCCACTCCTATCTCTGACTACTACCGCGCTGTTCGTCCTGTTGCCGCACGTGTCCTCGCCACTCTTGTCACCGACTCTCGTTTCCCTCCGTCGTCTGCCTCGGCTCTCACTGCCGCTGTCGCTGAGTTTGCTGCCGCCAGCCGCCTTGACTATGCCACCCGTGTGGTGCCAGGTCCTCCCTCCCGTCCTCTGTCCGTCGGGGGTGGGTTTGCCCTTGGCTGTGACGTCCTAGAGGACAGAGAGTCTGAGCTGGAGTACTGGGCAGCCGCTTCTCCCTCTGTGTGTGCCATGCTGCTCTCCCCTGAGGGAGACCCCGACGCCCTTGACATACCGACTCCTCGCACTTACCGCGAGGCAGTGTCAGGGGCGTGGACCTCTCAGTGGAAAGCGGCTATGGACTCAGAGTTGGCGTCTTGGAGATCCACAGGCACCTACGTCGACGTAGTTCCCCCTCCCAGGGCGAACGTAGTCGATGGCATGTGGCTCTTCAAGGTGAAGCAGCCGCCTGGAGCACCGCCAGTGTTCAAGGCGCGCTACGTGGCTAGGGGCTTCAGTCAGCGTGAGGGAGTTGACTTCTTCCAGACCTTCGCCCCGACCCCGAAGATGACTACTCTTCGGGTGCTACTCCACATAGCAGCGCAGCGAGACTACGAGCTGCACTCCCTGGACTTCTCCACTTCGTTCCTCCAGGGCCGACTGCACGAGGAGATCTGGCTGCGCCGTCCTCCTGGCTTCATTGACACCTTCCCACCTGGGACCCAGTGGAGCCTGAGGCGACCAGTCTACGTTCTCCGCCAGTCGCCCCGTGAGTGGCACGACACTCTTCGCTCCACGCTTCGTGACCTTGGGTTCAGCCCGTCCTCCGCCGACCCGTCGCTGTTTGTTCGAGCGGGTTCTACTCCTTTCTTTATCCTTGTCTAAGTCGACAACTTGGTGTTTGCTACCGCAGACAGAGCAGCCCTGGCTCAAGTGAAGTCCGAACTGCAGAAGAGACACAAGTGCACGGACCTGGGTGAGCTGCAGCGCTACCTTGGTCTGCAGATCACCAGGGACAGAGCCGCTCGCACCATCACACTGACGCAGTCACACATGGTGCAGCAGGTCCTTCGGCGGTTCGACTTTAGTTCTCCACCACACACCCCACTCTTGCTGTTGACCTCCGACTCACTGGCCCCTTTCCTGACGAGCCCTTTGAGCCCAGTGGTCCCTACGCAGGGCTTGTGGGCTGCCTCATGTACCTGATGACTTGTACTCGGCCGGACCTCGCCTTTCCCCTCAGCATCCTCTCTCGCTTTGTTGCGACTGGGAGACACCGTCCTGTCCACTGGACAACTGCTGTGAGGGTGGCGAAGTACCTGGCGACTACATCAGGCATGGGGCTTGTGCTTGGAGGGACTCAGCCAGTGGTGTAGACTGGTCACTGCGACTCTTCCTACGCTGACGACGTGGAGACTCAGCGCTCGACTCAGGGTTACTGCTTCAGTCTGGGAGCTGGTGCTGTGTCGGAGGTCTACACGGTCATCGTCTGTGGCTACGTCCAGTGCAGAGGCAGAGATCTACGCTGGTGCCATGGCGGCACAGGAGCTTCGCTGGTTGACCTTCTTGCTCGCCGACCTTGGTGAGTGGCCTCGCTCTGCACCGACCTTGTACGCTGACAACAAGGCCATGATCCTCCTGTGTCGAGAGCCTCGACTGGAGAGCAGAGTGAAGCATATTGACGTGACGTACTTCCTCCTGCGAGAGCTGCAGCGACGCGGCCAGGCACGCCTGGACTTTGTGGCCTCAGAGGCCAACACTGCAGACGTCTTCACCAAGGCCTTGGCGCTTGGTGATCACCACATGTTCTGTGTGCAGTTGGGGCTTGTTGAGGTAGGCCCTCGGTTGCTGTAGTCTTGTTGTTTGCTCTGCTTGTTGTGCTTCCTATTTATATCCTAGTGAACTCTTGAACTGGCCTTGTGGCCGCTTGCTTGCGCTCGGAATTTGTGTGGTGTCCTTGAGATCCACCCTGAGCTTGCCTTGTTTCTTGCTTTGACTGGTCTTGTGACCATTTGTTCACCTTGCTTGCTTTGATGCCCCTCACTTAGCCTATGGGGGTGTGTCAAATGTAATTCTATGCTTGTAGGCTACAGTGAGTAGCACAATAGGGAGTACAGTTGTTAGGGTTGCATATTTGTACTCTCACACTTTCTAGTTTCGCCCATTCCGTTGCATTCCTATTCTAAGAGGGGGGGGGGGGGGGGGTACGAAGGGGAAACTGCCTCGGAACCATCGTCATTTCCCTTCGCCCCCCCACCTCCCTCCCAAGGGAGATGCCTGCAGAACGCGGCCATTGTAACCATACAGCAGGTATTTCATTAGCAGTGGAACAAAGCTCGAGACTTGTTAGTGCAAAGGGGTTGTCAGTCTCAGGCCAAAGATGTCGCGTTGGTTTCAGGCCAGGGGGAGCCTTTCCAGTGGTTGGTTGTGCAGACACCTTGGTGTGAGGGCGTTCATTCCATTGGCGTACAATGTACCTGGGGTTTGAGCCTCTTGACCAACCTTATCGCGATGACTCCAAGGAACTTCAAGGGTTGCTTTACCTGCAACAAGGGTACAAAGAATCCTTATTTCAATCAAGGTAGCACCAACAAACGCTCCGTTAGGAGGCAGTCGATTGCGGAGCAAGCCGCAACTGATCAGACAGACGCGCATCACCGACTGCCCAAAAGTGAAGGACATCCAGCGCGAATGAGTCATTGCGCTGTTCACCTGGAGACCCTTGAGTTCATCTTCTGCGCATCACATCACACGAGGATCACTTCCAGGCGCGGGCACGGAGTGGCTTCCACAAAATCTTGCAGCTGGCGGTCGCGGCGGAAGGCCCCCGACCCGTGCAGCACCATCTCCTGGGATGACTCCACCGGGTACACGCGCAGCACGCGCACCGCTGCCGCCCCGCCTGCGGACAGCGCGTCGGGGCGGTGGCCGTGCCAGAGCGGGCGGTAGTCGAGGCGGTGGTAGAGGCGGTAGATGGCCCGCACTAGGTGCGCCATGGTGAGCTCCGATGACCTGTGCAGAGGGGTGGCGGGTGGGAGGAGGTGGGGGAGGGGGGTGGAAGGAGTGGGGGGGTGAAGGGGGGGGACCCATACGGTGGTAGAGGCGGTAGATGGCGAGCGCTTGTAACCCATGTAGGTGAGCCGTGGTGAGGTCTGATGACCTGCACGGGGGTGGAGGGGGAAGGGGGAGGGGGGGGAACGGGTGGGGGGGGGAGGGGAGTGAACGGTGGGTGGGGGGGAAGAGGGAAAGAGGAGAATGAGCATTCAATAAGGAAGGAGAAGGGCACATACGAGATGCCCAGCTAAAGAGGTCGTCCCCTTCGAGGTTATGTGAGATGGTTCTATGCACGCTCTGTGTGTGATGAATGCCGGCATGCATGCACGCTCACTGTATGAGCTACGATGCACATGTGCCCGTGAGGGTCCTTAAGGCTGTGTGCTTGAGAAAGACACTGGCGATCCATGCGAGAGGGGATGGTGGAGACAGTGGGGATGGTGGGGATGGTGGGGATGGTGGAGCTTACTTGAGGAAGAGGGAGTGGAAGGCGAAGGTGCCGCGCTCGCGCACGTAGAGGTGGTAGAGGGTGGTGTTGGTGCCCTCCTCCCAGCACCGACACACCTTCCGCGTGCTGCTCTCATCCCACGCCACCAGTTGCTGCCATTCACGTGCGGGAAGCCACGTGCTCAATGCCATGCGCTCAATGCCATGTGCCCAATGCCATGTGCCCAATGCCATGTGCCCAATGCCATGTGCCCAATGCCATGTGCCCAATGCCATGTGCCCCATGCCATGTGCCCAATGCCATGCCATTGCCACGATGCCAATAATTAATTGAGGAAACAGGTTCACATCAGTGAGTTTGAGAAGACATTTGGGGCTGCATGGCTAACAGCAGAGCGACAGGGAAGACAGCACAATGGGAAAAAACACAGAAGGATGACCGGTGTTTCCTTCACAGAAAGGCGGCATAACGCGTGCACAACATCCACATCCAACGTGTGGCAACGAATGACAATGGCAGCAATGTGTGGCAAGAGACATCAGTTGGATCGTACGTTTATGTGCGTTTTACGTCGTACATTACTTTCTCTCCCTTAAAATGGGTTTACGTTAGAGGGCAGGAATTTTTTATTTTTGCTGCTCAAAGTTGAACCTTAACACAACAGCTCCGTTCGCTTGCAACAAAAATCATGCAAGGATGCATATTTTTCCTTGTCCAGCCAATTTTTGCTCATGTGTACGAGTGCGATATACGTTACGCGTAACTTCATGATTATGTGGGGTCCTAAGAAGTACGGACACACCTTGGTGGCGAGGTGGACACACCTTGGTGGCGAGGTGGACACACCTTGGTGGCGAGGTGGACACACCTTGGTGGCGACGTGGACACACCTTGGTGGCGACGTGGACACACCTTGGTGGCGACGTGGACACACCTTGGTGGCGACGTGGACACACCTTGGTGGCGACGTGGACACACCTTGGTGGCGACGTGGACACACCTTGGTGGCGACGTGGACACACCTTGGTGGCGTCGTGGACACACCTTGGTGGCGACGTGGACAAACCTTGGTGGCGACGTGGACACACCTTGGTGGCGACGTGGACACACCTTGGTGGCGACGTGGACACACCTTGGTGGCGACGTGGACACACCTTGGTGGCGACGTGGACACACCTTGGTGGCGACGTGGACACACCTTGGTGGCGACGTGGACACACCTTGGTGGCGACGTGGACACACCTTGGTGGCGACGTGGACACACCTTGGTGGCGACGTGGACACACCTTGGTGGCGACGTGGACACACCTTGGTGGCGACGTGGACACACCTTGGTGGCGACGTGGACACACCTTGGTGGCGACGTGGACACACCTTGGTGGCGACGTGGACACACCTTGGTGGCGACGTGGACACACCTTGGTGGCGACGTGGACACACCTTGGTGGCGACGTGGACACACCTTGGTGGCGACGTGGACACACCTTGGTGGCGACGTGGACACACCTTGGTGGCGACGTGGACACACCTTGGTGGCGACGTGGACACACCTTGGTGGCGACGTGGACACACCTTGGTGGCGACGTGGACACACCTTGGTGGCGACGTGGACACACCTTGGTGGCGACGTGGACACACCTTGGTGGCGACGTGGACACACCTTGGTGGCGACGTGGACACACCTTGGTGGCGACGTGGACACACCTTGGTGGCGACGTGGACACACCTTGGTGGCGACGTGGACACACCTTGGTGGCGACGTGGACACACCTTGGTGGCGACGTGGACACACCTTGGTGGCGACGTGGACACACCTTGGTGGCGACGTGGACACACCTTGGTGGCGACGTGGACACACCTTGGTGGCGACGTGGACACACCTTGGTGGCGACGTGGACACACCTTGGTGGCGACGTGGACACACCTTGGTGGCGACGTGGACACACCTTGGTGGCGACGTGGACACACCTTGGTGGCGACGTGGACACACCTTGGTGGCGACGTGGACACACCTTGGTGGCGACGTGGACACACCTTGGTGGCGACGTGGACACACCTTGGTGGCGACGTGGACACACCTTGGTGGCGACGTGGACACACCTTGGTGGCGACGTGGACACACCTTGGTGGCGACGTGGACACACCTTGGTGGCGACGTGGACACACCTTGGTGGCGACGTGGACACACCTTGGTGGCGATGTGGACACACCTTGGTGGCGACGTGGACACACCTTGGTGGCGACGTGGACACACCTTGGTGGCGACGTGGACACACCTTGGTGGCGACGTGGACACACCTTGGTGGCGACGTGGACACACCTTGGTGGCGACGTGGACACACCTTGGTGGCGAGGTGGACACACCTTGGTGGCGACTTGGACATACCTTGGTGGCGAGGTGGACACACCTTGGTGGCGAGGTGGACACACCTTGGTGGCGACGTGGACATACCTTGGTGGCGACGTGGACACACCTTGGTGGCGAGGTGGACACACCTTGGTGGCGACGTGGACATACCTTGGTGGCGAGGTGGACACACCTTGGTGGCGAGGTGGATGCAGAGGCGGCAGTGCGGCGGGACGATGGAGAGGTCGAGGAGGGCGAGGAAGGCATCGGAGGGCACGTCGGCCTTCCAGCGCGTCATGTCGCTGTAGGCCCGCTGTGACTGCTGCAGATACCCCGCCCACTCCCCCACCTGCCGCACCTCGTCCCCCCGCCCCACCTGGTCGGCCGTATAGGTGGGCAGGGGTGTCAGGGAGGGAGGGAGGGAGGGAGGGAGGGAGGGAGGGAGGGAGGGAAGGAGGGAGGGAGGGAGGGAGGGAGGGAGGGAGGGAGAGAGGGAGGGGTGGGAGGAAAGTAAAACTCGCATTCATCTCCGAAGCAAGAAACAGAAAAAAAAAAAAAAACAAACAAAAAAAAAAGACTGGCTAGCAGCGACGAAGAATGGAAAGGATTGACACGCTTCACCGAGTGATAAGGGACGGCACCAAGTCACGGGTGCGGCAAGTGCAGCACGGATTGCAACACTGTTCATGCGTACAGCACCAAGCACCTGCAGGAAGGCGTTGTCAGCGGGGGAGAAGAGCGCGATGCTGCCCTTGGCCACCACGAGGGGCACGGTGCCGCACGCCAGCGCAGCCCAGAAGTGTGGCGACATGACGTGCAGCGGCGCCAGCTCCTCAAACAGCAGCGCAAAGCGGTGGTCGCACAGCCGCCGCTGCAGCACTGCCGGCGAGGCGTGGCCGGGGTCAGAGGCGGGCAGGCAGGGGCCCAGTGCCTGCACGGCCACACCCTGCCGCTCCACCTGTGCTATGAAGTCCAGCCTGGCTTTGGGTGGCGGGGGGATTGCAAGGGCGGGGCGGATGGCAAGGGAGGGGCGGAATGGAAAGGAGGGGGGGATTGGAAGGGAAGGGAGGGGGGGATTGCAAGGGAGAAGGCCGGGGTGGACGGCGGGCAGGCAGGGGTCGACCAGCTGCACGGGCAAGCCCTGGCACTCCACCTGTGCTATGAAGTCCAGCCTGGCTGCCGCAAGGGCCGGCGGCAAGTGAGTGGCTTGTGGAGCGGTTGCGTTTGAATGGGTTGGCAGGAGAGAAAAAAAAGGGGGTAGAGCGGGAGGGGATGATTGGGAAATGAGGGGGGATTGGGAAATGAGGGGGGATTGGAGATGAACAAGGAAGAGCACATGCTTGAGAGTAACATCACCCATCCAGCATTGAAGCAGGCAGAGAAGATGAACAGATGAAACGCTGCAGGCAGGCAGCGGCAGGAAAGGGGTGCAATGGGAGTGGTGGGGCTGACTTGAGTTGCAGGCTGGAGCAGGGGTGGGTGAGCACGGCCACAATGGCAGGCGACGCATGCTTGGGAGTGGGCGGATCCATAAACGCATGGTCCCTCCATGATGGCTGCCCTGCATGCCATGTCGTGCCATGCCATGCCATGTCGTGCCGTGCCATGCCATGCCATGCCAAGCCATGCCATGCCATGCCGTGCCATGCCATGCCATGCCATGCCGTGCCATGCCATGCCATGTCGTGCCGTGTCGTGCCAGCCCATTGCATTCCATTCCATGACATGCCGCACAGCAGCACATGCAAGGAGAGTTGAGTGAGCAGTCATGATACACTGACACGCAACGTGCACATGGCATGTCACATGCGTCAAAATTACATGGCATCCTGGCCAGAAGCACACAGTGCATCACCAGGCACAACACAGCATTAGCGCCTACCCATGGCACACGGCACGACATGGCACAAAATGGGACATACCAAGGGGCACATGGTACGACGTGGGGCATACCAAGGGGCACATGGTACGGCACGCACCAAGGGGGGCGTATCAATCAAATGGACGCACCAAGGGCCATGACGACATGGGACGTACCAAGGGCCATGACGACATGGGACGTACCAAGGGCCATGACGACATGGGACGTACCAAGGGCCATGAAGACATGGGACGTACCAAGGGCCATGACGACATGGGACGTACCAAGGGCCATGACGACATGGGACATACCAAGGGCCATGACGACATGGGACGTACCAAGGGGGACATCCGAGCTGAGGCTGCTGGTCATGGCCACCACTCTAGATGCGTTGGGCATCACCACGGCGCCCCTGGGCCCGCGCTGCCACACCACCGCGTACCCACACGCCGCCCCCCCCTCCTCTGCCACCCCCGGTGGCGCTGCTGACCCTCCCCCTTCCCCCTCCTCTGCTCCAGTGCCCGCCTCCCCTGCTCCTGGTGCTGGCGAGGCTACCACAGCGGCATCGCAGGCGTCATGGTCCGCTGAGCGGGGAGAGGGGAGAGGAAAGGGGAGGGGCGAGGGGAGGGGGGAGGCTGAGTTTGAAGAGGGTCACATGGGGTCGGAGCTGAGGAGGCTCCTTGTCACGGCACCCCGTCCCCCCTCCCTCGCTACCACAGCGGCATCGCATGTGCGGTGGTCTGCTGAGTGGCGAGGGGTAGAGGAAAAAGGAGGGCGGGGAGGCAAGAGTGGAGTTTGAAATGGGGCACATCGGAGCTGCCGCTGCTCTGCTTGTCACGGCGCATTGCAGGTGTCGTGGTCCGCTGGGCGGGGAGGGGAGAGGGGGAGGGGGGAGGGGGGAGAGGGGGGAGGGGAAGGGGGAGAGGGGAGAGGGGAAAGGGGGAGAGGGGAGAGGGGGAGAGGGGAGAGGGGAAAGGGGGAGAGGAGAGAGGGGAAAGGGGGGATGGGAGAGGGGAAGGGGGAGAGGGGAGATGGGAAAGGGGCGAGGGGAGAGGGGAGAGGGGAGAGGGGAGAGGGGAGAGGGGAGAGGGGAGAGGGGAGAGGGGAGAGGGGAGAGGGGAAGGGGGAGAGGGGAGAGAGGAGAGGGAGAGGGGAGGGGGGAGGGGAGGAGGGATGGGGGAGAGGGGCGATGGGAGAGGTGAGTTTGAAGTGGGGCGAAGGGAGAGGGGCGAGGGAAGAGGGGAGAGGAGAGAAAAGAGAGGGGAGAGGAGAGAAAAGAGAGGGGAGAGGAGAGAAAAGAGAGGGGAGAGGAGAGAAAAGAGAGGGGAGAGGAGAGAAAAGAGAGGGGAGAGGAGAGAAAAGAGGAGGGGAGAGGAGAGAGGAGCGAGTTGAGAGGGGAGAGGGTACAACCAAATTAGGAGGCTGGCTGGGTATTCTATAATGCTGGAGCTGATGATAGATCTCAACTGTGTAATTGTGATATAGCATTTAAAGAAAAACCTGGAAATTATCACCCCCTACCCTCCGTCCCGCAACCTCCCCCATCCCCCCCACCCTCCTCTCTCCACCGCCCCCTCTCTCTCAACGCTCCCCTCCCCCATCTTGGCGTTTTCCAGGATTTCGTTCCCATGCCCGGATTTTATTTCAGCTGCCTGAACTTGCGGTATTGTAACTCAGAGTCATCATGCAAGGGTGAAGAGCGCTCACGACGGTGAAGAGGGGTCAGGATGGGTGGAGAGACTAAAGGGGCTCACGAGGAGCGCGCGTGAAGAGGCAGCCGACGGCGCAGCCCTGCACGCGCCTGTTCTCCCCCGCCGCCACCACCACGGGCTGGCGCTGCCAGTCGCGCTGCTCGCTCCCCGCGCCCGTGGGGTCCACCTCCGCCAGCCACGCAGCGCACTGCCGCCCGCGCGGGGGCGGCTGCGCGTCGCCGCGCCAGAGCGAGGGGAGGTCGGGGAGCGGGTCGTCGGTGACAAACTCGATGGAGATGCCGCCGAAGAGGTAGAAGAGCACGTTCAGCGCCAGCAGCGCGCACAGCACCGCCGCCAGCGCCACCACCTGGCGGCTGAAGCGGTTCGTCCCCACGGCGAGCGCGAGGCGGCGTTGCAGCAGCGGCAGCAGCTTGCTGCCGCGCAGGTGGCGGCCACCCACGCGCATGAGCCCGCCAGGAAAGAGCATCCGTGCTGCGTGCGGCGACGACTGCTGGCGGCGTGACTCGCTGAACTGCGACTCGATTGATCGTGGCTGGCTAGTGCGGGATTCGCTTGAGTGCGAGTCGCTTCTTCTACATAAAATGGAGCGCCCAAAATCGACGAAAGGGCTACCATGCCTTGTCTAGGTATTTCCAGGAATAGAATGTACGGAGATACCGAGTTATGCTAGACCCTAAAACAGAACTAGTTAATCTTTCACACCATAAAGACCATTAAGGGGGGATTTACTGTTCACTTTGAACAGTACTTTCCAACTCACCCTTATCCTTATCTTCTTATATTTCCTAGTGCCACGTGGCACTCTAGTTTTCTTGCCTTCCAATTCCTAGTCCCACGAACTACTTTCCGACATTCTCCCTTGCATGCAAAATCAACCTTGCTTGTATTCGCCATGATAAACTAATTCTCATTCAACTCTTCTATCACTCAGTAACTTTTTCGCCTATTTCGCCAATAGTTCTTTCGCCAGAGTTACACGCTCTCCCCCACGACATGGGCAACACGCTTGCCGATCTCATGCGCCAACTCGAACAGTTGACGTTGGAAAATCGTCAGGTACGAGCTGAAATGCAACAGCTTCGTAATTTGGCTTCTAACCCCCGTGGTCATGCCACACCAACTCTTGCACCCCACACGTCGACTAGCGCAGAAGTGTCGGAACGTCGAAACGCGCTCAAGCTGCCGGAACTATATTGTAGGCTGTAGTGGGGTAGACAATATGGGGTACAACTCTTTTAGGTTTTCATACTTGTACCCACCTGCTTGCTAGTTCATCCATTCCTCGTTATTATTCTAACATGGTATTAGAGCAGAATCGTTCCTAGGGCCCACCGAACGTTCCGCCCTGCCCTAACTGGAAAAAAAATTTTAGCTGCCCCTGCAGCCGCGCTGCCCTTGCAGCCCGTGTGCTGCCTCTGTGACCGTGCTGCCCCTGCAGCCGTGCCTGCCCCTGCAGTCGTGCCTGCCCCTGCAGCCGTGCCTGCCCCTGCGACTGTGCTGCCCCTGCAGCTGTGCCTGCCCCTACAGCCTGTGGGCGCAGCCTCTGCAACTGCCTCTGCAGCCCGCGTACCACCCTGCCGAGCCACGTGTCGCCCCTGCAGCCCGTGGGCGCTGCCTCTGCAGCCCGCGCACCGCCGTGCCGAGCCGCGCGTCGCTCCTACTCGTCGCGACGCCCCTGCGGGACCCGCGCGGCGCCCCCTCCCTCCCCCCCCGCTCGTCGTGGCGCCCCCTCCCCTCCCCCCCCCCCCCCGCTCGTCGCGGCGCCCCCTGGACGCCGCCCCTACTCATCGCGGCGCTCCCGGGGCGTCGCCCCTGCTCGTCGCGGTGCCCCCTGGGTGCCGTCCCTGCTCGTCCCGGAGCCCCCTGCAGCAGCTGCCTCGGAGCCCCCTGCAGCAGTACGCGGCGCATCAGATCAACCTCCAGCCCCGGGTCTCCATGCCGGAGACCACACCTACTCTGCGGTGGACGGGGAAGGTTGGCGATGCGTCTGCGTTCCGTGTCTGGGGATCTCGAGCTTTCGTCCGCGACTTGTCTGCGGACAAGCTGTCCTCCCGTGCTGTTCCCTGCGTCTTCCTTGGCTTCCCCCCTGACGCGCCTGGTTGGCAGTTTTACCATCCCACCTCGCACCGTGTTCTGTCCTCTCAGGACGTCACGTTTGACGAGTCGGTTCATACTACCGTCTCTTCCCCTACCGCACTGCCCCCCTCCCCCCCTCGCCGCTCTTCCTCGCGCCAGGTCCTCCCCCAGTAGACCCCCTCCCCCCTCAGGGTCCTGCCCCCTCTGGTGTATCCCAGGTAGACGCAGTCGAGCCTGTCGAGGTAGCTATTGACTCTGGTGCTGCTAGGGGTGCTGAGCCTGCGGGTGCCGGGTCTGAAGGTGCTGAGCTGGGGCTGGCGGTGCTGCTGGGGCAGGTGCTGCTGGAGGTACTGGAGCTGGAGCTGCTGGCGCTGTTGGGGCTTCTGGTGGTCCTGCTCGAGCTGGAGCTGCTGGGAGTGCTGGAGCTGGAGGTGCTGCTGGAGCCGGTGCTCCTGTGGGTGCTGAAGTTGGCGATTCTGGTGCTGTTGGAGGTGCTTCTGGAGATGGTGGTACTGCTTGAGTTGGAGCTGCCACTGGGGGTGCTGGTTCTGTCCCTGCTGGTTCTAGAGGCGCTGCGCGGCCGTGGCCGTACTACGTTCCGCTCCTTCAGCAGGTTCTTGGTCTTTCGCCTTCTATTGGTCCTGCTCCTTCCTTAGAGTGTCCACCGCCTGTCCAGTCGCAGTGACAGTTACAGCTCGCCTCCCCACTGCCTGCTCCTTCTCCTTAGACTGGTCCGACCGGAGGTCTTGCTGAGTGTCGTGAGCCCGCGTCTCGTCCTGCGTCACCTGTTCGTGCTGCTAGCACTAGTCGTCGTGGTTCGCGTCAGCGTCCTCCTCCTGTCCCTGTCACGCACCAGATGGCTCTGCGCCCTTCCACTGCTCCACTGCGTGTCCCTCTGCCGTCTCCTCCTGGGTCCTCTCTTCCTGCTCTTTCTGACCCGGAGTCTGACTCCCTTCGTGCTGCTAGTCCGACTCTCACGCGTCTACTGGCCACTGCTGTCACTGACCCTTCCTTTGGGTCCACTGCTGCGTCTGCCTTAGTTGCTGAGCTTGTCGACTTTGCTGCTCACTGTCGTCTCGACTACGCCACTAGTCATGTTGTTGAGTCTGAGCCTGTCTGTCCTCCGTCCGTCGGGGGTGAGTGTGCTCTTGGCACGGACGTCTTTGAGACAAGCAGGAGGACTTTGAGTGCTTTGTAGCCACTGTACCTCATCTCGTGTCCATGCTGATTGCACCTGAGGGAGACCCGGATGCACCAGACATCCCGACCCCGCGCTCTTACGCAGAGGTGATAGAGGGTCCCTACTCCTCTCAGTGGCAGTCAACCATGGACGCAGAGATGGCATCCTGGAAGTCCACAGGCACTTACGTCGATGAGGTTCCCCCTCCTGGGGCGAACATCGTCAGTGGCATGTGGATTTTCACGGTGAAGCGGCCGCCGGGTTCTCCGCCTGTCTTCAAGGCGCGTTACGTTGCTCGAGGCTTCAGTCAGCGACAGGGAGTTGACTTCTTCCACACCTTCTCCCCGACCCCGAAGATGACCACTCTTCAGGTTCTGCTGCACGTCGCTGCTCAGCGTGACTACGAGCTTCACTCTCTTGACTTCAGCACTGCTTTCGTACAGGGCAGCGTGCACGAGGAGATATGGCTGCGCTGCCCACCTGGCTTCACTGGGTCATTTCCTCCTGGTACCCAGTGGAGCCTCCGGCGGCCAGTCTACGGTCTCCGCCAGGCGCCTCGTGAGTGGCACGACACACTGAGGACTACACTTGCGGCTCTTGGGTTTGCTCCTTCTACTGCTGACCCGTCGCTCTTTCTGCGCACCGTTCTACATCCTCGTGTACGTCGTCGACTTAGTCTTTGCTACTGCTGACACTGCTGGACTCGCCCACGTGAAGTCCGAGCAGCACAAGAGACACACGTGCACAGACCTGGGTGAACGGCGCAGCTATCTTGGCTTGCAGATCACCCGGGACAGAGCACGGCGCACCATTACCTTGACTCAGTCACACATGGTGCAGCAGGTCCTTTAGCGCTTCAACTTCACGTACTCCTCGCCTCAGGCCACTCCTCTATCTACTCGCCACTCGCTCTCAGCTCTGCCTTCGGATGAGTCCGTAGAGCCGAGTGGCCCGTACCCAGAGCTTGTTGGCTGCCTCATGTACCTGATCACCTGCACTCGACCTCACCTGGCATACCCTCTTAGCTTCTTGGCACGCTATGTTGCTCCTGGGAGACACCGGCCAGAGCACATGGCTGCAGGGTGTTGCGCTACCTGTGCAGTACGTAGGGCATGGGGCTCGTGCATGGAGGACGGGCTCGAGTTGTCCTCACTGGTCACGCAGACGCTTCTTGGGTTGACGACTTGGCTACGCAGCGGTCGTCACAGGGTTACACCTTCAGCCTTGGTTCCGGCTCTGTTTCGTGGTGGTCTACCCGCTCGTCTTCTGTTCCCGGCTCGAGTTGTGAGGCTGAGATCTATGCTGGGGCCATGGCTGCACAGGAGTTACGCTGGCTCACCTACCTGCTGACCGACTTGGGAGAGGCGCCTCATTCTCCTCCAGTTCTGTACGTCGACAACAAGGCCATGCTGGCCTTGTGTCAGGAGCACAGACTGGAGCACAGAACGAAGCACATTGCTCTGCGCTACTTCCTTGCTCAAGAGTTGCAGCAGCGTGGTCAGCTTCCTCTTGCTTACGTGGCCTCTCGGGCCAACACTGTTGATATCTTTACCAAGGCACTTCTGCCTTGTAATCATCAGCGTTTCTGTACTATGCTAGGTCTTGTGCCTACCGGGCCTCACTTGCTTACGTCTTGACTTTGCTTGTACTGTGATCTATATATACATGCACCTGCATGCTTACCCTTGCTAGGTTGAGATCACTGTCTTGCTTGTTCACCTTGCTTTATAATCCAGCATGTGAACTGGCCTTGTGGCCTTGAACTGGTGCTGATAATGTGTGGTGACGTTGTGATCCACCCTGAGCTTGACCTTGCCTTGTTCTCTTGCTTGTCCCCCACTTTGCCTATGGGGGTGTGTCAGAACTATATTGTAGGCTGTAGTGGGGTAGACAATATGGGGTACAACTCTTTTATGTTTTCATGCTTGTACCCACCTGCTTGCTAGTTCATCCATTCCTCGTTATTATTCTAACACAACCCGCAAAAGCCTGAGTCGTTTGAATCAAGTCAACGCGACGTGAACGTGCGGACGTGACTCTTCATGCTCAACAACTTCGCTTCGAGCAGGGTGCAAGAGGCGGACGCGCAGCAGCGGATCGAGTACTTTGTTATGTTGCAGAGGGGCCCGGCCTTGGAGTGGTGGCGCCAACTTACGCAGACTGCTGTTAGAAGTGCTCAATTAAATAGGCAGCAAACAGGCGTGGAGCATGCAGCTGCAACTTTGAGCTTAGGGAGTTCAGCTTTGGGTGTTACCACGGTTCTGACCACATGGGAAGGATTTGAACCGGTGCTGAAAAGTAGGTTCGATTTGGTGAACGCCTCCGAAGCTGCTAGGAAGCGTCTGCGTCATTTCCAACAGATAGGGAACGTCCAGGAGTACACACGACGGTTCTTGAGCATCTGCAACGAGATAGACGACATCACGGAAGCAGAGATGCGCGATCGCTAGCTCGAAGGGTTGAAGCTGGACATAGCGGAGATCATAGCAATTCACGCTTTGACCACCTTCGAGACAGTAGTCGCAGCAGCAGAACGCATCGATGCAGTACAAAGCCGACGGGGTTGTGACGATCGCGATAGTGGATACAAACCGATCACCGACACTCGATCGAGGGACGGACCATCGCCTATGGAGTTTATTGCAGTTAACAGTGAAGGCTTATAGAAGACGGGTCTTAGGGGCAGCTGTCACTACTGCAAAAAGCCGGGACACATGAAGTGTGTCTGCCTACAGCTTAAGGAGCGGCAGCACGGAAACGGAAACCGTCAGTAGATAGGGGGTCGCTAGCTGGTGTGGAGGCTTCCGTACCCGCCAAGTTAACCGACGTAGAGGAGACAGCTCTGGAGCAGTCATTTACGTCGGTAGACACTGTTAATCGTCCAGTTGTGCTTCTAGGGAAGCTTCGCGGTGTTCTGGTAGATGACGAGTTTTGTGAGCTGCCATAGTGGAGCGATGGGGCCACATCATCTACAGCTATCATTAGTGCTGTTCGTGTGCGATAGTTGGTGAAGCGAGGGGCATGGATCTTTGCGGTTTTCCTTGAGGAGGTGGAAGCTGAGTAGGGGAAAGGAGGGTGCGTAGCAGTTAGCGAGAGGCAACTCTTCCTGCTGAAGTGGGTGCACTGTTAGCAGAGTTTGCAGACGTATTCCCCGACGAGTTGCCTCTGGTGTTACCTCCCAGCTGCGGAGATAACACTCTCAACGTGAGCTAGGCTACGGGCTAAGCACGGGGTAGAAGGGATCTCTGCATTCGTTCCCTTAGTCGTTTACTCGTGCTTGCACTAATTGCTGGTTCACGCGGAATTTGGCAAGAGTTCCACTAGCAAAAGTTCACAACAATAATGATAGCAACAACATTGGCATTACAAATTACATTAGGGCTAGCTAGGCTGCTGGTCGACCTCCAGCACAGCATGGTCGACCGCGCTCCAGTGCAGCAGCGCTCGCACCACTCCAGCGTTGCAGAGTAGCGGTTCGCCAACGTTGCAACTCCACGGTGTGCCAATGCTGCAGCAAGTCGGTTGCACAGCGTTGCAGCTGGTTGGTGCACCACGCTTCGTCATGTGCACAGCGCAGACGCCTGCCAGACTCTACGCCAGCGACTGCGCCCACCAGCCACGTCGACCTCGGGATACCACCCCTGAGGTCGGCCTCGCAGAAGTCACCCCGGCGACCTTCGCACACATCGCCCGGGTATCCCGGTCGACCTGGAAACAACGCATAGTCAACCAGCCTTGTCTGTTGCCGACTGCACAAGCCCGGCGTCCCCAGTCCGGCATCTAGACGTCCAGGGCGTGACGCCCAGGTCGGCGTCTAGGCGCCCAGGAAGCCGTGTAGACGCCCAAGTCGGCGTCCGGACGCCAGGGACGTCGACCAGACGCCCAGGTCGGCGTCCAATAGCCCGGAACGTCGACCAGAACACCCAGGTCGGCGTCCAGCCTAACAGGACGCCGTCCAGGCGTCCAAGACGACGTCCAAGCGCTCAGGACGACGCCCAGACGCTCGGGACGGCGTCCTCCTGCTCGACGCCCTCCAGCCAGGCGCCCTCCAGCTCGGCGCCCTTGCAGTAGCCCGCGTGCCCACTGCTGTAGGTCGACCACGAGGTCGGCTCCGCCCAAGCGAGGACAAGGCCACACAACACTCCCGTTGACACTCCCCTGCCGCGTTCACGCTTGGGCCCCCAGCCCCCACGGCAGTACCACTCGGAGAATAGCCCGTCGGCGTGCACCCAACACATACCACGCCGGTCACCGCACCAGCCATGCAAAAGGGCATGGCACCTACTGCTGCACGTCGTCGTTGCCGTCGCCCACGTCGACCAGACGCACTTGGCCGATTGCGTCGGAGCACCGAGCGCCTTTGTCAGCTAGTCAGCCGGCTGCTCAGTGCTCGGGATGTACTTCAGCGAAAACTTCCCGCGCTTCACCATGTGCTGCAGCCAGGCCTGTCGCCGCTCCATGTGCTTGAGGTTGCCCGTCAACCCCATGCCCTCAGTGACCGTGATGGCCGACTTGTTGTCCACACGAAGGATGTCGGAATCTGCCAAATCCTCACAGGCCCTCCCTGCTTGTGCGTCGTTCCTCCGCTCAGGATCCTTCCTCTGGCCTCTCTGCTGCCTTTCCTGTCATACTCACTAACAAGTTAGCGGTGAGACGCTCTCGTCACACACTGACTAGCTCGGCTGGCTCTTGCTTGAACTGGCTTCTCTAGCTAGGGTTTGGGAAGATGCTTAGCTAATTGAGAAAACATACAAGCAAGCAGGGGCCACACGGCCCTCTGCACACCTAAGTATCATTCTTGATACTGCCGTTGCTTCTTAACCGTGTCTACTTTCGATTTTCCCGCTACGAGGGCCGTTGCCCTTTCGGTCCTTCCCGCCGCTCTCCTGTGCTCGCTACAAGTTATTTCTACACCACCCTGTCACACAATTATATCAAGGTTCCTTATTCTATCTAATTTTTGATGCCTTTATTAATTGCGTGACAGCTGTCGGAATCTGCCAAATCCTCACAGGCCCTCCTCTGCTTGTGCGTCGTTCCTCCGCTCAGGATCCTTCCTCTGGCCTCTCCGCTGCCTTTCCTGTCATGCTCACTTGCCCCCTCCTCGGCTCCTGGTTCCAGGGTTAGCCGATGGATCCTTACAGTCATTGACAGGGAAGCTATCCGCTCCGCCGATCCGCCTGGGTCTGGCTGCTACCACGTTAGTGATGTGATCTCTACGCTCCTCCCCCTTGGCTCCCACTAGGACAATCACGCCCGAGTCCTTCAATTCCCGCACCTTCCACCTCTCCGTTGTGAGCCCGATGTCTAGCAAGTCCCCCCTCGCCTTCCTGAGATAGACCTCTCCCCCTGGCAGGATGTCGCCTCCCTTCCTGTCCCTTCCCTTGCTTCCCCTCTGGCGGTACCTCTGCACGTCTCGCAGTTGGGCCACGTGCAGGTTTTCTAGAGTTGCCGGCAGTAGCTCGCGTAGGTATTTAGCCCGGGCCTCAGCCACTACGACCCATGCTTCCTCCGTCCCCACAAGTACTTTGTCCGTCAGCAGCTTCGGCGCGTCAATGGGGAGGACGGGCTCTCTTCCCAGGAGCAGGTAATACGGCGACATGTCTCTCAGCGCCGCTTGCTTGCTGAAGCGGTATCCAGCGGTCACCCAGGGTAGCCTCAAGTCCCAGTCCCTTTTGTACTGTTCGCCGTAGGCTCGCAGTCCTTTCTTCAGGGTCTGTACGAACCTTTCTGTCAGGCCGTCACTCTGTGGGTGGTACCTAGACGTCCTCCTGTGGGTGATGCCTGTCTCTTGCAACAGTTGGTCGAAATGTCCCTGGAACTCGGTGCCTCGGTCGGTGAGCACTTCCCCACATGCCCCGAACCGCGTCAGCACTTGCTCTTCGAAAGCCTCGGCTATCCGCACGGAATTCTTGCTCGGCAGCGCTTCCACCTCCACCCACTTACTGCCATGCTCGATCATGATGAGGATGTAACGCTTGCCTCGTCGGCTCAGCGGCATTTCCCCCGCGAGATCCAACGACCAGCGGAATCCCAAACCGTAGATTGGCAGCGACTGGAGTTCTCTCCTTCCGCGGTCCAGCTCGGCCCTATTGCGGCTGCACAGCTCGCAGGTCCGTACCCACTCCTTCACTTGTTTCCACATCCCTGCCCACCACCATGTCGTCCCCACCAGCTGCTGCGTCCGTAGCTCCCCGTAGTGTCCCAGCTGCCGGTGTACCCTAGCTATGATCGCCTCTCGCTGTCCTGGCTCTGGCACCACTTTCCAGCCTTCCTTAGTGTTCACTTGCAGTTGGTCTTGGTACCACCGATAGTGGGCCCCGCGTGCCCTCACCCTCTCGGGCACCGCTCCCTCCTCCCCTGTCTTGCCTTGTACCCACTGCAGTACTTCCGCGTCCTCCCACACGTCCTCTGGCCCCTTGGCCTGGTTCTTCCTGGCTCCCGCCCGGTCAATATCGAGTGCCAAGGCTACCAAGCATTCCGACGGTCGGTCCATCGCTGGGTGCCTTGACAGCCCATCCACATGTTGCATGCTCTTGCCTGGTCGATGTTTAATGACAAAGTTGTACTCTTGCAGGCGCATGGCCCACCTGGCGTTTCTGCCGGTGAGCGCTTGATTGGTCATTAGCCAGGTTAGTGGCTGATGATCTGTCACTAGCGTGAATGGCGTTCGTGTAGGTACACTCGAAAATGCGTGATCGCCCAGACTGCTGCCAATCCTTCCCCCTCGTACGAGCTGTAGTTGGCCTCGGCCGGGTTGCAGCTGCGGCTAGCGAAGGCGACGACCTTCTCTTCCCCCCCTTTTTCTTGGCAGAGGACCGCGCCCATCCCTGCACTGCTCCAATCCGTGTATAGGGTGAACGGGTCGTCCTTGTTCAGCAGCACCAGCACTGTCGCGGTCTTGACAGCCCGGGTCAGGTGGTTCAGGGCCTGTTGCTCCTCGTCTCCCCACTGCCACTGCTGGTCGTCCCTCAGAAGGCGGTTAAGCACTGCCGCCGTCTTGCTAAAGTTCGGCACGAACCTCCGATAGTACCCCAGGAAGCCGAGCACTGCCCGCAGCGAAGCTCGGTCCGTGGGCGTCGGCACTCGGTCCAAGACTTCTACCTTCGCCTCCTGGACGCTTAGCTTCCCATCACCCACCTCAAATCCCAGGTACTGCACGGTCCGCTGCCCAAATCTGCATTTCTTCGGGTGGCAGGTCAACCCCGCTTGCCTGATCGCGTCAAGGGTCGCCTTCACGTCTCTCACGTGATCCTCCTCGTTCGCGCTGAACACGATCACGTCGTCTATATAGCAGGCGGCCGCTGGCACCCCCCTCAGCACGGTATCCATCGTCCGCTGAAACACCGCGGGTGCATTCCTTGTTCCGAACGGCATCACTGTCCACTCATACAAGCCGTCGGGCCCGTGAAACGCTGTCTTCTTGCAATCTTCTTCCCGAATCAAGATCTGATTGAATCCTTGCCTGAGGTCGAGAGTCGAGAACACTACCGCGCCGTGTAGCTTGTCGAATTTCTCCTCTGCCGACTGCATCGGATAGCGGTCCGGCACGGTCACCTTATTCAGCCCCCGATAGTCGCCGCACATCCGCTTGGCCGACACTTCCCCTGTAATATCGGTCCGTGAGGCCACCACCGTCGCTGCCGCGAACTCGCTCTCCGACCTCCTGATCACCCCAGCCTCTAGCAGCTCCGCGCACTTGGCGGTGCAAACCTCCACGTCACCCGGGCTCATACGTCGTTTGCGGTAATAGACCGGCGTGTCGCTACTGAGCGTAATCCGCATCTCCTGTACATTGCACCTCCCTAGCTCTTGGAGGGTGAAGGCAAAGGTCGGGCGGTGCTCTTTCAGCACTTCCCGTAGCGCGGCCGCTGCCTCTGCCCCCAATCCGTCCCCTATCTCCCAGTCAGCCTCGGCCGGTCTGTCCCCTGGTCCCTTGGCTGGCGGTACAGCGTCTGCCGCTGCCCCTTGGCTCGCCGGGGCCTCCACTGCCATAAAGGTCCATCCTTCCCTAATTCGGGCGTTCCGCTGCTCCTCGATGCTGTCCAGCTGCTGCCTCCTCTACGCGGCCTCCCGTTCGTCTTTGTACCGCAAGCTCCCGTCTAGCTCCCTCTGAACCGCCTTCGTCTTCAGGTGCATCCTGATCTTCTCCAAAATCCACGTCATGGCGTTCAGATCCATAGCTCTCCCCAACGCGGCGCACCTCTAGGCCTCCGTCACGTCTGGGTGTGCCGTGGCTCCCCACTTGTGTCCCATGGCCAGCTCCCTCTCTTCTGCTGTCGGCGCCTCCCACTTACGCGTCCGGGAGTCATACACCATCCCTGGTCCTGGCAGGTTCCCTTCCATCTTGAAGCCCCTGGCATCGGCGAACGAGACCAGCGTCGGCCAGGCTCTCCTGGGCTCCCCTGGCACGTTGCACTGGTACTGCGATGGGTGATCCTTGGTGGTTACAGGCGCAGGAATTCGGTTCGGCCCCAGGATGTCCTTGACCAGCCGGGGGTGTGGCCGCTGCATCTGAGCCAAGGAATGCCGCAAGACCGCATCTGACACGCCGTTCTGCCAGTAGCGCCGGGGACGGTGAGCTCGCGATCCTAACTGCACCGCATCCGCCGCCACGCCTCTCCCCAGCACCGACTGAATCTCGTCGAAGGCGAGCCGCACCGGTTCTCTTCGGTCGTCAGCCATGTCCACGTTCTCCAGCACGTAGAGGAACTCGCGGCCCGTCTGCTGGAGCATTCTCAACACGCCTTCCAAGTCTCGGAAGGAGGCTCCCCATGGGTCCTCCATTCCCCTCCCTTCTCCTGCCCTCGAGTACCCCTGGCACTCCCAACCCGCAACCACCAGGTCTATCGGCCCACATTCCTCTAGCCAGGGGCGGGTGATGTCACGCACATCATGAATCCCATCCTCTCCCTCCATATGGATCGCCGAGATTGAGATCTGTTGCGGGTATTCCTCGAGCAGCTTCATGGCGTGATGGTACGCCATCTTCCGCACTACCGGGTTCTTCTCCACGTGGATCCACTTCCGTACGCAACAGCCGGCCTTCAGCGCCGACCCTATGCCCCCGAAGAGCTCCAAGATGCCGATCGCGCCTTCGAGGCACCAGGTCCTGCTGACCCGGTCCCGCAGGTCAGGCGTTCTTTGGCCCATCTCCTCTAGTTCAATCCGCTTCGTCCCTTCTTCCGCGTATTCCTGCCAGGTCCAATCGTCCAGCTCCTTGGACAGGTCAGCTTCTTCCACTCGGTAAGCTGCCCTCGGCTCCTGCTTGACGAAACGGACAGGCAAGGTCCCCACTGAGCTCTCAGGGTCCCAGTACTGCACCCGGTAAAGCATCTTCTCCTGCCACATGCAAATGGTTGCCCCGACCTTGTACAGGAGTTCCATGCCCACCAGGACGTCGTAGTCCTCTGACTGCGAAATCCCGCACTTTAGCCAAATGCAGCATTCCTTATCCGTGCCCGGCAGCAGCATGACTTCTACGGGCCTCTTAGTGCTGGGCATCTACTTCGGGTCCCCCCCTTCGGCGGTCATCAGCAGGATCCCCCGCTCTACCTGCATCTCGAGAAGGTCCAGCCTGAGTTGCTTGGCCAGCCCCCTTCCCAATATGACGTGATAGGCTCCAGTGTCTATGATCCCTTGCCGGACCGCCAGGCCCCCTACCGTCAAACTCCCTTTCTCGGCTATCAGCACTGATGCCTGGCACACCATCCGCTCGTTCGGGTGCCTCCGCATGTCGTTGCTTTCAGACCCTTCCCTCCTCTCGGGCGCCCGTTCCCGCCGAGTCGTGGTACTGGACTCCCCCACCGTGTCCGAGCGGGATCGGAGTTCCAAGTCACTACGCTCCCGCGGTTGGGCCATGAAGCCGTACTCCCGCACCAGCTCGTCTTCGGGCAGCTCGTCATCGGCAACTTCTTCGATGGCTAGCATGGCCTGGCTCCTGCCTCCTGCCTTCGTCATTCGTTCGAGCCGCGACTGTAGCTTCCGAATCTCTTCTTGTAGCTCTTCTCTGGATTGGGACTCTGCCCCCGGTTTCCGCTGATAGCATTCTCCTTGCCGATGCCCCTTCTTCTCGCAGCGTTCACACGGGGGTAGGCTCGGGCAGTCCCTCTTTAGATGTCCAGCTTCGCCGCATGCGTGACACCTCCGCGGGTCGCTCCGGTCTGGGATACTTCTCCCCGGCTCGGGTAAAGCCGCCGCCGCCCAGCTCGACCGGTCCTTAGTCTTCACCGGCCCATCGTCCAGTTCCAGCAGCCGCTGTGCGTGCTCGGTCCGCTTAGCCATGCCGTAGACTTCCTTCAGTGTAACATCCGCGCCGATTCCGTACACCGCCGTCCGGACGACTGGCTGCAGCTCGTCGTCTAGGCCGCGGACGAACTTCGACACCAGCAGTCGTTCGTCGTGTTTCTCCAGGTCTTCCGCTAATTCCACTAACCGATTGTAATAAGCCAGTAAGGATTCCTCCTTCCTTCGGTGGAAGTCGCGGAACTCCTCCAGTCGTGCCTTCGTCTGCCCCACGAACTCTTGCTTCAACAGTTGCACGAACCGCTCGGTCGGATCCCGGATTAACCCCTGCGCGAGTTCGTCCAACACTTCGCTCCTCACCATGCGGTAGAAGGTCTCTGCTTCGTCGGCCAACGTAACCACCAGCTTGCTAAAGAACTCGTTCGGGTCGAATCCGTCGCGCTCCCAGCAATATCGCGCGGTTTCCAGCTGCATAAGGTAATTCTTCAATGGCGGCCCCGTTCCGGGGATCCCGGTGTAGCGGTCTGCGACTTCTATCTTCGGTAGCGTGGACGCCCTCCACCGCACGCCGGTCACGGGGCTCTCCCTTTCGTCCCGTAGCGCTTCAAGAGCCGGCTGGCTCGCGATTAATTCCCGCGGCACAACCGTACTCGGCTCGGCTCGGCGCTCCCGAGAGCTCTCCGTCTGCGGCTGGTTCGGGTCGTTCGCCCGCATGCCCGGCATGCGCGCCGGCGACTCCCGGTCGGTCCTTGCATTCCAACGCACCTGAGCCGCCCGTACCCAGGTAGCCTCCGGCGGTATCGTTCCGGGGTCAGAGGCCGGCGGTCGCTTGCTCTCTTCTTCTCTCCTCATGCCTTCGCGTTCCCGCTGGTGAGGCGTCCGGTAGCGGGGCGAGTCGCTTCGATGTGATGCCGGGGTACTTCGATCTGCCGACTGAATGCTATTCGCATGCGCCCTCCCGCCCGGCGTGGCTTGCGTCGTTTCCATCGTTCGCCTCTGATAACTAAAGCCGGAGCGTAGCAACACATCGTCGTTCATTCCTTGCTTGTATGTAACAAGTTAGCGCTGAGACGCTCTCGTCACACACTGACTAGCTCGGCTGGCTCTTGCTTGAACTGGCTTCTCTAGCTAGGGTTTGGGAAGATGCTTAGGGCGTGTCTCTTTTTTGCTTTTATGGATTTTGACGGACAGTCCGGTTGTATGTAAACGGACAGTTGCAATAGCGAGAATCGGACCGTCCGATTCAAAAATTCGAAACATTGGACAGTACGAAGGCAAAAGCATCACTTTTCCGAGTGCATCAGAATTCTGGAGTACTGTAGCATCGCCAGGCATCGTACACTCACGTAACCTCAATCACACCCCATCGCCAACATCGCATAGCCAGGTCGCGGCTCGATGCCCCCTGAAAGCCAACCGTCAACCTTCTACAGAGGCTACATCACACCACAAGAGTAAAAAAAACCTTCTACTAGGGACGGAGGTGTTGGGTGTGGTGTTTGCCGGTCCAGAGTTCTCATTTCCGCTAGACTGCTCCATTGCGTGCTGATTGTGGTGGTTCGGTTCGAAGTGGAATCGTCTTTGTAGTGTAGCAGGGGTAGTGGGGGTGTGTATGGTTCAATGTTCAGTTGGGCGCCGCGCGCCCAAAACTTTGTTGGAGATGCGGCTCGGTGTATTTTTTTGGTTTTTTTCGCGCGCCAATCAGATGTCAGAGATGGAGTTCCATCCGTTTGCTTATCGAACTGACAAATGTTCACGTTGTGAACCGTTGCTTGGAGGTAAAAGTGATGTGACGGTTCGAACTGTGGGCGAAATTGCGAAGACCATGGCGAAAAAGTCGCGAAATAGTGCGAAGTAGGTAACCTTTTCGCGAGCCGGACGGTCCACGGTTCGAACCGTCACCGTCAAAAAAGAGACACGCCCTTAGCTAATTGAGAAAACATACAAGCAAGTAGAGGCCACACGGCCCTCTGCGCACCTAAGTATCATTCTTGATACTGCCATTGCTTCTTGACCGTGTCTACTTTCGATTTTCCCGCTACGAGGGCCGTTGCCCTTTCGGTCCTTCCCGCCGCTCTCCTATGCTCGCTACAAGTTATTTCTACACTACCCTGTCACACAATTATATCAAGGTTCCTTATTCTATCTAATTTCTGATGCCTTTATTAATTACGTAACAAGGACCGTTGGCGTCCTGGCGTCCAGCTGCCGGAACTCTGCAAGGAGGAAGCGAAGGCGGCGTCCCTCCTTGCCGGCTTCGGTGGCCGCCACGTACTCCGATTCGGTCGACAACAGAGTCTCGCACTTGATGCGCTGGCTCGACCAGGAGACTGTGGCCCCTCCGTAGACGAACACGTAGCCACCCGTGCTTGTCCGGTTCTGCTTGTTTCCAGCGTCGTCGGCGTCCACGTAGCCGACCAACTCCAACGTCTCAGGTCCACAGCCGAACTCCAGGGCGATCTCACGCGTGTTGGCAAGGCAGGCGAGGCAGCGGCCAACTCCGCACCAGTGCTGGTCGCTCCTCACAGTGAGGCCGCTCTCCAGCTTGCTGAAGGCAAAGGCGATGTCCGGCCTCGTCGTCGTTGCTGCGAACTGCATCGAGCCGACCTTTTGCAGGTACTCCTCCTCCTCCTCATGCTCTTGCGCCTCCTTGTCGTCGAAGGTGAGCTCGGCGTAGGCGTCGACCAAGACCGGCGTCTTTGGGGTGCGCCCGGTCTACTTCTCGTCGATGAACCGCCTGCGCAGCTTGTCGGCGTAGCCCTGCTGGTGCAGCCACAGCTTTCTCGCCGGCCTGTCACGCACGATCTCTAGCCCCAGGTACTTCTGCACCGGCGAGATTGTCAGAATGTTATTATCTAGCCTGTAGTGGGGTGCTCTATAGCGAGTACAACCCTGTTAGGGTTTGCTATATGTATCGCAACTACTGCTAGTGAAACCCCTCCTTTTCTTCACATTCCTCATTCTTTCACATGCTATCAGAGCAGGTCGACCCTCCTGGGTCGTTCCTGTGTATGCGCCCACCACCTCACTGCTTCCACTGCCACTGCTACTCTGTGTGTTGCACGCCCCGTGGCGTGCGACGGATTTTTCTTCCCGCCGCACACTCGGAGCGTGCGGCGGTTTTCTGCCCGCCGTGCGCCCCGAGGCGCGCGGTGGTTTTCTGCCCGCCGTGCGCCCCGGGGCGTGCGGCGGTTCTCTGCCCGCCGTGCGCCCCGAGGCGCGCGGCGGCTTTCTGCCCTGTCGGTCCGCGCGTCGCCCCCGGGGGGCGCTTCGACGGGCGACGGGGACCAGCCCGTCGTCCCCGGTCGCCCGTCCCGGCCAGCGCGGGCTGCGCTAGCCCCGAGCGCGGCCCGTACGGGCTGCGCCAGGCCCGCGTGCGGTCCGTACGGGCTGCGCCAGGCCCGCGCGCGGCTCGGGCCGCCTGCGCGCGGTTTGTCTGGCTGTGCCAGGCCCGTGGGCGGCCCGTTCTTCTCTGCCCCTGAGCTGCCCGCTGTCCCCCGTGCTTCTGACGGCGCCCCACCCCTGCTGCTGCCCGTTCTCCTGAATTAGGGTTTGGGGGTGGGGGGTATGGGGGTGCAGTTTCTGTGCGCCGTCCCCTGCTCCTCCTCCTCCTCCGTCTCCCAGTGCTGCAGCTGCCGCTGAGGGGGGTGGATGTGTTGTGTTGGAGCCGTCGGACTGGTACGAGGGGGTGACATGGGAGTGGAGTTAGGGGTGAAGCAGTTAGGGTGTGTGTCAAGGGTGTGGGTCAGTTGGAGGAGGTTGAGTGGAGGTAGCTGTCGTGTCGCCTGCAGCGCCTGTAGTCCGTCGCCCTTGATTCGGTAGCAAGTAAGCCTGTTGCACCAGTCGCTAGTGGGTCCGTTGCTCCTGCCGCTCGTCTTAGCCGCGGAGCCAGTCACTCCAGTAGTCCGTCGCCCTTGCTTTGGTAGCCACTGAGTCAGCCGCTCCTGTGCCCGTGCCTCTGCAGCTTCAGTCGTTGCCTCCCATCTTCTCTCCTTCCACAGTACCTCCTCCTCCTCACTTGCCCGCTGTGATTACCTTTAGCTTTGCTTATTATTGTGAACTCCTGCTCATTGTGCTGATTACACCCCACTTTGGCTATGGGGGTGTGTCAGAATGTTATTATCTAGCCTGTAGTGGGGTGCTCTATAGCGAGTACAACCCTGTTAGGGTTTGCTATATGTATCCCAACTACTGCTAGTGAAACCCCTCCTTTTCTTCACATTCCTCATTCTTTCACGGAGATCTCCCGCAACTCGATGGCGGCTTCCAGCAGCTCCTTCAGGTCCTTCATCATCGCGGTGCTGCTGCTAGTGGCGAGGAGGTCGTTGACGTAGACCAGCACCCAGCAGGCCACTCCGTCGTCGCCGACCTTGAAGTACAGAGCCTCGTCGACTTGGCTCATCTTCCACCCGGCGCCGACCAGCACGTCGTTGAGCGCCTTGTGTGAAAGAACGAGGAATGAAGAAAGGAGGAGTTTTCACTAGCAGTAGTTGGGATACATATAGCAAACCCTAACAGGGTTGTACTCGCTATAGAGCACCCCACTACAGGCTAGATAATAACATTCTGACACACCCCCATAGCCAAAGTGGGGTGTAATCAGCACAATGAGCAGGAGTTCACAGTAATAAGCAAAGCTAGAGGTAATCACAGCGGGCAAGTGAGGAGGAGGAGGAACTGTGGAAGGAGAGAAGATGGGAGGCAACGACTGAAGCTGCAGAGGCACGGGCACAGGAGCGGCTAACTCAGTGGCTACCGAAGCAAGGGCGACGGACTACTGGAGTGACTGGCTCCGCGGCTAAGACGAGCGGCAGGAGCAACGGACCCACTGGCGACTGGTGCAACAGGCTCACTGGCTACCGAAGCAAGGGCGACGGACTACAGGCGCTGCAGGCGACACGACAGCTACTTCCACACAACCTCCTCCAACTGACCCACACCCTTGACAAACACCCTAACTGCTTCACCCCTAACTCCACTCCCATGTCACCCCCTCGTCCCACTCCGACGGCTCCAACACAACACATCCACCCCCCTCAGCGGCAGCTGCAGCACTGGGAGACGGAGGAGGAGGAGGAGCAGGGGACGGCGCACAGAAACTGCACCCCCATACCCCCCACCCCCAAACCCTAATTCAGGAGAACGGGCAGCAGCAGGGGTGGGGCACCGTCAGAAGCACGGGGGACAGCGGGCAGCTCAGGGGCAGAGAAGAACGGGCCGCCCACGGGCCTGGCACAGCCATACGAACCGCGCGCAGGCGGCCCGAGCCGCGCGCGGGCCTGGCGCAGCCCGTACGGGCCGCGCGCGGGCCTGGCGCAGCCCGTACGGGCCGCGCGTGGGCCGGGCGCAGCCCGTACGGGCCGCGCTCGGGGCTAGCGCAGCCCGCGCTGGCCGGGACGGGCGACCGGGGACGACGGGCTGGTCCCCGTCGCCCGTCGAAGCGCCCCCCGGGGGCGACGCGCGGACAGACGGGGCAGAAAGCCGCCGCGCGCCTCGGGGCGCACGGCGGGCAGAGAACCGCCACACGCCCCGGGGCGCACGGCGGGCAGAAAACCGCCGCGCGCCTCGGGGCGCACGGCGGGCAGAAAACCGCCGCACGCTCCGAGCGCGCGGCGGGAAGAAAAATCCGTCGCACGCCACGGGGCGTGCAACACACAGAGTAGCAGTGGCAGCGGAAGCAGTGAGGTGGTGGGCGCATACACAGGAACGACCCAGGAGGGTCGACCTGCTCTGATAGCATGTGAAAGAACGAGGAATGAAGAAAGGAGGAGTTTTCACTAGCAGTAGTTGGGATACATATAGCAAACCCTAACAGGGTTGTACTCGCTATAGAGCACCCCACTACAGGCTAGATAATAACATTCTGACACCTTGTACCACAGTAGTGGCGACTGCTTCAGCCTGTACAGGTTCTTCAGCAGCTTGCACACCCGGCCGGTCCCATCGTTGAAGTGGTCCGGCTGATACATGTAAAGCACCCAGTCGAGCTTGCTCTGCAAAAAGGCGTTCTTCATGTAGAGCTGCATCAGGTTGAGGTTGAGGACGACAACGATGCTGAGGAAGATCCTCAGCGTGACGTAGCTGCTCACCGGTGTGTACGTCTCGTCGTAGTCGGTGCCATACACATGTGTGAAGCCCTTCATGACCAGCCTTGCCTTCTCGGAGTCGACGGTGTCGTCGATGTGGTACTTCGTCGTTAGCACCCACTGGTTCTTCATGATGTTCACCTCAGGTGGGCGTTCGACCAGATCCCAAGTTCCCATGCTGATAAGGCTGCGGATCTCCTCCTCCATGGTGGCTTTCACCGCCTTGCCCTTCCAGCTTGTCAACGCCTCCTTCACCGTCATCGTGGAGATATCCAAGCGATGCTCGGGGTCGGCGTGCATGTCGGAGTCGAGCTCCGACAGTTCCACATCGTCCTCGGCGTCGTCGTACGCCAGGTCGTCATCGTCCACATCATACACCATAATGAAGGCAGCGGGGACGATGAAGTCAGGCGGCCTCCGAAGTCGGCCTGAACGCAGTGGTCCAGTTTGGACTTCCACCACATCGCTGTCGGTGGACTCCTGGGCGTCCCCTTCATAGTCACTGGCGTCGCTACCCTCAGCGTCCTGATGCACCGCAACCGGCTTCCCTCCCGACTCCTCCCCTGTTGACGGCGTTGCCGACTGCTCCGTGGTCAGTGTCACTGCTGCATGCTCCCCTGTCGGCTGCTAATCTGCAGGTGCCTCCTTTACTGGCTTCACCGAATTCGGCTGCACCACCTGCTGCTCCCCGGTCGGCGTTAGCTTTGCTCCCATGTTGACTTGTACAGCATCACGGCGGCCACTGGCGATGCTTGGGGCCGGTGTCACAGGTGACGCCCCACTTCTCCCCTCATCGCCAGAGGCCGACGTCGGGGTCAGCCCACGCAGGTCGGCAAAAAGGGGAGGGGCAGGTGAAGGGGAGGGAGTGGGGACATCCTCGGCGTCCGTCGGCGGGTGAACTGGCGTCCTCCCCGACGCTGGCCCGTGCTCCGACTTCCACACCTCCAGCGACATGCTCTCATAGAAGACCACGTCCGATGTGGTGACCACCGGTCTGCGATGTCGAGGAGTTCCAAGCCCTTGCTCTCCTCCGACACACCGAGATGAAGACCCCACCGAGCCTTCGGCTTCAGCTTCCCACCACGCTGCTGCTCGGGGACGAGAAATTGCGCCTTGTAGCCCCACACACATGCCAGCGACAAGTCAGGATTCTTCCCAGTGAGCAGCTGGTACGGCGTCGTCCCTGGCGGCAGCGTCGACCTCTCAAGGTAGTTGCGGACCCAGACAGCCTGCCGCAGAGCGAGGTGCCACCAGTGGTGCTGCACGCCCATGTGCAGCAACATCGTCTGCACTGACTCCACCACCGTCCGTATCTCCCGCTCCGCCATGCCGTTTTGCCGCGGGGTGTACGGGCGGGTCAGGTCGTGGACGATCCCCTTGCCATTCACGAAGTCGGTGACCTACTTCCCGAGGAACTCCCCTCCCTGGTTAGAGCGCAGCATCAACACCGACTTCTTCGTCTGCCGCTCTGCCACCGCCAGCCAATGCATGAACTCCTGCAATGCATCTGACTTCTTGGCGACCATCCTCACCCACACGTAGCGGATCTTGCGGTCCTTCAGAAACAAGAAGTACAGGCTGCCATCCTTGGCAGCCACGCGGAAAGTCCCGCACTGGTCGATGTGCACGACGACTAGCACGTCGTCGGCGTCGGAGCCTTGGTCGGAAAAGGTGTGCCGCGCCTGCTTCCCACTAACGCACGAAACGCACGGTGAGTCGGCGCCAGATGCCGACTTGACGTCCAGCCCAGTGGCGACCTCGTCGTTTGCCGAGCTCTGGATGGTGTCTATGCCGACGTGTGCAAGTCTTGCGTGCAGCCTGTCCGGCGTCGACTTCGTCGCTGAGACGATCGCCCGTAGGGCCACCACCTCCGTCGCGGGCGGTGTCGACTTTGTCGAGCAGGGACGCAAGTCGGTGCAAAGGACCTGGCTGGTGTAGGACGCCCGACCGAGGACGTCTCCCACCGCCGAGACAAGCAACGTCCCGTCGCCGTCCTCCTGCAGCTTCACGTCATTCTCCTTCAGCTGGCCAGCCGAAAGCAGGTTCACTCGCACGCTCGGGACGTAGAGCACGTCGGGGATGAGCACCTGCTTCCCAGCCTCCCCTTGCAAAGTGACAGTGTCGCGGCCCTGGACGTCCTGCAGCGCCCCGTTGAAGCCGCGCATGTGCTTGATGCCGCCGCTCAGCTGCAGGTCAACGAAGACCTCCCATGTCCCCACGAGGTGGTGCAAGCAGCCGCTGTCGAGTAGGACCACCGCCGGATTTGCCTGCACAGCTTCCGTCGCCGCCTAGATGTCCTTGCCGGCCTCCGGCGCTAGCGAGACGGTCGGCTCCACTACGCCGACCAGCGAGCACGACAGCACCTTCTTGTCTCGCCCCCTTCCGCCAGCAGGGGAGTCGGCGTTCTTTGCCGAGGTCGACTTCGTCGACTACTTCCCCTTGCGCGACTTACTCTCCCGGCGAGGGCAACGCCCAGCCGACCTCCCTCGGCTTCCGTTGGCGTGGTCGTCGTCCGACTTACTGCGGTCGGGGCACTCAAAGGAGAGATGGTCAGGGTCCCCGCACAGCCAGCACTCCCGACGCCGACTTTCTCCTCCTCGACCGCCTCCCGTGGCCGACTTCTGCTTGTCGGCGTCCTTCGCCGGCTTCCACCCGCTGCCACCACCGCTGCCAGACTGCCCACGCTGCCCCGGTCGACCACCCTGTTAAGCAGGGTGGTCGACCGGGGCAGCGTGGTCGACCAGGATTGATCAGCCTCCTGCATCGTTTCGTCCTGCAGGATGTACGAGGTCAAGGTGTCCTCGTTGAGCGTGCCCGCGTGCTCGGCGCCATCGACAGCCGCTTCAGTAGGTTGTTGCTGCTTGGGAGTCCCTGCATGACGTGCGTGACGTACGACGCCGTCAAGTATTGCGCGCCGGCCATCCTTATGGTGGCGAGAATACGCCGGGATTGGTTGCAGTAGTCAGTCTCAGTCTCCTGATCGCCCATACACAGGTGCGTCAGCTGCCCCTCAAGCTGGCCGATGAACAAGTCGTCAATGACTTGGTACGTCGACTCGATGAAGCGCCACGCCAAGTGGCCGGCGTCGAGGTACTCCCTGCACGACTTCAAGGCGATCTGCACGCCCAGCGAGCAGCACCGCGAGATGACCGTGAAGTTCAGCAACTGCACAGTGCGAAACTCTGCACACAGGTCGGGGTAGATCTCCTCCGGCGTTGCCACGGTGCCACGGGCGAAGCAGATCAGCCCGACCTTCTCCAGCTTGGGCGTAATGGCTTCCTTCCAGGTGAGAATGTCGGGTCGACGGACCAGCAAGGGGGTGACTGAGATTCTGTCCGGCGTAAACTTGAAGTACCCGTAGCTCGGTGCAATCCCGCCCGCTGTCACATGGGTCGCCGACGTAGGCGACAATCCGCTTCGACGTCCTCCGACGTCGCCCTGCAAGGTGCCTGCAGCCGCCGACGACTGCATCCCTCGCGCCTGAACGCTGCCAACTTCATCGGCGTGAATCACACCTTGCTGCCTCGACGTGCCTCCCGCACTACTGCCGACATGGCCACCACCGGCGTTGACGCCCACGTCGACGCCGCCTTCAGTGTTCACCGGTCGAGGAGAAGCAGACCGAGAGGCAGGGTGCTCCGTCGCCCACAGTGCGCGGATGCCAGCCTCGACGACCGCCCATGGCAGGTCGCCGTACTCGTTGGCCTCGTGCCGTCTCCTCGTGTTCTCGAGCCGTGCCTCAAGGGTGTCCACCACCCCCGTGTCACCTACGGCGCCTACCATAGTGACTACCGCGCAGCTGCCGGCCTACAAACACAATAGGTAAGTGACAGCTACGTCGACCTGACTGAAAGGTAAGTCGTGTGCCGTCCACGCTCACCGCACCATGCGGAGATAACTCTATTAACGAGAGCTAGGCTACGCGCTAGGCACGGGGTAGGAGGGATCTCTGCATTTGTTCCCTTAGTTGTTTACTCGTGCTTGCACTACTTGCTGGTTCACGGGGAATTTGGCAAAAGTTCCACTAGCAAAAGTTCACAACAATAATGATAGCAACAACATTGGCATCAAAGACTACACCAGAGCTAGCTAGGCTGCTGGTCGACCTCCAGCGCAACATGGTCGACCGCGCTCCAGCGCAGCAGCGCTCGCACCACTCCAGCGTTGCAGAGTAGCGGTTCGCCAACGTTGCAAGTCCACGGTGTGCCAACGCTGCAGCAAGTCGGCTGCACAACGTTGCACCCGTGGACCAATGGTGCACCTGCTTCGCAGGTGCGTGCAGCTGGTTGGTGCACCACGCTTCGTCATGTGCACAGCGCAGACGCCTGCCAGACTCCACGCCAGCGACTGCGCCCACCAGCCACGTCGACCTCGGGATACCACCCCCGAGGTCGGCCTCGCAAAAGTCATCCCGGCGACCTTCGCACGCATCGCCCAGGTATCCCGGTCGACCTGGCAACCACGCCTAGTCGACCAGCCTTGTTTGACGCCGACTGCACAAGCCCAGCGTCCCCTGTCCGGCGTCCAGGCGTCCAGGGCGCTGACCAGACGCCCAGGTCGGCGTCTAGGCGCCCAGGATGCCGTGCAGACGCCCAGGTCGGCGTCCAGACGCCAGGGAGACCAGACGCCTAGGTCGGCGTCCGGACGCCTGGGACGTCGACTAGACGCCCAGGTCAGCGTCAGGACGCCAAGGTCGGCGTCCAGGAGCCCAGGACGTTGACCAGGACGCCCAGGTCGGCGTCCAGCCTAACAGGACGCCGTCCAGGAGCTCAGAACGACGCCCAGACACCCCGTACGGTGTCCTCCTGCTCCGCGCCCTCCAGCCAGGCGCCCTCCAGCTCGGTGCCCTTGCAGTGGCCCCCGTGCTCTCTGCTGTAGGTCGGCTGCATCCCCGGCACATCCGACCACGAGGTCGGCTCCGCCCAAGCAAGGACGGGGCCACACAACACTCCCGTTGACACCAGCAGAGCTCTAGACCATCTAATAGAGCCAGAGCCGGGGAACAGGCCGGTAGCGAAGTCGCAACGGAGTTTGAGTCCAGCAGAGACAGAGGAGATTGCGCAGCAGGTTAGGCACTTCCTCCCGCGAGGAATCATTAGCGCCTAAGAAGGACGGAGGGTTACGGATGTGCATAGATTACTGCGCACTGAACGTCGCCACCGTCAAGAATAGATTCCCGTTGCCAAGAGTAGATGATCTTCTAGATGCAGTGCAGGGCGCTAGATGCACACTTGCTTCCTCGATCCTATCCTCGGCACCCCTCCTCCCTCCTCTCTTCACCTTCTCGCAGACTCTCGTGAGGAGTTCCTTGCGGTCGAGCACCACACTCCCTCCCTTGCCCCGTCTCTATCCCGACTTCCTTGGCGATCTTGTCATAAGCGCCATCTCCTCCCCCTCCATCTTCGTTCCCTCCACCTTCCGAGAAGCCATCACTTGCCTTGAAGCTGACAAGTGGAAAGCGGCCATCTTCCTGGAATGTGAGGCGTTCATTTGCAACGACTCCTTCATCGACGTCCCCCGTCCCTGCCGACGCCAACCTTATCGAGGGCATGTGGATCTTTCGAGTAAAGCAGCTGTCGGGTGAGGAGCCGGTCTACAAGGCTCGTTACGTCGCCAAGGGCTTCACGCTGACTTGGATTGTGGATTTCTGAGCAACCTTCACTCCCACCACCAAGCCGCCCACCCTTCGCACAGTCCTTGACATCGGCGTGCGCGAAGACATGGAGATCTGCTCCATATACGTCTCCATTGCGTTCCTGCAAGGTGACCCGCATGAGCGCATTTTTCTGAAGCGCCCCCTCGGATTCCACGCTCCCTTTCCCGACAACACAGTGTGGCAGCTCCGCCGCCTGGTCTATGGTATGAAGCAAGCACCACGGGGGTGGCACGCGAAGTTGTCTGCCATCCTGTGCTCTCTTAGCTACTCCGCGTCTCACTCTGATGCCAGCCTCTTCATTCGCTCCTCTCCTCGTCGCTTCTTCACGAGCACATTTTTCTGAAGCGCCCCCTCGGATTCCACGATGCCTTTCCCGACAACACAGTGTGGCAGCTCCGCCGCCTGGTCTATGGTATGAAGCAAGCACCACGGGGGTGGCACGCGAAGTTGTCTACCACCCTGTGCTCTCTTAGCTACTCCGCGTCTCACTCTGATGCCAGTCTCTTCATTCGCTCCTCTCCTCGTCGCTTCTTCGTGCTGGTGTACGTAGACGATATGATCTTGCTTGCTGACTCTAAGGCCGACATGGAGCAGGTGAAGAAGTCGCTGAATGAGCGCCTCAAGTGCAAGGACCTCGGCAACCTGTAGCACTATCTTGGCATATCTATCACGCGTGACCAGTCTGCCTTCATTATCACTCTCTCCCAGTCTCACTACCTCGACCAGGTCCTGGAGAAGTTTGAGATGGCACAAGCCAAATCCGTATCCATCCCCCTTCTTTTCGGCCACCAGCTCGCCCCACCAACCTCTCCCTCCTCCTCCTCTCGCCCTTATTTCGAGCTCGTCGGGTCGCTAATGTATGCCACGATGTGCACCCATCCTGACCTTGCCTACCCCATCAGCGTACTCGCTCGCTTTGTTGGAACCGGCCGCCAGACCGAAGACCACTAGAAGGCCGCAAAGCGGGTCCTCCGTTACCTCTGCGATACCAAGGACCATGCTCCCACCCTTGGTGGTTCCTCCCCTCCCCTCCTTTCTGGATTTCATCGACTTCTCCTTGGCCGACTCGCAGCCGAATCGCCGCTCCTCTCAGGGATACGGCTTCACATTTTGCAGCAGACTTATTAGTTGACGCTCCACGCATTCCTCTGCCATTGCTCTCTCCTCCTGTGAGGCCGACCTCTACGCTGGCACCGTTTTCGCTCAGGAGTCGCGTTGGCTTTGCTTCCTTCTCGCCGAGCTTGGTGCTCCCCAACATTGCCCCACTCTCTAGTGTGATAATGCTGGCACTATCTATCTCACCCAAGACTCTGTCTTTCACGGCCTCTCCAAGCACATCGAGCTCCGCTATTTCTTTATCAGTGAGCTCGTCCAACAGGGTCTTATTGCCGTTCGCAAGACCGCTGCCGAGGCCAACTTGGCCGACATCTTCACTAAGGCTCGTCCTCGCCTTGCGCACTCCGCTCTTCTTCGCCTCATTGACCTCTCTCCCTCGGACGCCCCTTGATTCAGGGGTTGTTCCCCCTCTATCTCTTCCGAACTTCCGCATATCTGCAGGTTAAGGGGCTGTGTTAGAATATTCTATTGATTTGAAAAAGCACTTCTATAAGGATCGATATAAGAGAGACACCCAAACTAGGTTTGAGTGTACTTCTAGGGATAACCCTACTCGGGGTTGGAACCCAACATTGGTCCAATTATTGGCCCCCAAAGGTTGGGTTGGGAAGATTGTTGCCCTCTCTTTCCTTTCCCCCCCCCCCCCCCCCCCCCCCCCCCCCCAATAATGTTGATCAAACTCAAACGTGGCCAACATTATTCAAACCCCCCAATAATTCCACAACCCAACTTATTGGTGAGGGGCCAATAATGTGTCAGAATATTATGTTTATCTAGTCTGCGGTGGGGTACTCAATAGTGAGTATAACCCTTTTAGGGCTTGCTATTTGTACCCCTCTTGCTTGCTAGTGCATCACCTTCTTTGGCCAAACAATCTCGACTCTCATGCTAGCACCCAAAACCCTAACTATGGCTACTAAGTACTAGCATTCCTCACTCCTAATTCTGACATGGTATTAGAGCCTTTGCGCTCCTAGACCGTGGGCCCACATGCTTCCGCTGCTGCTGTACTGTCTGTCGCGCGCCCCGTGGCGCGCGACGTTTTTTCTTCCCGCCACGCGCTCTGGGCCTATGGCGGTTTTCTGCCCACCACGTGCTTGGGGCGCGTGGCAGTTCCCTGCCCCGTCGCGGCGCCCCAGGGGACCCGCGCGTCGCCCCCCCGTCGCCCGTCGTGGCGCACCCAGGGACCCGCGCGCCCCCCCTGTCATTCGTCGCGACGCCCCCGGGGACCCGCGCGTCGCCCCCCGTCGCCCGTCGTGGCGCCCCCAGGGACCCGCGCGCCCCCCTCATCATGCGTCGCGACGCCCCCGGGGACCCGCGCGTCGCCCCCTGTCGCCCGTCGTGGCGCCCCCAGGGACCCGCGTGCCCCCCCCATCATGCGTCGCGACGCCCCCGGGGACCCGCGCGTCGTCCCCCGTCGCCCGTCGTGGCGCCCTCAAGGACCCGCGCCTCCCCCCCCCCCCCCCCCTGTCGTTTGTCGCGGCGCCCTGGGGGCCCGCGCCCCGCCCTGCTTCTGCTCGCACGCCGCCCCAGCTGCTGCCGGCGTATCTGCCCCGCCCTGCCTGCGTTGGGGGTCTTGGGGTGGCGGGTATGGGGGTGGCGGGTGTGGGGGTGGCGGGTGTGTGAGCCGTCCCCTGCTCCTCCTCCTCCGTCTCCCACTGCTGCAGCTGCTGCTGATGGGGGTGGGTGTGTGGGAGCCATGGGAGTGGTGCTAGGGGTGTGTCGTGGGAGTGGAGCTAGGGGTGCAGCAAAGGGTGTGTGAAGGGGGGGTGGGACAGTTGGGGGAGGTTGAGCGGAGGCAGCCGTCGTGTCGTCAGCAGCGCCAGTAGTCCGGGGCTCTGCTCCGGTAGCCCAGCGAGCCTGCTGCGCCAGTCGCCCGTGGGTCCGTTGCTCTTGCCGCTCGTCTTAGCCGCGGAGCCAGTTACTCTAGTAGTCCGGGGCGCTGCTCCAGTAGCCGTTGTGCCAGCCGCTCCTATTGCCCGTGTGTCTACAGCTTCAGCCTTGGTCTCCTATCTCCTCTCCTCTCACAGTCCCGCCTCCTCCTCCTCACTTGCCCTTTGTGAATGCCTCTAGCTTTAATTGTTCTTGTGAACCTGCTCTATGACTGCTTGCTGTGCTGATTATACCCCACTTTGACTATGGGGGTGTGTCAGAATATTATGTTTGTCTAGTCTGCAGTGGGGTACTCAATAGTGAGTATAACCCTTTTAGCGCTTGCTACTTGTACCCCTCTTGCTTGCTAGTGCATCACCTTCTTTGACCAAACAATCTTGACTCTCATGCTAGCACCCAAAACCCTAACTATGGCTACTAAGTACTAGCATTCCTCACTCCTAATTCTGACATAATGTTGGTTAGGTTCTCAACCAACCCCTCTTCTTAGTTTCGACTATGTATACCCCTCTCATTCCTAATCAAAATGCTTGTTTATTTTCAATCACTTATTTTTACAGGATATTCTTGAAACGCTTGCTCCAAAACGTCTTTGGTAGGGCACATGCTCGTGTGTCGGGATGGCGTGAATTAGATATGTGTGCGATGATGTCATCAACCAATCCCTGCAAAAGATTGCGTGAGCGGGCCCAAACATCAACGTATGGGTGGTTATCCAGAGCCTTGACGTCTGTTGCATATAGGTTGTCGTATGGGCCATCCTCGACTTGAACAAGATTGAAATCAATGGTTGTTAGTGACCTGCAAATGCGTTAGCCAATGCAAGTAGCATGTGCGTTGTGCAATGCGCTCACCACAAAACCCATTGAGTGGGCGAAATTCATGAGTCATACATGGTAGTCGAGTTTAATCTTGGGGCTCATAAGATCATCCGAGCCGACAACAAGGGTGTTAATCTTCTTGTGGTCCTCGATGGCCAGCAGAAATCGGTCGCAATTCTGCCGAAAGTCAGCGCTATCTCGATAGTCAAATAAGCATGCATAAAAAAGCATCTTATGAAACCACGGTAGACGGATGATGAATCCAAGCCGCGTCCAAAACAGTAAACTGACATAGCAGTCACTCAATTTCCCCAAACACTATAATTAAAAAAAAAAAAACACAAGATGCCCGATCCTTTTAATGGGGCCGCTTGTCTGAAGAATGAGGAATGATTGACTAAGGAATGTGAAGGGTACAAGTATGAAACCCTAGGAAACCATACCCCTTAGTGTCTACCCCACTACAGCCTAGATAGCTTATAGCATATAAGTTTGACACACCCCCATAGGCAAAGTGGGGGAGAACAAGGGGTCACAAGACCAGTCAAGCAAAGCAAAGCAAGCTCAGGGTGGATCACAACGTCACCACACATTCCGAGCACAGGTTCAAGGCCACAAGGCCAGTTCACATGCAGGGTTATATATATAAAGGTAAACAAGCAAGTGCAGGTATAGATAGATCACAGTACAAGCAAGGTCAAGAAGTGAGCAAGTGAGGCCAAGTAGGCACAAGACCTAGCATCGTACAAAAGCGCTGATGATCACAAGGCTGAAGTGCCTTGGTAAAGATATTAGCAGTGTTGGCCTGAGAGGCCATGTAAGCAAGGCGCAGCTGACCATGCTGCTGCAGCTCACGAGCAAGGAAGTAGCGAAGAGCAATGTGCTTCGTTCTGTTCTCCAGTCTGTGCTCCCGACACAAGGCCAGCATGGCCTTGTTGTCTACGTACAGAACTGGAGGAGAACGAGGCGGCTCTCCCAGGTCGGTCAGCAGGTAGGTGAGCCAGCGTAGCTCCTGTGCAGCCATGGCCCCTGCGTAGATCTCGGCCTCACAGCTGGAGCCGAGAACAGAAGACGAGCGGGTAGACCGCCACGAAACAGAGCCGGAACCAAGGCTGAAGGTGTAACCCTGTGACGACCGCTGCGTAGCCAAGTCGTCAGCCCAAGAAGCGTATGCGTGACCAGTGAGGACCACTGAACTCCGCCCTCCAAGCACTAGCCCCATGCTCGATGTACTGCACAAGTAGCGCAGCACCCTCTTCGCAGGAGCCATGTGCTCTGGTCGGTGTCTCCCAGGAGCAACATAGCGTGCCAAGATGCTAAGAGGGTATGCTAGGTCAGGACGAGTGCAGGTCATCAGGTACATGAGGCAGCCAACAAGCTCTGGGTACGGGCCACTCGGCTCTACGGACTCATCCGAAGGCAGAGCTGAGAGCGAGTGGCGAGTAGACAGATGAGTGGCATGAGGCGAGGAGTACGGGAAGTCGAAGCGCTGAAGGACCTGCTGCACCATGTGTGACTGAGTCAGGGTAATGGTGCGCCGTGCTCTATCCCGGGTGATCTGCAAGCCAAGGTAACTGCGCAGTTCACCCAGGTCTGTGCACGTGTGTCTCTTCCGCAGCTCCGACTTCACGTGGGCGAGTCCAACAGTGTCAGCAGTAGCAAAGACCAAGTCGTCGACGTACACGAGGATTTAGAACGGCGGCAGCGAGGTGTCGGTGCGTAGAAACAGCGACGGGTCAGCAGTAGAAGGAGCAAACCCAAGAGCCGCAAGTGTAGTCCTAAGTGTGTCGTGCCACTCGCGGGGAGCCTGGCGGAGACCGTAGACTGGCCCCCTAAGGCTCCACTGGGTACCAGGAGGAAACAACCCAATGAAGCCGGGAGGGCGGCGCAGCCAGATCTCCTCGTGCAGGCTGCCCTAGAGGAAAGCAGTGCTGAAGTCAAGAGAGTGAAGCTCGTAGTCACGCTGAGCGGCTATGTGCAGCAACACCTGAAGAGTGGTCATCTTCGGGGTGGGAGAGAAGGTCTAAAAGTAGTCAACTCCCTGCCGCTGACTGAAGCCTCGAGCCACGTAACGCGCCTTGAAGACAGGCGGAGAACCCGGCGGCCGCTTCACCCTGTAAATCCACATGCCACTGACGATGTTCGCCCCAGGCGGGGGAACCTTGTCAACGTAGGTGCCTGTGGACTTCCAGGAAGCCATCTCTGCGCCCATGGCTGTCTGCCACTGAGAAGAGTAGGGACCCTCTATCGCCTCTGCGTAAGAACGCGGAGTCGGGATGTCTGGTGCATCCGGGTCTCCCCCAGGGGCAAGCAGCATGGACACGAGATGAGGTAAAGCAGCAGCAAAGCACTGGAACTCCTCCTGCCTGTCCTCAAGTACGTCCGTGCCAAGAGCACACTCACCCCTGACGGACGGAGGACAGACAGACTCAGACTCAGCAACAAGACTCACAGCGTAGTCTAGAAGACAGTGGGCAGCGAAGTCGACAAGCTCAGCAACTAAGGCAGACAAGCTCAGCAGTGGACTCAAAGGAAGGGTCAGTGACAACAGTAGCCAGGAGACGCGTGACAGTAGGACTGGCAGCACGAAGGGAGTCAGACTCCGGGTCAGCAAGAGCAGGAAGAGAGGACTCTGGAGGAGACGACAAAGGGAGACGCAGTGGAGCAGTGGACGGACGCAGTGCCATCTGGTGCGTGCCAGGAACAGGAGGAGGACGCTGACGCGAACCACGACGACTAGTGCTAGCAGCACGAACAGGCGACGCTGGACGAGACTCAGGCTCACGACGCTTAGCAAGACCTCCAGTAGGACCAGTGTTGGGAGGAGGAGCAGGCAGTGGGGAGGCAAGCTGTAACTATGACTCGGACTGGACAGGCGGTGGACACTCTAAGGAAGGAGCAGGACCAGTAGAAGGCGGAAGACCAAGAACCTGCTCAAGGAGCGGAACAAAGAACGGCCGCGGCCGCGCAGCGCCTCCAGAACCAGCAGGGACAGCACCAGCACCCCCAGCGCCAGCACCAACGCCAGCAGCATCACCAGCTCCAGCAGCACCCCTAGTAGCTCCAGCAGCGCCAAATCCAGCACCCCCAGGAGCACCAGCTCCAGCAGCACCTCCCGCGCCAACACCTCCAGCAGCTCCAGCTCCAGCAGGACCACCAGAGGACGCAGCAGCACCAGCCCCAGTAGCACCTCCAGTAGCACCTACAGCTCCAGCAGCACCTCCAGCTCCAGCACCAGCAGCACCACCAGGCCCAGCAGCTCCAGTACCGCCGGTACGAGCACCTCCGGGACCCGTGGCTCCAGAACCTCCAGCAGTCGCAGAACCTCCAGCACCGGTAGCACCACCAGCTCCAGCAGCCCGACTCCAGCGGTGAGCAAACCACTTACGCAGCTCCTGGGGAGAGGGTAGCTCCCACCGGGACGAAGCACCCGAAGGACCTCCAGGCCCAGCACCACTAGGCTCCGCACCCCCAGACTCAGCAACCCTAGGCTCAGCACCCCCAGACTCGGCACCCCCAGACCCAACACCCACAGGCTCCGCACGCTCAAGCCCAGCACCCCCAGACCCGGCACCCGCAGGCCCAGCACCCCTAGCAGCACCAGAGTCAACAGCTACCTCGACAGGCTCGACTGCGTCTACCTGAGACACACCTGAGGGGGCAGGACCCTGAGGGGGGGGGGGGTCTACCGGGGGGGGACCTGGCGCGAGGAAGAGCGGCGGGGGGGGGAGGGGGGCAGCGCGGTAGGGGAAGAGACGGTAGTACGGAACCGACTCGTCAAACGTGACGTCCTGGGAGGACAGAACACGGCGCGAGGTGGGGTGGTAAAACAGCCAACCATGCGCGTCAGGGGGGGAGCCAAGGAAGACGCAGGGAACAGCACGAGAGGACAGCTTGTCCGCAGACAAGTCTCGGACGAAAGCCCGAGATCCCCAGACACGGAACGCAGATGCATTGCCAACCTTCCCGGTCCACCGCATGGTGGGGGAGGTCTTCGGCATGGAGACCCGGGGCTGAAGGTTGATCTGCTGCGCCGCGTACTGAACCGCAAACGACCACAGAAAATGGGGAGCAGCCGCATGGATCATGGACGTACGAGCTACGTCCATGACCATGCCAATGCGGCGCTCAGCAATCCCATTTTGCTCTGGAGAGGCCGGAAGCGTGAACGTCTGGCGGATGCCCCTCGCACGACAGTAGGCTCGCAGAAGGTCGGAGGAAAACTCTCCACCTCTGTCGGAGTGCAGACGCAGAACAGGAAAGTCCGAGCCGAAACTCTCTCTGAGCTGGAGACGGGCAGCGCGGATCCAGTCGATCAACACCTCAGTGACCTCACCCTTGCTGCGCAAGGGGAAGACTGTGGTGTAACGCGAGTAGTCGTCAACCACCAGCAGGAGTGAACTGGTCAACTCCTCCATCCTGCAGGTCAGCACCACTCACCAAGTTCGTAGAGAACGAGGTGAGGTAAAGACCTGACAGGGAGCTAGACGGCGCCACTCGACACGGTAGCACAGTGGAGAAGTGAGCAAGGACAGGACCCTCAAAGGGGTCTGCCAGGGAGACCGCAACCGGGCGACTAAGCGGCGTGAGTGTGGTGCGGTCGCGAAAGAAGGAGCGGGAAGCACCCGAGTCAAGGGTGAAGGTGTGCAAGACCGCAGCAGGCGCAGCACGAGAGAGAGCAGACTCACCAGCACCTGGAGCAGTAGACCCACGAGCACCTAGAGCAGCAGCCTCACCAGCACCTGGAGCAGGAGACGTACTAGCACCTAGAGCAGTAGCCTCACCAGTACCGAGAGCAGCAGAGTGGAGACCGCGGTCAGGCGGCACACATAGGTAACAGGCACCCTCAGCACTAGTAGGCAATGCATACATGGGAGTGAGGATAGCATCATAGTCAAGAGCATAGACATCTACCCTCTGCCTAAGCAGCTCCACTCAGTCGGGGAGCTCATCCGCGTCGCCAAACTCTGTACGCCAGGCGTCGCTCAGACGGGCGAAGCAGCGGGACTCTGTGTGACCAAACGTCCCGCAAGGCTGGTAAGTCCTGGCACCAGTGCGAATGACGTACGAGCAGCGAGCAGAACCCCGTGACCCTCCACGCTGAGCGTACCACTCACGAAGCTGAGGGGGCGAAGGGACCGCGCGCACACGATGCTGCAGCTGCACCTGGCCACTACAAGAAGCTCCGGAACTACTCACTCTAGGACGACTCCCACTACGGCCACCCCGACAACCCTAACGGGCGTACCACTCACGAAGCTGTTGGGGCGTGAGGGACTCACGCGGACAGCGCTGGAGCTGCATCTGGCCACGCCAGGAGCAGCAGTAGCAGTAGAAAGCGCAGTAGCAGTAGGAGCACCACGAGCAGCAGTAGCAGCAGGAGCAGCAGTAGCAGCACTAGCAGCAGTAGCAGTAGAAAGAGCAGTAGCAGCAGGAGCAGCAGTAACAGCAATACGGGCAGGACAGTGCTCACCAGTGGCAAGAAGGGCAGGCGTACGACGGCGGCAACGGCGAGGCCGGCACCACTGCAGGGCGAGGGCTCCGCGGCAGCTGCAGGGGGCGGCTGCTCCAGGGGCGGCTGCTCCAGGGGCCAGGGGCGGGTGCTGCAGGGGCGGCTGCTCAAGGGGCCAGGGGCGGCTGCTGCAGGGGCGGCTGCTCCAGGGGCCAGGGGCGGCTGCTGCAGGGGCGGCTGCTCCAGGGGCCAGAGGCGGCTGCTCCAGGGGCCAGGGGCGGCTGCAGAGGTCCAGGGGCGGCTGCTGCAGGGGCCAGGGGCGGCTGCAGAAGTCCAGAGGCGGCTGCTGCAGGGGGGGGCGGCTGCTGCAGGGGCGGCTGCTCCAGGGGCCAGGGGCGGCTGCTGGAGGGGCGGCTGCCCCAAGGGCCAGGGGCGGCTGCTGCAGGGGCGGCTGCTCCAGTGGCCAGGGGCGGCAGCTGCAGGGGCGGCTGCTCCAGTGGCCAGGGGCGGCAGCTGCAGGGGCGGCTGCTCCAGGGACTAGGGGCGGCTGCTGCAGGGGCGGCTGCTCCAGGGACCAGGGGCGGCTGCTGCAGGGGCGGCTGCTGCAGGGGCGCGGGTTAGGGCAGGGCGCCGCGGCGGGCAGGGGCGATGCCGCGCGGGTCCCGCAGGGGCGTCGCGACGAGCGGGGGCGACGCCCGGGTCCCGTAGGGGCGTCGCGACGTGCAGGAGTCGCGCCTCGCGGGTCCCGCAGGGGCGTTGCGATGAGGCGGGGGCGACGCGCGGGTCCTGCGGAGGCGTCGCGACGAGGGAGGGGGAACACTCGGGTGGCGACGGGGCGGGGCCGCGACTGGTGACGGGGCGGGGCCGCGACGGGCAACGGGGCGGGGCCGCGAAGGGGCCGCGAAAGGGCCGCGAAGGGGCCGCTAATGGGCCGCGAAGGGGCAGCGAAGGGGCCGCGAAGGGGCCGCTAAGGGGCCGCGAAAGGGCCGCGAATGGGCCGCGAAGGGGCCGCGAAGGGGCCGCAAAGGGGGCCGCTAAGGGGCAGCGAAGGGGCCGCGAAGGGGGCCGCTAAGGGGCCGCGAAGGGGGCCGCTAAGGGGCAGCGAAGGGGCCGCTAAGGGGCCGCGAAGGGGCCGCTAAGGGGCAGCGAAGGGGCCGCTAAGGGGCCGCGAAAGGGGGCCACTAAGGGGGCCGCGAAGGGGCCACTAAGGGGCCGTTAAGTTTTCGGGCAGGACGCGAAGCGCGTTTAGGGCAGGCTAAAAAAAAAACTTTCGAAGGTGGGCCCTTGGAAGAAACGGTCCCACTAGGGAACCCGCTCTATACCATGTGAGGAATGAGGAATGATTGACTAAGGAATGTGAAGGGTACAAGTATGAAACCCTAGGAAACCATACCCCTTAGTGTCTACCCCACTACAGCCTAGATAGACTATAGCATATAAGTTTGACAGCTTGGAGTTTGCTGCACCTTACGTTCATGGCAATCAATAAAGGCAAACTGAAGGGCCGCGGCGCAGAGAACCGGCTTATGCTTTATGAGAGACTCAACTGTACTTCTCCCGGCGTGTGTAACCTGGCGTGCCATAAGGCACGGACTGGAGCCTTAGGGCCTCGAAAGCAAATGAAAGGTTGTCGACTATCTTGGAAGGATGGGAATGGCATCTTTAACAAAGTATTTGAAACATGAGCAGCGAAGTGTCGAGTTGAAGTTTCTTCCGGGCCGCTAAGAGGCAAACATTGTGGTCGAGACACCAACGCCTCGAGTTGCCACGTCGAAATAATCTTTCTTTACCATCAGGTTGGATCGACAACAATGGGACTGTGACTTCGACTGTAATTCTGTAGAAGCACGCATACGAAAACAGTGACACTGGCGAAACAGCAAATAAGATGTATATACGTGTTACAAGAGCCTCAAGTTCGTGGGTGCTTGAAAAGGCATTCAAAACAAAATGTATCACAGCAGATTCACAGGCTCTGCCTAAACGAGGCTCTAAGTTTTGGGCAGATATGTTTCACACTTGATTGCTACTTGATTCTTTGCTATCGATTTATGGAGTGGGAACACGTACTTGCAAAAAACAACATTCTAGCAATGTAAACAACACTCGCCTGCACCTCGAAAACACACATCAACAACGACTCAACATCTTATCACGCCAGTTATTACCTTAGGACTATTGGGAGAGGGATACCTAACTTTTTGGAGTTCTCTACGTCATCAATTCACGGTAGAAGTTTTTACCCATCATAGATCCGTAACAATCAAGGGCGGCTCGACCGATCTCTCATAAGGAGTTATATCTCGATACGATTGCCGTCGTTTTGGGATGGAGACATGTCATGCCTTGATGAAGCCCGTCATTTTAGAGTATGTCGTGGGCTGACCGACGATCGCGAGGATGTCACGTAGTAATCTTAGAGCCCAAGTACTTCATTTACGCCAACAATGGATCATAGATTCTCATCACAGTGTGCATCCCACAAAATGCTCGTATTACGCGGACTCAGTGACCACGAACTACGTGACCAACGGTTTTTATCATAGATAGTGTATTCCAACATCTGCTAACCGAGCATCATGCAAGACCATGGCTGGAGGTGTGAGTTCTACCTCAACAGTTATCCCGATGCGTCTCTTCGAAACCAGTAGAAAAGCATTTGGGGTCCTTGTGTGGAAGCACGCCGTCGTAGCTATGCTTTCGGACCATATTACCAGAGTTCGCAAATCGTCGAGACAGTTTCTCCATAATCAAAGAGATTCAACGAAAACACCAAATTAGAGCGTCCAGAATCCGCAGCATCGTCAAATTTCGACCATTCTGAAGTACGCCAACCAAACAACGACGTCATGGCCCCTTGCGCCACAAGATCCCCTCGTAATGTCGTGCGTTCGAACAGCGATAATGCACAGTCCGTCGATGATCTTGATCCTTCGCGCGCGCAAGGATGAAACGGCCTTCCGTTTGACACTATGTACGCCATTTGGCGGCTCGTGATGAGCACAAACAATGGTCGTAGGCTCTCAGACAAGGATACCACACTCCTATTGAATATTCTCAAGGAACAAAGCGTGATCTTGAGCACTACGGGATAAGACTTCTGCTAAAACAATGTACATACTGCAAGTCTATTGTTTCTGTCCCAGGTTGGGCTTCACTGTTTGTGGTGCAGCATATGAGCATCATTAAGGTAACGACTCTATGCTCCTATCATCCTCATTCTCCCACTTCTTACCCCCCATGCCCCTCCCTCTTCCACACATCAAGGCGTATGGCGCATGATCAAGTTTTTCAACATCAAGGGTTTCAACATCAAGCCTCATCAATTTCACTGACTTCTACTCACCCTCCAGCTCTTACACATGCAATGCGCTTTGTTGCCTATTTCCAATGCATCTTTCAGACTGTTCCCACTGCTACGGTTGTTACTTTCGTAGCCGATGCTACCGCTCTTGCTGCTGTTCCCTCTCCCTCTCCTGCTCCCTCACTCCGCCCTATTTCGCACATGCCGCTCTCCCCAAATTCAATCACCCGTCGATCAGTTTTGTTTCGTGCCCCTACGTTTGCTGCATTGGTTCCTAACCCTGCTCCTGCTGTCGCTACTGCTGCATATGGTGCAGCTTTTGCTCCATATGATGCTGATGGCTTACGTGGTGGACATGCAATTAATGTCACATTGTTACAACCCATGTTTCATTGCATGGCATATTAACCCTGTCGCAGTAGAAACGCCATGCCTAATATTCAGAAAGGGTGCTTGTTCCACTGCATGCTATCCAGAAGCTGTAGAGGCATCCGAGCAATGCGCATGGATTCGTACTCTGCCCTGAGGATAGAGTGGAGGTCAGCGCTAACCACAAGTACACGAATCCCAAGACGGGAACGATGTGGCGCATGGTGTAGGTATGTTTCCCAAAGCACCGGATATGAGTATGGAGGTGAATGGGACCCATGCTCTCATGTTGAACCGTATCGGACCCATGCTGCCCTCATGCGGCGCATGGGACCGACTCAGTGCTAGATTAAGGACGGAGTTTAGGTCGTTTAGGTGGCCAGAAACAACACAAGAAACGCCGTCGACAAAAACCGCACCGTTAGAACTTCACTTAAATTAACTTTATGGAAGCCCTAGAACATGGCTGCCATTTCCAATTTGAATCGTATAAAGAAGTGAAGTTTTTTCTGAGTTATGAATATCGGCAGTTGTGGGGTATGCTGAAGCTGAAACTTAATTATTCCCCAATGGTCTATACCCTATATAGGGTCACCCCACAAATTCTCATAGACGCCGCAACCAAATATCAAAAGCATACGAACTTCAACTGCTCGTAACTTCTTGTTCGTGCTTCGATTGAAGAGGTCCTTTGTTAGTCGGAAAGCTCTTGGGCAGGGAAGTCACTCCTGTTCTTACGCATGCGCACACCATGCATGCAAGGTAGAAAAGGTGAGATGGGAGGCACACAGACGTGAACGCATACGATTGTCAGATTTATATGACATAGCTACTGTAGGCTATAGTGGGGTAGCACATATGGGGTACAGTTTTCTAGGGTTTGCTTTTGTACCCAACTTTCCCTTAGTCAATCCATTCCTCATTTCTTCACATGGTATAGAGCAGGTTCCCTAGTGGGAACGCTTCCTTGGGCCCACCACTGAAACCTTTTTTTTTTCTGACCGGAGCGACAGTCGCTCCTGCCCGAGGCGCGCCTTGTGGGCCGCCCTTCTGTCGAGCTCTCTTAGAGGCCCCTCTCACGGCCCCTCGCGCCACCCTTAGCGGCCCCGTCGCCGCCCCTAGCGGCCCCGTTGCCGCCCTTCCAGGCCCCTTGCGGCCCCTAGCGGCCCCATTGCCGCCCCTACGCGGCCCCGTAGCCGCCCCTAGCGGCCCTGTCGCCGCCCTTAGCAGCCCCGTTGCCGCCTCCCTCTCTACGCGGCCCCGTTGCCGCCCCTACGCGGCCCCGTCGCCGCCCCTAGCGGCCCCGTCGCCGCCCCTACGCGGCCCCGTCGCCGCCCCTAGCGGCCCCGTAGCCGCTCCCCTCCCTACGCGGCCCCGTCGCCGCCCCTACGCGGCCCCGTCGCCGCCCCTACGCGGCCCCGTTGCCGCCCCTAGCGGCCCCGTCGCCGCCCCTAGCGGCCCCGTCGCCGCTCCCCTCCCTACGCGGCCCCGTAGCCGCCCCTACGCGGCCCCGTCGCCGCCCTTACGCGGCCCCGTCGCCGCCCCTAGCGGCCCCGTCGCCGCTCCCCTCCCTACGCGGCCCCGTCGCCGCCCCTACGCGGCCCCGTCGCCGCCCCTAGCGGCCCCGTCGCCGCCCCTACGCAGCCCCGTCGCCGCCCCTAACGGCCCCGTCGCCTCCTCCCTCCCTATGCGGCCCTGTCGCCGCCCCTACGCGGCCCCGTCGCCGCCCCTAGCGGCCCCGTCGCCGCCTCCCTCCCTACGCGGCCCCGTCGCCGCCCCTACGCGGCCTCGTAGCCGCCCCTACGCGGCCCCGTCGCCGCCCCTAGCGGCCCCGTCGCCGCTTCCCTCCCTACGCGGCCCCGTCGCCGCCCCTACGCGGCCTCGTAGCCGCCCCTACGCGGCCCCGTCGCCGCCCCTAGCGGCCCCGTCGCCGCTCCCCGCCCCTAGCGGCCCCGTCGCTGCCCCTACCCGGCCCCGTCGCCGCCCCTAGCGAGCAGCCGAGCCGCCGAGCCGCCCAGCAGCTGAGCCGCCGAGTCGCCCAGCAGCCGAGCCGCCCCTGGAGCAGCCGCCACTGCAGCAGCCGCCCCTGGAGCAGCCGCCACTGCAGCAGCCGCCCCTGGAGCAGCCGCCACTGCAGCAGCCGCCACTGCAGCAGCCGCCCCCGGAGCAGCCGCCACTGCAGCAGCCGCCCCTGGAGCAGCCGCCTCTGGAGCAGTCGCCCCTACAACTGCCGCCCCTGGAGCAGCCACCCCTGCAGCTGCCGCGGAGCTCTCGCTCTACAGTGGTAGCGGCCTCGCCGTTGCCGCCGTCGTACGCCTGCCCTTCTCGCCACTGGTGAGCACTGCCCTTCCCATACTGCTGTTACTGCTGCTCTTACTGCTGCTGCTCTTTCTACTGCTACTGCTGCTCCTGGCGTGGCCAGATGCAGCTCCAGCGTCGCCCGCGTGAGTCCCTCACCCCCCAACAGCTTCGTGCGTGGTACGCTAGTTGGGGTTGTCGGGGTGGCCATAGTGGGAGTCGTCCTGGAGTGAGTAGTTCCACAGCTGCTTGTAGTGGCCAGGTGCAGCTGCAGCGTCGCCCGCGTGAGTCCCTCACCCCCCAACAGCTTCGTGAGTGGTACGCTAGTTGGGGTTGTCGGGGTGGCCGTAGTAGGAGTCGTCCTGGAGTGAGTAGTTCGGCAGCTGCTTGTAGTGGCCAGGTGCAGCTTCAGCGTCGTCCGCGAGCAGTCCTTTCGCCCTAGCAGCTTCGTGAGTGGTACGCTCAGCGTGACGGGTCACGGGGTACTGCTCGCTGTCCGTACGTCATTCGCACTGGTGCTCGGACTGGTCAGCCTTGCGGGACGTTGGGTCACGCAGAGTCCCGCTGCTTCGCCCGTCTGAGCGACGCCTGGCGTACGGAGTTTGGCGACGCGGCTGAGCTCCCCGACTGGGTGGAGCTGCTTCGGCTGCGGGTAGATATCTATACTCTTGACTATGATGCTATCCTCACTGCCATGTATGCATTGCCTACTAGTGATGAGGGTGACTGTTACCTGTGTGTTCCGCCTGACCCGGGCATTGAGGCTGCTGCTCTAGGTGCTGGTGAGGCTGTTGCTCTAGGTGCTAGTGCGTCTGCTGCCCCAGGTGCTGGTGAGTCTGCTCTCTCAGGTACCACGTCGTCTCAGGCCTTACACACCTTCACTCTTGACTCGGGTGCTTCCCGCTCCTTCTTTCGAGACCGCACCACGCTTACGCCGCTCAGTCGGCCGGTTGCGGTCTCCCTGGTAGACCCCTCTGGGGGTCCTGTCCTTGCTCACTTCTCCACTGTCCTCCCGTGTCCGGCGGCCCCCTCTGGCACCCTGTCTGGTCTTTACCTCCCCTCGTTCTCTACGAACTTGGTGAGTGGTGCTGACCTACAGGATGCGGGGGTTCACCAGTTCACTCCTGCGAGTCAGCGGGTGACCCACTGCACGGACGCTCGGACAGGCCGACACCTGGCCACGTTTACACGTCGGCCGGGGTCGAGCCTGTACACACTGACCACTGCGTCTCCTCCAGTCGCTGCGTCTGGTCAGGTAGCTGCGTCGGGTCAGGTGTTTGCTGCAGCGTCCAGGTCTGGTCCTGAGTCTGCCCCCTGTTCGTGTCGCCTCCTGTCGCACGAGACTCTCCTCTGGCACCACCGCCTTGGTCACCCCTCCCTGCTTCGTCTCCGAGGCATGGCCTCCCGTGTCCTTGTCTCTGGTCTTCCCCGGTCCCTCCCTCCCCTTCCTCCGGGGCCAGGCCCTACCTGCGTCCCTTGTGTCGAGGGGCGGCAGCGGGCTGCCCCTCACTCCTCCCAGTTTCCTCCGACAGAGGCCCCGCTGCAGACGCTTCACATGGACGTGTGGGGCCCGGCCCGCGTCCGTGGACAGGGTCACGAGCGCTACTTCCTGCTGGTGGTTGACGACTACTCGCGTTACACCACAGTCTTCCCCTTGCGCAGCAAGGGTGATGTCACTGAGGTGTTGATCGACTGGATCCGCGCAGCTCGTCTCCAGCTCAGGCAGAGCTTCGGCTCGGACTTTCCTGTTCTGCGTCTGCACTCTGACAGAGGTGGAGAGTTCTCCTCTGGCCTTCTGCGAGCCTACTGTCGTGCACGAGGCATCCGCCAGACCTTCACGCTTCCGGACTCTCCACAGCAAAATGGGATTGCTGAGCGCCGCATTGGCATGGTCATGGACGTCGCCCGTACGTCCATGATGCATGCGGCTGCCCCCCATTTTCTGTGGCCGTTTGCGGTTCGGTACGCGGCGCATCAGATCAACCTTCACCCCAGGGTCTCCATGCCGGAGACCTCCCCAGCTTTGCTGTGGACGAGGAAGGTTGGCGATGCGTCTGCGTTCCGTGTCTGGGGATCTCGGGCGTTTGTCCGCGACTTGTCTGCGGACAAGCTGTCCCCTCGTGCTGCTCCTTGCGTCTTCCTTGGCTTCCCCCCTGACGCGCCAGGGTGGCAGTTCTACCACCCCACCTCTCGCCGTGTTCTGTCCTCCCAGGACGTCACGTTTGACGAGTCGGTCCCCTACTACCGCCTCTTCCCCTACCGCACTCCGTCCCTCCCCCCGCCACCGCTCTTCCTTGTACCAGGTCCCCCCCCGGTAGACCCCCTCCCCCCTCAGGGTCCTGCCCATTCAGGTGTGTCCCAGGTAGACGCAGTCGAGCCTGTCGAGGTTACTGGTGACTCTGGTGCTGCTGAGGGTGCTGAGCCTGGGGGTGCTGACTCTGGGGGTGCTGAGCGTGTGGGTGCTACGCCTGGGGGTGCTGAGCCTGAGGGTGCTACTACTGGGGGTCCTGAGCCTGGGGGTGCTGAGCCTGGGGGTGCTACTACTGGGGGTGCTGAGCCTGGGGGTGCTGAGCCTGGGGGTGCTACGCCTGGAGGTGCTGAGCCTGGGGGTGCGGAGCCTGAGGGAGCTGGGCCTGCTCGTGTGGCGTCTGGCGGTGCTGAGCCTGGAGGTTCTCCGGGTGCTTCGTCTCGGCGGGAGCCACTCTCTCCACAGGAGCTGCGCGAGTGGTTTGCCCGGCGCTGGAGGCGTGCTGCTGGAGCTGGAGGTTCTTCGGCTGCTGAGGGAGCTGGTGCCGCGGGTCCCGGAGGTGCTCGTACTGGGAGTACTGGAGCTGCTGGGCCTGCGGGTACGACTGGAGCTGGAGCTGCTGAGGGTGTTGGCGCTGAGACTACTGCTGTCAGTCCTGGAGGCGGTCCTACTGGGGGTGCTCCTGGTGCTGCTGGAGGTACTGGAGCTGGAGGTGCTGCTGGCGCTGGTGCTGCCGCTGGGGGTACTGGTGCTGTCCCTGCTGTGTCTGGAGTCGCCGCGCGGCCTCGGCCGTACTTCGTTCCGCTCCTTCAGCAGGTTCTTGGTCTCCCGCCTTCTACTGGTCCTCCTCCTACCTTAGAGTGTCCACAGCCTGTCCCGTCACAGTTACAGTTACAGCCGGCCTCCCCACTGCCCGCTCCTTCTCCCTACACTGGTCCTACTGGAGGTCTTGCTGAGCGTCGTGAGCCTGCGTCTCGCCCTGCGTCGCCTGTCCGTGCTGCTCGCACTAGTGGTCGTGGTTCGCGTCAGCGTCCTCCTCCTGTCCCTGGCACGCACCGGATGTCTCTGCGTCCGTCCACTGCTCCTCTGCGTGCCCCTTTGCCTTCTCCTCCTGAGTCCTCTCTTCCTGCTCTTCCTGACCCGGAGTCGGACTCTCTTCGTGCTGCCAGTCCTACTGTCACGCGTCTCCTTGCTACTGTTGTCACTGACCCTTCCTTTGAGTCCACTGCTGCGTCGGCCCTAGTTGCTGAGCTTGTCGACTTTGCTGCTCGCTGTCGTCTAGACTACGCTGCTAGTCTTGTTGCTGAGTCTGAGTCTGTCTGTCCTCCGTCCATCGGGGGTGAGTGTGCCCTTGGCACGGACGTCCTTGAGGACAGGCAGGAGGAGTTCCAGTGTTTGGCTGCTGCTTCACCTCATCTCGTGTCCGTACTGCTTACCCCTGAGGGAGACCCGGATGCACTTGACATCCCGACTCCGCGCTCTTACGCGGAGGCGATAGAGGGTCCCTACTCCTCTCAGTGGCAGGCAGCTATGGACGCAGAGATGGCTTCCTGGAAGTCCACAGGCACCTACGTTGACGAGGTTCCCCCGCCTGGGGCGAACATCGTCAGTGGCATGTGGATTTTCAGGGTGAAGCGGCCGCCGGGTTCTCCGCCTGTCTTCAAGGCGCGTTACGTGGCTCGTGGCTTCAGTCAGCGGCACGGAGTTGACTACTTTCAGACCTTCTCTCCCACCCCGAAGATGACCACTCTTCGGGTACTGCTGCACATAGCTGCTCACCGCGACTACGAGCTGCACTCTCTTGACTTTAGCACTGCTTTCTTGCAGGGCAGCCTGCACGAGGAGATATGGCTGCGTCGCCCACCTGGCTTCACAGGGTCTTTTCCTCCTGGCACCCAGTGGAGCCTCCGGCGGCCAGTCTACGGTCTCCGCCAGGCACCGCGTGAGTGGCACGACACACTGAGGACTACACTTGCGGCTCTTGGGTTTGCTCCCTCTACTGCCGACCCGTCGCTGTTTCTGCGCACCGACACTTCTTTGCCGCCGTTCTACATCCTCGTGTACGTCGACGACTTGGTCTTTGCCACAGCTGACACTGCTGGACTCGCCCACGTGAAGTCCGAGCTGCAGAAGAGACACACGTGCACAGACCTGGGTGAACTGCGCAGCTACCTTGGCTTGCAGATCACCCGGGACAGAGCACGCCGCACCATTACCCTGACTCAGTCACACATGGTGCAGCAGGTCCTTCAGCGCTTCGGCTTCACGTACTCCTCGCCTCAGGCCACTCCTCTGCCTACTCGCCACTCGCTCTCAGCTCTGCCTTCGGATGAGTCCGTAGAGTCGAGTGGCCCGTACCCAGAGCTTGTTGGCTGCCTCATGTACCTGATGACCTGCACACGACCTGACCTTGCATACCCTCTTAGCATTCTTGCACGCTATGTTGCTCCTGGGAGATACAGACCGGAGCACATGGCTGCAGCGAAGAGGGTGTTGCGCTGCTTGTGCAGTACGTTGGGCATGGGGCTTGTGCTTGGAGGGCAGAGTCCAGTGGTCCTCACTGGGCACGCAGACGCTTCTTGGGCTGACGACCAGGCTACGCAGCGGTCGTCACAGGGTTACACCTTCAGCCTTGGTTCCCGCTCTGTTTCGTGGCGGGCTACCCGCTCGTCTTTTGTTCTCGGCTCCAGTTGTGAGGCTGAGATCTACGCCGGGGCCATGGCTGCACAGGAGCTTCGCTGGCTCACCTACCTGCTGACTGACCTCGGAGAGCCGCCTCGTTCTCCTCCAGTGCTGTACGTAGACAACAAGGCCATGCTGGCCTTGTGTCGAGAGCAGAGACTGGAGCACAGAACGAAGAACATTGCTCTCCGCTACTTCCTTGCTCGTGAGCTATAGCAGCGTGGTCAGCTGCGGCTTGCGTACGTGGCCTCTCAGGCCAACACTGCTGATATCTTCACCAAGGCACTTGCGCCTTGTGATCATCAGCGCTTCTGTACTCAGCTGGGTCTTGTGCCTACCTTGCCTCACTTGCTCACCCCTTGACCTTGTTTGTACTGTTGCATACATATATACACCTGCTCTTGCTTGTCTAGCCTTATATATATATGTAATCCTGCATGTGAACTGGCCTTGTGGCCTTGAACTTGTGCTCGGAATGTGTGGTGACTTTGTGATCCACCCTGAGCTTGCTTTGCTTTGCTTGACTGGTCTTGTGACCCCTTGTTCTCCCCCACTTTGCCTATGGGGGTGTGTCAGATTTATATGACATAGCTACTGTAGGCTATAGTGGGGTAGCACATATGGGGTACAGTTTTCTAGGGTTTGCTTTTGTACCCAACTTTCCCTTAGTCAATCCATTCCTCATTTCTTCACAACGATAGCATCACATAAAACTCAGATCCTTAATGACAAGTGGGGAGTATGGGTCACAAACGGACACACACGTAGATGCTGAAAGCTATCGGACACATGCTCCCGTCACGTGACGCATATGTCCTGCTCTGATGCGCCTCTGCGTAAGGGAAGTTTGGGACAGACCCCATTCCTTTCTAGTTCTTACATGACGAAGACTCACCTAGCCTTCCCTTACCATAGCAGCTTGTCCAAAAAACACCCCCCATTCCATGCCAATGCCTCATCCCCCATTTCCATAGCGGATTTCCTGCTCTGATGCGTCCTTACATGAGGGGAATATGCTAGAATATATATGTAACTGCCTGTAGCTGTAGTTTAGTGTAGTTATTATAAACTGTTGGTGGTGCACCTTCTTTGCATGCTCTGTTTGCTATATGTACCCTAGTGCTATAGTGAACACCATTCCCATTCTCGACTTCCTCCTTGCCACAACTATCTCGACTCCCCTTGGCCTAGGCTACTAAGCCTAGGCCCTACCTAAACCTAACTTCTACTCATGCCACTATTCTCAACAGAATATGGGTCACAGGCCTTGGCCCACACTTCGCATGCCGAAGCGTACTGAAATCATTCTGCCCTAATGTGGCGCATGGGTCTTGGCATGATGCGTGCTTGCATGAGGAAGGTATGGGTCAGTAGGGACCAACTCTCCCTTGTTGACACATACGTTGCCTATGAGAGTTGTTACGAGGTCTGTTGGCAAGTTGTTCTCTCCTTGTTAGCATCCGCTTACACATTGAATGTTTAATGTCACTCCAGGCAGCCCTTATACAAGGAAGAGAGACTAATTATGTGCCATGATATCCCACCAAAACATAGTTTATTGAAGAACGAGAAGGTTATTTGCCCCATCATCCTGGCATCTGACGTTACGGTGCATATGGACATGGGCGCATCAGAGTCTAGCCGGTGTATCTGTCCATGGCGAACATCTTGATAGAAAGAAAACAGCAGGAATGATTGACTAGAGAGCAATGGTGATACATATAGGTGTCAAGAACGGAATAATGATTTCACAAAGGTTGGTTGAGGTACATGAACCCCATATGACACACATCACTAAGACTATAACATCTGACACACCCCCATAGCCTAAGTGAGGGGTGTCAAGCAAAGCCAACAACGTACGGTGACAAGACCAGACACGCAGCAACAAAGCTCAGGGTGGATCACAATGTCAGCACACGCTGTGAGCACAAGCGAAAGAGCCACAGTTCAAGAGTTCACAGAGGTATATATAAAGCGTAAAAACAAAGCAAGCAAAGAACTCAAGACTACGCGAGGCGAGAACCTGTGTCAACAAGACCTAACTGCACACAACACATCTGGTGGTCACAAGGCGGAAGGGCCTTGGGCCTTGGTGAAGATGTCTGCAGTGTTGGCCTCGGACTCCACAAAGTCGAAGCGAGCCTGTCCACGCCTCTGCAACTCTCACAAAAGAAAGTACCTGACATTGATGTGCTTCACTCTGCTCTCCAGTCGCGACTCTTGACAAAGGAGAATTGACGCCTTGTTGTCAGTGAACAAGGTCGGTGCAGAGCTCGGCCGCTCACCAAGGTCGGTGAGCAACAAAGTCAACCAACGCAGCTCCTGTGCAGCCATGGCTCCAGTGTAGATCTCAGCCTCAACGGTAGAGGTCAAGACGCGTCCTCCACAAAACAGCTCAAGATCCCAGGCTAAAGCAGTACCCCTGAGTAGACCTGTGAGTCTCGGCGTCGTCAGCGTAAGAAGAGTCACAGTGTCCAGTAAGTACGACAGACTGTCTCCCTCCAAGAACCAGCCCCACACCTGATGTGGTCGCTAGGTACTTCGCCACCCTCACAGCAGCGGTCCAATGAACAGGACGGTGTCTCCCTGGCGCAAAAAACTGAGCAAGGATGCTAAGAGGGAAGGCGAGGTCTGGGCGAGTACAAGTCATCAGGTACATGAAACAGCCCACAAGCTCTGCGCACTAGGCTCAAACGACTCGTCGGGAAAGGGTCTAGTGAGTCTGTGGTCAACAGCAAGAGGTGTGCGCTGTACAATGGAGTGCTGAAGCTTGAACCGCTGAAGGACCTACTGCACCATGTGTGACTGTGAGAGTGTAATGGTGCGAGCGGCTCTGTCCTTGGTGATCTGCAAGCCAAGGTAGTGGCGCAGCTCACCAAGGTTAGTGCACGTGTGTCTCTTCTGCAGTTCGCGTTTCACGTCAGCCAAAGCAAGCCTGCTAGCAGTGGCGAAAACTAGGTCGTCAAGGTAGACCAGTACAAAGAACGGTGTGGATCCATGCCGAACAAACAGCGACGGGTCGGCAGAAGTCGGCTGGAAACCGAGGTCAGACACGGTAGAATGAAGAATGTCGTGCCACTCACGAGGAGCTTCACGAAGATTGTAGACTTGTCGCCTCAGCATCCACTGGGTCCCAGGAGGGAAAGTGCCAGTGAAGGCAGAGGGACGACGCAACCAGACCTCCTCGTGCAGGCTACCCTAAAGGAAGGCAGCGGAGAAGTCGAGAGAGTGTAGCTCGTAGTCTCTCTGTATTGCTACGTGCAGTAATAGTGGTCATCTTTGGGGTAGGCGCGAAGGTCTGACAGAAGTCAACTCCCTCGCGCTGACGGAAACCTCTAGCCACATAGCGTGCCTTGAAGACCAGAGGAGATCCCGGTGGCCATTTCACCCTAAAGATCCACATGCCATCGACTACGTTCGCCCCAGGGGGGGGAACCTCGTCGACGTAGGTGCCTGTAGATCTGTAGGAGACCATCTCTAAGTTCATGGCAGCTCTCCACTAAGAGGCCCAAGGCCCTGACACTGCCTCAACGGAAGTGCGAGGAGTGGGTATGTCACGGGCGTTGGGGTCTCCCTCAGGGGCGAGCAGCATGGCACAGAAATGAGGGGAAGCGGCTGCCAGGAACTCTAGCTCAAACTTCCTGTCCTCTAGGGCGTCACAACCAAGGGCAGACTCACCCCCGACGGCCAGAGGACTGGTAGGAGGAGCAGCCACAAGACTAGTGGCGTAGTCAAGGCGGCGAGTAGAGGCAAACTCAGTGACTGTGGCAGTAAGAGCGGAGACAGAGGTCAGAGAAGCACGGGGGTCGGTAACAAGAGAGGCAAGAACACGAGAGAGAACAGGATGGAACGCGCGGTAGTAGTCAGTGACAGGAGTAGAGAGGGAAGCAGTGAGGGCTGACTCAGGGGGAGAAGATAGTACAGACTGCGACGAACAAGGCGGTCTAGGACGGAACAGGACAGTACGAAGGTAAGTGAGAGGGATAGGGGATGAGGGACGAGCACGAGAACAACGAGAAGTCCAATCGTGAGAAAGAGGAGGGGACAACGGAGGTTGAGAACGAAGGAAAACAGCTGGGGCGGAGTCAAGAGGAGGAAACGTGGGACCGTAGATAGTGGGAGAGGGGGAGGAGGGAGGAGAAGGAGAGGGGAGACCGAGGTTCCGAAGACCAGAGAAAGGAGGCGGAGGTGGCGGTTACGGCTGCTGCTGCTGCTGCTGCTGCTGCTCCTCCTATTCCTGCTGCGGCTGCCGCTGCGGCTGCTCCTGCTGCGGCTGCTACCACTGCTCCTGTTGCGGCGGCTGCTGCTGCAGCTTCTGCGCCTGCTGCTGCTGCTGCTCCTCCAGCTGTTGTAGCTCCAGCTGCTGCCGCTCCAATTCCCTCTCCCCTCGCTCCAACTCCAGCTGCTCCTCACATGCACGGCGAACATGGGCCTAGTGCCAGGTCCGGTAGGGGTGGGGGGGAGGAGTTGTGTCAGGGGCGGTGGTAGCCCCAGGATTGCCCTCCACAGCATCGGTCGCACCACCCTCAGAGTTAGCACCACCACCAGCAACGCAGCCAGTCCCAGACTCTCCAGGTGCCGCAGTGGGTGCACCCGCACCCTTAGTCGTAGCACCTCCAGGGACAGCTCGACTAACACCAGCTCCCCGAGGACTAGAGGCTCCTGCAGGCAAGAGCTCAGCCTCCACTCCAGCACCCACAGTATCAGGACCTTGCACAGGTACACTCTAACTCCTCTAGAGCTAGCACCTCTAGGGTCCTCGCCACGAACACCGGCTCCCGCAGGGTCTGCAGTAGGCTGTGAGGAGGACTGCGGGGAATGAGGCTACACCTGATGGGCTACCGAGGGGGGAGGGGTAGCGTGGGACACACCTGACGGGGCTGGACCAGGGGGGGGAGGCTGTACCGGGGGAGCAGGAGGGGGAGCTGAAGTCAAGAAGAGAGGGGGAGGGGGAACCGGGAGACCTCGACAGGGGTACCGGACCTAGTAGGGGACGAACTCGTTGAAACGGACGTCACGGGAGAAAAAGAACCGGTGAAGGGGAGGGTGGTAAAAGGTGAAGTCAGAAGAGTCCTCTAGGAAGCCAAGGAAGACACAGGGAATGGCACGAGGCGAGATCTTGTCCGCGGAGGTTTCGCAAACAAGTGCCAAGCAACCCCAGACACGAAAACGCGATGCAGCACCAGGGGACCTGGTCTGAAGACCCGCCGAGAGACACGGGGCCAGAGGTTCAGCTGGTGAGCGGCGTACCAAACCGCGTAGGGCCACAAAAAATGGGGGGCACGAGCGTGAGTCAAGGAGGTGCGGGCAATCTCCATGACCAAGCCTATGCGGCGCTCAGCAACCCCATTCTACTGTGGGGACTCTGGAAGCATCTAGGACTGACGAATGCCCTATCCGCGACATAATCCAGAGAGAACGCCGGAGCGAAACTCACCCCCGCGATCGGAGTGAAGACAGCTGACACGACGACCACGAGTGTCCGTAGTGGTAAGTCATGTGTGATTTCTTCGCCAAGGGGAACACTGTGGTGTAGCAGGAGTAGTCGTCAATGACCATCAGAAAAAAACTCTCTCGCTCAGGGCCAAGGCGAGCGGCGGGGCCCCAGACGTCCAAGTGGAGAGTCTCGAAGGGCTCGGTGGCCGGACGAAGGGAGGAGGAGTGAGGGGTGGCGTACAGCCGACCTTCGACGCAGCGACCGCAAGGTGGTGCAAGCCAAGGCGGCAGCGTCGGCAAGACTCGCGGGAGGCCTAAGACAAGACGCTGACTAGACATAGCGTGCAGGCGAGGAATGGACGGGTGCCACAAGCAGTGGTGCCACAGAACGGTGGGGTGAGCAAGCGACCGGCAGGAGCAAGATGCAGCAACTGGACCAGACACGGGAACCTGACCAGACACACCTACCTGGTGAGACACGGCAACCTGGTGAGACGGGGGAACCTGACAGGGGGCAGTGACAGTGGTCGGGGGCAGTAGCTACTGCTGCTGTGGCTGCTCCTGCTGCTGCTCCTACTGCTGCTGCTGCTGCTGCTGCTGCTGCTGCAAAAGGTGTTGCTGCTGCCCTCGGGGGCCAGTGTGAAGTGTGTAGAGACCAGAGCCCAGCTCAGTGGTCAAGGTAGCCAGAGGCACGTTCGTGTCCCCGTCGACACAAACCGCAGTCTCGCCAGAAGGCTCAATCTACACACCCACGAAACTATCCACGAGCGGCCTCACACCCACCAAGTTCCAGGAGAACGAGGGGACGTGGAAGCCTAACAGGAAACCCGAAGGAACTACTGGGCACGAGAGCGTAGTAGTGTAGCGAGCAGTGACTGGTCCCGAAGTGGGATCTGCCAGTGCTACTGAGACCGGCGCAGGAAGCAGAGTAAGCGTCGTGTGGTCGTGGAAGAAACAGTGCTGAGCTTTGGAGTCCAGAGTGAAAGACAGCGAAGTGTCCTCCGGAGCAGCTCCTAGACTAGTTTCTACACAAGTACCTTAGCTAGCAACAGGCACCTCAGCACCACTAGCACCTAAGCTAACAACATTCGTGTAAACAGAGTCAAAAGCACTAGAGTCAACAACAGCATACATAGCATGAAGAGTCCCTAAAAGATCAAGCAACTGAGAAGCCGACATGCCCCACAGAGTGGGGGCGTACGTCTGAACAAGGGGAAGCTAGTCAGGGGCAGGGACGCCAACGCCGTAGGCCGCACGAAGTGTGTCAGTGAGCTGAGCAAAGCACTGACCTGGTGGGTGGGTGCGGCAAGAAGGGAGGCCTCGGCGAGCACCTGTCTGAACGAGATAGGTGCAGGGAGGGTGGACGGCACCACGCGACGGCTGACACGGTCCCGACCCCTGCCCTGGAGTCTGCTGCTGCCGCTACTGCTGCTGTGGCTGCTGCTGCTGCTGCTGCCACTGAGTCAGGTACCAAGCCGCCACTCCAGCACCTGCAACTGGTGGACCAGCAGGTCCATGACGAACCCGATCGTCACCTCCACCAGCTGCAGCAGGGGAGTCACTAGCCGCTGCACGAGTGGCTCCTCCAACCTCTGTACTCCCGCCACCACAGCTTGCCATGCCACCTCCGCCGCCTCCACCGCCTCCGCCCGCACCCTGACCGCCCCTCCTGCCACTCCTACCCCTGGACCGTGAAGAAGTCGTAACAGCACCTGCGGTCACGTCAGTAGCGGCAGTGGCGAGGGAGGAAGTGAAGGTGGGCAACTGAGGGACAGTGCACCCGTGAAACGGTGGAGGGGGCACAGCACCAGAGGCAGAGGCTACCGATCGGAGGTTGCTCTCGACGTCCTTGAAGGCAGACTCAAGGACCTCGATAGTGAGCTCGCTAGGGTGCTTCAGAAGAAGCGCGTCACGAACCGATGCAAGGCGGTTGCCATAGGGGGAAGGAGCAGTGCAAGCTGTGCGTCAGTGCAGGCAGCGCGGTAGCTAGAATCGAGCAAGCGTAGGTGAGGGATCAAGTCAACAGAGTGCTCAAACGAGGCGAGGTCAGGAAACAGGAACGGGAGGAACACGTGACCAAGAAAGACAGTGGTGGGAGTAGCGTAGCGGGCCTGGATTGCAGTTAGGAACTCACTAGCCGTGCAAACCTGGTGAAGTGGGCCTCCTCAGACTCAAGGAGGAGGCTGCTGAGGGCAATGCAGGCCGCAGCGTCACGCGACTTCCATGCTGTCAGGTCAGCATGCTGGCGGGCATAACAGTCTCTGTCTGCACTGCTTGGGTCAGCGCCTAAGGGTGCAGGGTCGTCGGGCTTAGGAAGGTCACCGCAAGCGTGCGCCCACAGAGACTCATCTGCTTGAATCTGACTCTCTAAAAGGCAGCGCGCACGTAGGAGCCAGACCGAGAACTCAAGCGGCCTACCCTCGGCGTCAAAGCACAGGACCCTAGGGGTCGCCATAGCGGAAGCAAAGAGGTGGGAAGTGCTGCTGCCGAAACCCTAAACACTTAGAGCGGCTTTGTAGGGCGTGACTGGCAGAGTTGGAGGCGTAGGGCGCTACAAGATGCGGGGTAGGGCGCGACACGGCGCGACTACAAGGGCGCGGCGCTACGGGCAGGGGTAGCACGACGTGACGGGACGGGCAGCGCGACGCGACCGGACAAGACGGGCAGGCGCGATTCGGCGGGACGGGACGGGTAGCGCGACGCAGACGGGCAGCGCGACGCGGCGGGACAGGATGGGACGGACGACGCGACGCAGCAGGACGGACAGGCGCGGCGCATGCGACGGGACGGGATGGACGCGACGCGACAGGACGGAGCGACAGGACAGGACAGCAGGGGCGACGCGACGGGACAGCAGGGGCGACGAGACAGCAGGGGCGACGGGACAGCAGGGGCGACGGGATAGTAGGGGCAACGCGACGGGACGGGACAGCAGGGGCGACACGACGGCAAGCGCAGCGAGCGCTAGGGCACGAGAGAGAAGAGCACGATAGGCGCTAGGGGACAGTACGGGCGTAACGGGCACTAGGGTACAGAACAGGCTCGGGCGCTACGGACGTGAACGAGAGGAACGGGATCCCACAGGATCCTAACCTAGGTGATACCATGTCCAGAACGTAGTGATGATTTCACTAAGGTTGGTTGGGGTACATTAACCTAACCCTTACTGTTATACCCCATATGACACACATCACTAAGAATATAACATCTGACAATAGGAACCCTAAAAGTGTTGTACCCCCTTATAGCTAACCTCACTACAAATATGTTTGACACACCCTCATAGGCTAAGTAAAATAAAAAATAAAAATTACCTTCATTGTCACACCTCACCCACCTCTCTCAAAATTTAAATAAATAAAAAAAAGGCGAGTATGAGGCGTTGTCATGCGATGCGGCTTAGGAGGGTGCTTCGGGTGCCAGTGCTGTGAATGGCCACGAGGCGCAAGAGGAGGCATCTGCGGACAAGGCTGGTGGTGGCGGTGCAGCAAAAGAGTTAGGTGGGCATGTGGCAAGCGGGGATCCGACCAAGCATTCTTGTGTTTAGTTGAGAAATGTCTTCGTCGGAAGCTCTCGGAGTGACAGATCCTGGGCAACGGATGAGAGGTGATGAGGTGTGCGAGTGAGTGGGATGGAGGGTAGTGGATCGAGCGAGAATAATTTGATGGTTGGGTTGTGGGGCACGGGTGACTGGGGGGGTGGGCTGTTGGGCGCGCAATGGATTGGATTGGAAGGGTGGGTAACAGGAGCTGCAAAGGACTAGGTGAGGGGAGGTGGGGAAGGTGAGTGGGGGCGGAAGGGCTTGATTCGTTCGAGTACACATACCGTCATCGCCCGGATAGAAGACAGTGTCGAATTGAAGACAGGGGGTGTCTTTAATACGGGTGTATCTTATAGTTGGGTGCTTCCGATTATAAGCCACCTCCATGCGTGTACGACTTAAGACAGTGTCTACTAAACAGTTCTAGGGTTCAGGGTTTTCTTATAAAGGGGGTGGGTGTCTTAAAATCGGTTCTTGCATTCAGGGGTGGGGGAGTACATGCATGCAATTATCCAATCTTACTATTTCTACCTAGCCCCCCTCGGTTACGCCCTCCTCATCTGCACTAGCAGATGCTGGCTCCTGCATCCCCAAGTCTGGCACTCGCCAGGCATGCCTGGCCGTCTGCACGGGCTCGATCATGCGGTCAGCCTCGGCCGCCGCTCCCCGGTAGTGGGGGGTCTCCTGGCACAGCACCTCCAGGCCGGTGGCCACGGCCACCTCCCTCACGCCCTCCGCCTGCATCTCCTCCTCCTCCTCCTCCTCCTCCTCCTCGGGAGCCTTCCCAAGCAGACGCATGTTGTCGCCCGTGGTGCCCCCGAGGCACATGTCTTCGGTGACATCGGTGGTGTTCCTCGTGCGCAGGTGGGACATCACCAGATGGTTCTCGGTCCCATCCAGCTTTCTTGAGATGCCGCAGTGGCGGAACGCGTCAATGATCACCTGCCTAGGGACTTGATCCCACGCCTCCGCTATCCACTGCAGCACCACGGGATGCGGGGGTCTCCTCAAGTTCCCTGCGGGTGGGTCAGAGGCAAGGGCAGCGTGCCGTTAGATACCGTACATCAAGAAGTAACGGGGATGGATCAAAGTGATCACCGACCGTGGACTCACCGTGCTTCGTCTTCAGGTAAAGGCCTTCACGCATGAACCACCTAGCGTAGCGAGGACGCACCCCGGCCTTGAAGCACCGGTTAATGGAAACGTCAAGTGGTTGAATTTGACTGGTGCAACCTGCAGGGATTACAGCGAGGGTGATGCTGTGCGTGCGATAGGCGCGAAGCATGCCTTGGGTGATGTGGCCGCGGTACGAGTCTAGCACCAGCATCACACGCTTCGTGCTCTGGCCGCGCCGGGGGTTGAGATGGGGCAGCACCTCCTTTGTGAGCCAAGTCTGCACAGCGGTCTCGTCCATCCACCCGTTGTCCTGTGCTTGGACCACCACTCCTGCCAGGCACAGAGAGAGATAGGGGCGTCAGCCAAACAGGGCCAACCCAACACTCTATCCATCCCAAATTCGGGTTGCTCACCTGCGGGGACGTCACATTTCGGCACGTTCTTCATCTTGAACCACACCCACGGGCGCAACTTCTCCCCGGATGCCGTGCACGCGAGCATCACTGCCAGCCGCGTCTTCTCGTAGCCTGCCGTGCGGATCGGGACTGAGCGCGCACCACGGTGGTCAAGGGTCCTCTCGGCCGGCATCTCAACGAAGAGTGGCGTCTGGTCCGCAATGATGAAGCGGCTTAGGTCTATGTTGTGCCGCGCCCTGTTGATTCTCGCAAACTTCCAAAAAGACTCGCAGTCTTTTGCGCACTCTGCGAAGACAAAAAAGCACAGACAAGGAAGGGATGAGTCGGGATGTGCAGGTTTTTAACGGGAAATGCACAGAGAGTTGACATTCCACAGTGATTTCAAGTATTGAACCACTCACCAGCCGACAACCGCTGGCCAACCTTTGTCTTCACCCGCATGACGAGGTTCCAGCGGTCACGGAAACGTTGGCTCCAGTGTGAGCTCGCGTTCCAGTTCTTCCCAGGGTGGTGTTTCTTCATCCACTCGCGGCTCCACTTCTGAGTGTCTTTGACCGAGATCGCCACCCCATTCGCGCGATGCAGGCAGATGTAGCGGTACAGCGCTGCCTCCATGTCGGGGTGGTGTGAGTGGCGGCCCGCCCCATGCATGCGCTTGCGTAAATTTGTAGCGCCCTTGTACATGCCCGCTGCAGCCTGCGCGCTCCAGCGTCTGATGCATGCGATGCTGGCCGAAGACTCGGCCAATGTCTTCTTGAGGGAGTCGAGCTCCGCATAGCGACGCTCCCACTTGACCTTTTCGTGCACGGACCAGGACCGCCTGGTCCTCTTAATCCCGCGACTGCGTGGGGAAGGGGGGCGGGAGTTAGCATTACGGATGGTGGGGTCTTTTAGCTTCGCCTTTTCAGGGAACGAAGGCATGGGGCCTGCAGCCTCCGCGTATTCGTCGTCACTGCCGAGCGTTGACCAGGATGTCGTCTTTGCTCTTCCCGGCCTTCTTCTGCTTCTTCGTGCCTTTGCTTGAACCCGGGTCGCCATCATCCTTGCGCTTCTTCTTACTTGGGCGGACGCGAGGGGCGACCTTAGCAGGCACCTCCACCACCTTACCCTTCCCCTTGTTAGCAGCGGAGAGGCGGGGTCGCTGCTCCTCAGCAGGGTTGTCTTCGTCCGAGAGCACCACCCGGGCTTATTTTCGGGCGCCACCTAGGCGGTGACGCAGCCGCCTCTTCAACAGAGGCACGTCGTCATCGTCGGAGACGCGCCATGGGTCGTCCCCGTCGTCCTCGCCTTCGAAGAAGACCGCGTTACGGCCGTCACCCGCTTCCGCCTCCGCACAGCAGCCGTATCTGCGCCTGCTTCGGCATCCGCCTCTGCATCCGCGTCCGCATCCGTTCCCGCTTCGTCATCCGCCTCTGCATCTGCATTCGCATCCGCAACCGCATCACTCATCGCTCTCGTAGACACATCTGCAGTCGCCGCCACCTGAGCTTCTACCGTCGCATCTGCCGCCGCATCAGCAACCGCATCCGCGCCTCCGCCGTCGTCATCGTCACCGGCGCGCCACTCTTCCACATCGTCGCCGGAGCTGATCGGCCGCATCCACCACTCGTCATCGTCGAGGCCTCCGGCTGGCACCTCGTCGCCAGATTCGCTGTCGTCGTGACCGTTCTCCGGCCAATCCTCTTCCTCCTCGTCGCCATGATCTTCGTCGCCTTCGCCTTCGTCGCCCTCGTCCTCGTCACAACTTGATCCTGAGCCGGCGTTGGAGCATCCCGCCGGTTGGCGCTTCTCTTTCGCCATGTCTACACGGATATCGTCACCGAGCGGGTTGATGCGCCCAAAGTTGGTAACCTGGAGGTTAGGGAGAGGAGGCGGCGCGCTTGCAGGGTGCTTACTACGCATGATAGAGCCTGCTTAGAGCTAAGGTTGAGTTACTTTTGAGTTCCATGAGCTCAAAATGAAGCTCAACCTCGACTACCCCCCCGTTCCAGAGAGCCCCTTCCCTTGGAAGACGAGCCGCTCCTCTACGGCAGATTTACTCGTAGAGGACAGCACAGGATGGCAGCATGCTGCCATCGTGCTGCTGGCAGCGTTCTAGAAGGCTCTGTTCGCTGCTGGCAGCAAAACGACACTGGCAGCATCATGAGATGCTGCCAGCAGGGCGGGATTCTGCCAGCACAAGCAGCATTGATGCGTCCCATCACGTGGCACGAGGTGGCGGCGCATGAATCGCGTCAATGTGTGGCCGAATTCAATAAATCCACCCCGAGGGTGCTTTCTACAGACTTTGTAAATGTTACATGGTTCTTATAATTTTTTGTCTATTTATAGGAATGATAAGACACCCAAAACCGTCCCAGATACAAGACACAACAAGCATTTTTTTTTAATGTATAAGATAAGACATATATGACTTCTATCCGGGCGATGACGGTATTTGTCCGATGGTTATCAAACCAACCTGGCCTCGGACTAATCAGACCAGTTAATCGTGGCTGTCTGATTCATGAAGCACTTCAAAATACGGTATGATGGGCAAGCAAAACAAGCACCAAAGGAAGCCTCTCCTTCCAGTGATACCAAATCAGAAAGAAAGCAACGAGCCAAAGCCTCAGCCATTCTTGCGGAGATAGCGCCGCCACTCGGAGGTGGCGGGTTGGGGGGCAGGCACCCAGCATGGAGGCACTGACGCGCCCGGGGCATGCGCGCTTGGGGCATGCGCACCTGCGGCATGCGCGCCTGAGGGCAGCGATGCAGCAGCAACTGGAGCGGAGCCAGCAGCGGGAGCAGCAGGTGCAGAGAAAGGAAGCAGACCTTCACGCATGAAGGAGGTTGCTGCGAGGAGCTGACGGGTGTGAGGGGTGTGAGAGGTGGAAGGGACGAGAGCGCCTAGAGGGCGCCGGGGTACTTGGGGGTGAGGGGTTGGGGCAGAGCAAGGCAGGGGCAGCAGGAAGGCGTCCCACTGGCGCCGCACTGCTGCGAGGCCATGCAGGGACAGGTGGTGAGCGGCAGCAGAGGAAAGCACAGGCAAGCCGTCACACGAGGGCAGGCCCTCTTTCCCCCCGCTCTCCCCTGCCCTCGCTGACTGTGCTCCCCTCTCCCTGCTTCCACGGTCGCCCCTGTGGCTCTGGCCCTGGCATGCCTCCATGCCTCCCGCATCTCTCCCATCCCCACTGCTACCACCCACAGAGGCTCTTGCTTCCTCTGCTGATTGCTCCTGTACGAACGCTGGGCACCTTGTTTCCCTCTCCACACCCCACCTCGTCTCCTGCTCCTCTCCCTCTCCCCTCCCCTCCTCTTGCTCGTCTCCCTCTCCCCTCAATCCATCTTGCTCCTCCCCTTCTCCCCTCCCCTCGTCTTGTGCTGCCACTACACCCTTTCTGTCCTCCTCCTGCACCGCCTCTCTCACAGCACGCATGAACGCATCCTCGTCGCCCTCCACCACCCGCCCTGCCAGGGTGCTCCCACCCACCACACGGAAGGGCATGAGAACACCGGGGGAGGGCGAGGGGGGAGAGAAAAGAATGGACAGCAGCGGGGCGGGGTCTGTCTCTGCGGAAAGCAGCAGCACAGTCCTCCTCTCCCAGGGCCAGGTTCCAAGACTTGGGGAGGACTGGCCAAGGGCAACCAGTGATGGAGCGTTTTGCAAGGGGAGAGAGAAACTGTGAAGAAATGCTAGCTGATTCTCACAGGCAGGTTCTGTAAAGAGGAGACCTTCACTGCCCCGTGGTTCGCACACAAAGACAAACATGTTGTGGCCGCAAGAGATCTCTACTTTTGACGATACGATTCCCTGGGCTAGCTTCACCAAGATCAGCCCCAAAACAGGGGCCAATCCAGGCAGCCTTTGGAAGAATTTGGAAGCCACGTCTCAAGCCCCCGAGGGTGTCTTCGTTGGTAACAGGGCCTGATCCATTACCTGGCCTGATCCATTACCTGATCCATTACCTGATTTATTACCTGATCCATTACCTGATTCATTACCTGATTCATTACCTGATTCATTACCTGATTCATTACCTGATTCATTACCTGATCCATTACTCTGATCCATTACCTGATTCATTACCTGATTCATTACCTGATTCATTACCTGATTCATTACCTGATTCATTACCTGATCCATTACTCTGATCCATTACCTGATTCAATGCCTGATTTAGTACCTGATTCATTACCTGATTCATTACCTGATTCATTACCTGATCCATTACCTGATTCATTACCTGATTCATTACCTGATCCATTACTCTGATCCATTACCTGATTCAATGCCTGATTTAGTACCTGATTCATTACCTGATCCATTACCTGATTCATTACCTGATTCATTACCTGATCCATTACCTGATTCATTACCTGATTCATTACCTGATCCATTACTCTGATCCATTACCTGATTCAATGCCTGATTTAGTACCTGATTCATTACCTGATCCATTACCTGATTCATTACCTGATTCATTACCTGATTCATTACCTGATCCATTACCTGATTCATTACCTGATTCATTACCTGATCCATTACTCTGATCCATTACCTGATTCAATGCCTGATTTAGTACCTGATCCATTACCTGATCCATTACCTGATTCATTACCTGATTCATTACCTGATCCATTACCTGATCCATTACCTGATTCATTACCTGATCCATTACCTGATCCATTATCTGATCTTTCGCTTCACCGCAATCTCGAAAGAAGCTTCGACGAGCTTTCAAAAAGCTAAACCTCATTGTTCAAGCAATAAGAGACCTTTCTGCGTACAATCCGCGTGTGAGGAGCCTATCATCCCCCCCACTACCCTTCCCCCTTTCCCTGCCCTGCTCACCTAGTCTTCTATCTCCCCCTCCTCACCCTCCTCCCCCCGTCCCATCACTCACCGTGTCTGCGAGCGCGCAGCCCTCGCAGGCGCCGCAGCTCCCTCAGGCGCGCCAGCAGCATGAGCGCGTCCACCTGGGGCAGTGCGCCCGGTGCACATAACGGGGGAAAAGGAAGATGGAGTGGGAGGGAGAGAGGAGGAAGCGTGCAGCACGTGACCTCCTGTGAGACGCCACCAGCATGCGCACTTTCACCTGCCGGCACGGCGCCCCGTGCACACAAGTGGGGGGAGGGAAGGGGGTCGTAAGGAGGAAGGGAGGAGAGGAGGAAGGCAGGAAGGGGGGGGGGAGGGAGGGAGGGAGGGGAGAGAGCAGCCAATATGCGCCCAGGCGAAAGCAGCAGAGCCGTACGCGCATGCTTGCCTATCCTGCTCCCTCTCCTATATTGCTCGGGCAAGTTTGAGCACAGTTGTGAGGATGATGATGAGCATCACATGCCAACCATGTTCCATACCTGTAGGTGCACTTGGCATTACTTTCACCTGCAGTACTCCCCTACAGGTGTCACCCATCTGCGCTGCCACTGACACAAGCATGCCACCCATCTCCGTCCACCACACACACACCATCTACATCCCGCGTGCCGTACACCATTCACAGCTCCACCGCTCCACCGCACTGCACCTGCTTCTGCAGCTGAGCTCGCTCCCTCTTCTCTCTGGCCTCTGCCTCCGCCTGCTGCTGACGCGCCTGCCAGGGCAGGGCAGGGCAGGGCAGGACGTGGAGGGAGGGGAGGGACAGTGGCATGGAGAGAAGATAGCAGCAGGGTGGTGGGGAGCGCAAAGCTGATTGTGTGACATCTGGACACACCAGCAGAGGGGAGAGCAGCAGCTGATTATGCAGCCTCTGATTCGAATTCTGATTCACAGATTGTTCTAGCCGTCTATTTGAAAAGCACAAGAGAATTCACTTAACCAGGTTCACATTTCCATCGTAATCAAGGCCAGCGCAGCCCATGTGTGTGCCGTCAACAAGTCCTGTAGCAGTGGGTTAGAAGCATGCCTCCAGGGCATACCTCCAGGGCATGCCTCCAGGGCAAGCGAGACACGACTTGTCCCTCTATGCCTATGCATGCACGCACACAGTTTTGCACTCAAAATGTACCACTCACCATGCTCCACTCACCATGTTCCACTCACCATGCTCCACTCACCATGCTCCACTCACCATGCTCCACTCACAATGCGCCACTCACCATGCTCCACTCACCATGCTCCACTCACCATGCTCCACTCACCATGCTCCACTCACCATGCTCCACTCACCATGCTCCACTCACCATGCTCCACTCACCATGCTCCACTCACCATGCTCCACTCACCATGCGCCACTCACCATGCTCCAGTCACCATGCTCCACTCACCATGCTCCACTCACCATGCTCCACTCACCATGCGCCACTCACCATGCGCCACTCACCATGCTCCACTCACCATGCTCCACTCACCATGCTCCACTCACCATGCTCCACTCACCATGCTCCACTCACCATGCTCCACTCACCATGCTCCACTCACCATGCTCCACTCACCATGCTCCACTCACCATGCTCCACTCACCATGCTCCACGCACCATGCTCCACTCACCATGCTCCACTCACCATGCTCCACTCACCATGCTCCACTCACCATGCTCCACTCACCATGCTCCACTCACCATGCTCCACTCACCATGCTCCACTCACCATGCTCCACTCACCATGCTCCACTCACCATGCCCCACTCACCATGCCCCACTCACCATGCTCCACTCACCATGCTCCACTCACCATGCTCCACTCACCATGCTCCACTCACCATGCGCCACTCACCATGCTCCAGTCACCATGCTCCACTCACCATGCTCCACTCACCATGCTCCACTCACCATGCGCCACTCACCATGCGCCACTCACCATGCTCCACTCACCATGCTCCACTCACCATGCTCCACTCACCCTGCTCCACTCACCATGCTCCACTCACCATGCTCCACTCACCATGCTCCACTCACCATGCTCCACTCACCATGCTCCACTCACCATGCTCCACTCACCATGCTCCACTCACCATGCTCCACTCACCATGCTCCACTCACCATGCTCCACTCACCATGCTCCACTCACCATGCCCCACTCACCATGCTCCACTCACCATGCTCCACTCACCATGCTCCACTCACCATGCTCCACTCACCATGCGCCACTCACCATGCTCCAGTCACCATGCTCCACTCACCATGCTCCACTCACCATGCTCCACTCACCATGCGCCACTCACCATGCGCCACTCACCATGCTCCACTCACCATGCTCCACTCACCATGCTCCACTCACCATGCTCCACTCACCATGCTCCACTCACCATGCTCCACTCACCATGCTCCACTCACCATGCTCCACTCACCATGCTCCACTCACCATGCTCCACTCACCATGCTCCACTCACCATGCTCCACTCACCATGCTCCACTCACCATGCTCCACTCACCATGCTCCACTCACCATGCTCCACTCACCATGCTCCACTCACCATGCTCCACTCACCATGCTCCACTCACCATGCTCCACTCACCATGCTCCACTCACCATGCTCCACTCACCATGCTCCACTCACCATGCTCCACTCACCATGCTCCACTCACCATGCTCCACTCACCATGCTCCACTCACCATGCTCCACTCACCATGCTCCACTCACCATGCTCCACTCACCATGCTCCACTCACCATGCTCCACTCACCATGCTCCACTCACCATGCTCCACTCACCATGCTCCACTCACCATGCTCCACTCACCATGCTCCACTCACCATGCTCCACTCACCATGCTCCACTCACCATGCTCCACTCACCATGCTCCACTCACCATGCTCCACTCACCATGCTCCACTCACCATGCTCCACTCACCATGCTCCACTCACCATGCTCCACTCACCATGCTCCACTCACCATGCTCCACTCACCATGCGCCACTCACCATGCTCCACTCACCATGCTCCACTCACCATGCTCCACTCACCATGCTCCACTCACCATGCTCCAATCACCATGCTCCACTCACCATGCTCCACTCACCATGCTCCACTCACCATGCTCCACTCACCATGCTCCACTCACCATGCTCCACTCACCATGCTCCACTCACCATGCTCCACTCACCATGCTCCACTCACCATGCTCCACTCACCATGCTCCACTCACCATGCTCCACTCACCATGCTCCACTCACCATGCTCCACTCACCATGCTCCACTCACCATGCTCCACTCACCATGCTCCACTCACCATGCTCCACTCACCATGTTCCACTCACCATGCTCCACTCACCATGCTCCACTCACCATGCTCCACTCACAATGCGCCACTCACCATGCTCCACTCACCATGCTCCACTCACCATGCTCCACTCACCATGCTCCACTCACCATGCTCCACTCACCATGCTCCACTCACCATGCTCCACTCACCATGCTCCACTCACCATGCTCCACTCACCATGCGCCACTCACCATGCTCCAGTCACCATGCTCCACTCACCATGCTCCACTCACCATGCTCCACTCACCATGCGCCACTCACCATGCGCCACTCACCATGCTCCACTCACCATGCTCCACTCACCATGCTCCACTCACCATGCTCCACTCACCATGCTCCACTCACCATGCTCCACTCACCATGCTCCACTCACCATGCTCCACTCACCATGCTCCACTCACCATGCTCCACTCACCATGCTCCACTCACCATGCTCCACTCACCATGCTCCACTCACCATGCTCCACTCACCATGCTCCACTCACCATGCTCCACTCACCATGCTCCACTCACCATGCTCCACTCACCATGCTCCACTCACCATGCTCCACTCACCATGCTCCACTCACCATGCTCCACTCACCATGCCCCACTCACCATGCCCCACTCACCATGCTCCACTCACCATGCTCCACTCACCATGCTCCACTCACCATGCTCCACTCACCATGCGCCACTCACCATGCTCCAGTCACCATGCTCCACTCACCATGCTCCACTCACCATGCTCCACTCACCATGCGCCACTCACCATGCGCCACTCACCATGCTCCACTCACCATGCTCCACTCACCATGCTCCACTCACCCTGCTCCACTCACCATGCTCCACTCACCATGCTCCAGTCACCATGCTCCACTCACCATGCTCCACTCACCATGCTCCACTCACCATGCTCCACTCACCATGCTCCACTCACCATGCTCCACTCACCATGCTCCACTCACCATGCTCCACTCACCATGCCCCACTCACCATGCTCCACTCACCATGCTCCACTCACCATGCTCCACTCACCATGCTCCACTCACCATGCGCCACTCACCATGCTCCAGTCACCATGCTCCACTCACCATGCTCCACTCACCATGCTCCACTCACCATGCTCCACTCACCATGCTCCACTCACCATGCTCCACTCACCATGCTCCACTCACCATGCTCCACTCACCATGCTCCACTCACCATGCTCCACTCACCATGCTCCACTCACCATGCTCCACTCACCATGCTCCACTCACCATGCTCCACTCACCATGCTCCACTCACCATGCTCCACTCACCATGCTCCACTCACCATGCTCCACTCACCATGCTCCACTCACCATGCTCCACTCACCATGCTCCACTCACCATGCGCCACTCACCATGCTCCACTCACCATGCTCCACTCACCATGCTCCACTCACCATGCTCCACTCACCATGCTCCAATCACCATGCTCCACTCACCATGCTCCACTCACCATGCTCCACTCACCATGCTCCACTCACCATGCTCCACTCACCATGCTCCACTCACCATGCTCCAATCACCATGCTCCACTCACCATGCTCCACTCACCATGCTCCACTCACCATGCCCCACTCACCATGCCCCACTCACCATGCTCCACTCACCATGCTCCACTCACCATGCTCCACTCACCATGCTCCACTCACCATGCGCCACTCACCATGCTCCAGTCACCATGCTCCACTCACCATGCTCCACTCACCATGCTCCACTCACCATGCGCCACTCACCATGCGCCACTCACCATGCTCCACTCACCATGCTCCACTCACCATGCTCCACTCACCCTGCTCCACACCATGCTCCACTCACCATGCTCCACTCACCATGCTCCACTCACCATGCTCCACTCACCATGCTCCACTCACCATGCTCCACTCACCATGCTCCACTCACCATGCCCCACTCACCATGCTCCACTCACCATGCTCCACTCACCATGCTCCACTCACCATGCCCCACTCACCATGCTCCACTCACCATGCTCCACTCACCATGCTCCACTCACCATGCTCCACTCACCATGCGCCACTCACCATGCTCCACTCACCATGCTCCACTCACCATGCTCCACTCACCATGCTCCACTCACCATGCGCCACTCACCATGCGCCACTCACCATGCTCCACTCACCATGCTCCACTCACCATGCTCCACTCACCATGCTCCACTCACCATGCTCCACTCACCATGCTCCACTCACCATGCTCCACTCACCATGCTCCACTCACCATGCTCCACTCACCATGCTCCACTCACCATGCTCCACTCACCATGCTCCACTCACCATGCTCCACTCACCATGCGCCACTCACCATGCTCCACTCACCATGCTCCACTCACCATGCTCCACTCACCATGCTCCACTCACCATGCTCCAATCACCATGCTCCACTCACCATGCTCCACTCACCATGCTCCACTCACCATGCTCCACTCACCATGCTCCACTCACCATGCTCCACTCACCATGCTCCACTCACCATGCTCCAATCACCATGCTCCACCCACCATGCTCCACTCACCATGCTCCACTCACCCTGCTCCACTCACCATGCTCCACTCACCATGCTCCACCTACCATGCTCCACTCACCATGCTCCACTCACCATGCTCCACTCACCATGCTCCACTCACCATGCTCCACTCACCATGCTCCACTCACCATGCTGCACCCACCATGCTCCACTCACCATGCTCCACTCACCCTGCTCCACTCACCATGCTCCACTCACCATGCTACACTCACCATGCTCCACTCACCATGCTCCACTCACCATGCTCCACTCACCATGCTCCACTCACCATGCTCCACTCACCATGCTCCACTCACCATGCTCCACTCACCATGCTCCACTCACCATGCTCCACTCACCATGCGCCACTCACCATGCTCCACTCACCATGCTCCACTCACCATGCTCCACTCACCATGCTCCACTCACCATGCTCCACTCACCATGCTCCACTCACCATGCTCCACTCACCATGCTCCACTCACCATGCTCCACTCACCATGCGCCACTCACCATGCTCCACTCACCATGCGCCACTCACCATGCTCCACTCACCATGCGCCACTCACCATGCTCCACTCACCATGCGCCACTCACCATGCTCCACTCACCATGCGCCACTCACCATGCTCCACTCACCATGCGCCACTCACCATACTCTCCTGAGCATCTCTCTCCATCACCCGCGCCCGCCACGCATCTATCCTCGCCTCCACCACCCCCCGCTGCTCCTCCCTCTGCCCCTCCCACGGCACTCCGCTCGCCCACATGCCCGCATAGGGCCCACCCATCAGACAAGGGGGGAAGAGGGGGAGGGGGGAAAGGGGGTGTTGGAGAGAGCGAGTGGTGGGGAGGGGGGGGGGTGGGGTGTAGGTTAGGAAAGGAGTAAGTGGGGATGGCAGCAGAAGAGGAAGTGGGAGAGGGGAGAGAAGCAGAGCTTAGTCTCGGCAAACCTCTGCCTGCTTCCCACCCATGCACAGGGCCACTGGTCAGAGAGCATGAGGGGGGGGTGGGGGTCGTGGGGGGGCGGTGGTTATGGTAGAGTTGGAAAGTGAGTGGGGGCGAGAGCATGAGGGGAGCAAGCGGGGAAAGGGGGAAAGAAGCACAGCTTGTTCTCCTTTTCTGCTCTACCTGCTGCTGCTCACCTGCTGCCATGCCACTGTCTGCTGTGCTCGCCTCGTCGCCCGCCATCGCTTCTTCCTCACCGCCCTGCCCCGCGCCCTCACCACTCGCAGCGCCTCCACTCGCTCCACCCACCCCCCCCCTCGCTCGCTCCCACTTGTCTCACCGCCCTTCCCTGCGTCCTCACCCCCACACCCTTCCGCTGCGCTCCCCCACCCGCCGTCACTTCCTGCCTCTCTGCCGCCGCCACCCTCCCACCGCTCCTCGTCCCCACCTCCCACACCCGCAGTCCCCCCAGTCCCCTGCAGGGCGAGCAGCAGGCGGGTGAGCGGCGCCATGAGCCGTTGCACCTCGCCGCCCACCTGCTCGCCTGCTCGCGCCCACACCGCCTGCGCATCTGCCCTCACTGCTGCTTCTGCCCGCGCGCCTGCTTCTGCTGCCGATTCTGCCGCTGCAAGCGCGGTGGGTTTGGGTGCCGGCCCGGCGGGGCGGAGTGGTGCCCACGGTGCTGTGGCAGCCCTATTGCTCGCCTGCTGTGCGCCTGGCGCCGCTGCTGCCGCTGCTGGCGGCAAGCACTGGCCCTTGTGCAGGCTGGTGGGGGCGAGGGGACCGGATTCGGGCAGGCACACGAGAAAATCAAATAATGGGAGTGAGGGTGAGTGATGGGTGGCTTTGTGGGGCGGTGACTGGGATTGGTATGGTGACAGTCAGTGTGTGGTTCGTGAGAGAAGAAGGTGGCGGGTAATGACAAAGAGCGGGGAGCTGGGCGGAGGGCGCAAGGAGAGGGGCGCACAGGGAGGAGAGGAGCTGCGAGTGGCGCCACAGCGCCTCCACCGCTCGCCGCACCTCCTCCGCGCACCTATACCCCGCGCCTTCCCTGTCGCCCCCCACTTCGCTCCTCACACTCGCCCCCGTTGCACCTCTCCCCTCCCCCACGTCCAGTCCCCGCCGCTCGTTCCGCGCATCAGCACTCCTGAGCCCGCCCCCACCAATCGGTTCCCCCCATCCGCCACAGTCGCCTCCGCGCATCCGCCCTTCCAGCCGTGCGCGCCTTCCACCTGCCACCAGCGCAGTGCGCTGCGTGCTGCGCGCTGCAGCGCCGCGACAAGACTGCCCGGCGCTGCTGCGCTGCTCCAGGGGCGACGTCGATGGAACGAGCGCGCGATGCTCGCAACGGCTACGATAGGCCTCGCTGCGGCGCGTGCAAAGTGGTCGAATGTTGTGGGCCTCGTTGCCGGAATTCAATGTACCTGGGGCGTGCCACTCCTCGTGCGGCTGGGCTCGTCGGGCTTTAAGACGCTAAGAAACGAACGAACGGTCGATCAGCAGCAAGCCTCCTGGCAGTAGATTCAGTGCTAAAGCTAGCGAAAGTAGAGGTGATGATTTCGTGAAATGACCGAGTAATCGACCTAGATGCGTGGATACGCGTTTCAGCTAGCGATGGCTTTTATCAGTGCGGGCGCGCACCGCACTCGACGCCTCCTACGCGAGACGGCAGTTCGCGGCGAGATTACCTCCCTCAAACTCAGCATTTCCAATGAGCTGCTCTATTCTTCGTGGTAGCATGTGGTGGATATGCAACCCTAATCTGCGTCCGTCACGCCAAGTCCGCACGTACCCTGGGTTCGATTTTCCTGGTTGATTGGCGATTACCAAACCGCATACCGAACCGCCTTAAGGCATCTTCCGCAACGCGCCGATTGTGCAGCGTGGGGGAAGCGTGCGAGCAGGTTCGCACGCCGCCTTCATCAATGCTCTCCACGTGAGAGTCGCCTCGCGTCGCAAGCATGGCCGCGGCGCTCCGCGCTGGGCGAATCAGCGCCGCCGATTTCCCGCTCGCCGCGGCCAGACTCGCAGCAGCGTGGAACGCGGCGGAAGACGCGCAGTCGATTGGCGAGGCGACTCGCAGCTCCCCCGCGGCGGCAGACGCGCGGCGGAGTGGACGAGCGGAGAGCGAAAAGGCAGCGTGGGCAGCGGCGCAAAGTGGAGGGGGTGGTTCCGCGATAGCGCGGAATGCGGCGGCAGACGCGGTGGGCGAACGGCAGGGAGTGGAGTGCGCTCGCTGTGAGGGGCGCGCGGAGGGCGTGATATGGCAGTGGGTTGCGGCGCGGGCGTCGTCTCTGGCAGTGGGAGGTGAGCGCGCCTCGAGTGAGCGAATGGTGGGGCGACATGAATGCATGAGACGCGCAGGAGCCCCTTGGCTTTGTGGCTCCTTGATGCCACGTCACATGCTCATGCTCATGCTCATGCTCATGCTCATGCTCGGTCACACCTCCCTGCTCCATCGCTCCTGCTACCCGTCCCCACAGACCCCCATTCCCCTTCTCTCCCCTTCCATTCCGTGTGTTTCGCTCTTTCGCCGAGCACACCTCGGGAGAGAGGATCATGGTCATCAACTTCCCTAAGCTCACCCTCCCTGCCCACTCCGTCCCTTTCCCCAGACGCATCCCTCCCTTTCAACCTCTCACGTGCCACTGCCATCGCATCTCCCCGCCTCACCCTGTCGTCTCATCCACCCTCCCTCCCTCCCTCCCTCCCTCCCTCCCTCCCTCCCTCCCTCCCTCCCTCCCTCCCTCCCTCCCTCCCTCCCACCCACCTACCGCCCTGTGCCAGGCGGCTACCTCACCACGCTCCACCCGCTGCTGCTGCACCGCACACGCACTCCCCACCACCACACCCAGCAGCACAGCCAGCAGCAGGGGTGCTGCTGCGATGGCGGCTGCAAGGAGGAAGCGAGAAGCCACGACGCGCTGCCTGCTGCGTGCACTGCTCACCACCACCCACCTCTTCTCTTCACTCTCCCGGTTGACCCGGTTGACCCGGTTGACTGGGTTGATGCGGTTGACTTGAGTGGCGAGGAGGCGCACGACCCTGCCACTCTGCACTGCTGCGCACATCCCCGCCACAACACAGCGCCGCCAGGAGCAGGTGCAGGAGCAGCAGTAGTTGCAGAGGCGTCAACCCCATTACAGTCACGGCTGCATGCACCCTTGCCAGCAACAGCACAGGCAGAACGGCACACAGCGGGACCAAGAGAACTGGACGCTGTGTTGAGAGATGAGAGCCGGGTGTCTGGCAAAGCAGCATGTGGAACGAGGAGTGTTCAGCATTCATGGGACGTGGCTTTGAGTGACGTGGCATCAAGTGACACGGTGGCATTGGTGCATTGCCACGTGGTGTTTGATGCTGTCTTCTCCGTGCCACAACTGCTGCTCCTGCCATGCTGCCCAGGTGTGCCACCCATGCCATGCTTCGCCATGCCATGCCATGCCATGCCATGCCATGCCATGCCATACTCTGCCCTCACGGCACCTCTCCACCATGGGCCCAGCAGGTGCAACCAAGTTGGCCTCTCTCGCATCTCAAACGCACCTCTGACTGCGCCCACTCTCCTTTTCCATGTGCCCCTCTGCTGCCCACTTCCTCTGCTGCCCACTTCCTCTGCTGCCCACTTCCTCTGCTGCCCACTTCCTCTGCTGCCCTCTTCCTCTGCTGCCCTCAGCTCCCTGTCCACTGTAAACCACATTCATCCCTTCCCACGCCCCAACCCCCGCCCCCTCTACCCCCCACCAGACGGCCGCCCCCTGCCCTGGCAGGACCTCTTTGCCTTCCTGCCTCGCCTCCCCGACCACCCCTTGCTGCCCTCACCCCTGCCCTCCGCCGCTCTTCCGCCCACTGCACATGACCCCTCTCTGGACACCTGGCACCTGCTCACGCCCCTGGTACGCCCCCACCCACAAGTTCCATCGCTCATGCTCTCACCACCAACCCGCACCTGCCATGACTTGCCGTGCCCCAAGCACCATGCATGGACCATTGGCTGTGGCCCGCACTCGAAGCTGTGCTGCACTGCATGCATGCCTTCCCTTCGCCTCTCCTCGCTCATTCACTCCTCATTGTTGGACGCACTGCGTTGCTCGCTGCCCATCTCCAAGGCTTTGATCTGCCACGTGATTGCCCTCACTGCACTTCCATTGCACTGTGCACTGTGGGCTGCCCTCCCCATGCTGCCCTCCCCATGCCACCCTCCCCATGCCACCCTCCCCATGCCACCTTCCCCATGCCACCCTCCCCATGCCACCCTCCCTATGCCACCCTCCCCATGCCACCCTCCCCATGCCACCCTCCCCATGCCACCCTCCCCATGCCACCCTCCCCATGCCACCCTCCCCATGCCACCCTCCCCATGCCACCCTCCCCATGCCACCCTCTCCGTGCTGCCAGGAGCATCCCTTCCTGGGCCGGCCCTGCATGGCCCTTCACCCCTGCAACACTCCCGCTGCCATGGCGCTCCTGCTGCACGCTGCTGCTACAGCTGATGCTGCTGCTGCTGCAGGCAGTGCTGCTTGTGATAGTGCTACTGCTACTGCTACTGCTACTGCAAATGCTACTGCTACTGCTCCTGCTACTGCTACTGCTACTGCAAATGCTACTGCTACTGCTCCTGCTACTGCTACTGCTACTGCTACTGCAAATGCTACTGCTACTGCTCCTGCTACTGCTAGGGGTGGTGCTGCTGGTGGTGCGGCCGCTGCAGCAAGTGGTGCAGATGGGGCTACCAGTGAGGCGAGTGCAAGGCCAGCAGCGGTCGGTGCACCTGTCGCCACCACCACTGCAGCATCACACCACCACTTTCTGGCACTCGAGCTCTACATGCTGAGCTGGCTCTCCCTGGTTGGCCGCATCGTTGGCATGCAAATGCCACCACGTGTGCTCACCCGAATGGCTGCACTGGCAGCAGCAGGCACAGGGTGACACCATCAATGGTGCCTCTCAGCATTGCCCACAGGACGCGCATGCAACCCACTGCTAGCACACGCGTGAAGCACATCCAACGAGCCAAGGCCCAGGGAGCACCGCTGTATGCATGCACGGAGCATGACGTCAGGCAACACATAGTGGTACCGCTGTGGACGGGGACAAGCAGGCAGACGTGTGTGGGTGCAAGTTGGGCACAGGGGTGGGCATGGCATGTCATGCCTCAACGAGCACTATGCACTGCCCATGCACTGCCCATGCACTGCCCATGCACTGCCCATGCACTGCCCATGCACTGCTTCTGACAACTGCCTGCCCGACTTCTGGTTCACCTTCCTGCTGTCGCATGTCGTGTAGTGCTCAGGGCTCTCGTTAGCAGACTAATTTAGTCTGCTGGTCTAGGTTTCAGGCGCGAAATGTATCGTTCATATGCTGTGGCAGACTTTAGCTTATGGGCCATATGAGAGCCAAGACAAATGCTATAACGTCATATGTTTTTTTCAGGAAACTTATAGCAATTCATCTGATCCAGCAGAAATCGCGTATTGTTTCGTCTTAATGAGACAAAATGGCCCAGTTGGCCAGCGGAGCAGCGAGGTGTTGCATGTGAAGGCACGCGTAATGATTTTTGCGTGAGGGCACAGGGGTGAATTTCGGATTCTTCCTGCCAGCGCATTCTGCATCTGACTCAGTTGCTGCCACGCATCTGTCGGGTAGCTGTTGTCGGCGCCGCTGCCAGGCTGTTGCCCCTCACCTCGCTGGCAGAGTGCAAGGACAGTCGGTGCACATCAAAACAAAGCATGCACACACCTTCGTGAAACCCTCGTGAGAGAGGCGCGGCGCGGTTCGTTAGGTGATGGTCCCTTCCCTTCCTTTCTTCTCCAAGCCTTTCTTTGACAACCTGCCTTTACCTTTCAATCTTTGACGCCTAGCCCGAAGCATACCTATCGTCCCGTAGCTTGTTCCCGCGTACCGTCTAGAATTCCTTTCTTGCTACTGCCTCATGTGAGGTGATACACCACCTCACACCATGCTATATGGCGCCCTCGAGTCAACCGACAGCGCTAGGCGTGATCCACCCGGGGTACCTGACGAGCCACGGGTTTCTGCGTTAGATTTCCTAACCCGTAAAGCTCCGGCAGCAATTCCTGTGACCACCACTGCCGCAGTCGAGACGCCTCCGCCTGTAATTCCTTCCCCCAACGTCATCACATCCTGCAACGACGAGCCGCTTATCCCCTCGCAATCTACGTCAGACGCTACTGAGACTGCGACCCAGCCTAACCCGGCTGAAGCTGAGTCCTCGCCGCCGCCCGTTTCGGCATCTGTGGCCACAACTCTACCGGCGATTTCTGTTTCTCGCATTAGAGCAGGGACCGGCAAATACAAACAGCGAATTCTGAGCTTTGCCCGTCCCACTGCAGGTGTCCCGCCAGCAACCGTCCCCCGCTTTAGCACAACTCGCCCGGGCCCGTCACAACCCGTCGCCGCCAACGACGACGACAAGTATCCGCGCGCCTTGACCGTCGAGCAATGGCAGCAGAAGGCTAACGAGAAATGGCTAAAGCACTTCCCGTGGCTCATCATCTCGGAGACTTCATGGGGTCAACCCTGCATGAGGTGTTCAATCTGCATGGTGCACGGGGATCCCAGCTACCAGTACGGCCGCGATGGAGAGGGTGGGCTGGACATTCAACGACAGACGATGCGGAAACATCAGCATTCCATCAAGCATGAGGCGTCAGTGGACCGCCAACAGCCACGTGACGGCAAGAATGCTGCTCAGAAGTCGATTGTCGACTTCGAGAACGGTGACGGGGAAGCCAAGCGTTTGACAAAACTCCTGGCAACAGTTATTTTTATTTGCAGAAGCGACTCACCCATTGTGCTGTTTGTGACCCTGGACCAGTTCATGGCAGAGATGGGCACGCCCGACATGCCCCTGAAGGATTCCGGCACCTACTACAGCGAAGTGTTTTTTTTTTTTGCGGGTTTAGGGTTTAGTTGAAAACCACGGTACTAATTACCTTGTCTCTGGTCGTTACAGGTACGGATTTGCGCAGTTGGTTGAGACGCTTGTCATCTACCTCCATGCTCAACAGATGAAGCACATCCGAGAGAGTCCTTACCTGGGCATTCAATTGGACGAGAGCACGGACCGTCGGCGCGGGAAGCACCTGATAGTCTACTTGTCGTTCCTCCGCAGCAACACTCCCGTCACTGAATTTTTCGCGCACCCAACAGTTGAGCAGTGCGATGCTGGTTCCCTGCAGGCAGTCCTTCTAACCCACCTGGAGTCTACCGGCCTCGACCTTGAGCGCATCAGTGGCATCAGCACTGATGGTGCAAGCGTCGTGGTCGGTTCTCAGACGGGCCTGGTGGCACGCCTTCGTGGGCGGATTCCACACCTCGCCGGATTCCACTGCATCGCGCACATGTTTGTAACCCTGTGATGTTATGCTTACCTTTTAATCGTTGCATATGTATCTAACTTGTTGCTTTTCCGTGTTGTGTCAGGGAAGCTTTGGCCGCAAAGGATGCAGCAGAGGCCTACCCCGACCTTGACATCGTCGACCATGTCGTCCGTTCCTTAGCGGAGCTCCTTGGACGGTCGGGCAACTTCCACCTACGCTTCAAAGAGCTGCAGGAGGTGCTGCGTGAAACTAACCTGGAGTTGCAGGGCATCCACAGCGTCAGGTGGCTTTCACGTGGTCTGGCGGTGCAGCGACTGGCTAACAACCTTTCAGCTGCTGTCATACTGTTGTACGAGAATGACCCGAAGGCGTACCTCCTTGTAACCAGTTTGAAATTCCATTTCATGCTGTTTTTCTTGGCTGATGTGTTGAAGGAACTCAACGCACTGAACCTCAAGTTCCAGCGACGGCAGGTACGCTGTTATGCCTCTTGCTATTAACTGTTTTTAGCGTAAATGAATCGTGTTAATGAGATATTTACCCGTGCATGCCTTTCCACCGCCTCTCATGTGTGTGTGGCAGGTCTGTCAGAATGTCATTGTTCTCTAGCCTGCAGTGGGGTACTCTATAGCGAGTACAACCCCTTAGGGTTTCCTATATGTATCCTGCTGCTTTCTAGTGAACCCCCTCTTCTTCTTTTGCCTAAACTTCTCTTGCCTAGCTAGGACTTACCTAGCTATGGCTCCTAACTCTACCTACTATTTTCACATGCTATCAGAGCAGGTCGATCCCCTTGGGTCGATCCTGTGGGTGGGCTCACCACCTCACTGCTTCCGCTGCTACTGCCACTCTCTGTGTCGCACGCCCCGTGGCGTGCGACGGATTTTTCATCCCGCCGCGCGCTCGGAGCGTGCGGCGGTTTTCTGCCCGCCGTGCGCCCCGAGGCGCGCGGCGGTTTTCTGCCCGCCGTGCGCCCCGAGGCGCGCGGCGGTTGTCTGCCCGCCGTGCGCCCCGAGGCGCGCGGCGGGTTTCTGCCCCGTCACTCCGCGCGTCGCTCCCGGGAGGCGCTGCGACGGGCGACGGGGACCCGCGCGTCGCCCCCCGTCGCCCGTCGTGGCCTGCGCGCGGCTCGTACAGCCTGCGCGCGGCCCGTACGGGCTGCGCCAGGCCCGCGCGCGGCCCGTACGGGCTGCGCCAGGCCCGCGCGCGGCTCGGGCCGCCTGCGCGCGGTTTGGGCGGCTGTGCCAGGCCCGTGGGCGGCCCGTTCTTCGCTGCCCCTGCGCTGCCCGCTGTCCCCCGTGCTTCTGATGGCGCCCCACCCCTGCTGCTGCCCGTTCTCCTGAATTAGGGTTTGGGGGTGGGGGGTCTAGGGGTGCAGCTTCTGTGTGCCGTCCCCTGCTCCTCCTCCTCCTCCGTCTCCCAGTGCTGCAGCTGCCGCTGAGGGGGGTGGACCTGTTGGAGCCGTCGGAGTGGTACTAAGGGGGGTGAAGGGGGAGTGGAGCTAGGGGTGAAGCAGGGGGTGTGTGTCAGGGGGAGTGGGACTATTTGGGGAGGTTGAACTGAGGTTGCCGTCGTGTCGCCAGCAGCACCTGTAGTCCGGGGAGTTGCTCCGGTAGCCCAGTCGCAGCCAGCTGTGCCAGTCGCCCGTGGGTCCGTTGCTCGTCTGCCGCTACTTTTAGCCGCGGAGCCAGTTACTCCAGTAGTCCGGAGCGTTGTTCCGGTAGCCGCTGTGCCAGTGTGACTCCTGTTGCCCGTGTGTCTGCAGCTTCAGCCGTCGCCTCCTATCTCCTCTCCTCTCTCTCGCCTCCTCCTCCTCACTTGCCCTCTGCGATAGCCTCTAGCTTTGCTCATAATTGTGAACTTTAAACTATTGCTTCTTGTACTTGTGCTGAGAATGTGTGGTGACATTGTGATCCACCCTGAGCTTGTTCTGCTTTGCTTGCTCTGCTGATTACACCCCACTTTGGCTATGGGGGTGTGTCAGAATGTCATTGTTCTCTAGCCTGCAGTGGGGTACTCTATAGCGAGTACAACCCCTTAGGGTTTCCTATATGTATCCTGCTGCTTTCTAGTGAACCCCCTCTTCTTCTTTTGCCTAAACTTCTCTTGCCTAGCTAGGACTTACCTAGCTATGGCTCCTAACTCTACCTACTATTTTCACAAGGTCGACGTGACACACGTGCTGCAGATAGTGGACAACACTAGGCTCACCCTCCGCAGCCGTTACCTGAGTGACGCGGACGACTTCGGAGATGGGAGCAACGAGCTGAGCGCCTTCTTGTCGAAGCATGCCTCGTCGGACAAAAGGGAGGTGAAGGTGACAGGCACCGACTCGACTGGCGCCCCGACTACTCATGAGTACACCCTCCATGAACAGAAAATCAAGGGCCAGACATCTGGCCCGGGCCTGGACAACTGCATCACACTGGCGAAGGGGTATGTGAAGGAGCTGTTGAAGCGACTGGAGACCCGGATGAAGGATCTGGGCTCTCTCGACGGCGCCAAGCTGTTCATGCCCCGAAATCTCACTCGAAGCGGCAGCGTCGGTTTTTGCAGTGGCTAGAGTCTCTCCGCAATCTGTTTGAGCGGAAACCGTTCGGCCCTGACACCCTGCCTGGTACGTCTTCGATTTCGATTGTGCTTGATTGAGTTGTCTAGGGTGTTTGTGTCACCGTATGCTTCGTTGGTTGTATGAGCTTGTGTACTTTAGTACAACAGCCCGTATTCTCATTAAAAAGGTTTCTGATTCACACCCCGCCACCAGGAATCAACTGGACGAGAGCACAGAAGGAGATCAGCAGCTTCACCACGATCATGTCGACCCATCACCGCGAGCTGAGCTTCCAGGACGGCCTGAAGCAGATGCTCAGCTCGCCCGGATGGTGCACGGCCTACCCCAACCTGGTCCGCCTTTGGGTGGCGGTCGCAGTGCTGCCCCTGAGCACCGTGGAGTGCGAGCGGGGCTTCTCCCGCCAGAACGTCATCAAGCGCTGGCTACGCGGCAATCTCAACGACGCGAAGCTTGGCGACCTGATGACCATCTCCATGCTGCAGTACGAACCTGACTGGCCCGCCCTTGTAGAGCTGTGGAGAGGTGCGAAGAAGCGACGCCCAGCCAAGGATGTGGTGATGGTGCATGCGCAAAGGCCTGTGAAGCGCACGAGGAAGACCCTTGCGATGCTGGCCGCGAAGCAGGCGGCAGCAACAGCAGAGGCTGCTGCTCGTGAAGCAGCAGCTGCAGAAGAAGCAGCCAGGCTAGAAGAGGAGTTAGGCCCCTGGCAGAGACGGGCTGACCACGGCAAAGAACACATTGCTTCAGATTCAGAGCTAGAGGGGGACGACGAGGAAGATTATTCTCATGATAGCGACAGTGACTCCTATTTCATTATGAATGTATGGTTATCTGTAGTAATAGAGTATAGTATGTGTGTAGACCATATAGTTAAATAAACGTCTGATTTCGTGTAACTCCGTCTGAGCCGGCATACTAACTTTTAAAATCCGTCTGAGGCAAAGACCACCAGGAATCCTCCATATGAGGGCCAGACATTTTTTTTTTTTTTTTTAAGGAAAACGTTAGACGGGCCTAAAAGTTAGCAAGAGCCCTGGTAGTGCTGTATTGCATATATCCAAGCTTTGGTGCCACACAAACCAGGTGATCTATGTGCCATGTGGTGGGACAGGGTGGGATGAGGTGACTGGATGGATCTTTGGGGGGTCAAGGATTAGGAGTGGATGGAAAATCCAAATTGGATGGAAAATCCAAAAACTCTTCTTAGTGCGGGGGATGAGGGCAGTCATGAGCGCCATGCAACCATTGTGGACTGGACGTGCACTACTTCTAACAGCAATGCGGTACCATTCCATGTGCTGTATATCTTGAGCAGGCCCCTAGATTCGCTTTGAGGCACTCTGATCGATCAGTGTACACCCCTCATGGAACTCTGTCTGTCAGAGGTGCCTAAAAAATTTACCGTAGTTTGAAAATTCAGACAAGCACAAATTTTTTTGTTTGAATTGTTAGAGATACCTTCAAATTTTAGCAGTTTCGTAAAAGCATAAATATAATAGCATTGAAGGTTACTACAGCATACCAATGCAACTGTGCGGCCAGAAATGGGGCACTCCGATTGGTTATATTTTTTTATGTTAGGAACACTGAGCAGTCAGGATCGAGGTGTCAGCATCAGACAATGGCCTCGTGCAAGTGCCAAGTGTGGCAAGCTCACAATCAGCTGACCTGGCAGCAGGCACGGTGTCGCTCGGCTCGGCACTCAGCAGACCTGGCAGCAGGCACGGTATCGCTCGGCTCGGCACTTTTCTGTGCTGGGCGCGCTGGCAGCAGCAAGAGTTTTCAACAGTTTACACCAGGGCTAAAGTTAGGCTTTTCGCCAACTCGGACGTTTTGGGTGTCAGAATGTCATTGTTCTCTAGCCTGCAGTGGGGTACTCTATAGCGAGTACAACCCCTTAGGGTTTCCTATATGTATCCTGCTGCTTTCTAGTGAACCCCCTCTTCTTCCTTTGCCTAAACTTCTCTTGCCTAGCTAGGACTTACCTAGCTATGGCTTCTAACTCTACCTACTATTTTCACATGCTATCAGAGCAGGTCGATCCCCTTGGGTCTATCCTGTGGGTGGGCTCACCACCTCACTGCTTCCGCTGCTACTGCTACTCTCTGTGTCGCACGCCCCGTGGCGTGCGACGGATTTTTTATCCCGCCGCGCGCTCGGAGCGTGCGGCGGTTTTCTGCCCGCCGTGCGCCCCGAGGCGCGCGGCGGTTTTCTGCCCGCCGTGCGCCCCGAGGCGCGCGGCGGTTGTCTGCCCGCCGTGCGCCCCGAGGCGCGCGGCGGGTTTTTGCCCTGTCACTCCGCGTGTCGCTCCCGGGAGGCGCTGCGACGGGCGACGGGGACCCGCGCGTCGCCCCCCGTCGCCCGTCGTGGCCTGCGCGCGGCTCGTACAGCCTGCGCGCGGCCCGTACGGGCTGCGCCAGGCCCGCGCGCGGCCCGTACGGGCTGCGCCAGGCCCGCGCGCGGCTCGGGCCGCCTGCGCGCGGTTCGGGCGGCTGTGCCAGGCCCGTGGGCGGCCCGTTCTTCGCTGCCCCTGCGCTGCCCGCTGTCCCCCGTGCTTCTGATGGCGCCCCACCCCTGCTGCTGCCCGTTCTCCTGAATTAGGGTTTGGGGGTGGGGGGTCTGGGGGTGCAGCTTCTGTGTGCCGTCCCCTGCTCCTCCTCCTCCTCCGTCTCCCAGTGCTGCAGCTGCCGCTGAGGGGGGTGGACCTGTTGGAGCCGTCGGAGTGGTACTAAGGGGGGTGAAGGGGGAGTGGAGCTAGGGGTGAAGCAGGGGGTGTGTGTCAGGGGGAGTGGGACTATTTGGGGAGGTTGAACTGAGGTTGCCGTCGTGTCGCCAGCAGCACCTGTAGTCCGGGGAGTTGCTCCGGTAGCCCAGTCGCAGCCAGCTGTGCCAGTCGCCCGTGGGTCCGTTGCTCGTCTGCCGCTACTTTTAGCCGCGGAGCCAGTTACTCCAGTAGTCCGGAGCGTTGTTCCGGTAGCCGCTGTGCCAGTGTGACTCCTGTTGCCCGTGTGTCTGCAGCTTCAGCCGTCGCCTCCTATCTCCTCTCCTCTCACTCTCGCCTCCTCCTCCTCACTTGCCCTCTGCGATAGCCTCTAGCTTTGCTCATAATTGTGAACTTTAAACTATTGCTTCTTGTACTTGTGCTGAGAATGTGTGGTGACATTGTGATCCACCCTGAGCTTGTTCTGCTTTGCTTGCTCTGCTGATTACACCCCACTTTGGCTATGGGGGTGTGTCAGAATGTCATTGTTCTCTAGCCTGCAGTGGGGTACTCTATAGCGAGTACAACCCCTTAGGGTTTCCTATATGTATCCTGCTGCTTTCTAGTGAACCCCCTCTTCTTCCTTTGCCTAAACTTCTCTTGCCTAGCTAGGACTTACCTAGCTATGGCTCCTAACTCTACCTACTATTTTCACATTGGGCTCCCTTCGAAAAATGCCCTGAAAACACAGGGCCAGCCAAAAAACCGCTCGGAAAAGCAGGGTTGGCCTAAAATTTCCTCGTTTACGTAATTCGATAGTTCCGCGGCAATTATAGTTCCGTTTTCTAAATGTGATGTTGAAACTGTGTGTTGGTGCACTTGTGCTGCTTTCATGTGGACCTCTGCTCACAGAGAGCAGAAGTGTACAAATGCCTCTGAATTTGACTAAGGAACAGAGAGGCGGGAGGGAAGCATTCACAAGTCCAGGAAGCGGGGAGGGGGCGAGGTTGGGGGTGGTTAGAGCCTTAGAAAAAGTTCCGAGTCCTTTGAAGAACTACTCGAATTCATCAGAGTCGGTCCTGGAAGTGCTCGGATTCAGTCAGGGCTGGCAGAAAAACTCCCCTATAAAAATCCGAGTTGGGCTGAAAAATACCTTGGATTTTCAGTCAAGAACGAGCATTTACCCTGATAGCCCGAGCCCTGGTTTACACCGTAAGTGCGCGGTTTGGCAAGGGGAAATGATGTGCGGTTCTGCTGAAGTACGAGATGTGAAGAAATGAGGAATGGATGAACTAGCACAAGGTTGGGTACAAGTAGGAAACCCTAGGAAACTGTACCCCATAGTGTCTACCCCACTATAGCCTAGACAAGCTATATGATATGAGTTTGACACACCCCCATAGGCAAAGTGGGGGAGAACAAGAGGTCACAAGACCAGTCAAGCAAAGCAAAGCAAGCTCAGGGTGGATCACAACGTCACCACACAATCCGAGCACAAGAGCAAGGCCAAAAGGCCAGTTCACATGCAAGATCATATATAAAGGTAAACAAGCAAGTGCAGGTATAGAAAGATCACAGTACAAGCAAGGTCAAGAAGTGAGCAAGTGAGGCCAAGTAGGCACAAGAACTAGCATCGTACAGAAGCGCTGATGATCACAAGGCGGAAGTGCCTTGGTAAAGATATCAGCAGTGTTGGCCTCAGAGGCCACGTAAGCAAGGCGCAGCTGACCACGCTGCTGCAGCTCACGAGCAAGGAAGTAGCGAAGAGCAATGTGCTTCGTTCTGTGCTCCAGTCTGTGCTCTCGACACAAGGCCAGCATGGCCTTGTTGTCTACGTACAGAACTGGAGGAGAACGAGGCGGCTCTCCTAGGTCAGTCAGCAGGTAGGTGAGCCAGCGTAGCTCCTGTGCAGCCATGGCCCCCGCGTAGATCTCAGCCTCACAGCTGGAGCCAAGAACAGAAGACGAGCGGGTAGACCGCCACGAAACAGAGCCGGAACCAAGGCTGAAGGTGTAACCCTGTGACGACCGCTGCGTAGCCTGGTCGTCAGCCCAAGACCTGTGAGGACCACTCGACGTCGCCCTCCAAGCCCTAGCCCCATCCCTGACGTACCGCACAAGTAGCGCAACACCCTCTTCGCTGCAGCCATGTGCTCTGGTCGGTGTCTCACAGGAGCAACATAGCGTGCCAAGATGCTAGGAGGGTATGCAAGGTCAGGTCGTGTGCAGGTCATCAGGTACATGAGGCAGCCAACAAGCTCTGGGGACGGGCCACTCGGCTCTACGGACTCATCCGAAGGCAGAGCTGAGAGCGAGTGGCGAGTAGACAGAGGAGTGGCCTGAGGCGAGGAGTACGTGAAGTCGAAGCGCTGAAGGACCTGCTGCACCATGTGTGACTGAGTCAGGGTAATGGTGCGCTGTGTTCTGTCCCGGGTGATCTGCAAGCCAAGGTAGCTGCGCAGTTCACCCAGGTCTGTGCACGTGTGTCTCTTCTGCAGCTCGGACTTCACGTGGGCGAGTCCAGCAGTGTCAGCAGTGGCAAAGACCAAGTCGTCGACGTACACGAGGATGTAGAACGGCGGCAAAGAGGTGTCGGTGCGCAGAAACAGCGACGGGTCGGCAGTAGAAGGAGCAAACCCAAGAGCCGCAAGTGTAGTCCTCAGTGTGTCGTGCCAGTCACGGGGCGCCTGGCGGAGACCGTAGACTGCCCGCCGGAGGCTCCACTGGGTACCAGGGGGAAACGACCCAGTGAAGCCAGGTGGGCGGCGCAGCCAGATCTCCTCGTGCAGGCTGCCCTGCAGGAAAGCTGTGCTGAAGTCAAGAGAGTGAAGCTCGTAGTCGCGCTGAGCGGCTATGTGCAGCAGCACCCAAAGAGTGGTCATCTTCGGGGTGGGAGAGAAGGTCTGAAAGTAGTCAACTCCCTGCCGCTGACTGAAGCCTCGAGCCACGTAACGCGCCTTGAAGACAGGCGGAGAACCCGGCGGCCGCTTCACCCTGAAGATCCACATGCCACTGACGATGTTCGCCCCAGGTGGGGGAACCTCGTCGACGTAGGTGCCTGTGGACTTCCAGGAAGCCATCTCTGCGTCCATGGCTGACTGCCACTGAGAGGAGTAAGGACCCTCGATCGCCTCAGCGTACGATCGAGGAGTCGGGATGTCTGGTGCATCCGGGTCTCCCTCAGGGGCAATCAGCGTGGACACGAGATGAGGCAAAGCAGCAGCAAAACACTGGAACTCCTCCTGCCTGTCCTCAAGGACGTCCGTGCTAAGAGCACACTCACCCCCGACGGACGGAGGACAGACAGACTCAGACTCAGCAACAAGACTAGCAGCGTAGTCTAGACGACAGCGAGCAGCAAAGTCGACAAGCTCAGCAACTAGGGCCGACGCAGCAGTGGACTCAAAGGAAGGGTCAGTGACAACAGTGGCCAGGAGACGCGTGACAGTAGGACTGGCAGCACGAAGAGAGTCAGACTCCGGGTCAGCAAGAACAGGAAGAGAGGACTCTGGAGGAGACGGCAACGGGACACGCAGAGGAGCAGTGGAAGGACGCAGTGCCATCTGGTGTGTGCCTGGGACCGCAGGAGGACGCGGACGCGGAGCACGACGACTAGTGCGAGCAGCACGAACAGGCGACGCAGGACGAGACGCAGGCTCACGACGCTCAGCAAGACCTCCAGTAGGACCAGTGTAGGGAGAAGGAGCAGGTAGGGGGGAGGCGGGCTGTAACTGTGACCGCGACTAGACAGGCTGTGGACACTCTAAGGAAGGAGCAGGACCAGTAGAGGGCGGGAGACCAAGAACCTGCTCCAGGAGCGGAACGAAGTACGGCCTCGGCCGCGCAGCGCCTCCAGAACCAGCAGGGACAGCACCAGTACCCCCAGCGGCAGCACCAGCGCCAGCAGCACCTCCAGCAGCACGGCTCCAGTACCGCCAGTACGAGCACCCCCGGGACCAGCAGCAACAGTAGTACCTCCAGCTCCAGCAGCACGGCTCCAGCGCCGGGCAAACCACTCGCGCAGCTCCTGCAGAGAGAGTGGCTCCCGCCTCGACGAAGCACCGCGAGAGGCCACACGAGCAGACCCAGCACCCCCAGGCTCCGCACCCCCAGGCTCAGCACCCCTAGGCTCAGCACCCCTAGGCTCCGCACCCCCAGGCTCAGCACCCCCAGACTCAGCACCCCCAGGCTCAGCACCCCCAGACTCAGCACCCCAAGGCTCCGCACCCTCAGGCTCAGCACCTCCAGACCCGGCACCCGCAGGCTCAGCACCTCTAGCAGCATTAGAGTCAACAGCTACCTCGACAGGCTCGACTGCGTCTACCTGGGACACACCTGACAAGGTGGGACCCTGAGGGGGGAGGGGGTCTACCGGGGGAGGACCTGGCGCAAGGAAGAGCGGCGGCGGGGGGAAGGGGCGCAGTGCGGTAGGGGAAGAGACGGTAGTAAGGCACCGACTCGTCAAAGGTGACGTCCTGGGAGGACAGAACACGGCGCGAGGTGGGGTGGTAAAACTGCCACCCAGGCGCGTTAGGGGGGAAGCCAAGGAAGACGCAGGGAACAGCACGGGGGGACAGCTTGTCCGCAGACAAGTCGCGAACAAACGCCCGAGATCCCCAGACCCGAAACGCAGACGCATCGCCAACCTTTCCCGTCCACCGCAAGGTGGGGGAGGTCTCTGGCAAGGAGACCCGGGGCTGGAGGTTGAGCTGATGCGCTGCGTACTGAACCGCAAACGGCCACAGAAAATGGGGGGCAGCCGCATGGATCATGGACGTACGAGCGACGTCCATGACCATGCCAATGCGGCGCTCAGCAATCCCATTTTGCTGTGGAGAGGCCGGAAGCGTGAAGGTCTGGCGGATGCCCTGTGCGCGACAGAAGGCTCCCAGACGGGCAGAGGAAAACTCCCCGCCTCTGTCAGAGTGCAGACGCAGAACAGGAAAGTCCGAGCCGAAACTCTCTCTGAGCTGGAGACGAGCTGCGCGGATCCAGTCGATCAACACCTCAGTGACGTCGCCCTTGCTGCGCAAGGGGAAGACTGTGGTGTAACGCGAGTAGTCGTCAACCACCAACAGGAAGTAACGCTCGTGCCCCTGGCCACGGACGCGGGCGGGGCCCCACACGTCCATGTGAAGAGTCTGCAGCGGAGCCTATGTCGGAGGAAACTCGGAGGAGTGAGGGGCGGCGCGCTGTCGCCCCTCGACGCAGGGGACGCAGGTAGGGGTAGGCCCCGGAGGTAGGGGAGGGAGAGACCGGGGGAGACCAGAGACAAGGACACGGGAGGCCATGCCTCGGAGACGAGGCAGGGAGGGGTGACCAAGGCGGTGGTGCCAGAGGAGAGTCTGGTGGGACAGGAGACGACACGAGCAGGGAGCAGACTCAGGACCAGACCTGGACGCTGCAGCAAACACCTGACTCGACGCAGCTACCTGACCAGACTCAGCAGCCGGAGGAGACTCAGTAGTAAGTGTGTACAGGCTCGACCCCGGCCGACGGGTGAACGTGGCCAAGTGTCGGCCTGTCGGAGCACACGTGCAGTGGGTCACTCGCTGACTCGCAGGAGTGAACTGGTCAACCCCCCTATCCTGTAGGTCAGCTCCACTCACCAAGTTCGTAGAGAACAAGGGGAGGTAGAGACCGGACAGGGTGCCAGAGGGGGCTGCCGGGCACGGTAAGACAGTGGAGAAGCTAGCAAGGACAGGACCCCCTGAGGGGTCCGCCAGGGAGACTGCAACCGGCCGACTAAGCGGCGTAAGCGTGGTGCGGTCTCGAAAGAAGGAGCGGGAAGCACCCGAGTCAAGGGTGAAGGTGTGTAAGGCCTGGGCCGACGTAGTACCTGAGAGAGCAGACTCACCAGCACCTGGGGCAGCAGACGCACTAGCACCAAGAGCAGCAGCCTCACCAGCACCTAGAGCAGCAGCCTCAATGCCCGGGTCAGGCGGAACACAAAGGTAACAGTCACCCTCATCACTAGTAGGCAATGCATACATGGCAGTGAGGATATCATCATAGCCAAGAGTATAGATATCTACCCGCAGCCTAAGCAGCTCCACCCAGTCAGGGAGCTCAGCCGTGTCGCCAAACTCCGTACGCCAAGCGTCGCTCAGACGGGCGAAGCAGCGGGACTCTGTGTGACCACGCGTCCCGCAAGGCTGACCAGTCCGAACACCCGTGCTAATAACGTACGGGCAGCGAGCACTACTCAGCGACCCTCTACCCTGAGCGTACCACTCACGAAGCTGTTGGGGGGTGAGGGACTGACGCGGGCGACGCTGCAGCTGCACCTGGCCACTACAAGCAGCTGTGGAACTACTCACTCCAGGACGACTCCCACTACGGCCACCCCGACAACCCCAACTAGCGTACCACTCACGAAGCTGTTGGGGGGTGAGGGACTCACGCGGGCGACGCTGGAGCTGCATCTGGCCACGCCAGGAGCAGCAGTAGCAGTAGAAAGAGCAGTAGCAGCAAGAGCAGCAGTAACAGCAGTACGGGAAGGGCAGTGCTCACCAGTGGCGAGAAGGGCAGGCGTACGACGGCGGCAACGGCGAGGCCGCTACCACTGTAGGGCGAGAGCTCCGCGGCAGCTGCAGGGGTGGCTGCTCCAGGGGCGGCTGCTGTAGGAGCGGCTGCTCCAGGGGCGGCTGCTGCAGGGGCGGGTGCTCCAGGGGCGGCTGCTGCAGGGATGGCTGCTCCAGGGGCGGCTGCTGCAGGGGCGGCTGCTGCAGTGGCGGCTGCTCCAGGGGCGGCTGCTGCAGTGGTGGCTGCTCCAGGGGCGGCTGCTGCAGGGGCGGGTGCTCCAGGGGCGGCTGCTGCAGGGGCGGGTGCTCCAGGGGCGGCTGCTCCAGGGGCGGCTGCTGCAGTGGCGGCTGCTCCAGGGGCGGCTCGGCTGCTGGGCGACTCGGCGGCTCGGCTGCTGGGCGGCTCGGCGGTCCGGCTGCTCGCTAGGGGCGGCGACGGGGCCGGGTAGGGGCGGTGACAGGGCAGCTAGGGGCGGCGACTGGGCCGCGTAGGGAGGGGAGCGGCGACGGGGCCGCTAGGGGCGGCGACGGGGCCGCGTAGGGGCGGCGACGAGGCCGCGTAGAGGGGGAGGAGGCGACGGGGCCGCTAGGGGCGGCGACGGGGCCGCGTAGGGGCGGCGACGGGGCCGCTAGGGGCGGCGACGGGGCCGCGTAGAGGGGGAGGAGGCGACGGGGCCGCTAGGGGCGGCGACGGGGCCGCGTAGGGGCGGCGACGGGGCCGCTAGGGGCGGCGACGGGGCCGCGTAGAGGGGGAGGAGGCGACGGGGCCGCTAGGGGCGGCTACGGGGCCGCGTAGGGGCGGCGACGGGGCCGCTAGGGGCGGCGACGGGGCCGCGTAGGGGCGGCGACGGGGCCGCGTAGGGAGGGGAGCGGCGACGGGGCCGCTAGGGGCGGCGACGGGGCCGCGTAGGGGCGGCGACGGGGCCGCGTAGGGGCGGCGACGGGGCCGCGTAGGGAGGGGAGCGGCGACGGGGCCGCTAGGGGCGGCGACGGGGCCGCGTAGGGGCGGCGACGGGGCCGCTAGGGGCGGCGACGGGGCCGCGTAGGGGCGGCGACGGGGCCGCGTAGGGAGAGAGGCGGCGACGGGGCCGCTAGGGGCGGCGACGGGGCCGCTAGGGGCGGCGACGAGGCCGCGTAGGGGCGGCGACTGGGCCGCTAGGGGCCGCGAGGGGCCTGGAAGGGCGGCGACGGGGCCGCTAGGGGCGGCGACGGGGCCGCTAAGGGTGGCGCGAGGGGCCGTGAGAGGGGCCTCTAAGAGAGCTCGACAGAAGGGCGGCCCACAAGGCGCGCCTCGGGCAGGAGCGACTGGCGCTCCGGTCAGAAAAAAAAAAGTTTCAGTGGTGGGCCCAAGAAAGCGTTCCCACTAGGGAACCTGCTCTATACCATGTGAAGAAATGAGGAATGGATGAACTAGCACAAGGTTGGGTACAAGTAGGAAACCCTAGGAAACTGTACCCCATAGTGTCTACACCACTATAGCCTAGACAAGCTATATGATATGAGTTTGACACGAGACTTATATGTGACAAGGCTTTCGTTTGTACCAATTCGCTTTTCGCCATGTGCGATTTGCTAAAATCGTTTTGGCCATGTGCGATTGCCTATCTAGTTTCACAATTTAAGGGTTATTATAAGCCCCCAATAAATTCGACACCCGTGCTAGCATCGAAGAAGTAGTGTATTCTGGTGCCCCTGCTCGAGCAGTTTTCTCCGGATGGAATCGTTAGTGCTGGCCCGTACACACGTGGGTGTATCGAGAGGAAATTTCTAGGAAGTTTCTGTCCGATAACCTTTCATTCAGGCTGGTGAAAACTTTTGTATTACCGTTTTCAGAGTGCATCCCCGATACAAGTCTGAGGCTTAGCCTACACAAATATAATTAGGCTAAAAATTCAGACAACTCATAAATAAAACCTTTGGAAAATCAGACAAGGTACATAAAAAAAATCCTTAGACTTCAGACTAGGTACACCAAAAAAGTCTGAACGGACTCTGAACCAGACTACAAAGTCTGATATCTAGGGCCCTGATCTTGAGTTTTGACTTGACCCGAAATTCTCATCTACAACTTGCTGCTCATGTGACTGGTTCCGACTTCCACAGGGTGATTACTTTGCCGGACGGGGGCCGCATTGTGAAATTACAATCAATGTAATTCACATCAACCTCCCAAAGCATCATGGACATGCACTGCACTGCGGCACGACATACAGGCCCCAAAGCACCTACCTACTCTCAGCTCAGCAGGAGCTGCATTGCATCCTACCCGTCCCCAGCAGCAGCAGTAGCAGCAGCAGCGGCCGCAGTTGTTGTCCCCTCCTCTGTGTGTGCGCCACCTTCATCTGCTCGCCCCTCACCTGCCAAAGCCCCTCCCTCTGCCTTAGTAACACCCACATCACCACCTGCCGCATCACCACCTGCCTGGCCCGCATCTGCCTCCTCCCCTCCCACAACCTTACCACCGCTGCCGCCTGAAGAACCCCCCTGCGAGGCATCGTATGGCAGCGCCTCGTACTCGCCTGCTGCTTCGTTAAAGCGGTACCTGCAGCAGCCATGGGGGAGCGGCATGTCAGCACAAGTGCACGCACGTCTCATTGCTGCACTTCACACAGGACGCTTGGGCTCACACAGGCGGCTTGGGCTCAAACAGGCGACTTGGCCTCACACAGGCGGCTTGGACATACACAGGCGGCTTGGGCTCACACATGCAGCTTGGGCTCACACATGCAGCTTGGGCTCACACAGGCGGCTTGGGCTCACACAGGCGGCTTGGACTCACACAGGCGGCTTGGGCTCACATAGGCGGCTTGGGCTCACACAGGCGGCTTGGGCTCACACAGGCGGCTTGGGCTCACACAGGCGGCTTGGACTCACACAGGCGGCTTGGGCTCACACAGGCGGCTTGGGCTCACACAGGCGGCTTGGGCTTACACAAGCGGCTTGGGCTCACACAGGCGGCTTGGACTCACATAGGCGGCTTGGGCTCACACAGGCGGCTTGGGCTCACACAGGCGGCTTGGGCTCACACGTGCGGCTTCGGCTCACACAGGCGGCTTGGACTCACACAGACGGCTTGGGCTCAAACAGGCGGCTTCGTCTCACACAGGCGGCTTGGACTCACACACGCGGCTTGGGCTCACACAGGCGGCTTGGGCTCACACAGGCGGCTTGGGCTCACACAGGCGGCTTGGACTCACATAGGCGGCTTGGGCTCACACAGGCGGCTTGGGCTCACACAGGCGGCTTGGGCTCACACGTGCGGCTTCGGCTCACACAGGCGGCTTGGACTCACACAAGCGGCTTGGACTCACACAAGCGGCTTGGGCTCACACAGGCGGCTTGGGCTCACACAGGCGGCTTGGGCTCACACAGGCGGCTTGGGCTCACACAGGCGGCTTGGGCTCACACAGGCAGCTTGGGCTCACACAGGCGGCTTGGGCTCACAGAGGTGGCTTGGGCTCACACAGGCGGCTTGGACTCACACAGGCGGCTTGGGCACACACAGGCGGCTTGGGCTCACACAGGCGGCTTGGGCTCACACAGGCGGCTTGGGCTCACACAGGCGGCTTGGGCTCACACATGCGGCCTGGGCTCACACAGGCGGCTTGGGCTCACACAGGCGGCTTGGGCTCACACAGGCGGCTTGGGCTCACACAGGCGGCTTGGGCTCACACGTGCGGCTTCGGCTCACACAGGCGGCTTGGACTCACACAGACGGCTTGGGCTCAAACAGGCGGCTTCGTCTCACACAGGCGGCTTGGACTCACACAGGCGGCTTGGGCTCACACAGGCGGCTTGGGCTCACACAGGCGGCTTGGGCTCACACAGGCGGCTTGGGCTCACACAGGCGGCTTGGGCTCACACATGCGGCCTGGGCTCACACAGGCGGCTTGGGCTCACACAGGCGGCTTGGGCTCACACAGGCGGCTTGGGCTCACACAGGCGGCTTGGACTCACACAGGCGGCTTGGGCTCACATAGGCGGCTTGGGCTCACACAGGCGGTTTGGGCTCACACAGGCGGCTTGGGCTCACACAGGCGGCTTGGGCTCACAGAGGTGGCTTGGGCTCACACGGGCGGCTTGGACTCACACAGGCGGCTTGGGCTCACACAGGCGGCTTGGGCTCACACAGGCGGCTTGGGCTCACACAGGCGGCTTGGGCTCACACAGGCGGCTTGGGCTCACACATGCGGCTTGGGCTCACACAGGCGGCTTGGGCTCACACAGGCGGCTTGGACTTGCGGAGATAACTACTACGACGGGAGCTAGACTACGGGCTAGGCACGGGTGCTCGTGTAATCTCTGCGTTCGTTGGTCCTTTGTCGTTTTCCTTGTGCGCACACTGCTTGCTAGTTCACGGGGCAATTTGGCAAGAGTTTCACTAAGAAAGGTTGACAACAATGGTACAATGAAGTGGGCATGGCTAGACTACATCAGAGCTAGCATTCAGGTCGGTTGACTGCCAGCACAGCATGGTCGACCGCGTTCCAGCAGGACTTGGTCGACCGCGCTCCAACAGTGCAAAGTCGACGGCGTGCCAACGTTGCAGGTTGACGGCGTGCCAGCGTTGCTCCCGCAGAACAGCATCGCACCAGCTTCGCAGATGCTCGCAGACGATTGGCGTCCGGAGCCTTGTCACCTGCACAGCGTACACACCAAGTCAATCTGGCGCTGACGACTGCATCTGATCAGCCACGTCGACCTCGGGATACCACCACCAAGGTCGGACTCGCCAACTTCGCCTGGGCGACCGTCGCACTCCTCCACAAAACCTCGTCACCTAGGTAACCTGGTCGACCGGGCAACCACGTCGACCTCGGGATACCACCACCAAGGTCGGACTCGCCAACTTCGCCTGGGCGACCGTCGCACTCCTTCGCAGAGCCTCGTCACCCAGGTAACCTAGTCGACCAGGCAACGACGACGACCAGGTGCTCCTGTATGTGCCCGTCGACCTCCCAAGTGGACGCCCACCTCTAGCCGACCTCACCAGGTCGACCACACCCCTGGTCGACCAGCCCCGGGTTGACGTCACTCCTGGTCGACCAGCTCCACGTCGACCAGCACAGTCGTCAGCTGACCACCCAAGTTGGCTACCCGAAGTCGGCGTCACCAAGTCGACGCCCCTTCTACGTTGGCGCCGACTTCCTGGCCGACCTCTTAAAGTCGGCGACCTCCCAAGTCGGCGACCTTGCAAGTCGGCGACCTTGCAAGTCGGCGACCTTGCAAGTCGGTGACCTTGCAAGTCGGCGCCGACTTCCAGGTCGACGTGCAACATCGCCGACCACCAGTTGAAGTCGACCGCCGGCTTCCCAAGTCGGCGGCATTGCAGTGGCCCCGTGCAAGTCGACCAACCCCGTCGACCAGCTCGCCCAAGTCGGCGTCGCCCACTGCTGCAAGTCGGCTGTACCTCCCGTACACCCAACCACGAAGTCGGCTCCGCCCAAGCGAGGACGGGGCCAACAACAACTCCCGTTGACACTCCCCTGCCGCGTTCACGCTTGAGGTTGCCCGTCAACCCCATGCCCTCGGCGACCGTGATGGCCGACTTGTAGTCCACCCGGAGGACGGTCGGTTTTCCGGCATCCAGCTGCCGGAACTCTGCAAGGAGGAAGCGAAGTCGACGTCCCGCCTTGCCCGCTTCGGTAGCCGCCACGTATTCCGACTCGGTCAACGACAACGTCGCGCACTTGATGCGCTGGTTCGACCAAGGAACTGCGGCCCCTCCGTAGACAAACACGTAGCCACCCGCGCTCGTCCTGTTCTGCTTGTCACCGGCGTCGTCGGCGTCCACGTAGCCGATCAGCTCCAGCGACTCAAGTCCACCGCCAAACTCGAGGGCGGTGTCACGCGTGTTGGCGAGGTAGGCGAGGCAGCGGTCGACCTCGCGCCAGTTCTGGTCACTCCTCACCGTGAGGCCGCTCCCCAGCTTGCTGCAGGCAAAGGCGATGTCCGGCCTCGTCGTCGTCGCCGCGAATTGCAGCGAGCCGACCTTCTGTCGGTACTCCTCCTCTTGTTGCTCCTGTGCCTCCTCGTCGTCGAAGGTGAGCTCGGCGTAGGCGTCGACCGAGACCGGCGCCTTCGGGGTGCGCCCGGTCTGCTCCTCGTCGATGAAGCGCCTACGCAGCTTGTCGGCGTAGCCCTGCTGATGCAGCCACAGCTTCCCCGCCGACCTGTCGCGGACGATCTCTAGCCCCAGGTACTTCTGCACCGGCGAGATCTCACGCAGTTCGAAGGCGGACTCCAGCAACTCCTTCAGCTCCTTCAGCATCTCGGTGCTGCTGCTGGCGGCGAGCAAGTCGTCGACGTAGACCAACACCCAGCGCCACTCCGTCGTCGCCGACCTTGAAGTACAGAGCCTCGTCGACCTGGCTCTTCTTCCACCCGGCGTCGACCAGCACGTCGTTGAGCGCCAAGTACCACAGCAGCGGCGACTGTTTCAGCCCGTACAGGCTCTTCAGCAGCTTGCACACCCGGCCGGTTCCGTCGTTGAAGTAGTCCGGCTGGGACATGTAGAGCACCCGGTCGAGCTTGCTCTGCAGGAAAGCGTTCTTCATGTCGAGCTGCATCAGGTTGAGGTTGACGACGGCGACGATGCTGAGGAAGATCCTCAGAGTAACGTAACTGCCCACCGGCGCGAACGTCTCGTCGTAGTCGGCGCCATACACCTGGGTGAAGCCCTTCACGACCAGCCTCGCCTTCTCACGCTCGACGGTGTCGTCGACGTGGTACTTCGTCGTCAACACCCACCGGTTCTTCATGATGTTCACTCCCGGTGGGCGTTCGACCAGCTCTCAAGTACCCATGTTGATGAGGCTGCGGATCTCCTCCTCCATGGCGGCCTTCACCGCCGGGCCCTTCCAGCTTGGCAACGCCTCCTTCATCGTCATCGTCGAGATGTCCCAACGGTGCTCGGGGTCGGCATGCATGTCGGGGTCGAGCTACAGAAACTCCTCATCCTCCTCGGCGTCGTCATACGCCAGGTCGTCGTCGTCCGCGTCTTACACCGTGGTGAAGGCAGCAGGGACGAAGAAGTCGGGTGGCCTCCGAAGTCGGCCTGACTTCAGGGATTCAGGCGGAACCTCCACCACGTCACTCTTGGTGGACTCCTCGGCGTCCTCCTCCCCCTCATCGTCCTGCTGCAGCTCAGTCGACTTCCTGGCCGACTTCTCCCCTGTGGTCGGCTCCCCTGCTGACTGCCAGGTTGCCGACTGCTCCGTGGTCGGCTTCACTGCTGCCTGCTCCCCTGTCGGCTGCTTCTCCTCGACTTTCTCCTCCCCCATCAACATCGGCTTCACTCCCACGTCGACTTGCCGCTCGTCACGTCGGCCACCGGCGATGCAATTGTCGGCGCCGAAGGCGACGTCCCACTACTCCCCTCATCGCCGGAGGCCGACTTCGAGGCCAGCCCGCGCAGGTCGGCCAGGAGGGGAGGGGCAGGAGAGGGAGGGGAAGGGGAGGGAGGACGAACGACCTCGGCGTCCTCAGGAGCAAGCTCACCGACCTCGGCGAGCAGAGGCAGCGTCACCGTCATCGGTCGGCGGGGTAGTTGGCGTCCGACCAGACACCGGCCCGTGCTCCGACTTCCACACCTCCAGGGACATATCCTCGTAGAACACCACGTCCGACGTGGTGACCACCCGGTTGGCGTCAATGTCGAGGAGCTCCCAGCCCTTGCTCGCCTCCGACACACCGAGGTGCAGGCCCCACGTGGCCTTTCGGCTTCAGCTTCCCACCACGCTACTGCTCGGGGACGAGGAACTGCGCCATGCAGCCCCACACCCGCGCCAGCGACAAGTCGGGCTTCTGTCCGGTCAGCAGCTGGTACGTCGTTGTCCCCGTCGGCAGCGTCGACCTCTCAAGGCAGTTGCGGACCCAGACGGCCTGCCGCATGGCGAGGTGCCACCAGTGGTGCTGCACGCCCATGTGCAGTAGCATCGTCCGCACCGACTCGACCACCGTCCTCATCTCTCGCTCCGCCATGCCGTTCTGCTGCGGGGTGTACGGGCATGTAAGGTCGTGGACGATCCCCTTGCCGTCCACGAAGTCGGTGAACTTCTTCCCAAGGAACTCCCCTCCTTGGTCGGAGCGAAGCATCAACACCGACTTCGTCGTGTGCCTCTCCACCAACACCAGCCACTTCTGGAACTCCAGCAGCACATCCGACTTCTTGGCGACCGGCCTCACCCACACGAAGCGGGTCTTGCGGTCCTTGAGCAGCAAGAAGTACAAGCTGCCGTCCTTGGCAGTCACACGGAATGGCTCGCACAGGTCGATGTGCACGACGGCCAGCACGTCGTCGGCGTCAGAGCCTTGGTCGGGTAGGGTGTGCCGCACCAGCTTCCCGCCGACGCACGAGACACACGGTGAGTCAGCGCCCGTCGCCGACTTGAGGTCCAGCCCAGTGGCGACCTCGTGCTTCGCTGAGCTCCGTATGGTGTCCATGCCGACGTGTGCAAGCCGCGCATGCATCCTGTCCGGCGTCAACTTCGTCTTCGAGACGATCGCCCGCAGGGCCACAACCTCCGGCGTGGGCGATGTCGACCTCGTTGAGCAGGGACGAGGGTCGGTGCAGAGGATACGCCAGGAGTACGTCGCCCGACCGAGCACCTCTACCGCTGCCGAGACGAGCAGCATCCCGTCGCCGTCCTCCTGCAGCTTCACGCCGTGCTCCTTCAGCTGGCCGGACGACAGCAGGTTTGCCCGCACACCCGGGACGTACAACACATCGGGGATGAGCACCTGCTTCCCGCCTTCTCTTGCAGGGCGACGGTGCCGCGGCCCTGGACGTCATGCAACGCCCCATTGAAGCCGCGCACGTACTTGATGGAGCCGCTCGGCTGCAAGTCGACGAAGACGTCTTTCGTCCCCATCAGGTGGTGGGAGCAGCCGCTGTCGAGCAGGACCACCTCCGGGTTCGCCTGCACAGCTGCCGCCACCGCCTGGAAGTCCTCCTCGGCCTCCAGCGCGAGCGAGACGGTCGGCTCCACGACGCCGACCAGCGAGCACGACGCCGTCTTGTCGTCCCGTGCCTTGCCGCCAGCAGAGGAGTCGGCGTCCTTCGCTGAGGTCGACTTGGTCGACTGCTTCTCCTTGCGCGGCTGGTTTCCTCCTCGACGAGGACGACGGCTGCCAGACCTCCCACGGCCTCCCTTGGCGTCGTCGTTGTCGGAGTCACTGCGGTCGGGGCACTCAAAGGAGAGGTGGTCGGGGCTGTGGCAGATCCAGCACTCCCGACGTCGACTTCCTCCTCCTCAACCGCTGTCCTTGGTCGATTTCTTCTTGTCGACCTCCATGGCCGGTTTCCAGCCACTGCTATCACCGCCGCCTGACTGTTCGCGCTGCCCCGGTCGACCTCCTTGCTTCGCCGGAGCGACGAAGTTTGCCTGCGCCAAGAGCTCCTGGGACCGCTCTGCCTCCTGCATCGCCTCGTCCTGCAGGATGAACGAGGTCAAGTTGTCCTCGTTGAGCGTCGTCCTTGTGCCCGGCGCCATTGACAGCCGCTTCAGGAGGTTGTAATTGCTTGAAAGTCCCTGCATGACGTGGGTGACGTACGACGCCGTCGAGTACTGCGTGCCGACCATCCTGATGGTGGCGAGAATCCGCCTGGCCCGGTTGCAGTAGTCGGTCGCCGTCTCCTCGTCGCCCATACGCAGGTGCATCAGCTGTCCTTCCAGCTGGGCGATGAACAGGTCGTCGGTGACTTGGTAGGTCGACTCAATGAAGTGCCACGCTTGGTGGCCGGTGTCGAGGTACTCCCGACACCACTTCAAGGCGATCTGCACACCCGGCGAGCAGCATCGCGAGATGACTATGAAGGTTAACAGCTGCACTGCTCGGAACTCTGCACGTAAGTCGGGGTCGTCCTGCGTCGCCACAGTACCTCGAGCAAAGTTGATCAGCCCAGCCATCTCCAGCTGGGGCTCGATGGCTTCCTTCCAGGTGAGGATGTCCTGTCGACCAACGAGCGGCGGGGCGACCAAGATCCTGTCCGGCGCAAACTTGAATTAGCCGTAGCAATCCCGCCCGCCGTCACCTGGGTCGCCGACATCGGTGACAATCCGCTTTCTTGTCCTCCGACGTTGCCCTGCAAGGAGCCTGCAGCCGCCGACGACTGCACCCCTCGCGTCTGAACGCCGCCGACTTCATCGGCGTGAATCACACCTCTCTGCCTCGACGTGCCTCCCACACTGCTGCCGACTTGGCCACCTCCGGCGTTGACGCCCACGTCGACGCCGCATTCGTTGGTCGCCTGTCAAGGAGAAGCTGGTCGAGAAGGGGGATGCTCCGTCGCCCACACAGAGCGGAGTCCAGCCTCGATGACCGCCCAGGGTATCGTCCCATACTCCTGGGCCTCATGGCGTCTCCTCGCATCCTCCAACCGTCCCTCCAGGGTGTCCATCACCTTGGTGTCACCTACGCGCACGTTAGTGACTGTACGACTGCCGGCCTACGAACAACTTAGGTAAGTGACCTCTACGTCGACCTGACTGAAAGGTAAGTCGTGTGCCGTCCACGCTCACCGCACCATGCGGAGATAACTACTAAAACAAGAGCTAGACTACGGGCTAGGCACGGGTGCTCGTGTAATCTCTGCGTTCGTTGGTCCTTAGTCGTTTTCCTTGTGCGCACACTGCTTGCTAGTTCACGGGGCAATTTGGCAAGAGTTTCACTAAGAAAGGTTGACAACAATGGTACAATGAAGTTGGCATGGCTAGACTACATCAGAGCTAGCATCCAGGTCGGTCGACTGCCAGCACAGCATGGTCGACCGCGTTCCAGCATGACTTGGTCGACCGCGCTCCAACAGTGCAAAGTCGACGGCGTGCCAACGTTGCAGGTTGACGGCGTGCCAGCGTTGCTCCCGCATAACAGCATCGCACCAGCTTCGCAGGTGCTCGCAGACGATTGGCGTGCGGAGCCTTGTCATCTGCACAGCGTACACACCAAGTCAACCTGGCGCTGACGACTGCATCTGATCAGCCACGTCGACCTCGGGATACCACCACCAAGGTCGGACTCGCCAACTTCGCCTGGGCGACCGTCGCACTCCTCCACAGAACCTCGTCACCCAGGTAACCTGGTCGACCGGGCAACCACGTCGACCAGGTGCTCCTGTATGTGCCCGTCGACCTCCCAAGTCGACGCTCACCTCCAGCCGACCTCACCAGGTCGACCACACCCCTGGTCGACCAGCTCCAGGTTGATGTCACTCCTGGTCGACCAGCTCCTCGTCAACCAGCACAGTCGTCAGCCAACCACCCAAGTCGGCTACCCGAAGTCGGGGTCACCAAGTCGACGCCCCTTCTACGTCGGCGCCGACTTCCGGGCCGACCTCTTGAAGTCGGCGACCTCCCAAGTCGGCGACCTTGCAAGTCGGCGACCTTGCAAGTCGGCGACCTTGCAAGTCGGCGACCTTGCAAGTCGGCGACCTTGCAAGTCGGTGACCTTGCAAGTCGGTGACCTTGCAAGTCGGCGCCGACTTCCAGGTCGACGTGCCACATCGCCGACCACCAATTGAAGTCGGTTTCTGGCTTCCCAAGTCGGCGGTATTGCAGTGGCCCCGTGCAAGTCGACTAACCCCGTCGACCAGCTCGCCCAAGTCGGCGTCGCCCACTGCTGTAAGTCGGCTGTACCTCCCGTACACCCAACCACGAAGTCGGCTCCGCCCAAGCGAGGACGGGGCCAACAACAACTCCCGTTGACTGGACTCACACAGGCGGCTTGGGCTCACACAGGCGGCTTGGGCTCACACAGGCGGCTTGGGTTCACACAGGCGGCTTGGCCTCCCACAGCCGGCTTGGGCTCCCACAGGCGGCTTGGGCTCGCACAGGCGGCTTGGGCTCACACATGTGGCTTGGGCTCACACAGGCGGCTTGGGCTCACACAGGCGGCTTGGGCTCACACAGGCGGCTTAGGCTCACACAGGCGGCTTGGACTCACAGAGGTGGCTTGGGCTCACACAGGCGGCTTGGACTCACACAGGTGGCTTGGGCTCACACAGGGATCTTGGCATGCAAACGAGACTCTAAGAACCAAATCAGCATGCGAGCAGCAGGTTGTCACCACATCGAACTGCTTGCATCCTACCCTACTGTGTGCCAGCATCTGTCACTTCACTATACCGCACTCTACCCTACCATATGCCATTGGCAGCACTGCAAAAAAGGCCAGAGGAGTAGTCGTAGTAATGCCCCTGCTGCTTGTTGAAGTAGTAGCTGGGTGGGGGGGGGGGGGGAGTTGTGGGACGGGTGCGAGAGATTTCGTTAGAAGAGAAGTCCTAGTAATACCCCTACACCTTGTTACAGTGGTAGCTGGGAAGTGGAAAGGGGAAGTCCAGTTGAGAGGGGGAAGAGGGGAGCGGAGGGACATTGCTGGCATTGACATGCCAAGTGCGGTGGCCTGAAGAAAGTTCTATCGCATTTGCAAACAGTAGAAGCGAGGGACATGGGGAGGGAAGAGGGGAGAGGCGGGGTCGCGAAGGAACGGGTGTGGTGGTGGGAAAGGAGGGGGGTGGGCGGGTTGAGCTGATAGAGACACAAGAAGAGAAGCACCCTTTACTCTCACACTCTGCTCTCAACCAGTGGACGGAAAGGTTCGGTTACCCAGAGCAGCCATGCACTCAACCACTGGCGTGGTCAAACTCATAGCCGCTGTTGCTCAGCGCTCCACTCCCCCCACCCCCTGCCTTCTCCTCCCCTCCCTCCTTCCCCTCCCCTCCACCCATCTCCCCTTCTTTCCCTTTTGCACCTCCCTTGGCCTCGTTCCTCTCACCTTCCTTCTCCCCCCCTTCCCCTTTACCATCGCCCCTTTTACCATCGGCCCCTGCATCACCCCTGCCCTCATCATCCTCATCACCAAACATGTCCATCCCCGCACCTCCCTTCTCCCCACTCCTTCTCTCCTCCCCCCTTTGCCCCCATCCCCCTTGGTCTCCTCTCCCCCGTCGCCACCCAGCAGCCCCTGGCGCGCCCTGAGGATGGCCTCGAACCTCGCGGCCTTGCACTCAAACGTTTCTTTTTCGTGTCCGAGTACACCTCTGCACTCATGCACGCACTGTGCCGCATGGGGTGGAGGAAAGAAAGGGGGAGCAAACAACACACCCGGACCATGCTCACAGCCGTTCAAGGTACAATGCTGCCTCGCGCTCAAACGTTTCCTTCTTGTCCAAGTACACCTTTGCACGCATACAAGTGTTAAGATCAAGCTTGAGGAAGCCATGGTTGCCTAGAGAGAAGATAGCGTGATTCAAATGTAGGAAACCCTAATTGAACTTAGGGTGTGTTCAGTTTGTGCTAGAAACTAAGAAATGAACCTAAACTGAACCGAAAGTATAACGCGCTCTAAACATGGCGAAATAACAAAAGAACACCATGATAAATGCCAGAGCCAACTCTAGCCTACTCCAACACACCAACAGGCTAGGTGAAGCTCTTGAACAAAATACCTAGCGAACCAGAACACCTCTAGAAGTGGCGAGACGAGTGAGCCCAAGCGCGCGCACGTAGAAACGGTGTGGCGCACGAAGGAGAGCCTTGGTGAAAATGTCAGCAAGGTTGGCAGTAGCCGCCAACTTGCGAAGGCAAAGGAGGCAAGATTGCACCAACTCGCGCACAAAGAAGTAGCGTACCTCGATGTGTTTGTTGCGAGCATGATCGTCAGCATTTTCAGTGAGGTGAATCATGCTCGCACTGTCACAGGAGAGCGTCACAGAGGGCTGAGAGCTCAGCAAGGAGAAACGAGAGCCAACGAGCCTCCTGAGCCGCTAATGTGCCTGCGTACAATTCAGCCTCGCAGGTGGAAAGGCAGACGGAGGATGAACGAGTGGAGCACCAGCTGATGAGGCCACTGCTAAGTGTAAAACTATAACCCTGAGAGGAGCGACTAGCAGGGCGAGAATCAGCATAGGAGAAATCCCTGTAACCGGAAAGAACGGAGGGAGAAGAGCCACCAAGAGTGAGTGCAAGATCAAAGGTAGCCCGGAGAAAGTGGAGAACACGCTTCGCAGCCACCCAGTGCACGTTAGCGTGGCGACCAAGGCCAATAAAACAAGAGACGAAATTGAGGGGGTAAGCAAGATCGGGGCTAGTGCACATCATAGCTTACATGAGTGACCCAACGAACTCAGATTAGGGTCGCAGTTCTGAGGAGGGAGCGGGAACAGCAGGGGAAGTAAGCTGATGGTTAGTGGGAAGAGGAGTGAAAACTGGCTTGGCCTGCGACATTTCAAAGCGCTCAAGAATGGAGTGGATGTAGAAAGATTGAGAGAGGGAGATGGTGCATGCAGCACAATCATGACAGATCTCCATGCCAAGGCAATGACGAAGTTTGCCAAGATCCTTGCACAGGAGATGTGTCAAGAGGGCCTGCTTGACAACAGCAAGGTCGGCAGAATCTTCAGCGAGGAGCACCAAGTCATCGACGTAGGCAAGAATGTAAAGACTGTGGGGGGAAGTGCGAATGAAGAGACTGGGGTCGGAAGAGGAGGTGGAGAAGCCAAGAGAGTGAAGAGTGGAGGCGAGCTAGGAGAAGGTGGAGGAACAAGAGCAGAAAGAGGGGTAGCAGGAGGTGGTGAAAAGAGGGTGGGGGAGCAGGAGCAGAACGAGGGAGAGGAGAAGGATGTTGTGAAGGAGAGGGCATGGGAGCTGAAGAGGAAGAGGCAGGAGGAGAGATGCCGGAGATGACAGTAGAGGGGGGGGTGGAGGGGGCAGGGAGGGGAGGCAGAGCAGGGGCAGGAGGAAAGGGAGAAGGAGAGGGAGCAGCAGAGGGCAGCTGATCATAACCAGATCAATGGAGAGAGGGAGGAGGAGGGGAGGGAGGGGGGGGGTGAGGAATGGAGAACGAGTCTCATCAAATATAACATCCTAGCTGCGAATGAGCTGTTGAGAGGAGGGAGCATAGAAAAGATAGCTAGGACAGTAAGTGTTGATGCCAATGAACGCACAGAGCTGCGTCTTGGGAGCGAGCTTCCCACCTTGACGTGCTCAATCTGCGGGATTAATGAGGACATGAGCGACACAGCCCCACACCCAAAGAGGGCGGGCGGATGGCTAGCGGCCAGTCTAGAGCTGGAAGGGTGTAGTGGAAGGGCAAAAGGGATGAGGGCGAAGGTTGTAAAAAAGAGTGGCATGAATAAGAGCGTAGCTCCAAAGAGAGTGTGGAGTAGAGGCACGAGAACACCATGAGAGTGCGAATGCGACGCTCGACAACACCATTCTTCTCGGGAGAATGCGGAAGGGTGGAGGTTTGGCGAATGCCATGAGAGGAGCAGTAAGAAGAGAGAGAAAGTGGTTAAAGAACTCGCCACCACCATCAGAGTGGAGGCGTGCGACAGGACGGCCAAAGCAAAGGCGTGCCTGCTCAACCTAGCGAATGATGAGGGAGGGGGCGTTAGATTTAGAACGGAGGGATTAGACAGTGGCAAAGCGAGAGTGGTAATTGACAAGAAGGACAAGGTAACAACGATACTGACGGAAGGCAATGGGAGAGGGACCCCAGAGGTCCATATGCACAAGATCAAGGGGTTTAGGGGAGGCAAAAGGGGAAGAAGGATGAGAAGATTGGGAGAGCTTGGCTTGATCACAAGGGGTGCATGGAAGAGCGGGAGAGGGGGGAAGGGGCGGGAGAGAGGAAGGGAGACCATGAAGAAGTTTCGAATTGACCATGCTGCGAAGAGGAGGGAAGTTGGGGTGGCCAAGGCGATGATGGAGAAGAAGAGTAGGTTGGGTGAGAGATCGACAGTCACAAGAGGAGGCGGGAGGGGTAAAAGAGGAACTGTGATGGACAGATGAGGGGAGGGGAACACGAAGGGTGTAGAGGCGAGTAGTAGGAGAAGGGCAAAACGAGCGAGGTGTCGGTCGTGGTAATGAAGATCACCATAGAGTGCACCTGCGGGGAAGAGTGCTCGCGCACTCAGGCGTTGGAAGGCGGGGAGAGATAAGAGGTTATGAAGGCAAGAGGGAACATAACGGCCAGTAACAGCGCCAGAGGGAGAGGCAGGACAAGGAAGAGAGGAAGTGCCAGTGCATATCATGGTCATGGTCTCCCCAGCCCGAGGAAGTGCCAGTGCAGATCATGGTCATGGTCTCCCCAGCCCCATCAATAGAGAGGGGACGAGAAAATTTGAGAAGGACACCGGCATCACGAAAGAGAGAGTCAGTACCATCACTGTCAAGGACAAAATTCAAGGTGCGAGGAAGTGAGAGAATGGCAGCTGTAGGGCTGGGAGAGTGAGGGGTAGTTCTTTGAAGGGGTGGAGAAAGTGGAACGACAAAGCAAGGATCCATAAGAGGAGAAGCACCAAGGATGCTATCATGCGATGGCATGGTCACACTGAAGACAGAGGCCAGAGAACCCATACCAGTAGTTACAGCGGCAGATGAGCGGCGACGGTGATGGGACAGCGGAGTCGAAGCAGAGGGGTGGAGAAGAGGGGATGTCCAGCGGCTAGTAGGAGAGGTGCAAGTGGAGGAAGGGGCAGCGAAGGGAGCGGAGAGTAGGGAAGGCAAGGGTAGGAGAGGAGGTACGGTAGGAGAAGGGTGAGGGCGGAAGCGCAGAGGAAGAGAGGTAAGAGCGAGAAGAGGCACCACCTAGGGGAGATAAAAGAGGAGGAGGAATAGGGGGGAGGTAGTCAGCTACTGAGCCGTTGAGGGGAGAAATAAGAGGAGGAGGAATAGGGACAAGGTAGTCAGCTGCTGAGCCGGTGAGGGGAGAAATAAGAGGAGTCTTATTAGCACAAGCTAAACACACCCTTGTGTTTAGCTTTTGCTAGAAACTAAGAAATGAACATAAACTGAACCGAAAGTGTAACGCCCTCTAAACATGGCGAAATAACAAAAGAACACCATGATAAATGCCAGAGCGAGCTCTAGCCTACTCCAAAAACAAGCACCGTGCCGCATGGGGCGGGTAAAGGGGGTGAAGAAGAATGAATGGCATGCTCTCTCACTGCCCTCGTGTGCGTGCCATGGCATTGGATGCGTGCCATGGAGCATGCAGCACTTCTCGTGTCATGCGCCAATTTTGACTTAAGTATGGCATGGCGTGTGTGCCATGCGAGGCAGGAGCAGAGGCATGCAGCAGCATGTGTGATGCACTGGACTTTGAACAACAATCATCCTCTGACCGACCCAGCTCCTTCACAGGATGATGCTCCCAATGCCTATGCTCTACATAAGCAGTTACCCATCCACTATACCTGTCTCACCCTACCATCCTCACTGTACCTGTCTCCCTATGCTTCACTCACCGTACTTCTCTCACCGTAATTCTCTCACCAAACCTGTCCCGCCGTACCACTCTCACCGTACCAGACTCACCGTACCTGTCTCACTGTACCTCTCTCACCGTACCTGTCTCACCGTACCTGTCTTGCCAGCATCCATGAGCAGCATCACATCTTCAGTCAACTGCTCAAACAGCCGCTGCCTTTCCTCCTTATCCATGCCCCCCTCCTCCCCCTCCCCCCCTCCCGCCTCCTCCATCAACCGTGGTCTATTCTGCTATCTCCCCCCTTTCCCCCTCCCCTCCTCGCCATCCTCCTCGTCCCCGGCACCCCCCGGACGACCTCTCTTCTTCCCCTCATTCCCTTCCTTCACCCCCCCTGCTCCCCCCTGCCGTGCGTCCTTCGTCCCCCGCCCCAGGCGCTTGAGCCCTTGAGTGACCTGCATACGTGGGTAAGGCGAAGAGTGAAGGGGGGGAGGGAAGAGGGGGGGGGGGAGGAGGGGAGGAGGTTTTTGAGAGCACGGGTGGAGAAGGGGAGATTTTGTAACAAAATTTAGAGGGGGAAAGGGGATTTGAGACAGGGTGCACGAGTGCACGAGGACGAGGGAGGCGATGGAAGTGAGAGTGCGCAGCATCTTTTCTGCCATCCACTAGTCTCTGAAGCCCCTTCTGCTTTCATGTGCCATGTGGCGGAAGTTTCCCCTTGAAGAAATAATATGAAGAGCGTAGCGTTAGCGAGAGAGTTTCTTCTATGTGAATGGTGTTGCGCCAGCTACTTGGTAGAGTTCTGGTAGCGTTTGCCTCTAGCGTTGAAATAGGAATCGAAGTAGCACTTTGCAAAGGTAGAAATATGTTATCCATCCACACAACAGAAAACACACAACTAGATATAGGCTATGGGAGAGTTTCACAAACATGGCGTGGCGCTGCGCAGTAACCCAACCCCACGAAAATGTCATGCAGATGGGTGAACGCGCCTCGTACAATTTCAACCCAACTCAGCAGCGGAACGGCCCTTCTCGCACGCCACCCCAGCTAACACCAACTCCAACTCGGCTACACCACACATGACAACACAGACTTGCTAGGAAGTGGCATGCTTCCCAAGAATCATGCTCACGACTTCCCCAGACCAGTAACACCTGAGAACAGATTTTGTTGGCGCTGCAGTAGACGCGCGACCTCAGCGCATTTCCTGCATTGCTGTCTTCAATGTCCGTCTTAGCGTAGTTGTCTTGCCAGGTCATTGAGGGCCCTTGCTGTCGTAGGGCCCTCTAACACTCCCCTGCCATACTACAGCAAGGCCTTTAATAATCATATGGCATGCATACACAAATACACACCAAAATAAAAGGGACACACACAAACGAAGCACTCTCAAAGTGCAAACACGCACCGCACCAGCCGTGGATAGGCCATGGCACCATCCCCATCATGGAGAGTCTAGTCTCACTCCCCTCACTCGAGAGCCTCACCTGCCCCACAGCCTCGAAGCAACGCCTCACCTGAAGGCGGGGAAATGCAACGCCTTTGTCGGGTAGTCAGCCAGCTGCTCGCTCGTAGGAATGTACTGCAGGTGCAGCTTCCTACGCTTGACCATGTGCTGCAGCCGCATGTGGCGACGCTCCATGTGCTTGAGAATCCCCTTGAGCTCCATGCCATACTGAAATGGCGGAGGAGATATCCACAAAGAGAGAAGTGGGCTCCTCACTCCTCAGCAGCTGAAAATCTGCCTGCAGGAAGCACAGCCTGCGCGTCTCCTTCCCAGCCTCTACAGCAGCAAACTACTCAGAATCAGTGGAAAAGAGGGTGGCGCAATGAATCCTCTGACTCGCCCAAGAGACAACAGCACCTCCGAGCACGAAGACATAGCCACCAGTGCTGGTCCTGTTCTGCTTGTCCCCTGCATCATCAGCATCGGCATAGCCCACCAACTCCAAGGAATCCAGCCCACCACCAAACTCAGCACCACATCCCTGCTCCCAAATACGCCAAGCACCTGTCCAAGTCCTTCCAGTGCTGATCACTCTGCACACTTTGGCCCGACCCCAGCTTGCTGCAGGCGAAGGAGATCAAGACGGGTGGTATAGGCCGCGAACTGCAAGGATCCCACCTTCTGCCTGTACTCCTCCTCCTGGCGAGACTACCATCCCACATCCTCGAAAGTCAGCACACTAAAAAGGTCAGAGGGAAGAGGGGTGCGAGGCACTCACAGCAGCTGCTCCCCGTCAAAGAAGCGCCTATGGACCTTGTCCACATAGGCCCCCTAGTGCAGCCACAGCCTCCTCGTAGGCCTGTCCCGAACCAGCTGCAAGCCTAGATACTTCTCCACAGGACTAATCTCCCGCAGTTGGAACGCATTCTGCAGTAGGTCACACTGACTGCGGCTAGCAGCAAGTAAGTCATCCACATACACCAGCAGCCAGCACATCTCTCCGTCAGCATCACTCTTGAACTACAGAGCCTCATCCACTTGGCTCTTCTTCCATCCATCCCCAAGTAGAACCCCATCCAAAGCCTCATACCATAGCATCAGGCTCTGCTTGAGCCCATACACACTCTTTACCAACTTACAGAAACTAGGAGTCCCATCCTCGTAGTAGCTCGGCCGCTCCATGTAAAGGTCTTGGTCCAGCACACCATGGAGGCATTAGGTCTAAATCAAGTGCAGCCACGATCGCCAGAAGCACACGTGCCGTCATATAGCTTCCCACAGGGGCGTACGTCTCCTCATAGTCCACCCCGGCCACTTGTGTGAACCCCTTCACCACCAGCCTCGCCTTCTCACACTCCACTATCCCATCCTGTCGAAACTTGGTGTTCAAAATCCAGCGGTTCTTCATCACATTCACCTCTGGCAGACGCGAACGAACTCCCATGTCCCTTGCTCAATCAAGCTCAGCATCTCCTCATCCATCGCCCCCTTCATCTTGTCGCCCTTCCAGCAGCCCAAGGCCTCCTTCACTATAATCTTCGCTATATCCCATTGCCTCTCGAGGTCGGCCACCACATCTGGGTCCAGGTCCGTCCACTCCTCATCCTCCTCCTCGTCATCCAAACCCATCGGCTCAATCACTACTGCCCAAACATATTTAACCAGCGGGACACCACGAGTGATGCGAGTGGAGCAACACAGCGGTGCAGTGATCGTCCCAGAAACCAGCACACGACCACCATCTCTAATTCCGCACATCTCCTGCTCCCCTGTCTACGGCTCCCCTGTCTGCTGCTCCCCTGGCTGCTGGTCCACTATCTGCTGCTCCCCAATCTGCTCCTCCCCTATCTGCTGCTCCCCTGTCTGCTGCTCCCCAATCTGCTTCACCGGTGACGGTTCAAGTTCGGTGAGCAAGTCCGCGCGAGGTGTCATGGTGTAGGTAGCGCCGCTATCGATCACCCAATAGTCCAGGGGGTGTAGGGTCACCTTTCCCACAGATTCTGGCTTCTCAAAGCCTTCATCCTTCCCTGGTCCAGCCGGTGCTTACGTTGACATAAAAAGGAATTGACCCGGGTACCGATCGCCGCTCGGGTCCATCTCGTTATCTCCACTCCGCATGTTTGCAGCTCCACTTCCACGACCGCCACAGCCTCCACGGCCTCTTCCTCTCCCTCCTCCAGCTCCTCTACCCTCCTGGCCTTGAGCAGGGGTCCAACCATCAGGGAGTTTGTAGCAGTCGCGCCACATGTGTCCGCTTTTGTGGCAATAGTGGCATTCGCCGTCAAATCAGCCGCGACCGCGTCCGTAGCTCTCGTCGTCGTTGCCGTAACCGCCATTCCTGCAGCCTCCATTGAAGTTGTTGCTGCCAAATCTGCCTCCCCCTCGTCCTCTACCCCATCCACGGCCATACCCCCGGCCAATGCTTGCTGCCCCGGCGCCATCCGCACTCGCCAACTCACGGCGGCGGAAATCCTCTTGAAGGATTGCTCGATTCACATCTTCGAGCGAGAGGCGGGGCAGATCTCGGTTGAGGTTGATGATGAGCGAGGACTATGACTCTTGGAGCAACTTGATCTTCTTCTGGAGCTCACTGTAGTTCAAATCAGCTCCCTCAAGCCGTGTCGTAAGTCAAAGAATTTCTGCACCCCTTCTTCAACCGCTTCATCCTCGTCAATTTGTAGTGTCGCCATTTGCCGTTCCAACACCACAGCTACCGCTGATGTCGCAGGAGCGTGTACACCGTTGAGAGCAGCCCATGCCTTTCGTCCCTTCTCTGGTTCACGCTGGAATGGCTTGATGTGACTGATCTGGCTGCTCCCCAACGCTTGCCCAAGTAGGAGGTAGCCTTGTGCGCTTTTCCGCACCCACGGGATCATCTCCGGGGCACTTCTCCGTTCCTTCCATCACCTCCAGCAGGTCATAGTGGTCAAACACGTTCTCCATTCTGAAGGACCACTCAGCAAAGTTGTCACCATTGAACTTGTCAAGCCCGAACACTCTTGGTTCATCCCTAGAAGGTCCAAGAGTAGGTTGCACGGGCGCCATGGCTGATTCACGGGGTTGACCTTGTGCTTGGGGTCCTCCACTGCCTCCAGCACCTCTGTCACCCCTTTCTTCAGGTCCAGCCATCATCGTAGCTGCTCCAAGGAGCTCTTATACCACTTGTTATATTCACAGTAGGCTCCAATATTCCTAAAACTAAAGATAGAGTGCACAATCGGATTTCTGCACAGCGGCTTCAAACGTTCATAGCGTTATGGACACAGCTTCAAATAACCTCATTCAACTTGGATCTGGAGCGTCTTACCATCGCCTACAATAGGCAGTTTATATCGCACAATGTCACCAAGCATTGACGACACAGCGTCAGTTTGAACGAACGGCACTATGGCAGCCACTATAGTCTTAGAACACACAATAGGAAGAGTTACGAGTTGGAAATGACTCCCAGCTCCTACAAACCGCAAGAGCCGAGGTACAGTGATGTGAAACAGTGCCACAATGTCCCCAAACAAAAAAGATCTTGAAACTACCCACCACAAGGGCCTACACCAACTGAAATGTTACACTACACAAAGTAATGTAACTATTTGCGTTATCTTGAGGTGTACCCTTTTTTGCAGGCTTCGAGATCACATGAGTCTTGACACCAAGGCTCGTGCTCTTCATCACAAGCTCGTCCTTGAGTTCTTGATGGGTCTGCTGCACAGACCTACGACACGCCGAACGTTCGACACACGACAAAATAGAAACCGCGCACGGGATACACGACAAAACATAAACCGCACGCGAGACACAAATGACCGCGTAACACACGACTAGCGATAACTCGCTATTGACTCGACATACACACTCGACATAATGACTGATCATTCACACACTATAATAAGCATGAAATATATATTATCTCATGCCCTCATACCATTCCATGCACACACGCATGCATGCACTCGGACAACAAGCCGAGTGCAAACCGTAGGGTTGCACCATCACATCACGCTTGCGAGCCTCATCAGAAACCAGCTCCTCCCATATCGAGGCCTTGGTCCATTTCTGCTGCTCTAGGTGAAGGTATTGTAGTAGAGCCTTGTTTGCTTCTCGATCCAGCCCCTAGAGTGTGGTGTAGATGATCTCATTCTCACTACAGTGTAGTTCAACTCCTCCAAGGCTCTCACATACTCAACCACCCTCTGAAGATACTGCACCATGGTCTCCCCATCACCATAGTTGCGTTCCATGGTGTAGAACTGCTTCCTCCAGGTGAGTACGCTTAGCAGCCCTTTTTGCAAATGGCAATCTTAAACTCTCTTCCATGGTTGGGCAGCTGCTCCTTGCTTCCCCTTCAGGTCAATCAGCATCTTTAGCAGCTCTAGTTGGCCTTCCAAGGCCCAACACATGTACTGGAACGCTTGCTTGTCCTTGCGGTCCCATGCTTCCTGTGCCTTAATAAGCTCCTCCGCACTAAGCCGTTGCCTTCCGGTTCGCGGTGCTGCTGATCCACCTCCACTTCCCCCAGTTATGAATAGGCTAGAGGCTCCCCCAACCCCTTCTCCCACTTGGCTAGTGACTCCAGTAGATGCCTTTCCTTCATCAGCTTTAGGTGTTCGCTCCGATCCCTCCAAAACGCCCTCTAGGTCTTTCATACCTAGCCAAAGCGCAAGCTGGAACCGCCATAGCGAAATATCCAAGCCGGTGAACCTAGGAGGGCCATCTAACGTTTGGGGCCATAAGCAACCCTAGATATGGAGGTTTTTAAGCCAATTCGAAATATGACAAAAAGAGAGAATGTCGTAGGCCTAACCAGCTCTGGTACCACTGATGGAAAGAGAGCGAATCTAGAGAGCGTAACAAGAGATTAAGTTAGCCGACTTCAACGGAACATTGCGTGCAGCTCACGTAACGTTAGACTATGAGCAGGTCTTAATCTCTACTTTCCAGAATGGTAACGCATGCCTTCAACCAAGATCAAGGCCGATCGCTATCGTGATTTAAATACGACACGATATCCTGGCGGAATTACTTGGCAGCCATGGATTAGATCAAGAAAGTAACTTTAGCAAGAGTTCAGATGCGCAAAGTGATGAGTTGGTCAAACCCTACCAACCCAACCCTCGCCCTACAACAATCCCCAACAACCCAAAATGCCAAACTAGCAACACCGAAGGTGTTGTAGTGAATAGCGAATGTTGGGTTTAGGGTGCGAGTTCAGTTCCAGCCCGCAACAAGTCTAGCAACCACATTTTTCCCAAGCCCTTAGCTCACAACCAGCTAGAGCAAAACACCACAACCACCTACACAATTAACACAGGGTTGTATCACGGCTATTTGTGGTCGGTTGAGAAGGTTGTGCTGGTTGCGAGGAGGTTCTCGCGTCGCCATTCCGCAATGCTTGGAGGCCTGTCTCCATAGTTGATAATCCTTGAAAGAGCTGCTCGAGTGCGGCAATGCAGATCGTAGTTGTCATCTCATTTGTCGCAGCTGGGTTTGCCTGTCCTTCAGCCGTTAGATTCGTTTGGACTCCGGATCCTCCGGCCATCTTGGCCTTGGAGCTTGTGGCGCTCGCCAGGTTTTGGTTCGGCGAATTGTACGGAAGTGTGGTTGCGAGGAATCCCTGAGTACCTCTCATTGTCAACATGTGATTTATATGTTTAGTTTATGTTAGTCTATGTGTAACATTTCTTATTTGTTAGGGGTTGCTATATCTTGTTGTACCTTCTCTCTCCTTAGTCAATTTCTTCACCCGTTCAACTCTCGACATGGCATAGAGCTAGTCGACTCTATGGGCCCACCGCCCCATGCCCCGACTTAGAACATAGCCCCATAATACCCGAAGTGCCCTGCCACCCCCCGCCTAGCTTGCGCGTCACCCGTATCTCATTTGCTCTATCTTTCGTTTGAGGCATATTTGAGCCTATTGTGACTATAACAAGTGGTATCAGAGCACTTTGAAGCAGCTACGTTGATGGCTAGACCTGACGAAAGGGGGGACAGAGGTGCTGGAGGCAGTGGATAACCCCAAGCACAAGGTCAACCCTGTGATTCAGCCATGGCACCCGTGCAACCTAGTTTTGGACCTTCTAGGGATGAACCAAGAGTGTTCGGGCTTGACAAGTTCAATGGCGACCACTTTGCTGAGTGGTCCTTCAGGATGGAAGGAACGGAGAAGCACTCTGAGAACGACCCGGAGAAGAGCCCGTGTGTGCGAAAGTGCGCAAAAAGCTACCTCATACTTGGGCAAGCGTTGGAAAGCAGCCAAATCCGCCACATCAAGCCATTCCAGCCGGAACCAGAGAAGGGACCAAAGGCATGGGCTGCGCTCAAGGGTATACATGCTCTGTCAACAGCGGCGGTAGCGGTGGTGTTGGAACGGAAAATGGCGACACTATGAATTGAAGAAGACGAACCCGTGGAAGAAGGGGTGCAGAAATTCTTTGACTTCCTGACGCGGCTTGAGGGAGCTGACCTCAACTACAGTGAGCTCCACAAGAAGACCAAGTTGCTGGCCCTACTCTCTGAGTCATGGTCGTCGCTCATCATCAATTTGAATCGTGACCTGCCCCGCCTCTCGCTTGAAGACGTGAAGCGAGCAATCCTTCAAGAGGATTTATGCCGCCGTGAATTTGCGAATGCAGATGGCGCTGTTGGATGCACGTCATTCTGAGTGCATGTCATCCTAATGTCCTGCCGAGTGCTCGTGTTATTCATGCATGCATTGTTTGCATGGCTGTTGGATATTATAAATTTTCTGGTTTTCTCCAAGTTTAAATGCTTGATCATGCAAGAGAACCCAGAGCTTTCCAACGATACCAAGATCGCCTTATTCCGACCAAGATCGCCCAAGTTACAAGATTTCCAAGACTTGGATTTCTTATTATCTTTTGGAGTTATAGATAATTTGGGTGATTACTTGGACATGACTATAAAGGGATATTAGGTTGGGTGGTTAGGAAAACAACTTTGACATTTGGATTGGGGTGGCTAGACGTTTCTAGCATGGGTTGCAAATGTTGCAACACCTAGGCAAAATCCAACTAGATTGGATTTTGCATGTGACACCTCAAGGACCTCATGATGAGGGTTGCATCCTTGCTGCTAGGAAGATTCATACCATCCTTAAGGAACCCCTTCCCTCTTATGGTTCACTTGGAGGTTCCTAACTCCAATATTTGATGCCTTCCACCATTCTAGTCATGCAGCTGCTAGCCGTTTTCGAATGGTTCTCACTCTACAGACCATCTTAACAACTGATTCAACTTGGAGATGGTAGATAAGCCTAAGGCGCACAATCCTAACGAGAGGATTTGCATCTAGTTGAGTAATGAGTTCGTGGTAAGTTCTCGACCAATGTTGACGAGTGAGACTATTGTCTAGTACCTGGCGGCGGGACATCTTCACAAAGCTCCAAGGCGGCGGTGTGGTGTACCCGGGGCTCGTGCAATGCGTGGAAATCCTGATATGGCTGCCAGATTCGTGGTCTGCCCTAGAGATCAACCTCAACCCTGAACAGCCCCAGTGGAACGTGGATTACATTCGTGCGCGCATCCTTGAGGAGGACTTGCGGCGGCGGATTGTGGAGCGCTCAAAGGAGGGGGCTGGCTATGGAGTTGGAGGTGGAAAAAGTGGCTGCAAGAAGTGGAAGGGCAAGAACAAAGGTAACCCTAAGGAGGATGGCGGCGGGGGTCAAGGGGAGGTGTGCTTCTACTGCAAGAAGCGCAGACATGGCTGGCGGAAGTGCTACCAACGACCTAAGGATTGGACCCCGCCTTCGTCAAGCAACCAGCATGGTGGCAAGAGGAGTGGGGGAGTCATGGGAGCTAGTGGAGAGGTGAAGGATGAGGAGAAAGGCGGCAAATATGAGGAACGGAAGGCCGGGTTATTCTTCTTCGTGAACGAAGGCACAACCGACCTCGCTATGGCTGCTAAGGCTCTCCTACACCCCTACACCCATTGGGTGATTGACTCGGGAAGCTCCTGGCATATGACTCCTCGTGCGGACTTACTTGATGAGATTCAGCCCGCACCCATCTCTACAGTCACATCCGCCATGTGCGCCAAGGCCAAGGTCATGGGCATGGGATGCGCCAAGTTCATGTGAGCGGATAGAGAGCTCGTGGGGCTGAAGAACGTGCTGTGGGTAGCGGACTTGTGCGCGAACCTCAATTCTACCGGCCGGTTGGGAGATGCGGGTGTGAACACCGAAACGATTGGCTCGGAGCGCTATCGTGCCAGTAACGATGAGCAGCTGATTTGGGACTTGCAGCGGAAGGGAGATGTCCACAAGCGCATGTGTCAGATCCCGGTCCTCCCTTGGCGGAGATCGGGCAAGGCGGCATCGTTGGCATCTATGGAGGAGAGTGTTGCGGATATAACTCGGTTAACGGGAGCTAGACTACAGGCTAGGCACGGGGTAGGAGGGATCTCCGGGTTCGTTCACTATTTGTTCTCTAGCACTATTGTGACTTTCTATGTTTTAACCCTTATATATATATAACCCACGAAAAGTAGAAGAACTTGCAAAATGGCGCAAGCAAAGTTACAGTACTAATGTAGGGTTAATGTCAGTCATAGAAAGGGGTTGTCGCGACTGTTACAGGTGGAATGTATTAAGTGAGTAAGGAGTGCACTAAAGGGGCAAAAGATGAACAATGTGAGCGAAGGCATTAACAAACATGGTAAACGAAACTTTCAAACGGCAATGCCGACTTGCGAGCTAGCTACTGAAGTTGCTGGAATAACCGAGTGGTTATCAAAGCATTCCCGAAGGCATCACCTTAGCGCAACGTTCCAAAACAAATGGCGCTTGTACCACAGCTGCGTTAGCTTATATCGAGCACATACCGAGAGGTCAACAGCTTGGGAAGCCAACTGTTCGAATTGTTGAATACCCTGAACTGCAGTCGCAACTGTCACCAGAAGATATGTCACACAACACGGTAAACATAAAAGGATCACAACAGTCATGGCAATTGTAGTGATGCCTAAAATACAGTAAATAAGGGAATGCACCACTCAATGTAAACTCAATGTGATACCCTGTTTTATATTGTTATTTAAATTCACTACAATAAGCTCACCTAATGCTTCTAGGTTCTTACATTGGTAATCACTAAATGAGTTGACTAAGGAAGGAACAAACAAGCAATTTATAAAAGCTAACCCTAACCTTAGGGAAGAAAAAGTATACCTAGACTAACAAATAGAAGCTATAACAAATAAAGCTTGACACACCTCCATAGTCTAGGTGATGGTAGTCCTCTAGAAAGCAACACATAGCAAGGGTCATAGGACTAGTCAGCAAGAACAAGCAACGATAACAAGACCAGTTACAAGAACACAACAAATATTGGGGTGGATCTCAAGATCACCACACAGTTTGAGAACAAGCAAGGGGCCACAAGGCCAGTCCACAAGCAGATATATATGGCAAATATAGAGAGATGCAAGCGTGCAATGCAAAGCATCTCTACGCAAGCATGTAAGGGCCTATGAACACAAGCCCCAGCTGAGTGCAGAAACGCTTTTGGTCAAAAGGCGGCGACGCCTTGGCGAAGATATCTGCAGTGTTGGCCTCAGAGACGACACGTACCACGCGGGCCTAGCCACGCTGGTGCAACTCTTGCAGAAGGAAGTAACGAAGCTGGATGTGCTTCGCCTTCCGAACCAGTCGAGGCTCCTCGCACAAAAGGAAAGCAGAACTGTTGTCGGCGAATAAGACCGGAGGAGAGCGAGGCTCACCAAGGTCAGTGAGGGAAAGACAAATAGTGAAGCTCTTGGGCGCCCATGGCCGCAGCGTACACCTCTACCTCACAGCTGGAAGTAGAGATTGATGACGCTCGAGTAAACTTCCACGAAATAGCTACACTAACCTTGTGTACACTGCAGCAACTCTGTGTTATTGGCCCACGACGAGTCCGAGTAACCGGTAAGTGTAAATGGTTGCTTCCCTCCAAGGACAAATCCCATGCCATATACTCGCAACATACTTTGCCACCCTCTTAGCCGCGTACTAGTGGGAAGGTCGGTGTCTCCCAGGCACGATAAAGCGCCCCAGGACACTAAGAGGGTAAGCTAGGTCTGGGCGAGTACAGCTCATCAGGTACATGAGACAACCCACCAACTCAAGATCTGGACCACTGGTTTCAAATGGCTTGTCCGAAGGTGGAGCTGTGCGCCCATGATACACATCAAGAGGGGTGAGCTATACCTTGGAGAACGGGAAGCGGAACCGCGTGAAGACCTGCTCAACAATTTGAGACTGAGTCAGCGTATTGGTGCGAGTTGCCCTGTCCCTGGTGATCTGCTGGCCAACGTAGCGCTGCAGCTCACCAAGGTTCCGTGCGATATCAAAGAGGTGTCGCTGGTGGTGCACAGAGCAGGTGGGGTGGCTGGCCTCTGCATAACTGCCTACCCGCTACCCTCCTTCCCTCCCAACACCCCACCCCCTTTCCCCCCGCACTTTCCCCTCAGGCGCCTCCCAGGTGTCGCTGGTGGCTCACTCAGCAGGCAGGTGGCTGGCCTCTGCTTGACTGCCTTCCCGTTACCCCCCTTCTCTCCCAACACCCCACCCCCTCTCCCCCCGCACTTCCCCCTCAGGCGCCTCCCAGGTGTAGCTGGTGGCGCACAGAGCAGGCGGGGTGGCTGGCCTCTGCCTGACTGCCTACCCACTAACCCCTTTCTCTCCCTATCACCCCACCCCCTCTCCCCCCGCACTTCCCCCTCAGGCGCCTCCCAGGTGTCGCTGGTGGCGCACAGATCAGGCGGGTGGCTGGCCTCTGCCTGACTGCCTACCCGCTATCCCCCTTCTAGCCGATGCTAGCATCATCACCTTTCTGTTTTTTCACCTCCACCGTCTCTCGCATTCTCCTCCTTTCCCTGACTATTTCGGGCACAAGTGTATGTGGGGGTTTCATGCTTCAACTCGCCTCATTCCATCAGGGCATGACACAACCGTCGAAAGCATATGTTGTTGTCTGCATTATCTGCCGGGCAAGAGTGAGAGCTTCTATACTATGCTAAGTGGCATGGTCTTGCACATAGTGCAGTACATTTACACATAAGGCTGCATGTCTTTGACAAGAATCCAATAATGTACTACCATATTATACAACATTTTATAGAGCTATAATTAGGATGGTTTTCATGGCATGCGAAGTCAAGACCCTAATGAGCAACCCTAGTAATGAAGTCTGTATGTCGCACTAAACTACACCTCTTCTACCTGTCAAACCCTTATAAAGAAACCAAGCTTATGGTTCAGTTTGTTCTATTTGTGGCTACGATGACATGGCATCCCAAGAGGATGCTTCAAAACCAATCTCATCCGGGATTTCCCAACTTGGAAGAAGTACTCGATATCGTGCGCGCACTTTAGAAACCCCTCATCTCCCTTCTCCGGATACAATGACCCGATAGCCACATATACATTCCACGGTCGAGTGACCCTGCCTTTTTCACGATCGCTCAAGAGGTCCAAGTAAGGTAACACCTGAACATATGGAGTTTTGGGTCCATTTCCATCCCATCGCAGGATTGACTCGTGTTCGCACACCAACAAACACGAACTACGGCTTCAACCGTCCGCCCCCCTGTACTCAGCTTCTTCTGGCTATCAAATGGCAAGCCCAACGAGTTAGTACCCCACTGTTCTAGCACTTCATACTGCTTAGGGAAGGCAACGGAAAAATGGGGCAACAACCAGCTGTGTAATGGGAGAACCCTAACAGGAGGCTTGAGGTTGGTTGGTGCATGCCATGAATGCAGTGTGAAAGTCGGATGCTAGGATTTGTGGGCTGGCCCGTGCTCATACGACACCTGCTCGTGGTGGCACCTGCTGCACCTGTTGCATCCACTTCAAACAGCTCATTCACTCTACCCAGAAGCCCACGCCGATGTTTCAACAGACGACGCTCACCGCATGATGAGACACAACAAAGTACCAAGGTTAGACACACACAAAACATAATGAGAAGGGGTGTGTGAGTGTGCAACCCACCTGGCAGCGAGACGTTGCCGAGGTGTGCGATGGATTGTGGGACGTGCAATGATGCCATGGTGTGGGGCTGAGGGGCAACGCACACCTGCAGATGGGAGTGGTGGAAGGATAGAGCGGGGAAAGGGCCATGCTCTTATGTTGCTGTGGGATTGAATTGGTGGGAAAGGTGAGTGCTTATATGTGGCTGTATGGTTGATACCACAGGGGAAGGGTATAGCCAATGTGTGGATGTGGGGTTGATACAGAGCGGGGTGTTGAGTGCTGATACGGGGCGGTGGGGTTCATATAAAGGGGAAGGGAGAGTGCTAATATGGTCCAGTGCGATTGAGACAGGGGGGGGGGAGGTAGGAGAGTGATCATGTTTGATGTCGTGAGAAAAAGGAGTGCTAGAGATGGGGAAGGCAATGTCGGCGACGGGGTGCTAGCAACGGGGAGGGTGAGAGCTTGCGAATGGGCTGGTGAGTGATAGCTGATTGCGATAATTCACCTTATATGAGGACTGCGCACACGCTTTCGATACGCAAGAGTGGCGTGCTAGCGAGGGGGATGGGGAGCAATAGCAAGGGAGAATGGGCACGCTAGCGAGGGTGACTGTGAAGGGTTGTTCAAGTGACAGTGAAGGGGAGAGATAGCGATACAGGGGAGTGCTTTCGATGGGGAGGGAGACAGAGTTTGGAATGGGGAGTGCTTGCTACGAGGAAGGGGAGTGCTAGCGATAGGGGAAGGGAAGTGCAAGCGACGGAGGGAAGGAGAGATAGAGACTGAATTAGGGGAGCACTAAAGACACAGAAGCGGAGATGTAGGTAGGGGGGGAAAGGTCGTCCAAGCGAGTGTGAAGGGCTATTGTGACTATACCAAGTTGTATCAGAGACCCTTGAAGCAGTTTCGACAATGGCTGGACCTGAGGAGAGGGGTGGCAGAAGTGCCTGTGGTAGTGGAGAAGCCCAAGGTCAAGGCCAACCCCGTGATCCGCCCATGGCTCCCGTGCAAACGACTCCTGGCCCTTCTTGGGATGAACCAAGAGTGTTCGGGATTGACAAGTTCAACGGTGACAACTTTGCCGAATGGTCCTTCAAGATGGAGAATGTTTTTGACCACTATGGCCTGCTGGAGGTGATGGAAGGAACGGAGAAGCACCTCGAGAACGACCCGGAGAAGAGCCCTTGGGTGCGGAAGAGCGCACAAGGCTATCTCCTACTTGGGCAAGCGTTGGGGAGCAGCCAGATCCGTCACGTCAAGCGTGAACCAGAGAAGGGACCCAAGGCATGGGCTGCTCTCAATGGTGTACATGCTCATGCAACAGCGGTGGTAGCGGTGGTGTTGGAGCGGCAAATGGCGGCACTACGGATTGAAGAAGATGAAGAGGTTGAAGAAGGGGTGCAGAAATTCTTTGACTTGTTGACACGGCTTGAAGGAGCTGATTTGAACAACAGTGAGCTCCAGAAGAAGACCAAGTTGCTGGCCTTGCTTCCTGAGTCATGGTCCTCGCTTATCATCAACCTTAATCGTGATCTGCTCCGCCTGTCGCTCGAAGACGTGAAGCGAGCAATTCTTGAAGAAGACTTCCGCCGTCGTGAATTGGCGGGTCCGGATGGCCCAGGGGCAGCAAGCATCGGCCGGGGATATGGTCAAGGAAAGGGCAGAGGATGAGGAAGAGGCAGGTTTGGTGGCAGCAACTACAATGGAGGCCGCGGTAATGGCGGATACGGTAGCGATAACAAGAGCTACGGACGCGGTCGCGGCCGAAACGACGGCGAGTGCCACTATTGTCATAAAAGCGGACACATGTGGCGCGATTGCTACAAACACCCTGATGGATGGACTCCTGCTCAAGGCCAAGAGGGTAGAGGAGCAGGAGGAGGGATAGAAAGAGGCTGTGGAGGCCGTGGCAGTCGCGGAGGTGGAGGTACAAGTATGAAAAACGAAGACAAAGAGAAGGACTTGAGCGACGATTGCTTCCCGGGTCAAATCTTCTTCGTCTCAACGTAATCATCGGCTAGAACAGAGAATATTGAAGGCTTTGAAGAACCTGCTGTTGTGGGAAAAGTGACCCTACACTCCCTGGACCATTGGGTGATCAATAGCGGTTCTACCTATAGCATGACGCCTCGCGCGGATTTGCTCACCAAACTCGAACCGTCATCGGTGAAGCGTGTCTCTTCAGCTTTGAGCCAGCAATTAGAGGTGAAAGGCATGGGCAAGGCCATGTTCAAGGGTGCGGATGGGAAGATGGTTGGCCTCAAGAACATGCTTTGGGTGTCAAACGGCCGGCATGAACACGAGCTCGAAGGAAGCCGGGACCTATGCAGCGAGGCTTGGCGATCTTTGGGACTTTCACAAGGACAAGGATGTCGACAACGAGATGTGGCAGATCCCTGTGGTCCCTATGCCTTAGGAGAGGCAAGTGGCAGCAAGCATCAGCACCAAGGGTGTAGCGGTTGGTAGCGGTTATGGCACAAACAATGGTGAAAAGGAGAATGAGTCCAAGAAGTGCAATGTTGGAAGGACCAGCAAGCAGTGCGAGTATAAAAAGGGTGGTGCAACATCCAAGCAGCAGCAAAAGGGTGATGATAACCCCAAGGAAGTAGCGGAGGAGGAGTACGGAGATAGCATGTGGGGCACTATTGCGAGTGCTGCATTCTCCAATATGACTTCGGCTACGGGGGAGTGTGATTGGAAGACCTTGCATCGGCGAATCAGAGTGACCAGATACAACGTTGTGAGTAGCAACTAGTAGTGGTGCGGAATCGCTCATAATAACGCAACCTGCAAAAGAACAAACTAGCAACATCTGAGGCACACCACGAGATGAGACGCCCTGCAAGTCATTTTTTTTCTGTGTAGTAGAGGGAGACAGACAACACAAGTAGAGAGAACATACATCGTGCCGGGAAGGGGCATTAAGTTAAGGAAAAGCAATATCATTCCGTGCAGCATCGCGCGACAATTCAGTAAATATCACGGTCCTGCCAAGCCCTACCTACTAATGACGACATCCAAAAGATCAATGATTCCCTGCAACCAAGGTAGTATGATACACACAAGAACGAAAGTATGCAGAACGCGAACGCAAAAAGCGAAATATGCACCAGTCACTATGGCTGCTGCTGCGACTGGCGCTGGCCCTGGAGCTGGCCCTGGCGCTGGCGCTGGCCCTGGAGCTGGCCCTCGCACTGACAATAGAAACGAACAGATCCCAGAAATGGTGAGCTATCAGAAGGGAGAGCTGAAGCTTTCTGGAAGTCAGGGGAGTGAGGAACTTTTCGGTTGTGCTCCAGCGAGGCTGTGAGCAGAGCACTTCCCTGCTGGTGAACCAGCAAAGCACCAACTTGCGAAGATTGTGATTTATGCACCGGCGAAGCACCAACCAGAGCACTTCACTTTGCAACACGGAAACGATTGTGATTCGTCACCTCGATGGCTCACCCGCTGCCACCTCTCATATGTGCATCAGCTACGGTGTCAAAATCGTGAGCAAGGATTGGTTGCAAATATTTTTGCCGGAAAGCTGCCAAGTGTAAACTTACAACACTTCAGTCGCCAAAGGGGGATCATGTAGAGATGTGCTCATTAACAAGCAGAACAGTCAATATGTACAACTTTGTTTGTTTTCATATAGATAACATTTTAGAAGATGTCTCACACACACCTGCCATATTGGAAGCCACAGAATTGGCTAAGTGTTCGGAATTCTTAGGGTTTTTTTTTTTTTTTGATTATGATAGATTTAGGTATCCTTTACCGTAGGAGAACTGGAAAAATTGCAAAAATAACAGTTAAGGGTGGATTGTGGCTACAAATGCCTGCCTATGTCAATGCCTTCTAAGGCTGATTACTGTGAACTCTAAGTACTATGCGGAAGCGATTAACTCAGTACCACAACCATAAACTAGGCAACACTTAACATCACTTGTGAACCAAGTGAGTAGTTATGCCAAGCTTAGCTTGTAGAGTGAGTGTTCTGGTTGAGCAGAGTTTCGGCAGCACTTCGTTGTGTATCTACTCTCGACAATACGTAGTAGTAGATTGTAAGCTTGAAATCATGAAAGCATTGTTGATGAAAGCAAATACAAGCACACATATAAGAGAGGTCCTAGGTACACAAAGGAAAACACACAAAACAGTTGTCTAACTATCGTCCAGGTCTTCGCTTTGCTGTCATTGAAAAACGGTTGTAAAACTGCTTCAGAATTTGGCTTGTATTGCCGCTGTAGAATAACTGTCTTCAACCTGCACTGCTGCCAAATTCTCCTGCTTACTCTCCTCGCGAACATTCATGTTTACTCGTGTCCGATCATGAACGCTCGTGTGAGATTCCCGTTTTTCAGTTACAAGCGGATTTTACCGTTTTGTACCTCTGTCGAAATAATGACGCAAAACAGCACGACTTTCTGGCAAATTTTCTTGCTCGCCGAGTCAGTGCGAAAATTCCGTTCGTCAACTGCGAAGTCTCGCGTGCCCCACGTGCCCCTCATCACGACCGAGATATTTTTCGGTCGTGCAGGACAAGACGATCGCTGAAGCGATCGTGCGTTGTCCTGCGCGTGACGGAGCGATCAGGTCGCTCCGTCCTGTATCGGTCGTGCGCACTGTGCACGATCGAAACAGTGGCGACACACGCGTGGGCCCTGCACGACCACACGCGCGTGTCAGGACCCCACGCGCGGGTCCTGACTTCACGCACTTTTTTATTGACCAACGCGAAATGGTCAACGGGGCTGGTCAAACAATCGAGCCCCTAAACTCAACACACTCGACACTCTCAACAGCACTTATGAAAACAATTCGACGTTCATGAAATACAAAATATTCATGAAACACAGAACATTCATGAACGTACATGTTCGTCGATGAAAACAAACATGAGCGGACATGAGCCGACATGAACGGACATGAGCCGACATGAACGAACATGACTCGTCATGATCCGTCACGACCGATCATGATCCCACAGCAACAACACATGAAACGAAATGCGGAAACGAATGCACACATAACATATACAAAATGCATAACATCATGCAGGCGGCTGGTTGCAGTGCAAAAATAATATTTTGCACCCAACAATTACCACCTGGTTTGTGGTCCAAATCATCATTTTGATGGCTCTACTATCTCCCCTATATCTCCTCTACTGATCTAGAGTGTAAAGCCTTTTTGGGTGGTATTCACCAAAACCAACATATCAGTATGTACCAACGAAGCTAACCAACATATCAGTATGTACCAACGAAGCTCCTAGCACTTGACAACTCATTCTCTGGCCACCATGGACATGTGTTAATTTCAAGCATGTTTTGTTTCATTGTTAGAAGCATGTGGTGCGTCTATGACCTACTATGTTGGCAGTCTGCATCCATATGTATGGTTGTTTCGCTAGCCTGCATGATATTTCGACGACATTGCCAGGTTTTGCATTAAGCTTGACAAAGTCCAAATGATCCGAGTTTTGGAGGGGAGCCTCTTTACACTGATTTTACAACCCCTACCTATATTTAGCTCATTCCAGAAAGCGGAGATAGGTGAAGGGTGATAGTCTGTGCCGTGGTGGCCGATACCTAGTATTCATGTTAAATCGCTAACCAAACCTTGCCATAAAGCTTAGAAACTGATAGGGGAGTCTCATGGCACTAATTTCCCACCCCCTTATAATTTCAAGTCAATCCATAAATGCTATCGTTTTCCATGCGATGTTGTGGAAGGGAAGCCAGATTATGCAGCCAATTTGCCTGATTTTGGATTCTAGTTCTCGCCACATGCCAAACCTTGCCATAAAGCTATGAAAATCATAGGGGAGTCTTATGACACAGATTTCACACCCCCCCTATCAGTTTCACGTCGATCCATGAATGACATATAGGTTTATCATGGAATGTTGTGGAAGGGAAGCCATATTAGGCAGAAGATTTGTCTGCTTTTGGATTTTAGTTCTCGCTACAAGCCAAACCTTGTCATACAGCTCTAAAAATGTTAGGGGAGTCTCATGAAACCAACTCTACATACACCTGTCATTCTCAGGTTAGTCGATGAAGGCTAGATATGCTTTCCATGCAAAGTCACGGAAGGAAAGCCATGTTATGCAGCAAACAAGCGTCACGTGCTGCGTAGTTGTGCGAATAAGCTCAAACCAGTTCATGTGGCTAGGAAAATGGATAAACTAGGGAAGTATGTGAAGAAATAGGGCTAAACAAAAACATCCAGATGTCGAAATGGTGACATGTTGCGCACGGGCCTATCGTTGCACAGGTTCATGCCAATAAACGCACAAACAAGTGGCACGTGCTATGTAGTTGTACGAATGAGCTCAGAATAATTTCTATGGCTAGGGAACTGGATAAACTAGGGAATTATGTAAAGAAATTGTTAAGTCTAAGAACTATGCGGAAGCGATTCAACTCAGCTCACAAGCGTAAGTTGGGCAACATTTAACATCACTTGTAACCCCTAGAGTGTGACAGCAAGTCACCTCATAGCCAAGGGCGTAGAAAAAAAGTGAGTGGTTATGCTCAATGTAGCTTGTAGAGTGAGTGTTTTGGTCGAAAGCAAATACAATCACACATATAAGAGAGGGCCTAGGCACACAAAGGAAACACAAGGCGGTTGTTGAACTGCTCTTGCATTTGGCTTGATTTGCCCCTGTAGAATAACTGTCTTCAAACTACACCGCTGCCAGATTCTCCTGCTAACTCCCCTCATGAACATTCATGATCACTTCTGTACAAATCATGAACGCTCGTGCTGGTTTACCGTATTTTTCAGTTACAAACAGACTTTACCGTTTTGTACCTCTGTTGGAATGATGACGCTAAGCAGCGCGACTTTCTGGCAAATTTTACTGCACGCCAAGTCTGCGCGACATCCCGCTAGTCAACTGTAGAATCCCGAGTGCCCCACGTGCCCCACGTGCCCCTCAACACGACCGAGATATTTCTCGGTCGTGCAGGACAAGACGATTGCTGACGCGATCGTACGTTGTCCTGCGTGTAACAGAGCGATCATGTAGCTCCGTCCTGTTTCGATCGTGCGCACTGTGCGGGATCGAAACAGTGACGCCAGACGCATGGGCCCTGCACGGCCACACGCGCATGTCAGGACCCCACATGCAGGTCCTCACTTCGCGCATTTTTTAGTTGACCAGCGCGAAGTGGTCAACGGAACTGGTCAAGCAATTGAGCCCCACACCAAACTCACTCGACATTCACAACTGACACTCATGAAATAACTCGACATTCATGAAAGCGCATGTTCGTCCATGAGAAAACATAAACGTACATGAGCCGACATGAACGAACCTGACTCCTCATGATCCGTCCTGACTGGTCATGATCCCACAACAAAAGCGCATGAAACGAAATGCGAAAACGAATGCACACAGAACAGACACAAGATGCGTAACGTCAGGCGGGTGGTTGCAATGCAAAAATTGTATTTTGCACCCAAAAAACTCCCCCTCAAGCAGTCGCCTACTTGCACTCCCTTTGCTTGAGCCTAGTTAAGGCTCATGTCGCAGAGCTTAACGCAGCGCCAGTGGGGTTCTTCAGCCAGCCGCTTCATGAGAAAATCTGCCGGCTGTTGCTGCGACTTAACATAGAGGGGCTGGATGGATCCCCTCTGCACCTTCTTGCGCAGCCAATGCCATTTGATCTGCATGTGCTTGGTGAGCCCATGCAGCACAGCGTTATTGGACATTGAAATGGCACTAGATTTGTCACAAAACAGCGGTGTGGCAGTCTGCCCTATCTCCTCCAGCAGCTTCCTCAACCAAATCAGCTCCTTGGCTGCAAGGTACATTGACATGTACTCTGCTTCAGCTGATGAACCCGCCGTTTCCACCTCTTTCTTTTACCTCCAGCTCACGGCCCCACCAGCAATCACGCACACATATCCTCCCACTGAGGACATGTCCTCCTTTTCTGAAGCACAGGTTGCATCAGCAAACCCTATGAGGAATAGCTCCCTCTCTACGAGGTGCTCCCCCTTCTCCTTGAGAACTTCTGCTCCCTTCTGCTTCATCTGAGCCACGGCTGAGTATTGAACTGTAACAGTGGGGTATGATTTCAGATACTCGATGATGCGGTTTGCTGCATCCACCTGTTCCTCGGTGGCATTTTGCACCACCTTGACCAGCTGCCCCACAGCAAAGGAGACGTCCACCTGGTGTGCACTTCTGCATAGAGCAAGCTCCCCGCCATGGACTGAACATGAGCCTGCTTTCGCTGATCCACTCCTTCGTTCTCACCACCTTTGATGAGTTTAAATCTGGATGGAAGAGGTGTGGTGATCTTCCTTCCGACCTCTATCTCATATGCCATTGATGTACTTCTCCTGGTGCAGCTTCACACATTCATTGCTGACATCCCTTTCGATGTGCATTCCCAGGTAATAGTTCGCCTCCCCCAGGGTCTTGCGCTTAAAGTTTTGCATCAGTTTCTGCTGCACCTTCATCACCTCCTGCTTGCTGCTCCCGAACAGGAGGGTGTCGTACACGTACACCAGGAACATGACGAGGCTCTCCTTCTCCCCCATGCAAAAAAGGCTCTCGTCACATGCACCCGCCTTGAATCCTATCTCCTCTAATATCGAAGACAGTTTCTTGTTCCAGCAGCGTGGAGCTTGTTTGAGGCCATAAATGGCCTTTGTCAGCCTGCACACACGCCTGGTACCATCCTCATAACCTGGCGGCTGCGATATGAACACCTCCACATCTATCAGCCCATAGAGAAAGGCTGTGGTGATATCCATCTGAACTATCACCCACCCGCATACAGCTCCACCGGCGAGGAGAACACACAATGTTGGCGTCTTCGCGGTTGCAGCAAAGGTCTCCTTGAAATCCCCCCTTTCTTTCTGTTGGTAACCCCTTGCCACCAGACTGCTCTTGTAAACTGACACGACTCCTTTCTTGTCAGATTAAATCCTAGGAATCCAGCCATAGTTAATGGCTTTCTTCCCCTCTGGCAGTGGCACCAGTTCCATTTGGCTGTTATATTTTGCATCTCTTGACGACAGCCATGTCAACGGGAGTTGTGGTTGGCCCCGTCCTCGCTTAGGCGGAGCCGGCCTCGTGGTCAGGTGTACGAGGAGCAGCCAACCTGTAGCAGTGGGTGAGCAGGACGACGAGGGTGGTCGACATGCGTGGGGGCCACTGCACTGGCGCTGACTTCTGGGCACTGGCTTTGGGGTGGTCGACTTGGTGGTCAACCTGACCTGGTGGTTGACGAAGGAGGGGCCGACGTCGACCTCGACAAGGGAGACAAGGGATGTCGAGCTGAAGGGCGTCGAGGAGCGGGACGCCGAGTAGCAGGACGTCGAGAAGCAGGGCGCCGGGGTCGATGGCGCCGACCTTGGGTTGCCGGGCCCCGAAGTGGTCGACGAGGGGACACTGACCAGGGAAGACGCCGACCTGGTTGCCCGGTCGACCGAGGTACCTGGGCGACGAACTTCTGTGGAAGCATGCGAAGGTCGCCGGGGGTGGTCCTGCGAGGTCGACCTCGGAAGTGGTATCCCGAGGTCGACGTGGCTGGTGGGCGCAGTCGCTGGCGTGGAGTCGACCTAGGCGTCTGCGTTATTCTCGTAACAAGGAGTGGCGCACCAACCAGCTGCGTGCACCTGCGAAGCAGGTGCTTCATTGTCCTGCGGGTGCAACGCTGTGCAGCCGACTAACTGCAGCGTTGGCACTCTGTGGACTTGCAACGTTGGCAAGCCGCGACTTTGATCTGCTGGAGCGCGATCGACCACGTCGTGCTAGCACGCGGTTGACCGTGCTGCGCTGGAAGTCGACCAGCAGCTTTGCTAGGTCTGATATGGTCTTGCATGCCCATTTTGTTGCAATCATTTTGAACCATTGTTCTCAACTTTTGCTAGTGAAACTCTTGCAGTTTCGCCTTGTGAACGCACAAGTGCTAGAGAACGACTAGGGAATGAACGCAGAGATCACACGAGCACCCGTGCCTAGCCCGCAGTCTAGCTCCCGTTGCTATAGTTATCTCCGCCTCCGGCGATGAGGGGAGAAGTGGGGAGCCACCTGTGGCGCTGGCCAAGAGCATCGCCGGTGGCCGACGTGACGTCCAGCCAGTCGGCATGGGAGTGAAGTCGACATTGGCAGGGGAGGAGCGGGCCGAGGAAGTGCAGCCGACTTTGGTGAAGTCGGCAAAGGGGACAGCGGCGAGGCAGCAGCCGACAGGGGAGCAGGCAGCAGTGAAGCCGACCAAGGAGCAGTCGGCGACTGGGCAGCCGACTACAAAGGAGCCGACCGCAGGGGAGAAGTCGGCAGGGAAGCCGACCGCGGTGCAGCAAGACGACGAGGGCAGCGAAGACGGTGATAAAGGAGGGGACGTAGAGGACTCCACTGACAGCGATGTGGTGGAGGTTCCACCTGGACCACGGACGTCAGGCCGACTTCGGAGGCCACCAGACTTCTTCGTCCCCGCTGCCTTCACCACGGTGTACGACGTGGACGACGATGACATGGCAAACAATGACGCCGAGGACAACGAGGAGTTTCTAGAGCTCGAACCCGGCATGCATGCCGACCCCGAGCACCGTTGGGATATCCCGACGATGACAGTGAAGGAAGGGCCCGGCATTGAAGGCCGCCATGGAGGAGGGGATCCACAGCCTCATCAACATGGGCACGTGGGAGCTGGTCGAACAGCCGCCGGGAGTGAACGTCATGAAGAACTGGTGGGTACTGACGACGAAGTACCACATCGACGATACCGTCGAGCGCGAGAAGGCAAGGCTGGTTGTGAAGGGCTTTACGCAGGTATACGGCGCCGACTACGACAAGACGTTCGCGCCGGTGGGCAGCTACGTCACGCCGAGGATCGTGCAGGACAAGACGATTGCTGACGCGATCGATCATTCATCGCGTATGGTGGACGGCACATGGTTCATCTTCTTGATGGGGTATGCCCACGTGACTCGGCTCCCATCATCCACGATATTGAGAATGTACTTCTCACCACGCTCCCCCACAACCGGTAGCGGCCCCACCACATCCATGTGCACCAGCTCCAGCAGTTTCATACCGCCACCCTCGGTTGTATAGAACGGGAATCGAGTAAACTTGCTTAGCTAGCAAGTTTCACATTTTTGGGTTGCTGCTGCATCTGTCAGCTTCAGACCCTTAACCCCTTCCTCCTTTTGCAGTTGTTGCAGCGCGGGAATTGCAATGTGCCCGAGACGATAGTGAGCCGTCATCCAGTCCGTTTCACTGCTCCTCGCTGAAACCTTCAGCTCCTCTGCAGCTACAGCATTGCACTCCCCCTCGGATCCACCCTCCTTGCCAAATGACATCACAGGAAGCTGCCACATGGACTTGCAAATGTCACGGCTCTCGTGAAGGTCCCACACAACCCGCTTTCCCAGCTGCCCCGTGAACGTCATGGCATCGTCTGTAATTGTGCTGACCCCGCACTTGCCTAGCTTCCTGAGGGAGATAAGGTTAGCTTTGAGATCAGGGACTAGAAGCACATCACGTAGCACCACTGGTTTGCCATCGGATTCTTTTAATGCAACACGTCCCACCCCTGTCACCTAGAGAGTGTGCCCGGATGCCGACTTCATCTTGGCAATTGGTGTAGTTCACACTTTATCTAGGAGCTCGGCCCTTGGAGTCATGGTCCATGCCGCTCCCGAGTCTAATATCCACGTGTTGAGTGTCTGTAGTGTAGCTCCAACATGGGCGACCACCGCTTCCTCATCCGACTCTCCAACGTGGAAGAACCGTCCGGCTTCCCTCTTGTTCGGCCGGTTCATCATCGGCAACCGCTCCGGCGCCACTCCCGTCTTGTGACCTGATGGAGGGATACCACCAGAAGGGTATATTTCTGCATTTAAACCACGGGTGATCCGCCTTCTCACAGTACCAACACTTGCCCTCCAATCTCTCAGGTCCCCTTCCTCCTCCTCTGCCACCTCGGCCTCCACCACGTCCTACTCCTCTACCGCCTTGCTGGTTGGAGGGCCCCTCCTCCTTAGAAGCTCCTCTCCCAGCCCCTTGCCATTTATTGCCTCTGCCCCTCTTTCCTCCTTGCATGGCGTAGCTGCTGCTCCCCTCTTCTCCTCCCCTCAGTAGGCGCCTCCGGCAGTCCTCCTCGAGGATCTTCGTGCGGATCCACTCCAGGGTCCAGGAGCTCTTGTTTTGAGGAAGACTCAGGCCACTTGTGAATATCATCCATGACTCCGACAGCAGCGACATCATCTTCATACACTTGGTTTGTTCGGGGTAGACTATTCCAGCGATGGCGATCTTGGCGTGGAGGTCTCTTAGCTTGTCAAGGATGGGTTGGACGGGTTCTCCTTCACTGAGGCGAAGGGTTGAGAGCTCCCTCTCCAGCATGAGGGTAGCTACAACTGATGTGGGGGCGTGCAGATCCTTGAGCACTCTCCATGCCTTGGGTCCACACTCTTCCTCCGGGAGGAGGTGCATGATGTGTTAGCATTGGGCGAGATCCAAACTTTGGGACAGGATGTAGTACCTGGCGGATGAGCGCTCGTTCCACTCGTTCTGTAGCTCCGGGGTACTGGGTCGTTTCTCGGTGCCTATCATCAGCTTTAGAAGGCCTATTTGCCGAAAGTACTGCTGCATCTTCCAGGACCAGTCATCATAACCTTCTCCGCTGAACTTGTTGACTGAGAAGTCCTTCAGCACTTCCCTTAGTAGCGGGCCCTGGTTCGTCCGGGCTATCCTAGGCGTGGATACACCAGATTCCTAAATGCCACTACTTGCAGGGGCTGAGTTCCCTTCTTCTCCAGGCGACCCTATCATTGGATACGTTCAAAACGACTAGTTACCTGCTTTGATACCACGTGTTCAGTCTAAGTACTATGCGGAAGCGATTAAACTCAGCTCACAAGCGTAAGTTGGGCAACACTTAACATCACTTGTATCCCCCCGAGTGTGACAGCAAGTCACCTCATAGCCAAGGGCATAGAAAACGAGTAGTTATGCTCAACGTAGCTTGGAGAGTGAGTGCTCTGGTCGAGCAGAGTTTCGGCAGCACTTAGTTGTGTTTCTACTCTCGTCAATACGTAGTAGTAGAATGTACACTTGAGAAAATCATAGAAGCATTGTTTTCTTGAGAGCAAATACAAGCACACATATAAGGGAGATCCTAGGCACACAAAGGAAACACAAGGTAGTTGTCTAACTGTCGTCCATGTCTTTGCCTTGCTGTCATTCAAAACGGTTGTTAAACTGCTCTTGCATTTGGCTTGATTTGCCATGGTAGAATAACCGTCTTCAAACTACACCGCTGCCAAATTGTCTTGCAGGCTCCCCTCATGAACATTCATGATCGCTCGTGTACAAATCATGAACACTCGTGTGGGTTTACCGTTTTCTTTAGTTACAAACGAACTTTACCGTTTTGTACCTCTGTCAAAATGATGACGCAACACAGCGTGACTTTCTGGCAAATTTTCCTGCACGCCAAGTCAGCGCGAAATTCCGCTAGTCAACTGTAGAATCCCGAGTGCCCCACGTGCACCACATGCTCCTCATCACGACCGAGATAGTTCTCGGTTGTGCTAGACAAGACAATCGCTGACGTGATCGTGCGTTGTCCTGCGTGTGACGGGGCGATCATGTCTTTCCGTCCTGTATCAATCGTGCGCATAGTGCACGATCGAAACAGTGACGCCACACGCGTGGACCCTGCACGGCCACACGTGCATGTCAGGACCACCCGCGCGGGTCTTGACTTCGCACACTTTTTAGTTGACCAACGCGAAGTTGTCAACGGGGCTGGTCAAACAATCGAGCCCCACACAAAGTGCCGCGCACCACTTCAAAAAGCACGCATTACCCTAACATCGCTTCCATGCCACATGCGAGCAACATGCTCGCATGATTCCCAACCAGGGCTGATAATATCAGACTAAAATCTTCTGATTGTATGAAATTTCAGGGTATTTTCTTACGGATCCTGAGTTTTTCATACTTGTAAGATTTTCAAACATGAGTCCTTCAGACTTACCTTTTTGTTTAATATATATATTGAGATTTTCAAAGTAGTGACATAGCCGATAATGGGTCTTTAGACTACAGGGAGTACATATCCTGAAATGCGGATCCTGTACGCAAAACTGATTTTACAGGACAATTCCCTTATGCTGTTTTTCAGGAGAAGCACGCGACACCTATCCTGTATTCAGGAGAATCAGGATAAATTATCCAGATAACATAGACCCTGCCCGAAACACACATTCCCCTCCCCCCTGTTGTGCGATGGTTGTTTGACCACAAACCGCCACACTGTGATTAGAACAACTAATAAGAAACTCGGAATGATCAATGTTGATGAACCTGGACTCGATATAATGACTGTAATATAGTCAATAGTTCCCCATAAGAATCGCAAAACTTCTTGTGAAGTGTACTTTGATACCAACGTGGGTGCTTCTAAGGTGGATTGGCTGCCACGCTGATTCATTGTCACATTTGCGTTTTTCGTCACTGCGCACTCTCCATAACAAAGTTCGCAGAGCGCAGCCGTCCCGTAGCACGGCATTGTCACAGACCTCCATCCAGACCAGTCTCACAACTTAGCAGTACTCAGCGGGTTTTCTCAAAACCTAGGGCGTGTCCCGAAAGTACACTTACATTCCATAAGGTGAAAAGTAACCGCAAACTAGATTTTCGTCACTCGCCAACTCTTTCGTCTGGACACGGCGCAGCTCTGTAAAAAAAAGACTGACTCAATGCTCAACTTTGACTGCGTACTTTACAGACATCAGGGAAAGCATACCTGAAACAGAAAGAACAAGAAGCAAGAGCTCCAGATTTACTGCATCTCCTTTGGGCGAACTCTATGCTGTCACAAATTTCTCTGCGACAGTCAATTTGGGGTGTTTTCCCCACGAGTTATACCCATTTCGCGAGGAAAATGGGTTTTGCGGCAACGTAGGCCTGGTAACAGGCCGAAAGCTGGACTACAGGTCTCTGTCAGCTTTTTCGAATCTGACTATTTCGGAGCAATATGTACGTACATGGAACGTGTCTGTACCGCACAGCTATTCGTGCTGTTTTACGTACAACCGGGTCCCGAAACTGCTTACAATGTTTCGGGACACGCCCCTAGGGTCATTTCAGGGGCCGGCTCTAGGTCACCTCGAAAGAGTCTCCGCTCCCTTCACGTGAAAAGTTTCAGATTCAACTGTTTCCGAATTGTTCGATCCAGTCACGACAGCGCTTTACACATTCGAAACTCCCGTGAGGACTGAAAGCACGACAAACCACTCACGAATCCCAAACGTGAGCTGCTCTTGATGATGGTGCGACGCGATGCCGTCTTTTCTGAACCCACCCCCCCCCCCCCCCCCCCCTCCTCTCCTCCTTTCCTTCCTCCTTCCTTCCCCCATCACACTCGCTCTACGGTGGGTTGCTCGTCCGCACCGCAAACGAGCACACCTGTATAGCCATGGCAGGGCTTCGCGGCAAAGCACGAGGATATTCGAGAATTTTGCTCCCTTGTGCCGTCCTTGCGTATTGGAGTTCCCTGCTGCCTTACGCTCGTTCGGATAAGTGGATTAGCTAATCTGTTCGCAATCGCTTTGCATATTTTTCGACGCGTTCATTCTTAACGTTTCCGGCGTGCGTTAGTAGTAGGCGTTACTACAAAGTGACATCTGCGAGCGACATAAGTGAGCGAGCGGCGACAGCAGTGAGCGACATCTGCGAGCGAGTGAGAGAACGCACCCGTTCCGTGAGTGTGAGAGAGATCGCGATCGATAGCTGGTAGCTACAACGAAGCGTCGTCCTTCCCCTATTCTGCGACATGGCGACGGTTGAACATACAGAAAAACTGCCGCACAGCCAGTCGCAGGAAACGTCACATGATGGATTGCAGAGTCTGTCGCAGGGTCTGTCGCGAGGTTTGTCGCAGAAACAGTCGCACGAGGAGTCTGCTCGCGACACCTCAACTCTTCTCCATATATCATTGTCCAAGCAGCCAACGATAGTCACCATTTTGACTAGGGATGGCTGGGCGGCGGAGAAAGCAGCGCCACCGTGGCAGGATGGCGACGATTGCGACGATGGCGACGATGATCGCGGAAACAGGAAGATTATGTGGCCGCGGCACGAGAGAGAGCCGGTTGAGTTGACTAAAAAACCGCGCGCGCCGTGGGAAATTGCTTTGGCGGCTGCGCTTTTGCTTCTCCCTCACCAAAATGTTTCTGACCCAAACCTGACCCGGAAACCGGATTGACCCCAGCCTGGCCCAAAATTGCCCCGAAAGTGACTTTTGGGACACTTTAGGGTTAGTGGTCAGTTGGGAGATAGTTTGGGGTCAGTGAGTTTTCTGGCCCAAACGTAGTACTGACCCGTACCTGACCCGAACGTGTCCCAAAAGCCGAAAGGACTATGGGGTTCTGGGGATGCGGGTTCGATACATGTCGCTGGCAGTTCTCGACTCCGAAAATTTTCCGACCAGCGTGTAAAACTACAAGCAACATGCACTTTGATGTAACAAACACTATGGCTAGAATCGATTCCCTTGCCTTCAGTTCACTTGCAGAATAGGAACCACTGGGCTAAGGAAGCTGTACAAATATAGGAAACTGAATTTAATCATGAATTTTTGTTTCAAGAAACACGCGAACGAAATCGTTCGCGCGTGAATCAAACCCGCTACCTCCCGATTGACCCCTCAATCACTAACCGCTACGCTATCTACACGTTCTCGTTGTTCCGATGTAAACTCCTTTAAGGCGTTCGACGCGAAAATTGAGGGTTTTGATTGTCCACCCACTTCAGCATTCCTGTTTCTCTTGTACCGTAGTTGTTCCATGCTCTATTCTTGCTGTTACCTTTCCACTCATAGCTAAGCCTAATCTCATGCTCCCATCCCGTCGTCCCCAACTCGTTATCTTGTCGTCCCTAGCTCTAATACTCATCCAACAATGTATCTGTTCCTAATAGCATATTAGTTTTCGCGCCAGCTGTAGGTAGCGAAGTCTTTACGATTCTATTTATTTTTTTTAAAATATGAATACCCGTTATGAACCTTTCTGTGGCAGAAAGCGAGTATCATCGCAGGGGGCGATTCTTCAGCGACAAAACGCTAGTCAACTATGGTGATTCATTTGTTTTTTTTGTGCTGATATTATTTTATGTAAACACATCAATCTGTCTTTCCGCCACAGCGATCTCTTAAAGCCATCTTGTCTTGCAGATTGTTGTTTCATTTTCCTGACTTTGCAATATATTCTATCTTTCGGCCATTGCGATCTATAAATTCACCTATCCTTGCAGATTGTTGGTTCGTTTTCTTTACTTTGCAATACGGTATCTCCTATCCTTCCCCCGTTGCGATCTATGAAGTCACCTTCCCTTGCAGATTGTTGTCTTTTTTTTCTTAAATTTGCAATCTACATTTCTTGCATCACGTTTCTTTGCTTACTCGCAGGACAGGGAATGAAGGTATTGGAGGTTGTTTGTGTCAACGTCGATAGATGTTCGTGTTGGTTATTTCCGCCGTTTTTATTACTGTCATCTTGTCTCGTGTCAGTTTTTTTTTTAGTCTCTACATGCAGGTGCATATATGTGGTGAAGATTAATTTGGAAAAACTATGCCGCGCCGCTACCACTTCCGCGTCGCCTTCATTTTTCGCCCCTTATAACAACCTGACATGGAAACAAGCATATGAAGATTATTTTTATTATGCCATGCCTGCTGTTATTTTGGGGCACAGAGTAGTGAAGGTGATTTTTCCAAATTACAAGGTGATAATTGCTAAATGATTGTTCTGGTTTTTATATTCTTTAGCTGGCGTTGTCGCATGTGTAACGCCTTTGACCCTTTAATGTGTGTTGGTTTTGTGTTGTCTGGATATTTTAGTTGTGCAGTGATTTATATATTCTGGGACAACTGTACAAGGCCCTATTCATTATGTAGTCATGCTGATGTTGTTATTTGACGTTCTGTTGTTATATAGTGAAATATATATTATACAATTTCAACAAAAAAATGCATATTACAAAAAAAGAGCACACTGTAATGGGGATATAATCAGGCCATGCGCTGGCCACGTGTGACCCGAAACTGACCCAAATCTGACTCGTACCTGACTTTTCCCGCCAAATCTTAACCCGTACCTGACCCGTACCTGACTTTTCCCGCCAAAACCTGACCCGTACCTGACCCGTACCTGACCCGAAAGCCACTTATGGGTTAGGCCATCTGACCTCAGCTTAGCCAAAAGTGTCAGTTCCAGAAGTAACTTTTGGGTCAGATTCTGAGATGACCTGAATGTTGCCCCGGAGCAACCTGGGGGTCCATTTCGGGTCAGAACATTTTAGAGATGTCGTCCTCACCTCGGCATTGACTATCCAGCGACAGCAGGTACTTACAGCACTGCTTTGAGTCTAACATGATTGTATCGCGCTTTTGCTGCGCGTTCTCACCTCGCAGCGCTGCGCTTGAGTGTGATTGAGAATTACCCGTACGTTGCACGACGCACTCGTTCTGACCTCTACATTGACTGTCAAACGACAGTAGGTGCAATGGCGCGGAGATGCTTTCTTCCCCTTCCCTCCCCTCCCTCCCGCCCTCCCTCCCTCTCTCTCTCCCCTCCCTCCCGCCCTCCCTCCCTCCCTCTCTCCCTCCCTCCCTCCCTCCTCCCTCCCTCCCTCCCTCCCTCCCTCCCTCCTCCCTCCCTCCCTCCATCCCTCCCTCCCTCCCTCCCTCCCCCCCTCCCTCCTTCCCTCCCTCCCTCCCTCTCTCCCACCCTCCCTCCCCCCCCCCCTCCCTCTCTCCCTCTCTCCCCCCTCCCCCCCCACCCTCCCTCCCTTTCTCCCTCCCTCCCTCCCTCCCTCCCTCCTTCCCTCCCTCTTCCTCCCCCCCACTTTCCCCTCCTTCCCCCTGTCCTCCCCCCTCCACTCCTCCTTCCTCTCCCCCTCCTCCCATCTTCGCCTCCTTCCCATTCCCCACCCTGTGGCGATGTTTCAACGTCTAGCGGACCTGGGAGGGATTGAGCAACACAGAACAAGCAGCGGCCCGCTCAGCACCAATACGACCTACCCTAGAAAAACCTTTTTCCTGACAGGCTGGCAGCAGTAGTAGTCCCTACACACCTTAAACTCGCCCCTTCCCCTCTCCCCTCCTTGACTTACCCCACCCCATGTCCTCCCTTCCTCCCTTCCCGCCCCCACTCCCCCCCCTCCCCCTCTTGTGTTTTCACTCCCAGCCTTCTCTGCTGTTGACGGTGCTTCCAGCGACCACCCTCTCCTCCCTGAGTGCTGCGTCTGACAGCCCTACCCCTGACAGCCCTACCCCTGACAGCCCTACCCCTGACAGCCCTACCGCGGCTGCAGGCAGTGATACTGCTGACCGCACTGATACTCCTTATAGCGCCACCCGTTATAGTGACTCTGACGGCCGTCGCAGCGAGAATAGCGTCAGTGGGAAGGGGTTTACTACGGGCAATGGCGGCGCCGGTGGGAAGGGGTTTGAGCTGCCGAACCCACCGTCCAGGTTCGATGCATCTGCGGCGTGGCGGCAGATGCAGCACCGCACGGCTGACTCCTGCTGGAGCCAGCAGGAACGACACCTGTACCACACCGTATGGCGTGGCACGAGAGAGGCATCTGTAGCGCACACGGTATGGCGTGAGAGAGGCGTCTGTAGCACACATGGTGCGGTGCACCTATAGGAAATGGTATGGTGTGAGAGAGGCGTCTGTAGCACACGGCATAGGATGAGAGAGGCACCTGTAGCACACATGGTATGGTGCACCTATAGGAAACGGTATGGCGTGAGAGAGGCATTTGTAGAGTGCGGAAGGGTGCGAGAGCGGCATCTGTAGCACACATGGTATGGTGCACGCACCTATAGCACACGGTATGATGCGAGAGATGCATGCGCTGTACACGGAATGGCATGAGAGAGGCATCTATAGCAAACTGAGTGGTGTGAGTGAGACATTTGTAGCACACAGAAACATGTGTAGCATACAGAAACATGTGTAGCACACAAAAACATGTGTAGCACACAGAAACATGTGTAGCACACAGTAACATGTGTAGCACACAGAAACGTGTGTAACACACGGTACGGTATAATGCGAGCGAGGGGTCTGTAGCACACGGTAATAGTCTGTGGATGTGTGAGCGAGCGGCACCTGTACCACTTGATCTGTGAAGAAATGTACCGGTAGCACGAGTATGTTTGGGGGTGGGGAGGGGAGAGGGGGAGGAATACATTTGTAGCACATGAGATAGAAGGGGAAGGCATCTGTATTACATGTTAGTGGGTGGGGGAGAGGAGGCATCAAGCACATGATATGAGGAGGGGGGGCATATGTAGCACATGTTATGAGGGGGTGGGGGGGGGGGGGGGCATATGTAGCACATGTTATGTTAGGGAAACGTGCGGTTGGTGTGATATCTTGAGCACAGAGTACGGACTTGGGAAGCTACATAACTCATCTTTACTTGATCACAATCTCATCTCATCCTATCGATCCACTCCCATCCAGGCCAACCCGTCCCCTCCGTCAGCAGCGTTCAGAGCCGCAGTGGAGGAGTTTGAAGCGATGCAGAGGGAGTGCGTGGGGTTCAAAAAAGTGGACAGCTGGCAATGGGTCAACAAGTCCACGTGGTATGATGGGGGACGTGGCGAAATAAGGGCATGGGTTGTGATAAGGGCACGCGGTATGGTAAGGGCATGGGTTGTGATAAGGGCACGCGGTATGGTAAGGGCATGGGTTGTGATAAGGGCACGTGGTATGGTAAGGGCATGGATAACTGCACGTGGTATGGTAAGGGCATGGTTGTGATAAGGGCACGTGGTATGGTAAGGGCATGGGTTGTGATAAGGGCACGTGGTATGGTAAGGGGATGGGTTGTGATAAGGGCACGTGGTATGGTAAGGGCATGGGTTATGATAAGGGCACGTGATATGGTAAGGGCATGGGTTGTGATAGGCACGTGGTATGGTAAGGGCATGTGTTGTGTTGTGATAAGGTGACGTGGTGTAATCACGCGGCACAATAAGGGCATGTGGTATAGTAAGGGCACGTGATCAAGGCACGTGGAATGATAAGGGCACGTGGTGTGGTAAGAACACGTCATGGTCAATATCAACACCATTACAACTGTACTGATCATTCACTTCAATTCCCCCCCCCCCCCCCCCCCATTTGACATTCACAGTATTCATGAGGTTTGCCTAAATAAGGTCAAAATCTCCATGCATTATGATACAACCACCTTCTATTTATGTTTGATATTTCGGATTACATGTTTTTTTTTTCTTTCGCCCGAATGCCACTTGTTTCACCAGGAATGAGACGATTCCTCGATATGGCCGCGAAAGGAAGCAATGCCGCTACATTGCGATTCAAGAAATAAACAGGGGTATGTTCTTAGTGAATACGTGCATGGCCTGCAGTCTATTTGTATATGAGCCCCAACTTTGCTGCCTGATAATACCTCCCCGATCCCCAACCTCGCTGACAGATAGCACCTCCCTGCTCCTAAACGTCGCTGCCAGATATCACCTCCCTGCTCGCCAATCTCGACAACAGATAACACCTCCCTGCTCCTCAACCTCGCTGCGAGATAACACCTCCCTGCTTCTCAGCCTCGCTGCCAGATAACACCTCCCTTCTATACCTCGCTGCCAATTAACGCCTCCCTGCTCCTAAACCTCGCTGCCAGATATCACCTCTGTGCTCCCCAACCTCGCTGCCAGATAACACCTCCCTAAACCTTGCTGCCAAATATCACCTTCCAGCTCTTCAATCTCAACCCTGCATGGCCTCATCTTAGATGGGGTATGGGATATGGGTTATGGGACAGAAGATGGGTTGGTTTTCTTAAATCCTGTTCGTGCATCAAAGCAACAACGCATGGGATCTGATGCGTTCAGCATGCGTTGACAACAAGGTGACAAGGTGACAAGGTAACAAGGTAACAAGGTGACAAGGTGACATGATTCTCCATCCATCAATCACCTTCAAGCTGGAAATGAATGAGGGTCCAAGCCAATCATGGGACCTGCTAACAGACCAGCCAATCATTGCCACCCCAACCATTAGATGATGACCATTTTGCACAAGAGGGCTTGGGGAGAGAATAAGGGCTGTGACCTGTCCTGTTACCAACCAAGCCAATCATTCCCGCCCCAAGCCCTCTTGTGCAAATTTGTCATTCTGAGTTGACTCACAATTCCACTTTTTCTGCAGTCACTATCAAGGTAACCTCTTCTGTGGTCTCAGCTGAACTTATTCTACGTGATCTGATCCGATGTGATCTGATCTGATCCGATCTGATCTGATCTGATTTGATGCGTGCAGGTGTGGGCAACAGGATCACATCGTACGTCATCTCATTCGTGTTGGGTCTCCTCACCCGCTGGGCCATCATCGTGCCGCCAAGCGCCTTCCTCACCCGCCGCTTCTGCAACCCCTTCGCCCACGCCAACGCCTCCTGGACCGTCGGGCCCGTCACAGAGGGGTGGGTGGGTCACAGAGTGGTGCGGTGATGTGGCGCCCCAAGATGCTCATGATGGGCTGTTCTTTTCCTCTTCGTCTTCTTTTCTTTCAATTTGCTGGTGTCAACAGTGCTGTTGTTTTTCTTTCTCCTCCACCCCCGCCCACTCCCCCACAACGCTCGTTCAGCCTATTGTTGTCAACCGTGCTGCAGCAGCCGAAGCTGAACATGAGTGTACTGACCAGACAACTGTACTGGCGGGGCAATGGGGCATCGGGGAATATGAGGAGGCGTGTGCAAGAGAATGGCGCCGTTTTGCTGGACTTGAGCCATAGGTGGGCGGCTGATTGTCTGGACCTGTGTTGCAACATACCGCGTCACATGCATTGTTTTGAGACATGTTATTTAGAAGATTATTATGTCACATACACATCACATGCACATGTCATAACAATCCTTATTTAGAAGATTATTATGTTTTGCAACATACCGCCGTCTCTGCTTTCTTTTCTGTCGTTCTCATCCTCCCCTTCACTGCCCGCTCTACACCATGCCATGCCATAACTGGTTGAGATCCCTCCCCTTCACTGCCCGCTCTACACCATGCCATACCATAACTGGTTGAGATCCCTCCCCTTCACTGCCCGCTCTACACCATGCCATACCATAACTGGTTGAGATCCGACCCCCTCCTGATTCCACATCCCATTCGCCTCCTCTCCCTCTCCCATCCCCCTGCCATGCCCCTGCTCGTCCCCCCTCCCTACCACACTCCATCTCCATTGCATGCACACCATAAACACTTGAGCAAACGCTTTGCCCCATGGCTGATGCCTGTAGGGTGCGAGGGGAGTTCTGCGGTCTGTTGTGGGGCATCATGGGTGCGGAACGCTTCTGGTTAACAAGGATCGATGCCTACTTCCTTCCCTCCCTCTACTACGTCCCCTCCTTCGCTGTGAGCCTCCTTTTGAGTCGACTCCAAAGTCGCCTTGTTTTCAGGCGAATCAAACGTCCCCTCGTTCTGGTTCGACTCAAGATTCCCCTCGTTCTGAGTCGAATGAATAGGCACGCTTCTGGTCCACCAACATCGATGCAGACATGATGCATGAATTATATCTTCCTGCCCTCCCTCTACTGCGTCCTCTCCTTCGCTGTGAGCCTCCACGTTTACGAAATTTCAAAAGTGGCTCCGATATACCCCTAAGCCGTGTGTTCACACATGTGGCACGCTACCTGCTGCACCCAGATAACCAGTTGTGGGACGAAATCACGGCCGTCTTTCATGCTAACCTCGCCCACTTCCCACACCGCATCGGCATTCAGGTGAGGGTGTTCCGTCCTTGCGTTATGTTTGAGGCTCCTCAAATGTCGTCAATAGGAGTTGCCGCAAAAGTCGTTGCAATAGGGGTTGCTGCAAAAGTCGTTGCAATAGGGGTTGCTGCAAAAGTCGTTGCAATAGGGGTTGCTGCAAAGTTGCTGCAAACGTCGTTGCAACAGGAGTTGCTGCAAACGTCGTTGCAATAGGAGTTGCTGCAAATGTCGTTGCAACAGGAGTTGCTGCAAACGTCGTTGCAATAAGAGTTGCCCCAGAACGTGTCATGCTTTGCAACACGAGTTTTGCAGCGCCTCATACCGCTTGAGGCGCCTCAGAACTCGTCTCAATAAGAGTTTCCCCAAAACTCCTCAGAACTTGTCTCATTTTTCCGCACCTCAAAACTCACCTCACATCGCTTGAGCATTCAGTGAGAATGGTCCGTGAGTTGCGTTCGAGGCACCTCAGGGCTCGTCTCATTTTGATGCGCCGCAAAACTCTTATTACTGAATATATTGGTGAGAAAAATGAATTCGGTTACTTGCTTATATGGGTGTAGTAAAATTATTAGAAGTACTGTAGAACCTGGGGTGGGGTTGGGTTCGTGGGTAGTGATTTCGGGTTTGTTGGCTTAGGGACCAGCGAGGCACGAAGAAGGGCAAATTCAAGGGACACCGGGCCTTGGGAAATCTGGAGGACCGATTCTAAAGCTTAAAGCCGGGGTACACGTTCAGAAATTGCGGGATGGGGTAACAAAAAATCTGGGGGTTGGGGCGAAATCTGGCTCCTCAGGTTGAAAGCACACCCCGTAATGTGGGCATCAAAGGTTAACCCCTGATGCCCACACAGGTGAATGCACACCGTGGTTTCAACGTGGAGCTCAATGTTGCTCTCAGGAAACTGGGCAACACGGGGAGGGAATTTCAATAGTTTAGGAACACACTGCACAAATCGTTCTCTCGTTGGATTTCTGTTGCCGATTGAAGGCTACTTCCAGCTAGGTGACGGGCCACTGTGGGCAGCCATCGTGTGGGAGGTCGAATCTCTCTCATAGTATTGGCTGAGGACGAACACGGGAGCACGCACAAGACACAAGGGAGGATGCAAGAGAGTAGATGGCAGGAGTGAAGGGAGGGAAGAAGGTGGCTCCGAGGTTTCCGACACTCTTCGTTCACCGCCGGGGATTCAAATGAGGATGGCCCTGTTGGAGTGGTTCGTCGAGGCACCCTAATTGGCAGAAATCGGACTGAAGGCGGACTGTGTGACATCTCCAGCGAGCAGCAGCAGCCGAACTCGGACTGACGGCCGAATGTATCATGAGTTGGCGTGTGGAAAGTGTTGGCGTGTGGAAAGTGTTGGCGTGTGGAAAGTGTTGGCGTGTGGAAAGTGATCGACAAAAAGAAACTAGAGTGCGACTATCAGTAGGAGCTATGGCATGGGAAAAGAGAGGGAACGTGGGTAGAATTAGGGTTGAAGGATTCGAGACGAGGGAAGAGAGGATTGGAAGAGTCGATAAAGGGGAGATTCGGGCTGGGGTGTGTTCAAGAAAGCACCGAATTTGGACTTCAGGAGTGTTTGACGAAGTTGGGATGATTGCGTGTGCGACTCAGGGTGAAACGAGGCACGCGGAAATAACGAGACGAACACGCATTCTTGCGGATCGCATTTATACTCTGAATTGAATATGAAACTGTCAAACTTATATGCTATAGTCTGTGTAGGCTGTAGTGGGGTAGACTATATGGGGTACAACACTTCTAGGTTTTCCTACTTGTACCCACCTCTTTCCTAGTGCATTCATTCCTCATTTCTTCACATGGTATTAGAGCAGGTTCCCTAGTGGGAACGCTTCCTTGGGCCCACCACTGAAATTTTTTTCTGACCGGAGCGCCAATCGCTCCTGCCCGAGGCGCGCCTTGTGGGCCGCACTTCTGTAGAGCTCTCTTACAGGCCCCTCTCACGGCCCCTCGTGCCGCCCCTAGCGGCCCCGTCGCCGCCCCTAGCGGCCCCGTCGCCGCCTCTCTCCCTACTCGGCCCCGTCGCCGCCCCTACGCGGCCCCGTCGCCGCACCTACGCGGCCCCGTCGCCGCCCCTAGCGGCCACGTCGCCGCCCCTAGCGGCCCCATCGCCGCCTCTGCCGGCCCCGTCGCCGCCTCTACCGGCCCCGTCGCCGCCTCTACCAGCCCCTTCACCGCTGAGCCGCCCAGCAGCTTAGCAGCCGAGCCGCCAAGCCGCCCAGCCGCCCAGCCGCCGAGCCGCCGAGCAGCCGAGCCGCCGGGCCGCCGAGCCGCCCAGCAACCGAGCCGCCGAGCCGCCCGACAGCCGAGCCGCCGAGCCGCCGAGCAGCCGAGCCGCCGAGCCGCCAAGCCGCCGAGCCGCCCAGCAGCTGAGCCGCCCAACAGCCGAGCCGCCAAGCCGCCCTGCCGTCGAGCCACTACTGTTCCTACCGGCGCGCCCCGGCCCTACTTACTCGGACTGGTGAGATCACTCCCTGCTAGCCCCCTGCAGTCATGGCTACCCCCAGTGTCCTTACCTTTGATGCTGAGGGTCGTGCTGTTGACTTTGAGGTCTGGGTCGATGACCTCCAGTTGTTCCTACAGTGCGATAGGGCAGACGGACTCTCCCTGTTTGATCTCACCTCTGGTGCCTCTCCTGCCCCGCCTGCTACTGCTGACAGCACTGTTCGCTCACAGTGGGCCATACGCGATGCTGCTGCCCGTCTTGCTGTGCGTCGCCACTTACCGACCACTGAGCGTGCGCACTTTAGCCAGTACAAGAGTGCTAAGACCTTGTACGACGCTGTAGTTGCACGCTACTCTTCCCAGCCACTGCTGCGCTGAGCCGCCTCATGCTGCCGTACTTGTTCACTGACACTGTTGGACTCGCCCACATGAAGTCCGAAGAGACACACGTGCACAGACCTGGGTGAACTGTGCAGCTACCTTGGCTTGCAGATCACCCGGGACAGAGCACAGCGCACCATTACCCTGACTCAGTCACACATGGTGCAGCAGGTCCTTCAGCGCTTCGACTTCACGTACTCCTCGCCTCAGGCCACTCCTCTGTCTACTCGCCACTCGCTCTCAGCTCTGCCTTCGGATGAGTCCGTAGAGCCGAGTGGCCCGTACCCAGAGCTTGTTGGCTGCCTCATGTACCTGATGACCTGCACACGACCTGACCTTGCATACCCTCTTAGCATCTTGGCACGCTATGGTGCTCCTGGGAGACACCGACCAGAGCACATGGCTGCAGCGAAGAGGGTGTTGCGCTACTTGTGCAGTACGTCAGGCATGGGGCTAGTGCTTGGAGGGCGACGTCGAGTGGTCCTCACAGGTCACGCAGACGCTTCTTGGGCTGACGACCAGGCTACGCAGCGGTCGTCACAGGGTTACACCTTCAGCCTTGGCTCCGGCTCTGTTTCGTGGCGGTCTACCCGCTCGTCTTCTGTTCTCGGCTCCAGTTATGAGGTTGAGATCTACGCGGGGGCCATGGCTGCACAGGAGCTACGCTGGCTCACCTACCTGCTGACTGACCTAGGAGAGCCGCCTCGTTCTCCTCCAGTTCTGTACGTAGACAACAAGGCCATGCTGGCCTTGTGTCGGGAGCACAGACTGGAGCACAGAACGAAGCACATTGCTCTTCGTTACTTCCTTGCTCGTGAGCTGCAGCAGCGTGGTCAGCTGCGCCTTGCTTACGTGGCCTCTGAGGCCAACACTGCTGATATCTTTACCAACGCACTTCCGCCTGGTGATCATCAGCGCTTCTGTACGATGCGAGGTCTTGTGCCTACTTGGCCTCACTTGCTCACTTCTTGACCTTGCTTGTACTGTGATCTTTCTATACCTGCACTTGCCTGTTTACCTTTATATATGATCTTGCATGTGAACTGGCCTTTTGGCCTTGCTCTTGTGCTCGGATTGTGTGGTAACGTTGTGATCCACCCTGAGCTTGCTTTGCTTTGCTTGACTGGTCTTGTGACCTCTTGTTCTCCCCCACTTTGCCTATGGGGGTGTGTCAAACTTATATGCTATAGTCTGTGTAGGCTGTAGTGGGGTATACTATATGGGGTACAACACTTCTAGGTTTTCCTAGTTGTACCCACCTCTTTCCTAGTGCATTCATTCCTCATTTCTTCACAGAAACCCTTTGAAATCCTGGAAAGCACCATTTTTCCGTAAAACTCTCGCGAGACTCCCGTAATGTGAAACTATATATTTGTTAGGTTGTAGGCTGCAGTGAGGTTCACTCTCGTAAGACTCTTGTGTGAGTCTCGTGAGTTATGAGTCCCGTAAAACTCCCGTTAGAGTCCCGTGAGACTCCGGTGACCATCGTGTGGCTTAGAGGCCCGTGAGTTCTGTGGCTGTTCTCCAAGACGAATCCTCGAGACTGCTCTGCGTGTGAGGATTCTGTGAGAGTTGTGTGACAGTTCTGTGCAAGAACAGCTTGTGTTTTTTAGAAATTATTGTATACTCCCTCCTGTCTCAATGCCTTGCGCTTCAAACTCGTTCTTTCAATGCAATTCAACTGTCAGTGTGTTTTGAGTCGACTCAAAAGACACTCTTCTGACACCATCGTACTCTCGTCTCTTCTGTCTTGCTGCCATACGAAGCAATACGAAGCATATGTCGATTCAAAAGGCATGTGTGTATGACTTCTTCGTCCTATCAGGTGTCTCGCTGCCCTGCGCTCACAGATTCAGTCTCCCGATGAAATTGAGCTGCCGTTGGCTCATCGTGTGCTGGACTACGCTATCAACATCTCACACTACCTGCCCCCCACCGCCCCACGTGCCCCAGTGAGTGCCCACTCACACCAGAGAGTGCCGACTCACACCAGAGAGTGCCCACTCACACCAGAGAGTGCCCAATCATACCAGAGAATGCCCCTCACACCAGAGAGGCCCTCTTCCCCCTTTTTGTTCCTCCCTCCTCCGCTCCCGACGCTCAGCCCTTCATCTGCTCCCCATCTTATGCGCTGCTCCCATCTTTTGCTCTGCTCCCCAACTTATGCTCTCTCCCCTTGAAACAAGCTGACACACTCCGTGTCTTAAAGCAGATTGACACACTCCGTGTTTTGTTCTCCCCTGGCAGGATGCCCCATGGACGCCAACCAGTGAGTCCCCGTACAAGAAGATGGGTGTGTTTGTGTCGTCGCTCAGCATCCGCCATTGGATGGACATGCACTACCTGCGCCGCCACGTGCTCGGCAGCACTCTCGTTGACTTCTGGACGTGAGTGGTCGCTGCCTCGACCCTCTTGACTTTGCATGGCAGTTAGGCTTGGTATGGGATTGATGGTGTTGACTCCTTGCCGCGAGAAACAACGGCGTTGAGTTTTGAGTCAACTCAATAGTCACATGCAAGGCTACGCTTTTGTTTACTTCTGGAGGTTACTTCTTGCCTCGAGAAACAAGCCAGTCTGTCAAACTGCCAAGAAGATTGAGTTTCTTTCCTCGCAGGCATATAGTGGGCATTGGCATGAAATGGACCTTCAGCACCGGCACTCCCACTGCCATGTTAAGAGGAGCGCACACGACTTCTATTGACTTTCTTGACTTCTGCACTGCCTTGCTTGCCCCTTATCTCAATGCAGGTGTGCTCCCTTACCGTGGCAGTCTGACCAATGAGAAGGCACAGAATCGTGGGGAGGAGCAGATGGTGTTAGCGATCCTGGACATGTGGCTTCTGAGCTTCTGGTGAGTTGGAGCTGAGCTTGTCTTTTGAGTCAACTCAGAAGTCTCATGCGCATCGACTCAAGAATCGCCGGGAGGAGCAGATGATATCAGCGATCCTGAACACGTGGCTTCTGAGCTTCTGGTGAGCATTCTCAAAGGAGCTGCCACTGCTGTTCCAGTATTTGCCTTGCCAGGTCTGTGCCCTGAACGTGTGGCTTCAGAGCTTCTTGTGAGTTAAAGCTGAGCTTGGCTGGGTTGACTCTGCTGCTGCCACTGTTGGCCCTGTATTTGGCATTAACAATAAACGTGCTACTTAACCTCATGTTTAAAATCAATATAAGTGCGCTGCTTCATCGTTCATTCGATTTTAACTACATATACGTTACATATCCTACGTGCTAATTATTAATGCGTTTCTCAACCTTAATTATGTACAAATAATTTGTGTTACTTAACATTATTGTTGGCACTAACTATATATGCGTTCCTTGGTGTTGTGTTTGGGGCTAACTATAAGCGCGTTACTCAACCTTTACCATATGTACGATACAACACATAACTGTGTTATTTTACACATTTAGTACTACCTATGGTACTACATATAACTGGGTAATTTTTCTTGTGTGTGGTACGTATTCTTATGGCCGTTTCTAACTATAAGCACATTACTCAACCTTGCAAAGTGTGTCACTTACCGATTCTTTTTTTACTATTTCGAAGTGCGCTAATTAATCCGGTGGCTGGTACTAAACACACGTGCATTACTACATCTTCAGTTTGGTATCAACTTTGTGTGCAAAACTTCACTCTATGTATGGTACTAGCTGCTGAGGTGGAGCTGAGCTTCTGCTGAGCTAAAGCGGAGCTCGTCTGAGTTGACTCTGCTGCTGCCACTGCTACTCCTGTATTCGCCTTCCCACCACCCTCCCACAGCCCACGCACCACCCTCGCACAAACCTCACACCGCCCTCCCACCATCGTCTCACCGCCCTCCCACCATCGTCTCACCGCCCTCCCGCCATCCTCCCACCGCCCTCCCACCATCTTCCCACCTCCCTCCCACCACCTCTTACCGCCCTCCTGCCACCCTCCCACCTCCCTCTCATGACGCACCTCTCCTCATCACTCCCCTAACTTAACCCCCCTTCCCCTCTCTGCCCCCCCTGCTCCCCCTTCCTCCCTTGGCCACCCTGCCCCCCCTGACCCCCCTGCGCCCTCGCAGTGACCGCCTGCTCATAACGTACATGTCATGGTTCGGGCTGGCAGTGAGGCTGGCAGGCACACCGTTCCCTCCGCTCCTCTGTGCTCCAAATCCTTCCCATCCGCCCCTCCCACTTCCCTCCCACTGCGCCCTCGCAGCGACCGCCTGCTCATAACGCACCAGTCATCGTTCAGCAGCACGGCAACAGGGCTGGCGGGCGTTGATGGCTTCTCCTTGGCTGTCACCGTCGCGTACGCCCTGCACATCGACTGGCGCAACACCACCGGCCCCACGTGCCAACGCATCTCCTCCGAGCCCTGCGACCCTCTGGGCGGCCCTGTTGTTTGGGTGAGTGTCTGCTCCTTACTCGATATTATTGCAGAGGGTTGTTGGTGAGTGAGTCTCCTCACTCCCCTCCCTACCCTTGTTTTTTCCTCATCTGACCACATATTTGGCGTTCTTCAATAGTTGGAAACCCTGTGTTCCTTATTGTGTCACATTTCTGTGAGAGACCGCATGATATCTTATGTGTTGCATATCCATTTGTGAGCTCGTGTGTGCAGGGAGATTGCAATGACCGTCGAAGATCTAGAGCGAATATATCTATGGACATGATGCCAGGATTTGGAAATTGCCCAGGGATGACAATGGGTTTGCAGAACAATAATCCTCTCATGGGGTAAGCGGTGGTGAAGACAATATTTTACTGCACTAGAAGTGTGTTAGGAACAGCCTGTGTATCATACTCATTTTGATAATTCTAATCGATTCTGTACAATTTCCATTCTTGAAGTATTAATTGTGTAAATACACTCTGATTTGTAGTAGGTAACATAATTTTATGGAGAATGCAAGGAAAACTCCTTTCCTTACCGTTGTTGAATACTTCGCATGCAACCCCAACTTTCGGACTCGCAACTTCGGCTGACATCAAGGATACCGAGGCTGCCTCGCGCCGCCTTTGGTTTTCCCTTGCCCAACCTGCACCCAACCTCGCGTTCTGGAGGTTCCTGCCTAGATACGGTAGTCGCTATATTATGCCGCGTCCTTCATTGTATCGTCAGTCCATTTTAGTCACAGCTTCGTTATTCGTTTTTCTGCGCAACTCTGTTTGCCAACTCATGACACTTGGTATCATAGCTACTTTTCGAGTGTAGTTTAGTGGCACGCGTGTGACTGGTACAGTGGGCTACGAAACGGCTGGTTGCAACGCTTATTACATTTAACTTGCCCGACTTCGATACTTTTTGCGCCTGCGCTGTTGCCGGATAGTTACCGATACCCACTAGACGTAGCTAGCGACTCATGGATCAGACGGCCTTCGACAGACTCATGTAGCAAGTAGAGGAGATGACGAGCAACATGAAGGCGTTAACGACTGAAGTGGAACAGTTACGTGAATAAAACCTTGCTACACCAGGCGCGATTTGAAGCGCGCTAGAAGTCGCCTCCTAAAGTAGGCGAAAGCAACATCAAGCAGTGAGCGGTAATCCAACTGGTGATCTCACACACGGCGTCAAAGAAGGCGATAGGCGGACAATGCTGGCAACAGCAATTGCAGTTACTACAATCAAGTTTAGACCGACGAGCCCATCCCCGTTCAACCCCACGAGAAAGAACATAACAGAGAAAGGGTGGCGGTTCGAAGCTGAGGTCTTTACTGTTGCAAATGTCGACGATGACGCCATGCGTATTAATCACCCGATATTGCTTAGTGACGAACCTCGGACACTGGGACCCCGACACGTGTGACACATGCGGGACACATCTCAGACTCTGCAAATCGACGGGCATCATCGATATTCGTTGTGACCATAATTCGCACGTTGAAGGAGTGGGGCACAGCCTTGCGAGAGCGCTTCGAGCACGTATTTGCCTCGTAGCACGCTCGCATGAAGCTGCGCGCCTGGTCACAGCTAGCTTCTGTTCAAGACTACACGGCGTCATTTATGGTGCTTGCCGATCATGTTGATGACATGGCGGAATTGGAGCGGTTGGATAAGTACATCAGCGGCCTCAAATATGAGATGCAGTACAAGGTGCGCTGAAACCGCCTGACAATGTTCCTGGAAGTCGTTTGATTGGCTGAGGCTACAGACACATTGATGCAGTGGGCGAAATGAAGTTCTCGGGAGGGAAATCGTTTCCGTAGACAGAACCAGCGGGCCACGATTAACGGAGTCTATGAGCCAGGCCGCCCTTTTACAGGGTTGTATCAAAAGTGTGGGAAGCAAGGTCACATGTATAAAGACTGCCCTGACAAGACGCAGAAAAAGAGGAGCGACGAAAAAGAGTCGGGACATGGGAAGAGTCAGTAATACACGGGCCCCTCACTGACCGTGCGCTGTCGCCCGAACACCACCATCCCTACCGAATCGTGGTTCTGATTCATGCAATCGATGCCACTCGGCCGAATAACGGGGATAATCATGTGGATCACCATGTGGTGGTTGTTGGCACGATTGAAAAGAAAAATGTTCGTCGATTGTGGGGCTAGCCATAGTCTCTTCAATCTGGCGACTGCAAAAAAATGTGGATTACCACTTGACATGTGTCTGCCCGAAATTGGTGTGCACCTCGTGGATGGGACGCCTCTTGCGATTTTGGAGGAAATACAGATGGTGCGGATTGAGTGCGGCGACAATTTCGGCTTCAGCATGAATTTCCTCGCGACAACCTTGGATGGCTACGACGTGCTCCTGCGTCGCAACTGGCCGCGACGGCACAACCCGATAATTGTCTAGACGACGGGCTCATGCAGCATCAGCAACAATGAGGGGCGGTTAGACTGCCCGCATGGACTTCGGATCACATTGAGTCCACATGCGTCAAAGCCATCATGGTAACACGCCACTTCAACAAAGGTGCGCAGCAGTACGTCGTTCATATGTGCGAGTTGGCAGCCGACACCGATGGAAATGACATCGAGACATTGTGTGAAGCTGTACCGCCCGAGTTGGCAATACTGAATGGACAGTGCCCATATATTTTCCCTGACGACCTGCCACCTGACCTACCACTAGAACTTCCCGTGGACCACAAGATCATGCTTGAGCCCGGCGCGCAACCGACTGTTCGTACAGAGTGGCGCCTGGCTCAACCTGAACTCGCGGAGCTATGGAGTCAATTTGACAGACTGTTGGAGAAGGGGTTCATCAGACCCAGTACGTTCGCGGTTCCGATGTGTCTTTACTGTCAATTCTCTACTCACCCTCACTCGTGCAGGGTGTACCCGTGGCGCGACTGCAAGACGATGTTCAATGCCCAGGACGGGGCAGTGTGCTCGCTGATAAGCAAAGCCTTCTCCCTCCCTTCCACCTTCTCCCCGCATTGAGTAGGGCATTCTCGTGGCGCGACCGCAAGACTATTTTCAACGCCCAGGACGAGGCGGTATGCTCGCTGACAAGCAAGGCCTTCTCCTTGCACGATGTGACATACCTGTGCCCATGAGCCAGCTTGGATAAACGGGATGCTCCGCTCAGTGCGCGGAGCAAGTTCTTCCCCTGGAAACCCATTCTCAATTTGAGTGAAGGGGCGAGTGAGTGAGCGACAGATGGAGTGAGCGGGTGAGTGATGGAGGGAGAAAGTGAGGGAGCGCAAGGCCATGTTTTCAACGCCCAGGACGAGGCAGTGTGCTGGCTAACGAGTAAGGCCCTTTCCATGCACGATATGACATATCTGTGCTCGGGCGCCAACGTGGATAAGTGTGACAGGCTCCTCACTGCCAGTAGCAAGTTGTTTTCCTGGAAAATCTTCCTAAATGTGAGTGCGTGAGGGAAAATTGAGGCAGGTAGGGATCGAGGGAGAGTGATTGAGGAATGAAGGAGCACTGAGCAAACAGAGTGTGAGTGAGAAAAACGCCTTGCTTACTATCAGTAGCAAGTTATTTTCCTGGACCATTATTCTTGAAGTGCTGGGGAGAGGGAAAGAGAGAGTGAGGGAGTGAGCACCGATCAGGGTGTCAGTTAGTGCAGGAGGTGAGGTGATTTCGAGGCGCCTCAAAGAGCGCTCCTTACTACCAGACAGAAGTACCTCTGTTGGACACCCTTTTTCAATGTGAGTGAGTGAGCGAGTGAACGAACGTGCAATGGACTGATTGTGAGTGAGTAGTGTCTGCATAGTGAGTGATTGTGAGTGAGTGAGTAAGGAAGGGAGTGGGCACTGAACAGGGTGGCAATCAGTCCATGGGAGGGGGGGTGATTTGAGGTGGCTGACCAGCAATTCTGACTACCATAACATATATTCTCCCTAGAATCTCAGTCTCAAGGAAAGCGAGTGAGGGAGGGAGGGAGTGATTGGGTGAGCGCGTGAGTGATGGAGGTAGGGAGAGAATGAGTGTAGGGTATGAGGGAGTGAAAGTGCACATTGTGCGACTGGTTGTTAAGTTGCAATCAATCGTTTGATCGCGCATCAATTCTGTTCTTCTTGCCATGTTCTTTTCATTGCTCATCAATTGTTTGTTTTTTAAAGAAATTTGTTTGACAACAAGCCAGACATCATTCTCAAATGTGAGTTTTTCCAGCATGAATTCACTGTACATATGTAGACGGCTATTTGTGTGTCTGTGTGTGTGTGTGTGTGTGTGCGTCCGTGTGTGTGTATGTGTGTGTGTGTGTGTGTGCCGGAGCTCCGAAAGCTGACCTACCTGCTGACCGACTTGGGCGAGCGGCCACGTTCTCCTTCAGTTCTGTACGTTGACAACAAGGCCATGATTGCCTTGTGTCAGGACCAGAGACTAGAGCACAGAATGAAGCACATTTCTCTTTGTTACTTCCTCACGCGAGAGATGCAGCAGCGTCCTTAGCTTTGCCTTCCTTACGTGGCCTCACAGGTTAACACTGCTGATGTCTTCACCAAGGCCCTTGGGTATGGTGATCATCAGCGTTTCTGCACTACTCTTGGGCTTGTGCCCACTCTGCCTCACGTGCTTGTCTCTTGATCTTGCCTTGCCCATTGTTGTACACTGATATACATGAGCAGATCTACATGCTTACACTTGTTAGGTTGTGATCAGTGTACTGCTCTTACTATCATAAACTCTGCATGTGAACTGGCCTTGTGACCACTTGCTTGTGCTCGGAATGCGTGGTGATCTTGAGATCCACCCTGAGCATTGCTTTGCTTTGCTTCTTCTCTTGATTGACCTTGTGACCATTGCTTGCTCTGGCTATCCCCCGCTTCGCCTATGGGGGTGTAGCAAATATTATATGTATATATTGTACTATGCTACAGTGGTTTTAGCCTCAGGGGGTACAACAATTTTCTCGACCTTGTACTTGTACCCCCCTTTGCCCTAATGCTCCCATTCCTAAATTCTTACAATGTTAAGGTATGTCGTGTCTGCGATTGAAGTGTGGATCGTTGTTGGGGGAGCGTTGCTCGCCTTGGCATATCGGATCCATCTCTTTTGTAGCACCGGTGCATTTATTATTCACTTTATAGCATTCACGTGTTCTCGTATTCGCAAGACCATTTTTTCCATTCGCCGTATTTATTGACGAATACGAAATGATAGTTCACATCTGGTTTCACTTTTTTGGAGACACATGGGTGCTGTCATCTCCACACATTTGGTGTCAGAATACAAAGCGAGAATGAATGAAATAGCAGCAGGATGGGTACAAGTACTAACCCTAAATTAGGTTGTACCCCATATGGGCTACCCCACTACAGCCTACACAACATGCAACGTATAAGTTTGACACACCCCCATAGGCAAAGTGGGGGAGAACAAGAGGTCACAAGACCAGTCAAAAAAAGCAAAGCAAGCTCAGGGTGGATCACGAAGTCACCACACACCCTGAGCACAAGCAAATGGCGACAAGGCCAGTTCACATGCAGAGTTATATAATGGAGAACAAGGAGTACAGTGATCAAAACCTAGCAAGTGTAAGCATGCAGATATAAGTATGTAGATCACACTACAAGCAAAGTCAAGAAGTGAGCAAGTAAGGCCAAGTAGGCACAAGGCCTAAAACGGTACAGAAATGCTGATGATCACAAGGTTGAAGTGCCTTGGTGAAGATATCAGCAGTGTTGGCCAGGGAGGCCATGTGAGGAAGATGAAGCTGACCACGCTGCTACAACTCTCGAGCAAGGAAGTAACGCAGAGCGATGTGCTTCGTCCTGTGCTCCAGCCTGTGCTCCTGACATAAGGCGATCATGGCCTTGTTGTTGACGTACAGAACTGGAGGAGAACCAGGCGGCTCTCCCAAGTCGGTCAGCAGGTAGGTAAGCCAGCGTAACTCCTGTGCAGCCATGGCCCCTGCGTAGATCTCAGCTTCACAACTGGAACCAAGAACAAAACACAAGCGGGTAGAACGCCACGAAACGGAGCCGGAGCCAAGGCTGAAAGTGTAACCCTGTGACGACCGCTGCGTAGCCAAGTCGTCAACCCAAGAAGCGTCTGCGTGTCCAGTGAGGACAACTGGACCTTGTCCTCCAAGCTCGAGCCCCATGCCCGACGTACTCCACAAGTAGCGCAACACCCTCTTAGCGGCCTTCCAGTGCCCTGGTCGGTGTCTTTCGGGCACAGTGTAGCGTTCCAGGATGCTAAGAGGGTAGGCAAGGTCAGGTCGAGTGCATCATCAGGTACATGAGGCATCCCACAAGCTCTGGATATGGGCCAGTCGGCTCTATGGACTCGTCCGAAGGTGGAGCTGAGAGCGAGTGACCGGTAGGCAGAGGAGTGGACCATGGCGAGGAGTACTGGAAGTCGAAGCGCTGAAGGACCTGCTGCACCATGTTTGAAAGAGTCAAGGTAATGTTGCCCCATGCTCTGTCCCGGATGATCTGTCAGCCAAGATAGCTGCGCAGCTCACCCAGGTCTGTGCACGTGTATCTCTTATGTACCTCCGACTTCACTAGGGCAAATCCCCCTGTGTCAGCAGTAGCAAAAGCCAAGTCGTCGACGTACACAAGGATGTAGAACCGCGGCAGCGAAGTGTCGGTGCGTAGAAACAGCGACGGGTTAGTAGTCAAAGGAGCAAACCCAAGAGCCGCAAGCGTCGTCCCCAATGTGTCGTGCCACTCGCGAGGCGCCTGGCGGAGACCGTAGACTGGCCGCCGGAGGCTCCACTGGGTACCTGCAGGAAACGACCCAGTGAAGCCAGGTGGGCGGCGCAGCCAGATCTCCTCGGGTAGGCTGCCCTGTAAGAAAGCTGTGCTGAAGTTAAGAGAGTGAAGCTCGTAGTCCCACTGAGCGGCGACGTGCAGTAGAACCCGAAGAGTTGTCATCTTCGAGGTAGGGGAGAAGGTCTGGAAGAAGTCAACTCCCTATCTGTGCTGAAGTCACGAGAGTGAAGCTCGTATTCACGCTGAGCGGCAACGTGCAGCAGAACACGAAGAGTGGTCATCTTCGGGGTAGGGGAGAAGGTCTGGAAAAAGTCAACTCCCTGTCGCTAACTGAAGCCTCGTGCAACGTAACGAGCCTTGAAGGCAGGCGGAGAACCCGGTGGCCGCTTCACCCTGAAAATCTACATGCCATCGACTATGTTCGCCCCAGGAGGGGGAACAGCGTCAGCACCTCCAGGCTCCGCACCCTCAGACTCAGCACCCCCAGGCTCCGCACGCTCAGGCTCAGCACACCTAGACACAGCACCCCTAGCAGCACCACCCCCAGCAGCACTAGAGTCGACAGCTACCTCGATAGGCTCAAAAGGGTCTACCTGGGACACACCTGAGGGAGCAGGACCCTGAGGGGGGAGGGGGTCTACCAGAGTAGGACCTTCTGTCGAGGAAGAGCGGCAGGGGGGGGAGAGGGGCAATGCGGTAGGGGAAGAGACGGTAAAAGGGAACCAACTCGTCAAACGTGACGTCCTGAGAGGGCAGGACACGAGGCGAGGTGGGGTGGTAAAACTGCCAGCCAGGCGCGTCAAGGGGAAAACCAAAGAAGACACAGGGAATGGGGCAGGAGGAGAGCTTGTCCGCGGAGGTATCGCGGACAAAGGCACCAGATCCCCAGACCCAGAACATCGACGAATAGCCAACCTCTCCCGTCCAACGCAGTGTCGGCAAGGTCTCCGGCAAGGAGACACGGGGCCAGAGGTTGAGCTGATGCGCAGCGTGCCGGACCGCAAACGGCCACAGAAAATGGGGGCCAGCCGCATGGATCATGTAGGTACGAGCGACCTCCAATGCGGCGCTCAGCAACCCCATTCTGCTGCGGAGAGGCCGGAAGCGTGAACGACTGGCGAATGCCCTCCCCACGACAAAAGTCCCGTAAGAGGTCGGAGGCGAACTCGCCACCTCTGACAGAGTGCAGACGCAGGACCGGAAGGTCCGTGTCGAACCGCTCGCGGAGCTGGAGACGGACAGCGCGGATCGAAGGGATCAAAACGTCAGGGACCTCCCCCTTGCTGCGCAAGGAGTAGACCATGGTGTAACGCGAAGGTCCGTGTCCAACCAGCAGAAAGTATCGCTCGCGGCCCTGTCCACGGACGTGGGCTGGGCCCCACACGTCCATGTGGAGAGTCTGCAGGGGAGCAGTCGTCGCGGGAAACGAGAAGTGAGGAGCGGTGCGCTGTCGCCCCTCGACACTGGGAACGCAGGGAGGGGCAAGCAAGGGTGGGAGGGGAGGTAGAGACCTGGGAATACCAGAGACAAGGAGACGGGAGTGCATGCCACGGAGGCGTGGCAGGGAGGGGTGACCAAGGCGGTGGTGCCAAAGGAGAGTCTGGTGCGACAGGGCGCGACACGAGCAAGGGGCTGCAAGCTGACCTGACGCTGACGCAAACGCAGCTACCTGAGGAGGCTCAGTGGTCAGTGTGTACAGACTCGACCTACGCTGACGGGTGAACGTGGCCAGGTGATGGCCCGTCCGTGTACACGTACAGATCAACACACGCTGACCCCCAGGAGTGGTGGTAGTGACCATCGCATCCTGGAGGGCAGCGGTACTCACCAAGTTCGTAGAGAACGAGGGGAGGTGAAGACCTGAGGGTGAGCCGGACGGAACTGCCGGGCAAGAGAGAACAGTGGAGGAACCGGCAAGAACAGGGCCCCCTGAGGGGTCAGCCAGCCTGACAGCAACAGGTGCAGGGAGTGGTGTGATTGTGGTACTGACACGAAAGAAACAGCGGGAAGCACCTGAGTCAAGCGTGAAGGTGTGCAAGGCCTCAGCAGGCGCAGTACCAGAGAGAGCAGACTCACTAGCACCTTGAGCAGCAGCCTCTATGCCTGGGTCGGGCGGCACACACAAGTAAAGTCACCCTCAGCACTAACAGTCAATGCATACATGGCAGCAAGGATAGTATCATAGTCAAGAGTAAAGATATCCACACCCTTCCTAAGCAGCTCTAGCCAGCGGGGGAGCTCAGCCGTGTCGCCAAACTCTGCACGCCAGGTGTCGCTCAGACAGGAGAAGTAGTGGGATTGTGTGTGACCAATTATCCCGCAAGTCTGACCAGCCCGATCACATGTGCGAATGACGTACGGGCAGGGAGCACTACTCCAATACGCCCCATGTTGAGCGAACCACTCACAAAGCTGCTGGGGCGTAACGGTCTCGCGCGGACGCCGCTGCAGCTGCATCTGGCCACTGCCAGAAACTCCCCTCTGAACAGCTCCACGGCGACTACCACTACGGCCGCCGCCACCACTCCAACTAGCGTACCACTCACGAAGCTGCTGGGGCGTGACGGTCTCTCGCGGACGCCGCTGGAGCTGCAGCTGGCCACCGCCAGAAACTCCCCACCGAACAGCTCCACCGACACTGCCGCTACGGCCGCCACCACCACTCCTACTGCTGCCACCACCGTCGCCACCACTCCCATCGCTACCACGAAGAGACGTCATAGCGGGCAAATCAAGGAGGCGCGCGACCAGCACTGCAGCACGCAGGGAAGGCAGGGCGGCGAGCAGGCACTAGGGTAGGTCAGGGCGGCGCACGGTCAAGGAAGGGCGGCGCGCGGCCAGAGCAGGGCGGCGCGCTGCGAGTAGGGCGGCGCGCGGGCAGAAGAGGGCGCGCAGGCAGGTAAGGGCAGCGCGAGCAGGTAAGGGCAGCGCGCGGACTGCAGAGGGCGGCGCGCGGGCTGCCAGGGCAGACGCCACGGGCAGGGGCAGGGCGAAGCGCGGGCAGCAGGGCGGCGCGCGGGCTGCAGGGGCGGCACCCGGGCAGGCAGGGGCGGCGCGCAGACAGGTAGGGGCGGCGCGCGGATTGGGGCAGGGCGGAGGGGCGACGTGGTGGGCTGGGGTAGCCCGAAACTTATTGCTGGGGTAGGCCGAAACACTCTTAATCAAAACGTTATAGCTACTGGTTTGGCCGTTTTGAAAATGACTGAAACTGCATTGTTCATCTGAGTCGACCGAAAAGTGCCACCAAATATATAGGGTTGTTGCACGACCCAAAAACCAAAGGGAACCAATTAACAAACGAGAAACAATCCTGGTGACGAAAACCCAAACATGTACCGCCACAACTGCAAAACTGAACCGAATTCAAAACCCGATCCATCCATGACACGTGTTGCAAGTACGCGATCGATCGCCTCTCTAGACCAATCTTTGAGGTGGCGGATTTTGTAGAGTACAGACAATGTGCAGGACAAAAAAAATCTGGTAAGGGCCCGATCGATTGCTTTGGCAGTCACTACCAAATATGAGCTCGACAATACCGCACTGAAAATAGGCGATCGTGATACAAAACCCCAAGTTGTTTTTGCGGATCGATCGTATCGAGGCCCAAACATCGAGCCGAGGATCTACTGTCACGCTCGGCACAGCAGTTTGGCGATCGTTTTTGGTTTTTGCACTTGCAACACGCCCTTAGGACGCGTCACAATTGAAAAATCGGAGGAGGACCAGATCTGGTTCACACACCGAAGGTGTGTGCATCGATCGCCTCCGATCCACGTGCGTCGCGATCATCCTCAGGACCCTTATATGGCGGGGTTAGAAACGTCTCGGGAAAGTTTCTAATGCAATAGGCTTGGTTTAAGTGCGGTGACAGTTCGATATTGGAAGATCTAACGCCCTATGCGAATTGTCTCAAGTCTTCACGACAATTAACAAAAAAGGGATACTCAAAATTGCGAACTACTGTACACCTACACACCGATCCCCTACAAGATTGATGTTGCAATTGCGACGCGTCCTTGGCACCGACAGAATTAGCACGAAACCTGAAGTTTTGCATTCCCCACACCCCCCACCACCCTCCCTCTGCTCAGATAACTCACGAGCAAACCCCTCCGGACTGTGTTTGGCTAACCAGGGATTTTTTCGAAGTACCATTAGTAGATACTAACCATCACCCGTTACTGCCGGTTTTAAATATTTTTAAACAATCGTTCCAACCATCACCTGTTAATATATCGTTCACTAGCCAAGCTACGATGGCTCATTGCGTCGTCTCTCGATTAATATATCCACATTACGTGCTAGTCGCGCTCGTCTTCCTCTTGCTCCTCATCTCCCTTCTGCCCTCCTCGCACGCGCAGCAGCCGTGCATATCGACGAAGATGGCGAAGGAGATTCAGCAAGCCAAGAAGCAGCTGGCGAGATGATGTCAACGATGTCACCGTCCTCTTACATACGGCCCCTGGCGAGATGATGGGTGGCAGGGTGTTCTAGTTTTTCTTTGCAAAACACGATTAGGTTTGTGGGCGGGGTCATAAGTAGAAATGCACGGCGCATTTCGAGTCGACTCAAAACTCGCAATTAGGGTTGGGCGGCGTCGTTAGGCGGGGGGTTTCATAAGCAGGAATGTGGCGCTCGCTGTGTTTGCCGCAGCGGTAGCATTGACTCCATGGGGTACGTCGTGGGGTATGGCGTTGTGGACGCGCAAATGCCGTTGTTTTGGTTTCTCATCTCTTTCAGTTTTCCTCTTAGAATCCTCTTGATTGCGCCTCTTGACTTGCTATCGCTGCGGTCGCCTTCACTGTCCCAGCAACCATGAGGGCCTGTGCACTCAAGCGTCGCTCTCGCGATTGAGAGCGACGCTTGAGTGCACATGAGAGCGTCACACATGCCTTTCTTCCCTTCTCCCCCCCGCACCTGCCTTGTCCTTTCATAGTAATATCATTCATCCTGCTGAACGGAGTGACCATCCTGCTGCCACTGCACTCGCGCACCATCCGTTTCTTCATGGCGGCTTTCTCCTCGCAAAAGCAGCAGCAGCTCATCGCCTACCACATCCTCCAAGGCCACTACGACTTCCGGCGCCTGCGCTACCAGCCGCGCGGGTGACGACTGAGAACACTGGAGGGCACGAGCCTGGTGAAGCGAGGGCGCAAGGGCGGGCTGCTGGTGGCCGTGAAGGGGAAGGGCGGGGCGCCGGTGCCAATTGTGATGCCGAATTTGATCAACGGGTCGCGGTTTACGATCCATGCAGTGTCTGAGATGGTCGTGCCGCATGACATCTACTGACGGCGGTGCAGAATTGCTGGCATTGGTTGGGGATGTGGGTGAAAAAGAGGAGGAAATAATGTGGTGATTGAATTACCGTAGGTGGTGGTGCGGGATGGCAGGGGACTTGTTTGCACATAGGAATGCTGCTTGGTTGGGGGATATGGGACTTGTTTGTATAGAGTGAGTTGACGGCAAACCGGTGCTTGTGCTTGTTAAGGCATCGTCCCACATTCAGCACAGCCCATCTTGCTTGTATTTCCATGATCCGGGTAGTTTCGTCGCTGTCGCAAATATGTCAAGGGAGAGGAAGACGGTTGCGAGCTTGTTTGGGCTGCTCTTGTGCAGCCAGTAAGCAGGAAACAATCAAAAGGCATGTTTCAACAGTCCATTACCTCTCTAGCACTCTGGTCAGACCATGAAGCGATGATAGAGCAAGTGCTGTACCATGAAAGACAGGGTCAGCGTGGGAGCCAGTTCAGCGGAGCATTGGCCGCATTCTGGCAGAACTAACAAATGGGAGGCATTCAATCCACCACCACTCTATCATCTGAGCTCTTGGCAAAAAGAACAGCTTCGGGCAGAGAGTTCAGCTCCGCCAAATAGCACGTTTCAAGTTTTTTCAGCTGCTCGAGTTACTCGGGCAGCACAGATAACTTTTCCCGGTGTTCGTGTAAGGAATAGAAAGTCGGAATGATTGACTAGTAGGGAAGAATAAGTAAAAGTAGTAGGAATGACTGTTATAGTCACAGTAGGCTCAAATGTGCCTAAAACGAAAGATAGAGTGCAGAGTCGGATTTCTGCATAGCGGCTTCAAATGTTCATAGCGATCTGATCAAAGCTTCAAATGACATCATTCAAATTGGTGCGTCTTAACGTCGCCTACAATAGGTTTTAGAACACAAATTAGGAAGAGTTGGAAGGACTCCCAGCTCCTACAAACCCCAAGAGTCGAGGTACAATGATGTGGAACAGTGCCACACTGTCCCCAACCACGAAGGATCTCAAAACCACCCTTCACAATGGCCTACACCAAGTGAAATGTTACACTACACAAAGTAATGTAACTATTGCTGATATGTTGAGGTATACCCTTTTCGCGGGCTTCGCACTCACTTTAATATTGAAACCAAGGCCCTGGTTCTTCATCATAAACTCATCCTTGAGTTCTTGATGGGTCTGCTGCACATACCTGTGACACGCCGAACGTTCCACACACGACAAAATAGAAACCGCGCGAGATACACAAACGACAACGTAGACACGCAACTAGCGATGACCCGCTATTGACTCGACACACACTTTCGACATCATGACTCAACATTCACACACTATTATAAGCATGAGATATATACTATCCCATGCCCTCATACCATTCCATGCACACATGCATGCACGCACACGGACAACAAGCCGAGTGCAAACTGTAGGGTTGCACCAACAAACTCCCCCTCGGATTGTTGGCCTTAGAATATGTTGCTCTCTCAGTTTAGAGCCATCCGAGCCAGCTTGCAGCACTTCCAATGCTGCTGCTCCACCAGCCTCTTGGTCATCATGTCTGCCAGCTGCCCCGTCGTCTTCACGTAGCGCAACTCAACTTCACCCGCAGTCACGATGCTCCTTGTCCAACGGCCATTTCACTCTCATATGCTTGGTGAGGCCATGCAACACGGGGTTCTTAACAAGAGCGATGTCACCCTGGCTGTCACAATAGAGTGGGGTAGGTCCTTGCTGCTCCTCCCCCAATTCAGCCAACAAACGCCGCTACCATACAATCTCCCGAACGGCACGGAAGAGTGCCATGTACTCGGACTTCACCGAGCTCAATGCTTGGTCCACCTGCTTCTTGCTCTCCCAAGCAGTTGGGCCTCCACCAACACAGCAGATGAAGCCTCCAACACTTGTCATGTCCTCTGGTTCCGATGCATAAGAAGCATCTGAGAATGCAGTGAGGGACAAACGCCCGGGTTCTACACCATCTGCGCTCTTCTGGCGCCTTTGCGCCGCCGCCGAGTATGGCAGCCCAACGGTCGGTGTTTGGCCAAGATACTTGGCCACCCTCATTCCAGCTGCAACCTGCTCTTCATTAGGGCATTGCACAACCCTAGCCAGCTGCTCGGTAGCAAAGGCAACGTCCGGTCGTGTGTTGACTGCCACGTACATGAGGCTGCCCACCAATGAGCGAAATTAGCGCATCTCTTCTTCACCAGCGCTCTCCTCATCTGGTCCTTTCACACACTTGAACCCAGAGGGAAAGGGTGTAGCCTATCTTCGCCTCATTCTCTGCCTTCCAATCCTTATACATCAGGTTCTCTATTAACTTGCAGTCCCTGCTCACCAAGAGTTTCTTGGTGAACGGGTCTTAAAGAAGCCACCCTTTGCTGTTTTGAGCCATGCCCAAGTGCACCGCCCATATCGCCTTGGCACCGAGCTTGTTGTGCTGAGGATGCTTAGGCACGAGCGCCATGCACATGCACCCGAACACCCGAAGCATATCCACCTTTGGCTTCCTTCCTATCCACTCCACGGAGGGCACCAATTTGTCTACTCCCACATGAGTCAAAGCTCTGTTCTTGGCCAAACATGCACTCCGCACCGTATCAGGTCAAAAGTAGTCGGGTAACCCGGCTTCAATAAGCAACCTGCACGCCGTCTCCGTGATTGTCCGGTTTGCTCGCTCGGCGATGCGGTTCATTGCAGGGGAAAATGGCATGGTAAGGGAGTACCTTATGCCGTTCTTCTTCAGCCACAAACCGAACTCCTTGCTCAGGAACTCTCCCCCTTGATCGGTGCGGATCGACTTCACCTGCCGGTCTTGTTGCCGCTCCACCATCGGCAACCAATCGGTCTTCACCGTTTCAGCCACGTCGCTCTTCTTAAACAGCACATACACCCAAGTCATGTGGATGTAGACGTAAGCTACGGTGAGGAAATACTCAGTTTCAGCAGCTCCGAGCTTCAAGGGGCCCACCACGTCCATCACCACCTCATCAAGTGGTCCTTATCCTCGTGAAGGTCCCATAGAATCCGCTCGCCAAGCCTCGCGGTGTAGGTCTTGGCTCCCTTCGAGCCCGTGTTCATGCCGACCTTTTGCAACAGCCGCACGGAAATCAGGTTTGCAGCAAGGTTGTGCACCCAAAGCACGTTCTTGAGGCCCACCATCTTCCCATCAGCACCCTTGAACATGGCCTTGCCCACGCCTTTCACCTGTGCTCGCTGCCTCAAAGCCGAAGTGACATGCTTCACTAGTGACGGTCCGAGTTTAGTGAGCAAGTCCGCGCGAGGTGTCATGCTATAGGTAGCACCGCTATCGATCACCCAATAGTCCAGGAAGCGTAGGGTCACCTTCCCAACAGCTGCTGGCTCCTCGAAGCCTTCATCCTCATCTAGTCTAGCCGGTGCTTGCGTCGACACGGAAGAGGATTGGCCTGGAAAGCGATCGTTCCTTGACTCGCTCTCGTTGTCTTCGCTCTTCGTCTTTGCAGCACCACATTCACGACCGCCGGCGTCCATGGCGGATTCTTCCTCTCCCTCCACCTGCTCCTCTACCCTCTTGGTCTTGATCAGGGGTCCATCCATCAGGAAGTTTATAGCAATCGCTCCACATATGTCCGCTCTTGTGGCAATAATGACAGTCGCCGTCGAATCGGCTGCGACCGCATCCGTAGCTCTTGTCATCGCTGCTATAACCACCACTCCCGCGGCCTCCATTGAAGTTGTTGCTGCCAAATATGACTCCCCCTCGTCCTCTGCACCTTTAACGGCCGTACCCTCGGCCAATGCTTGCTGCCTCGACGCCATCCACACTCGCCAATTCACGGCGGCGGAAATCCTCTTGAAGGATAGCTCGCTTCAAGTCTTCGAGCGAGAGGTGGGGTAGATCGCGATGAGCGAGGACCGGCCAACAACTTGGTCCTTTTCTGGAGCTCACTATAGTTGAGATCCGCTCCTTCAAACTACGTCAACAAGTCAAAGATTTTATGCACCCCTTCTTCCACGGGTTCATCGACTTCAATTCGTAGTGTCGCTATTTGCCGTTCCAAGACCACCGCTACCGCCGCTGTTGCAGGGGCGTGTACACCCTTGAGAGCAGCCCATGCCTTGATGTGACGGATTTGGCTGCTCCCCAACGCTTGCCCAAGTAAGAGGTAGCCTTGTGCGCTCTTCCGCACCTACGGGCTCTTCTCCGGGTAATTCTCGGAACGCTTCTCCGTTCCTTCCATCACCTCCAGCAGGTCATAGTGGTCAAATAAGTTCTCCATTCTGAAGGACCATTCACTAAAGTTATCGCCGTTGAACTTGTCAGGCTCGAACACTCTTGGTTCATCCCTAGAAGGTCCAAAAGTAGGTTGCACAGACACCATGGCTGAATCACGTGGTTGACCTTGTGCTTGGGGCCCTCCACTGCCTCCAGCACCTCTGTCGTCTCTTTCTTCAGGTCCAGCCATTGTCGTAGCTGCTCCAAGGCGTTCTAATACCACTTGTTATAGTCACAGTAGGCTCAAATGTGCCTAAAACGTAAGATAGAGTACACAGTCGGATTTCTGAACAGCGGCTTCAAATGTTCATAGCGATCTGATCACAGCTCTAAATGACATCATTCATTTTGGATCTAGAGCGTCTTGATGTTGCCTACAATAGGCAATTTAGATCGCTTGATTTGATCAAGAATTGACGACACAACATCAGTTTGAACTAACGGCACTATAGCAGCCACTATGGTCTTAGAACACAAATTAGCAAGAGTTACGAGTTGGGAATGACTCCCAGCTCCTACAAACCCCAATGCCGAGGTACAGTGATGTGGAACAGTGCCACACTGTCCCCTACCATAAAGCGTCTCGAAACCACCCTTCACAAAGGCCTACACCAAGTGAAATGTTACACAAAGTAATGTAACAATTCTCTATATCTTGAGGTGTACCCTTTTCGCGGGCTTCGCGATCACTTGAATCTTGAAACAAAAGACAGGCACCTACACTAGTAGCCTCTGCACTACCAGAGACGCGTCGCTCAGAAACCCACTCGCAAAGCTGCTGCGGTGAGAGGGTCTCCTGCTGACGCTGCTACCGCTACTGTCCAGTACCTCCAGCACCATGACACCACCAGGACGGCCTCGCTGGATAACCCACTCACGGAGATGCTATAGCAAGAGAGTCTCCTGGCGACGAGACCGCCGTTGCTGTCCTGTACAGCCAGCATGCATGAAATCCCAAGCTCCAGGACCAGAGCGGCCTCGATGAGCAACCCACTCACGAAGCTGCTGCGGCGATAGAGTCTCCGGCTGCCACAGCTGCTGTTGTCCACCGCCAGACAATGCTACGACCGTGACTGTGGCCATGACAGTCAATGGAAGTCAGTAGCAGCGGAGCAAGGGCGTCAGAAGCGACCGCTGTGGTTGCACTTGTAGCAGTAGCGGTAGTCCCTGTAGTGGCAGGCAGCGCACGGGCTGTAGGGCACGGCAGCAGGGAAATGCAACGTGCGGGCTGCGGGGCAGGGCGCACGTAGGCAGCGCGCGTGCGGGCAGGGCGCGCATTGTGCGCGTGCGTGGCGCAGGTCGCGCGCGGCGAGGAGGCTGCGCGCGGCGAGCAGGGCAGCATGCGACGAGGAGGGCAGAGCGCTACGAGCAGGGCAGCGCGCAGCGAGCAGGACAGCATGCGGCAAGCAGGGCACAGCGCGGTGAGCAGGGTGTTATGTGATGCTATCATTCGCATTCACGTCTGTCTGCCTCCCATCATATGTTCGTGCGTTGCATGCGTGGTGTGAGCGTGTGCAAGAATTTGCATTTTGTGCGGTTTGGATTTTCTGAGTGTGTGTGAATGCTATTTGGCTTGAGAAGATACTTGAAGTGACTCATCTGCTCAAGTGCTTTCCGACGAGCCAAGGATCGCTTCAATTGGAGCACGAACGAGAAAGTTACGAACGTTCGAAGTTCGTGTGCCTTTCATGTTTGGTTGTGTCGACTATGGGAAGTTGTGGGAATGACTCTATATGGGGTACAGACTTTGGGGGTTGGGAAATTCGTCCCCATCACTGTAGATGCTGCCAAGTGGTTGGGAGAAACCAAATTGGGTTGGCAAGTGTGGCCAACTTGGGCGAGGTGGGTTGTGGAGGTTGGGAAAGTGACAAAGGTCAAAGTTGGGTTGCCTATTGAGAAGAAAATTGTGTGGCATGGGGTTTCCTTGGTTGGGGACTTCCTTGGAACCTTCCCTCTCGTCCTCCTCTTCCCTCCTACCTGGTTTCTAGCTACTCTATCATCCTTGTGTGTTCATCTTGTGAGACTCTTGTGATTGAGTTAAGCTCTATGTTAGCTTACCCCCTGGTGCGCCGAAATCCATAACTCAAAATTTACTTCACCTTTACGTACGGTTCAAAGTGGCATTGTAGCCACGGACTAGATCTACAACATATCCAAAATTGGTGAAGTTTTAACAATGCGTTTTCCGTCGACGATGCTTCTTGTGGGCGCGACGTTTTTGTCCAGAATTCTAAGCCAACGATTTTGAGAAATTTAGGCACCTAACCTTCATAGACTCCGTCCTTAGTCTCTAACAAGTGGTATCAGAGCTGATTAAGGACCTTGTGAAGAGTCTACTGAAGTGTGAAGACCCTCCTAGACCCACCATGGCCTGTGGGCGTGCCTAAGTGGAGTTCTGGAGGTTGCATGTGACTTTCGCTAAGGGGAAACTCTGCCGAAATTTCGTTGGCGCCGGCACTTGTGAAAATTGAGTGGGACTTCGGTGTGGACAGCAAAGAGTGAGCTGGAACCTGTGATTGGGAGTAGAGGAAATGAGTCAAGGCAGAGGAGATGCAGCTGAGAAGAGAAATGAGCCGCCACCATCCAAGATCGAAGCATTGGATGGCTCCAGCTATGAGGAATGGAGCGGGCGGACGAGGAGCGCCTTCAAGCGCTACAAGCTGCCGAAAATTGCGATGGGGGAAGAGAAGATGCTGGAGGAAGGAGATGCCCGCGATCGGTGGATTGAGAAGAGCGCAGTGCTATTTGACCTTATTCTTCAATCGGTCAGCAACGCCACGTTCCAGCATATCAAGGACTTGGTGGAGCTGGATGACTCCGGACCGAAGGCCTGGAAGCTACTGCGCGACGTGATTCAGCCAAACAGGCTGCCGATGGTGATTGTGTTGGAGAAGGAGCTGGCTGTCCTCTCCATGCGAACGGGAGATGATGTGAAGCCGGTCTTGGACACGATTAAGGACACCTACGCAAGGATGGCAGCAGCGGGCAGCAAGGTGTCGCAAATGCAACAGTGCACCAAGATCATCTCGGTGCTAGACAACACATGGGACAGCCTAATCCCTACCCTCAACACTCAGCAGGACCAGTGGACGCCTGAGTGGCTACGGCAGCAGATTCTGCAGGAGGACTTCCGCAGGCACCACACGGGAGGTGGTGCTGCCAACAAGACTGCTGAGGGGTATGGAGCTGCATGAGGGAGGAGAGGACGAGGGGGTGGGAGAGGCCGAGGCCGTGGGAGAGGTTTTGGCAAAGGAAGAGGCCGAGGTGACTACAATGAAGGGCATGGGAGCTTTGGAGGCAGGGGGAGCACCCAAATGGAGGGTGCGTGCTGGTACTGCAAGAAGGCTTCATACGTTTGCACTTGGTCCGAGGACCAGGCCCATACGTTTGCACTTGGTCCGAGGACCAGGCCCATACGTTTGCACTTGGTCATAGGTCCAGGCCCATACGTTTGTACTTGGTCCGAGGACCAGGCCCATACGTTTGCACTTGGTCCGAGGACCACGCACATACGTTTGTACTTGGTCCGACGACCAGGCCCATACGTTTGCACTTGGTCATAAGACCAGGCCCATACGTTTGTACTTGGTCCGAGGACCAGCCCATACGTTTAGAGTTGGTCCGAGGACCAGGCCCATACGTTTGCACTTGGTCATAGGTCCAGGCCCATACGTTTGTACTTGGTCCGAGGACCAGGCCCATACGTTTACACTTGGTCCGAGGACCACGCACATACGTTTGTACTTGGTCCGACGACCAGGCCCATACGTTTGCACTTGGTCATAAGACCAAGCTAGCCGTACACCACTGCGTCAAGAGAAGCAAATCAAGCTCAGGGTGGATCACGAAGTCACCACACATTCTGAGCACAAGCAAAGTCAAGAAGTAAGCAAGTGTGGCCCAGTGGGCACAAGGCCTAGAACATTACAGAAACGCTGATGACCACAAGGCTGAAGTGCCTTGGTGAAAACATCAGCAGTGTTGGCCCGCGTAGGCAAGACGAAGCTGACCACGCTGCTATAGCTCTCGAGCAAGGAAGTAGCGCAGAGCGATGTGCTTCGTTCTGTGCTCCAGTCTGTGCTCCTGACACAAGGCAATCATGGCCTTGTTGTCGACGTACAGCACTGGAGGAGAACGAGGCGGCTCTCCCAGCAATGATGGACGAATCTCTGGTGAGGAATGGATCACCCAGGTGCTGGTGCCGTTTCTGAGGCCCCTGCTGGAAACCACCGGACGCCGCAGGGAGGCTTTGGTGGTGCTCGACTCCTACCACGGCCACTTGATGGCGGCCGTCGGTCAGACGATGCGGATGTTCAGGTTGTCAAGGGTGGTCATCACAGGGGGCTGCACACTGCTTGTGCAGCCTCTGGATGTGTCGGTGAACCGCGCGTTCAAGTGCGGGGTGCGTTCCCGCTACAGCGGATGGTTCGAAGAAGACGGCATCAACCAAACCACTCGCGCAGGTGAGTTGAAACCTTCCCCTACCGTTTGTGCAACTTTCTTTTTAGTGACAGCGAACGCTCTGCAGTTACCGTACACACTCTTGATTCTAAAGCTCTTCCTTTCCCACAAGTAACCTGAAGAAGCCGCCTGCGGACTTGGTTCTCCGCTGGATCGACGAGTCCTGGGAAGCTGTCCCAGAGGAGCTTATGAAGAAATCATTCGTCACTTGTGGGATCTCCGCCAAGATCGATGGCACTGAAGACCACGTCATCCTTGCCCACATGCGGGACAAGGGTGAGGTTGAGGTCGTTCACGACGTCAACTACCTCGTTGACGATGAGCTCTTCGTCAACCCGTTCTACGACGAGGCCCCCATGCTGCCCGAGGAGCTGCAGGCGGCAGAGGAGGATGACGCTGCGTAGGAGGCGGAGGAGGCAGTGGCGGCGACGGCGGCGGCATAGGAGGAGTGGAACGTGCCTGAAGAAGGCGGTGAGGCGGGAGAGTGCAACGAGGTAGATGATGATTGGTGGCGCCCTGGCCGCTATGACGGGGAAGAGTGTGACGAGTGGCACGCAGGGGACAATGAGGAGGAGGAGTAGGCAGCACAAGGAGAAGCATCGTAGAGCAAAGACAGAACTAGGAGGTGATGTTAGTGCTGTTTTTGACAGAATGTTGGGTCTAGGTGCTGTTTGCGATGCTTCAACAATGGATTGTACCCCTAACTGTGACATGTAAGAGGAATTTGCACTTTTTGCCGCACATAACACCTCCTCCCCTCGGGTCTTATAGAAGATTACCCCAAAGGGGGGTTATAGTACTAACGAGGTCGGATATAACACCCACCTCGCACAAGCTACCCGGGGAATGTACAATTTTGGCGGATGTTTTATCCGGGAGAATACGGTACTACGACTTTCAGACATTCTGTCGCGGAGAGAAGACACGAATTTAGCACAAAAATGTGATTTATTTCACTCAGTGTCGTTTTCTCTCCAACCTGTTCGCTGTACGATTCATTGCTTCGTTGCGCGATCCGCACAAAATCAATCTTTGCTTGAAATAACTTCACGATTCAATGGTTACCCTCAAGATGTAACCATTCGACTCTCGTAACACTACATAGCAATGAGTGTACTCAGGTGGCCCTCACCTTGTGAGTGTTTTTCTCACGTTCTAGCACTTCGCAGCCACCTCGGAGGTGTGAATCGAGACGAAGTTTCCATGAACCTTCGTTCAAACAAACTCAATTATGTGCCCACAGACACAATACTGTATTAAGACAGGGTTCACTAACCAATCAGTCTGACAGACTATACACAGATTCGTAATTGAAAATACTACTACTCTGAGTCAATTAGGGTTAAAAAATCACGTAGTCTGAAATGTCGGGGACCGAAAGTCAAAGGTCTGATTCGTCATAATAATCACACTATTTAGTCTGATCATCTGATAGCGTCAGCCCTGCTATTACGGTATTAATTAATGTTCTCACACTTGACCAGCACAATAATTCTAATCTTCCGCTGCGTACTATTACAAGGACTAAACTCCTAAGTGTTATGATATGGAATAGTTGAATAAACATTCCTGATTAACAAATCCTTAACGCGAAGATGACTGCAGCGAGGACGAAAGACCAAGCGGGTTGACAGTTATCGAGACAGTTACAAGGAGGAAAAATTTGAATTGCAAAGCGCGGGAAATGTTCAAACAGTTACCGGACCGCGTACGGTTGCCGAACCGCACGGTTGCGATGCTGAATCTATATTAGCCCTAAGGCAATGTACCCCCTCAGAGTACATGGCTAGCTAGGACCTTTTGTATCCTACTGTATTCCTATATAAACCCTTGTACCGCATTGTAATAGTCACTTCTGTCGAGATTCAAAACTCGTTCTGACTGAGTACGTACCCGACATTACCTAGCAATCTTCCGCTGCTACACTCCGTGCGATCAACCTGAGACGATCCTATAAGACGGTTCAGATTGTATCATGGTATGAGAGCAACTCAGAATTCTTCGCACCACCACCTTTGATTCAAATTCAAGTTCAAGGTGGCGTTCGGTACGCGCTCGCGCCGAAACATGACTGGAGGATCTGGCGGACAAGCAGCCAACACAGCCAAAGCCCCCGCCAACCCTACCGCGAACTCCGCGGGAACCACCATCGTCAGCAATGCACTTCTGGAGCAACTCATCCAGCAGATTTCTACGCTGGAATCAGGAATTCAACAACTGAAGAATGTCAACCCTGAAACCACTCAGCAACCCGATCAACCGGCCGCTCCAACCAAGGAACCGAGCCCAACCGCCTTTGATCTCGGGTCAAATTATTCTGCTCCAACAGTTCCTCGTCCAAGTGACGAAGCCGTGCTCGCAGCTCAGAACAAGTTTCTGACTATCTCCAAGATTCGAACCAGCACCGCGTTTAGCGGGCGAGATTTTTACACCTAGAACTTCGAGCTCGAGCTACTTCTACAAAACGCGCAAATTTTCTGCTACTTTGACGGAAGCTACGCTAGCCCCACCAGCGACGCCGACGACGCAAAAGCTCACTATTACAACGAGTCGCTCATGGCGTATAGCGTCCTTCTTCACAACATGGCGCCGACTGAACAACTCGGCATTCGCCCATACAAAACTTACCAAGCTCCCGCCATGGCCGCCTGGAACTACCTCAACAAAACTTACCAGCCCAAGGACTCCGTGTCCTCCAGCCGCCTGCTCCAGCAACTCATGGAAGTCAAGATGGCACCTGGCGAGAAAGCCAACTCCTACATCAACCGTTGTCGAAGCGTCCGCGATCAACTTCTGAAGCTCGGAAACACAATTTCCGAGGACATGTTCGTCACCATCGTGCTTCGAGGACTGGGACCACACTGGAATCCCTGCAAGGCGCTTCTCAGCCAACAAGGAATAATATCCGAAGCACACCTCTCCGCTACTCTGCTGCACGAGCAGCGTGACATGGACTTCAACCAAGAAAAGGGGGCGCGCCGCGAACAAATCGCCTTATACTCTAATCGCGACCAACGGAGGAATCGCGACACGCGGCCACGACAATACTACTGCAAAAACTGCAAAGCCTTCGGTCACTCCACCGAACGCTGCCGATCCGGACCACGACATGACTCCGCACCGCGCAACGACTCTGCCTATGGTCCTGATCATATGCGCCAGGCAAGCCGACCGTCTTCGGACCATCGGTCTGCCCCGTGCCAGCCGCAACAATCCGACATTCAGCGCGCACCGTAGAACAACAACGCAGTCCGCCATGTCATGGGCAACATGGCGATGCGCATTCCCCGTCGCACTCGCCGCACCAATCGGCGACATTTGCGATATGTCTCTCCTCCCCCGCCAGGAAACGAAGTCCAATCCACTGGCTACAACAACCCATTCACGCAAGATCCCCGACAAATACGAACAAGATTGGGATCTGCCAATACCCCTGCTGGAGTCGCCGCCGCATGGCGAAGACTTTCTTAACTCGCCATCGATCACCAGCTATTTCTACGGTCACCACATCAACACGTGCCCCGTGGATAATTACCGCGCTGCTGGAGATCGGCGCATTCCGTTCCGGAACACACCAAACTTGGCCCTCTCGGCTCAACATCGCGCGAACTCCTACAACACATGGTACCTCGACAGCTGCTGCGGGCAGCACATGGTGGGCTCCAAGCGCTACATCTCCAACGCAAGCGCCATCCCGCAACCCACCGTCGTGGCGGTGGCTAACAATTAGCAACTCCAAGCACGAGCATGCGGCATCGTCGTTCTAAAAGCACACGACTGCGACATTCACATCACCCTCAACGACGTTCTCATCGTGCGCGACCTTCAATACAGTCTCCTTTTCTACGACCAACTCGTGCAAAGTGGAGTGCTCATGACGACTGACCTCGAGACACGCGACATCCTCATGCACTGGAAAGACTACAACAACTTAAACAGCGAACCGCGCAACATCGGCAGAGCCCATTCAGAAGACGGCGTTTACATTCTCGATTTCGACATTCCATACTGCAGCGCTGACTCAGGAGACCTCATCAACCTGCAGCCCCAAGACATCGTGTGGAACCGCAACCCTAAGCACCCAGACGGTCGCCCCTGGTTCAAGCATCACGCTCACCCAAGGGAGATAGATCTACACGCACCTGGACTTGACAGTCTCTGCCGCAACTGCCGCACCCCAACAGTTTCCACAACAGATAGAATAGACAGACCTGTGCCACCCACACGCCAAGTCAACTCACCCCCCAACAGAGGAAAAGCGCCAGCTGATGAAGGAGAATCTTCTACCAGAGCAGCCCGGCGCCTCACAGCCGCAGCAGCACGCACAGTCTCACCCTCAGAACAGATCTCTGGAAATATAGAATCGTCTAAGGAAGCTGGACTAGTCATCCAGCCTGCCGGCATGGACATCGTCGAGGAAGCGGAGTGACAGACTCCTCACCCATCTGGTATGCGCGACGGAGAACTCGCTTCAGCACTCACTATCTTCCTGCCGCGCAAAACCCGAATTGACCCCACTGTCCATGATCGCCTCGATCTCCTCACACGTTACACGGGACCTGGCGCACATGACGGTGACAACAATCTTCTCCCAATGACCTGGGAGACCTACCACGTCCAACACCTCTGATCCCATCGCACCATGACCACTGAGGAGTTTCAGCGACATGAAGAAGAAGAAAGGCGTTGCCGCGCGGACGAAGAAGCGAAGGCGGCTGCAGCTGGAGGATGGGGGAGCGGAACCGGCGCAACAGGATGGGGGGGGCCCGCACCATCAACAATGGAGGAAGAGGAACCCATTGAAGAAGTCATCACCCGCGCTGAACAAGACGCAGCAGCAGAGGCAAGGGGACCACATGGTTCACCACGTCCCCTTGGCATTCCCCCAGGCACCGCACCACAAACTGATTCGTGGGGATCTCTTACCGTTCCTCAACGCGCCTTCCCAGACTCCCCAGACTCCACAGACTCCCGACCCACCACTAACCGCGACACCATCTTGCCCTATCGTATTTATCCTCACAGCCCACTTCGCACTGAGTCCACGCCAATCGGCCCCTCAGACTCACCTGCTCCAAGCCCTCCAGAAACATTTGCCTTACCATCTCATCGCATGCCACGTCCTGACCTACCAGAAGAAATAGTAGACACGGATGATGGCCCAACACCTCTCGCAGTCATAACAACAGTCACTCCACCTCCCACGGCTCGTGAAATTATTATTGCTCTTGGACTCTCCATGGCACCACAGCCCATCCCACAGCCCACAGAACGTGATGTAGCCAAACCCATTGCCTTTTACGCACGCTCACCTGCTCTGCGCGCTCAGCCTGACCTTTGGCACAGACCAGGGCTGACGCTATCAGACTATTTAGTCTGATTAGTCTGACGAATCAGACCTTGCACTTTGTGGAAAATGTATTTCCAGAGTAGTCCATTTTTCATCACTGAGTGCCTCAGACTTATTGTTTTTGGGCCCTTGATTCCATGTAATAGGCTTCAGACGTAGTCGTTTCTGGAGTCTGACTCTACAGAGTATACAATCTGTGGTCCCCGAGAATATCGAGGCGAAGTTTCTTAGAAATTTCTTCCCGATATACCCACCTTCGAATTGGCAGAGAGTGCTACCACGCGAGCAAAGCACACTTCACCAGCTGGGGATACCAAATACACCCTATCTGCGACAAAGACACGCAATTTAGATTGTTGCGTGATTGGGGTAACCGTTGAAGTGTGAAATAGAAAAGGGCCAAAATATTTTTTTCTTTCGAATCGCTCAATGAATCGGAGAACTTTACAGACAATCGGGGGGAGGAGGGGGGGGGGGGGGGGGGGGGGGGGGATATCTCCCCACGGGAAAATATCGCACTTTTTGGTACTGAAATCAGGTGTTCTCTGCGCTCAAACGTGTGATGTCGTCACTGTTTCGTAGGTTGAAGGTACTGCCAGGCGCGCCACCAAGTAACAGTTCGTGCCTACTGCCAGCTCATCTTTGCAGCCGCTCGGCCAGTTGGCACTTGCAAGCAAGGTAGGTCTCACAGTGCCAGGTACTGTACATACACAACAATCGCGCGCTGCTGCTGCTGCAACAATCTGCCGAGTCACACGCCATTCACACCAGCCAGTCCAGAATGCCACCGACATGGGCCGGGCAGCGGCGCGCATGAGGAGGACTAACCCTGATGCGGACCCACCGACACTGACTTGTCAGACACGCTGACATCAGAACACTGACCAATCAGAGTGCTTGATTTCTGGCCGAAGTGCCTTCAGAGTCGAAATATTTTTGGGGGGTTGGAATCAGAGTGCCTAAATTTGAAACATCAGCCCTGGCACAGACGCCTTGGTCACCCCTGTCAGGAAGTCCTAAACAGCTGCATTCGCACACAAGTTTTTCTTCCATGCACTCTTTTCCGTTCAGATGGCACTCCAGTTCTCGTCAGCACCACTCGCCGCACTGACTGTGACATCTGCCCTGAAGCTGCTCTCACATACCAGCCCTTCAAACTCCTTGAACCAGGGATCAACCGCTACGAGAAACTTGAGAAGGTCTACAACGATTTTCTCGTGCTCACCAAACCCGGCCTCAACGGCGAAGAATACACTCTCACCTTCGTCGACGCTCACTCGCGCTTCGTCTAGGTCGCCAATGTCCCTCACAGAAGTAAGGCGTATGACATCTTCAAGGTTTGTCCCTCACTCAGTCCGGCTGCATCCTCAAATTCTGGCAAACTGACAGCGCAGCCGAATTCAAAAACAACAAAATGCAAGCATACATGGAGGACAAGGGCATCATTCACAAGCTCTCTCTTCCCTACGCCCATCCCCAACAAGGCGTTGCGGAACGCACCAACCGAACCCTCATGACCAAGGTTTGCGCACTCCTGCAGCAGAGCGACGTCGACGAGAAGTACAGGCCCTATGCCATGCATCACGCAGTCCGTCTACACAACCTGCTCAGCACCACTGCCAACTCCGACAACCTCTCGCCATACCTCAAATTCACCGGCAAGCAAGGCGACATCTCCATGCTCCCCGTCTGGGGCTGCATGGTGCAGTATCGTCCCGCAGCAGCGACCACTGGGAAGTTTGAACGTCGCGCCCGCTGGGGTGAGCACCTCGGCATCAGCTTCGAACACCATGCCTAGAACATCCTCGACCATGACACCTCACAGATCGTCGCGGCGCGCGACGTCATCTTCTACAAAGACCTCTCCATCCGCAAGTTTCAGTGCGACCGCCATGCTGATCGTGTCCGCGGCAAGCACAACATTGCGGAATACGAACGCCCGCTGCATAGCTTCGCTACGCCTGACGACAAATCCGCCGCAGCACTCGCGGAACAGGATCCCACTGATCCCCACCCTGGCCCTCGCCCCTGGAGCGATGAAGACGAGGACAAGGACAGAGCTCCTCTCGACTCCTCTCGTGACTCCCTCCTCAGTCCCCCACCCTCCAGCGGCAACAACTCTGATGATGACATGGTGGAAGTCACCAGCGACCAGCGCCACAGTCCTGGGATCTCCGACCTGCACATTCTCGGCCTCCGCACCGCTGTGTCTCGCCCGCCCAAAGCCGTTGAACCCAAAACCCCGCGTCAAGCTCTCACCGGCCCCTATGCGAAGGAGTGGCGAGCCGCAATGGACGCTGAAGTCGCCGCGCTCGAAGCTCGTGATACCTGGGTCCTCGCTGATCGAGCTGCCTTGAAAGGGAGACGCGTCCTCTCGGGGAAATGGGTCTTCCATGTCAAAACCACCGCCGACGGCACCATCGAGCGCTTCAAGGCCCGTAGGGTCGTTCGCGGGTTCGACCAACACCACGGAGTTGATTTTGATCAAACCTTTGCCCCTCTCAGCCGACACACCTCCATCCGCATTCTCCTAGCCATCGCAGCAGCAAAGCATCTTCCTCTCCGCCAAATCGACGTAAAAAACGCCTTCCTCTACGCCCCCGTGGATGCCCTCGTCTTCGTCGAACAGCTCACACCTACGGCGACGGCAACGATCACGTGTGTCAGCTCCGCAAATCGCTCTACGGTTTCGTCCAGCTGCCTCACGACCCAGGCATGTACCGCCTCCACTACCCCGTGGATTACATCCTCCTCACGGCGTACGTTGATGACCTCCTCTACACCAGCACCAGCAACGACCTCCTTGCTCAGTTTGAGAAGAACCTCAGCAACCGCGTCGAAATCACCAGCACCGATCAAGTCACCCAGTTCCTGGGCCTCAACATCTCCTACTCTGGTGACGCCATTCACCTCTCCGCCTCCAAGTACGCTGAAACTCTTGCAACCAAGTTCAACATCAAACCAGCCAACCTCTCCACACCTTACCGCATCCCAGACACCCCACATCTCCCCAACACAACCCCACTCAACCCCTCTGGACATCAGCTGTACCAGCAGCAACTCGGCTGTCTGCTCTTCGCCGCAGTCACGTGCGGGCCTGACTTGTCCTACATCTCGAGCCAACTAGCTCAGTATGTCAAGCAGCCTGAAGGGGAGCACATGTTGGATTTACAAAGCGCTCTCCAATACTTCATCTCCACACCGCACATCGGCCTCACCTGTCAAACTTATATGCTATAGTCTGTGTAGGCTGTAGTGGGGTAGACTATATGGGGTACAACACTTCTAGGTTTTCCTACTTGTACCCACCTCTTTCCTAGTTCATTCATTCCTCATTTCTTCACATGGTATAGAGCAGGTTCCCTAGTGGGAACGCTTCCTTGGGCCCACCATTGAAACTTTTTTCTGACCGGAGCGCCAGTCGCTCCTGCCCGAGGCGCGCCTTGAGGGCCGCCCTTCTGTCGAGCTCTCTTAGAGGCCCCTCTCACGGCCCCTCGTGCCGCCCCTAGCGGCCCCGTCGCCGCCCTTCCAGGCCCCTCGCGGCCCCTAGCGGCCCCGTCGCCGCCCCTACGCGGCCCCGTCGCCGCCCCTAGCGGCCCCGTCGCCGCCCCTAGCGGCCCCGTCGCCGCCTCTATGCGGCCCCGTCGCCGCCCCTAGCGGCCCCGTCGCCGCCCCTAGCGGCCCCGTCGCCGCCTCTCTCCCTACGCGGCCCCGTCGCCGCCCCTACGCGGCCCCGTTGCCGCCCCTACGCAGCCCCGTCGCCGCCCCTAGCAGCCCCGTCGCCGCCCCTAGCGGCCCCGTCGCCGCCCCTACGCGGCCCCGTCGCCGCCCCTAGCGGCCCCGTCGCCGCCTCCCTCCCTACGCGGCCCCGTCGCCGCCCCTACGCGGCCCCGTCGCCGCCCCTAGCGGCCCCGTCGCCGCTCCCCTCCCTACGCGGCCCCGTCGCCGCCACTACGCGGCCTCGTCGCCGCCCCTACGCGGCCCCGTCGCCGCCCCTACGCGGCCCCGTAGCCGCCCCTAACGGCCCCGTCGCCGCTCCCCTCCCTACGCGGCCCCGTCGCCGCCCCTAGTGGCTCCGTCGCCGCTCCCCTCCCTACGCGGCCCCGTCGACGCCCTTAGCGGCCCCATCGCCGCTTCTGCCGGCCCCGTCGCCGCCTCTACTGGCCCCGTCGCCGCCTCTACCGGCCCCTTCACCGCTGAGCCGCCCAGCAGCTGAGCAGCCGAGCCGCCAAGCCGCCGAGCCGCCCAGCAGCCGAGCCGCCCAACAGCTGAGCCGCCGAGCCGCCCAGCAGCCGAGCCGCCGAGCCGTCAAGCCGCCGAGCCGCCCAGCAGCTGAGCCGCCCAACAGCCGAGCCGCCGAGCCGCCCTGCCGTCGAGCCACTCCTGTTCCTACCGGCGCGCCCCGGCCCTACTTACTCGGACTGGTGAGATCACTCCCTGCTAGGCCACTGCAGTCATGGCTACCCCCAGTGTCCTTACCTTTGATGCTGAGGGTCGTGCTGTTGACTTTGAGGTCTGGGTCGATGACCTCCAGCTGTTCCTACAGTGCGATAGGGCAGACGGACTCTCCCTGTTCGATCTCACCTCTGGTGCCTCTCCTTCCCCGCCTGCTACTGCTGACAGCACTGTTCGCTCACAGTGGGCCACACGCGATGCTGCTGCCCGTCTTGCTGTGCGTCGCCACTTACCGACCACTGAGCGTGCGCACTTTAGTCAGTACAAGAGTGCTAAGACCTTGTACGACGCTGTAGTTGCACGCTACTCTTCCCCTGCCACTGCTGCGCTGAGCCGCCTCATGCTACCGTACTTGTTCCCTGACCTTGCTGCCTTTCCCACAGTCGCTGACCTCATTACGCACCTTCGCACTAGTGAGACTCGCTACCGCGCTGCGCTTCCTGCTGAGTTTTGTGCCAAGAACCCCCCCCCCATGTACATCACCCTCTACTACATAGTCACCCGGCTCCCTGACTCCCTTCGCTTAATCAGTGACCACTTCCTCTCAGTTTGCCCCACCACACTCACCGTTGACCTCCTCGAGGAGCGCCTCCTAGCAGCAGAGAAGAGCATAGTCGCTGTAGGAGCCTCTCGTGGTGACCCTCGCACCCCCGTCTTTGAGGGGTGTTCCCCTTCCCCCCTCTTGCCCTCTGTTGCTTCTGCTGCTGCGGCCGACCTCGTTGGTTTCGAGTCGGTCGGCGCTGCGTCTACCCCTAGCGGGAGACGCCGCACCGGCAAGGGCAAGGGGGGCAAGGGCGCTGGAGGGGCTGGCGGGGGCGGTGGAGGTGGTGGTGGAGGCAGTGGAGGGGGTGGGGGTGGTGGTGGGAGTGGTGGCGGGGGTGGAGGTGTCGGTGGCAGCAGTGGAGGCGGAGGAGGCGGCGGTGGAGGCGGAGGGAGCGGAGGCGGCGGAGGTGGCGGAGTCGGCGGAGGTGGCGGAGGCGGCGGAGGTGGCGGAGGCGGCGGCGGCAGCGGTGGAGCTGGCCGCGGCTCTGCGCAGAGGAGTGGCTCCGGTGGTGGTCCGCGCCAGCAGCAGCAGCGCAGTCGTGAGACCCTGTCCCCTCAGCAGCTTCGTGAGTGGTACGCTGGGCGTCAGCGCGGTGGGGGTACTGGTCCCTGCACCTACGTCCTCCGTACCGGCGACCGCGCTGGTGAGCAGTGCGGGGGCCCGCACTCCACCCAGCGCTGCTTCGGCCGCTTGACGGACGCGTGGCGTCACCAGTTCCCTGACGCCACTAAGATCCCTCGCTGGGGAGAGCTGTCTAGGGCGGGGGTTGCTATCTTTTATCTTGATTATGATGCTATTCTTGCTGCCATGTATGCTGTGTCTGATAGTGTTGAGGGTGACTGTTACCTGTGTGTTCCGCCTGACCCGGGCATTGAGGCTGCTGCTCTAGGTGCTGGTGAGGCTGCTGCTCTAGGTGTTAGTGCGTCTGTTGCCCCAGGTGCTGGTGAGTCTGCTCTCTCAGGTACCACGTCGGCTCAGGCCTTACACACCTTCACCCTTGACTCGGGTGCTTCCCGCTCCTTTCGAGACCGCACGACGCTTACGCCGCTTAGTCGGCCGGTTGCGGTCTCCCTGGCGGACCCCTCTGGGGGTCCTGTCATTGCTAGCTTCTCCACTGTCTTACCGTGCCCGGCAGCCCCCTCTGGCACCCTGTCAGGTCTCTACCTCCCCTCGTTCTCTACGAACTTGGTGAGTGGAGCTGATCTACAGGATAGGGGGGTTGACCAGTTCACTCCTGCGAGTCAGCGGGTGACCCACTGCACGTGTGCTCGGACGGGCCGACACTTGGCCACGTTTACCCGTCGGCCGGGGTCGAGTCAGGTGTTTGCTGCAGCGTCCAGGTCTGGTCCTGAGTCTGCGCCCTGCTCGTGTCGTCTCTTGTCCCACCAGACTCTCCTTTGGCACCACCGCCTTGGTCACCCCTCCCTACCTCGTCTCCGAGGCATGGCCTCACGTGTCCTTGTCTCTGGTCTCCCTCGGTCCCTACCTCCGGGGCCTGCCCCTACCTGCGTCCCCTGCGTCGAGGGGCGACAGCGCGCCGCCCCTCACTCCTCCGAGTTTCCTCCGACAGAGGCTCCGCTGCAGACTCTTCACATGGACGTGTGGGGCCCCGCCCGCGTCCGTGGCCAGGGTCACGAGCGTTACTTCCTGTTGGTCGTTGACGACTACTCGCGTTACACCACGGTTTTCCTCTTGCGCAGCAAGGGTGACGTCACTGAGGTGTTGATCGACTGGATCCGCGCAGCTCGTCTCCAGCTCAGAGAGAGTTTCGGCTCGGACTTTCCTGTTCTGCGTCTGCACTCTGACAGAGGCGGGGAGTTTTCCTCTGCCCGTCTGGGAGCCTTCTGTCGGGCACAGGGCATCCGCCAGACCTTCACGCTTCCGGCCTCTCCACAGCAAAATGGGATTGCTGAGCGCCGCATTGGCATGGTCATGGACGTCGCTCGTACGTCCATGATCCATGCGGCTGGCCCCCATTTTCTGTGGCCGTTTGCGGTTCAGTACGCAGCGCATCAGCTCAACCTTCAGCCCGGGGTCTCCTTGCCAGAGACCTCCCCCACCTTGCGGTGGACGGGGAAGGTTGGCGATGCGTCTGCGTTTCGGGTCTGGGGATCTCGGGCGTTTGTCCGCGACTTGTCTGCGGACAAGCTGTCCCCCCGTGCTGTTCCCTGCGTCTTTCTTGGCTTCCCCCCTGACGCGCCTGGGTGGCAGTTTTACCACCCCACCTCGCGCCGTGTTCTGTCCTCCCAGGACGTCAACTTTGACGAGTCGGTGCCTTACTACCGTCTCTTCCCCTACCGCACTGCGCCCCTCCCCCCGCCGCCGCTCTTTCTTGCGCCAGGTCCTCCCACAGTAGACCCCCTCCCCCCTCAGGGTCCTGCCCCGTCAGGTGTGTCCCAGGTAGACGCAGTCGAGCCTGTCGAGGTAGCTGTTGACTCTGGTGCTGCTAGAGGTGCTGAGCCTACGGGTGCCGGGTCTGGGGGTGCGGAGCCTGGGGGTGCTGAGTCCAGGGGTGCGAAGCGAGGGGGTGCTGAGTCCAGGGGTGCGAAGCGAGGGGGTGCTGAGCCTGGGGGTGCTGAGTCTGGGGGTGCTGAGCCTGGGGGTGCTGAGCCTGGGGGCGCGGAGCCTGGGGGTGCTGGGTCTGCTCGTGTGGCCTCTCGCGGTGCTTCGTCGAGGCGGGAGCTACTCTCTCCGCAGGAGCTGCGCGAGTGGTTTGCCCGGTGCTGGAGCCGTGCTGCTGGAGCTGGAGGTGCTACTGTTGCTGCTGGTCCTGGAGGTGCTCGTACTGGCGGTACTGGAGCTGCTGGGGCTGGTGGTGCTGCTGGGGCTGCTGGAGTTGGTCCTGCTGGAGGTACTGCTGGAGCGGCTGGCGGTACTGGAGCTGCCGGTCCTGCTGGAGTTGGTGCTGCTGGAGCTACTGGAGCTGCTAGAGCTAGAGCTGCTGGGGGTGTTGGCGCTGGTGGTTCTGCTGGCGCTGGTACGTCTGAGGGTGCTGGAGTTGGCGCTGTTGGAGCTGGAGGTGCTGCTGGTGCTGGTGCTGCCGCTGGGGGTACTGGTGCTGTCCCTGCTGGTTCTGGAGGCGCTGCGCGGCCGCGGCCGTACTTCGTTCCGCTCCTTGAGCAGGTTCTTGGTCTCTGCCCTCTACTGGTCCTGTTCCTCCCTTAGAGTGTCCACAGCCTGTCCAGTCGCGGTCACAGTTACAGCCAGCCTTCCCCTTACCTGCTCCTTCTCCCTACACTGGTCCTACTGGAGGTCTTGCTGAGCGTCGTGAGCCTGCGTCTCGTCCTGCGTCGCCTGTTCGTGCTGCTCGCACTAGTCGTCGTGCTCCGCGTCCGCGTCCTCCTGCGGTCCCAGGCACACACCAGATGGCACTGCGTCCTTCCACTGCTCCTCTGCGTGTCCCGTTGCCGTCTCCTCCAGAGTCCTCTCTTCCTGTTCTTGCTGACCCGGAGTCTGACTCTCTTCGTGCTGCCAGTCCTACTGTCACGCGTCTCCTGGCTACTGTTGTCACTGACCCTTCCTTTGAGTCCACTGCCGCGTCTGCCCTAGTTGCTGAGCTTGTCGACTTTGCTGCTCGCTGTCGTCTAGACTACGCCACTAGTCTCGTTGCTGAGTCTGAGTCTGTCTGTCCTCCGTCCGTCGGGGGTGAGTGTGCTCTTAGCACGGACGTCCTTGAGGACAGGCAGGAGGAGTTCCAGTGTTTTGCTGCTGCTTTGCCTCATCTCGTGTCCACACTGATTGCCCCTGAGGGAGACCCGGATGCACCAGACATCCCGACTCCTCGATCGTACGCTGAGGCGATTGAGGGTCCCTACTCCTCTCAGTGGCAGTCAGCCATGGACGCAGAGATGGCTTCCTGGAAGTCCACAGGCACCTACGTCGACGAGGTTCCCCCACCTGGGGCGAACATCATCAGTGGCATGTGGATTTTCAGGGTGAAGCGGCCGCCGGGTTCTCCGCCTGTCTTCAAGGCGCGTTACGTGGCTCGAGGCTTCAGTCAGCGGCAGGGAGTTGACTACTTTCAGACCTTCTCTCCCACCCCGAAGATGACCACTCTTCGGGTGCTGCTGCACATAGCCGCTCAGCGCGACTACGAGCTCAACTCTCTTGACTTCAGCACAGCTTTCCTGCAGGGCAGCCTGCACAAGGAGATATGGCTGCGCCGCCCACCTGGCTTCACTGGGTCGTTTCCTCCTGGTACCCAGTGGAGCCTCCGGCGGCCAGTCTACGGTCTCCGCCAGGCGCCCCGTGAGTGGCACGACACACTGAGGACTACACTTGCGGCTCTTGGGTTTGCTCCTTCTACAGCCGACCCGTCGCTGTTTCTGCGCACCGACACCTCTTTGCCGCCGTTCTACATTCTCGTGTACGTCGACGACTTGGTCTTTGCCACTGCTGACACTGCTGGACTCGCCCACGTGAAGTCCGAGCTGCAGAAGAGACACACGTGCACAGACCTGGGTGAACTGCGCAGCTACCTTGGCTTGCAGATCACCAGGGACAGAGCACAGCGCACCATTACCCTGACTCAGTCACACATGGTGCAGCAGGTCCTTCAGCGCTTCGACTTCACGTACTCCTCGCCTCAGGCCACTCCTCTGTTTACTCGCCACTCGCTCTCAGCTCTGCCTTCGGATGAGTCCGTAGAGCTGAGTGGCCCGTACCCAGAGCTTGTTGGCTGCCTCATGTACCTGATGACCTGCACACGACCTGACCTTGCATACCCTCTTAGCATCTTGGCACGCTATGTTGCTCCTGGGAGACACCGACCAGAGCACATGGCTGCAGCGAAGAGGGTGTTGCACTACTTGTGCAGTACGTCGGGCATGGGGCTAGTGCTTGGAGGGCGACATCGAGTGGTCCTCACAGGTCACGCAGACGCTTCTTGGGCTGACGACCAGGCTACGCAGCGGTCGTCACAGGGTTACACCTTCAGCCTTGGCTTCGGCTCTGTTTCGTGGCGGTCTACCCGCTCGTCTTCTATTCTCGGCTCCAGTTGTGAGGCTGAGATCTACGCGGGGGCCATGGCTGCACAGGAGCTACGCTAGCTCACCTACCTGCTGACTGACCTAGGAGAGCCGCCTCGTTCTCCTCCAGTTCTGTACGTAGACAACAAGGCCATGCTGGCCTTGTGTCGAGAGCACAGACTGGAGCACAGAACGAAGCACATTGTTCTTCGTTACTTCCTTGCTCGTGAGCTGCAGCAGCGTGGTCAGCTGCGCCTTGCTTACGTGGCCTCTGAGGCCAACACTGCTGATATCTTTACCAAGGCACTTCCGCCTGGTGATCATCAGCGCTTCTGTACGATGCTAGGTCTTGGGCCTACTTGGCCTCACTTGCTCACTTCTTGACCTTGCTTGTACTGTGATCTTTCTATACCTGCACTTGCCTGTTTACCTTTATATATGATCTTGCATGTGAACTGGCCTTTTGGCCTTGCTCTTGTGCTCGGATTGTGTGGTGACGTTGTGATCCACCCTGAGCTTGCTTTGCTTTGCTTGACTGGTCTTGTGACCTCTTGTTCTCCCCCACTTTGCCTATGGGGGTGTGTCAAACTTATATGCTATAGTCTGTGTAGGCTGTAGTGGGGTAGACTATATGGGGTACAACATATAGTAACACATATACGTTTTCCAAGTTATAATACCCTTTTATGGTAACCCCGGCAAGGTACCAATTTCACCTTCTCCCGCAGATTTCCACCGCTCCTTCCCCCTCGGCCTTGCCCTCCTCGGGTTTCTCCCCTTAGTTCCCCACAACGAGCGCCTTCTTCCATGTTTGACGGCGCGCCTCTTGATGCTTGAGGTCTAGGCGAACCCCCAAGGGATTCTCTGGCGCCTTGTGCCAGGTCGTCATGGTGGACTGACCTGGCTGGGTATCAGCGCCTCTTCGCAAATTGCCTCCTCCATTCCCTTTGGCTGTGGATCTTCTCCCGTGCCTGGCATTCCCATCGTCTTGATCCCGCCACGATGACGGGCAAGCGTTGGAACACGCCCTATCATGAGATCGTGGCGAGTGGCCTTGCCGAAGCCAACCCCCAGAGGGACAGCGCGGCCAAATGCCAGCCATACCCCGAGCCGCCGCTGACTTGGTTGAGGCCGAGGCGAGCGGTGAACCTGTGCAGCTGTGGGACAAGCTTGGCACCGCGAGTATCACCACTGCCAGCCGATCAATGTCCCAACACGCTCATAGGGCACACAAATCACTCTCGCTCGCTCCTCAGGCCTGGCGCAGGAGATTGGCTGGTGGCACTGCCCCTTGAGGTACGTGCGGACAATATGTATAGCCACTTTGGCACCCCCTCACTGTCACAGACCCGATCTCCCGCTACGACAAGCATGTGCAGAAAGGCACAGGGCGGGCTGCCTGGGTAGCTGCAAGAAAGAAGACAGACAAATATGACGTTGGGAATAAGCGGGTGGGGTTCATCCCCATAGCTGTCGAAACATACGGCTGCACCTCACAAGGAGCGTTCGAATTCCTGAAACAGTGCGCCAACCTTGCTGCCAAACATCGATTCAGTGCCGCCGTAACCTCATCGGACAGAGCCAAACAATTCCATGAGTATTGGCAGCGCTGGAGCATCATCTTGCAGCGACGCCAGGCTCACGGTCTCAGCCAGAAGACCAACACCGACATGGAAGCGGATGCGGCTGGTGAAGCAGACGCCATCAAGCCTCGCCTCTATACCTAGGATACCTGCTTCGTGTCCTACATCCCTGGCTTGGACCCCTTCTGGACCAGGCGGGTGGCGTGTAGGAACCTTGTCTCACCTTCAATTTTGAATGCATGCTGATTAATAATACAAAGAACCATTCGAGGGAGGGGGGGCTGAAGGGAGAGATGTGGCGGGCACGGAGGAGTTTCTAGGGCATCCGGGAGGGTAGCAGGAAGGCGGGTGGTGTCGAGGCATCGGGTGGCAGAGCAGTGGCAAGTGGCAGAGCGGTGTGTATAATATATATGACTAGGCTATGTTGCTTCCCTAGTCCTAGGATAGGTTAAATTATCGTACTCAAACCCAACACATCCGCAATGACCCTCTCAAGCATTCTAAAAGGTTCACCAAGAGGTCCCACCACCCCCTTGCCACTTGCTCCTATCGTCAGAGGCACAACCTACGAGCCTGACCGACCCAACGGAATAGCTTTGGCAGCCATAGGGGAGATCCAACAGCTGGCTCCACTAGCAACGCTAAAATCCGGAAGGATATTTCGAACCGCGGCAGCAGAATCCGGACGAATACCTTGAGCCTAGGCATCGGGTTTCTATACGAATATATCAATCACCGGTAGTAGGAGCCAGACTCGGGCCGCGGCAGAAGAAGCGGGATAGGTAGAAGGAGATTAAAGAAGCCGACTGAAGGATCGAGTGGTAGCCGTAGTGGAATCAGAAGCGACAGCATACGCCGATTCCTCCACAGTCAGCATGTAACTGCAGCACCGTAGCTCTTCATTTCCAAGTAGATGCATCCATGAAACTCCCTCCACTTAGGCTTGCTGATGCAGGAGTTGTCGGGGGTGAGAAGATACTGATGGTTCTGGTTGTAGTCATATAGGTACGCGTTGATCTGGCTAGGAGAAAGCGGTTCCTTGAGTCTAAATCGCATCGAAACTTTGACATCCGCCAGAAATCGAGCGATGACTGCTTTCTGTAACGTAAGTGGGGCTTACACGCAAGGTTGAGTGCGGCTCAGATTTAAGGACGCAGTAAAAGTGACAGATCTAGGGCTCCAACACTTTTACCGCATCCTAGCCCTCTTTTTGACCCTCAGTGGGTTTGGGACACGGTAAAAGTTACCAACCTGGGGCTATATCAATCCACCACAGCACTGGAACCCCGCTGTTTGCATACATTGGAGTTCAGATCCTATTGTAACCGCGTTAAATTACGACTTATTGGTCTACAATTTTACCTTTGTCATTAGTAAGACGCCATATTGGTCTCATAGCCTGGGTTCGATTCCCGCCTGTGTCACATTTTCCGCGGTGAGGGAGAAGTCGAATATGGTAACCCACTCGCGAACCCAGCAAAAGATCCGCTGGTGGCTTAGCCCACCAGCGAAGTTGCTGAAGAGCGAGACTGCAGTCCTTACGAGGGCCGACTCCCTACCCGATGAAGACCCTGTCAGATAAACTTCAGGTTCGCAAAACCTACGCTGATAGTGAAACTATAGTATATGTTTGTACTTGAAGGGAGACTTGTCTGTCCCATGGACAGGCTACAAGGAAAGAGAAAGATTGAATAACGTGGCTCCCCGCATGTCAGCCTCAAACGACAACATGGTGCGACGTTCATAGAAGCTTTCTCTGTTACATGCCAAGTGTCGGTCAGAGTGGCCTCACATGCTGGTATGCGTGAACGGGTTTCAGCTGGACTGAAGTGCAGTCGAAGTAAAAAATACAGAATATTATTATGGGAGAGCGACGAGGCTGAAATAGGCAGAGTCGAGCTATGCAAGGAACGGGGCAGGGTAAACGAGGCTCTAAGACCTCGTTCCTGGGTTTGGCTGGAAATTCCACTCACAGGATGCAAGGATGGGATGAGAGGCATGCACTGGTCGCGTGAACATGTCAGAGGTCCACTGGTGATCCCCGATCGATCCTAGGGAAGGGTTACAGGCATGGCGGCCTGGGGGGTTATGGGCGCACTCACCCGCTACGTAAACAAGCCCTTTTTATCCCAGTGGTTAGTAGCTGGGATTCTGACAGAACACAGTGATGGTGATTGACTAGTCCAGTGCGTAAGGTAAAGCGAAGGGGGGGGCTTTCAGGTGCTACTTGCGGCTGTCGAATTAAGGTTTGAGACCACGTGGGAAGATGAAGGGTGTGCAAATCGAATGCGAATTGTACACGTAAGCGACAGTGCACTTACGACTTCGACACGTAGCTGACGTCAGCACTTCGCAAAACTAGTACAGTGGGGCGAGAGAAAACTGAAGGAATGAAGGGCCGCAAACACAATTGTGTTGAATAAGAAGGGTCGGAGGAGAGAGAGAGAGCGAGCGGGGAAGGAGTAGGAAATCCCGACGCTTATCGCTAGCGATACTTGCCTTGTCTTGCCTTATTCTTGCCATCACGCGCGGCGCCGCCAACGACCTTAGTGTGCTGGCAAGTCCAACCTCTCAACGGTCACTATAAGAGTGCCTAGGGTTTAGTCGCAGACTAATCACAGCAAATAGAAATATAAGCAGTAAACTCAAAGATACTAGAGTCTGTGGGCGTCATAACGACGCTCCCATCCCACATTTCCGAGTATCTGTCAGTGGAGCAGCAGCGTCTTGCTTGCCTCCCATGCCGCAAGCATCACTATGCTACTACCATCACCCAAGTGTCACTCGTTGAACCAAACACCGCTTTTGGTGGATGCATGCGAACTAGTGTGTGGGCAGAAGTAGGTGGTGGATGCTGAGCAATAGGAGTTGGACTTGCTAAATGGGGAACGGTGTGAGCATATGGCAGAAGTGGGCCAGAAGGACGAGCTGCTGGTGGATGTGGAGCATGGGGTGGAGGCAGCGCTTCAGTTGCTGGTGGATGTGGAGGAGCGGAAGAAGGCAATGCGTCAGTTGATGGTGGAGGCAGAGCAGCGGAGGTACAAGTTTTTGAAAGAGTTTCAAATTCGCGCGTGTTCCTTGTGCCGTTGCTGCTCACATCTTTTCAAAGCCTCTAAATCTGAGAAATTTGAATTCACTTCCGTACCACTGCTACAATGCAACGTTATATTAAAATAGCACATCAATAATTCTCGCCTATACATAGCAATTCCTATGCCAAATCTACGATGTAAACTACATACGCATGTATATTTACCGTATTAACATAGTCAATCATTTCCTGGGGGAGAAAGGAGGGACGGGGGGACGGAGGGAGGGAGGGAAGGAGGGAGGGACGACCAAGCACGAGGTGCCAGAGAATCCTTTGGAGACTGCCTAGACCTTCGGCGCCAAGAAGCGTGCCGACAAACATGAAATATGGCGCCCGTTGAGGGGCACTAAGGGGAGAAACCCGCGGAGGGCGAGGCCGAAGGGGAAGGGGCGGCAGAAATCAACAGGAGAAAGCGAGATCGGGACCTTGACAGGTCTACAATAAAATGGTATTCTAACTTGGGAAACGCCTAGGCTGACAATCTACCGCAAATATTGCACTTGCAGCAAATCGATGCCTACGCGCGCAAAGCTCTCGCAACCAGCGCACAAACCATGGGCTACGGAGGGCGCATGATGGCGAGGCTGCGGATCTGAATCAAGGGATTGGGAGGGCGCGAAACAATAGTGTTACAAATCTAGGGCAAAGGGGCGCACAAGAATCGCTGGAGCTGTAGACGTCAACGAATCACCTCACAGATGGAGGACGAGGCAGGCGACGAAGCCTGCTCGCCTCCGGCCATTTTCATCTGCATTCAACTTTGCCCACGAAAATTATTCAAGTGTATGTCATGTTATTACGCAAGTGTGTATACCATAGCTTGGTTAACAGTATGCTCATACGCTTTCCAAAATTTGATTTAAATTGGCACAACTGTTATAAATAGATGCAATTTCAGATTACGCCAAGCGAAATCGGAATGGTTGGCTCTCGATTCTGCGTCTTATGGTGTCACCTGTAGTTATATTTGCATGTTTGCCAAGTTTCTACGTGAACTTCTGCTTCGCATCAAGAGTTTTCATTATAACCAAAATTTATTGCTCGATCAGCTGTACTGATGTCGCAGGTGACAGACGCTTTGCGGCGCCTGTGAGAATTAAAACAAGGAATGACTAGAATGAGAAGAGTACAAGGTTTCCATAGGCAAAACTTAACAGGGCTGTACCCGAAAGGAGTGCCCCACTACAGCCTAGAGTATAGTTCTGACACACCCCCATAGGCAAAGTGGGGGACAAGCAAAAGAACAAATCAAAGGTCAAACTCACGGTGGATCACGACGTCACCACGCAGTCTGAGCACAAGCAAAAGGGCACAAGGCCAGTTCACATGCAGAGTTATATAAAGAGAAGAACAAGTAGTACAGTGATCACAACCTAGCAAGTGTAAGCATGCAGGTGCAGGTATATATAGATCACAGTACAAGCAAAGTCAAGAGGTGAGCAAGTGAGGCCAGGTGGGCACAAGACCTAACATAGTACAAAAACGCTGATGATCACAAGGCTGAAGTGCCTTGGTAAAGATATCAGCAGTGTTGGCCCGAGAGGCCACGTAAGCAAGACGAAGCTGACCACGCTGCTGCAACTCTCGAGCAAGGAAGTAGCGCAAAGCAATGTGCTTCGTTCTGTGCTCCAGTCTGTGCTCCTGACACAAGGCTAGCATGGCCTTGTTGTCGACGTACAGAAGTGGAGGAGAACGAGGCGCCTCTCCCAAGTCGGTCAGTAGGTAGGTGAGCCAGCGTAACTCTTGTGCAGCCATGGCCCCAGCGTAGATCTTAGCCTCACAATTAGAGCTGAGAACAGAAGACGAGCGGGTAGACCGCCACGAAACAGAGCCGGAACCAAGGCTGAAGGTGTAACCCTGTGACGACCACTGCATAGCCAAGTCGTCAACCCAAGAAGCGTCTGCGTGACCAGTGAGGACAACTCGAGCCCGTCCTCCAAGCACGAGCCCCATGCCCGACGTACTGCACAAGTAGCGCAACACCCTCTTAGCTGCATCCATGTGCTCTGGTCGGTGTCTCCCAGGAGCAACATAGCGTGCCAAGATGCTAAGAGGGTATGCCAGTTCAGGTTGAGTGCGACCCAGGTCTGTGCACGTGTCTCATCAGGTACATGAGGCAGCCAATAAGCTCTGGGTACGGGCCACTCGGCTCTACGGACTCATCCGAAGGCAGAGCTAAGAGCGAGTGGCGAGTAGACAGAGGAGTGGCCTGAGGCAAGGAGTACGTGAAGTTGAAGCGCTGAAGGACCTGCTGCACCATGTGTGACTGAGTCAAGGTAATGGTGCGCCGTGCTCTGTCCCGGGTGATCTGCAAACCAGGAGAGCTGTGCACCTCACCCACGTCTGTGCACGTGTGTCTCTTCTGCAGCTCTGAATTCACGTGGGCCAGTCCAGTAGTGTCAGCAGTAGCAAAGACCAAGTCGTCGACGTACACGAGGATGTAGAACGGCAGCAGAGTCATGTCGGTGCGGAGAAACAGCGACTGGTCAGTAGTGGAAGGAGCAAACCCAAGAGCCGCAAGCGTAGTCCTCAGTGTGTCGTGCCACTCCAAGGTGCCTGGCGGAGACCATAGACTGGCCGACGGAGGCTCCACTGGGTACCAGGAAGAAACGACCCAGTGAAGAAACGCTGCGGAGCAGTGGAAGGACGCAAAGCCATCTGGTGCGTGCCGGGGACAGGAGGAGGACGCTGACGCGAACCACGCCGACTAGTGCGAGAAGAACGAACAGGCGACGCAGGACGAGACTCAGGCTCAGGACGCTCCGTAAGCCCTCCGGTCGGACCAGTGTAAGGAAAAGGAGCAGGCAGTGGGGAGGCGGGCTGTAACTGTGACTGCGACTGGACAGGCGGTGGACACTCTAAGGAAGGAGCAGGACCAGTAGAAGGCGGGAGACCAAGAACCTGCTGAAGGAGCAGAACGAAGTACGGCCGCGGCGGTGCAGCCCCTCTAGAACCAGCAGGGACAGCACCAGCACCCCCAGCGTCAGCTCCAACTCCTGCAGCATCACCAGCTCAAGCAGCACTTCCAGCAGCTCGAGTAGTGCCAACTACAGCACCCCAAGGAGCACCGGCTCCAGCAGCACCTCCAGCTCCAGCAGCTCTAGTAGCTCCAGCTCCAGCAAGACCACTAGAAGCCCCAGCAGCTCCAAAAGCGCCAGCTCCAGTACCCCCAGCAAGACCTGCTCCAGCAGCACCGCCAACTCCAGCACCTCCAGTAGCTCCAGCTCCAGCAGCACCACCAGGCCCAGCAGCTCCAGTACCTCCAATACGAGCACCTCCGGGACCAGTGGTTCCAACACCCCCAGCAGCTACAGCAGCAGCAGGACCTCCAGCGCCCGTAGTACCACCAGCTCCAGCAGCACGGCTCCAGCACCAAGCAAACCACTCGTGTAGCTGCTGTGGAGAGAGTGGCTCCCGCCGGGACGAAGTACCCGAAGGACCTCCAGGCTCAGCACCTCCAGACTCCACACGCGCAGGCTCAGCACCCTCAGGCTCCACACCCCCAGACTCAGCAACCCCAAGCTTAGCACTCTTATGCTCAGCACCCCCAGGCTCCGCACGCTCAGGCTCAGCACCCCCTGACCCGGCACCCTCAGGCTCAGCACCCCCAGACCCGGCACCCGCAGGCTCAGCATCCCTAGCAGCACCAGAGTCAACAGCTACCTCGACAGGCTCGACTGCGTCTACCTGGGACACACCAGAGGGGGCAGGACCCTGAGGGGGGAGGGGGTCTACCGGGGGAGGACCTGGCGTGAGGAAGAGCGGGGGGGGGGGGGGGGGGGGGGGGGAGGGGGGCAGTGCGGTAGGGGAAGAGACGGTAGTAAGGAACCGACTCGTCAAATGTGACGTCCTGAGAGGACAGAACACGGCGCGAGGTGGGATGGTAAAACTGCCAACCAGGCGCGTCAGGGGGGAAGCCAAGGAAGACGCAGGGAACAGTATGGGAGGACAGCTTGTCCGCAGACAAGTCGTGAACGAAAGCTCGAGATTCCCAGACACGGAACGCAGACGCATCGCCAACCTTCCCCGTCAACCGTAGAGTAGGTGTGGTCTACGACATGGAGACCCGGGGCTGGAGGTTGAGCTGATGCGCAGCGTACTGAACCGCGAACGGCCACAGAAAATGGGGAGCAGCCGCATGGATCATGGACGTACGAGCGACATCCATGACCAGGCGCTCAGCAATCCTATTTTGCTGCGGAGAGGCAAGAAGCGTGAACGTCTGGCGGATGCCCTCCGCACGACAGAAGGCTCGCAGAAGGTCGGAGGAAAACTCTCCACCTCTGTCGGAGTGCAGAGGCAGAACAGGAAGGTCCGAGCCGAAACTCTCGCTGAGCTGACGACGGGCAGCGCGGATCCAGCCGATCAGCACCTCAGTGACCTCACCCTTGCGGCGCAAGGGGAAGACTGTGGTGTAACGCGAGTAGTCGTCAACGACCAGCAAAAAATAGCGCTCGTGACCTTGTCCACGGACGCGGGCTGGGCCCCACACGTCCATGTGAAGAGTCTGCAGAGGAGCATCCGTCGGAGGGAACTCGGAGGAGTGAGGAGCGGCGCGCTGCCGCCCCTCGACGCAAGGAACGCAGGTAGGGGCTGGTCCCGGGGGAAGGGGAGGGAGAGACCGGGGAAGACCAGTGACAAGGACACGGGAGGCCATGCCTCGAAGACGAGGCAGGGAGGGGTGACCAAGGCGGTGGTGCTAGAGGAGAGTCTGGTGAGACAGGAGGCGACACGAGCAGGGGGCAGACTCAGGACCAAACCGGGACGCCGCAGCAAACACCTGACCCGACGCGGCTACCTGACCAGACTCAGCAACCGGAGGAGACACGGTAGTCAGGGTGTATAGGCTCGACCCAGGCTGACTGGTGAACGTGGCCAGGTGCCGGCCCGTCCGAGTACACGAGCAGTGGGTCAACCGCTGACCTCCAGGAGTGAACTGGTCAACCCACGCGTCCTGAAGGTCAGCTCCACTCACCAAGTTCATGGAGAACGAGGGGAGGTGGAGGCCAGACAGAGAGCCAGACGGGACCGCCGGACACGGCAGAACCGTGGAGGAGTGTGCAAGGACCGGACCCCCAGAGGGGTCAGCCAGAGAGACTGCCACCGGCCGGCTGAGCGGCGTGAGTGTGGTGCAGTCGCGATAGAAGGAGCGGGAAGCTCCTGAGTCAAGCGTGAAGGTGTGCAAGGCCGCAGCAGGCGCAGCACCAGAGAGAGCAGACTCTCCAGCTGCTGGAGCAGTAGACTCACTAGCGCCTAGAGCAGCAGCCTCACCGGCACCTGGAGCAGGAGACGCACCAGCACCTAGAGCAGCAGCCTCACCAGCACCTAGAGCAGTAGACTCTATACCTGGGTCAGGCGGCACACACAGGTAACAGGCACCCTCAGCACTAGTAGGCAATGCATACATGGCAGTGAGGATAGCATCATAGTCAAGAGCAAAGATATCTACCCTCTGCCTAAGTAGCTCCAGCCAGGAGGGGAGCTCAGCGTCGCCGCCAAACTTTGTACGCCAGGTGTCGCTCAGACAGGAGAAGCAGCGGGACTCTCTGTGACCAACCGTCCCGCAAGGCTGACCAGCCCGAGCACCTGTGCGAATGACGTACGGGCAGCGAGCAGTATTCCGTGACCCTCTACTCTGAGCGTACCACTCACGAAGCTTCTGGAACGTGAGGATCTCGCGCGGACGTTGCTGGAGCTGCATCTGGCCACCGCCAGTAGCAGCAGGAGTGACAGTGCAGCAGTAGTAGAAGTGACAGTTGGAACAACAGTAGCAGCAGGGCAGAGCAGCGCGGCTCAGTAGGGCAGGCCGGCGTGGCTCGGCCGAGCAGCGCGGCTTGGTTGGCAGGCAAACGCGGCACGCGCGGCAGCACGTTGGTAAGGCAGGCGCGCGGGCAGTGCGGGTAGGGCAGGTGCTCACCAGAGGCGGGTAGGGCAGATGCCACCGGCGGCAGTGGGCAGACGCTCAACGGGCACGGATAGGGCAGGTCCGGCGCTCGGCGGGTGGCTGCAGCGGGGCCGCTACGGCGGCTACGACGGGGCCGCGACGGCGGCTGCAGGCACGATGGCGGCTACGGCTGGGCAGGGCTGCGACAGCGGCAACGGCGGGGCAGGGCCGCGACAGCGGCTACGGCGGGGCCGCGACGGCTGCTGCAGACGCGACGGCGGCAGGGCAGGGCAGGGGCGGCCGCCCCAAGGGCGGGCGCGGGGTGGGGCAAGGCGCGGGCGGGCCGCAGATAAGGCAGGGTGCGGCGGCCAGGGGGCGCCGCGACGAGCTGGGGCGACGCCGCGCGGGTCCCGCAGGGGCATCGCGACGAGCAAGAGCGGCGCCGCGCGGGTCCCAGAGGGGATTGCGACGAGCAGGGGCGACGCCCGGGTCCCGCAGGGGCGTCGCGACGAGCAGGAGCGGCGCCGCGCGGGTCCTGCAGGGGCGTCGCGACAAGCAGGGGCGACGCCCAGGCCCCGCAGGGGCGTCGCGGGGTCCAGGGGCGGCGTCGCGGGATCCAGGGGCGGCGTCGCGGGGTCCAGGGGCAGCGCCGCGGGGTCCAGGGGCGGCTTCGCCGGTGCAGGGCAGGCCCGCGCGCGGCCTGCAGGGCAGGGTGACGGGTAGGCGCTCGAGGGCGCGGGTAGGGCAGGCGCTCGAGGGCGCGGGTAGGGCAGGCACTCGAGGGCGCAGGCAGGGAAGGCGCTCTAAGGCGCGAGTAGGCAGGCGCAAGGCGGGTGATGGGGCAGGCAGGCACGGCAGTGCGCTTCGAGTAGGGCAGAAAAAGAAAGTTCGTGATGGGCCCTAAAAAAAACGTTCCCACTAGGGAACTTGCTTTGAAACCATGTGAGAATTTGAACAAGGAATGACTAGAATGAGAACAGTACAAGGTTTGTATAGGCGAAACCTAACAGGGCTGTATCTGATAAGGAGTGCCCCACTACAGCCTAGAATATAGTTTTGACAGCGCCCTGCCCTACAATTATAGTAGGGCTGAGAGTCTTATAATGAGGACTTTACTAAAATCTAACAGCATATATAATGGATTGTATTTCTAATACTCCCCCTTGCTATAGATTTTAGTGAGTTTAATATTGGAGGATAGCTACAAACGACTGATTGCGGAGCGAGTGTGAGGTGACTGTTGCGATTCAAGATCACCCCAGCGATGATTACGGCGACGAGAAGGATGTGTTGGGTTTTCGGTGGGATCTCGTAAGGTAGGTAGGCAAAATGTCGTGTAGAGATGTTCTGTATGTTCCTTGTCATGTGTTCGCAGTCTTTCCACCCATATGGCGTGACTGCAGCTTTGGAATGAACCCTTTCAGCATATCGGCTCGCTGATGCACGACTTGCTGCCATGTGATGTAACTACCTGCAGCAGCCGGTGGTTCGCGTCACCAGCACCTAGCAGGGGAAGCACCAACATCTGGCGCAAGATTGTTGCAACAACTGACACGCGACTGCTCGAGCTAGCCTTCAACTGCAACAGCAAGTCTATTGGTGCGCGAGCGTCTATGTCTACCGTCAGTATTGGCAGGTGTTATTAAGAACTAGAAACAGCAGAATGAATATTGACTGGCAAGGTTGGGATACAAGTAGGAACATTATAGCATAACATGCATATTTGTGATTTAACCCAACCCTATAGGCTAAGTGGGGGACAACAAAAGGTCACAACACCAGTCAAATGAAGAAGCAAAGCAAAGCTCAGGGTGGATCTTAAGATCACCACATTGTCCGAGCACAAGCAAGTGGCCACAAGGTCAGTATAGATGCAGTGTTATAACAACAAAAGCAGTACGATGATCACAACCTAGCAAGCGAACACATGCAGGTATAAATATATATAGCAAAGTACAGCAAGTACAAGACGAGCTAAAGAGGTAAGCAATGTGAGACAGAGTAGGCACAAAGCCAAGAGGAGTATAGAAACACTGATGAACACTAGACCCTAGGGCCTTTGTGAAGATATTAACAGTGTTGGTCTCTTAGGCCACGTAAGAAAAGGGAAGCTGACCACGCTGCTGCAACTCTAGCACGAGGAAGTAGCGAAGGGCAATGTGCTTCGTTCTGTGCTCTAGTCTTTGCTCTCGACATAAGGCAACCTTGTTGTCGACGTACAAAACCGGAGGAGACGAGGCCGCTCACTTAAGTCGGGGAGCAAGTAGGTCAGCCAGTGTAATTCCTGCACATCCATAGCCCTAGCGTAGATCTCGGCCGCACGGCTGGAAATACGCACAGAAGACGAGCGAATGGACCTTCACGAGACAGAGCCAGTGCCGAGAATAAAAGTGTAGCCCAGTGACGACCGCAAAATCTCCTGGTCGTCGGCCCACGAAACGTCTGAGTGCCTTGTGAAGTACCAGCCAAGTAGCACAGCAACCTCGTAACAGCCCGCCAGTGCTAAGGGCGGTGTCTCTCGGGTGCAACATAGTGCGCCAAGATGCTAAGAGGGTACGCGAGGTCAAGCCGAGTGCACATCATCAGGTACATGAGGCAACCCACAAGCTCTGGATACAGACCACTTGGCTCTACGAACTCATCCTAAGCTGAGAGCAAGTGGCCTGTGGGCAGAGGAGTGGGCTGTGGCAAGGAGAACTGAAAGCGGAAACGCCGAAGGACCTGCTGCACTATGTGTGACTGAATCCGAGTGATGGTGCATGCTGCTATGTCCCGGGTGATCTGCAAGCCAAGATAGCTCCGCAGCTCACGCAGGTCAGTGCATGTTTGTCTCTTCTGTAGCTCATGACAAAATAGTATGCTTCTACGGTGTTAGGCTACAGTGGGGCTAACCTTAGAGGGTACAATTTTCTAGGGTTTCCTACTTATACTCCCATTCAGTTAGTCAAACGCCATTTCGTTGTTTCAGATTCTACCATGGAAACATTTCGTAGGTTCATTCTGCTTGCCCTACTGCCCTACGCGTTGGTGCCCTAGCGCGCCCCACTACCCTACCACGTGACGTACTGCCTGTTGCCGCCCGCTGGCCTACCGTTGCGCTGCAGACTGCCTTTGCCCTTGTGTTGCGCTTTGCGCGCCGCGCGCTACCCTGCCTCGCACCTTCGCGCTGCCCTACGCGCCATGTGCTGCCCTGCCCCGCGCGTTTATGCTGCCCCACGCCTTCGCGCTGCCCTGCGCTCTTTTCGCTGCCTTGCCCCGCGCGTTTGCGCTGCCCCGCGCGCTCGCACTGCCCTGCACGCTGTGCGCAGCCCCTGCCCGTGCGTTCCTTCTGCCCCGTGCGCTCTCGCTGCCCTGCTCACAGCGCACAGCCGCTGCCCCGCGCATTCCCGCTGCCCCACGTGCTCGCACTGCGCTTCACGCCGCGTGCAGCCGATGCCCCGTGCGCCTCCGTTGCCCCGTTCGCCGCTGCCGCATCGTGCGCCGCTGCTGCCCGTGCAATGCTGCCGCCGGTGCACCACACCGCAACCGCTGCTGCCCGTGCACTGCACCGCCACTGTTGTTGCCCTTGCGCCGCTGCTGCTTGTGTGCGGCGCTGCCGCCATTGCCGCCTGTGCACCATAGCACCGCGGGTGCTTGTGTGACGTGACCGCCCAAGTGCCACTGTGGTCAACCTATACTTATATAGCTTTCTATGTATTAGTCTAGGTGTATTACATTCGACCTATTAGAGTTAGCTTTCCTACATATGCTTGTTTGTTCATTTTTCCTAACTCATTCATTCTCGTGCTTTCTTAGTTACCACGTTAACATGATATAGAGCATACGTTTCGATCAGAAGGGCCCGAAGCGCCCCATCGCCCGTAGCCCCGTTGCCCGAAAAGCCCCGTCGCTCGTAGCGCCCCATAGCCCAAACCGGCCCCTCACCTCCTCGTTGCGTCCCCTCCCCGTAGCCTCCTTGTCACGTCCCCTCCATCGCCTCCCTGTCACCTCCCCATAGCGTCCACTCCCCATCGCATTCCCGTCACTTCACCGTCGCGTCCCCTTTCTGTCGCCTCCCCGATGCGTCCCCTCCTCGTCGCGTCCCCTCCTCGTCGCCTCCCCGTCACCTTCCCGTCGCATCCTCTCCCTGTCGCCTCCCCTTCCCCTCCTCGTCGAATCCCTCCATGTTGTCTCCCCGTTGCATCCCCTCTCCGTCGCCACTACTTCCCCTCCCCGTCGCCTCCCCTTCCCCCTTCCGTCGCGTACCCCTCCGTCGTGTACCCCTCTCCGTTGCCTCTCTTCACCTCCCCGTCCCCTTCCCCGCCACCTCACCTGCTAACCGCCGCCCCACCCTGTACCCTCTGCCCCACCCTGTATTCGCCGCCCCACCTGCTCCACACCCCCCCCCCCCCCCTTGCTATTCGTCGCCCCACCTGCTACCTATCAAACTATGATTGTTATAGTTTGTGTTTGGTAGTCTAGGTGGTGTACATTTGTGTTTATGGTTGCTACGACTGGCTCGGGTTTGTATTCGTGTATGCCATTGTTGAGCCAATTCATTATTCCATTACCACGTTCACATCGAGCAGTTCAATTCCCATGGGCTTACTGCCCCACGCTCGCCCGTTAGTAATGTGTTACCCATAGTGCCCCGTCACCCCTTCGCCAGCCCTCGAATCGCGCGCTAGAGAGAGACCCCCGCGGATCCCCGAATCGCGAGTTAGAAGGACCCCCGCGGGTCTCTCACGACCTAAGAAGGCCCCCGCGGGCCCTTGAATCTCAAGCTAGAAGGACCCCCGCGGGACCCCCCACGTCGCGACCTAGGAAGACCCCTGCAGGCCCCCGAATCGCGAGTTAGAGTACGCTTCCCGCCCGTAGCCCGTAGCCTTTGCAGCCACGTCACCCCGCAGCCCTCCCCGTCGCGTCCCTTCCCCGTCGCCTCCCTGTTGCATCCCCTCCCCGTCTCCTCCCCGTCGCATCCCCTCCTTGTCGCCTCCTCGTCGCGTCCCCTCTTCGTTGCCTCCCCTTCCCCTACCTGTCGCGTCCCCTCCCCACCGCCCTGCAGCCCGCCAGCTTCGTACGCCAGCCCCGTCGCTTCCCCGTACACCAACCCGCGTCCCCATCCGCCAGCCCCATCGCCAGCCCCGTCGCCAGCCCTGTTTGCCAACCCCGTCGCCAGCCCCGTCCGCCAGCCCCATCCGCCAGCCCCGTCCGCCAGCCCTGTCCGCCATCCCCATCCCCCAGCCCTGTCCGCCAGCCCCGTCCGCCAGCCCCGTCTGCCAGCCCCGTTGCGTCCCCTCCTCGTACGCTCTGCAGTACGCCAGCTTCGGCTGCCGCCAGCCTACCGGGAGCAGCTTAGGCTGCCGCCATAACCAGCAGCAGCTTAGGCTGCCACCAGAACCAATAGTAGCTTAGCCTGCCACCAGAACCAGCACCAGCTTAGGCTGCCACCATAACCAGTAGCAGTGTAGGCTGCCACCAAAACCAGCAGCACCTTAGGCTGCCACCAGAAACAGCAGCAGCTTAGGCTGCCACCAGAAACAGCAGCAGCTTAGCCTGTCACCAGAACCAGCAGCAACTTAGGCTGCCATCAGAACCAGCAGCAGCTTAGGCTGCCACCAGAACCAGCAGCAGCTTAGGCCCAGCACCAGCAACAGCTAGGCTGCCACCAGAACCAGCAGCATCTTAGGCTGCCACCAGATGGGGAGTGGCTCAGGCTGCCGCCTGAACAAGGAGCACCTTAGGCTACCGCCAGAACCCAGCAGCAGCTTAGGCTGCCACTAGCAGCAGCATTGTCTGCCCCGAGTAGAACTAGCAGCAACTTAGACTACCGCTAGCAACACGCTGCCCCCAGCAGAACCAGCAGTAGCAAAGGCTGTAGCCAGCCACTGCTCCTAGCCACCACGCTCGGCCGTCTCTAGCGCCTACCATGGCGTGTGCTAGAGTTCTGCAGCGACAGCAGGATCAGCCGTAGCGACAGCAGCTACAGCACTCCCGGCAGTGGGGACCTGAGGGTCCTAGGAGTACCGGCCGCAGCAGCGGCTCAGCCAGCAGTGGGCGCGACATCGGTCCCTGCGGGTACCGGATCCTGACTGGCCCAGGTGCTGGCACTACCTGCTAAAGTGCTGACCAATCTGCGTCCCGCTGCTACCGTCGCCTTGACGATCTCCACCATGAGCGTTTTGGTCCTCACGCTATTACACCGCACTGGCTCTCGCGTCTTCGCCATCGCACTGTTGCACCAGTTGAGTCTCACCTACCTGGTCTAGGACCTTTCCCGACTGCACAAGTAGAGACCTACGTTTCCAGCCTTGGTGCGTGTGTAGTTTCGAGTCCAGGCACCTCTGAGGGTCTTTGTGTGAGGGCTGCAGCTACCACTGCTCTAGCAGCTGCCTTTGTCGCTGGCTCGGGTGCGACCTCACAGACTTCACAGCTTTCTTCCACCCTAGACTCTGAAGCGTCCAATTGTTTCTTTCGTGACTGTACTGACCTCACCTCCCTGCGCACTCCAGTCACTGTCGCCTTGGCTGACCCCTCCGTGGGACCTGTAGTTGCCCATAGCACCACCACTCTCCGGTGTCCGGCGACTCCCTCCAGGTTTCTCACAAGTTACTACACCCCCTTGTTCCCTAGGAACCTTGTGGGTGTCAGTCACCTCCATGACCTAGGAGTAGCCACTACTTTCCCACTTGACGAGCGTGTTGCCTCCTCCACAGTCAATGCCACTGGGGCCCCTCTGGTCACTCACGCACCCGTCGGTCCTCTGGCACCACCGTCTAGGTCACCCGTCGTTCCTGCGTCTCAATATGATAGTAAGTTACCGTCTGGTTTCAGGTCTCCCAGAGTTGCTTGCCCCGCTTCCTTGCTCATCTGCGCCGCCGTACACTCCTTGCGTCGAGGGTTCAGGGTTTACCCTATGGGCCTCAAGCTCCTCACACATGGACTCAACCCACTCAGGACGGGTTTAGGGTTTAGGCACTGATTTAGGCTCATGCACCTGACCCAAAAGACAGAAATCAAGTCCATGCTCACCCTCATCAACATCCACAAACATGCACTCCTCCAAATCATGCACATCATGGTTATGCATGCAAGCATATTGTGCACTTGGTGTGAACCTCTCAGGTGGCCGGGAGATGCGTGTGGTGCGGCGTAGAGGTGATGCCTCCCCATGCTCCAAACATTGCAGCTGCTCCTTCCAAGTCACTCTCTTCATGGGGGACCGTGGTGACTTGGACAGCTGCTGCTGCAGTACTTGCTGCCACCTACCCACAAGGAGAGGCGGTGTATGCTGCTGTGGTGGCTGCTGCGGCTGCTCTTGTTGCTGCAGCTGCCCCTGTGGCTGCTCCGGGTCATGGGCTGGTGCGTCAGGGTCAGCGGTAGAACCAGCACTTGGTGACTAACTAAGAGGACAGAAGGCCTTTGACCTCGTCTAGCAAGACCATGCTCGAAGACAAGAGAATGTCATCCACATAGAAGTATAGGGACAAATGCGGAGATAACTCTTTGGAGCTAGACTACGGGCTAGGCACGGGGTAGGAGGGATCTCTGCGTTCGTTCACTTAGTCGTTCTCTAGCACTTGTGCATTGACGGGGCAAAACCGCACGAGTTTCACTAGCAAAGGTTGAGAACAATGATAGCAACAACATTGGCAACACAAACTACATCTAAATAAGCAAGCTAGTCGCTCGATTGCCAGCGCAGCATGGTCGACCTCGTGCCAGCACGACTTGGTCGACCGCGCTCCAGCAGAGCAAAGTCATGGCCTGCCAACATTGCAAGTCCACGGTATGCCAATGGTGCAGCAAGGAGGCTGCACAGCGTTGCACCCGCAGGTGAATGGTGCACCAGCCTCGCAGGTGCGTGCAGCTGGTTGGTGCTCTACGCCTTGTCACGGGCACAGTGCAGACGCCTAGCTGACTCCACGCCAGCGACTGTGCCCACCAGCCACGTTGACCTCGGGATACCACCCCCGAGGTCGGCCTCGCAGAAGTCATCCAGACGACCTTCGCACACGTCGCCTAGGTATTCCGGTCGACGGGCAACCACGCCTGGTCGACCAGCCTTGTCCACCAGCTCGCCCACTGCCACAGGTCGGCTGATCCCCTCACACCCGACCAAGAGGTCGGCTCCGCCCGAGCGAGGACGGGGCCAAACAACACTCCGGTTGACAATCCCCTGCCGCGTTCGCACTTGGGCCCCCAGCCCACACGGCAGCACTTCTCGGAGAATAGCTCGTCGACGTGCACACAACACACAGCACGTCGGTCACCGCACCAGCCGTGCAAGCGGGCATAGTGTTGGTCCAACCCTACAGTTTGCACTCGGCTAATTGTCCGTATGCGTGCATGCGTGTGTGCATGGAATGGTATGAGGGCATGGGATAATATGTATTTCATGCTTATAATAGTATGTGAATGTTGAGTCAAGATGTCGAATATGTGTGTCGAGTCAATAGCGAGTTATCGCTAGTCGCGTATCACGCGGTCGTATGGTCCCGTGCGCGGTTTCTATTTTGTGGTGTGTCTCGTGCACGGTTTTTATGTTGTCATGTGTGGAACGTTCGGCATGTCGCAGGTGTGTACAGCAGACCCATCAAGAACTCAAGGATAAGTTTATGGTGAAGAACCAGAGCCTTGGCTTCAAGATTCAAGTAATCGCGAAGCCCGCGAAAAGGGTACACCTCAAGATATTGAAGATGGTTACATTACTTGGTGTAGTGTAGCATTTCACTTGGTGTAGGCCCTTGTGAAGGGTAGTTTTGAGACCCTTCGTGGTTGGGGACAGTGTGGCACTGTTCCACATCACTGTACCTCGGCTCTTGGGGTTTGTAGAGCTGGGAGTCTTTCCCAACTCGTAACTCCTCCTAATTTGTGTTCTAAGACTATAGTGGCTGCTGTAGTGCCATTCGTTCAAACCGACGTTGTGTCGTTAATGCTTGGTGAAATTGTGCGATCTAAATTGCCATTGTAGGCGACGGTAAGACGTTCCAGATTCAATTCAAATGACGTCATTTGAAGCTGTGACTTGAACGCTGTGAACGTTTGAAGACACTTTGCAAAAATCCAACTGTGCACTCTATCTTTCGTTATGGGCACATTGGAGCCTATTGTGGTTATAACAAGTGGTATCAGAGCGCCTTGGAGCAGCTTCGACTATGGCTGGACCTAAAGATAGGGCTAGCAGAGGTGCAGGTGGCAGTGGAGAAGCCCATGCTGAAGGCCAACCACGTGATTCAGCCATGGCGCCCGTGCAACCAAGTCTTGGCCCATCTAGGGATGAGCCTAGAGTGTTTGGCCTTGACAAGTTCAATGGTGACAACTTTGCTGAGTGGTCCTTCAGAACGGAGAACGTGTTTGATCACTACGACCTGCTGGAGGTGATGGAAGGAACAGAAAAGCATCCCGATAACGACCCGGAGAAGAGCCCGTGAGTGCGGAGAAGTGCACAAAGCTATCTCCTACTTGGGCAAGCATTGGGGAGCAGCCAAATCCGTCACATCAAGCCATTCCAGTGTGAACCAGAGACGTGGGCTGCTCTCAAGGGTGTATACGCTACTGCAACAACGGCGGTAGCGGTGGTGTTGGTACGGCAAATGGCGACACTACGTATTGAAGAGGATGAACCCATGGAAGAAGGGGTGCAGAAATTCTTCGACTTGTTGATGTGGCTTGAGGGAGCTGATCTGAACTACAGTGAGCTCCAAAAGAAGACCAAGTTCCTGGCCCTACTCCCTGAGTCATGGTCCTCGCTCATTATCAACTTTAATCGTGATCTGCCGCGCCTCTCGCTCGAAGACGTGAAGCGATTTATCCTTCAAGTGGATTTCCGCTGTCGTGAGTTGGCGAGTGCGGATGGCGCCGGGACAGCAAGCATCGGCCGGGGCTACGGCCGTGGAAGGGGCAGAGGACGAGGGGGAAGCACATTTGGCAGCAACAACTTCAATGGAGGCCGCAGGAATTGCGGTTACGGGGGCGACGACAAAAGCTACGGACGCGGTCGCTGCCGATTCGACGGCGAGTGCCACTTTTGCCACAAGAGCGTACACATGTGGCGCGATTGCTACAAGCTCCCTGAAGGATGGAGGCCGTGGCGGTTGCGGAGGTGGTGCTGCAAATATGAAGAATGGGGATAAGCACAAGGACCCGAGCGATGATCGCTTCCCAGGCCAATTCTTCTACGTCTCGACGCAAGCACCGGCTGATCCAGAGAATGATGAATGCTTTGAGGAGCCAGCAGCTGTGGGGAAGGTGACCCTACACTCCCTGGACTCTTGGGTGATCGATAGCGGTGCTACCTATAGCATGACACGTCGCGCGGACTTGCTTATCAAACTCGAACCATCACCGGTGAAACATGTCACCGGCTTTGGGGCAGAGAGCACAGGTGAAAGGCATGGGCGAGGCCATGTTCAAGGGTGCTGATGGGAAGATGGTGGGCCTCAAGTGTTGGGTGCAAATTCACATTGCACGACATCCTGCCGTCTGTTTGTACGAGTATGCGTGTGCAAATGCATTTGGGTGTGGATGGAATGTTCGTGTGGGGAACCCAAGATGGAAGCTTTGTGGTTCGGTTGAATTGATTGTGCAGATTCAGTTCTATCCAACTCGAAATTGTACTGTTTTGTTTGGTTGACTATAGTGTAGCAGGGCAGGCACTATAGGGGTACAATTTAGGTGAAGGTTGGATGTTGTTTGTCTGCATCTGCATGCTACAGGGCCAGGGGAAACCAGCGGAACCAGCATTTGGCTGGTTGGGTAAAGACAAAACAGGTTCTGTTTTTAGGACCTGAACCTGGTTGTTGTTTTCCCAGGTTGGAAAAACAGAACCAGAGGTTGATTACCAACCTACCACCTGCTGTTTTGTCCAGCCAGGTTGGTTCTGTTGCTTGGAATTGTTTGGGATCATCCCTGGTTGTTCCCGGGTTTATTCCCAAGGTCCTTGCTAGCTAGAACTATTTATTCCTTCTCTGTTTGTACCTGGATATAGTCAATTATATTCAAGCGAATTCCTCCCTTCCTGGAATTTCGTTTCTACGCGGTGCGACGGCGGAATGCTACCCGAGTCAACGCTAGTACGCTAGCACTCCAACGCTAGGCAAACGCTGTCCGAGCCATAACTTCGTAATGGCAGAACTTTTTGCGAGGCAACTTGGCTTATTTTAAAGATCTTGGAGTGAGCTTCGATATAGGAAATTCTCAGCTTAATCCGGTTGTCGGTTTGCATAATACGCTGCGCGACGTTCAAGGTACTCTTGTTGTTTTGGCTAAGTCATTCTTGACTCCTCTCTCTACAAACTCGGACCCGAGGATAGGGGCTGGTCTTGTACCAGGCACCCAAGGACCCTTGGAGGTGACCCCGAGGAGAGGTTTTAAGTTTGATTAAGTCTTAATAGCTTGAGATCATTAGGCCCTTACACCAACAAGCTGGTATCACAGCTGCGTTATAGTGATCCTCGATATTGGTAGCTATGGCGGGCAACACCTCGACGCGAGCTGGTGAATCTTCAGCCCAAGATCATAGCGGCAGCCAAGATTCTCGTGTTTCAGCGCCAAGGGGAGCGCGAACAAACCAGGGCTCGCTGGTTAAGAAGGTGCTGAAGAATTTCACCGTCGAGAAGTTCAATGGTGAGAGCTATGATGATTGGGCCTGGAAGATGCAACTCTATTTCCGTCAGATTGGATTGCTGAAACTAATGATTGGGGAAAAGCCTAGACCGAGTGACCCCACGCTGCAGGAAGATTGGGACGAGCGCTCCTCGGCTGGCTACTATTTGATGTCGCAGAGTTTGGAGCTGAACCAGCGTCACCACGTCATGCACCTGCTGCCGGAGGTTGAGTGCGGTCCGAAGGCGTGGACCGTATTAAAGGAGCTGCACGCCCCGACCTCCGTTGTTGCAACGTTGATGCTGGAGAGGGAGCTGCCCGCGTTGCCCCTGAGCGAGGAAGAGCCGGTGCAACCTGTCCTGGACAAGATGCGGGACCTCTACGCGAAGTTGGCGACTGCGGGAATCACCTACCCGGAGCAGACCAAGTGCTTGAAGATGCTCTCGCTGCTGCCGGAATCGTGGCTTCAATTCACGAGCGGATTGAGCCTGCCGCAGAACCAGAGCTCGTGGACACACGAGTGGGTGCGGACAAAGATTCTGGAGGAGGACTTCCGTCGCCGCCAACTGAGGGGTGGAGACGACGGCAGCAGCGGCTACGGGATGCAAGGGAGCCGACGTGGCAGAGGACGTGACTTCGGTGGTGCTGGACGCGGTGCAAAGAAGGACGACGACTCCAACGACCAACAAGGAGGTACCGGTTGGGGTCGCGGTGCGAAATCTGGATGTGGGGGCAAGTCGGGTGCTGGTGGCAAAATGAAAGGGAGTTGCTGGTATTGTGAGAAGGAGGGGCACCCCTGGTTTTTGTGCTATAAGAAACCCGATGGATGGACCCCCCCAGAATCGTCACCAGGATGGCGGCGCGTGGAGGAACCAGAAAAACGGCGCGAGCATGGTCGCCGATTCGTCCGACAACAACCCGAAGAGCAACGGTGGTGCGGAGAAGAAGAAGGAGCGCACCGCGGGCCAGTTCTTCCATACTGGAGAGCAGGGGGGGCAAGGAGACGCATCTGCCAAGGTTGGAGCAGAGCTGCACCCTCTGGACTATTGGGTGTTCGACACGGGCGCTGCTTGGACGATGACGCCGCGCAAGGACCTGCTGGACCACGTACGAGCTGCACCGATCAACGAGGTGTGCTCCGCCTCTGGACACGCGCTGAAGGTGGCTGGTGCGGGACGAGCTGCGTTTAAGGGAGCGGATAGCAAGCCAGTGGTGCTGCACGACGTTCTCCTCGTTCCTGAACTCAAGGCCAACCTCATCTCCCTCCGTAAGCTTGGCAAGGCTGGGGTGAGCACTAGCACGGATGGGGCACGCACTTACAAGGGGCAGCTGGGCAATCGGGTGCTTTGGGATCTGCACGAGAGCACGGACGTGTACAGATCCATGTGGCAGCTGCCGGCGTTGGCGTGGCATGCTGGAGGGCAGGCTGGAGAGGGGTCTGCATCCCAGGGGGAGTGCAACGCCGTTGGAGGGGTTGGTGTGAAAGTGTCGGCCAGATCTGGGGAGACGGATTGGGCAACGGCACACCGACGCTTGGGGCATGTGGCAATGCCCTTGTTGAAGCAGTTGGAGAAAGATGGAGCCGTTAAGGGTCTGAAGCTGAACGGACAGCCACCTAATGAGAATTGAGAAATCTGTTTGCTCTCAAAGTTTACCTGTTTCCCCTTCCATAGTGTGACTGGCAGGAGTAAGAAGCCTTTAGAGTTGGTCCACATGGACTTGGTGGGGCCGCTGACGGTTAAGGGGCAAAAGGGGGAGCGGTAATTTCTGACCATAGTGGATGCTTGGAGCAGGCTTATGTGGGCATATCCACTGAAGCAGAAGGACCATGCCACCTCTACGATACGGTAAGATTGGCTGCCATTCGTGGAGAGGCAAGCGGAGTGTGTGGTGAAGCGGATTAGGACAGATCGGGGTGGTGAGTTCCTTGGAGCTGAGATGATGGCCTGGCTCAAGAAGCAGGGCATCCAGAGGGAGCTGACCATGGCTTACACCCCACAGTCTAACGGTGTAGCAGAACGGGCGAACCGGACAATTCTGGAGACAGCTAGGGCGCTGCTCATAGAATCTGGGCTGGGCAACTTGATGTGGCCCCATGCTGTTCGGCACGCTACCGTCGCTATGAACAGGGTACTTACAAAGGTTGGGGATGACTCGTGGGTACCGTTGGAGAGGTGGCTTGGGAGGAAGCCGCCGATGGACATGCTGAGGGTGTTTGGTTGCATGGCAGACGCCCACGTCCCCAAGACCTACCGCAGTAAGTTGGGGGCGAGTGCAATCTGGTGTGTGCATTTGGGGCTAGCTGCTGAGAGCAAGGGATGGCTGCTGTGGGAACCTTCCAAGGGTGTGTTGTTTGACAGCAGGGATGTGAAGTTTGTTGAGGGCATGATGTATGGGAGCTGGGAGAAACAGCCGGAGGCCAGGGTGTCCCAGCAGATGGAGCAGATCACCATGCAGCTGGAGCTGACTCTTAGTGTGTGGGAGGAGGGAGAGGAGGCAGCTGCAGAGGGTGGTGATGGAAAGAAGGTACAAGAGGCACTTGCTGGTGGAGAAAATGATGTGGAGACTAGCACTAGTGGAGCTGCTGGATCCGAGGGGGGAGAGCAGCAGCAGGGGAAAACTAAGAAGCCGAAGGGTGTCGTTATGAGGGGATGGGAAACACCCGTCTCCAGGCCAGGACGTACCCGTATGGCTACTAAGAAGCTGACTGCAGGAGCTGATGTAGCAGAGCAGCAGCTTGGGACAGAGGAGGCATTGCTGATTCTACTGCATGGCTATGATCCGGATGAGGAGGATGAACCTGCCTACTGTTTTCTTGCCCCTACACCAGAGGAACCAGCTAGCATGGAGGAGGCATTAGCTGGACCAGATAGGGAGAAGTGGCTGGTTTCCAGGGATGCTGAGTACCAGAGCCTGCTAGAGAATAGGACATGGGAGCTGGTGGTGCTGCCTGAGGGGAAGAAAGCCGTACAGTGCAAGTGGGTGCTAAGGATCAAGACCGATGACAAGGGACAGGTCACCATCTACAAGAGTAGGCTGGTGGCTAAGGGGTTTATGCAGAAGGAGAAGCAGGACTTCAATGAGATCTTTGCTCCCACTGCCAAACCCCCTACCCTCCGTATCTTGTTGGCAGATTCAGCCGTTAGTGGGAAATTCATCATTCAGATGGATATATCAACGGCATTCCTCAATGGGATTTTAGAGGAGGATGTGTACATGACGCAGCCGCCTGGGTATGAGGATGGTACGGGCAGGGTGTGCAAGCTGAAAAAGTCCATCTACGGCTTGAAGCAGGCGCCACGCTGCTGGTACCAGAAGTTGGCAGCTGTTTTAGAGGAGATGGGATTCAGGACCAGCAGCTGTGATGAGAGCCTCTTTCTCAAGGGGGAGGGGGAGAAGCTGGTGCTGTTTCTGGTCTATGTGGACGACATTCTTCTCTTTAGCAGCAGCATGAAGGAGATCCAGAATGTACAACAGCAGCTGATGGAGAACTTCAAGTGCAAGAACCTTGGGGAGGTAAAAAACTACCTCGGGATGCACGTGGAGAGGGATCTGGATCACAGGTGGTTGAAGCTGCACCAGGAGAAGTTCATCAAGGAGCTGGGGGAGAAGTACGGGATTGAGAATGAGCGCAAAGTTGCAACTCCCCTGCCAGCAGAATTCAAGCTTGTGAAAGCTGCAGAGGATGAAGGGGTTGAAGCCGAGGAGCAGCAGCAGTTTCAGTCCTTGGTGGGCAGCCTCTTGTATGCAGCAGTTCACACGAGGCCCGACATCTCTTTCTCGGTTAGGCAGCTGGCTAGAGTGGTGTAGAATCCATCAGAGGAGCAGGTGGATGCAGCTGAGCGTGTGGTGAAGTATCTGAACTCTCACCCAAGCATTGGAGTTCAATATTCCGCATCTGCACAGGTCAAGCAGAAAGGGGTTGAGGTGCTGAAAGAGGAGGGGGAGAGGCTTGGAGAAGGCAAGCTCTTTCTCACTTGCTTTACCGATGCTACGTGGGCCTCTGAGAAGGAGGATTCCTCATCTGTGGGAGGATACATCTGCGTAGTTGGGGGAGGACCTGTTAGTTGGAGGTCAAAGAAGCAGACGGAGACGGCACTCTCTTCCGTGGAGTTAGAGTACATGGCAATGTTTCACGGGGTGAAGGAGGTGATTTGGCTGAGGAGGCTATTAGAGGAGATTGGCCAGGAGCAGAAGGTTGCTACGCCGCTGTTTTGTGATAGCAAGGGAGCTCTTGGGATGGCCAGGAATGCTGTGCTTCATGGGCTGAACAAGCACATTCGTATCAAGTAAAACTGGTTGCGTAAAGTGGTGAAGAGGGGGACGGTGAATCCGATTTACATTAAGACTCACCAGCAGCCAGCAGACTTCCTCACCAAGAGGCTTGCGGATGAGCCTCATTGGCGTTGTATGCGCATGAGTGGAATGAGCATGAACTAGCATGGAATGATGGGGATGCATCCGGCAGGCTGAGGGGGAGTGTGTTGGGTGCAAATTCACATTGCACGACATCCTGCCGTCTGTTTGTACGAGTATGCGTGTGCAAATGCATTTGGGTGTGGATGGAATGTTCGTGTGGTTGTTTTCTTTTGCAATTTTCGCTTGAAGCATTTGCAGGTACTCGCGCATTGTGCGCTTCGGCACAACATTGTACGCGCTATGAACAGTACAAGCAGAAAGGACGAGCTCGCAAAGGAACCCAAGATGGAAGCTTTGCGGTTCGGTTGAATTGATTGTGCAGATTCAGTTCTATCCAACTCGAAATTGTACTGTTTTGTTTGGTTGACTATAGTGTAGCAGGGCAGGCACTATAGGGGTACAATTTTGGTGAAGGTTGGATGTTGTTTGTCTGTATCTGTATGCTACAGGGCCAGGGGAAACCAGCGGAACCAGCATTCGGCTGGTTGGGCCAAGACAAAACAGGTTCTGTTTTTAGGACCTGAACCTGGTTGTTGTTTTCCCAGGTTGGAAAAACAGAACCAGAGGTTGTTTACCAACCTACCACCTGCTGTTTTGTCCAGCCAGGTTGGTTTTGTTGCTTGGAATTGTTTGGGATCATCCCTGGTTGTTCCCAGGTTTATTCCCAATGTCCTTGCTAGCTAGAACTATTTATTCCTTCTCTGTTTGTACCTGGATATAGTCAATTTGATTCAAGCGAATTCCTCCCTTCCTGGAATTTTGTTTCTACGCGGTGCGATGGCGGAATGCTACCCGAGTCAACGCTAGTACGCTAGCACTCCAACGCTAGGCAAACGCTGTCCGAGCCATAACTTCGTAATGGCAGAACTTTTCGCGAGCTAACTTGGCTTATTTTAAAGATCTTGGAGTGAGCTCGATATAGGAAATTCTCAGCTTAATCCGGTTGACGGTCTGCATGATACGCTGCGCGACGTTCAAGGTACTCTTCTTATTTTGGCTAAGTCATTCTTGACTCCTCTCTCTACAAACTCGGACCCGAGGATAGGGGCTGGTCTTGTACCAGGCACCCAAGGACCCTTGGATGTGACCCCGAGGAGAGGTTTTAAGTTTGATTAAGTCTTAATAGCTTGAGTTTATTAGGCCCTTACCCCAACATCAAGAACGTGCTTTGGGTGCCCAACCTTGCTGCAAACCTGATTTCCGTGCGGCGGTTGCAAAAGGCCGGCATGGACACGAGCTCGAAGGGAGCCAAGACCTACACCGCGAGGCTTGGCGGCGGATTCTATGGAACCTTCACGATGATAGGGATGTCTACAACGAGATGTGGTAGATCCGTGTGGTCCTCATGGCTAAGGAGAGGCAAGTGGCAGCAAAGTCAGCACCAAGGGTGAAGCGGTTGGTAGCGGCGATGTCGCAAACGGTCGCGCTAAGGAGAATGAGTTGAAGAAGTGCAATATTGGAGGAACCAGCAAGCTCCTTGAATACAAGGAGAGCGGTGCAGCAGCTAAGAAGCAGGACAAGGGTGAGGAGAACCCCAAGGCAGCAGCGGAGGAGGAATACGGAGAGAGCATGTGGGGCGCTATTGCGAGCGTGGCATTTTCCACTCCGACTTCGGCTTCGGGAAAGTGTGATTAGCTCACCTTGCATCGGCGCATGGGGCATGTGGCCCTGCTCATCTTGCAGCAGCTAGTGAAGAATGAGATGGTTGCTGGCATACGTGTGAAGGGCGGGCCCGGAGAGGTACTTGGCTGCCCGACATACATGCATGCAAAGTTCACCCGTTACCCGTTCTCTAGTTCGGAGGCAACGGCTAAGACACCACTTGATGAGGTGGTGATGGACGTGGTGGGCCCCTTGAAGCTTGGAGCTGCTGGAGCAGAGTATTACCTCACCATTGTCTATGTCTACACCCTCATGACTTGGGTGTACGTGCTGTCCAAAAAGAGCGACGTGGCTGAAACGGTGAAGACCGATTGGTTGCCGATGGTGGAGCGGCAACAAGACCGTCTTGTGAAATCAATCCGCACCGATTGAGGGGGAGAGTTCCTGAACAAGAGGTTCTCATTGTGGCTGAAGAATAATGGTATATGACACTCACTTACCATGCCATACTCCTCTGCAATGAATGGCATCTCCGAGCGAGCAAACCGGACAATCACGGAGACGGCACGCGGGTTGCTCATTGAAGCCAGGCTACCCGACTATTTCTGGCCTGATGCGGTGCGGAGTGTGTGTGTGGCCAAGAACAGAGCCCTGATTCACGTGGGAGCAGACAAATGGGTGCCCTATATGGAGTAGATTGGAAGGAAGCCAAAGATGGATATGCTTCGGTTGTTCGGGTGCATGTGCATGGCGCTCGTCCCTAAGCATCTTCGGCACAACAAGGTTGGTGCCAAGGCGATATGGGTCGTGCACTTGGGCATGGCTCAAAACAGCAAGGGGTGGCGTCTTTGGGACCCATTCACCAAGAAGTTCTTGGTGATCAGGGACTGCAAGTTTATGGACAACCTGATGTACAAGGATTGGAAGGCGGAGAACGAGGCGAAGATAGGCGTGCGGCTTGGAGAGGTGAAGAGTTCCGGTTTGGAGCATGTAGAGCTGCCTTTGGAGCTGAGCAGCGGCAGCACAACCACAAGGCAATCTTCCTTTGTGAATGGGGGAGAGGAGGCCAAGGATGCAGAGGAAGAAGAGGAGGTGCAGCAAGTGAGCGAGCGCGCACCGATACTTTCTTCACGCGCTACGAGTGCTCCACGGATCCGAGCAATGCCAAGGCCTTCATGTCCCTGCAGCTTAGGAAGAAGGAAGGGGCAAGAGTAGAGTTCAGGCCCCTAATAGGCTGACATATGATGCACCGGGAAAGCCGGGCAAGACAGCCTTAGCCGGAGCGGCAACGATGGTTGGAATTGACGAGGAGAGTGACTACAAGGAGGGTGCTTATGTGTTCTTCTCTCCGGTGTTAATGCCGGGAGAACCAGCAACTCTCAAGGAGGCCTTAGAGAAAAGTGATGCTGAGGAGTGGGAAAAGGCCATGGAGAGTGAGCTGAAGAGTATTGAGGAGAATGGCACGTGTGAATTGGTGGAGCTAGCGGAGGGGCGTAAGGCGATAACGTCCAAATGGCTCTTCAAGATCAAGTCGGGCGCCGACGGCAAGATCGAGCGCTACAAGTCTAGGCGTGTAGCCAAGGGATACCAGCAGAAGAAGAAGGTGGACTTCAAGGAGCTGTTTGCTTCTGTGCTAAAGCCGACAACGCTGCGGACCCTATTCGACGGCGAGTGCTAAGAGTATATGCGTTACTCATACGGATGTTACTAAGAGTAAGTTCGTAACTTACCCTTAAAGATTGTGCTAAGAGTAAGTGCGTACCTTATCCATATGGATGGTGCTAAGACTAAGTGCGTAATTTACCCTTGTAATTTTCCCATATAAATAGTACTGAGAGTATATGCATTAATAATCCATATGTATATGGCGCTAAAAGTAAGTGTGTAATTTTCCCACGTGGATGGTACTACGAGCATATGCCTTACCCACCCACATGGGTGATGTTTAGAGTTTGTCCGTTACTTACCCCAAATAGATTGTGCTTATAAAATATGTATTACTCACCCATAAGGATGATGCTAATAATAAGTGCGTAATTTATCCATGTGGATGTAACTAAGAGTATATGCTACCCGAGTCAACGCTAATACGTTATAATTATGACGCTAGGCCAAAGCTGTCCGAGCCATAACTTTATAATGGCAGAACTTTTTGCAAGGCAACTTGGTTCATTGCGAACTCTCAGCTTAATCCGATCGACTGTCTGCACGGCACGCCACGCAACGTACAAGGTTGTCTCGTTATTTTGGCTAAGTCATTCTTGACTCCTCTCTCAACAAATTCGAACCCGAGGATAGGGGCTGGTCCAGTACCAGGCACCCAAAGACCCTTGGAGGTGACCCTGAATAGAGGTTTTGAGTTTCTTCTCGTCGACCACGTCGACCAGCTTCTTCTCCTCGTACTCGTTGACCACCCGGGTCGCAGTACAGCTCGTACATTGGGGATGGATTGGCAGCAGTATGGGCCGTAATTATAGGGCCGGGAGTGCACCCTGATAACTGACCACCGGCCTCTAACATGGCTGATGACCACCAGCCTCTTATGCACTTTCTCTTAGTACCATCCATACGGGTCAGTAATGCACGTACACTTAGTACTATCCACATAGGTTAATTACACACTTTCTCTTACAACCATCCATATGGGCTAGTAACACATATACTTTTAGTACTGTCAACATGGATAAAATCCGACAAAGGGTATTGCTTTCGTCGAGTTGTTCTTCTGGTGAGTACTATGGTGGCGATCCGGTGATGCAGGAGTCTGTTGTTCTTGCCATGCAGCTTACGGTGTTTCTTGCGCCTTGTGCAGATTTTGTCGTTGATGTTGTTAAGGATTGTACTTGATTGGTGGGATGCGCTTGTGTAGAGGCAACTTGACTGCTTGATTGTCGAAGTTGACGCTGCAGCGGCGTTGACTGCTGCTGATTCGGACAGTGTGTGCGAGGGTGTCCTGACGTCTTGCAGAGATGGCAGAACGGTGGTACGTACTGTTGAGCATGATGCTTGTGTTAACAGGAATGGAGTGTTGGCCCCGCCCTCGCTTGGGCAACGCCGACGACTTGGTCGGATGTACGGGAGTAGCAGCCGACCGTTCACAGTGGGAGAGCTGCTTGACAGGCTTCGTCGAGCTGCAGGGGACCGCTGTGGTGTTGCTGTTGACCAGGGAGCTCGACAGCTGCAACTGACTGGTCTGGGCGACAGGTGGGACGTCGACCAGGACCTGCCGTTCGACCGGGAGGTCTCCGGAGCAGTCCGTCGACCTGACAAGTGAGCAGCGGTCGACGAGGGGAGCTCGGCGACAACCGCTGATGGTTCTGGTCGACGGAAGGGGTCCGTCGACCAGGGGGTAGCTCGACGGGAGTTGTGGTCGACCAGAGGCACCTGGTGGTCGACCAGAGGGACCTGGTGGTCGACCAGAAGCAGTGGTGGTCGACCGGAAGCACCTGGTGGTCGGCCGGGTCGACCGGGTAACCTGCTCGACGAGTTCTGCGGAGACACGCGAACGTCGTCGAGGTTGCGATGGCGCAGGCGACTGCGGGCTGGTATCCCGGAGTCGATGTGGCTCGTCAGGCGTAGACAACAGCCGACGGATGCCCAACGAGGCAAGTCGGGCCAATCGTCTGCGCGCACCTGCGAGCGTGCACACTGCTGTGTTCTACGGGGCAACGCTGGACAGCCGCTCTGCTGCAGCGTTGGCACGCCGTCGACCTGCTCTGTTGGCAGGTCGCCTTTCTGCAGTGCTGGCGCGGCTCCTCTACGCAACGCTGGCAGGCGGTCGACCGAGCTGTGCTGGCGGTCGACCAGGCTAGCAGCAGGGTTGCTAGGTGCCGGATGTAGTCATTGTTGTCATTGCTTGTTTAATCATTCTGTAATTCCAACTTTGCTAGTGGAAACTCTTGCCGATTTCTCCCGTGAATGTGCAAGCACTAAGGAACCAAGCAAAGCTACGATCACCTCTAGTAGTTCGTGCCAACCCCCGTAGTCTAGCTCACTACCGTTGTAGAGTGACTCTCAGCATGGTGCGGTGAGCGTGGACGGTCCCGCAAATACCTTCAGATAGGAGCCGACTTTTGCACCTACTAAGTCGTTCGTAGGCCGGCAGCAGCGATAGTCGCCATGGTCGACCCCGTAGTTGATGCGGGCGTAGCGGACACCTTGGAGACACGTTTGGCTGATGCGAGGAGACGCCACGCGGATGGCGAGTACGGGACGATCCCCTTGGTGATCGCCGAGTTGGGCATCCGGTCGCAGTGGGCGACGGAACACCCTTCCCGTCCGGCTTCTCCTCGACCGGTGCGCATCGAAGGTGGCGTGGACGACGAGGTCGACGGTGGTGCAGGAGTCAGCGGCAGCAACGGTACGAGGCAGAGAGGGGTGATCAAGGTCGACGGTGGTGTCGACGGAATCCAGGCGCGAGTGCAGCGGTCGACGGCGGCTGCAGGCAGCTCGCGTGCCGACGTCGATGTTCGACGTCGCTCTCCTCTACGAAGCGGTGGGGGGCTCTCGGCGACGACGCATGTGACTGCAGGCGGGATTGCACCGGCGTATGGCTACTTCAAATTCTCGCCGGACCGGATCACCGTCGCACCGCTGCAAGGTCGACGTGACCTCATCACCTGGAGGGAGTCAATAGAACCTCAGCTGGAGGTCGCCGGGCTGAAGGGTTTCGCCGACGGCACCGTGCCAACTCCACCCGAGGAGGATGTCGAGCTGCGTGGGGAGTTTCGTTCAGCTCATTTGCTCACCTTCATGGTCATCTCGAGGTGCTGCTCGCCCGTGGTGCAGCTAGCGCTCAGGAGCTGTCGAGAGCGACTGGATGCTGGTCACCAGGCGTGGCGCTTCATCATGTCGACGTACCAGGCCAGGGACGACCTGTACATCGAACAGCTGGAGGAGAAGATGACTCACATTCGGATGGGCGAGCAGGAGTCGGCGACGGACTACTGCAACCGTGCTCGACGGATCCTAGCTGAGATGAGGATGGCGGGCGCCGAATACTCGACGGCGTCCTACATCACCCACGTCCTTAAGGGCCGGCCGCGCAGCTACAACCTCATGAAGAGGTTTACGATGGTGCCCGGCACACGTGAGTCCCTCGACGAGGACTCCCTCACCAGCTACATCCTCCAGAATGAGGCGATGCAGGAGGCAGAACAGCCCACGGAGTACCTTCCGCAGGCGAGTTACGCTGCACCGACGAAGCCGAATCGTCCGCAGGAGCAGCGCGGGAAGCCGGGCGGAGGTGGTAGCGGAGGTGGGCGGTCGACGAAGGACGTCAACGAGAAGTGGTCGACGCGGGACAAGGGTCGACGAGGTGGTGGTCGACGGTGGGAGTGCTGGATCTGTGGCGACCCCGACCATCTCTCCTTCGAGTGCCTCGACCGCGATGACAGCGACAAGGACGACAACAAGGGAGGCCGTGGTCGATCGGCGAGTCGTCGCCCCCGTCGAGATGAGAAGTCGCGCAAGGAGAAGCAAGCGTCGAAGAAGACGTCGTCGACGAAGGACGTCGACAGCTTCAGCGGCAAGAGTCGAGGCGACGGGGAGGCGTCGTGCTCGATGGTCGGCGTGGTGGAGCCGACGGTCTCGCTGGCGCCGGAGGCTGGCGAGGACTTCCAGGCGGTGGCGGCAGCTGTGCAGGCCAACCCGATGGCGGTGCTGCTCGACAGCGGGTGCTCTCACCACCTGATGGGGACGAAGTCGGTCTTCGTCGACATGGCGCCGAGTGACGGGGTGAAGCACGTGCTTGGGTTCAACGGGGCATTGCAGCCTGTCGAGGGTTGCGGAACCGTCGCTCCGCAAGGGGAGGCCGGGAAGCGGGTCCTAATCCCCGACGTACTCTACGTTCCGGGCGTACAGGCGAACCTTCTGTCTGCTGGCCTGCTGAAGGAGAGCGGAGTGCAGTTGCAGGGCGACGGCGACGAGATGTTGCTCGTCGCTGCGAGCGGGGAGGTACTCGGTCGAGCACGCTACACCGAGTAAGGGCTGGGAGGTGCTCGACCTTCGCCCCTGCTCGACGCAGTCGCCGTCGACCGAGGTGGTGGCTCTGCGGACGATCGTCTCGGCGACGAAGACGACCCCCGATAGGATGCATGCGCGGCTCGCACACGTCAGCGTCGACACGATCAAGAGCTCGGCGAAGCATGATGTTGCTACTGGGCTCGACATCACGTCGTCGACCGGAGGAGACCCGCCGTGTGTCTCGTGCGTCGGAGGAAAGCTGGCGCGGCACACCTTCCCCGCCAAGGGCTCGGACGCGGCGGAGGCGCTGGCTGTCGTGCACATCGACTTGTGCGGGCCATTTCGGGTGGCTGCCAAGGATGGCAGCTTGTACTTCCTACTGCTGAAGGATCGCCATACTCGATTTGTATGGGCAATGCCGGTCGCTAAGAAGAGCGACGTGCTGCGGAAGTTTCAGCGGTGGCTGGTGCTGGTGGAACAGCAGACGAAGAAGTCGGTGCTATCGCTTCGCTTCAATCGAGGAGGGGAGTTCCTCGGGAAGGCGTTCACCGACTTCGTCGACGGGAAAGGCATCGTCCACGACCTGACGTGCCCCTACACTCCGCAGCAGAATGGCATGGCTGAGCGGGAGATGCGCACGGTCGTCGAGTCCGTGCGGACGATGCTGCTGCACATGGGCGTGCAGCACCACTGGTGGCACCTTGCTCTACGACAGGCTGTCTGGGTGCGCAACTGCTTGGAGCGGTCGACGACGCTGCCGGGGACGATTCCGTACCAGCTGCTGACCGGGCAGAAGCCCGACCTTACACTGGCGCGGGTGTGGGGCTGCATGGTGCAGTTCATGGTTCCCGAGCAGCAACGTGGTGGGAAGCTGGCGCCGAAGGCTCGCTGGGGACTTCACCTGGGTGTGTCGCCGGAGAGCAAGGGCTGGGAGGTGCTCGACCTGACCGACAACAAGGTGGTCACGTCGGTCGAGGTGATCTTCTACGAGACGCTGTCGCTGGAGGTGTGGAAGGCGAAGTATGGGCCGGCATCTGGGCGGACGCAGGCGCACCCGCCGACGGACACCTCGACGGCGACGATTCCGTTGCTCGCTGAAGTCGACGAGCCTGCTGTTGAGGATGTTGTGGAGTTTCTTTCCCCTCTCCCTGTCCTTGCTCCTCCGTTCCCCGTCGCAGATCGGCCTGGGTCGGCACCTGTGTCGACCACCGACGATGCGGGGAGCCTTGAGGCGTCGCCTGTGGCGCGGCGCCCATGGCATCGCCGGCGGTCGACAAGGCGTCAAGCTCGTCGACCAGGATGGGAAGCCGTCGGCGACAGAGGAGCAGCATACAGGGGAGCCGGTCGAACAGGAGGCAACAGCAGCGGTGCAGCCGACAGGGGAGCAACAGCCGGGGCGGTCGACAGGGGAGCTGTCGAAGTCAGCAGCACACGAGCAGCCGGTCGAAGGGTCGAAGCAGCTGGTCGACGATGAGGACGTCGACGAGGAAGGGGAGCAGTCGGCGGGCGAGGAGTCCACCGACAGTGACGTGGTGGAAGTGCCGATCGCGAAGCCTGAGTTGCGACGCACAGGTCGAGCTCGACGGCCACCGGAGCGGCTGAGCTTCCACGCCTGCATACCGCCAGCTGCCTTCACCACGGTGTTCGACGAGGTCGACGACGACCTATTGTACGACGACGCCGAGGAGGATGAAGACCTGCCAGAGCTCGACCCTGACGTGCATGCCGACCCCGAACACCGCTGGGACATCACCACGATGACGGTGAAGGAGGCGCTGTCGAGCTGGAAGGGCGAGGCTGTGAAGGCCGCCATGGAAGAAGAGATCCGCAGCCTCATCAGTATGGGGACTTGGGAGCTGGTCGAACGCCCACGCGGGGTGAACATCATGAAGAACCGGTGGGCGCTGACGACCAAGTACCGCATCGACGACACCGTCGAGCGTGAGAAGGCGAGGCTGGTCGTGAAGGGCTTCACGCAGGTGTACAATGCCGACTACGACGAGACGTACTCGCCGGTGAGCAGCTACATCACGCTGAGGATCTTCCTCAGCATCGTCGCCGTCCTCGCCCTCAACCTGATGCAGCTCGACATGAAGAACGCTTTCCTGCAGAGCAAACTCGACAGGGTGCTCTACATGTACCAGCCGGACTACTTCGACGATGGGACCGGCCGGGTGTGTAAGCTGCTAAAGAGCCTTTACGGGCTGAAGCAGTCGCCGCTGCTGTGGTACAGGGCTCTCGACGGTGTGCTGCTGGGCGCTGGCTGGAAGAAGAGCCAGGTCGACGAGGCGCTCCACTTCAAGGCCGGCGACGACGGAGTCACCTGCTGGGTGCTGGTCTACGTCGACGACCTGCTCGCCGCCAGCAGCAGCACCGCGATGCTGAAGGAGCTGAAAGAGCTGTAGGAGGCCGCCTTCGAGCTGCGCGAGATCTCGCCGATGGTGAAGTACCTTGGGCTGGAGATCGTGCGCGACAGGCCGGCCAGGAAGCTGTGGCTTCACCAGCAAGGCTTCGCCGACAAGCTGCGCAGGCGCTTCATTGACGAGGAGCAGGGCGGTCGAGTCCCGAAGACGCCGGTCTCGGTCGACGCCTACGCTCAGCTGACGTTCGACAACGTGGAGGCTCAGGAGCGCGAAGAGGAGGAGTACCGGTAGAAGGTCGGCTCGCTGCAGTTCGCGGCAACGACGACGAGGCCGGACATCGCGTTCGCCTGCAGCAAGCTGGGGAGCGGCCTCACGGTGAGGAGCGACCAGCATTGGCGCGAGGTCGACCGCTACCTCGCCTACCTCGCCGACACCCGCGACACCGCCCTGGAGTTCGGCGGTGAACCAGAATCGTTGGAGCTGATCGGCTACGTTGATGCCGACGACGCGGGCGACAAGCAGAACCAGACGAGCATGGGAGGCTACGTGTTCGTCTACGGAGGGGCCGCCGTCTCCTGGTCGAGCTCGCACATCAAGTGCGCGACATTGTCATCGACCGAGTCGGAGTACGTGGCGGCCACGGATGCCGGCAAGGAGGGGCGTCGACTTCGCTTCCTCCTTGCGGAATTCAAACTGCTCGATGCTGGGAAGCCGACCATCCTCCGCGTCGACAACAAGTCGGCAATCACGGTCGCTGAGGGCTTGGGGTTGACGGGCAACCTCAAGCACATGGAGCGACGCTACGCCTGGCTGCAGCACATGGTGAGGCGCGGGAAATTCGTGTTGAAGTACATCCCGACTACCAAGCAGCCGGCGGACTTCCTGACGAAGGCGCTGCATTTTCCGGCTTTCAACCGGTGCTCGGTCGCCATCGGCCAAGTTCGCCTGGCCGACGTCGGCGACGGCGACGACGAGGTGCAGAAGTAGGTGCCGTGCCCTTCTGCACGGCTGGTGCGGTGACGGCGTGCTGTGTGTGGGGTGCACGCCGAGGACGAGTTTTCTCCGTGGAGTACTGCCGTGTGGGCTGGAGGCCCAAGTGTGAGCGCGGCAGGGGAGTGTTAACAGGATTGGAGTGTTGGCCCCGCCCTCGCTTGGGCAACGCCGACGACTTGGTCGGATGTACGGGAGTAGCAGCCGACCGTTCACAGTGGGAGAGCTGCTGGACAGGCTTCGTCGAGCTGCAGGGGACCGCTGTGGTGTTGCTGTCGACAAGGGAGCTCGACAGCTGCAACTGACTGGTCTGGGCGATAGGTGGGACGTCGACCAGGACCTGCCGTTCGACCGGGAGGTCTCCGGAGCAGTCCGTCGACCTGACAAGTGAGCAGCGGTCGACGAGGAGAGCTCGGCGACAACCGCTGATGGTTCTGGTCGACGAAAGGGATCCGTCGACCAGGGGGTAGCTCGACGGGAGTTGTGGTCGACCAGAGGCACCTGGTGGTCGACCAGAGGGACCTGGTGGTCGACCAGAAGCAGTGGTGGTCGACCGGAAGCACCTGGTGGTCGACCGGGTAACCTGCTCGACGAGTTCTGCGGAGGCACGCGAACGTCGTCGAGGTTGCGATGGTGCAGGCGACTGCGGGCTGGTATCCCGGAGTCGATGTGGCTCGTCAGGCGCAGACAACAGCCGACGGATGCCCAACGAGGCAAGTCGGGCCAATCGTCTGCGCGCACCTGCGAGCGTGCACACTGCTGTGTTCTACGGGACAACGCTGGACAGCCGCTCTGCAGCAGCGTTGGCACGCCGTCGACCTGCTCTGTTGGCAGGTCGCCTTTCTGCAGTGTTGGCGCGGCTCCTCTACGCAACGCTGGCAGGCGGTCGACCGAGCTGTGCTGGCGGTCGACCAGGTTAGCAGAAGGGTTGCTTGGTGCCTGATGTAGTCATTGTTGTCATTGCTTGTTTAATCATTCTGTATTTCCAACTTTGCTAGTGGAAACTCTTGCCGATTTCTCCCGTGAATGTGCAAGCACTAAGGAACCAAGTAAAGCTACGATCACCTCTAGTAGTTCGTGCCAACCCCCGTAGTCTAGCTCACTACCGTTGTAGAGTGACTCTCCGCAGCTTGTTCTGTCGATTATTGTTGTTGTTGTTATAGCGCCATTGAGTGTGGAACGCGAATTCTGGTGCTGACTCACTCTTCTTGTGTCGTTCTTCGTGTAGATCCATGTCCTGCTGTTCAGCGTGAATTTCGGCGCAGAGTGCCGCTTCGGAGATCTTCCCGTGAGCTCGGTGAATAGCTCGAGTGGAACGCCAATGAGGGCCGAGACCAGTTATGACAACTGTCACGAAAGCTTCTTCCGATATCGATCCTCCGCATCGAAGGATTCTGTCGCGCAGTCCACGACAACGGCTGATATACGCCATCCCCTTTTCACCGGGTTTCATTTCTACCGTTGTCAGTTGTGCCATAAGACGACTCTGATTGACGCTGTCTGTAGCTTGATACAGGTTCTTCAGGTGGTTGTACGCGAGCTCAGCGGAATTACCGTATCCACGATAAGATCGGATGTTTTGCTGCTCATTCGGCGTTATGTTCCGTAATAGGATCGTGTACGCCATTAATGACTTATATGTATACTGCTGCTTGTCGTACTGTGTTCCGTGCGTTGGGTATGGCAGGGAACCGTCGAAGAATCCGAGAGTCTGCGCGCCTTCTATCATCAGCTCAAAATCGAATGACCAAGTATAAAAATCCTTGCCGTCAGAAGGCGTAGATGTCTGCAGCTTCAGCACGTGTGCAAACTGTGATTGAACCTGAAGCGCGTCCAGTGTCTTCTCTTGTCCAGGTAAAGGTTGCTGGTGTGGCATGAAGCTGATGGAGCCGCGTTGAGGCTCGTACGGAGCAAGGGTAGGTTGCTGCTGGTTTCTGCGCGCACAGGATGAGCCATCTATTAGAGACTAAGGACGGAGTCTATGAAGATTATAGGCCTAAATATCACAAAATCGTTGGTCTCAATTTCTGGACAGAATCGTCGCGCTCACAAGAAATGCCGTCGACGAAAAACGCACTGTCAAAACTTCACCAAACTCAAATATATTGTTGTAGCTCTATTCTGTGGCTACAATTCCGAATTTGAATCGTACGAAAAGGTGAAGTAAATCTTGAGTTATGGATTTCGGCGCACAGGGGGGTATGCTGCCATAGGAAGTTCTCACAATTACACACAAGAAAAGTTAGAGTTGCTAGAAACCAGGTAGGAGGGGATGAGGAGGATGAGAGGGAAGGTCCCAAGAGATCCCCAACCAAGGAAACCCCCATGCCACACAATTTCCCTCTCAATAGGCAACCCAACTTTCACCCTTGTCATTTTCCCAACCTCCCAAATCCACCTCACCCAACTTGGCCACACTTGCCAACCTGGTTTGGCTTCACCCAACCACTTGGCAGCATCTACAGTGATGGGTACGAATTTCCCAACCCTCAAAAGTCTGTACCCCATATGGAGTCAACCCCACAACTTCCCATAGTCACCACAACCAAATAACAAAAACATACAAACTTTGAACGTTCGTAACTTTCTTGTTCGTGCTCCGATTGAAGCGATCCTTGGCTCGTCGGAAAGCACTTGAGCAGATGAGTCACTTCAAATATCTGCTCAAGCCAAATAACAATCACACGTACTCAGAAAAACCAAACCGCACAAAACACAAATTCTTGCACACGCTCACACCACGCGTGCAACGCACTAACACATGATGGGAGGCAGACAGATGTGAATGCATATGATTGCATCACACAACACCATCAAGACTCATGGGCGTGACGCCGTTGTTGTTGTCGCTGTTGTTTGATTGCGCAGGTGCTGCTTGCTGATGCTGCTCGTAGAAGGACACGAAGGAGAAGAATTTCTCCATCATATTTGGGTCGAGGCCTGTTGCTTGGTTCGCAGGTGTCTCAGTAGATTCAGCTGCCGGTCTTGTTGCCGTATCTCCCTCTGTCTGCAGGCCAGAGGCTGGAGGTGGAGTAGGAGTAGTGCCAGGAGAGCCGTTAGAGGAGCTTCTTTCCTTCTGTGTTGCCATGTCTTTTGTTGTAGAGTTTTGAACGAAGTTGAATCTTGCCTTGTCTGCTCTCATACCATGTTGGGCTGAGAAAAGCCCTTAGGATCTTTCAAGGCTAAGACTCTGTCATGAATGTTGTATTGCAGAAGCGTTTTAATGATAGACTGTTGAACCACCTTGCGCTGGTATGTGAGGGCAAGATAGATTGATTATAGAAAAGTAGTACAAGCCTTTTATAAGATTACAAGGAATACGAAAGGATGCAATAACTGTTTTACTGTTGGTGTTGCGGTTCGATACAGTGATGACTCGGGCAACTGCTCAATACCGAGTCAGTTGTTTGTCCTTGGTGTCGAGCTGTATTTGTCGAGTCAAAGGTCGCTGACCTTTGACCTTCGCGTAACCTCCGGCTGTTACCTTTTTTTGTCAACCTCCACAGTTGACTCGCCATTGCTGCACTGTGGTTCGCCTCGTTTACACTCTGATGTTACGACACATAAGAAGCGGTAATCACTTGTTTCCAACAGATTAGCCCTAAGGGGAATGTACCCCCTCAGCAGGCCCTCAGATTTGTTTTTGGCCTGTCTGATTTGTCAGACTAGTACACAGTTTTAGTCTGAAAATCTTAGACTTGGTATAGAAAAAAGGCTGAAATTTCAGAGTGTCTTTAAACAAAAGTCTGATCATTCAAAATCAATGTATTCAATGTTTCATCGGAAGTGTATTCAATGTTTCATTCATCTGCTATCAAAACATGCTCGAACAAGGTGAATATATGTGTGAGGGCGAATCTTGTGGTGCGAATGGGCGAATCTGCAATGTCAGGGTGATTTTGCTGTGATTGGGCAAAGATTGTTGTACTCTGACAGCGCAAGTCTGTTATGTCAGGGCGATTTTCCTATAATTGGGCAAAAATCTAGTGCTGAAAGACTCGGATTTGCTGTGTCAATGCGATTCTGCGTTGACAGCAGGGCCCAAAATAGGTTTAGGTCCACTCTTTCAAATCAGGGTTCCAGGCCCCCTGTACCCTGACTGTTAGGGTAAAATATTTCGTACCCTGCCAAAAACAGCCTAAAAAAACTTGTACACTGATCTTAAAAGGGTAAAATGTGTTTACCTGATAACAAAGCATTTTAGTGCTACAACCTAACAGAATGTGTCTCAGCTAGTCAGATGTTAGGCATGGGTTGTGAATGTCGCCAGTTCAAATCTGGCTGGTGCGTAAATTTTTTTGCGGGTTCGCAAGGAAAACCCTCGCTACAGAGGATTTGGTATCAGTGAAGTATACAGTGCACCCTGATATCGGCAGGGTAACAGAAATCGTTATCATTGCACATCAAAACTTAGCCTGTTTGCTCTAGGGTAAAAAATTCGATACCCTGTTTTTGCAAGGGTAACTGGGAAAAAGCGGCCTACCATCAGGGCAAAAAGGGTATTTTACCCTTGAAATTTGGGGCCTGGTTGACAGTGCGAATCTGCTGTGACCTGTAAGTCCGAATCACTAGTCAATGACGCGTTTGTACTCTGAATTAACAGAGTACACTCTCAAAAAACTCTGAACTCTCAGAGTTAGCCTTTAAAAAGGTCTCAAAATTACCGAGTTGAGGCCCAAAAAAGTCTGATTGTATTAGAGTACACAGGAACAAAAATATGAAATATCAGAGAAAAAAGTCTGACTTCTGAGCAGGGTCGTCGCTAGCAGAATTTTTTTGTCTGTTTGGCTGATATTCAGACATGTTTTTTTGGATAAATCTGATGGGCCAGTCACCATCAGACAAAACTTTTTTTTTGCCTGGAGGACCCATCTGATGCATCAGACATACCTCAGACCCTAGGGACGACCCTGCTTCTGAGGGCCTGCCCCTCAGAGTACATGGCTAACTTGATAGTAGTTGAGTTCCCCCTGTTAGCTCTTATACCATGTTGGGCTGAAAAAAAAAAACCCTTAGGATCTTTGCAGGGCTGAACTCTGAGCAGGACTTGTTGTAATCAGCGGTAGCTTAATGAGAAGTGTTTGAACCACCTCGCACTAGTATGTGAGAGCAAAGTAGATTGATTAAAGCAAAGAGATACAAGATTATATAAGAGTACAAGGAATACGAAGAGATACAGTTGCAACTACTTTACTGTTGCTGTTGCGGTTCGATACAGTGACGACTCGGGCAACTGCTCTGTAGCGAGTCAGTTGTGTGTCCTTGCTGTCGCGCTGTACTTGTCAGGTCAAAGTGTCAGAATGTAATTGTATACATTACTTTATAACTGCCTGCAATGTAGACTTAGTGTAGTTATCTTTCTTGTTAGGTGGTGCACCTTTCTTCTCTTCTTTCATATTTGTACCTTTGAGCCTATAGTGAAACCATCCTTTTCTCCTTGCAACTCTCTCGACATTCCCCTTCGACCCTAAACTTCAACTACAAAGCCACTAAAGCTATGGCTCCTAAGCCTAGCTGTACTTAGTATCTTTACATGCTATCAGAGCATTTATACTCCTGGCCTGTGGGCCCATGCTTCCGCTGCATGTCATCCTGCCGCGCGCCTCGGGCGCGCGGCGTATTCGCACGGCGATTTTCTGCCCGCCGTGTGCTCGGGGAGCACGGCGGTTTTCTGCCCGCCGTGCGCCCCGGGCGCGCGGCGTCTTCCTGTCCGCGCGCGGGCCTGTTCTGCCCGCCCGTACCCTGCCCTTCGCGGCGTCCCGCAGAGGCGCCGCTCCTGCTCGTCGCGACGCCCCTGCGAGACCCGTGCGTCGCCGCTCCTGCTCGTCGCGACGCCCCTGCGGGACCCGCGCGGCGTTGCCCTGCTCGTCGCAATGCCCCTGCGGGACCCGCGGGGCGCTGTCCCTGCTCGTCGCGGCGCACCCCCCCCTGGCCGCCGCCTCTGCCTCCCCTGCGCCCGCGCCTGCTTTGCAGCAACGCGCGGGCCTGCCCTGCACCAGCGACGCCGCCCTTGGAGCAGCCGCCCCTGGAGCAGCCGCCCCTGCAGCAGCCGCCCCTGGCCACTGCAGCAGCCGCCCCTGGCCCCTGGAGCAGCCGCCCCTGGCCCCTGGAGCAGCCGCCCCTGCAGCAGCCGCCCCTGGCCACTGGAGCAGCCGCCCCTAGAGCAGCCGCCCCTGGCCCCTGGAGCAGCCGCCCCTGCAGCAGCCGCCCCTGGCCCCTGGAGCAGCCGCCCCTGCAGCAGCCGCCCCTGGCCCCTGGAGCAGCCGCCCCTGCAGCAGCCGGCCCTGCAGCTGCCCGCGACGCCGCTCCTGGACCCTGTGCAGCCGTGGGGGGAGATTATGGGGGTGGCGGGTGTGGGGGTGATGAGTGTGGGTGCCACCCTTCCCCTCCTCCTCCTCCTACTTCGTCTCCCACTGCTGCAGCTGCCACTGAAGGGGGGTGGATGTGTGGGAGCCGAGGGGGAGTGAAACTAGGGGTGCGGCAAGGGGTGCGGCAAGGGGTGTGAAAGGGGTGTGGGACAGGTAGGGGAGGTTGAGTGGAGGTGGCCGCCGTGAAGTCAGCAGCTCCAGTCGCCCGTGAGACCGTTGCGCCAGTCGCCCGTGAGCCCGTCACTCCAGTCGCCCGTGAGCCCGTTGCTCCAGTCGCCCGTGAGTCAGTTACTCCTGCCGCTCGTCTAGCCGCGGAGTCAGTTACTCCAGTTGCCCGTGTGCTAGTTGCTCCAGTTGCCAGTGTGCCAGTTGCTCCAGTTGCCCGTGTGCCAGTTGCTCCAGTTGCCAGTGTGCCAGTTGCTCCAGTTGCCCGTGTGCCAGTTGCTCCAGTTGCGCCGTGTGCCAGCAGCTTCAGCTGCCGCCCACCACCTCCTCTCCTCTCATAGTCCCTCCTCCTCCTCACTTGCCCTCTCCGTCTGCTGCGCTCTGCTTGGTGTACCCCTTCCGGGGGTGTTTGTGCACATGGTTCTTCACTGCAGGCAGTTAGGGGGTGTGTCAGAATGTAATTGTATACATTACTTTATAACTGCCTGCAATGTAGACTTAGTGTAGTTATCTTTCTTGTTAGGTGGTGCACCTTTCTTCTCTTCTTTCATATTTGTACCCTTGAGCCTATAGTGAAACCATCCTTTTCTCCTTGCAACTCTCTCGACATTCCCCTTCGACCCTAAACTTCAACTACTAAGCCACTAAAGCTATGGCTCCTAAGCCTAGCTGTACTTAGTATCTTAACACAAAGGTCGCTGACCTTTGAATTTCGCGTAACCTCTAGCAACTGCTCAACCTCCGAGGGTTGACTCGCCGGTGCTTCGATATACTTTGCTTCGCTTTTGACTTGGTGTTTCGACACGACAAAGGCGCTTAGAATTAGTTGTTTCTGTTAAATATACTAAGTAGTCGGGCCTAGGCTTAGTAGCCTAGGCCACAGGAAGACTAGAACGAGGAGCCAAGTACGAGCGAGAGTTGTGTGCACGAACAGAAAATGAGGAAGGAATGATTTGACTAGCAAGCAGCAGGATACAAATAGCAAACCCTAAGGGGCTGTACTCACTATTGAGTACCCCACTGCAGGCTACACAAACAACATATTCTGACACACCCCCATAGACAAAGTGGGGTATAATCAGTACAGCATGAAGTCATAAAATAGTTCACAAGCCCAAGTAAAGCTAGGGGTAGTCACAGAGGGCATGTGAGGAGGAGGAGGGACTGTGAGAGGAGAGGAGATGGGAGGCGACGGCGGAAGCTGCAGACACACAGGAGCTGCTGGCTCAGTGGCTACCGAAGCAATGGCCCGGACTACATGAGTAACTGGCTCCGCGGAGATTGTAGCCTCCTGACTGGAGCAACTGACCCACAGGCGACTGGCGACTACCAGAGATTGTAGCCTCCGGACTACTAGTGCTGCTGGCGATACGACTGCGACCTCCGCTCAACCTCTGCCAACTGCCCCACGCCCCTATCACACACCCCCTGCTGAACCCCTAGCTCCACTGCCACGTCCCCCCCCTAGGGCCACTCCCCTCGGCTCCCACACCTCCACCCCCCCAGCAGCAGCTGCAGCAGTGGGAGACGAAAAAGGAGGAGGGGAAAGGGAAGGGGAGCACCCACACCTTGCACCCCCATGCTCGCCACCCCATACCCCCACCACCGCGGAACGCACAGCGGAATGGGAGCAATGGGCAGCACGGGGGGGGACGGGACGGGCTGCAGGGACGGGCCGCGGGCTGCTGCAAGGGTGGCTCGCGCGGATCCTGGGGCGGCTGCTGCAGGCACGGGCTGCTCCAGGGGCGGCTGCTGCAGGTGCGGGCTGCTCCAGGGGCGGCTGCTGCAGGTGCGGGCTGCTCCAGGGGCGTCCGCTGCAGGTGAAAGGTAGGAGGGAGGGGGGGGGAGGAGGAGCGCGGCCCCCAGGGCGCCCCGACGTGCGACGAGAAAGGGAGCTGCGCGGGCCCCCGAGAGCGCCTCGACGGGCGACGGGAGGGGACCGCGCGCGGGCCCCCGCGGTCGCCACGACGGGCGACGGGAGGGGAAGCCGCGCAGGCCCCCGAGAGCGCCTCGACGGGCGACGGGAGGGGACCGCGTGCGGGCCCCCGTGGTCGCCACGACGGGCGACGGGAGGGGAGGCCGCTCGGATCCCCGAGAGCGCCTCGACGGGCGACGGAAGGGGACCGCGCGCGGGCCCCCGTGGTCGCCACGACGGGCGACGGGAGGGGAGGCCGCGCGGGCCCCCGAGAGCGCCTCGACGGGCGACGGGAGGGGACCGCGCATGCCCCCGAAGGGCACCACGACGGGCGCCACGGAAGGGTAAACCGCCACGCGCCCCGAGCGCGCGGCGGGCAGAAACCCTAATTTCGGCGCCGCGCACCACAGGGCGCGCGGCGGATAGCACGGCAGCGGAAGCAGGTGGTGGGCCCATACACAGGGAGGCGGCAGACATGCCGCCCTCTGATACCATGTTAAATATACTAAGTAGTCGGGCCTAGGCTTAGTAGCCTAGGCCACAGGAAGACTAGAACGAGGAGCCAAGTACGAGCGAGAGTTGTGTGCACGAACAGAAAATGAGGAAGGAATGATTTGACTAGCAAGTAGCAGGATACAAATAGCAAACCCTAAGGGGCTGTACTCACTATTGAGTACCCCACTGCAGGCTACACAAACAACATATTCTGACAGTTTCCAACACTCCCCTTTGCTTCTGGAGTGTCGCTGCTGGTGACGTGGCTCTGTCCAGTCAGTAGCATGCAGTATTCGAACTTCTGCTTTCTGAGCTTCTTGGTCAAGTAGTCAGCTGCCATTTTGGATGTGGGGCAGTATGACAGCTCGAGTTTTCCCTTCTCGATCTCGTCCTTCACGAAGAAGTATCATAGGGCGATGTGTTTCGTTCTGTTCGCGAAGCCGTTCTTGTTGGCTATGCGAATTGCTGACTGGTTGTCGCAGAACAGAGTGAAGCTGGGTAACTGAGCCATCTTCGCTTCCTCCAAGAGTTCGCGAAGGTACAGTCCTTCCTTGGTGGCTGAGCAGAGTGCGATATATTCTGCTCCAGCTGAAGAGAGGGCAATTAATTCCTGTTTGCTCGACTGCCAGGAGATAGGACCGATAGGTTCGAAGCGGTAGATGTAGCCGGTGCGTGAACGTCTGTTGTCGGAGTCGCCAGCGTGATCGGCGTCGACGTAGCCGATTAGTTTAGGAGTCGTGGTTCCGTTTTTGTGGTCGGTTAGGCCGACGGTTGGGGTGCTGACGAGGTAGTGGAGAGCGCGGTCTAGTTCTGCCATGTGGTCTGCTTCAGGTTTCTGGAGGTAGGTTGCGAGCTGACTTGCGGAGTATGATAGATCCGGACGGCAAGTGACGGCTACGGCTGCGAAGAGGAGACAGCCTAGCTTTCTTTGGTAGTCGCGTATGCCGGCGGGCTTTAGCGGAGTGGATCCTTCCTTGTTTCCTGCCGTGTAGCGGTATGGCGTGGAGATGGTGGTCGGCGTGAGAGCGAAGCATTTGGCGATGGTGTCTGCGTACTTCGCGGCGCTGAGGTAGATCGCGTCCTCCTCTTCCCGTATATTGAGCCCGAGATATTGCGTAACGGTAGACGAGACCGTGAGTGTGAGGTCTTGTTGTAGCTCCCCTTCGAACCAGGTGGTGACGCCGTCGGTTGACCCGATGTAGAGTAAATCATCCACATAGACGATTAGCAGGATGTAATCGGTGCCCTTTATGAGCCGATACATGCCTTGGTCGTGAGGTAGCTGGCGGAATCCGATGCGAATGAGTCTTGGGTGCAGGTACTGCTGCCACAACCTCGGAGCTTGTTTGATGCCATAGAGCGACTTCAGCAGCTGACAGACTTGATTAGGCTCTCCGTTGGAGCCATGCTGTAGCTCGACGAAGATTTTTGTGTCGACAGGTGCGTAGAGAAATGCGTTGGCGACGTCAATTTGCCGCAGCTTCTTCTTCTTCATGGCGGCGATCGCGAGGAGGATTCTTAATGACGTGTGTCGGCTAACTGGGGCGAATGTCTCAGTGAAGTCGCGCCCGTGTTCTTGGTCGAAGCCACGTACGACCCAGCGCGCTATAAATTTGTCAATGGTGCCGTCTGCCTTCACGCGGAAGACCCATTTTCCGGTGAGAATCGTTTTGTTCCGTGCTACGCCGATGGGAACGACTTTCCAGGTGTTGCGCTCCTCTAGTGCCTTCAATTCCCTGTCCATGGCTTCGCGCCATTTTTCCTTATGCTCCCCCCCCAGAGCCTGCTGAACTGTGGCAGGCTCCTTAGGAATCGCAGGGCCGTGGACCGCGGTGACGAGGCCGAGTATCTGAAGGCCACTCTGTGTGTAGCGGGGAAGTGATGTGTCCTCGGGATAAACTGCTTCGTCTCCCGCTTCTGGTGTAGGATTGAAATTTGGTCCTACGTGTTCTGCTTCGTTGGTGTTGACTTGTGCAGGTGTAACGTAACCATTGTCGGCGAAATGGTAGTAAGCTTCGGCGTTGATGCTGTCGCGCGGGTTTTCGTCGTCCATTGGGACATCAACTGAGCAGTAGGGAAGAGGTCCGGCTTCTTCCGAGGCTCCTTCCACGTTCTGCTCGTCCCAGTCACCTTCATCTTCTGCCGAAGCGAAGGCTCGAGTCCCAAGAAATCTGCCCGAGAGGTCTGGGTTGTTCTCGTCCACGTGGGCAAGGTATGTCCGGAGGGTGAGGTTTTCGTAGAAGATGACATCACGTGCTGCTACTGTTTCCTTTGTCTCGACGTCGAAAATCTTCCATGCGTTGTAATGCTTTTCGATGCCCAGGTGTAGTCCCCACTGTGCGCATTGGGAGAATCGACCGGCTCGTGCAGATGGGGGTCGGTACTGTACCATGCAGCCGAAAACTCTTAACATTTTTGTGCTGCCCTGTTTTCCTGTCCACAGCAGATGCGGTGATGCGTTGTTCGGGAGCGATGATGACGATGTTAGAAGATAGTACTGCACGAGAATGAATGAACTAGAAAGAAGTTGGGTACAAGTATGAAACCCTAAGTTTGTTGTACCCCATAAGGCTAAACCCACTATAGCCTACACAATATAAACATATAATGTTTGACACACCCCCATAGGCTAAGTGGGAGACAACCAGATGGTCACAAGACCAGTCAAAGCAAAGCAAAGCAAGCTCAGGGTGGATCTCAAGGAAACCACACAAATTCTGAGCACAAGCAAGTGGTCACAAGACCAGTTCACATGCAGGTTGATAATATAACAAGAGATACAGTGATCACAACCTAGCAAGAGTAAACATGCAGGTATATATATAGAGATCACAGTACAAGCAGAGTCAAGAAGTAAGCAAGTGAGGCCCAGTAGGCACGAGGCCTAGAACAGTACAGAAGCGCTGATGATCACAAGGCTGAAGCGCCTTGGTGAACACATCAGCAGTGTTGGCCCGAGTGGCCACGTAACGCAGACCAAGCTGACCGCGCTGCTGCAGCTCTCGAGCAAGAAAGTAGCGCAGAGCGATATGCTTCGTTCTGTGCTCCAGTCTGTGCTCCTCACACAAGGCAATGGCAGCCTTGTTGTCGACGTACAGCACTGGAGGAGAACGAGGCCGCTCTCCCAAGTCGGTCAGCAGGTAGGTGAGCCAGCGTAACTCCTGTGCAGCCATGGCTGTGGCGTAGATCTCAGCCTCACAACTGGAGCTGAGAACAGAAGACGAGCGTGTAGAACGCCAAGCAACTGAACCAGAGCCAAGGCTGAAGGTGTAACCCTGAGACGACCGCTGAGTAGCCTGGTCGTCTGCCCAAGAAGCGTCTGAGTGCCCAGTGAGTACAACTCGGCCTCGCCCTCCAAGCACTAGCCCCATGCCCGACGTACTGCACAAGTAGCGCAACACCCTCTTAGCAGCATCCATGTGCTCCTTCCGGTGACGACCAGGAGCGACATAGCGTGCAAGGATGCTAAGAGGGTATGCAAGGTCAGGCCGAGTGCAGGTCATCAGGTACATGAGGCAGCCCACAAGCTCTGGATACGGGCCACTCGGCTCTACGGACTCATCCGAAGGCAGAGCTGAGAGCGAGTGACCGGTAGGCAGAGGAGTGGCCTGAGGCGAGGAGTACGTGAAGCGGAAGCGCTGAAGGACCTGCTGCACCATGTGTGACTGAGTCAAGGTGATGGTGCACCGTGCTCTGTCCCGGGTGATCCGCAAGCCAAGATAGCTTGTCAGTTCACCCAGGTCTGTGCACGTGTGTCTCTTCTGCAGCTCCGACTTCACGTGGGCGAGTGCCGTAGTGTCAGCAGTGGCAAAGACCAAGTCGTCGACGTACACGAGGATGTAGAACGGCGGCAGCGAAGTGTCGGTGCGTAGAAACAGCGACGGGTCAGCAGTAGAAGGAGCGAACCCAAGAGCCGCAAGTGTAGTCCTCAGTGTGTCGTGCCACTCACGCGGCGCCTGGCGGAGACCGTAGACTGGCCGCCGGAGGCTCCACTGGGTACCAGGAGGGAACGACCCAGTGAAGCCAGGTGGGCGGCGCAGCCAGATCTCCTCGTGCAGGCTGCCACGTAGGAAAGCAGTGCTGAAGTCAAGCGAGTGGAGCTCGTAGTCACGCTGAGCGGCGACGTGCAGCAGAACCCGAAGAGTGGTCATCTTCGGGGTCGGGGAGAAGGTCTGGAAGAAGTCAACTCCCTCTCGCTGACTGAAGCCTCGTGCAACGTAACGCGCCTTGAAGACAGGCGGAGAACCCGGCGGCCGCTTCACCCTGAAAATCCACATGCCACTGACAATGTTCGCCCCAGGTGGGGGAACGTCGTCGACGTAGGTGCCTGTGGACTTCCAGGAAGCCATCTCTGTGTCCATGGCTGTCTGCCACTGAGAGGAGTACTCACCCGCGATCGCCTCAGCGTAAGAGCGCGGGGTCGGGATATCTGGAGCATCCGGGTCTCCCTCAGGGGCAACCAGCATGGACACGAGATGAGGTAAAGGAGCGGCAAAGCACTCAAACTCCTCCTGCCTGTCCTCAAGGACGTCCGTGCCAAGAGCACACTCACCCCCGACGGACGGAGGACAGACAGACTTAGACTCAGACTCAGCGACAAGGCTAGCGGCGTAGTCTAGACGACAAGCGGCAGCAAAGTCAACTAACTCAGCGACTAGAGCAGACGCAGCAGAGGACTCAAAGGAAGGGTCAGTGACAACAGTGGCGAGGAGACGCGTGACAGTAGGACTGGCAGCACGAAGGGAGTCAGACTCCGGGTCAGCAAGAGCAGGAAGAGAGGACGTAGGAGGAGACGGCAGAGGGACACGCTGAGGAGCAGTGGAAGGACGAAGCGTCATCTAGTGAGTGCCTGGGACAGCAGGAGGACGCTGACTAGTGTGAGCAGCACGAACAGGCGACGCACGACGAGACTCGGGCGACGCAGGACGAGACTCGGGCTCACGACGCTCTGTAAGACCTCCAGTCGGACCAGTGTAAGGAGAAGGACCAGGGAGTGGTAAGGCAGGAGGCAACCGTGACTGCGACGGGACTGGCGGAAGACATTCTAAGGAGGGAGCAGGACAAGGAGGAGGCGACTGACCAAGAACCTGCTGAAGGAGCGGAACGAAGTACGGCTGCGGCCGCGTAGCGCCGCCAGAACCAGCAGAGAGACCACCAGTAGCCTTAGCTCCAGGGCCACCAGCGACAGCGCCCGCAGGACCACCAGTAGCTCCACCAGCGTCAGCACCAGCAGCAGCTCCAACTCCAGGGTCCTCAGCACCAGCAGTAGCTCCAACTCCAGGGTCCGCAGCACCAGCAGCAGCTCCAACGCCAGGGTCCGCAGCACCAGCAGCAGCTCCAACGCCAGGGTCCGCAGCACCAGCAGCAGCTCCCACTCCAGGGTCCTCAGCACCAGCAGCAGCTCCAACTCCAGGGTCCGCAGCACCAGCAGCAGCTCCAACGCCAGGGTCCCCAGCACCAGCAGCACCACTCCGGAGACTGCAGCGCCGAGCGTACCACTCTCGGAGTCGCTGGGGAGAGGGTAGCTCCCGCCGAGGCGGGGAACCACGAGCACCAGCTGCAGCAGCACCTCTCCTGAGGCTGCAGTACCGCGAGTACCACTCACGCAGCTGCTGGGAAGAAGGAGGGTCTCCAGGCGTCGAACGCCCAGGAGTAGCACCCCCAGGCTCAGCACCCTCAGTCGCAGCACCCCCAGGCTCAGCACCCTCAGACGTAGCACTCTCAGGTCCAGCACCCCCAGGCTCCGCACCCCCAGGCTCCGCACCCCCAGGCTCCGCACACTCAGGCTCAGCACCCCAAGCAGGACGAGAGTCGACAGCTACCTCGACAGGCTCAACCGGGTCTTACCTGGGACACACCTGAGGGAGCGGCACCCTGAGGGGGGAGGGGGTCTACTACAGCAGCACCTGGAGCGAGGAAGAGAGGCGGGGGGGGGAGCGGGGCAGTGCGGTAGGGGAAGAGGCGGTAGTAGGGGACGGACTCGTCAAAAGTGACGTCCTGAGAGGGCAGGACACGACGCGAGGTGGGGTGGTAAAACTGCCAACCAGATGCGTCCGGGACAAAGCCAAGGAAGACGCAAGGAACAGCGCGGGAGGAGAGCTTGTCCGCGGACGTGTCGCGAACAAAAGCTCGAGATCCCCAGACCCGAAAACGCGACGCATCACCAACCTCTCCCGTCCAATGCAGTGTCGGCGAAGTCTCCGGAACGGAGACACGTGGCCAGAGGTTGAGCTGATGCGCAGCGTATCGGACCGCAAACGGCCACAGAAAGTGGGGGGCAGCCGCATGGATCAAGGAGGTACGAGCGACCTCCATGACCAAGCCAATGCGGCGCTCAGCAACCCCATTCTGCTGTGGAGAGGCTGGAAGCGTGAACGACTACTCAATGCCCTGCCCCTGACAGTAGGCCCTCAAGAGGTCGGAGGAAAACTCCCCACCTCTGTCAGAGTGCAGACGTAGGACAGGAAAGTCCGAGTGGAACCTCTCGCTGAGCTGAAGACGGGCAGTGCGGATCCAAGGGATCAAAACATCAGGGACTTCACCCTTGGTGCGCAAGGGGAAGACCGTGGTGTAGCGCGAGTAGTCGTCAACAACTATCAAGAAGTACCTCTCCTGACCCTGTCCACGGACGCGGGCTGGGCCCCACACGTCCAAGTGGAGCGTCTGCAAGGGAGCAGTCGTCGGGGGAAACGAGGAGGAGTGAGGAGCGGCGCGCTGCCGCCCCTCGACACAGGGAAGACAGGGAGGAGCAGGAGAGGGCGGGAGGGGAGGGAGTACCCGGGGAAGACCAGAGACAAGGTACCGTTTGTGCATGCCACGAAGGCGCTGCACTGACGGGTGACCAAGGCGGTGGTGCCAGAGGACGGTCTCGTGTGCTAGAGAGCGACACGAGCAGGGGGCAGACAGCTGAACTGAAGCAGACGCAGACGCAGCGACCTGAGGGGACTCAGTGGTCAGTGTGTACAAGTCCGACCCCGGCTGCCGAGTGAAGGTAGCCAGGTGACGACCCGTCCGAGCGCACGTGCAGTGTGTCACGCGCTCGTAGGCAGGGGTGAACTGGTGGACACCCCCGTCCTGGAGCGCACTACCCGCCACCAAGTTCGTGGAGAACGAGGGGAGGTAGAGACCTGACAGTGTGCCCGACGGGACCGCAGGACAAGGGAGGATAGTGGAGGAGGTCGCAATGACCGGACCCCCAGAGGGGTCAGCGAGGGAGACAGCAACTGGCCGAGCAAGCTGCTCAAGGGCAGTGCGGTCACGAAAGAAACAGCGAGAAGCACCTGAGTCCAGTGTGAAGGTGTGCAGTGCCTCAGTAGACGCAGTGGGCGCAGACTCGCGAGCACCTAGAGCAGCAGCCTCACCAGCACCTGGGGCAGCAGACACACTAGCACCTAGAGCAGCAGCCTCACTGGTCCTAATGCCCGGGTCGGGCGGGACACACAGGTAACAGTCACCCTCTCCACTAGTACACATCACATACATGGCACCAAGGATAGCATCAAAGTCAAGAGCATAGACATCAATGTTTTTCTTGATCAGATCAAACCAACGAGGCAGCTCAGTAGCAGCCGGAAACTGGGTGCGCCAGGCGTCGTCGAGGCGGGAGAAGCAGCGCTGCAGGGTGTGCGCCCTCCCACACGGCTGACCAGCGCGGTCACCTGTGCGGATGACGTACGGGCAGCTAAGACCACCCCCCCCACGCTGAGAGTACCACTCACGGAGTTCCTGGGGCGACAGGGTCTGCTGCTGGCGCAGGCCACCGCCCGAGCTGCCACGAGCTCCACTGCCTCCGCCGCCCCCACGACCACCACTGCCACCGCGGCCGCCGCCGCCACCACCACTGCCCCAACCCCGGCCACCTCCTCCACCACTGCCGCCACCACCCCCGCCGCTGCCGCCACCACTCCCGCCGCTGCCGCCACCACCCCCGCCGCTGCCATCACCACCCCCGCCGCTGCCACTGGCCCCTCCAGCCCCGCCACCACCCCCACCGCCCCCACCGCCCCAACCACCGCCGCCCCCATCATCACCGCCGCCCCCCTTGCCCCCTTTGCCCTTGCCGCTGCGGCGCCTCGCACTCGCAGTAGACGCAGTCCCGACCTTCTCAGCACCGAGAAGGTCGACAGCAGCAGCAGAGGCAACAGAGGGAAGAAGAGGGGAGGGGGAACACCCCTCGAAGAAGGGGGTGCGGGGGTCGCCTCGAGACGCACCGACAGCTACTGTACTAGACGCGGCTGCCAGCAGGTGCTTCTCAAGCAAGTCAATGGTGAGCTCGGTGGGGCACATGGCAAGGAAGGTGTCCCTGACCGCACGAAGGGAGTCAGGGAGACAGGTGACCAGGTGGTAAAGAGTGAGCCACAGCGGGGGGGGATTCTTGGCAAGAAACTCAGCGGGCATGGCAGCACGGAAGCGGATCTCAGTAGTGCGGAGGTGAGTAATGAGGTCGGCAACGGTAGAGAATGTGGCCAAGTCTGGGAACAGGTAGGGCAGTGAGAGGCGGCCTAGCGCAGCAGAGGCAGGTGAGGAGTAGCGAGCAACGACAGCTTTGTACAGTGACTGAGCAGTCTTCTGCTGGCTAAAGTGCTCGCGTTCATCTACCGGCAGGGAGTTGCGAATGGCGAAGCGAGAGTGGGCGTCACGAGTCTGCCACTGTGAGCGGGTAGTACTATCAGCTGTCTCAGCCGGGGCAGGAGCGAGGCCTAACGCATGGTCATACAGTGAGATATCCTCCTTAGCAGTGAGCTGGAGGAAGAGATGGAGGTCATCGAGCCAGGTGTCAAAGCGGATCGGGCGGCCCTCAGCATCGAAAGCTAGAACTGCAGGACTAGCCATAGTTTCAGTAGGAGCAGTAGGAACAGTAGGAAGAGTAGGAACAGTAGGTACAGTAGTCGCAGTGTGACAGCACAGTGCGGCTCGGGCAGGGCGGCGCGGCGCGGCTCGGGCAAGGCGGCGCGGCGCGGCTCGGGCAGGGCGGCGCGGCGCGGCGCGGCTCGGGCAAGGCGGCACGGCGCGGCTCGGGCAGGGCGGCGCGGCGCGGCTCGGGCAGGGCGGCGCGGCGGCTTGCTCTTGCGGCTGTGCGCGTGACTGCACGCACCCCCTAGCGCGGAGGTGTGCGTGCGGTTGCGTGGGCGGCCGTGCGCTTGCAGCTGTGCGTGCGGCTGCGTGTGTGGCCGTGCGTGCGGTCGTGGGTGCGGCCGTGCTTGCGGTCGTGCGTGCGGCCGTGCGTGCGGTCGTGCGTGCGGCCGAGCGTGCAGCTGCGCGTGCGGCTGTGCGGGCGGCCGCGCGCGGCTGCGCTAGCTGCTGCGCGTGCTGTCGTACGTGCGGCTGCGCGTGCGGCCTATCGTGCGGCTGCGCGTGCGGCGGAGTAGGCAGCTGCGCGTGCGGCTGACGGGCGGCTCGTGCGGCTGTGCTAAGGGCGCACGACGACGCTAGGAAGAGGGGGGGGCTCGACGGCGCGAGGAGGAGGGGCGCACGACGGCGCTAGGAGAGGAGGCGCGCGACGGCGCTAGGAAGCGAGGCGCTCGACGGCGCGGCGGAACGGTGGGCCCTACCGAACGTGGGTCCTAGGTCCTAACCTAGGCGTCGGATACCATGTTAGAAGATAGTACTGCACGAGAATGAATGAACTAGAAAGAAGTTGGGTACAAGTATGAAACCCTAAGTTTGTTGTACCCCATAAGGCTAAACCCACTATAGCCTACACAATATAAACATATAATGTTTGACAGACGAGAGCAAGTTGTGCAGCATGACAGCGTGGTCCATTGCTTCGGGCCACTAGTGGTTGGGCAGTCGCATGCCTCGTAGCAGTTTGCGCATGGTGTTCTGGAGAGTCCTGTTCATCCTTTCTCCTACGCCTTGCTGCTGGTGAGCGTAGGGAAGAGAGATGAGCCTCTTGATCCCTCTTTCTGCCAAGTACTGCTTGAACCTCTGTGAGGTGTATTCTCCTCCTCCATCTGACTGGAAGCTTTTTTGGCTTCACGCCCGATTCTCGTTCTGCTACTGGGAGCCAAGCGACAAAGGCTTCGAAGGCCATGTCCTTGCTTGGAAGGTTGAGGTGCCAAACGTAGCGTGTGGCTGCGTCGATGAACGTGATGGTGTAGTTGTATGCATTCTGTCCGGGTTCGCGATTGTACAGTATGTCGCTGTACACCTTTTCAAGAGGTGCGTATGCAGGTGCGCTTGGATTGTGATGCGAGACGAACGGCTGGTGGGGTATGTCGGCTTATGGACAGGTGAGACACGTTCCGCGGACTCGCTGGAGTTCTCTGCCGTCAATTAGAAGTAATGAATCTTTGTCGAGCACCCCTGCTCGTGTCGTGTTGTTTAACACTGTGTTGCTTGGGTGTCCCATTCTTGTGTGCCAGGTTCTTTCAGTGGCGCGATGTCCGGGTGAGCGCCGATACATGTAGGAGTTGGAGTAGAAGTTGGCGGTGAAGTTGGCGCTTCGATGAACTTCTCGTGGTGCCGGGTTTAGCTGCTGTGCGGGTGTCGGTGGTGTGTCGTCGACGAAGATCGGTGCCGTTGAAGGACCGGCGATTGGTGTTGATGTTGCCGCTGCTGTTACCGTTGTCTCTGCTGCTGCCGTTGTTGTCTCTGCTGTTGCCGTTGTTGTCTCTGCTGCTGCCGTTGTTGTCTCTGCTGCTGCCGTTGTTGTCTCTGCTGCTGCCGATGTTGTCTCTGCTGCTGCCGATGTTGTCTCTGCTGCTGCCGGATATTGGATTGTCGCTAACGCTCTTGTTCTTTCTACTTCAGGGATAGTTTCCGAGTACCAGAAGCCTCCAGGACTGAAGTCTGGGTCAAGATCCGGTGGATGTGTCCAAGAGGTGAAGGTGACGATTCCGTCGCTGCCTGCGGTGCCGAGATCTGGGACCAAGTCGAGGACGAAGACATTATTTTTCAAGATTGCCTTTCCGATGTAAAGACCTCCTCTCCTGTGGTACAATTTGAACTCTTGGGTGGTGTTGTCTGCTTCAAGGTGTATGCCCTTCGCCATCATTTGGCTGACGCTCAGTAAGTTGTAACCGAGCCCTTCTGCTATTAAAACCTTCGACATCTGCAGTATGACATTTGTCTCTCGTGACTGAAGTTGAACCACTCCTTGTCGTCGTGTGCGCAGGTTTTGGTTATTGGCGACGGTGATGACTACTTCGCGTTGGAGTTGGTACTCTCGCTGCACGAAGCGTCCTGAGGAACACATGTGCTATCCGCAGCAACTGTCTAAGAACCAGGTGTCCTTCCCGGATGGCTCGCTTTGGGCGATGGCTGCGTACGTTGGGTTCGGTTGAAGTGACTCGCGGCGAGGTGTGGTGTTGTCGAGTTGCTCTTCCGGTGAGTAGTGTGGCGGTGACTCGGTGATGCAAGAGTCACTCAGTCTTGCCATACAACTGACGATGTTTCTTGCTCCTTGTGCAGGTTGTCCCGTTGATGTCGTTTGAACTTGAGCGGTGGGGTTCACTTGTGTTGAAGCGACTTGGCTGCTTGAAGGTCGAAGCTGTCGCTGTGGCGGTGTTGACTGTTGTCGATTCGGGCAGTGTGTGCGTGGATGTCCTGACGTCTTGCAGAGATGACAAAACGAAGGTACGGGTTTTGGTTGATGCCGATTGTTGTAGCGCCGTTGAGTGTGAAACGCAAATTCGGGAACTGACGTTTTCTTCTTGTGCCGCTCCTCTTGCAGGTCCATGTCTTGCTGCTCGGCGTGAATTTCGGCGCAGAGTGCTGCTTCGGAAATCTTCCCGTGAGTTCGGAGAATGGCTTGAGTGGAGCGCCAATGAGGACCAAGTCCAGTGATGACAACTGTAACGAAGGCTTCTTCGGAGATTGATCCTCCGCATCGGAGGAGTTTGTCGCGTGGTTCGCGGCAACGACTAATATACGCCATTCCTTTTTTGCCTGGTTTCATCTCGACTGTTGTCAGTTGCGCCATCAACCGACTCTGATTTACGCTGTCTGTTGCTTCATACAAGCTCTTCAAGTGGCTGTATGCGAGTTCGGTGGAGTTGCCGTATCCCCGGTAAGACCGTATATTCTGCTGCTGATTCGGAGTGATGTTCCTCAGTAGAATCGTGTACGCCATCATTGACTGATACGTGTACTGTTGTTTGTCATACTGTGTGCCGTGTGTTGGGTATGGCAGGGACCCGTCGAAGAAGCCAAGAATCTGCGCGCCTTCCATCATTAACTCGAACTCGAACGACCAGGTGAAGAAGTCTTTTCCGTCGAAGGGCCTTGACGTCTGCAGTTTTAAGACGTGTGCGAACTGCGACTGAACTTGAAGTGCGTCCAATGTCTTTACTTGCTCAGGTGAAGTTTGCTGGCGCGGCATAAAGCTGACAGAACCGCGCTGGGGCTCGTACGGAGCAAAGGTAGGCTGCTGCTGTTGATTTCCTCGCGCGTAGGATGACCCGTCGAGGCTCATGGGCGTCACGTCGTTGTTGTTGTTGCTATTGTTTGACTGCGCAGGTGCTCCTTGCTAGTGCTGTTCGTAGAAGGACATGAAGGAGAAGAATTTCTCCATCATGCTTGGGTCGAGGCCCGCGGCCTGATTTGCGGGAGTTTCGGTGGAAGTTGCTCTTGGTCTTGTTGCCGTACCCTCCTCTGTCTGTAGGCTAGAGGCAGGAGGTGGAGTAGGAGTAGTACCCGGGGAGCCGTTGAGGAGCTCCTTTCCTTTTGTGTTGCCATGCCTTCTGACGTTGTAGATAACTTGATAGTAGTTGAGTTCCCCCTGTTAGCTCTTATACCATGTTGGGCTGAGAAAAAAAAACCCTTAGGATCTTTGCAGGGCTGAACTCTGAGCAGGACTTGTTGTAATCAGCGGAAGCTTAATGAGAAGTGTTTGAACCACCTTGCGCTAGTATGTGAGAGCAAAGTAGATTGATTAAAGCAAAGAGATACAAGATTATATAAGAGTACAAGGAATACGAAGAGATACAGTTGCAACTACTTTACTGTTGCTGTTGCGGTTCGATACAGTGACGACTCGGGCAACTGCTCTGTAGCGAGTCAGTTGTGTGTCCTTGCTGTCGCGCTGTACTTGTTAGGTCAAAGGTCGCTGACCTTTGACTTTCGCGTAACCTCTAGCAACTGCTCAACCTCCGAGGGTTGACTCGCCGGTGCGTCGATACACTTTGCTTCGCTTTTGACTTGGTGTTTCGACACGACAGAGGCGCTTAGAATTAGTTGTGTCCAACAGCTAGGACCTTTCATATTCCACAGTATCCCTATATAAACCCTTATACCGCATTGTATTGGTCACTTCTGTCGAGATTCAAGTCTCCTTCTCGTGACAGAGTCCGTACTCGACATTGCATAGCAATCTTCCGTTGGTACACTCCGTGTGATCAAGCTGAGACGATCCTATAAGACGGTTCAGATTGTATCACTAAGAAATTTCTCAGTTCGACACTTATGACCATTTATTGTTCTTCCAACAACATATTATGATTCGAGTGAAGCGTAACTCACTTAAGCGATACTCGATATTTGTAAATATGCACTTTCTGATTTCTTGAAATGTAAATCACTAACCTGTTTCAACGAACTTCATCTGATTGATTAAATATGCAAATAATGATATCTTGTCCTATAAGCATTTTGTAAGTGAAATATCTGTGCAGCAAGTTTTAATGAATTAGATTCTACTTTGAGACCCAAGGTATGGCGAACGGGCTTGGCGAAAACCAAGGGCAAAATCTGGCTCGGAAAGACCTGCGAGGGTTACGGGGCGAATCTAGAGTGGTTTGGGCCGACAAGTCAGGCCGAACCAGTTCAGGCGAGGAGTTCGGGAGCATCTTCCTTTCAGCGCACAGAACTGCGCGCGAAGCTGATTTTACCCAAGTGCACCGAAGTGCACCAAAGCCAGATCCCAAGGCACTCGTTTTCGGCCTCGATCTGTCCGCAGCGCACGCAGCGTGCTGCCCTCCTGTCTCCTCCACTCCCCCCCGGACCACCCAAGGCTTCTCGCTCTGCCTCTCCGCTCTCCACTCGCCACCCTCGCACCTGCCCAGTACAAAGCACCACCTCACGCTCTCATTCCTCTCGTCGCTCTCCAGCTTACACTTTCTGGTCTTACTAGAACCTCTCCGCCTTCCCGGTCGCGTTCTCGTTACCTCAGCATGGCCTCAGTGTGCGAGTCGTCGTATCCGTCGTATCCTGCAGCGCTGAGCTTCTGGAAGAGCCTCGACAGGGAGACGTCGAGGGCATCACGGCGCGTACAGCCGCTGAGCGACAGCACCAACAACGCTCATCGCACTCACGCCGCCGCGGGATGCAAGCAAGACGCCACGGCGTCAGAAACTGGTGCGTGGGAATGCGCAGCGTGGGAGTCAGGCGCGTCGGAACGTGCATCGTTGGAAACTGGTGCGTCGGACCCTGCAGCGTGCGACTGTGCCGCTTCGGATGCGCCGGAAACTGCTGCGCTGGACTCCGCAGCGCCGGAGTCAGCTGCGCCGCACTCTCGTGCGCCGGATGTGCAGCGCCGGGATCACCTGCCACGGAACCCGCTGCGACGGAACCCGCTGCGACGGAAACTTCATCGTCGTCACCCCCGTCAGGTGGTGGCAGCAAAGCGGCAGCAACGCAATCAACGATGTGGGTACCCCCGTCGCGCATTCCGAAGCCGACCAACACGGGAGCAGCGATACGGCGCGTGGAGGGAGCGACACTCATTCCCAGGCCTCGATGTGCCGTAGCACACAGGGAGGTGCGGCGAGTGGAAGGTGAAGGTGCAGTGAAGGCGTCTCGCAGAACGGCCAAGGCCGCGCTGACTGCCACCCGAAAGCGCCCATGGCGGCCTTGACGGCCTTGACTCTCGCAACACAAAACAGAGAGGAAAAAGAAAACAGACAGCATCACAAAAAATGAGGTGAAAAGAGCTGAGAAGAGAAGAAAGAAGGGTTGACGATTGTTTGCAGTATGACGGCCCAAAGCGCACATGAGGGCCTTGACTTGTCTGGCTCTTGGTAAAACAAAATACAGAAAAAAAAGTGGAGCGAGGGGGGGGAAGGGTTGAGGATGAGATGGGTGGAGGGGTGGAAAGCAGGTAAGCGCAGCAGAGCAGAGCAAGAGGGGGAGCAGCGAGTGGGAGTGGTGGGGAGGAGGATGGGCGTGGTGGGGATGGCAAGGCAACACGGTGGCACGACCCTTTTTTGCGGCCTGCTTCACAGCAGGCCGTTTGTGGGAGTGCGGGTGGGTGCATGGCGGTTGCAAGGTGGAGGAGGTGAGGGCAAGGTGAGTGGTGCTGTGCTGTGACTGCGCTGCTGCTGCAAGCTTCAAGGGTGGGAGTGGAGTGGGGTTGGTTGGGAAGGACTAGCATGGGTGGAAAGGTGGTAGTGGAAGGCAACCTGACACCCCAACACTAAAGGTCCTCACTTGGCGTAGCTGCAAATGGGTGCAAGGAAAGCACAGTACAGTAGGCAGCATGGCATGGCAGCAATGCTGTAGGTCCTGCCATGACATTAGGTGGCTACCTGTATCCAGTGTACCGTAGGCTTCAATTCAACCCTTGTTCTTTGTGCCAACTTGCAATGAATCATTGAATGAAGAAACCCTACCCTACTATACTAGCAAGCAGTGACAAGTGGATAAGGGAAGCACATGATTGGATTCGATTGGGCGTGCGGTGCAGTGGCATGCACAGTGAGGTGCGTGCATGAGGAGTGGCTTGGGAGGTTGAGAGTTGGGATGGTCCCATGTGATGTTGATGGTGCTGCCATGCCATGGTTGAGCGCATGCAGTGGTGTGGTGAAGCTGCTGCTCTCACCCCACCCCAGGTGCAGCAGCAACTGAGAGGCCCAAGTGGGTCAGGCGCGGCAAGGAGCTGACGTGGGGGAGTGGAGGGCGCAGCGCGGGGATGGGCGTGGCGAGGAGGGAGGGGGGGGCGAGGGCAGCAGGCGGGCAGCAGGGGCGGAGGAGCAGCAGGTGTGGCGGCAGGGCGAGTGGAGAGCCCCGTTGAGCCCCGCGTGGCTGCATCCCCGCCCTGCCCTCCCCTGCATGGCGCTGCACCCCTGCCGCCTGCCCCGCCCTCTGCCTCTGCCTGCCCCCACACAGCACCCGCGCAAGGCGCGCGGCAGCAGGGGCGCAGGAGCGCGCACGGAGGGGGGACGGAGGGGGAAAGGAGGGGGGGCGGTGGGGGAAAGGAGGGAAGAAAGGGGGAAATGGGAAGGGAAACAATGAGCGCGAAAGGAGGAGACGGGCAGTGGAATAGGTAAAGGATCGAAGTGGGCAGGGTAAATGAGGGGGACGGAGCGGAAAACGAGGGGGGAAGGAGGAGGGAAGGAAGGGGCAAGGAGGGGGTAAGGAGGGAGAAAGGCGGGGGAAGAAAAGGGAATGGAGGGAGGAATGGGAGGGGGAAGGGAGGGGGATCGGAGGAAAAGAAGTAGTGAGAAGTGAAAGGCGGAGTCAGGCAGGCGAATAGGAGGGGGTTGGAGGAAGATGGGGAAATGAGGGAAAGGTGGTTGGACGGAGGGGGAAAGGAGGGGAACAGGAGAAGGAAAGCAAGGGGGGTAGAGGAGGAAAGGAGAGGAGATGTAGGGGGACGGGAGGCGGATAGGAGGGTGACAGGAGGGGGAAAGGAGGGGAAATGGAGGAAATAGAAGATGAAGGAGCGGGAACGGAGAGAGGAGGGGGAAAGGAGGGGAGGGGGTCAGGAGGGAGAATGGGGGGGAAGGGGAGAGAACAGGAGAGTGAAAGGAGGCGAAAGAAGGAAAGGGGAGGGGATTAGGAAGGGGCGAGGGAAAATGAGGGCGAAGGAGGGGGAAGTGAGAGGGAAGCAAGGGGATAAGAAGGGGAAGGGAAGAGGGTAAGGAAGGAGAGAGGAGGGGGAGAGGAAAGTGGAAGACAGAGGGAAAGGAGGGCGGAAGAGGGTGCGAGAAAGGGTTTGGTGCATGGGCAGGCGATGGCAGCAGTATGAAGGGCGGTGGCAGCGCGGTGATGGTTGGTTGGTGCGGTTGTTGCACTATGATCCGCGGCCATGCCCTCCCTGCCGCCTGTAGCCCCCACCGTCATACGGCCCACGGCGCCACATGCGCGCACGCGTGGGGCAGGCGCGGGGCAGCAGGGGTGCAGGGGGACACAAGGGGGAAAGCAGCAGACTCGCAGAGAAAGAGGAGGGGGTTTGCAGGAAGATGGGGAACGGAGGGAACGGTGGTTGCACGGAGAGAGACGGAAATGGATGCGTTAAGAGGGGGAAAGGTGGGTGAAAGGAGCGGAAAAGAAGGGGGAAATGAAGGCGAGAGGAGGGGGAGAGGAGGGGGAAGAGCAATGCAAGGGTGGTTGCGTGAATGGAAAGGAAATGAGCGGAATGCGTGGGGCAGAGGTGAAGGGGATTGGAGGGATGAGGGGGGATGCGTGGGGTGGTGTGAGCGCGGTTGACTGCCACTTGCTCTTCCCGCCCGTTCCCCGCTCCCGCCACGCCTCTGCCTCTCGCACTCACGGCGCTGCCACGCACTCATGCCATCTCACTCTCCACTCGCGCACTCACCCTGCCAACCCGCGCACAACGCACGCTCTTGCCGCCACTCGCGACATGCGCCGCACCACTGCCGGGCAGGCGGGCGGCGAGCGCCACGATACGCGCGCAGGCGAAGCACGCAGGTGTGGTTGGAGGGAGCGGGGCGCTCATGGGCGGGTAGAGTGGGTGCGGTGCGCGCGGGCAGGCGCGAGGCACCTCGCATCACTCCGCAGCAGCGTCCCGCGCATCCGTCCGCGAGTGGCGTCTTAGGATCGTAAGCACCTTAGTCGGCAATAGTCTACTTGCTATCGCCTATCGTGTTCTCCACGATCTCCCGAATCCAATGATATGCGCAGCTCTGCTTGAAGTTGTCAATACACACTTCAGCAATTTTCAGAATCTGATTGGTATGATTTCCAGAATGAGTACAAGCAGTTTTATAGTCAGGCAAGACACAAAATGCGATTCGTAACTTCACTTGTTTCCCAAGTAACCGCGTGCGCCTCGTTTCACCCCGAGTCGCACACGCAACCGAGCCGAATTCGGTGAACACTCCTCAAGACCGAATCTGGAACCTTCTCGAACACGCCTCGAGCTCGAACCACAATTTCCCCTCGCCAACTTCAATCTCGATGCTTCTTCCACCTTCTCACACATTCCTTCTCGATTTCTCTCTCCTTTCTCACGCCGTAGGCCGATTTCCACCGTTTCACCTAGAATCATCCACGCGCTTCCATTTCGCCGTCATTCCGCCGTCGTAGAGACTTTCGCCATAGGTTCCATGGTTGGGCGAACCAACCCTAACATGGCGGGCGCCGCCAATGGCGCTGGCGCGGGAATGCGCGCCTCTCGCGCACCTCGTCAAACGCGCAGCTGCCGCTTCAGTGGCGCCCACGCGGCTGCAGGCGCGGCTGGCGGGAGGGCGGTGCGCGCACGCAGGCGAGGCGTGCAGCAGCCGTGCGCACCGCGCGACGTCGCTAGCGCTGGACGAACGCGGCACGAGCCATCCGTGGCAACGAACGCGCATCCACTGCACGCGACACCGCAACATGACACGACTCGCTCGAGCGCCTAACCACCAACTCACACCGTAACACCATAATAATTAAACTTAAATGAACTTTCGTATGATCTGAGTTAGCGGGAGCGCGTAATCCACGTAGCGCGATTGCGTGAGGGTGTGCCACACCGTCGACTTGCCACCACCACTCCCTCCCATCTGCTTCTCTCCTGTGCCAAATAGTGAATTCATACTCGGCACAAGCAGCCTTTAAATTCTTCATACTGTTTTGGCACAACTAGGAAACTATTTTAACAAAACACACGATAAACAGTCCAATATAGTTCTAAGCTGGTGTGCATTTCCATCGACAATCCTGAAAAGAAACATTACTTGACACCGTATTGCTGGGATACTCGAAAGGTTATTACAACATTCCCGAAGGTTCTCTCCTGACGCGCCACTTCATACCGAAGCAACGTTACAGCACCGGCCTCGGTTATGCACTGTACCGAGCGTCTCAAGGCAGGATCGGCGACACGTCAGAGCAAGGGGAAGATGAATCTCCTGGTGGTCAAGAAGGAGTTCGGGATGTGAGCACTCAGCTGCGGGGGCCGGGCTCCGGAGTGCTCCCTGCAGGCGTCAGACTCATGGCGGCAATGAACACAGATCTTGAGAAGGAGAGGTGTTTGAAGTTGACGGTTGTCTTACTTGTCTGTACACAGTTCAATAAAGCCCGTGGATGCGAGGGGCTCTTTACACGGTTGATCAATGGATAAGCGTTCGCAACTCACCATCTACGAGGTCAACGTAAATGGCCTCGAAAGCAACGGCAAAAGAATCAAACACCGTGCATGGCTGAGGAAGGCCGGGGATGTGGTTGTAATGTCAGATACAAGGATCAAGGAGGACCATAACTTCTTGAAAGAGTTGAAATCAACGGCTTGGGCAGCAGCAAGCACAGAGAAAGGAGCAGGGGGTGTGGCGATCGTGGCTTTTAGAAAACACTTACGTTTCACGGATGTGATGACTCACCATACATTGAGATTGTTAGGGGTGACTATGGAAGGGGGGGTAACGCCTTTCAGGTTGATAGCGGCATACCTCCCGGCACAGCCAGGGAAGCGGACGAAGTTCCATACAGAGCATTTGGTCCCTTTTGCAAAGGCCCAGCCGGCGGGAACGCATGTGGTACTAGTGGGAGATCTCAACACCATCGCGGACCCGGACCTGGACAGGTCATTGAACACGGGTTCTGGTAGGGAGAATCAGCACATGCTGGAGGCGTGGTCTGGCTTCGACCTCAGAGTCGCATTCAGGGCACTCATCTCTGGGGAGAAGCAGTATACGTTCAAGGCGAGGCCGTTAGGCACCAGATCCATAATTGACAGGGCGCTGGTGTCAACGTCGTTGCTGGGGCAACTGATGGAGGCTAATCATAAGTGGGTGCCGAAGAAATTGTCGGATCACCGCTTCGTGATCCGCATCAATCTCGCCTTTGAGTCGTCGCACGAAAGCGGGCCTGGAATCTGGAGGTTACACGCAACGCGGGTGAATCGGAGGGGAGTCAGGACAATGATACAAAAACTCATGGGGCCACCAGATGGGCAAGGCGGTCGGACGCTGGAGCATACTCTTCCGCGTCTGACTGCGGCTCTGCGGGCGCATGAAAGGGGGGAACGTAAACGCGTCAGGGCAACTAGGCAACACCTGGAAGTGGAGGTCACAAGGTTGAACCACCTGGTTATGGCGGGGCCGACGGAGGCAAGAGAGAAGGAGAAGCTACTGACCATGGAGGCATAGCTGGAGGGTTACCAGGAGAGCGAGAGGGAGAGGCTACATGTCCTAGCCAGGCTGGACTTGGAGCTGCACGGAAAAAATCCCGTCACCATACCTGTCAGCCAAAGTCAAGATGAGGAAAGAAAAGACGGTCATCAAAGAGGTGCTGCACAAAGGGAAGCGGTTCCACGGCTCGCAAGAAGTTTGGAGGCAGCTGCCGAGCACTTCCAAGAAGCCTCCATGAGGCAAGCGGAGGCAGAACTGCAGGATCGGGAGGCGATAGCAGTATCCAGACGCTTACCTGAGGATGCAGCGGCGAGGCTACGCGCCCCATGGATAAAAGGGGAGGTTAAAGAGGCTTCGGCGGGCCTGCCGAGGGGCAAGTCGCTGGGCCGGGACGGCTTACCGCCAGAGCTCTTCAAGGCTCACTGGGATCTCCTGGGCGGATCGTTGGTCGAATTCGCCAAGAGGTTCGAGCGGTCGGGACTCCTGGACGAATCGATTACCACGGCGGTCACAGTCCCGCTGCACAAAAAAGGACTGACAGATCAGTTAGGCAACTACAGACCCATCACGTTGCTGAGCACGGCATACAAGGTGCTGGCGAAGCTGCTGGCTAACAGACTTAAGAAAGAGCTGGATTTGGTGATATAAGAGGATCAACACGGCTTCATACCTGGGAGGAGCTTGGCGGACGCGGTTTAAGTAGTGGCCGACGCGGTGGAAGCTGCGGACAACGGGGGGGAGGACTGGTTCCTCCTCATGGTGGACTTCCAGAAGGCGTATGACATGGTGGCGAGACCATACCTCTTCGAGACGATGTGCAAATTGGGTATACCGGAGGAATTCATTCGTTGGACCAAGGGGCTACACCACGGCTCCGGGACAAGGATGGCAATCAACGGCTGGATAGGGGAGAGAGTGGAGATGCAAAGAGGTGTGCAGCAAGAATGTCCGCTGGCCCCGTACCTCTTCCTGTGCGCACTAGAGCCACTGTGCCAAAAATTCAAAGAGAAGAAACTGGGGGTGAGCGCAGAAGGGGCGACGGAGTTGTCATACGTTGGGTATGCAGACGATACAACACTGGCCTGAAAGGAGTGGAACAACCGAAGGAAGCGGAGGCAGTCTTGGAGCAGTTCGGGGGGATGTCAGGCCTGCGAACGAACAAAGACAAATCGGTGATCATGCCGCTAGGAAGGAACAAGGGGAAGAGTGGAGCGGAAGGGGTGAATTTCAAATGGGCAGCAGACGGTGTGCCGGAACGCCTGCTCGGGATATGGATCACACCCGATGGGGACGCAGGGCCATTCTTGGAGAAAGCGTGGGAAAGAGGGAAAACGGAGTTAGTCAAATGGGAGTGCCAACATTTGTTGATAGCCGCGAGAGTGACAATAATCAACGCTTACATCATGCCGATTTTTATTTTCGAGGCGCAAATCTATCCGCCGCCGGAGGAGCTCTGGAGATGCATCCAGAAGACGTGTGACAATTACGTCTCTAGCGCGCAAGCCACGGCGGAGAAGCTTTTCGTGCTGTGGAGTGGAGAGTTGGCACGCCTGCCAAAGAAGAAAGGGGGGTTGGGGCTGATAGACCCTAAAACGAGGATCGGCAGCATGGCGGTCAGGATGGTCGGGAAGCTGATCGTGGAAAAATAATGCCACGAAGCGGTGGTTGGCAGAGAGGGCAGTGGCGTTACCTCAAGGGGTGGCGACGTTTTTCGCGGACCCGTCGGCGGCGAAGCATTGGCCGGGAGGCAGCCAGCGATGGAAGGCGTCGGTTGAGGCGTTCTGGGAGTCCCCGTGTGCGGAGCTGCCAGAGCCAAAAACTAGTTGGGAGGTGGAGCAAGCGAAGGTGTGTTTCAACCGCAAAGTCATGTTCAAAGGGAAGAGCCCGTATGGGAGGGTACAGAGGGGATTAGAACGGCGAGTTTCAGCGACCTGGTGGAGGAAGGGCTGGGAGGGGAGCGCGCAGTGAAGAGGAAAGAAACACTGAGAACGGAGCTAGGAGACGTAGCAGCGGCCAGGTGGGCACTGATGGCATACGCGGCAATGTCGGAGGAGTGGAAAGCGATGGTCACGGCAAGCAAAACAGCGGAGGCGGTGGCAGCGGCCGCGGAGGTGGTAAGATCGTATCTCCCGCGGACACAGGAACATCTATACTGGAGAGTGACGGGGGTGCAGGACAACGAACACGTGGCACTATCGAGCATATGGTGCAGAGAAGACGGGAAGCTGGAAGAGTGGGGCAGATCAATTAAGGCTGTTTTTTATGTTAAGAGGGTGGAGCCTGTGGCAGTCAGGGGAGGCAGAGTTCTGGAGGTGTTGTGAGCGCCACTGACGAGACTGCAACAATCCGACATACCAGACAACGAAGGGTTGCTGGCAAAGGCGAAGGCGATCCGGCGAGCGCTTACGGGCCCAACAGCGGCATCAAGATGGGGAAAGAAGATCGACTGGAAGAAGGTGGAAAACAGGCAGGAGTCTGGCAGTGCCCGTCAGAGCGAGGGATGTGCTGTTGAGGATGCACAGCCTGAACTTGCAAGTGGGAGGCAGACTGAAGTTCTTGGGGGAGAGGGCGCGGTGTTCGCACTGCGGAGAGCGTGAAACCCTAGAGCAGTGCATGTTCAGCTGTCCGCTGGTACAGCCTGTCATCGGCGTGCTCCTCCGCTTGCTTCAGCTGCTAGATTAGACAAGCAATCCGAGCTCGCTGGGCGACCTGCTTTTCGAGGAAGGGGGCACATGGTCAGGCTTCCCAGCGACAACACTGGTGGCGACGACCTTCCGGCACATCTGGCTGGCGAGATGCAACATGGTCTGGAGAGGGGAAAGTTTCCAGCGGAAAAAGGTGGCCAGGGGGGCGATCCGAGATTTTGTTCTGCATGCCCAGATTTACCGGACTGAGCAGACACGAGTGGCACGAAGGAAGGGCAAGGCGAAATAGGGGAACGACCCATGGCAAGATTTGAAGGGTGACGAGCGGGCGGCGATAAGACAACCTCCGTTTCCAGATAGAAGGCAGGGTCGGTCCGCTCCAGACTATCAGTTACGACTGAGGATGTATGCACTATTTATGCACTATTGATAGTACAAAAAAAAAAAAAAAAAAAAAAGTGTGTACAGGCCGGACCCAGGCTGACGAGTGAACGTAGCAAGGTGACGGCCAGTCCGTGAGCACTTACAGATCGCCACACGCTGTCCTCCAGGAATGAAGGTGTCAACCCATTCATCCTGGAGAACGGCGTTGCTCAACAAGTTCGTCGAGAACGCGGGGAGATGGAGACCTGAGAGAGGCCCGGAGGGGACTGCCAGACACGGGAGGACAGTGGAGGCTCGCGCAACTACTGGGCGCCCAGTGGGGTCAGCCAGTAAGACTGGGACAGGTGCTGCGAGTGGTGTGACTGTGGTGCAATCACGAAAGAAGCAACGTGATGCGCCTGAGTCAAGTGTGAAAGTGTGCAAGGCCTCAGCTGAGGCAGGACCTATGGCATTAGACGCACTAGCACGTAGAGTGTCGGCAGACTCACGAGCACCTAGAGCTGCAGCAGACTCACTAGCACCTAGTGCGGCAGCAGACTCACTAGCACCTAGAGCAGCAGCCTATACAGAACCTGGGACACATCGCTGAGAAACCAACTCACTAAGCAGCTGTGGGGAGAAGGTCTCCTGCTGACTCTGCTGCCGCCGCTGTGCGGTACGCAGAAAACCAAAGCCTCCACCACCTGGACGGGCTTGCTAAATAACCCACTCACGAAGCTGCTGCGGGGATAGCGTGTCCGGGAGAGGTAGTTGCTGCTGCTGTCCACCCTTAGCCGCTGCGACAACCGTGATAGTGGTCATGACAGGCACTAGCAGTCAGTAGCAGCGGCGAAAGGGCAGTAGTAGCGACTGTTGAAGTGATTGTGGAGGCCAGTAGAGTACGTGGGCAGCAGGGCACAGGCTAGCACAGTAACAGTGTGTGCAGCAGTAGCGCGCTGGGCAACAGGGCGCGCTGGCGCTTATTATTTATGTATTTACTTATTTATTTATTTACTATTATTATTATTATTGTTTTTTCTTCTTTTTCTTCTTATTATTATTACTATTATTATTATTATTTATTTATTTAGGGTTGCGGGCTGCGCTGGCGCGCTGGGCTGCGGGGCGTGCTGGCGTGTTTAGGGATGCGGGACGCGCTGAGCTGCGGGGCTGCTCGCGAGCAGAAGGGGCGCGCAGGGCAGGGGCTGCTCGCGGACAACAGGGGCACTCGGGGCAGGGGCTGCTCGCGGGCAGCAGTGGCGCGCGGGGCAGGGACTGCTCGCGGGCAGCAGGGGAGCGCGGGGCAGGAGCTCCTCGCGCGCAGCAGGGGCGCTCGGGGCAGGGGCTGCTCCCGGGCAGCAGTGGTGCGCGGGGTAGGGGCTGCTCGCGTGCAGCAGGGGCGCGCGGGGCAGGGGCTGCTCGCGGGGAGCAAGGGCGTCCGGGGCAGGAGCTGCTCGCGGGCAGCAGGGGCGCGCGTGACAGCAGCGCAGCGCGCTAGGGCAGGCATTGCGAGTAGCTGCAGGGCAACGTGACACTGTGCGAGAGGGCCGGACAACGCAAGGGCGCTTCGGGCAGGAACTAGAGAAACGATCCGTGGGCCCTAAAAACTTAACAGGTTTCCTGCTCTGAATACCATGTCAGAATCAACTGTGCAGGAATGAATGAAGTATGAATGAGTTGGGTACAAGTTGTACCCCTTGTAGGCAAACCCATTATAACCTAGAGAGAACACAAACATATAGTTTGACACTACGTTGACGATCTAGTCTTCACTGGCCTCCGTGAAGGAGGAGCTGCAGAGGAGACACACTTGCACTGACCTTGGTGAGTTGCAGCGCGACCTTGGCCTGCAGATCACCATGGACAGGGAAGCTCGCACCATTACGCTGACACAGTCGCATATGGTCGAGCAGATGGTCACGCGGTTCCGCTTCCCGTTCTCCAAGGTACAGCCCACCCCTCTTGCTGTGGATCATGGGCTCACGGCTCCACCTTCGGACGGGTCATTTGAGTCCAGTGGTCCATATCCTGAGCTGCTGGGTTGTCTCATGTACCTGATGACCTGTACTCGCCCAGACCTAGCTTACCCTCTCAGTGTCCTTGCGCGCTTTGTTGCGACTGGGAGACACCGACCTTCCCACTGGTACGCTGCAAAGAGGGTGGCGAAGTATGTGGCAAGTACATCAGGCATGGAACTTGTTGCCCTGTTCCTGTCCATGTTACTGAATCCGACAGTGTACTTACATTATTATGCTCTGTCCCGCCCGTCCTTCATGTCAGATCTTCACCCACTTCGTTAAGCAGTTGAATGCTGCCATGTACGCCGAGGTACGACATATTGTGATTCTGCTCGACAATGCGAGCAGCCATGTCCTCAAGTCGGAAGGCGCCACCTCCGAAGATCTCTTCAGGTTCTGCACGCGCTCGCTCTCGAACATCCGCCTGGTCTATCTCCCCCCGAACACCACCTGCTTCACCCAGCCCCTCGACCAGGGGCTCATTACCAAGGCGAAGGCGCGGTACTGCCAGCATTGGCTCCGCGCCTTTACCGCCAGCTGGAATGCGGAAGGAGCGACCTCGTGCGTGGCTCGATTCAAGCCCACCCTCCCCAACGTGTTGGCTTGGCTTAACGACGCGTGGATGAACATCGAGTTGCGCACCATCCAGCGTTGATGGTGGCGAAACGGCTGCCTCCCGCGCGTGGGCCATGGACCTTCGTGTGCCGGCCGTCATGGGCGGCTACATGGCAGCCGCCGAATGGATGCAGCTATGAAGAGGTTTGATTCCCCTCGGAGGAGTTAGCATCTCTTCCTGGTGTCAATGTGCACATCTTGTGCACATTGCAGAAGAAGAAATTCGGGGAGTAGCATGAGTACAAGTGCGAGCACTTCATTGGGCCAATGATTGGGTTTGGTGTTTGTGACAAATTGAGGGATGTTGTGTACTCGCACGCTATAGTGGAAGCAAAAAGAGTGGTAACCGTGTGAACGTACAATAAACAAAGTAGGCCCACCAACACTGTTGGGGAAAAAACAAACACGTTACAACCTGTGTTTTTAGAAGCACGTCTAGGCTGTGGCGAACATGCACGAACAATGTGAAATGCCAAAACCTCTTATAAGCCCAGAGCACAAGGCAAAGTTGGGTGCGCCAAACGAGCATCACCTGTATCAGGGTTACAGTAGTCCTCGCACCGTTGCCCAGCCTATGTTGGTGGCATTCTGGTGTGTACCTTGCAGCTCGCGCTTGCAATGATGCCAAACAATTTACTGTAGGCGAGCTGCCATGCAGCTGAGCTGGCAGTGGGCAGCACATGAGAACCTGTTTTGCAGCAGCAGACACTTCCAACCCATCTACACTAGGGAACCTGCTCAGAAACCATGTGAAAGTAAAGCGAGGAATGATTGCATTGAGTATCATGAGGAGTACAAGTAGGAAACCCTAAAGTGTTGTACCCCCATATGAACTACCCCACTACAGCCTACACAGACTATAGCATACAAGTTTGACACACCCCCATAGGCAAAGTGGGGGAGAACAAGAGGTCACAAGACCAGTCAAGAGAAGCAAAGCAAGCTAAGGGTGGATCACGAAGTCACCACACATTCTGAGCACAAGCAAAGTCAAGAAGTAAGCAAGTGTGGCCCAGTGGGCACAAGGCCTAGAACATTACAGAAACGCTGATGATCACAAGGCTGAAGGCTGATCACGTAGGCAAGACGAAGCTGACCACGCTGCTGCAGCTCTCGAGCAAGGAAGTAGCACAGAGCGATGTGCTTCGTTCTGTGCTCCAGTCTTTGCTCCAACACAAGGCAATCATGGCCTTGTTGTCGACGTACAGCACTGGAGGAGAACGAGGCGGCTCTCCCAGCAATGATGGACGAATCTCTGGTGCAGGAATGGATCACCCAGGTGCTGGTGCCATTTCTGAGGCCCCTGTGGGAAACCATCGGACGCCGCAGGGAGGCTTTGGTGGTGCTCGACTCCTACCGCAGCCACTTGACGGAGGCCGTCGGTCAGACGATGCGGATGTTCAGGTTGTCAAGGGCGGTCATCCCAGGGGGCTGCACACCGCTTGTGCAGCCTCTGGATGTGTCGTTGAACCACGCGTTCAAGTGCGGGGTGCGTTCCCGCTACAGCGGATGGTTCGAAGAAGACGGCATCAACCAAACCACTCGCGCAGGTGAGTTGAAACCTTCCCCTACCGTTTGTGCAACTTTCGTTTTAGTGACAACGAACGCTCTGCAGTTACCGTACACACTCCTGATTCTAAAGCCCTTCCCTTCCCACAAGTAACCTGAAGAAGCCGCCTACGGACTTGGTTCTCCGCTGGATCGACGAGTCCTGGGAAGATGTCCCAGAGGAGCTTGTGAAGAAATCATTCGTCACCTGTGGGATCTCCGCCAAGATCGATGGCACTGAAGACCACCTCATCCTTGCCCACATGCGGGACAAGGGTGAGGTTGAGGTTGTTCACGACGTCAACTACCTCATTGACGACGAGCTCGCCATCAACCCGTTCTACGCCGAGGCCCCCGTGCCGCCCGAGGAGCTGCAGGCGGCAGAGGAGGATGACGCCGCAGGGGAGGCGGAGGAGGCGGCGGCGGCGGCATAGGAGGAGTGGAACGTGCCTGAAGAAGGCGGTGAGGCGGGAGAGTGCAACGAGGTAGATGATGATTGGTGGCGCCCTGGCCGCTATGACGGGGAAGAGTGTGACGAGTGGCACGCAGGGGACAATGAGGAGGAGGAGTAGGCAGCACAAGGAGAAGCATCGTAGAGCAAAGACAGAACTAGGAGGTGATGTTAGTGCTGTTTTTGACAGAATGTTGGGTCTAGGTGCTGTTTGCGATGCTTCAACAATAGATTGTACCCCTAACTGTTACATGTAAGAGGAATTTGCACTTTTTGCCGCACATAACACCTCCCCCCCCCCGGGTCTTATAGAGAATTACCCCAAAAGGGGGGTTATGGTACTAACGAGGTCGGATATAACACCCACCCCGCACAAGCTACCCGGGGAATGTACAATTTTGGCGGGTGTTTTATCCGGGAGAATACGGTACTACGACTTTCAGACATTCTGTCGCGGAGAGAAGACACGAATTTAGCACAAAAATGTGATTTATTTCACTCAGTGTCGTTTTCTCTCCAACCTGTTCGCTGTACGATTCATTGCTTCGTTGCGCGATCCGCACAAAATCAATCTTTGCTTGAAATAACTTCACGATTCAATGGTTACCCTCAAGATGTAACCATTCGACTCTCGTAACACTACATAGCAATGAGTGTACTCAGGTGGCCCTCACCTTGTGAGTGTTTTTCTCACGTTCTAGCACTTCGCAGCCACCTCGGAGGTGTGAATCGAGACGAAGTTTCCATCAACCTTCGTTCAAACAAGCTCAATTCTGTGCCCACAGACACAATACTCTATTAAGACAGGGTTCACTAACCAATCAGTCTGACAGACTAAACACAGAAACGCAATTGAAAATACTACTACTCTGAGTCAATTAGGGTTAGAAAATCACGTAGTCTGAAATGTCGGGGACCGAAAGTCAAAGGTCTGATTCGTCATAATAGTCACACTATTTAGTCTGATTATCTGATAGCGTCAGCCCTGCTATTACGGTATTAATTAATGTTCTCACACTTGACCAGCACAATAATTCTAATCTTCCGCTGCGTACTATTACAAGGACTAAACTCCTAAGTGTTATGATATGGAATAGTTGAATAAACATTCCTGATTAACAAATCCTTAACGCGAAGATGACTGCAGCGAGGACGAAAGACCAAGCGGGTTGACAGTTATCGAGACAGTTACAAGCAGGAAGAATTTGAATTGCAAAGCGTGGGAAATGTTCAAACAGTTACCGTACCGTGTACGGTTGCCAAACCGCACGGTTGCGATGCTGAATCTATATTAGCCCTAAGGCAATGTACCCCCTCAGAGTACATGGCTAGCTAGGACCTTTCGTATCCTACTGTATTCCTATATAAACCCTTGCACCGCATTATAATAGTCACTTCTGTCGAGATTCAAAACTCCTTCTGATGACTGAGTCCGTACCCGACATTACCTAGCAATATTCCGCTGCTACACTCCGTGCGATCAACCTGAGACGATCCTATAAGACGGTTCAGATTGTATCATGGTATGAGAGCAACTCAGAATTCTTCGCACCACCACCTTTGATTCAAATTCAAATTCAAGGTGGCGTTTGGTACGCGCTCCCGCCGAAACATGGCTGGAGGATCTGGCGGACAAGCAGCCAACACAGCCGAAGCCCCCGCCAACCCTACCGCGAACTCCGCGGGAACCACCACCGTCAGCAATGCGCTTCTGGAGCAACTCATCCAGCGGATTTCTACGCTGGAATCAGGAATTCAACAACTGAAGAATGTCAACCCTGAAACCACTCATCAACCCGATCAACCGGCCGCTCCAACCAAGGAACCGAGCCCAACCGCCTTTGATCTCGGGTCAAATTCTTCTGCTCCAACAGTTCCTCGTCCAAGTGACGAAGCCGTGCTCGTTGCTCAGAACAAGTTTCTGACTATTTCCAAGATTCGGACCAGCACCGTGTTTAGCGGGCGAGATTTTTACACCTAGAGCTTCGAGCTCGAGCTGCGTTCTACAAAACGCGCAAATTTTCTGCTACTTTGACGGAAGCTACACTGGCCCCACCAGCGACGCCGACGACGCAAAGGCTCACTATTACAACGAGTCGCTCATGGCGTATAGCGTCCTTCTTCACAACATGGCGCCAACTGAACAACTCGGCATTCGCCCATACAAAACTCACCAAGCTCCCGCCATGGCCGCCTGGAACTACCTCAACAAAACTTACCAGCCCAAGGACTCCGTGTCCTCCAGCCGCCTGCTCCAGCAACTCATGGAAGTCAAGATGGCACCTGGCGAGAAAGCCAACTCCTACATCAACCGTTGTCGAAGCGTCCGCGATCAACTTCTGAAGCTCGGAAACACAATTTCCGAGGACATGTTCGTCACCATCGTGCTTCGAGGACTGGGACCACACTGGAATCCCTGCAAGGCGCTTCTCTGCCAACAAGGAATAATATCCGAAGCACACCTCTCCGCTACTCTGCTGCACGAGCAGCGTGACATGGACTTCAACCAAGAAAAGGGGGCGCGCCGCGAACAAATCGCCTTATACTCTAATCGCGACCAACGGAGGAATCGCGACACGCGGCCACGACAATACTACTGCAAAACTGCAAAGCCTTCGATCACTTCACCGAACGCTGCCGATCCGGACCACGGCATGACTCCGCACCGCGCAACGACTCTGCCTATGGTCCTGATCATATGCGCCAGGCAAGCCGACCGTCTTCGAACCATCGGTCTGCCCCGCGCCAGCCGCAACTATCCGACATTCAGCGCGCACCGCATAGCAACAACGCAGTCCGCCATGTCATGGGCAACATGGCGATGCGCATTCCCCGCCGCACTCGCCGCACCAATCGGCGACATTTGCGATATGTCTCTCCTCCCCCGCCAGGAAACGAAGTCCAATCCACTGGCTACAACAACCGGTTCACGCAAGATCCCCGGCAAATACGAACAAGATTGGGATCTGCCAATACCCCTGCTGGAGTCGCCGCCGCATGGCGAAGACTTTCTTAACTCGCCATCGATCACCAGCTATTTCTACGGTCACCACATCAACACGCGCCCCGTGGATAATTACCGCGCTGCTGGAGATCGGCGCATTCCGTTCCGGAACACACCAAACTTGGCCCTCTCGGCTCAACATCGCGCGAACTCCTACAACACATGGTACCTCGACAGCTGCTGCGGGCAGCACATGGTGGGCTCCAAGCGCTACATCTCCAACGCAAGCGCCATCCCGCAACCCACCGTCGTGGCGGTGGCTAACAATTAGCAACTCCAAGCACGAGCGTGCGGCATCGTCGTTCTAAAAGCACACGACTGCGACATTCACATCACCTCAACGACGTCCTCATCGTGCGCGACCTTCAATACAATCTCCTTTTCTACGACCAGCTCGTGCAAAGTGGAGTGCTCATGACGACTGACCTCGAGACACGCGACATCCTCATGCACTGGAAAGACTACAGTAGCTTAAACAGCGAACCGCGCAACATCGGCAGAGCCCATTCAGAAGACGGCGTTTACATTCTCGATTTCGACATTCCATACTGCAGCGCTGACTTAGGAGACCTCATCAACCTGCAGCCCCAAGACATCGTGTGGAACCGCAACCCTAAGCACCCAGACGGTCGCCCCTGGATCAAGCATCACGCTCACCCAAGGGAGATAGATCTACACGCACCTGGACTTGACGGTCTTTGCCGCAACTGCCGAACCCCAACAGTTTCCACAACAGACATAATAGACAGACCTGTGCCACCCACACGCCAAGTCAACTCACCCCCCAACAGAGGAAATGCGCCAGCTGATGAAGGAGAATCTTCTACCGCAGCAGCCCGGCGCCTCACACCCGCAGCAGCACGCACAGTCTCACCCTCAGAACAGATCTCTGGAAAAATATGAATCGTCTGAGAAAGCTGGACTAGTCATCCAGCCTGCCGGCATGGACATCGTCGAGGAAGCGGAGTGACAGACTCCTCACCCATCTGGTATGCGCGACGGAGAACTCGCTTCAGCACTCACTATCTTCCTGCCGCGCAAAACCCGAATTGACCCCACTGTCCATGATCGCCTCGATCTCCTCACACGTTACACGGGACCTGGCGCACATGACGGTGACAACAATCCTCTCCCAATGACCTGGGAGACCTACCACGTCCAACACCTCCGATCCCATCGCACCATGACCACTGAGGAGTTTCAGCGACATGAAGAAGAAGAAAGGCGTTGCCGCGCGGACAAAGAAGCGAAGGCAGCTGCAGCTGCAATATCTAGAGGATGGGGGGGCGGAACTGGAACAGCTGGAGGATGGGGGAGCGGAACCGGCGCAACAGGATGGGGGGGGCCCGCACCATCAACAATGGAGGAAGAGGAACCCATTGAAGAAGTCATCACCCGCGCTGAACAAGACGCAGCAGCAGAGGCAAGGGGACCACATGGTTCACCACGTCCCCTTGGCATTCCCCCAGGCACCGCACCACAAACTGATTCGTGGGGATCTCTTATCGTTCCTCAACGCGCCTTCCCAGACTCCCCAGACTCCACAGACTCCCGACCCACCACTGACCGCGACACCATCTTGCCCTATCGCACTTATCCTCACAGCCCACTTTGCACTGAGTCCACGCCAATCGGCCCCTCAGACTCACCTGCTCCAAGCCCTCCAGAAACATTTGCCTTACCATCTCATCACATGCCACGTCCTGACCTACCAGAAGAAACAGCGGACACGGATGATGGCCCAACACCTCTCGCAGTCATAACAACAGTCACTCCACCTCCCACAGCTCGTGAAATTATTATTGCTCTTGGACTCTCCATCGCACCACAGCCCATCCCACAGCCCACAGAACGTGATGTAGCCAAACCCATTGCCTTTTACGCACGCTCACCTGCTCTGCGCGCTCAGCCTGACCTTTGGCACAGACGCCTTGGTCACCCCTGTCAGGAAGTCCTAAACAGCTGCATTCGCGCACAAGTTTTTCTTCCATGCACTCTTTTCCGTTCAGATGGCACTCCAGTTCTCGTCAGCACCACTCGCCGCACTGACTGTGACATCTGCCCTGAAGCTGCTCTCACACACCAGCCCTTCAAACTCCTTGAACCAGGGACCAACCGCTACGAGAAACTTGAGAATGTCTACTGTGATTTTCTCGTGCTCACCAAACCCGGCCTCAACGGCAAAGAATACACTCTCACCTTCGTCGACGCTCACTCCCGCTTCGTCTGGGTCGCCAATGTCCCTCACAGAAGTAAGGCGTATGACATCTTCAAGGTTTGTCCCTCACTCAGTACGGCTGCATCCTCAAAATCTGGCAAACTGACTGCGCAGCCGAATTCAAAAGCGACAAAATGCAAGCATACATGGAGGACAAGGGCATCATTCACAAGCTCTCTCTTCCCTACGCCCATCCCCAACAAGGCGTTGCGGAACGCACCAACCGAACCCTCATGACCAAGGTTCGCGCACTCCTGCAGCAGAGCGACGTCGACGAGAAGTACTGGCCCTATGCCATGCATCACGCAGTCCGTCTACACAGCGTGCTCAGCACCACTGCCAACTCCGACAACCTCTTGCCATAGCTCAAATTCACCGGCAAGCAAGGCGACATCTCCATGCTCCGCGTCTGGGGCTGCATGGTGCAGTATCGTCCCGCAGCAGCGACCACTGGGAAGTTCGAACGTCGCGCCCGCTGGGGTGAGCACCTCGGCATCAGCTTCGAACACCATGCCTAGAACATCCTCGACCATGACACCTCACAGATCGTCGCGGCGCGCGACGTCATCTTCTACAAAGACCTCTCCATCCGCAAGTTTCAGTGCGACCGCCATGCTGATCGTGTCTGCGGCAAGCACAACATTGCGGAATACGAACGCCCGCTGCATAGCTTCGCTACGCCTGACGACAAAGCCGCCGCAGCACTCGCGGAACAGGATCCCACTGATCCCCACCCTGGCCCTCACCCCTGGAGCGATGAAGACGAGGACAAGGACGGAGCTCCTCTCGACTCCTCTCGTGACTCCCTCCTCAGTCCCCCACCCTCCAGCGGCAACAACTCTGATGATGACATGGTGGAAGTCACCAGCGACCAGCACCACAGTCCTGGGATCTCCGACCTGCACATTCTCGGCCTCCGCACCGCTGTGTCTCGCCAGCCCGAAGCCGTTGAACCCAAAACCCCGCGTCAAGCTCTCACCGGCCCCTATGCGAAGGAGTGGCGAGCCGCAATGGACGCTGAAGTCGCCGCGCTCGAAGCTCGTGATACCTGGGTCCTCGCTGATCGAGCTGCCTTGAAAGGGAGACGCGTCCTCTCGGGGAAATGGGTCTTCCATGTCAAAACCACTGCCGACGGCACCATCGAGCGCTTCAAGGCCCGTAGGGTCGTTCGCGGGTTCGACCAACGCCACGGAGTTGATTTTGATCAAACCTTTGCCCCTGTCAGCCGACACACCTCCATCCGCATTCTCCTAGCCATCGCAGCAGCAAAGCATCTTCCTCTCCGCCAAATCGACGTAAAAAACGCCTTCCTCTACGCCCCCGTGGATGCCCTCATCTTCATCGAACAACCTCACACCTACGGCGACGGCGACGATCACGTGTGTCAGCTCCGCAAATCGCTCTACGGTTTCGTCCAGCTGCCTCACGACCCAGGCATGTACCGCCTCCACTACCCCGGGGATTACATCCTCCTCACGGCGTACGTTGATGACCTCCTCTACACCGGCACCAGCAACGACCTCCTCGCTCAGTTTGAGAAGAACCTTAGCAACCGCGTCGAAATCACCAGCACCGATCAAGTCACCCAGTTCCTGGGCCTCAATATCTCCTACTCTGCTGACGCCATTCACCTCTCCGCCTCCAAGTAGGCTGAAACTCTTGCAACCAAGTTCAACATCAAACCAGCCAACCTCTCCACACCTTACCGTAATCCAGACACCCCACATCTCCCCAACACAACCCCACTCAACCCCTCTGGACATCAGCTGTACCAGCAGCAACTCGGCTGTCTGCTCTTCGCAGTATTCACGTGCGGGCCTGACTTGTCCTACATCTCGAGCCAACTCGCTCAGTATGCCAAGCGGCCTGAAGGGGAGCACATGCTGGATTTACAAAGCGCTCTCCAATACTTCATCTCCACACCACACATCGGCCTCACCTACTCAACCCTCACAACCCGCTCCTTCAGCCTCGTCGGCTACATGGATGCAGATTATGCTGCCGATCCTGCGAATCGACGGTCCCGAACCGGCTTCCTCTTTCATCTCGAGCCTACCGGACCAATCTCTTGGAATTCCCAAAAGCAAGAAATGGTGGCGCTCTCCTCCGCTATAGCCGAATTCATCGCCGCCACGTCAGCTGTTCGCAAAGGTCACCTTTAGGAGCTGCTTCAAGAGGCGAAAATTGCGACATCCGCAGGCTTCAAACTTCACTGCGACAACCAAAGCGCGATAAAATTTGCGAACAAGCCTGGTTTTGTCAACCGCACCAAGCACATCGCACTCCGCTATTTCTTTGTCAAAGACAAAGTTGACAAAGGCAAAGTCATCTTGACTTATTGCCCCACTGGTGACATGGCAGCTGACTTCCTCACCAAGAAGCTGCCACGTCAGCAGTATCATCACTGCGGAAACATCTGCAGCATAACCAAGCGCGTCAAGTCTTCGCTCCTCCAGGAATGAAGGGGAGTGTTACGATATGGAATAGTTGAATAAGCATTCCTGAGTAACAAATCCCTAATGCGAAGATGGCTGCAGTAAGGACGAAAGACCAAGCGACGAGACAGTTATTGAGACAGTTACAAGCACGAAGAATTTGAAGCGCAAAGCACGGGAATTGTTCAAACAATTACCGGACCACGTACGGTTGCCGAACCACACGGTTGCAATGCTGCATCTAGATTAGCCCTAAGGGGAATGTACCCCCTCAGAGTACATGGCTAGCTAGGACCTTTCGTATTCCACCATATTCCTATCTATACCCTTGTACCGCATTGTAATGGTCACTTCTGTCGAGATTCAAATCTCCTTCTTCTGCTGAGTACGATAGGTCCGGTCGGCAGGTACGGCTGCGAAGAGAAAACATCCCAATTTTCGTTGGTAGTCGCGCATGCTGGCGAGTTTGAGTGGAGCGGAGGGTTCCTTGCGGTTTTCGTCGGTGTAGCGATAAAGCGTGGAGATTGTGGTCGGAGTTAGTCCGAAACGTTTCGTGTTGGTGTCGACGTATTTCGCGGCGCTGAGGTGGATCGCGTTTTCTCCTACCTATATGCTGAGCCCAAGGTACTCCTTAACGGTGGAGGAGGCGGTGAGAGTGAGATCCCGCTGCAGCTCCCCTTCGAACCAGGTTGTAATGCCATCGATTGAGCCGATGTAGAGCAAATCGTCCACGTAGACGATGAGCAGGATGTAGTCGGCGCCTTTCGTGAGTCGGTACATCCCTTGATCGTGCGGCAGTTGACGGAATCCGATGCGAATTAGCCGGGCGTGTAGGTACTGCTGCCACAGTCTCGGAGCTTGCTTGATGCCGTACAAGGACTTCAGCAGCTGACTGACTTGGTTGGGGTCTGTGTTGGAGCTGTGCGGTTGTTCAACGAATATTTCAGCATCGACGGGGGCGTAGAGAAAAGCGTTGGCGACGTCGGTTCGACGGAGCATCTTTCGCTTCATGGTTGCTATCGCGACGAGAATCCGTAGTGAGGTGTGTCGGCTGACCGGAGCACATTTTTCGGTGAAGTCTCGTCCGTGCTCTTGATCGAAGCCGCGCACGACCCAGCGCGTTTTAAACTTGTCGATGGTTCCATCTGCCTTTGTTTTCACGCAGAAAACCCACTTCCCGGTGAGTATTGTCTTGTTGCGTGCCACTCCGATGAGTACGACCTTCGAGGTGTTGCATTCTTCGAGCGCTTTTAATTCCCTGTCCATGGCTTCACGCCATTTCTCCCTATGCTCCCCCCCCAGAGCCTGCTGAACCGTGGCAGGCTCCTTAGGTGGCGCTACACCATAAACACAAATACAAGTCCAAGAATTGTGTCCTCGGGATAGACTGCTTCGTCTCCCGCTTCTGGATCAGGTGTGAAATTGGGTCCTACGCATTCTGCTTCGTCGGTGTTGACGCTTGCGGGTGTAACGTAACCGTTGTTGACGAAGTGATAGGAGACTTCGGCGTTGATGCTGTCGAGAGGGTTTTCGTCGTCCATTGGGACGTCGACTGAACTGTAGGGAAGAGGTCCGGCTTCCTCCGAGGCTCTGTCCACGTTCTGCTTGTCCCAGTTAGCTTCGTCTGCTGCTAAATTGAAGTTTTGGTCGCCAAGAAATCCGTCCGCGAGGTCCGGATTTCCTTCTTCCAGGTTGGCAAGGTATGTCGGGAGGGTGAGTCCTTCGTAGAAGATCACGTCACGTGCTTCCACTGTTTCCTTTGTGTTGATGTCAAAGATTTTCCATGCCTTGTAATGTTTCTCGATGCCCAGATGTACTCCCCACTGTGCGCATTGGGAGAATCGGCCGGCTCGTGCAGCTGGGGGTCGGTACTGTACCATGCAACCGAACACTCGCAACATTTTTGTGCTGCCCAATTTTCCTGTCCACAGCAGGTGCGGTGATGCATTGTTCGGGAGCGATGATGACGAGAGCAAGTTGTGCAGCATCACGGCATGGTCCATTGCTTCGGGCCACTGGTGGTTGGGTAGCCGCATGCCACGTAGTAGTTTCCGCATGGTGTTCTGAAGGGTCCTGTTCATTATTTCTGCCACGCCTTGCTGTTGATGAGCATAGGGAAGGGAGATGAGCCGCTTGATGCCTCTTTCTGCCAGGTAGTCTTTGAACCTCTGTGATTGATATTCCCCTCCCCCGTCTGACTGGAAGCTTTTCATCTTCACCCTGATTCCCGTTCTGCTGCTGGAAGCCAGGCGACGAAGGCTTCGAAGGCCATGTCGCGGCTCGGAAGGTTGAGATGCCAGACATATCTTGTGGCGGCGTGTGATGACATAGTTGTAGGCTCCTTGTCCAGGTTCACGATTGTACAGTATGTCGCTGTACACCTTCTCTAGTGGTGCATATGCTGGCGCGCTTGGATTGTGGGGAGAGATAAACGGTTGATGAGGTAAGTCTGATTCGGGGCAGGTGAAGCATGTTCCACGAACTCGTTGAAGTTCTCTGCCGTCGATTAGGAGTAGGGAGTCTTTGTCGAGCACTCCAGCTCGAATCATGTTGTTTAACATTGTGTTGCTTGGGTGTTCCATCCTTGCATGCCAGGTTGAATCGCTGACGCGATGTCCGGGTGAACGTCTGTACAGATCGGAGTTGGAGTAGAAACCTGCAGTGAAGTTTGCGCTTCTGTGGACTTCCCGTGGAGTGGGAGTTAGCTGCTGCGCAGGAGTTGGTGGCGTGTCGTCGATGAAGACCGGTGTTGTTGACGGGCCAGCGATTGATGCCGGTGTTGTCTCTGCTGCTGCTGATGTTGCTGCTGCCGATGTTGTCTCTGCTGATATCGATGTTGTCTCTGCTGCTGCCGATATTATCTCTGCTGCTGCCGATGTTGTCTCTGCTGCTGCCGTTTGAATCGTTGCTCACGCTCTCGTTCGTTCTGTTTCAGGTATGGTCTGTGAGTACCAGAATCCTCCAGGACTGAAGTCGGGGTCGAGATCTGGCGGATGTGTCCAGGAGGTGAAATTGACGATGGCGTCGCTGTCGGCGGTGCCTTGATCTGGAACGAAGTCAAGAACGAAGACGTTGTTCTTCAAAACCGCTTTGCCGATATAGAGTCCTCCTCTCCCGTGTTACAGTTTGAACTCTTGGATGGTGCTGTCTGCTTTGAGATGAATTTCCTTCGCCATCAGTTGACTGACACTGAGTAAGTTGTTAGCCGAGTCCTTCTGCAATTAAGACTTTCGACATTTGCAGAATGACGTTGGTTTCTCGCGACTAAAGCTGAACTACCCCAAGTCGTCATGTGCGCAGGTTTTGGTTGTTAGCGACGGTAATGACGACTTCGTGCTACAGTTGGTGTTCCCGTTGAACGAAGCGACCCGAGGAGCACATGTGTTGTCCGCAGCAGCTGTCCAAGAACCAGGTGTCTTTTCCGGACGGCTCGCTCTGGGCGATGGCTGCGTACGTCGGGTTGGGCTCCAGTGATTCGCGGCGAGGGGTGCTTTCGTTGAGTTGTTCTTCTGGTGAGTAGTATGGTGGCGATCCGGTGATGCAGGAGTCTGTTGTTCTTGCCATGCAGCTTATGATTCTTGCGCCTTGTGCAGATTTTGTCGTTGATGTTGTTGAGGATTGTACTTGATTGGTGGGATGCGCTTGTGTAGAGGCAACTTGACTGCTTGATGCTCGAAGTAGACGCTGCGGCGGCGTTGACTGCTGCTGATTCGGACAGTGTGTGCGAGGGTGTCCTGACGTCTTGCAGAGATGGCAGAACGGTGGTACATACTGTTGAGCATGATGCTTGTTCTGTCGATTGTTGTTGTTGTTGTTGTTGTAGCACCGTTGAGTGTGGAACGCGAATTCTGGTGCTGATGCACTCTTCTTGTGTCGTTCTTCGTGTAGGTCCATGTCCTGCTGTTCAGCGTGAATTTTGGCGCAGAGTGCCGCTTCGGAGATCTTCCCGTGAGCTCGGAGAATAGCTCGAGTGGAACGCCAATGAGGGACGAGACCAGTGATGACAACTGTCAAGAAAGCTTCTTCCAATATTGATCCTCCGCATCGACGGAGTCTGTCGCGCAGTCCACGACAACAGCTGATATACGCCATCCCCTTTTCACCGGGTTTCATTTCTACCGTTCTCAGTTGTGCCATAAGACGACTCTGATTGGCGCTGTTTGTTGCTTGATACAGGTTCTTCAGGCGGTTGTATGCGAGCTCAGCAGAGTTACCGTATCCACGATAAGATCAGATGTTTTGCTGCTCATTCGGCATTATGTTCCGTAATAGGATCGTGTACGCCATTAGTGACTTATATGTATACTGCTACTTGTCGTACTGTGTTCCGTGCGTTGGGTATGGCAGGGAACCGTCGAAGAATCCGAGAATTTGCGCGCCTTCCATCATCAGCTCAAACTCGAATGACCAAGTATATAAATCCTTGCCGTCAAAAGGCGTAGATGTCTGCAGCTTCAGCATGTGTGCAAACTGTGATTGAACCTGAAGTGCGTCCAGTGTCTTCTCTTGTCCAGGTAAAGGTTGCTGGTGTGGCATGAAGCTGATGGAGCCGCGTTGAGGCTCGTACGGAGCAAAGGTAGGTTGCTGCTGGTTTTCGCGCGCACAAGATGAGCCATCAAGACTCATGGGTGTTACGCCGTTGTTGTTGTCGCTGTTGTTTGATTGCGCAGGTGCTGCTTGCTGGTGCTGCTCGTAGAAGGACATGAAGGAGAAGAATTTCTCCATCATATTTGGGTCGAAGCATTACTTTCACATGGTTTCTGAGCAGGTTCCCTAGTGTAGATGGGTTGGAAGTGTCTGCTGCTGCAAAACAGGTTCTCGTGTGCTGCCCGCTGCCAGCTCAGCTGCATGGCAGCTCGCCTACAGTAAATTGTTTGGCATCAATGCAAGCGCGAGCTGCAAGGTACACACCAGAATGCCACCAACATAGGCTGGGCAACGGTGTGCACGAGGACTACAGTAACCCTGATACAGGTGATGCTCGTTTGGCGCATCCAACTTTGCCTTGTGCTCTGGGCTTATAAGAGGTTTTGGCATTTCACATTGTTCGTGCAGGTTCGCCACAGCCTAGATGTGCTTCTAAAGACACAGGTTGTAACGTGTTTGTTTTTTCCCTAACAGTGTTGGTGGGCCTGCTTTGTTTATAGTACGTTCACACGGTTACCACTCTTTTTTCCTTCCACTATAGCATGCGAGTACACAACATCCCACAATTTGTCACAAACACCAAACCCAATCCTTGGCCCAATGAAGTGCTCGCACTTGTACTCATGCTACTCCCCGAATTTCTTCTTCGGCAATGTGCACAAGATGTGCACATTGACACCAGGAAGAGATGTTAACTCCTCCGAGGGGAATCAAACCTCTTCATTGCTGCATCCATTCGGCGGCTGCCATGTAGCCGCCCATGACGGCCGGCACGCGAAGGTCCATGGCCCACGCACGCGGGAGGCAGCCGTTTCGCCACCAACAACGCTGGATGGTGCGCAACTCGATGTTCATCCACGCGTCGTTAAGCCAAGCCAACACGTTGGGGAGGGTGGGCTTGAATCGAGCCACGCACGAGGTCGCACCTTCCGCATTCCAGCTGGCGGTAAAGGCGCAGAGCCAATGCTGGTGGTACCGCGCCTTCGCCTTGGTAATGAGCCCCTGGTCGAGGGGCTGGGTGAAGCAGGTGGTGTTCGGGGGGAGATACACCAGGCGGATGTTCGAGAGCGAGCGCGTGCAGAACCTGAAGAGATCTTCGGAGGTGGCGCCTTCCGACTTGAGGACATGGCTGCTCGCATTGTCGAGCAGAATCACAATATGCCGTACCTCGGCGTACATGGCAGCATTCAACTGCTCGACGAAGTGGGTGAAGAGCTGACATGGGGGACGGGCAGGACAGAGCATAATAATGTAAGTACTCTGTCGGATTCAGTAACATGGACAGGAACAGGGCAACAAATTAAGAAAGAATAAAAACTCACCGGTGAGGTCATCCAGCCCTTGGCGTTGTTGCGCCAGTAGCAAACCTCCTCAGGATCGTAGTCAGGGCGAAAGTTGTGAGGGCGCTTCGCCTTGGAAATCACAAGAGGGCTGAAGGAGTGAGAACTGTCCGCGTTGACGAGAAAGCCGACGGTGAGGCGATCCTTTGCCACCTTTTTTCCCGCCCCCCGGCCGGCGCCGTACGTCTTGCGAGGAAGCACGGAAATGTAGAGAGCCGTTTCGTCGAAATTGTAGGGGTCGCGCAGCCTCACGGAAAGGTGCATGAGGAGCTGCGGGAGCTTCTCATGAGTCGTACGGACGGCGGCGACATCCTGGTCATCTGCCTCGCCACATGCACTGATTGTTGAAGTTAGAGAAGCCATGGATGGCGAGAGGTTTTGGTGAGGTGAAAGTAGTTGCACTAGGAAGAGAATGTCGAGGTACAAAAGAGAGAGGGTTGGAAACCCTAATTGAACCTAGGGTGTGTTCGATTTGTACTTAAAACTACGAAATGAACCTAAAATGAACCTGAATGCGTAACTGACTCTAAGCCTGGAGAAATAATATAAGAACACCAAAATAAAGGCCACAGCGAGCTCTAGCCTACTCCAACACACCCCCAGGCTAGGTGAAGCTCCGGAGAAAAACACCTAGCGAACGGGCACACCCCAGAAGTGGAGAGACGCGTGAGCCCAAGCTCGCGCATGTACAAACGGTGTGGCGCACACAGAAGGGCCTTGGTGAAAATGTCAGCAAGGTTGGCAGCAGCATCTACCTTGCGAAGACGTAAGAAGCCAGACTGCATCAGCTCGCGCACGAAGAAATAGCGGACCTCGATATGCTTGCTGCGGGCGTGATAGACAGGATTTTCAGTGAGATAGAATCATGCTCTCACTGTCACAGTAGAGCGTTACAGAGGACTAAGAGTGACCAAGCTCAGCAAGGAGAAAGGAGAGACAGCGAGCCTCCTGAGCTGCCAAGGTGCCTGCGTACAACTCAGCCTCGTAGGTGGAAAGGCAGACAGAGGATGAGCGAGTGGAGCGCCAGCTGATGAGACCACTGCCAAGAGCAAAACCATAGCCCTGAGATGAGTGGCGATCAGGGCGGGAGTCAGCGTAGGAAGAGTCACTGTAGCCAGAGAGAACAGGAGGAACAGAGCCGCCAAGAGTGAGAGCAAGGTCAGAGGTGGCACGCAGATAGCGTAGGACGCGCTTAGCAGCCGCCCAGTGCACGTCAGTGTGGCGGCCTAGACCAACAAAGCGAGAGAGAACATTGAGGGGGTAAGCAAGGTCGGGGCGAGTGCACATCATAGCATACATGAGAGATCCAACGAGTTCAGGATAAGGCCGTAGCTCAGAGGAGGGAGCAAGGACGGCAGGGGCAGTGAGCTGATGGTTAGCGGGAAGAGGGGTGGAGACCGGCTTGGCCTGCGACATCTCGAACCGCTGGAGGATGGCCTTGTTGTATGATGCAATCATATGCATTCACGTCTGTCTACCTCCCATCACATGTTCGTGCGTTGCATGCGTGGTGTGAGCGTGTGCAAGAATTTGTGTTTGATGTGGTTTGGATTTTCTGAGTGTGTGTGAATGTTATTTGGCTTGAGCAGATATCTGAAGTGACTCCCCTGCTCAAGAGCTTTCCGACGAACCAAGAATCGTCGCGATCGGAGCAAGAACAACAAAGTTATGTTCGTTCGAATTTTGGTTGTGGTGCGGTGACAATGGAAATTTGCGAGTTGACTCAATATGGGGTACAGACTTTTGGGGGGTTGGGATTTTCGTCTTTTCTACTGTAGTTGCTGCCAAGTGGTTGGGAGAAACCAAATTGGGTTGTGAAGTGTGGCCAAGTTGGGTGAGGTGGATTGTGGAGGTTGGGAAAATGACAAGGGTGAAAGTTGGGTTGCCTATTGAGAGGGGAATTGTGTGGCATGGGGTTTCCTTAGTTCGGGACTCCATGGGGACCTTCCCTCTCGTCCTTAGTCTCTAACAGGACTGGATGTAGAAAGACTGGGAGAGAGAGATGGTGCGGGCAGCACGATCACGACGGATCTCCATGCCGAGGTAGTGACGAAGCTCGCCAAGATCCTTACACATGAGACGCGCCTGCAGGGCTTTCTTGATAGCTGCAAGATCGGCGGAGTCCTCAGCAAGCAGCACCAAATCGTCCACGTAGGCAAGGATGTAAAGCCTGTGGGGGTCGGAGGTGGAGGTAGAGAAGCCAAGAGAGTGAAGGGTGGAGGCGAGCTTGGCATGCCACTCGCGTGGGGCCTGTTTAAGGCCATACACAGGTCGCTTCAATTCCCAAACCGTGCCTGGAGGGAAAGGGCGAGGAAAGCCATCGGGGCGCTCAAGGAATATGCGCTCATGCAGCTCGCCCTGGAGAAAAGCATTGGAAACGTCCATTGAATCGATCTCCCAATTCCAGCGAGCACCTAGGTCAAGAAGGAGGCGGAGAGTGGGGAGACGGGCTGTGGGGGAGTAAGTGGCAAAGTAGTCAATGCCTTCACGCTGAGTGAACCCCTTGGCACAGTAGCGGGCCTTGAAGACAGGAAGTTCACCGGGCAGCTGCTTGGCACGGAAGACCAATTGCCTTTGACAATGGTGGCGCCAGGGGGGGGGGGGACAGAGTCAATGTAGGAATTAGTTCTGGTAAATGCCTCACACTTAGCAATGATGGCAGCCATCCCCTCAGTGGCATGAAATCCCGACACAGCCTCGGAGTAGGACTGAGGGGTGGGAATGGCAGCGGTGTCGACAGAGAGAAGAGTGGGAGAATTGCTAAAGTCACCAACGGTGACACACAGGAGAGGAGAAACAGGATGAATGTTGAAGAGCTCCTCAAAGCGATCTTCAAGAAGAGTAACATTCTGGGATGGAGAAAGACGAGTGAAAAGAGAAGAGTGCTGAAAATTAGAAAGTGCGCGAGTCGTGGAGCGAGTAACGCGCGGGGAAGGGGGGGGAATGGGAACAGACGAAGGAGGTGGAGAGGAAGATGGAAGTGAGGAAGGGAGGGGAGCTGAAGAAAAAGAGGCGGGTGGGGAGGCGCCAGAGATGATGTCGGGAGGGGGGGCAGTAGAGGCTGGCGCGGAGGGAGGGGCGGGAAGAGGCGGGATAAGAGGGGGGGAGAGGAGGGGAGGGAAGGACAGATGGCGGCTGATCGAAATCAGACCAGTGAAGAGAGGGGACAGGAGGGGCGGGTGGGGGGGAATGGAATGGGGATTGAGTCTCATTGAAAATGACGTCCTGGCTGCGGATGAGTTGGTGAGAGGATGGGGCATAGAAAAGATAGCCACGACAGTCAGACTTTATGCCAAGGAATGCACAGAGCTGCGTCTTGGGGGCGAGTTTACCACCCTGATGGGATCGGTCTGCTGGATTGACAAGAACATGGGCGACACACCCCCAGACCCGAAGAGGGCAAATAGAGGGCTGGCGGCCAGTCCAAAGCTGGAAGGGGGTGGTAGTAGGGCGAAGAGGATGAGGGCGGAGATTAGAGAGTAGGGAGGCATGGAGGAGAGCATAGCTCCAAAGAGAGTGGGGAGCAGAGGCATGGGTGAGAAGGCAGCGAGTGATTTCCATGGGAGTGCGATTACGACGCTCAGCAACCCCATTCTGTTCTGGTGAGTGAGGAAGAGTGGAGGTCTTGCGAATGCCAAGAGAGGCACAGTAAGAGGAGAGAGAGTGATTAAAGAATTCGCCACCACCATCCGAGTGGAAGCGCGCGACAGGACGCTTAAAGCGTAGACGAGCCTGCTCTGCCCAGCGAACGATGAGGGAGCAAGTGTCAGATTTGGCACGGAGGGGATAGACAATGGCAAATCATGAGAGGTCGTCAACCAAAAGCAGAAAGTAGCGATGACCCTGACGAGAAGCAGTAGGTGAAGGACCCCAGAGGTCCATATGAACAAGGTCAACGGGTTGGGGAGAGGCAGAGGGAGAAGAGGGATGGGGTGACTGGGATGGTTTGGCCTGGACACATAGGGTGCATGGAGGAGCAGGAGAGGGAGGAAGGGGGGGGGAGAGAGGAAGGGAGGCCATGAAGAAGCTTGGAGGAGACCATACTGTGAAGAAGGGGAAAATTGGGGTGGCCAAGTCGATGATGGAGGAGAAGGGTAGGTTGAGTGAGAGAACGGCAGTCGCAAGAAGGAACGGGAGGGGGGGAAGCGGAAGAGGCATGATGGGCAGAAGGGGGGAGAGAGACACGAAGAGTGTAGAGACGAGTGATAGGGGAAAGAGTGAAGCGTGCAAGATGGCGGTTACGATGATAGAGATCACAATAGGAGTCACATTCAGGTAAGATAGCTCGCACACAAAGACGTTGAAGAGCAGAGAGAGAAAGAAGGTTGTGGCGGCAGGAAGGAACATAGAGGCCAGTCACAGCACCAGAGGGGGAGGCAGGACATGGAAGAGAGGAGGTAGCAGTGGAAGTCATGGTCATGGTATTCCCAGCCCCTTGAATGGAGAGGGGATGGGGAAAAGAGCGAAGTACACCAGCGTCACGAAAAATAGAGTCAGTAGCACCACTGTCAAGAACAAACTCAAGAGTGCAAGGGAGAGAAACAGCAGCAGCTGTGGGACCAAGATACTGAGAATCATTGCCAAGGAGCAAACATTATGGCAAAACGAGGGTCCATAAGGGGAGAAGACCCCATAATGCTATCCTGACTAGGCATAGTCACACTAAGAGCAGAGGTTTGAGCACTGGTACCAGAGTCGGCAGCCACAAGTACCGCCTAGGCAGAAGACTGGCGACGCTAACGAGAGAGTTGAAGCCAGGTTGGAGGGCGACCAGTGTTGGTAGCCAGGAACAAGTCATCGGTGAGCTGCTGGAAGCAAGAGGAGGCGGGATTATTGGTGCGACCGGACACCCTGGCAAGGGGCGCCGGACCCAACCGATGGAGCAGCGGAAAGTCGGCGGAAGAGACATGCCGCGCGCCAAATTTGCGACATGCTCGCGAATGGTCGCAAGGGTGAGCGGCACGCCAGCCGGGCCGGCATTGGCAATCCAGTGGGCCATTGCACGCTCCAGTTCCGGGTGTACGCCGCCGCGCACGCGGACGATGTTGTTGTCGGATGCCGCGGATGTCCATTGCTCGGACTCCTTCATGACTCGCCCGATCGTGCTACAATCAAGCCTAATGCCGAAGCGGGTGAAACACCAGCGGCTTTGGTCGACGTGGCGCAGTTGGGGGTTGGCGACATGGTGGGTGCAAATCGCCCGTTTGATATGCACGGGTAGCTGGGAGCGGTGGTAGAGACAAGGCATGCTGAGGAAGCACGGTAAGGAGTGAATGAATGTCGAGTGAAGGTGTTAGCCTTTTGAACTGAAAATGTGTGTGCCTATCAGAGGCTCGAATATGCATTCGCTAAGGCAACTGGTCGACCAAACGTCAAGAACAACACATGAATCTGGCCTGCAATTATGGCAGTGTTACCACAACCACTAAGTGTGACGTGCGTGTTTCGAACATCGCGTGGTTATCAAAGGGATTGTACCGAGCTTGGGCAAGGTACACGTCGGATTGGTGAACCTTTCGTAAAGTCTTTTTTGACGCACCATGAACCTCCCTACATGGCTCCCAGTCATCTGCGAAACGACGCGCGACGTCAACAGAGTTTCAACCTGTCATTTTGCCATGCTTGTCTCTGGCCAAGAAACAAGGCAGACCTCGGTCAACTGGGTCCGTCTGATGCTCCTGGTTGGTTGTTTGGCTTTTACAGGCCCCAAATGCAAGTTGATCCGGGGGCTTATACCCTGGGTGCAACTTCTAGGCACCCTAAGCATCGCGGACAGGGCATCTAAAAAGGGCAAGGCATTTTCGCGCGCAGGAATTGGCCATCACCTGTACGGACTCACCGACACTGACTGGTCAGACACTCTGAGTTCAGAACACTGTCCAATCAGGGTGCCTGATTTCTGGCCGAATTGCCTTTGGAGTCGAAAGAAATTTCGGGGGTTGGAATCCAAGTGCCTAGATTTGAAATGTCAGCCCTGCGTAATAGAGAACAACATATTTATGGTCTAGGGAAGTCCCTAATCAGTAATATACATGTTCATGAGAAGGCCTAAGTATCGAGTCGACTCTATGAAGCAGTATAATCATGTGTTTGGCGAACAGTTGTGAGGCTGTTCGCACTACTTCCTGAAACGCATACGCAGGGACAGCTGCTACAGTAACGTACAAACATATAGTTTTTCTACGATAGTTGTATACTATCAAATGACAGAATTGCGTTCCCTTTGCAGTCAAATTTCTTTGTCCAACACTCCCCTTCAATTCTGGAGTTCGATGTTGTCGGTGTTGTCGGTGTTGTTGATGATGCGACCGAGTCCAGTCAGCATCATGCAGTGCTAGAATTTTGGACGCGATGGACGCTTGGTTAAGAACTCCGCGCCATTTCACTTGTGGGACAGTAACTGAGCTGTAACTTTCTTTGTTCGATTTCTTCGTTGACAAAAAAGTAACGAAGCAAGATACGCTTGGTTCGATTGGCAAACCCGCCCCCCAGTTCCTGTGGCCTCAAGCAGTTCGCTACGCCGCGTACCAGCTGAACCTGTGGCCTAGTGACGCATGGCCACGGGTGACGGCGGTCTCCTTTTGGACAGGTTCTCTGGGTGTAGCAGGTGACTACCGCGTCTGGGGTTCCCTGGCCCACGTTCGCGCCCCTGGCGCGAACAAGTTGTCTCCGCGCACCTGTGCTTGCGTCTTTCTTGGCTTACCACTCAACACCACCGGCTGGCAGTTCTACGACCCGGTTACCTACCAGTCCTTCACTTCCCAGGACGCCACTTTCAATGAGTCGGTCAGTTACTACAAGAGTCACCCCCACCGAGGTTCTGAGACCTTTCCCCCCTCGCTCTTCCTCACCACCGACCCCCTCCCAGTCGTCTTGGTAGCCACCCCCCCTTCGCGTCCTACCCCGTCAGGTGCGTCGCACGTCACTCCGCAGTCGTCTCCCCTGCAGCGTCCAATCTCTGTCGTGTCTGGGGGTGCGGGAGGTGCACCTGGGGGGGATGAGGGTACTGGGGCTGCTGGAGCTGGTGACTCTGGCTCTTGGGATGCAGGGGGGGTGGGTGTGGAGCCCCCTCCAGTCGAGGACACTGTTGCTTCGAGCCGGCAGCCACGCCAGGCCTCACCCCCTGGCTTCTTGTCAGTTCCGTAGTTCCCTCCCCGTTCGCCTTCGCGGCCGGTCGCTATCGAGTCTGGGGGTGTTCCTGCTAGAGGCACTGGAGGCCGTGGGGGTTTTGTCGGTGGAGGTTCTAGTTATGGGGGTGCTGGAGCTGGAGGTGCTGCCACCTCGGCAACTACTCCGCGTACTGTCCGTTCCTGACACGTGAGCAGCGTCTCGTTCGTTTGGAGAGGGAGGAGCAAGAGCGGTTTGAGAGGGCACAGCAGCAGCAGCAGCAGCAGCAGCAGCAGTCTCAGTTGGAGCGTCAGTAGAGAGTAGAGGAGGAGACATGACAGCAGCAGCAGCAGCATTCCCAGTCAGAGCGTCAGGAGAGAGTAGAGGAGGAGTCACAGCCGTACCAGGAGAGAGTAGAGGAGTCACGACTGCCACAGCAGGTGCAGTTGCAGCCGCAGTAGGAGAGAGAGTAGAGCAGGAGTCCCGCCCACAGTAGCAGGTGCAGTTGCGGCCGCAGCAAGAGAGGGTAGAGCAGGAGTCCGGCCGCAGCAGCAGGTGTTGTTGCAGCCACAGCAGGAGAGAGCAGAGGAGGAGCCACAGGAGCAGCAGCAGGGGCAGGTGCCACCGCAGCAGACGCCAGAGAAGTCGTCTGCCCAACCCATCACCTTCACGCTTGGTTCGTGGTCCCCTACCATCCCCTTCTATTCCCCTCGTCCAGTCCTTTTCCTCGTCCCAGTGGAATCGTCGTTCTCCCCTCAGTCGTGCTGCGTCCCCCGAGCCTCGTCGGTCCCGCTAACGTGCCGACGGCCCGTTTCACCTTGTTCTTCGCTCTCGTGTTCCGCCTCCACCTGTCCTTCCACAGCCTCTTGAGTATATCCCTCGCTGTGCATCACGACCTGTTGTCCGACTCCCTCCGTGCCTCTCGCCCTGTCGTCTCCTGTGTTCTGTCCGCGTTGGTCACTCACCCGACTGCCCCTCCGCTGTCTGTCTCGGTCCTTGTCACTACTGTCAGTGCCTTTGCCTCTTCCCACCGCCTTGACTACGCCGCTCACCTGGTGAGCGGCATTGCTCGTTCTCCGTCCTCTAGGGGTGCTCCTATCATTCCCTTGGAGGTCCTGGAGGACAGGCAGTTCGAGCTTGATTTCCTTGCGGCCGGTGTTCCTCATCTTTGCGCCATGCTGCTTGCCCCTAAGGGGGATCCAGATGCCCTTGACATCCCGATCCCTCGCACTCACGCTGAGGCGGTCTCGGGACCCTGGGCTTCGTACTGGATAGCAGCTGAGGAGGCAGAGATGGCGTCTTATAGGTCCATAGGCACCTACGTCGACGCCGTCCCACCACCTGGGGCGAACGTTGTCAGTGGTATGTGGCTGTACAAGGTGAAGCGACCGCCTGGAGAACCACCAGTGTTCAAGGCGCGCTACGTGGCGAGAGGCTTCAGTCAGCGAGAGGGGGTAGACTTCTTCCATACCTTCGCTCCCACCCCGAAGATGACCATTCTTTGGGTGTTGCTGCATATTGCAGCACAGCGCGACTACGAGTTGCACTCCTTGGACATCCCCACCGCGTTCCTTCAGGGGAGCCTGCACGAGCAGATCTGGCTGTGTCGTCCACCTGGTTTCACTAGCACCTTCCCTCCTGGAACCCAGTCACAGCTGAGTCGACCGGTTTACGGCCTGCGCCAGGCTCCCCGCGAGTGGCACGACACGCTACGTACGACTCTTGCTGCGCTTGAATTCTTTCCGTCGTTTGCCAACCCGTCGCTGTTCGTCTGCCGTGGCTCGACCCCGTTCTTTGTTCTGGTTTGCGTTGACGACCTGGTCTTTGCCACTCCTGACCAACGTGCACTGGCCTCCGTGAAGGAGGAACTGCAAAGGAGATACACTTGCACTGACCTTGGTGAGCTGCAGCGCTACCTTGGCTTGCAGATCACCAGGGACAGGGCAGCTCGCACCATTACGCTGACTCAGTCCCATATGGTCGAGTAGATCCTCACGCGGTTTCGCTCCCCATTCTCCAAGGTACAGCCCACCCCTCTTGCTATGGATCATGGGCTCATGACTCCACCTTCGGACGAACCATTTCAGTCCAGTGGTCCATATCCTGAGCTGGTGGGTTGTCTCATGTACCTGATGACCTGCACTTGCCCAGACCTAGCTTACCCTCTTAGCGTCCTTGCGCGCTTTGTTGTGCCTGGGAGACACCGACCTTCCCATTGGTACGCTGCTAAGAGGGTGGCGAAGTATGTGGCGAGTACATCAGGCATGGGAATTGTCCTTGGAGGGAAGTAGCCAGTTACACTTACAGGTTTCTTGGACTCGTCGTGGGCCGACGACGCAGAGTCGCTGCGGTCTACACGGGGTTACTGTTCCAGTGTTGGGACTGGAGCTGTTTCGTGGAGGTCGCCTCAGGCGTCGTCCGTCTCTAGTTCCAGCTGTGAGGCAGAGGTGTACACTACGGCCATGGCCGCCCAGGAGCTTCGCTGGCCTTCGTTCCTCCTCACCAACCTTGGTGAGTGGCCTCGCTCTCCCCCAGTCTTGTTCGCCGACAACAAGTCTGCTTTCCTGTTGTGCGAGGAGTCCCGGCTGGTTGGGAAGGCGAAGCACATCCAGCTTCGTTACTTCCTTCTGCGAGAGTTGCAGTAGCATGGCCAGGCACTCGTGCGACGTGTGGTCTCTGAGGCCAACACTGCAGACATCTTCATCAAGGCGTTGCCGCCTTGTGACCACCAGCATTTCTGCACCCAGCTTGGCCTTGTGTCTACAGGTCCTCACTTGCTCGTGTAGAGATGCTTTGTCTTGAACTCTTGCATCTCACTATATATTCTATTTTTGTGCATTTGGACAGGCCTTGTGGCTCCCCCTTGCTTCTATAGAGATGCTTGTCATGCGTGTCTTGTACCCTTGCATCTCTTATATCTGCTATATATTTGCATGTGGACTGGCCTTGTGGCCCTTTTGCTTGTTCTCGGACTGTGTGTTGATCTTGAGATCCACCCTGAGAGTTGTTTTGTTCTTGTGAACTGGTCTTGTGACCGTTGCTTGTTCTCGGTGACTAGTCCTGTGACCCTTGCTCTTGGGTTGTTTGTTGCTCTCCACAAGACTGCGGTCACCTAGACTATGGCCGTGTGTCAAACTATAATTGTTATAGTTTGTGTTGTTTAGTCTAGCTGGTGTACATCTTGGTTAGTGTTAGGGTTAGGTTTGTTATACCTACCCTTGTATTTGCTATTCTAGTCATTAGTTTTCACATCTTAACAAGATGGGGAATAGCGGCCGCAAGGAAACCAAGCTCGAACTGCCTGTCCTCTAGAACCTCCAGGGGAAAAACATGAACACCCTCAGTGGACGGAGAACGAGCAGTGCTGCTCACCAAGTGCGAGGCGTAGTCAAGGCGGTGGGAACAGGCAAAGCCAGCGACAGTGGTAACAAGAGCTGAGACAGACAACGGGGGGGCACTCGGGTGGGTGACCAACGCAGACAAAACACGTAAGATGACAGGACGAGAGGCACGGACAACGGGCCATGAAACACAGTGAGAGACGACTCAGGAGGCTGTGGAAGGACAGGAAGAGGTGGACAACGAGAGCGGAGAACAAGGTGAGACGGCCCGTTCGCACGGTAACGGGACCGACGAGGCTCTGGAGACACAGCACGACTGAGGGGAGAACGACGAGTCCACGGGGATGAGGAAAGGGACCCAATAGGGGGAACATGAGGGGACGGTAGAGGACCACCAACCAAGCGTGCTGGTGCAGGGTCGGGCAAATCGCGCAGTCACTGCTGCTTCGTCTCCCCTGGCGTCCACTGCGACGGCACCTGCCCCTGCTGCTGCTCCTGTGGCTCCTCCTCTGCCCTCTCCTGCTGCGGCCATGACACCTCCTCTACTCTTTCCTACGGCTGCGAGTGGGACGCTTGCTCTACCCTCTTCTGCTGCGGCGGTGACTCCTCTACTCTTTCCTGCTGCGACTGCAACTGCACCTGCTGCTGCACTCGTGACACCTTCTCTACTCTCTCCTGTTGTGGCTGCAACTGCAACTCCTGATGCGACCGGGACTCTTGCGCTACCCTCTCCTGCTGCGGCGGTGACTCCTCCTCTACGCTCTCCTGCAGCTGCGACTGAGACTGCTCCTGCTGCTGCTGCTTCTGCTGCTACTGCTGCTGCCGTGCCTTCTCAAACCGCTCCCGCTCCTCCCTCTCCAACTGGAGGAGATCATGCTCGCGGGTCAAGAAACGTACACTGCGCGGTGTAGGCGCCACAATGCAATTGCCTCCAACACCTGCACCCCCAGAACTAGCACCTCCACCACCGACACCCCCGGTGTCTCCCGTACCTCCCGCGGGAACACCCCCAGGCTCCGTAGCAACCGGCTGCAGAGAAGGACGAGGAGGGAACAGCGGGAGGGACGGGAAGCCAGGGGTTGACGCGGGGCGAGGCTGCCGATTCGAGGCTGCCGTGTACTCCACGGGAGTAACCCCCACGCCCACACCCCTTGCACCCCCAGAGCCGACACCACCAGCTCCAGCAGCCCCAGCACCCTCACCCTCCGCAACTGCACCTCCCACAACCCCAGACACGACAGTGACTAGACGCTGTGGGGGGGTCGACTGCGGAGTGACGTGCGACACACCTGACAGGGCAGGGCACGAAGGGGTGGGGGGGGGGGGGGGGGGGGGGGGGGGGGGGAGGCCTACTGGGGCGACTGGGGGGGCTCAAGGGTGAGGAACAGCGGGGGGAAAAAGACATCAGTACATAGTTACAAATATCGAGTATCGCTTAAGTGAGTTACGGTTCACTTGAATCATAACACGTTGTTGGAAGAACAATAAATGGTCATTAGTGTTGAACTGAGAAATTCCTTAAGATCTTTTAAAGTTTAGTTCTTGTAATAGTATGCAGCGGCATATTAGAATTCTTGTGCTGGTCAAGTGTGAGAAGATTAAATAATTATTAAGAAAACGTACAACATATTGTCAGAATCCCAACCACTAGACCATTGGGATAAAAGGGCTTGTTAAGTAGCGGGTCAGTGCGCCCATAACCCCCAAGGACAACGAGCCTGTAACCCTTCCCTAGGATCGATCGGGGATCTCCAGTGGACCTCTGACACCCCCCCCCGCACTAAGATGCCCGAAGTGCACACACTGGGATTCGAACCCGAGACCGCTCTGATACCATGTCAGAATTCCAGCCACTAGACCACTGGGATAAAAGGGCTTGTTAAGTAGCGGGTCAGTGCGCCCATAACCCCCCAGGACAACGAGCCTGTAACCCTTCCCTAGGATCGATCGGGGATCTCCAGTGGACCTCTTACACATATTTATGGTCTAAGGAAGTCCGTATTCATTGAAAAGGCCTAAGTATCGAGTCGACTCTATGAAGCGGTATAATAATGTGTCTAGCCAACAGTCGCAAGACTGTTTGCGCCACTTCCTGTAACTCGTACAAAGGGACAACTGCTACAGTAACATACATACATATAGTTTTTCTACTAGCATAGTCGTATACTATCAACGACTGAATGACGTTTTCTTTGTAGTCAAATTTCTTTGTCCAACACTCTTCTTCATTTCTGAAGGTCGATGTTGTTGGTGTTGTTGTTGATGTGACCAAGTCCAGTCAGCATCATGTAGTGCTAGAATTTTGGACTCGTCAAACGCTTGGTTAAGAACTCCGCGGCCATTTCACTTTTGAGACACAAATTGAGCAGTAACTTCTTTGTTCGAATTCATCGTTGACAAAAAAGTAATGAAGCAAGATACGCTTGGTTCAATTGGCAAACCCGAATTTGTTTGCAATGCAGATTGCGGACAAGTTGTCACAGTAGAGCTGAAACTGTGACAGATCCAGTAACTTTGCTTCGCTAAGCAATTCGCGAATTGAAAGACCTTCCTCCGTGACGGTGCAGGCAGCAATGAACTCTGCTTCAGCTAATGGTAGAGCAACCAGCTCCTGTTTGATCGACTACCAAGAAATTGTACCAATGGGCGCAAGGTAGAAAATGTAGCCCGTACGTGAGCGTCTGTTTTCAGTATTACCCGCGTGATCTGCGTCTACATAGCCGACTAGAGATAGTGGCGACTTTGGCGACTTGTGATATGTGAGCCGATAGTAGACGTAGAGGTCAGAATCCCGGCCACCAACCGCTGGGAGAAAAGGGCTTATTTGTGTAGCGGGTGAGTGCGCCTATAGCCTCCCACTCCAACGTGCATGTAACTCTTCCCTAGGATCAATTGGGGATCTCTAGTGGACCTCTGACAATAGTGGGAATCTACTGCTCACAGCTCCCGTAGGTTCTCTCCTTCAGGTCGCTTAAGAAACTGAGCAAGCTGGCCAATCGTATAGGCCAAATACGTACGAGAAGTCAAAGTGGCAATTATAAGATTACCAAGTGACACCCGCAGATAAAAGAGGCTCGGATTCAGCTGCGTGAGTAGAACGGAATGGAGTTGTAGAGGCAGTTAGTGGTAGAGGAAGTCGCTTCAGCATCTTCTCAGCGTACTTCTTGGTAGTGGGGTGAATAGCGGTTGGTGTCTCGGTGATATTTAAACCGAGGTACTGAGTAACATTGGTCAAAATCGTAATTGACAGGTCAGTTTTCAACTCCCCTTCAAAGTAAGAGATGATGTATGTCGTTTTGCCGATGTAGAGTTAATCGTCGACGTAGACGACGAGTAGCACGATGCAGCTTCGCCGTCCAGTCGTTCACTTTGGTTAGAAGCAACGGGAAGCGTTGTAGATGTTCCGTTGTGAGAATCTTCCTCATCGGTCTCGCTTTCCGCCACGACCTTTTCGCCGACTCTGTAGCCTGTCGCTATGGACTCAGGTGCTACTGGAGGTGGTGGCGTTGGAGGTGTGGACTTTGAGGGTGCTGATGCTGGTGGTACTGGTTTTCGTGGTGCTGAGCGTGAAGGTGTCGAGCCTGGAAGTGATACGCCTAGGGGTGAGCAGCACCTGCCATCGTGTTTGCAGGAGACCCTCTCGCCGCAGCAACTGCGTGACTGGGTAGTCGGACGCCATGCTGACTCTGGTTTCTGGGGGTGCCTAAGTATGACCTTTCTCATGCTGCTACTCCCACTGCCACTCGTTGTCTAGCCACACTTGTGACTAATCCTATTTTTGAGTGTGATGCTGCGTCTGCCTTAGTCACTAAGCTCGTTGACTTTGCTGCTGCCTGTCGTCTCGACTACTACGTGAGTCTTGTTACTGATTCTGAGTCTGACTGTCCTCCGTCCATCGGGGATAAGCTTTCCCTTGGCAGTGACGTCCTTGAGGATAGGTAGTTTGAGCTCGAGTGCCTCGCGGCTGCTGTACCTCATCTCGCTGCCATGCTGCTCTTCCCTCAGCGAGACCCGGATGCACTAGACATCCCTGTCAAAGTAACAACTAGTGAAAAAAAAAGAGTAGAAACAAGCAGTGCTTGGGAGCATATAGCAAACCCTAAGGGGGTTATAACACAGTGTAACACCTAAACTATACTAACAAACTATAACAATTATAGTTTTACACACCCCCATAGTCTAGGTGACGGCAATGGTCACAGGACCAGTCAGCAAGAACAAACAACGGTCACAAGACCAGTTCACAAGAACAAAGCAACTCTCGAAGTGGATCTCAAGATCACCACACACTCCGAGAACAAGCATGGGGCCACAAGGCCGGTCCACATGCAATGATATAGCAGATATAAGATGCAAGAGTACAAGACATGCATCACAAGCATCTCTACAGAAGCAAGGGGCCACAAGGCCTGTCCACAAGGCATGTCAGCGCGCTGCTGACCCTCGACGCAGAGAGTGCACGGCGGCGTAGGCGAGCAGGGAAGCGGGGCGAGAGACTCGGGGATGCCTGAGATTAGACGATGACGCACCGTCCTATTGAGACGCGGGAAGGACGGGTGACCTAGATGGTGGTGCCAGAGGACTGACGAGTGGGTGAGTGACTGGCAGTCACAAGACACAGCAGCTACCTCACATGACCTAACGTGGTGGTACCCAGTGTGTAGCGAGCACAGACCTGAGCTTGGCTCCCTGTGAAAGGTAGCGAGGGGCACCCCAGTGGCACTGGCAACAATTTCGTCAGTAGGAAAGATGGTGGCGGCACCGAGGTCTCAAAGGTGACTGACACCCAGTTCCTGGAGAACGAGGGGTGTTAGTAACATGTAAGAACCCCAGAGGGGGCTGCCGGACACGGGAGAGTGGTGGTGCCGTGGGCAACGACAGGTCCCACTTTGGGGTCAGCCAAGGTGACAGTACCTAGAGTGTGTAGTGGCGCACGGTCGGTAGAGTCAAGAAGAAACAACTGGACGCCCCAGAGTCGAGGGTGAAGGAAAGAGGCGCAGTCGCTGAGGTTGTACCCGTGCCAGCGACAAAGGCTCGTACTATCTAGCTGTAACTGCAGCTCCCACACAAGGACCCTTAGAGGCACCTATGCTAGGAACTACACAAGCACCAAGACTAGAAGCACAAGCCCCTACTCGTGCAACCGGCAAAGGTCATAGACAAGGCAGGTGCGACACAACAGATCTTTAACAGTACAATGGCGAAAACAAGAAGGCCAGAGTGGTGGAATCATGTCAGGTCCAAAGCGCTCACGATGGAGGTCGTCAAGGCGACGGTAGCAGTGAAACGCGGAGTGGTCAGGACGCTAGCAGGTGGTGCCAGCACTAGGGCCAGTCAGGACCCGGTACTCGCAGGGTCTAACATCGTGCCCACTGCTGGTTGAACCGCTGCTGGGGCCGACACTCCTTGGACCCTTAGGTCCCCACTGTCGGGAGTGCTGCAGCTGCTGTCGCTGCGCCTGGCCTTGCTGCCGCAGAACTCTAGCGGACGCCATGACAGGAGCTAGAAGCGGCCGAGCGTGGTGGGGAGCAGCTAGGAGCGGTCAGGTGCGGTGGGTAGTGGTCTAGTGCGGAGGGGGTGCTGGGTGGATTATGTGACTCGAGACTTTCTAGTTGGGGGGGGGCGTGGGGCCTTCTAGCTGGGGGGCATTAGGGCCTTCCTAGCTGGAAGGCGTGCGGCCTTCCAGCTGGGGGCCACGGGGCCTTCTAGCTGGGGGCCGCGGTGCCTTCTAGCAGGGGGCCACAGGGCCTTCTGGCTGGGGGCTGTGGGGCCTTTTAGCTGGGGAGCGGGGGCGGGGAGCGGGTGTGGGGTGCTGGGTGGGGTGACGGGGTGTGCAGGGTGATGGGCGACTGTGGGCGGCAGAGTGATGGGGTGCGTGTGCAAAAACGCGGCGGTCACTAAAGGGCGGCGTGATGATGGGACGCGCGTAGTACGGGGCGACAAGGTGTGTGGGCTACGGGGCGGCGGGGCTACTGGGGCTTCGGGGTGACGGAGCGCGCTGGTTGCGGGGTGATGAGATGCACTGGGCTACAGGGTGACGGAACACGCTGGGCTGCGGGGTGACGGGGCGGAATAGGGTTGTGGTCGGGCAGGCGGGTGACCGGGTCACTACGGGTATCTACGGGCGATGGAGTGACAGGGAGATACGGGCGACGGGGAGCCGGGGCGCTAGGGGCGACGGGATGTGGGGTGCTATGGGCGACGGAAACGGGCAGCGGGGTGACAGGGCTCTACGGGTGACGGGGGGGCGAGGCGCTACGGACGACGAGGTGCAAAATGGCTAGGGCGGGGCGCTAGGCAGTGGGCACATCGGACCGGACTACGCTCGATACCATGTGAAGAACTGAACGAGAGAATAAATGTTTACAATGAGGAAGTACAAGGGTAGATATAGGAAACCTAACCCTAGCACTAACAAAGTTGTACACCACCTAGACTAAACAATACAAACTATAACATATATAACTTGATAGATGTACCTCTCTAAATGATGACTCGATAACAGCTCGGTTAGTGTAGAGGTACTTCACTTGATAATTACTTTGCTAGCACTAAAAATTTTCTTTGTTAGGTTCTTGTTGACAAAAATCAGTGTTCTACAATTAGTGAGTACCATCAGCTACAATATCGAGTACCGTTTTAGTGAGTATTGCTCCTCTAAAAATGATGACGCCAGCAAAGAAGGCTTTACTGTGGTGAAAGGATACCATCATTGGACAGGTACATTTGGGAACAGTCTTGGAATTGAAGTTACTTTGGTAGCGAGAATAATGACTAAGGTGTGAAGGGGGGGTAGGTGGTGTACCCCCTAAGATTCAACCCACTACAGCATATCTATTTTACAAAGGTAGTCTAAGAACGCCCTCAGACTAAGTGGGGGGCATCAAAACATGCAAGGCAACCAAATGGTCACAAGACCGGTCAAGTGAAGTTACAACACAAAGCTTGGGGTGGATCACGAAGTCACCACAAAGTCTGAGCACAAACAGGAAGCCACAAGGCCAGTTCAATAGTCCACAACCGTATATAAATGCACAGACAAACAGAGCAAGACTACAAAACTTAAGCCAGTTCAATAGTCCAAGAGGCAAGATTACAAAAACCGAGGGCCTGCATCAATATGCCCTAGCTACAGACAGAACATGTGGTGGTCACCATGCGGAAGGGCCTTGGTGAAGATGTTTGCAATGTTGGTCTCTAGGCAATGTTCGGCAGCCAGGGGGTTTGTGTCAGAATGTGATATTTGTCTAGCCTGCAGTGAGGTACTCTATAGCGAGTATAGCCCAAATTAGGGTTTCCTATATGTACACAACTGCCTGCTAGTGCAAACCCTCTTTTCTGTTCTAAACTTCTACTTGCTATTCTGACATGCTATCAGAGCAGGTCGACCCTCCCAGGTCGATCCTGTGGATGGGCCCACCGTTAGCTTCCGCTGCTGTCCTGCGGCGCGCGACGTTTTCTGCCTGCTGCACGGCGCTTTTTCTTCCCTCCGCGCGCTCGGGGCGCGTGGCGGTTTTCTGCCCTGCCCGTCGCGCCGCCCTGCTTGCCGCGCGACGCCCTACCCTGCCCGTCGCGTCGCCCCTGGGGAGCCGTGCACGCCCCCCGTCGACCCTCGCGCTACCCCGCGGGACCCGCGCGCCGCCCCCGCTGGACCCGCGCGACGCCCTGCGGGACCCGCGCGCTGCCCCGTTGGACCCGCGCGCGCTGCACCGTGGACCCGCGCGCTGCCCCGTGGGACCTGCGCGCTGCCCCCGTCGACCCGCGCGTCGCCCCAGGGGACCGGTGCGCGCGGCCCCGTCGACCCGCGCGCTGCCCCCGTCGACCAGCGCGTCGCCCCAGTGGACCCGCGGGCCCTGCCTCGTGGACCCCCACGCGCTGCCCTGTGGAGCTGCGCGCCGCCCCTTGCCCTCTCTGCTGCGCGTGCAGCCGTGGGGGAGGGTAAGGGGCTGGCGGGTATGGGGGTGGCGGGTGTGCGTCGTCCCGTGCTCCTCCTCCTCCTCTCTCTCCCACTGCTGCAGCTGCCGCTTAGGGGGGTGGGTGTGTGGGAGCCGAGGGAGTCACGCTAGGGGGCTGACACGGGATTGGAGCTAGGGGTGCAGCAGGGGTTGTGTGAAAGGGGGGTGGGACAGTTGGGGGAGGTTGAGCGAAGGCAGCCGTCGTGTCGTCAGCAGCTTCAGTAGTCCGGGGCTCTGCTCCGGTAGCCCAGCGAGCCTGCTGCTCCAGTCGCCCGTGGGTCCGTTGCTCCTGCCTCTCATCTTAGCCGCGGAGCCAGTTACTCCAGTAATCCGGGGCGCTGCTCCGGGAGCCGCTGTACCAGCCGCTCCTGTTGCCCGTGTGTCTGCAGCTTCAGCCGTCGCCTCCTATCTCCTCTCCTCTCACAATCCCGCCTCCTCCTCCTCACTTGCCCTTTGTGAATGCCTCTAGCTTTGCTTGTACTTGTGAACCTGCTCTATGACTGCTTGCTGTGCTGATTATACCCCACATGACTATGGGGGTCTGTCAGAATGTGATATTTGTCTAGCCTGCAGTGGGGTACTCTAAAGCGAGTATAGCCCAAATTTGGGTTTCCTATATGTACTCAACTGCCTCTAGTGCAAACCCTCTATCCGTTCTAAACTTCTGCTTGCTATTCTGACAGTTTGATGGGAGGGGATGGGACGGAGCATGTGTCAAACATTATATATATATGTTATTGCTGTGTAGGCTATAGTGGGTTAGCCTTTAGGGGGTACACAACTCTAGGGTTTCATACTTGTACTACAATCTTTCATAGTTCAATCACTTCTTGTTTCTGACATGGTATTAAGAGCTTAGGTTCTAGACCTAAGGGCCCACCGTTCCGCTAGAGGTGCCCTCGTGCGCCCCTTTTCTTTTAGCGCCCTCGTGCGCCTCTCCCCTAGTGCGCCCTCGTGCGCTCTCCTCTCACGCTGCCCGTGTGCAGCCCGCTAGCAGGCCGAGCGCGGCCCCGCCGTTTTAGCGCGCGTAGGAAAACCGCCGCCTAGGGCGGCCCGATTTTTTCTCGCGAGCCCCAGCAGGCCGTCGCCCGTAGGCCCCGCTCGCCCCTAGGCCGACGCGCGACCCACAGCCGCCCGCCCGCAGTCGCCCGCCCCTAGGTCCCCTAGGTCGCAGCCAGCGCGCCGCGGCGATCGCGCGTCGGCTGCTGCAGCTCGCGCTTAGCCGCCGCTAGAACGCAGCCGCGGCCCGCGCGCAGCTGCACCCTAGGCGCCGCCGCGCACCGAGCCTAGGCCCGCCGTCGCGCCGCCTTACCTGCCCGAGCCGCGACGCCCGAGTCGCGCCGCCCGAGTCGCGCCGCCCTGACCGAGCCGCGCCGTCCTGACCGAGCCGCGCCGCCCTACCTGCTGCAACTGCTCTTCCTGCTCCTACTGCTACTACTGTTGCTACTGCTAGTGCTGCTACTGCTACTACTACTACTGCTACTGCTACTCCTGCTACTGCCACTATGGCCAGTCCAACTGTTCTCACCTTTGACGCCGAGGGCCGCCCGATTAAGTTCGATGTCTGGCTTGATGACCTTCACCTGTACCTCCAGATCACTGCCAAGGACGATGTTTCCCTCTATGACCACACGTCCGGCGCTGCTCCCGCACCTGCTGCTACTGCTGACAGTACTACTCGCTCACAGTGGCAGACTCGTGACGCCCATGCTCGCCTAGCCGTTCGCAGCCACCTGCCGTTAGATGAGCGCGAGCACTTCGGCCAGCATAAGACCGCTAAGGAGCTGTATGACGCTGTAGTTGCCCGCTACTCCTCCCCTGCCACTGCTGCGATAGGCCGTCTCTCACTGCCCTACCTCTTCCCCGATCTGTCTGCCTTTGCCACTGTAGCTGACCTCATCACTCACCTCCGTACTAGTGATCTCCGCTACCGTGTCGCACTCCCCCCCGATTTCCTCGCCAAGAACCCCCCCCCCAATGTACCTCACACTGTACCACCTTGTCACCCGCCTCCCTGACTCCCTTCGCACTGTCAGGGACCAGTTTCTCGCCCTCTCCCCCACTGACCTCACTGTCGACCTCCTCGAGAAGGAACTCCTAGCAGCTCAGAAGAGCATTGTAGATGTAGGTGCCTCTCGTGGTGACCCCCGCACCCCCTTCTTTGAGGGGTGCTCCCCCTCCCCCCTCCTCCCCTCCATTGCATCTGCTGCTGCTGTCGACTACCTCGGTGCTGAGGGGGTCGGAGATGCGTTCGCTCCCAGTGGGAGGCACAGGGGCGACAGGGGCAAGGGGGGCCGGGGTGGAGGAGGCGGCGGCGGGGGAGGTGGTGGTGGAGGGGGTGGAGGGGGCAGCGGCGGTGGCGGCAGTGGTGGGAGTGGTGCTGGTGGTGGGGGGGGCAGTGGCGGAGCCGGGGGGTGCTGGAGGCGGCGGTGGTGGAGGTGGAGGTGGGGGTGGTGGCAGTGGTGGCGGCGGTGGAGCTGGTGGAGGGCGCGGTGGAGTGGTGCAGCGTGGCGGGTTCGGCGGCGGCCAGAGGCAGCAGCAGCAGCGTCCCAGCGAGCCCCCATCTCCCCAGCAGCTCCGTGAGTGGTACTCTCAGCGTGGGGGGTCTGGGGGTGGAGGTACCTGCCCGTACGTCATCCGCACAGGTGACCGCACTGGCCAGACTTGTGGGAAGTTTCACACGGCGCAGCGCTGTTTCTTTCGCCTCGACGACGCCTGGCGCGAGCAGTTCCCTGACGCCTCTGAGCTGCCCCGCTGGGCTGATCTGCTTACGAAGGGGATTGATATCTTTGCTCTTGATTATGATGCTATCCTTGCTGCTATGTATGCATTGACTATTAGTGTTGAGGCTGACTGTTACCTGAGTGTACCGCCCGACCCAGGTATTGGGACCAGTGAGGCTGCAGCTCTAGGTGCTAGCGCGTCTGCTGCTCTAGGTCCTGGTGAGGCTGCTGCCCTAGGTGCTAGTGCGTCTACGTCTGCTGGTACCGCACCTACTGAGGCACTGCACACCTTCACACTGGACTCTGGTGCTTCCCGCTGTTTCTTCCGCGACCGCACTGCCCTAGAGCAGCTCCCTAGACCGGTTGCTGTCTCCCTGGCTGACCCCTCCGGGGGTCCGGTCCTTGCGACCTCCACCACTGCCCTCCCTTGTCCTGCTGTCCCGCTGGCACACTGTCGGGCCTCTACCTCCCCTCGTTCTCTACGAACTTGGTGGCGGGTTCCGCGCTCCAGGACGCAGGTGTTCACCAGTTCACCCCGGCCTACGAGCGTGTGACGCACTGCACGTGCGCCCGGACGGGTCGTCACTTGGCTACCTTCACACGGCAGCCGGGGTCGGACTTGTATACACTGACCACTAAATCCCCTCAGGTAGCTGCGTCTGCGTCTGCGTCAGGTCAGCTGTCGGCCCCCTGCTCGTGTCGCTCCCTGTCACACAGGACTGTCCTCTGGCACCACCGCCTTGGTCACCCGTCAGTGCAGCGCCTTCGCGGCATGCACTCCAGGTACCTTGTCTCTGGTCTTCCCAGAGTTCTCCCTCCCCTGCCACCCTCGCCTACTCCTCCCTGTCCTCCCTGTGTCGAGGGGCGGCAGCGCGCCGCTCCTCACTCTTCGTCGTTCCCTCCCACAGAGGCTCCCCTGCAGACTCTCCACCTGGACGTGTGGGGCCCCGCCCGCGTCCGGGGACAGGGCCACGAGCGGTACTTTCTGCTGGTCGTCGACGACTACACGCGCTACACCACGGTCTTCCCCTTGCGTACCAAGGGTGAGGTCCCTGATGTCTTGATCCCCTGGATCCGCGCTGCTCGTCTCCAGCTCCGCCAGCGGTTCTAGTCGAACTTTCCTGTCCTACGTCTGCACTCTAACAGAGGTGGCGAGTTTTCCTCTGACCTCTTGGCAGCCTACTGTGCGGAGCACGGCATCCGCCAGACGTTCACTCTCCCGGCCTCTCCGCAGCAGAATGGGGTTGCTGAGCGCCGCATTGGTCTTGTCATGGAGGTCGCTCGTACCTCCAAGATCCATACGGCTGCCCCCCATTTCGTGTGGTCGTTTGCAGTGCAGTACGCCGCGCATCAGCTCAACCTCTGGCCCCGTGTCTGTGTTCCGGAGACCTCGCCTACCCTGCGTTGGACGGGGGAGGTTGGCGATGCGTCGGTGTTCCAAGTCTGGGGATGTCGAGCCTTTGTCCGCGATACGTCCGCGGACAAGCTCTCCTCCCGTGCTGTTCCCTGTGTCTTTCTTGGCTTTGTCCCTGATGCGCCGGGCTGGCAGTTTTACCACCCCACCACGCGCCGTGTCTTCGCCTCTCAGGACGTCACCTTTGACGAGTCGGTACCCTTTTACCGTCTCTTCCCCTACCGCACTGCCCCACTCCCCCCCCCGCCGCTCTTCCTCACCCCAGGTGTCCCGTCGGTAGACCCCCTCCCTCCCAAGGGTGCTGCTCCCTCAGGTGTTTCCCAGGTAGACCCGGTCGAGCCTGTCGAGGTAGCTGTTGACTCTGGTCCTGCGCGAGGTGCTGAGCGTGCTGAGCCTGGTGGTGCTGGGTCTGGGGGCACTGAGCCTGGGGGTGCTGAGCCTGGGGGTGAGGAGACTGGGGGTGCTGAGTCTGGGGGTGTGGAGCCTGGGGGTGCTGAGTCTGGGGGTGCGGAGACTGCGGGTGCTGAGCCTGGAGGTGCTGCGACTGTGGGTGCTGAGACTGGGGGTGCTGAGACTGGGGGTGTTGCGCCTGGTGGCGCTCCCGCTTCACAGCAGCTGCGTGAGTGGTACTCCCAGCGCTACAGCCTCCGTCGTGGGGCTTCTGGAGCTGTGGGGTCTGCTGGAGTCGGGGCTGGTGGCCCCGCGGGTGCAGTGTCGCAGCCAGAGCCTCCCTCCCCTCAGCGGCTACGTGAGTGGTACGCTCGGTGCTGCAGCCTCAGGAGTGGAGTTCCTAGTGTTGAGGTACCGCCAGCTGGAGGCCCTGCTGCTACTGGTGGTGCTGGTGCTGCTGGAGGTGCTGCTGGTGCTGGTGCTGCTGGAGGTATTGCTGGTGCTGTTGGAGGTCCTGGAGCTGCTGGAGGTCCTGCTGGTGCTGCTGGAGGTCCTGGAGCGGCTAGAGGTACTGCTGGTGCTGCTGGAGGTCCTGGAGCTGCCGGAGGTGCTGCTGGTGCTGGTTCGACTGGAGGTTCTGGTACTGTCTCTGCTGCTTCTGGGGGCGCTTCACGGCCGTGGCCGTACTTCGTTCCGCTCCTTCAGCAGGTTCTTGGTCCGTCGCCTCCTCCTGGTCCTCCTCCCTCCTTAGAGTGTCCTCCGCCTGTCAAGTCACAGTCACAGCTACCGCCTGCCTCACCACTTCCTGGTCCTTCTCCCTACACTGGTCCGACAGGCGGTCTTACAGAGCGTCGTGAGCCTGAGTCTCGTCCTGGGTCACCTGTGTCTCGTCCTGTGTCACTTGTTCGTGCTGCTCCCACTGGTCGCCGTGGTCCGCGTCAGCGTCCTCCGCCTGTACCTGGCACACACTATATGACTCTGCGTCCTTCCACTGCTCCATAGCGTGTCCCTCTGCCGTCTCCTCCTGCGTCCTCTCTTCCTGCCCTTGATGACCCGGAGTCTGACTCTCTTCGTGCTGCTAGTCCTACTGTCACGCGTCTCCTGGCCACTGCTGTCACTGACCCTTCCTTTGAGTCTGCTACTGCGTCTGCCCTAGTTGCTGAGCTTGTCGACTTTGCTGCTCGCTGTCGTCTCGACTACGCTGCGAGTCTTGTTGCTGAGTCTGAGTCTGTCTGTCCTCCGTCCGTCGGGGGTGAGTGTGCTCTAGGCACGGACGTCCTTGAGGACAGACAGGAGGACCTTGAGTGTCTTGCAGCCGCTACGCCTCATCTCGTGTCCATGCTGATTGCCCCTGAGGGAGACCCGGATGCTCCAGACATCCCGACCCCGCGCTCGTACGCTAAGGTGATCGCGGGTGAGTACTCCTCTCAGTGGCAGTCAGCCATGGACGCAGAGATGGCATCCTAGAAGTCCACTGGCACTTACGTCGACGAGGTTCCCCCTCCTGGGGCGAACATCGTCAGTGGCATGTGGATTTTCAGGGTGAAGCGGCCGCCGGGTTCTCCGCCTGTCTTCAAGGCTCGTTACGTTGCTCGAGGCTTCAGTCAGCGAGAGGGAGTAGACTTCTTTCAGACCTTCTCCCCCACCCCAAAGATGACCACTCTTCGGGTGCTACTGCACGTTGCTGCTCAACGTGACTACGAGCTTCACTCTCTTGACTTCAGCACGGCTTTCTTGCAGGGCAGCCTGCACGAGGAGATCTGGCTGCGCCGCCCTCCTGGCTTCACTGGGTCGTTTCCTCCTGGTACCCAGTGGAGCCTCCGGCGGCCGGTCTACGGACTCCGCCAGGCGCCACGTGAGTGGCACGACACACTGAGGACTACTCTTACGGCACTTGGGTTCGCGCCTTCTACTGCTGACCCGTCGCTGTTTCTGTGCACCGACACTTCGCTGCCGCCGTTCTATATCCTCGTGTACGTCGACGACTTGGTCTTTGCCACTACTGACACTGAGGCTCTCGCCCACGTGAAGTCGGAGCTGCAGAAGAGACACACGTGCACAGACCTGGGTGAACTGCGCAGCTACCTTGGCTTGCAGATCACCCAGGACAGAGCACGCCGCACCATCACACTGACTCAGTCACACATGGTGCAGCGTCCTTCAGCGCTTCGGCTTCACCTGGTCCTCAGCACAGGCCACCCCTCTGGCTATAGGTCACTCGCTCTCAGCTCTGCCTTCGGATGAGTCCGTAGAGCCGAGTGGTCCTTACCCAGAGCTAGTTGGTTCCCTCATGTACCTGATGACTTGCACTCGTCCTGACCTAGCATACCCTCTTGGCCTTCTGGCCCGCTACGTGGCTCCTGGCAGGCACCGAAAGTTGCACTGGGATGTTGCAAAGAGGGTATTGCGCTACTTGTGCAGTACATCGGGCATGGGGCTCATGCTTGGAGGAGGGAGCTCAGTTGTTCTCACTGGGCACTCAGACGCTTCTTGGGTTGACGACCAGACTACTCTGCGGTCGTCACAGGGTTACACCTTCAGCCTTGGCTCTGGCTCAGTTTCGTGGCGTTCTACTCGTTCGTCTTCAGTTCTCAGCTCCAGTTGTGAGGCTGAGATCTACGCCACAGCCATGGCTGCACAGGATTTACGCTGGCTCACCTACCTGCTGACCGACCTGGGAGAGCGGCCTCGTTCTCCTCCAGTGCTGTACGTCGACAACAAGGCTGCTATTGCCTTGTGTGAGGAGCATAGACTGGAGCACAGGACGAAGCACATCGCTCTACGTTACTTTCTGGCTCGAGAGTTGCAGCAGCGTGGTCAGCTTCGTCTGCGTTACGTGGCCACTCAGGCCAACACTGCTGATATATTCACCAAGGCACTTCAGTCTGGTGATCATCAGCGTTTCTGCACTTTGCTAGGGCTTGTGCCCACTTTTCCTCACTTGTTGTAGACTCTGCCTGTACTGTGATCTATATATATATATATACATGCCTGCTTGCTAGATATAGATCATTGTGATGTTTGTGCTACATATATGCCTCTGCATGTGAACTGGCCTTGTGGTCCTTTGCTTGTGCTCAGAGTGTGTGGTGACGTTGTGATCCACCCTGAGCTTGCTTTGCCTTTCTTGGCTGGTCTTGTGACCCCTTGCTCTCCCCACTTTGCCTATGGGGGTGTGTCAAACATTATATATATATGTTATTGCTGTGTAGGCTATAGTGGGTTAGCCTTTAGGGGGTACACAACTCTAGGGTTTCATACTTGTACTACAATCTTTCATAGTTCAATCACTTCTTGTTTTTGACAGCATGAAAATGTCATGCCTCTTGGCTCGACCTCAACCGAACCAGGTAATACACTACGGTCAGGACCTAAAACTTGTGAAAAACTTGTCGACCGTGAGCTGTAAACGCGACGCGAACCCCACGCTAGGCTTTAGCCCGCGTCGCGTCTTTCCCATAATTCCCCACCATGGCGGAAAAACTCCGCTCAGTGTTCAGGGCATGAGAATTCCATTCCCTTGAGTGGGCTCGACCCACGAAGGATGGAAAATGCATGCCTTTTCCACGATTCTCGTTCATTCTTTTACCCCACACTCTAAAAAACCCAAAACGCGGAAATCAAAATTATATTGCGAAACACACATATCTAAAGCCAACTAACTAGATTTACAAGGTCAAATTGTCAATTACACCCTTCAATTCAATTCACAGTGTAGTGTGTTTTGGAAAGTCAGTTGCCCAAACAAATCGCAACAGTAATACGCGTCAGGGAGAAGGAAAGCAGTTCAGCTCGCGAAGTTTCGTTTCGTACGGCTGCAGTTTCGTGGGTCCCCAATTCTCGAATCGCTCATCCGCACCTATTCCCCCAAAGGTTTCGCTTGCGCTTGGACCCCAGACTTGGAGTCAACGTTTTGACTCCGAGTTGACCACCCCAAACTAGAAACCCTAGCTAAGAATTTGATGCCTCACCCCATCCCTCGGTCGATCCGTTGTGGCAGCCGAACATCGCCTTGAGGCCACAAAGTTCAAACGCGCCTGGTCGCGGTGCAGCTCTCGCAGTAGAAAGTGTTGAGAAAAGCCCTAAAAGAGCATGGGTGAAATGCAGAGCTTCGGCACAGGCTCAGCCAAGACCTCTTGCACGATGAGAAAGGTTGCTTGTACGAGGGGTGTACAAGGAAACCCGTGCACAAGCACTGTAGCATCCGCTGGTGCAGCGAAAACATCTCGTGCACAGGTGCAGAGGGCGCAGCTGGTGCAGAAGATCGCGGGAGTTCGTTTGCGCAGGGTCGCGTAAACCCCGGCGAACCCCTGCGGACGCACGATTGAATTTCGACAAGAAATGCGATGTGCGCGAATTTCGACCAATGGGAGCGCAGAGAAATTTCTACTAATCGAATTCCGACGAAAATTGTATCTGCCAGGAAAAAATGAACTAGCAAGAGAAAGAGTGTTATGAGTTGTGAAAGGAAGAGTGCGCAGAACTCAATAATGCGGAAGTGATTACAATGTCTGAGAACACAACGAGGCCTAGGACTACTATAGCGAAGCTAGCTAGGCCGAGGTCGCGGGGTCGCGAGATGGTTGGGTGCAGGTTCGGGGTTGGGAAACCCGAAAGCGACGCGGTAGTGGCTCGGAAGGCGAGGTCGGAGGACCGAGCCTGGTTTTCCGAAAGTCGGGGTTGTACGCGTACAGTGTGACCATCCGAAAAAATCCTTACACTACCCCCCCCCTTAAGAAAGGTGGTGAATATCCGAGACACCTCGGCGGGCCAGGTAAGCATCCACAACCGGATGTCCCAGTAGTGAGTCAGCGGCGACATACGTGTCGTCCTCGCTCGTGCGTTCTTTCCAGCGAAGCGGGAATTTCACGGAGCGGCCGGTGGCGGTCACGTCCACGCGATGGTTGAGAATCTTCCAAGGTTCCAGCGTGGGCTCTGCCACTGGGCGTGTGGTCGGCGTGATGGTTGGCCGAGCAACAGCTGGCGACTGCGGCTGTTCGTAATGACGCAGCAGGCTGACGTGGAATGCGTCGTGTATTTTCCAGTCGTCGGGCAGTAGCAGCTTCGCGGTGACAGGTGTCACTATCTGGATGATACGAAATGGTCCCACGTATCGGGGCCGTAGTTTCGCGGGCTGCGGCAGTTTGAGATTCTTGGTGTCCAGGAGCACAATTTGCCCTGCGCGGAAGGGTAAATTCCGTCGATGTTTATCCGCCTGGCGGCTGGCCGTGGTATTAGCCCTACGAATGAACTCGGCTGCTTTAGTGCGGGCGGTCTGCAGCTCCGTGACAAACTGCTGCGATCTTGGTACCGGGTTTTCCACAGTCGTTGAAGAGGGTACCACGGGGTCTATCCCGTAATTCAGGAAGAAGGGTGATTGCTGAGTCGTGGCCGACGGGGCGTTGTTGTATGCGAATTCCAGCATCGGCAGTGAATCTTCCCATTTGCGAATGTCGGGGCAGTTGGTGCGAATCAGTTGCTCCATGGTCTGATTTGTCCGTTCCGTCTGTCCGTCGGTTTGCGGGTGGTACGACGACGAAAACTGCAGGCGGGTACCGTACTGTGCCCACGTCTCCTGCCAGAACTTCGACGTAAATTTCGGGTCACGATCGCTAATGATCGCCGAAGGTAACCCGTGTAAGCGTACGACGGTGGAGATGAACAGTTTGGCTGTATCTTCGGCTGTGATCGTCGTTCGGCATGGGGCGAAATGCGCCATTTTCGTTAGGCGATCGACGACGACCATTACCGAGTCGTTGCCACTCGTGCCAGCTGGGAGCCCCGTGACGAAATCCATCGTCACCTGTTGCCACGGTCGTTCGGGTGGCGCGAGGGGTTGCAGCAGTCCGGCTGGCCTTTGTCGCGACGACTTCATTGCTTGGCAGGTCGGGCAAGTTGACACGTAGCGCTGCACATCGGTGTGCATGTCCGGCCAGTAATAATTCCGCTGCAGCAGCTTCAGTGTTTTGTCGGTGCCAAAGTGCCCGGAAAGGTTGGAGTCGTGAACCTCCTGCGTCAGCAGCTCCCGTAAAGGTCGGTATGCTGGTACCCAAATCCGGTTCGTACCGGCTTTTAGGTGGTATTTGCCGTGCGGTGTGGCGGCCTGTTGTTGCGGGTTCCGAAAAAACCTGTCGATCTTGTAGCCGTGGGTGAATAGTCCCGTCAGCATCGGGTTGGTGTGGGCGATTAGCACCGCCGCGTTTTGCATGGATGGCCTGGTGAGGGCGTCGGCGATGTTGTTGGCGCCTTTCTTGTATGTGATGGTGTACCGAAAATTGGACTCAAGAAAGTCCAACGGATTTGTCGCGGGTTGAGTGTCGGTTGCGTGCGCATGTACTGTAGCGATTTGTGGTCGGTCCGAATTGTCACGTCGGCTCCCGTGAGATAGCAGCGCCAGGTACGAAATGCGTGGACGATGGCCAGCATTTCTTTGTCGTGGACTGGGTAGTTGCGCTCGGGTGGCTGCATCTTGCGTGACTCGTAGGCGATGGGTTGCAGCCCTTGGCCGAAGTCCTGTAGCAGGACGGCGCCGACGGCGAAATCGCTGGCGTCCGTGACGACTTCGAACGGTCGAGATGGGTCGGCGAGGCGGAGTACCGGGGGCGAACCCAAAATGTTTTTGAGGGCGTCGAAGGCGGACTGCTCCCTCTCCCCCCACCTGAAATCACTGTCGTGGTGCAGCAGGTCGGTCAGCGGCTTGGTTATTCCTGCTATATTAGGGACAAAACGGCGAACGTAGTTAACAAACCCCAGAAAACTTTGCAACTCAGGGATATTTGAAGGCGGCTTCCACTTAACGATGGCGTCCACTTTACGCGGGTCGATTTTGATTCCCTCGCCAGAAACCACATGCCCCAGAAATTCCAGTTCCGGCTTCAGAAACTCGCACTTAGACCCCTTCGTAATCAGCCGATGCCCCTGTAAACGCCGGAACACCTCCTCTAAATCCCGCAAATGGTCCTCTTCTGTCGCGCTGTACACCAGGATGTCGTCCAGATACACGATGACCTTCTTGTCCAGCATGTCCCGGAAAATTCCGTTCATTGTGAGCTGGAACGTTGAGGGCGCGTTTGTCAGTCCGAACGGCATCACCGTAAACTCGTAGCTGCCGTAGCGTGTGCGAAAAGCTGTTTTCGGGCAGTCGTCGGCGAACACGCGAATTTGGTGGTAGCCTCCTCGCAGGTCGATTTTCGAGAAATACCGGGCTCCGCGAAGTTGATCCAGCAGATCGTCGGTTCGTGGGATCGGGTAACGCGATTTTATTGTCAAACTCATATTACATAGCTTGTCTAGGCTATAGTGGGGTAGACACTATGGGGTACAGTTTCCTAGGGTTTCCTACTTGTACCCAACCTTGTGCTAGTTCATTCATTCCTCATTCTTCACATGGTATAGAGCAGATTCCCTAGTGGGAACGCTTCCTTGGGCCCACCACCAAAAAAATTTCTGACCGGAGCGTCAGTCGCTCCTGCCCGAGGCGCGCCTTATTCGCCGCCCTTCCAGGCCCCTAATGGCCCCTAGCGGCCTCGTCGCCGCCCCTACGCGGCCCCGTCGCCGCCCCTAGCGGCCCCGTCGCCGCCCCCCTAGCGGCCCCGTCGCCGCCTCTCACCCTACGCGGCCCCGTCGCCGCCCCTACGCGGTCCCGACGCCGCCCCTACGCGGCCCCGTCGCCGCCCCTAGCGGCCCCGTCGCCGCCCCTAGCGGCCCCGTCGCCGCCTCTCACCCTAAGCGGCCCCGTCGCCGCCCCTACGCGGCCCCGACGCCGCCCCTAGCGGCCCCATCGCCGCCCCTACGCGGCTCCGTCGCCGCCCCTAGCGGCTCCGTCGCCGCCCCTAGCGGCCCCGTCGCCGCCTCTCACCCTACGCGGCCCCGTCGCCGCCCCTACGCGGCCCCGTTGCCGCCCCTACGCGGCCCTGTCGCCGCCCCTAGCGGCCCCGTCGCCGCCTCTCACCCTACGCGGTCCCGTCGCCGCCCCTAGCGGCCTCGTCGCCGCCCATACGCGGCCCTGTCGCCTCCCCTAACGGCCCCGTCGCCGCCTCTACGCGACCCCGTAGCCGTCCAGGGGTGCGGAGCCTGGGGGTGCTGAGCCTGGGGGTGCTGAGTCTGGGGGTGCTGAGCCTGGGGGTGCTGAGTCTGGGGGTGCTGAGCCTGGGGGTGCTGGGTCTGCTCGTGTGGCCTCGCGAGGTACTTCTTCGAGGCGGGAGCCACTCTCTCCGCAGGAGCTGCGCGACTGGTTTGCCCGGCACTGGAGCCGTGCTGCTGGAGCTGGAGGTACTACTGTTGCTGCTGGTCCCGGAGGGGCTCCTCCTGGCGGTTCTGGAGCTGCTGGGACTGGGGGTGCTGCTGGGGCTGCTGGAGGTACTGCTGGAGCTGCTGGCGGTACTGGAGCTACCGGTCCTGCTGGAGTTGGTGCTGCTGGAGCTGCTGGAGCTGGAGCTGCTGGGGGTGTTGGCGCTGGTGGTTCTGCTGGCGCTGGTGCTTTTGAGGGTGCTGGAGTTGGCGCTGTTGGAGCTGGAGGTGCTGCTGGCGCTGGTGCTCCCGCTGGGGGTACTGGTGCTGTCCCTGCTGGTTCTGGAGGCGCTGCGCGGCCGAGGCCGTACTTCGTTCCGCTCCTTGAGCAGGTTCTTGGTCTTCCGCCTTCTACTGGTCCTGCCCCTCCCTTAGAGTGTCCACCGCCTGTCCAGTCGCAGTCACAGTTACAGCCCGCCTCCCCCCTGCCTGCTCCCTCTCCCTACACTGGTCCTACTGGAGGTCTTGCTGAGCGTCGTGAGCCTGTGTCTCGTCCTGCGTCGCCTGTTCGTGCTGCTCGCACTAGTGGTCGTACTGCGCGTCCGCGTCCTCCTGCGGTCCCAGGCACACACCAGATGGCACTGCGTCCTTCCACTGCTCCTCTGCGTGTCCCGTTGCCGTCTCCTCCAGCGTCCTCTCTTCCTCCTCTTGCTGACCCGGAGTCTGACTCTCTTCGTGCTGCCAGTACTTCTGTCACGCGTCTCCTGGCTACTGTTGTCACTGACCCTTCCTTTGAGTCCACTGCTGCGTCTGCCCTAGTTACTGAGCTTGTCGACTTCGCTGCTCGCTGTCGTCTAGACTACGCTGCTAGTCTTGTTGCTGAGTCTGAGTCTGTCTGTCCTCCGTCCGTCGGGGGTGAGTGTGCTCTTAGCACGGACGTCCTTGAGGACAGGCAGGAGGAGTTCTAGTGTTTTGCTGCTGCTTTGCCTCATCTCGTGTCCACGCTGATTGCCCCTGAGGGAGACCCGGATGCACCAGACATCCCGACTCCTCGATCGTACGCTGAGGCGATCGAGGGTCCCTACTCCTCTCAGTGGCAGTCAGCCATGGACGCAGAGATGGCTTCCTGGAAGTCCACAGGCACCTACGTCGACGAGGTTCCCCCACCTGGGGCGAACATCGTCAGTGGCATGTGGATTTTCAGGGTGAAGTGGCCGCCGGGTTCTCCACCTGTCTTCAAGGCGCGTTACGTGGCTCGAGGCTTCAGTCAGCGGCAGGGAGTTGACTACATTCAAACCTTCTCTCCCACCCCGAAGATGACCACTCTTCGGGTGCTGCTGCACATAGCCGCTCAGCGCGACTACGAGCTTCACTCTCTTGACTTCAGCACAGCTTTTCTGCAGGGCAGCCTACACGAGGAGATCTGGCTGCGACGCCCACCTGGCTTCACTGGGTCGTTTCCTCATGGTACCCAGTGGAGCCTCCGGCGGCCAGTCTACGGTCTCCGCCAGGCGCCCCGTGAGTGGCACGACACACTGAGGACTACACTTGCGGCTCTTGGGTTTGCTCCTTCTACAGCCGACCCGTCGCTGTTTCTGCGCACCGACACCTCTTTGCCGCCGTTCTACATCCTCGTGTACGTCGACGACTTGGTCTTTGCCACTGCTGACACTGCTGGACTCGCCCACGTGAAGTCCGAGCTGCAGAAGAGACATACGTGCACAGACCTGGGTGAACTGCGCAGCTACCTTGGCTTGCAGATCACCCGGGACAGAGCACAGCGCACCATTACCCTGACTCAGTCACACATGGTGCAGCAGGTCCTTCAGCGCTTCGACTTCACGTACTCCTCGCCTCAGGCCACTCCTCTGTCTACTCGCCACTCGCTCTCAGCTCTGCCTTCGGATGAGTCCGTAGAGCCGAGTGGCCCGTACCCAGAGCTTGTTGGCTGCCTCATGTACCTGATGACCTGCACTCGACCTGACCTTGCATACCCTCTTAGCATCTTGGCACGCTATGTTGCTCCTGGGAGACACCGACCAGAGCACATGGCTGCAGCGAAGAGGGTGTTGCGCTACTTGTGCAGTACGTCGGGCATGGGGCTAGTGCTTGGAGGGCGACGTCCAGTGGTCCTCACAGGTCTTGCAGACGCTTCTTGGGCTGACGACCAGGCTACGCAGCGGTCGTCACAGGGTTACACCTTGAGCCTTGGCTCCGGCTCTGTTTCATGGCGGTCTACCCGCTCGTCTTCTGTTCTCGGCTCCAGCTGTGAGGCTGAGATCTACGCGGGGGCCATGGCTGCACAGGAGCTACGCTGGCTCACCTACCTGCTGACTGACCTAGGAGAGCAGCCTCGTTCTCCTCCAGTTCTGTACGTGGACAACAAGGCCATGCTGGCCTTGTGTCGGGAGCACAGACTGGAGCATAGAACGAAGCACATTGCTCTCCGCTACTTCCTTGCTCGTGAGCTGCAGCAGCGTGGTCAGCTGCGTCTTGCTTACGTGGCCTCTGAGGCCAACACTGCTGATATCTTTACCAAGGCACTTCCGCCTGGTGATCTTCAGCGCTTCTGTACGATGCTAGGTCTTGTGCCTACTTGGCCTCACTTGCTCACTTCTTGACCTTGCTTGTACTGTGATCTTTCTATACCTGCACTTGCTTGTTTACCTTTATATATGATCTTGCATGTGAACTGGCCTTTTGGCCTTGCTCTTGTGCTCGGATTGTGTGGTGACGTTGTGATCCACCCTGAGCTTGCTTTGCTTTGCTTGACTGGTCTTGTGACCTCTTGTTCTCCCCCACTTTGCCTATGGGGGTGTGTCAAACTCATATTATGTAGCTTGTCTAGGCTATAGTGGGGTAGACACTATGGCGTACAGTTTCCTAGGGTTTCCTACTTGTACCCAACCTTGTGCTAGTTCATTCATTCCTCATTCTTCACATTTATTGTGACCCGATTCAGCGCCCGATAATCAACGAACATGCGTAGGCCCCCGTCCTTCTTCGGTGTGAACAGTATCGGCGCTGCAAACGGCGACGTGCTTGCCCGGATAAATCCCTTGGCGAGCAGGTAATCCAGCTGGGCCCGCAACTCGGCGAGCTCTGGTTGGCTGAGCCGCCACTGTGTCCGAACAGTAGGTTGCGCGCCGGACTCCAGCTGGATCCGATGATCCTTAGGTTGTTGGGGGGGCAAGCCGTCCGGGAGGTCATCCGCGAAAATTTCAGATACCTCCGAACAATGCTCGCCAATTCCTCGGGGACTGCTGCGCAGAGGGTGTCGATGTCCGCGATTTTCTCGGAAGCTGTCACCTCGTACAGGTGCACCAAGAAAGCTTGAGCTCCACTGTTCATCGCTCGCGCCATGTTGACCGCGTTGACACGTGTCGTCACCGGCTCCGGTTCCGTCCATTTCGGAAGCGTCGTCTTCCCTCCGTATCCTCGCACAACGCACGCCCCAGTTGTCCAGTCGATCGTCGGATTGAACCGCTGCAGCCAATCTCTTCCCAGTAGCACATCGCAGCCGTCCAACGTCGTCGCCAACATCTTCATGCCAAACCCGAATTTTTCGCCACACTGTATCCGAATTCTTCGCGCTTCATCTCGGATGGCCAGTGGTGTCCCATCCACCAGCCTTGCATCAATCTCCAGCAGACACCTAGTCAGCTTCACCCCCATTTTTTTGGCCGTTGCCAGGTTGACGAGACTGTGGCTCGCCCCACCGTCAACGAATATTTTTATTTTATAACCGTTAACCCTCCCTACCACCAGCACAGGGTAGTCCACGTGTTCACCCACGTTATTCGTCCGGTTCTGGTCGATGGCTCTGATCGGTACCACGACCCGGTGTGGATGGTATTGTCGGGCGACAGGGTCTCGTCAGTAGGTGGCCCTTCTGCTACTGACTCGTATCTTTTCCTGACCCTTCTCCGTCGTTCTTCTTCCCCTGCTTAAGCCTCGGGCATTCTTTTTTCAGGTGGCCGAGCTGGTTGCATAAAAATCACGGCCCAAGGGCTCGGCTTGGTGCATCCACGCCGTTGATCGTGGGCTGCTGAGTCGATCCACGAAATCGAGGGCCCTCCCGGGAGCTCGATCTCGCCCACTGCATCAGTGCATCCGTTGACTCGGCTTCTTGGACGGCGTCGTTGAAGCTGCGTGGCCGGGTTCTTCGGACCTCGTACTATATCTCGTATTTCAGGCCCGCCACGTAGCGATCCAACCGCTCCGCGTCGCTCATATCGTCCACTTGATCCGCCAAGTTGCAGAACGTGCTGGTGTAGTCTTGGACCGAAGTCAGCTGCTTCCAGGCACGCAGCTTCATGCGAGCAGAGTCCGAGGCGGATATGTGCTCGAACCTGGTTCGCAAGGCGGCGCCCCACTCCCTCCATGTGCGTATCGTAGCCGTCCCAAAAATTGATGCTGCCTGATGCGTGACAGGTGTTGAAGTCCCGTCGTTCGCACGTGCTATTCCTGCCGAAGTCCCTTCGTGCTGCAGCGTTCGCCTCCACCACTCCAGCGCAGGTCCTCGCAACAGTGAAACTGCGAAATTAATGCGGGTGGCATCGTCATAAATCATGGCAGCATTAAAAAACACCTCCACGCCGAACAACCATGCAGAAACAGTGACGAACTTGTCACTTGGGTTAAACGAGGGCGGGTTTGTCGGCTTGATTTTAACAAAAGCCGTTGTTGCCATCGGGGCCGTTGGCATTGCTGCCGGCGTCGCCGTCGTCGTCGCCGCTGCACGTGTCGGTGCTGCACGCGACTGTTGCGGTGACTGTTGCTGCTGCGCCTGCCTCGCCTCGTCCGCATCCATCTCGCCTTCCAGCTCGCTCCAGACCTGCTCATCTGGTGAAACCCGAAAGCGACGCGGTAGTGGCTCGGAAGGCGAGGTCGGAGGACCGAGCCTGGTTTTCCGAAAGTCGGGGTTGTACGCGTACAGTGTGACCCAGTAAGGAATCCGAAAAATTCCTTATAAAGAGAACCTGCTACACGTTTGTTGTAACTACAACAAGACTCGACGTTTACGTCGAAAGGGTTGTGTAGAGCTGTGTTCCGTGAATAAGAAACTTTGTTATAGAGTAAAGTATAACTATATTTTGGTTATAGAAGTATTTTATTAAGTTTTTCAATCTTACGTAAAACAGATAGTTCCTTCAAATTTTTCTATATATCTTTCTTCCTTAAAAATTGTTTTGAGTGTTATTTATTATGGAATTTTTTGGACATTGATGTTCTTTTTGTGATTGTAGTAAACATGAATTGTTTTCGCCAACTACTTACTCTAATGTTCAATCAGGTTACTATAGCGTGTTAGGCGTTTGTAGTGTATCTGATGTGTCAGCTAGTTGAATAGCGTTGGGTGGTTTAGAGCCAGATGCCTTTGTTCTGTATTGCGCTGGCAGATTCTTTGTGCGCTGCCTTTTCTTGTTTCTTGTTCTTCGTTCCTCTCGACAAGCACTAGCTCTGCTCTTCCTCCTTTTCCTCTCCCCCACCCCAATTTCTCCAGTTTTTCTCCCACCCAGCTGTCTCTCTCGCTCCCACCCCGCCATCTCCTCTCCCTTAACTCCCCGCCGTCGCCTCTCACTCCTCCCCGCCGTCGCCTCTCCCTCCTCCCCGCCGTCGCCTCTCACTCCTCCCCGCCGAGTCGCCTTTCCCTCCTCCCCGCCGTCGCCTCTCCCTCCTCCCCGCCTTCGCCTCTCCCTCCTCCCCGCCGTCGCCGCTCCTTCCTCCCCGCCGTCGCGTCTCCCTCCTCCTCGCCGTCGCCTCTCCCTCCTCCCCGCGGTCGCCTCTCCCCACTCCCCGCCGTCGCCTCTCCCTCCTCCCCGCGGTCGCCTCTCCCCACTCCCCGCCGTCGCCTCTCCCTCCTCCCCGCGGTCGCCTCTCCCCACTCCCCGCCGTCGCCTCTCCCTCCTCCCCGCGGTCGCCTCTCCCCGCTCCCCGCCGTCGCCTCTCCCTCCTCCCCGCGGTCGCCTCTCCCCACTCCCCGCGGTCGCCTCTCCCTCCTCCCCGCGGTCGCCTCTCCCCACTTCCCACCGTCGCCTCTCCCTCCTCCCCGCGGTCGCCTCTCCCCACTCCCCGCCGTCGCCTCTCCTTCCCTCTCCGCCGTCGCCTCCGGCGACAGGTGCACGAGCGCAAGCGCGGGTTGGTGCGCGAGCGGGTTGGTGCGCGAGCGCGACTTGTTTTCTCAAGCACCGTGGTTATCAGGTGCGTTCCCGGTCCTTCCGTCCTCCCTCCCCCCCTCTGAATTCTACGCTTTTTTTTTATTATTATTATTATTCCTTTTCTGTGTGTCGATTGGTCTCCTCTTGCATTGTACTTTCATTTAAAGAAGAAAGAGATGGAGCGTGAGGGAGAGCGTGTGCGCATGAGAGAGCGTGTGAAAGAGCGCGTGAAGGAGCGCGTGAGAGGGCGCGTGAGAGAGCGCGTGAGAGCGCGTGAGAGAGCGGATAAGAAAGCGCATGTGAGCGTGTGAGAGCGTGAGAGAGAGAGAATGCGTGCGATAGTGCGCGAGAGAGAGAGCGTGAGAGAGAGAATGTGGTGAGAGTGCGCGATAGAGAGCGCGCGAGAGATAGAGTGCATGAGAGTGTGCCTGAGAGTGCGCCTTGAGAGAGCGCGTGAGAGAGTGCGTGAGGGAGCGCATGAGAGGGCGCGTGAGAGAGCGCGTGCGAGAGCGCGTGAGGGAGCGTGTGAGGGTGCGCGTGAGAGAGCGTGCGAGAGAGAGAATGTGTGTGAGAGTGCGCGAGAGAAAGCATGTGAGAGAGAAAATGCGCATGAGAGTGCGGGAGAGAGAGCGCGAGAGCGAGCGCGTGAGAGTGCGCGTGAGAGTGTAGGAGAGAGCGCGAGAGAGAGCGCGTGAGAGTGTGCCTGAGAGTGCACCTTGAGAGAGCGCGTGAGGGAGTGCATGAGGGATCGCATGAGAGGGCGCGTGATAGAGCGCATGAGAGAGCGCGTGAGAGAGCGTAAGAGAGCGCGTGAGAGAGCGCGTGAGAGTGCGTGAGAGAGTGCGTGTGAGAGCGCGCGAGAGAGCGTGTGAGGGAGCGTGTCAGGGTGCGCGTGAGAGATCGTGTGAGAGAGAAAATGTGCGTTAGAGTGCGCGAGAGAAAACACGTGAGAGAGAACGCGCGTGAGAGTGCGGGAGGGAGAGCGCGAGAGAGAGCGTGTGAAAGTGCGCCTGAGAGTGCACCTTGATAGAGCGCGTCAGAGAGCGCGAGAGAGTGCGCGTGAGAGAGCGCGTGTGAGAGCGCGTGAGAGAGCGTGTGAGGGAGCGTGACAGGGTGCGCGTGAGAGAGCTTGTGAGAGAGAGAATGTGCGTGAGAGAGATCGCGTGAGAGTGCGCGTGAGAGAGCGTGTGTGAGAGCGTGTGAGAGAGCGTGTGAGGGAGCGTGTGAGAGTGCGCGTGAGAGAGCATGTGAGAGAGAATGTGCGTGAGAGTGCGCGAGAGAAAGCACGTGAGAGAGAGAATGCGCATGAGAGTGCGGGAGGGAGAGCGCGAGAGAGGGTGCGTGAGAGTGCGCGTGAGAGTGCAGGAGAGAGAGCGCAAGAGAGAGCGCGTGAGAGTGTGCCTGAGAGTGCACCTTGAGAGAGCGCGTGAGAGTGCGTGTGAGAGTGCGCGAGAGAGCGTGTGAGGGAGCGTGTCAGGGTGCGCGTGAGAGATCGTGTGAGAGAGAAAATGTGCGTTAGAGTGCGCGAGAGAAAACACGTGAGAGAGAACGCGCGTGAGAGTGCGGGAGGGAGAGCGCGAGAGAGAGCGTGTGAAAGTGCGCCTGAGAGTGCACCTTGATAGAGCGCGTCAGAGAGCGCGTGAGAGTGCGCGTGAGAGAGCGCGTGTGAGAGCGCGTGAGAGAGCGTGTGAGGGAGCGTGTGAGGGTGCGCGTGAGAGAGCGTGTGAGAGAGAGAATATGCGTTAGAGTGCGTGAGAGAAAGCACGTGAGAGAGAATGCGCGTGAGAGTGCGGGAGAGAGAGCGCGAGAGAGAGCGTGTGAAAGTGCGCCTGAGAGTGCACCTTGATAGAGCGCGTCAGAAAGCGCGTGAGAGTGCGCGTGAGAGAGCCCGTGTGAGAGCGCGTGAGAGAGCGTGTGAGGGAGCGTGACAGGGTGCGCGTGAGAGAGCTTGTGAGAGAGAGAATGTGCGTGAGAGAGTTGTGAGAGTGCGCGTGAGAGAGCGTGTGTGAGAGCGTGTGAGAAAGCGTGTGAGGGAGCGTGTGAGGGTGCGCGTGAGAGAGCGTGTGAGAGAGAGAATGTGCATGAGAGTGCGCGAGAGAAAGCACGTGAGAGAGAGAATGCGCATGAGAGTGCGGGAGAGAGAGCGCGAGAGAGCGCGCGGGAGAGTGCGCCTGAGAGTGCGCCTTGATAGAGCGCGTGAGAGAGCGCGTGAGAGTGCCCGTGAGAGAGCGCGTGAGAGTGCGAGTGAGAGTGCGCATGAGCTTGCTGGGGCGTAAGCACTAGTATAATTTTAGCTGGTGCTTGGGCAACTGGGGCTATTTATGCAAATAAGTGTCGCTTTCTGCACTAGCGCTTAAAGTGCCGGTTACTAAGGTGTTGGCACCTCAGACGCTCGTCTAGGCCGCTGGCAATTAGCGAGCTAGTGCCTAGCACGCTCACGGAGGGTGCTCTAACACTTGGGCGCTGGCACCTAGTGTGCTGAGCCCTGTGGTGCTTGTGCCTGAAGCGCTAGCGTGATGGCCTTTGGCGCCTTGACACGGATTGCTTGCTGCTTAAGGCGGGCGGGTGCGTTGCCGCGCGCTGGCTTCTTTCTGAAGCCCGCAGCGCACTCGCGCACTGCAGTGAGGGATGATGATTTGTAATTCTTGCTTGGCCTCCTGTATGAGCACGTGTGTTGCAGTATTTGGTTTATGCTTTCTTGTACACATAAACATACACTGTTTTTTGTGCAAGGTGTGTTGTTCCTTTCTCTGTTCTTGCCTTCTTGTGCAGGGCGTGTGTGTGTTGACTTCTCTGATTTTGCTTTGTGCAAGCGCATTAGTTGAGAAGGGAGATGAGGGAGGGAGTGGGATGGAGATGAGGGAAGGAGGGAGGGAGGGTTGTAGGGAGGGGAGGGTGGGATAGACTACCAATCATTTCTGCATTTCTGAATTTTATTCATGACGGTTGCCTCTTTATTACGGTCTGTGTATCTATCTGTGGTTGTTTGTGTGTGTGTGTTAGTGTGTGCTGTGCATGTGCTTATGCGTGCGTGTACGTGCGCGTGTGAGCCTGTGTGAGATATGTGCGTTTGTCTGTTTGCACCTGTCTGTCTCGAGGCGTGTGCAAAAGTGCCTCTTGTATGCAACTGATGTGTGATGTTAAGTGTGTCGGGTCTGCATTTGAGGTGGGGATCGTTGTTGGGGCAGCGTTGCTCGCCTAAGCATACCGGAACCACCTGTGCTGTAGCACCGATGCATTTTAGCATTCACTAGCAGTTGTTTGTGTTGTTTTTGCACATGTTACGCAATTGAGGTGTGATGTTAAAATGTGTCGGGTCTGCATGTGAGGTGGGGATCGTTGTTGGGGCAGCGCAGCTCGCCTTAGCATACCGGAACCATCTCTGTTGAAGCACCGATGCATTTTAGCATTCACTCTCAGTTGTTTTGTTTTAGCACGTGTTCAATGGATGCACTGCACATGATTTTCGTTCACGTCCAGTGGGTGTTTCTCGTCAATTGTGTTTCGTGACGACCGATTGTTCCATTCGCCGTATTTATCGACGATTATGGAATGAAAGGTTACATTTGGTTTCATTTTTTGGGGACTCTTGTGATTAGTGCTTGCGTCATGTCCACGACTTTGGAGCACTCGTTTTGAAAACGTTAAAACGAGGGCTTTAAACGTTGGGAAAATGACAAAAACTGCACTGTTCATTCGAGTCGACCGAAAAGTGCTACCAAATGTATAGGGTTGCTACGCAACCCAAAAACGTGCATAACTATGCATGTATAACCTGGACAACTACGAAGTTAGGTGGGAATACATGGGCTTGTTGTTTCACCTGCCATTGCTGCGTTGGCATGGCACATGCATGGTAATTAGCTAAACGTTCCTCTAGGAACGTTTCTCCATAGCTCCCTTGTTCTAGTATATGGTTCAATCTTGCTTGTAATATGTTCATTTTTCAACTCTTTTCCTTAGTGAAACTCTGCTTGAATTCTGCTAAGTCAAAAACAACCCTGTCAAGAGCAACATCCTGAGTTCTACCCCTTGCGCCATCACGCAATCTCGCTCGTAGGTTTGAATTCTCCGCATGGTGCGGTGAGCGTGGACGGCCCCGCCGAGAAAATTCAGATTAGTAGCCGAGGTACCACATACCTAAGTCGTTATTACTCCGGCAGCCCGTGCAGACCATGATGCCTACTCTCCCGGCAGAGGCTGGCGAAGTAGAGGATAGCTTGGAGGCACGTGAAGCTGATGTTAGGAGGCGCCACAGTGCTGGCGAGTTTGGCGAGGCTCCATTAGAGGTGCTCCTCCTAGGCACTCGTGCGCAGTGGGCGTGCGAGCACCCTTTCCGACCTGGTGCGGATTATGCGTCAGCGTCTCCTCGACCGGTACACAATGAAGGTGACATCGACAACAAGGTCGATAGCGGTGACCAACTCGGCAGTGACGAGGGAATGCGGATGACGAGGGGACTGATCAGGAAGGCCGGAGATGACGAGGGGAATGCGGACGCGAGGGCTGCGGTCAACGGTTGCTGGAGGCAACTCGCACGGTTCCATCAGCGAACGACGTCACTCTCCCCAACGAAGTAGATTCGGGCCGTCGTCGGCGACCCACGTGACCACGGCCGGGATTGCGCTGACGTACCGTATTCTCCCGGATAAAACACCCCCCCGTAATTGTACACCCCCGGGTAGCTTATACGGGGTGGGTGTTATATCCGACCCCGTTAGTACTATACCCCCCTTTTTGGGGTGATTCTCTATAACACCCCCCTTTTCTTATAGATTCCTATTATAGCTGTTATCGAGTCCGATTCCTTACGGGAGGATATCGCGAAAATCACTCCCTAGAAGAAATTTCGCATGTACTTTCACTTAGAATCAGCCAAGATATCCCCCCTCCCACAATCTCGCTGTCGCCACGCTGGTGAATCCCAAAATCTCGCTGTCGCCACGCTGGCGTATCTTCCACTGCAAGTGGTCCAAGAGGTGAAGTGGCCCAAGTTGCCCAAGTGGCCCACAATATCATCGTACTCGGTTTTGCGGCATTGATCAACAATCTTGAAGTGAAGTCAGACCCCTGATTTTGTTTCACATCTTTTCTGTTTTATAAAAAATATTATATCATAAGACCCGGGTATTATATAGGATTTTCCTTTGAGGAGACCCCCCCCATTTTTTTCCAGTGGTTTTCATAATACCCTAGGGTGTTTTATCCGGGAGAATACGGTATGGCTATTACAAAATTTTGCCGGACAAGATCACCATGACTACGCCGCTACAAGGTCCACGTGGAGGGAGGCTATTGAGCCACCTACTGATGAGACCCCGTCGCCCGACAATCACCATCCGCACCGCATAGTGGTACCGATACGGGTTGTTGACCGCAACCAGATGAATAAAGTGGATGAACATGTGGATTGTCAGAATTATATTGTTATAACTGCATGTAGTTCTAGCCGCAGTGTAGTTATTATAAACTCTGATTGGTGGTTCACCTTTCTTTGATTGTTTGTTCTCTATTTATACCTTTCAATCAATAGTAAAACCCTTCTTTGGCAATCCCGTTTTCCTCTCGTAACTAAGTCCTTGCTCCTAGGCTAGGGTTTCTCCTAGCCCAGGAAGCTCTTATCTTGACATGTTATCGGAGCTTTTGATCCTACGGACCGTAAGTGTTATGGCCCACCAGTCACGCTCGCCGTGGCGCCCCTCGTGCTCTCGCCTGGCACGCGCGCTGCCCGTTCCTCCCCACACGCTGCCGTTTTCCCCTGCGCGCACCTCGTTCTGCACCGCGCGCAGCTCGTCCCATCCGTGCGCGACCCGTTCCGACCGCGCGCAGCCCGCCCCGCGCCTCGCCAGGCGCCAGCGCGGACGTCCGCGACCTGCGCCAGCGCGGACCGCCAGTGCCAGCGCCTGCGCCAGCCGCGAAGCGCCAGCGCCTGCGTCAGCCGCGAAGCGCCAGTGCGGACGCCCGCACCAGCAGCTTCGTACGCCGCCCCCCCCCTTCCCTTCTGCGGCTTCTACCGTGGGGGGGGGGGGGGGGGGGTATGTGGGGGTGGCGGGTGTGAGCCGCCAGCAACTCAACCCTCCCTTCCCTCTTCGTCTCTCCCTGCAGCACTTTTTGCTGTTGGGGGGGGGGGGGGGGGGGGGGGGGGAAGGAGAGAGGTTAAGGGAGGGTAAGAGAGAGTGGCGGATGAAGCAGCCACGCATATGCAGCTGCCGCCCGCTGCTACCGTGACACTTCCTGCTGCAGCCCCTGTCGCCACCTTCGTTCGTTTCGTCTCTCTGCTGCTGTTGAGCGGCAGGTGCTGCCGTTGAGCCCTGCGTTGCCGCCACCCTTTCTCGCCGCACGCACCTGCTCTCCAGGCTACCTGCGCCACGTGCACCTTCGTTTGTCTCGTCTCTCTCTTGCCACAGGGCTTACTGCAGTTGTATCTGCCACTTCTGCACTGGTTGTCACTGCTCTTGCGTGCTGCTGCTTTGTTCTACTTGGTGTACCCGTACAGGTTGTGTCTTGCACTTGGCTATTCCTGCATGCAGTTAAGGGGGGATGTCAGAATTATATTGTTATAACTGCATGTAGTTCTAGCCGCAGTGTAGTTATCATAAACTCTGATTGGTGGTTCACCTTTCTTTGATTGTTTGTTCTCTATTTGTACCCTTCAATCAATAGTAAAACCCTTCTTTGGCAATCCCGTTTTCCTCTCGTAACTAAGTCCTTGCTCCTAGGCTAGGGTTTCTCCTAGCCCAGGAAGCTCTTATCTTGACAGTGGATCACCCTGTGCCGGTCGTGGGGAGGGTTAACGGCGATGGGACACCGCTGGTGATACGGGACGAGGTGCGACAAGTTCGGATGAAGTGCGGAGACAACTTTGTGTCTTCGACGAAGATGCTGGCCACAATACTGGACGGTTGTGATGTGCTGCTGTGGTGAGATTGGCTGCAACGATACAATCCGATGATCGACAGGACGATGGGAGCTATCATGTATATCGACTATCGAGCACTGAATTGGATTACAATCAATTCGCGTTACCCGATTCCGCGAGCGGACGACCTGCTGGATCAGCTTCACGGTGCTCACTTCTTCTCGAAAATTGATCTGCAAGGTGGCTATCACCAAATTCGCGTGTTTGCCAACGACTGCCCAAAGACGGCTTTTCGCACCTGCTACGGCAGTTACGAATATACAGTGATGACGTTCCGGTTGACGAACGCACCATCAACGTTCCATCGATTTCGCTGTCGGCGCCGTCCTTCTACAGAATTTCGGCAAAGAGTTGCAACCAATCGCGTATGAGTCACGGAATAGGCAGCCGCCCGAACGCAACTATCCTGTACATGACAAAAGAATGCTCGACATCGTGCATGCATTTCGTACCTGGCGTTGTTACGTCACGGGAGCCGACGTCACGATCACGACAGACCACAAGTCATTACAGTACATGCGCAGCCAACCACAGCTCAATCTGCGACAAATCCGGTGGCTCAATTGTCTCGAGTCAAATTTCTGCTACACCATTACGTACAAAACATTGTCGACTTCCTGACCCGCCCATCAATGTAGACCGCAGCAGTACTAATCGCCCATTCCAACCCACTGTTGTTAGGACTGTTCAAACATGGATACAGGACCAACCGCTTCTTTAGGTTGAATCGACACCAACGGGTCACCACGCCACACGGGAATTAATACCTAAACGTCGGTACGAACCAAATTTGGGTACCGTCATACCGACCCTTACAAGAGTTGCTGACGTAGGAGGTTCATGACTCTAACCTCTCCGAGCATTTCGGCATCGACAAAACACTGAAGCTACTGCAACGGAATTATTACTGGCCCGACATGGCGTCGGACGTGCAGCGCTACGTGTCAGCTTGCCCAACCTGCCAAGCAATGAAGTTGTCGCGACAACGCCCATCTGGATTGCTGTAGCCCCTCGAACCACCTGACAGCCGTAGCAACATGTGACGATGGACTTCATCACCGGACTACCAGCTGGCGCAAGTGGCAACGACTCGATGCTGGTTGTCGTTGACCGAGTAACGAAAGTGGCGCACTTCGCACCATGCCGCACGACGAACACAGCCAAAGAAACCGCGAAGCTGTTCATCACAACAATCGTACACCTTCTAAAAAATCACGTCGACATTCTGGCAGGAAACATGGGCACTTTACGACACTTGCCTGCAGTTCTCGTCGTCATATCGCCCGCAAACCGACGGTCAGACAAAGCGGACAAATCAGACTATAGAGCAGTTGATTCGCACGAACTGCCCCGACCTGTCCAAGTGGGAGGACTCGCACCCTATGATGGAGTTTGCGTATAACAACGCACCCTCCGCAACGACCAATCAGTCCCCGTTTTACCTTAATTACAGGATACACCCCGTGGTACCCTCATATACGACCCCTTATATACTGTAAGAGTACGACGGCTTATGCTGGCTTTGCTAGCTTGCCTGGACTTATTATGCTATTACTAGCTTAGCTTTATTTTGCTTTTCTTGCCTTTGCTTGATTTCCTAGGTTCGTTGCTTTCACTATAGTTATTATAGTTATAGGCACCGAACTAGGTTCAGTGTACTGAATTCTAGGCATTTCGGTTGCCACCGAATCGCCTTCTACAGAATTCAGGAAGGACCCGTTCGGGACACTTCGCGACCCGCGGAACCTTCTAGTAACACACGGGTTACTGCCTTTGTGTCGAGCCTATGTATAGCCTCGCCTTGTACCCAGGTGAATCATTCAATAGATGAATTTTTCCTTAACCAGATCCTCACACTTGGTAATCAGAGCGGGTTTACACGCGAGTTCTTCAACCTTTAGTTCCAGCCTCGCGGGGGCAACGACAAAAGCGCCGATACGGGTCTGTAAAACCAGTTCCGCGCAATTTTTCTAAATCCCCCTTGATCCGGTTTTCGAACACCAAAGGGGATTATTGGTGAAAAGGTTGGAATTTCAACCGTTCGATCGATTCGAATCTCAACGGCCCAGAGAATTGTCAAACATTTATCATATAGTCTATTTAGGCTGTAGTGGGGTAGACACTAAGGGGTACAGTTTCCTAGGGTTTCATACTTGTACCCAACTCATTTCCTAGTCAACCATTCCTCTTTCTTCACATGGTATAGAGCGGGTTCCCTAATAGGACCGTTTCTTCCTAAGGGCCCACCATTAAATTTTTTTTTTTTCCTAACCTGCCCGAAGCGCGCTTTGCGCTCTGCCCTGCCCTACCCTTTCGCGGTCCCTTAGCGGCCTGCCCTGCTCCTGAGGCCCGTCCCGGCCCCCATTAGCGGCCCCTTCGCGGCCCCTTCGCGGCCCCTTAGCGGCCCCCTTCGCGGCCCCTTAGCGGCCCCTTCGCGGCCCCTTTCGCTGCCCCTTAGCGGCCCCCTTCGCGGCCCCTTAGCGGCCCCTTCGCGGCCCCTTAGCGGCCCCTTCGCGGCCCCCTTCGCTGCCCCTTCGCGGCCCCTTTGCGGCCCCTTAGCGGCCCCTTCGCGGCCCCTTAACGGCCCCTTCGCGGCCCCTTCGCGGCCCCTTAGCGGCCCCTTCGCGGCCCCGCCCCGTTGCCCGTAGCGGCCCCGTCCCGTCGCCAGTCGCGGCCCCGCCCCGTCGCCACCCGGGTGTCGCCCCTGCCTCGTCGCGACGCCTCAGCGGGACCCGCGCGTCGCCCCCGCCTCGTCGCGAAGCCCCTGCGGGACCCGCGAGGCACGGCTCCTGCGCGTCGCGACGCCCCAACGGGACCCGGGCGTCGCCCCCGCTCGTCGCGACGCCCCTGCGGGACGCGCGCGGCGTCGCCCCTGCCCGCCGCGGCGCCCTGCCCTAACCCGCGCCCGACCTTCGGACGGCCGCCCCTGCCCCCCCCCTGCAGCAGCCGCCCCTGGCCCCTGGAGCAGCCGCCCTTGCAGCAGCCGCCCCTGCAGCAGCCGCCCCTGGCCCCTGGAGCAGCCGCCCCTGGCCCCTGGGGCAGCCGCCTCTGCAGCAGCCGCCCCTGGCCCCTAGAGCAGCCGCCCCTACAGCAGCCGCCCCTGGACCTCTGCAGCCGCCCCTGGCCCCTGGAGCAGCCGCCCCTGCAGCAGCCGCCCCTGGCCCCTGGAGCAGCTGCCCCTGCAGGAGCCGCCCCTGGCCCCTGGAGCAGCCGCCCCTGCAGCTGCCGCCCCTGGCCCCTAGAGCAGCCGCCCCTGGCCCCTGGAGCAGCCGCCCCTGCAGCAGCCACCCCTGGCCCCTGGAGCAGCCGCCCCTGCAGCAGCCGCCCCTGGCCCCTAGAGCAGCCGCCCCTGGCCCCTAGAGCAGCCGCCCCTGCAGCTGCCGCCCCTGGCCACTGGAGCAGCCGCCCCTGCAGCAGCCGCCCCTGGCCCCTGGGGCAGCCGCCCCTGCAGCAGTCGCCCCTGGCCCCTGGAGCAGCCGCCCCTACAGCAGCCGCCCCTGGACCTCTGCAGCCGCCCCTGGCCCCTGGAGCAGCCGCCCCTGCAGCAGCCGCCCCTGGCCCCTGGAGCAGCCGCCCCTGCAGGAGCCGCCCCTGGCCCCTGGAGCAGCCGCCCCTGCAGCTGCCGCCCCTGGCCCCTAGAGCAGCCGCCCCTGGCCCCTGGAGCAGCCGCCCCTGGAGCAGCCGCCCCTGCAGCTGCCGCGGAGCCCTCCCCCTGCAGTGGTGGCGACCTCGCCGTTGCCGCCGTCGTACGCCCGCCCTTCTAGCCACTGGTGAGCACTGCCCTGCCCGTACTGCTGTTCCTGCTGCTCCTGCTGCTACTGCTCTTTCTACTGCTACTGGTGCTCCTGGCGTGGCCAGATGCAGCTCCAGCGCCGTCCGCGTGAGTCCCTCACGCCCCAACAGCTTCGTGAGTGGTACGCTACTTGGGGTTGTAGGGGTGGCCGCGCTGCTACTACTGCTACTGCTGCTACTGCGACTACTACTGCTACTGCTGCTACTGCTGCTACTGCTGCTACTGTGGCTACTACTGCTACTGCTACTCCTGGCGGTGGCCAGCTGCAACCCCAGCGACGTCCGCGTGAGTCCCTCACGCCCCAGCAGCTTCGTGAGTGGTACGCTAGTTGGGGTTGTCGAGGTGGCCGTAGTGGGAGTCGTCCTGGCGTGAGTAGTTCGAGAGCTTCTTGTAGTGGCCAGGTGCAGCTGCAGCGTCGTCCGCGCGAGACCCTTTCGCCCCAGCAGCTTCGCGAGTGGTACGCTCAGAGTAGAGGGTCACTGAGTACTACTCGCTGCCCGTACGTCATTTGCACAGGTGTCCGGACTGGTCAGCCTTGCGGGACACCTGGTCAGACAGAGTCCCGCTGCTTCGCCCGTCTAAGCGACGCTTGGCGTACAGAGTTTGGCGACGACGCTGAGCTCCCCTCCAGGCTGGAGCTGCTTAGGCAGAGGGTAGATATCTTTGCTCTTGACTATGATGCTATCCTCACTGCCATGTATGCATTGTCTACTAGTGCTGAGGGTGCCTCTCACCTGTGTGTGCCGCCTGACCCCGGTATCCTGTGTGCTGCTCTAGGTGCTGGTGAGGCTGCTGCTCTAGGTGCTGGTGCGTCCCCTGCTCCAGGTTTCGGTAAGGCTGCTGCTCTAGGTGCTCGTGAGTCTACTGCTCCAGGTGCTGGTGAGTCTGCTCTCTCTGGTGCTGCGCCTGCTGCGGTCTTGCACACCTTCACCCTTGATTCGGGTGCTTCCCGCTCCTTCTTTCGAGACCGCACTACACTCACGCCGCTTAGTCGGCCGGTTGCGGTCTCCCTGGCAGACCCATCTGGGAGTCCTGTCCTTGCCCACTACTCCACTGTCCTACCGTGTCCGGCGGCCCCTTCTGGCTCCCTGTCCGGCCTTTACCTCCCCCCGTTCTCTACGAACTTGGTGAGAGGTGCTGACCTACGGGATGGGGGGATTGACTAGTTCACTCCTGCGAGTCAGCGAGTGACCCACTGCACGTGTGCTCGGACGGGCCGCCACTTGGCCACGTTTACCCGTCAGCCGGGGTCGAGCCTGTACACACTAACTACCGAGTCTCCTCCGGTTGCTGCGTCTGGTCAGGTAGCTGCGTCGGGTCAGGTGTTTGCTGCAGCGTCCAGGTTTGGTCCTGAGTCTACCCCCTGCTCGTGTCGTCTCCTGTCTCACCAGACTCTCCTTTGGCACCACCGCCTTGGTCACCCCTCCCTGTCTCGTCTCCGAGGCATGGCCTCCCGTGTCCTTGTCTCTGGTCTCCCCCGGTCCCTCCCTCCCCTTCCCCCGGGGCCTGCCCCTACCTGCGTTCCCTGCGTCGAGGGGCGGCAACGCGCTGCCCCTCACTCCTCTGAGTTTCCTCCGACTGAGGCTCCGCTGCATACTCTCCACATGGACGTGTGGGGCCCAGCCCGCGTCCGTGGACAGGGTCACGAGCGTTACTTCCTGCTGGTGGTTGACGACTACTCGCGTTACACCACAGTCTTCCCCTTGCGCAGCAAGGGTGAGGTCACTGAGGTGTTGATCGACTGGATCCGCGCTGCCCGTCTCCAGCTCAGAGAGAGTTTCGGCTCGGACTTTCCTGTTCTGCGTCTGCACTCCGACAGAGGTGGAGAGTTTTCCTCGGACCTTCTGCGAGCCTTCTGTCGTGCACGAGGCATCCGCCAGACGTTCACGCTTCCGGCCTCTCCACAGCAAAATGGGATTGCTGAGCGCCGCATTGGCATGGTCATGGACGTCGCTCGTACGTCCATGATCCATGCGGCTGCTCCCCATTTTCTGTGGCCGTTCGCGGTTCAGTACGCGGCGCATCAGATCAACCTTCAGCCCCGGGTCTCCGTGCCGGAGACCTCCCCTACTCTGCGGTGGACGGGGAAGGTTGGCGATGCGTCTGCGTTCCGTGTCTGGGGATCTCGAGCTTTCGTCTGCGACTTGTCTGCGGACAAGCTGTCCTCCCGTGCTGTTCCCTGTGTCTTCCTTGGCTCCCCCCCTGACGCGCCTGGTTGGTAGTTTTACCACCCCACCTCGCGCCGTGTTCTGTCCTCCCAGAACGTCACGTTTGAAGAGTCGGTTCCTTACTACCGTCTCTTCCCCTACCGCGCCGCCCCCCTCCCCCCCCCCGCCGCTCTTCCTCGCTGTGAGGATCTAGGATCGAGCTCAGAAAAGAGAATGTGAATTGAATTGAATGATCACCTGGGTACAACACGAGGCCATATATAGGCTCGACACAAGGCCCTGTAACCAGGTGTTACGCGAAGGTTCCGCGGGTCGCGAAGCGTCCCGAACAGATCCTTCCCGAATTCGGTAGAAGGCAATTCGGTGGCAACCGAAAAGCCAGAATTCGGTGCACGCAACCTAGCTCGGTGCTATAACTATAATAAAATATAGGAAAGCACCTAGCCTAGGAAATCAAGCAATTCATGCATGCATATAATTATCCTATGCTAGAAATAGCATAATAAAGTAAAGGCAAGCAAGCATAGCTGGCATAAGCCGTCGTACTCTCACACTCGCGCCAGGTCCCCCCCCGGTAGACCCCCTCCCCCCTCAGGGTCCTGCCCCCTCAGGTGTGTCACAGGTAGACGCAGTCGAGCCTGTCGAGGTAGCTGTTGACTCTGGTGCTGCTAGGGGTGCTGAGCCTGCGGGTGCCGGGTCTGGGGGTGCTGCGCCCGAGCGTGCGGAGACCGTGGGTGCTGGGTCTGGGGGTGCTGAGTCTGGGGGTGCTCAGCCTGGGGTTGTTGAGTCTGGAGGTGCGGAGCCTGAGGGTGTTGGGCCTGCTCGTGTGGAGTCTGGCGGTGCAGGGCCTGGAGGTCCTTCGGGTGCTTCGTCCCGACGGGAGCTACCCTCTCCACAGGCTCTGCGCGAGTGGTTTGCTCGGCGCTGGAGCCGTGCTGATGGAGCTGGTGGTGCTGCCGGAGCTGGAGGTTCTACTGCTACTGGGGGTGCTGGAGCCACGGGTCCCGGAGGTGCTCATACTGGAGGTACTGGAGCTGCTGGGCCTGGTGGTGCTCCTGGTGCTGGAGCTGCTGGCGGTGCTGGAGCTGGCGGTGCTACTGGAGTGGGTGCTGCTGGAGGTACTGGAGCCGGAGCTGCTGCGTCTTCCGGTGGTCTTGCTGGACCTGGAGCTGCTGGAGGTACTGGAGCTGGGGGTGCTGCTGGAGCTGGTGCTCCTGTGGGTGCTGGAGTTGGAGCTCCTGGAGCGGCTGGTGGTGCTGCTGGAGCTGGTTGAGCTGCGGGAGTCGGAGCTGACGCTGGGGGTGCTGGTGCTGTCCCTGCTGGTTCTGGAGGTGCTGCGCGGCCACGGCCGTACTTCGTTCCGCTCCTTGAGCAGGTTCTTGGTCTTCCGCCCTCTACTGGTCCTGCTCCTTCCTTAGAGTGTCCACCGCCTGTCCAGTCCGAGTCACAGTTACAGCTGGCCTCCCCACTGCCTGCTCCTTCTCCCTACACTAGTCCTACTGGAGTTCTTGCTGAGCGTCGTGAGCCTGAGTCTCGTCCTGCGTCGCCTGTTCGTGCTGCTCGCACTGGTCGTCGTGTTCCACGTCAGCGTCCTCCTGCGGTCCCAGGCACGAACCAGATGGCACTGCGTCCTTCCACTACGTGTCCCTTTGCCGTCTCCTCCAGCGTCCTCTCTTCCTGCTCTTACTGACCCGGAGTCTGACTCCCTTCGTGCTGCCAGTCCTACTGTCACGCGTCTCCTGGCTACTGTTGTCACTGACCCTTCCTTTGAGTCCACTACTGCGTCTGCCTTAGTTGCTGAGCTTGTCGACTTCGCTGCTCACTGTTGTCTAGACTACGCCGCTAGTCTTGTTGCCGAGTCTGGGTCTGTCTGTCCTCCGTCCGTCGGGGGTGAGTGTGCTCTTAGCACGGACGTCTTTGAGGACAGGCAGGAGAAGTTCCAGTGTTTTGCTGCTGCTTTACCTCATCTCGTGTCCATGCTGATTGCACCTGAGGGAGACCCGTATGCACCAGACATCCCGACTCCGCGCTCTTACGCAGAGGCGATAGAGGGTCCCTACTCCTCTCAGTGGCAGTCAGCCATGGACGCAGAGATGGCTTCGTGGAAGTCCACAGGCACCTACGTCGACGAGGTTCCCCCTCCTGGGGCGAACATCGTCAGTGGCATGTGGATTTTCAGGGTGAAGCGGCCGCCGGGTTCTCCGCCTGTCTTCAAGGCACGTTACGTGGCTCGAGGCTTCAGTCAGCGGCAGGGAGTTGACGACTTTCAGACCTTCTCTCCCACCCCGAAGATGACCACTCTTCGGGTACTGCTGCACATAGCTGCTCAGCGCGACTACAAGCTTCACTCTCTTGATTTCAGCACTGCTTTCCTACAGGGCAGCCTTCACGAGGAGATTTGGCTGCGCCGCCCACCTGGCTTCACTGGGTCGTTTCCTCCTGGTACCCAGTGGAGCCTCCGGCGGCCAGTCTACGGTCTCCGCCAGGCGCCCCATGAGTGGCACGACGCACTGAGCACTACACTTGCGGCTCTTGGGTTTGCTCCTTCTACTGCCGACCCGTCGCTGTTTCTACGCACCGACACCTCTTTGCCGCCGTTCTACATCCTTGTGTACGTCGACGACTTGGTCTTTGCTACTGCTGACACTGCTGGACTCGCCCACGTGAAGTCCGAGCTGCAGAAGAGACACACGTGCACAAACCTGGATGAACTGCGCAGCTATCTTGGCTTGCAGATCACCCGGGACAGAGCACAGCGCACCATTACCCTGACTCAGTCACATATGGTGCAGCAGGTCCTTCAGCGCTTCGACTTCACGTACTCCTCGCCTCAGGCCACTCCTCTGTCTACTCGCCACTCGCTCTCAGCTCTGCCTTCAGATGAGTCCGTAGAGCCGAGTGGCCCGTACCCAGAGCTTGTTGGCTGCCTTATGTACCTGATGACCTGCACTTGACCTGACCTTGCATACCCTCTTAGCATCTTGGCACGCTATGTTGCTCCTGGGAGACACCGACCAGAGCACATGGCTGCTGCGAAGAGGGTGTTGCGCTACTTGTGCAGTACGTCGGGCATGGGGCTCGTGCTTGGAGGGCGGAGTTCAGTGGTCCTCACTGGTCACGCAGACGCGTCTTGGGTTGACAACCTGGCTACGCAGCGGTCGTCACAGGGTTACACCTTCAGCCTTGGTCCTGGCTCTGTTTCGTGGCGGTCTACCCGCTCGTCTTCTGTTCTCAGCTCCAGCTGTGAGGCTGAGATCTACGCAGGGGCCATGGCTACGCAGCGTGGTCAGCTGCGCCTTGCTTACGTGGCCTCTCGGGCCAACACTGCTGATATCTTCACCAAGGCACTTCAGCCTTGTGATCATCAGCGCTTCTGTACTATGTTAGTTCTTGTGCCTACCTGGCCTCACCTGCTTACCTCTTGACTTTGCTTTGTACTGTGATCTATATATACCTGCACTTGCTTGTTCACCTTTATATATAATCCTGCATGTGAACTGGCCTTGTGGCCTTTGAACCTGTGCTCGGAATGTGTGGTGACGTTGTGATCCACCCTGAGCTTGCTTTGCTTTGCTTGACTGGGCTTGTGACCCTTTGTTCTCCCCCACTTTGCCTATGGGGGTGTGTCAAACATTTATCATATAGTCTATTTAGGCTGTAGTGGGGTAGACACTAAAGGGTACAGTTTCCTAGGGTTTCATACTTGTACCCAACTCATTTCCTAGTCAACCATGCCTCTTTCTTCACAAGAATTTCGCCCAAACAAGTTGGAATTTGGAGCGTCGTATCGAGTTTCTCCTCAACGGCCCAGATCGGACGCGAATTTCAACAAATGGAGAATTATGCGACCTGCAGAATTTATTCTCGTCGATTCTACAGTCGATTTGATTCGCAGTAAGTCGACCAGCACGTAGAATTCAATTATTTTGTCGCGCATCTTTCTGTAAATCGTCAAATGGAGGATAATAGAGACAATTTCGTATGGAAAATCGCGGAGTTACGTGCCGAGCATAAGCAGATACGTGCGGTGCTCCCACGACTCCTCGCGAACCAGTCGGCAACCGCCACAGCAGCAGCGACAGCAGCAGCAGCAGCAGCAGCGGCGTCACCGACAATTCTACCTCCAACAACGGCAACAACTACGGTTAACCTCAAAGCAGTGAAGCCGAGACAACCAGACGCATTCGATCCTAGCACAAAAGGGAGTGACGTCCGTCGATTTGTAGCTGTACCAGAAAATTTCTTCGAAGCCGTTGGATGCACGACCCTCAACCAAGACGCAATGCGCATACGGCTCGCAGCAACACTGTTACGAGGCCCACCGTGGATGGCGGGTGAAGCAGATGGACATCACCACCGCCTTCCTCAATGGGATCATTCTGGAGGAGCTGTACATGTTACAGCCTGAGGGTTTGGATGATGGGAGCGGCAGGGTGTGCAGGCTGAAGAAGGCCATCTATGGCCTGAAGCAGGCTCCTCGTGCATGGTACCACAAGTTAGAGGAGACTCTGCTGGCTGGGGGTTTCAAGAAGAGTGAGTGTGATCACAGCTTGTTCCTGCTGCAGGAGAAGGAGCAGTTTCTCATGCTCCTGGTGTATGTGGATGACATCCTGCTCTTCTCTGAGTCGTCTGCAATGATTGAGCATGTGGAGGAGATGCTGGAGATGCAGTTTAAGTGCTCCAAGATGGGAGATGTGAAGTACTATTTAGGGATGCATGTGGAGAGGGACCTTGACAAGGGAGTGTTGAGGTTGCACCAGAGAAAGTATTGTGAGGGGCTGGCTGAGAAGTATGGGCTGCAAGATGGAGGAAAGCCAGCCACCCCACTGCCTTCGGGGTTCACTGTGGAGCCCTGTGCTGATGAGGAGGTGGTGGGTGAGAGTGACAGGAAACTTTTTCATTCCATGGTTGGGGCACTCAACTATGCGGCTAACCACACACGGCCTGACATTGCCTTTGCAACATCCAGGCTTGCCAGTGTGGTTTCACGCCCCAGTCATGAGCAACTGGAAGCGGCCAAGAGGTTGGTCCGCTATGTGAGTGCAACGGCATCAGTGGGTTTGGAGTACAGTGCTGTGAGGCAGAGGCTGCAGAGGAGTGCAGCTGATTTGAGCAAGGGGGAGATGCTCCTGACCTGCTACACTGACGCTAGCTTCAACTCGGTGAAAGCGGATGGCACCAGCATTGGAGGCTATGTGTGCCTGTTCGGAGGTGGTGCAGTGAGCTGGCGCAGTAAGAAGCAGAATGAGGTGGGGCAGTCCTCGTGTGAGACAGAGTACATGGCCCTGCATCATGGGGCAAAGGAGGTGGTGTGGCTGAGGCGTTTGTTGGAGGAGATTGGAGTTGGTCAGAGGGAGCCGACTGTGATTTTCTGTGATAATGAGTCGGCGGTGAAGCTAGCGAAGAATGCTTGTCTTCATGGGCTGACCAAACACATCAGGCCTAAGTGGCACTGGGTGAGAAGGCTCCTGGACAAGGAGGTGCGGCTGGAGATTGTGAAGACCCATCAGCAGGCGGCTGACATTCTCACCAAGCGCCTGGCTGAATCTGAGCATTGGAAGGGCATGAAGCTTGCTGGGATGAGTGTGCATTGAGGATGCATGCTTGAGCTATGGCATGTGGGATGATGGTTGGCAGCCAGAGGGGGAGTTTGTTGAGTGATGCTACCATTCGCATTCACGTCTGTCTGCCTCCCATCATATGTTCGTGCGTTGCATGCGTGTTGTGAGTGTGTGCAAGAATTTGTGTTTTGTGCGGTTTGGTTTTTCTGAGTGTGTGTGTGAATGTTATTTGGCTTGAGCAGATATCTGAAGTGACTCCTCTGCTCAAGAGCTTTCCGAGGAACCAAGTATCGCTTCAATCGGAGCACGAACAAGAAAGTTACGAACGTTGGAGTTCGTATGCTTTTGATATTTGGTTGTGGTGACTATGGGAAGTTGTGGGGTTGACTCAATATGGGGTACAGACTTTTGGGGGTTGGGAAATTCGTCTTTTCTACTGTAGTTGCTGCCAAATGGTTGGGAGAAACCAAACCAGGTTGGCAAGTGTGGCCAAGTTGGGTTGAGGTGGATTGTGGAGGTTGGGATAGTGACAAAGGTCAAAGTTGGGTTGCCTATGGGGAAGGGAATTGTGTGGCATGGAGTTTCCTTTGGTTGGGGACTCCTTGGGACCTTCCCTCTCGTCCTCCTCATCCCTTCCACCTGGTTTAGTGCTACTCCAATTCTCTTGTGTGAACTTGTGTGAACTTTGTGATTGAGTTAAGTTCTTATGGCAGCATACCCCCCTGTGCGCCGAAATTGATAAGTCGAGATTTACTTCACCTCTTGATACGTTTCAACTTGGGAACTGTAGCCACGGAGTAGGGCTACAACATATATGAGTTTAGTGAAGTTTTGACAGTGCACTTTTCGTCGACGGCGTTTCTTGTGAACTCGACTTTTCTGTTCAGAAACTAGGCCTAACGATGTTGAGATATTTTGGCTCCTAATCTTCATAGACTCCGTCCTTAGTCTCTAACAAAGGCATGCATCTACAACAATGGGAAACGTGTGGAGCCGAGAAGCTGGACGGATACAGGAGATGTTCCTGAACGACACTGGCACGGTTCGAACGGACAGTGAACGAGAGTAACACGGGTTAATTAGCACTGGTAACGGCAGCAGCAGAGGAGGAGACGCACCCACGAGCACGAGATCGTGGCGGAACCAGGTGCGAAACCCGTCTCACGTGCACCATACTGCCTTAGTCCGACCGAACTGAAAGACATGAAGAAGCAGATAGAGTATCTACTGGACAGACAACTGATCCGCCCATCCACCTCTCCCTACGGTGCACCATTCCTCTTCACTCCAAAACCAGACGGTAGTTTACGGATGTGCATCGACTACAGCGCACTGAACAAACAGACAGTAAAAAACAAATACCCCATACCGCGCATAGACGACCTACTGGATCAACTGCGTGGTGCAACAACCTTTTCGAGGCTGGATCTACGGTCGGGTTACTGGCAGATCAAGATGGCGAACAACTCGATCCACAAGACGGCGTTCCGTACCAGATACGGCTCCTACGAATACTTGGTGATGCCGTTCGTGCTCTGCAACGCACCAGCAACGTTCCAGGCGGAGATGAATCACATCCTATGGCCCCTGTTGGACGAATGCGTGGTGGTGTACCTGGACGACATCCTAATCTAATCAAAAAATATGAAGGAGCACGTGGAGCATATGCGGAAGGTGTTCAAAATCATGCGAGAGAACATGTCCACGTGAAGCTATCGAAGAGGGACTTCGCCCTGAAGAAGGTGCAGTTTCTCGGGCACATGGTGAGTGCCGAGGGCGTACACGTGGACCCGCAGAAGATCCAAGCCGTCAAAAAGTGGAAAGCACCGGAGAACGTGAAGGAATTGCAGCAGTTCCTAGGCTTCGCCAACTACTACAATAGGTTCGTGCCGCAATACGCTAAGATAGCAGCGCCACTGACCAACCAACTGAAAAAGGATGCGCCCTACAAATGGGATACACCTCAACAACAAGCCACGGAATAGCTACAGACAGCATTGACTACAGCGCCAGTACTCATCTTACTGGACCCAGACAAGGACTACGTGGCGCTAGTAACCAAGCAGTCGGAGCAGTACTGATGCAGGATCACGGACGCGATTTGCAGCCCATCGCCTACCTTAGTAAGAAGCTACATGAAGCAGAACTGAACTACCCCATCCATGACAAGGAAGCCTTAGCGATAGTCATAGCCTTCAAGGCGTGGAGTTGTTACCTAGAGGGAGCCAAGACCACAGTCTATACTGACCACTGCAGTCTCAAAAACCTGAAGTCACAGCTGACGCTCTCACAACGACAGGTGCGGTGGGTGGACTTCCTCGAAACTCACTTCCATTACAACATCGTCTACAAACCCGGGCTACACAACAAGGCAGACGCGTTGAGCCGCCCCCGTCACGTAGCAGGCATCCAGCTCGACGGGATGAACCCTCTGCTCAAGGGTCTATTCCAACATGGGTACTACGTGGGCGCAGAGATTGCTACGGCAGAGAAACAAAAGCTGTTACAGTGGGAGAAGGACTTAGCTGTAAGAAAGGGAACAGGAAATATTTGGGTACCGAACTATGCCCCGCTCCGACAGATCTTGCTGGAGGAGTTCCACGATGTGGCATACGCGGGACATTTCGGGAGCAACAAGACGTTAGTGGGAATAGCAAAGTATTACTACTGGCCCCGGATGGCAGCAGACGTGCAGCAGTTCGTCACCTCATGCAAAACGTGCCAGCGGATGAAGAGTAGCAAGCAGAAGAAAGAAGGGTTACTTCAGCCTCTACCTGTACCGGAGCAGCCATGGCAAGTCGTTAGCCTAGACTTCATCACTTGGCTTCCTTCGACCTCACGTGGGCATGACACTATACTCGTCGTGTTCGATAATTTCTCTAAAATGGGACATTTTATCCCGACCAACGCCACGGCTACAGCTGAAGCAACTGCTTGCCTCTTCTTCAACCGCATCATCACCTTCCACTGCATCCCCGCTACGCTTATATCAGACAGAGACCCTAAGCTCACTAGTAAGTTCTGGAGGGAACTCGTGGGATTGTTGGGGACGAAGCTTGCGATGTCTTCAGCATACCACCCCCAGACTGACGGACAGACAGAGCGACTCAATCAGGTGGTTGAACAGTTACTGCGCACCGCTTGTAATGACGACGTCAGCCACTAGGATTCACAGTTACTGACGCTTGAGTTTGCTTATCACAACGCTTCGCATGCGGCCACAGGGAAATCTCTTTTCTTCCTGTGCTACGGACGGGAACCACTTACACCACAGCAGCCAACCACCCCGGCACACGTCCAAGCCGCACACGAGATCGTCACCACCATGCAGCAGCTATGGGAGAAGACTCAGCGATGTCTCACCACAATGCTGAACTCCCAGAAGCAGTATGCCGATTGCCAACGACGTGATCACATCGTAGCAGTCGGAGATCAGGTGCTTCTCGACACACGCAACTTGGACTTATCTCAACTTCCGTCCAAGTTCCGGCCTCGCTTCTGTTGTTCCTTACGCGTTGAGGCACAGGTGACACCAGTTACATTCCGCTTGCGCTTACCTACTACGTGGAAGCTTCACAACGCTTTCCATGTTCAGCTGCTGAAGCCCTACAACCAATAGTTCACGGGACGACAGCTACCGCCACCATCACCTGTTCTCGTACAGGATGAACTAGAGTACGAGGTGGAAAAAGTTCTCGCTCATCGACGCAGACGCGGCAACATGCTCGAGTTCCTGATACGCTGGAAGGGATATGACCCATCGGAGGACATTTGGGTTGCAGAAGCTGATATGGGCAACGCACGCCGTGCTCTCAAAAACTATCTTGACAAGCAAGGTGTTTCTCACGCCACCCAGCTTTGAGGGGGGGACGTGTGAGAGTACGACGGCTTATGCTGGCTTTGCTAGCTTGCCTGGACTTTGTTATGCTATTACTAGCTGAACTTTTTTTTGCTTCGCTTGGTTTTGCTTGATTTCCTAGGTTCGTTGCTTTTACTATAGTTATTATAGTTGTAGGCACCGAACTAGTTTGAGTGCACCGGCTTCTAGGCTTTTCGGTTGCCACCGAATTGCCTTCTACCGAATTCTGGGAGGACCTGTTCGGGACGCTTCGCGACCTGCAGAAACTTCTAGTAACACCCGGTTTACTGCCTTTGTGTCGAAGCTATATATAGCCTCACCTTGTACCCAGGTGAATCATTTAATAGATTAATCTTTCCTGAACCAGATCCTCACACAACCCGATACAATGATCGCAGCAGCTCGTTTTGGAACTCCAGGCAGCCCGCGATAAAGCAGCAGATTTTATCTGAAAGGCTAACATTGTTGCCAGTCGCTATGCTAACAAGCATCGACGGAACTTACCCTTCCGTGACAGGCAGATGGTCCTGCTGGACACCAAGAATCTTTGCCTGCCCCAACCCGCTAAACTACGTCCCCGCTACGTGGGACCATTCCGCATCATTCGGATGTTGACCCCGGTCACGGCGAAGTTGTTATTACCGGATGACTGGAAAATCTACAACGCTTTCCACGTCAGTCTGCTCCGCCATTTCGTGGCTCCGCAGTCGTCCGACATCGCCCGCCCCAATATCGTGCCAAGTGTTCGGCCTGTGGCAGACCCGACACTGCGGCCGTTTTGGCAAATCGCATACGTGCGACACCCGCCCAACGCCATGTCATTTTCCTTCAACGTTGGGTTGATCGCACAAGCGAGGACGACACGTGGGTCCCGGCTAACTCGCTGCAAGGCCATTCAATTTTATGGGATTATCTTTCCCGCCGTTTCATGCCTGATATTGACCACATTTCTTAAGGGGGGGGTGGGTAGTGCAAGGAGTTTTTCCTAATTCCTTACTGAGGCACTGCACACGCGTACAACTCCAACTTTTGGAGTTCAGGCTCGGTCTGACGACCTCGCCTTTCGAACGTCTCCCACATCGCCTTTGGGTTTCCCAACCAAACATGCACCCATCCTTGCGCGGTCCCGTGACCTCGGCCTAGCTAGCCTTCCCTATATCAGTGCTATGTTTCATTATTTGCTCAGTAATTGTAATCACTTCCGTGATATTGCATTCTGCACGCTCTTCTTTCGTACAACTCATAACAATGTGGGTGAAAATCAGGCTTTTTCTTTAAGAACCCTGAAAATTCAGGCTTTTTTTTTCGGAGCACTAACAATCAGAGACCCTGGTGCATCCACGTACCTGAAAGTGAATATGAGGGCCTGTCCCCCATCCACACCAATAACAGTGCACCAATTATTCTGCACGCCAATAATTCTACCCTCAAATCATTCTGATTCCAATATTTCTGGCCCTACAGTAAACATATAATAAATGTAGGTCTTGGAATCTTATAAAGGAAATTACAGTAAAATGTAACGGCACAAATATTTTTTTTTAGGTTTTTTTATTTCTAACAACAATAAGACCAAAAAGGTACGATAAACTCAACCCAACTCGCGCCCATTGATTCAACTTGCATTTCGCGGTGGTACGTGTTGATGTAACTGAAGGATCGAAGTGGATTGGATAAGGTTGCTAAGTTATAGGAAGACAATGAAGTGTTGTAGTAACCTTGTTAAGAGAATGATAAAAGAGAACAGGATGATTAAGATAGAGTTAGAAGGAGCTTCAAATGGAAATCTAGCTAGCCATGTACTCTGAGAGGTACATTCCCTTATTTAACTATACTGCATAGCTACAATAACTGCGTGTATTGCCATTCTCGACAGTTACCACGTTGGATCGCGCAACCTCTTATGCAGTTGTTGGTTGATCTACAGTCGCGACCGTTGACTTGCAGCGACTGTTGGCCTTCGAGTGACTCTCGAGCTGCCGCGTGCTCTATATGAGCATATCGTGATACTCGTGCTATTGCGTTGCTTCGCTATGAAGTGGCGCGTTAGGAGAGAACCTTCAGAAATGTTAAAAAGCCTTTTGATTATTCCAACACTCCCCTTCATTCATGAAGGTAAGCCATGTGGGATTTGTTCGGGATCCCCAAGAGGTTGGCGCAGTGCTAAGACTTCTGACGTGGCAGTTTCTTGGCCAAGAAATCTGCTGCCATGTCACCGGTTGGGGAGTACGTAAGTTTGACCTTGCCCTTATCGATGTTGTCCTTGACGAAATAAGTAACGGAGTGCGATGTGCTTCGTCCGATTCATGAAGCTAGGCTTGTTTGCGATCTTGATCGCGCTCTGATTGTCGCAGAGTAACGTGAAGTGCCCGTTCATCGTCACTTTCGCTTCCTGCAGGAGCTTCATCAGGTACAGCCCTTCGCAAACAGCTGCGCTGGCGGCGATGAACTCCAGGAGATGATTCAAGCAGGTTGGAGTTGAAAAATGAAGCCTGTACGGGAGCGTCTGTTGTCAATATCTCCCGCATGATCAGCGTCTACGTAGCCGTGAAGCTGCAGAGTAGCAGTTAAGTTAGCTTCGTAGGTGAGTCTGACATCAGGGGTGGAGATAAAGTATTGGAGTGCTCGGCTTAGGTCCAGTAGATTCTCCCCTTTAGGTCAGCGCAGATACTGCGCGAGCTGGCTTGCGACGTAGGAGAGATCCAGCCGGTACGTGACGGCGGCGAACAGGAGACACCCCAGTTGCTGCTGATAAAGCCGATGGACTTCCGTGGAGAGCAGACTAGTGATGTTGAGACCCAGGAATTGCGTGACGATATTGTTAATCTGTCAAACTCACATGCTAAAGTCTGTGTAGGCTGTAGTGGGGTAGACAATATGGGGTACAACACTTTTAGGTTTTCCTACTTGTACCCACCTGCTTGCTAGTTCATTCATTCCTCATTTCTTCACATGGTATAGAGCAGGTTCCCTAGTGGGAACGCTTCTTAGGGCCCACCACTGAAATCGATTTTTTTTTTTCCTGACCGAAGCGCGAGTCGCCCCTGCCCGAGGCGCGCCCAGTGGGCCGCCCTCTCGTCGCGTCCCCTGCCCTTAGCGGCCTGTCGCGCCCTCCTAGTGGCCCCTCGTGCCACCCTTAGCGGCCCCGTCGCCACCCCTAACGGCCCCGTCGCCACCCTATACGGCCCCGTCGCCGTCCTTTGCGGCCCCGTCGCCGCCCTTCTAGGCCCCTCGCGGCCCCTTCGCGGCCCCGTCGCCGCCCTTAGCGGCCCCGTCGCCGCCCTTTGCGGCCCCGACGCCGCCCTTCTAGGCCCCTCACGGCCCCTTCGCGGCCCCGTCACCGCCCCTAACGGCCCCGTCACCGCCCTTCGAGGCCCCTCGCGGCCCCTTTGCGGCCCCGTCGCCGCCCCTCGCGGCCCCGTCGCCGCCTCTAGCGGCCCCGTCGCCACCCTTCACGGCCCCTCGCGGCCTCTTCTCGGCCCCGTCGCCGCCCTTAGCGGCCCCGTCGCCACCCCTTGCGGCCCCGTCGCCGCCCCCTTTCGGCCCCTCCCCGGCCACTTCACCGCCGAGCCGCCAAGCAGCCGAACCGCCGAGCCGCCGAGCCACTGAACCGCCGAGCCGCCGAGCCGCCGAGCAGCCGAGCCGCCGAGCCACCGAGCCGCCGAGGCCGCCGAGCCGCCACTACCAAGCCACTGCTGCCGAGCCGCCGTCGAGCCGCTACTACCACTCCCGAGCCGCTGCTACCGCGGTTGCAGCCCTGTTCCTACCGGCGCGCCCCGGCCCTACCCACCCAGACTGGTGAGAGCACTCCCTGCTAGGCCACTGCTGTCATGGCTACCCCCAGTGTCCTTAACTTTGATGCTGAGGGTCGTGCTGTTGACTTCGAGGTCTGGGTCGATGACCTACAGCTCTTTCTACAGTGCGATAGGGCAGACGGACTCTCCCTGTTCGATCTGACCTCTTATGCCTCACCTGCCCCGCCTGCTGATGCTGACAGCACTGTTCGCTCACAGTGGGCCACACGCGATGCTGCTGCCCGTCTTGCTGTGCGTCGCCACTTACCGACCGCTGAGCGTGCGCACTTTAGTCAGTACAAGAGTGCTAAGACCTTGTACAACGCTGTAGTTGCACGCTACTCTTCCCCTGCCACTGCTGCTCTTAGCCGCCTCATGCTGCCGTACTTGTTTCCTGACCTCGCCGCCTTTCCCACTGTCGCTGACCTCGTTACGCACCTTCGCACTAGTGACACCCGCTACCGCGCTGCGCTTCCTGCTGAGTTCTGCGCCAAGAACCCCCCCCCCCCCCATGTACATCACCCTCTACTACATAGTCACCCGGCTCCCTGACTCCCTTCGCTCGGTCAGGGACCACTTCCTCTCTGTTTGCCCCACCACACTCACCGTTGACCTCCTCGAGGAGCGCCTCCTGGCAGCTGAGAAGAGCATAGTCACTGTAGGAGCCTCTCGAGGTGACCCTCGTGCCCCTGTCTTTGAGGGTTGCTCCCCCTCCCCCCTTTTGCACTCTGTTGCCTCTGCTGCTGCCGTCGACTTCGTTGGCACCGAGTCGGTCGGCGCTGCGTCTGCCCCTAGCGGGCGACGCCGCAACGGCAAGAGCAAGGGGGGCAAGGGCACTGGAGGGGCTGGCGGGGGCGGTGGAGGTGGCGGTGGAGGAGGCGGAGGGAGTGGGGGTGGTGGTCCTGAGTCTGCTCCCTGCTCGTGTCGTCTCCTGTCCCACCAGACTCTCCTCTGGCACCACCGCCTTGGTCACCCCTCCCTGCCTCGTCTCCGAGGCATGGCCTCCCGTGTCCTTGTCTCTGGTCTCCCCCGGTCCCTCCCTCCCCTCCCTCCGGGGCCTGCCCCTACCTGCGTTCCCTGCGTCGAGGGGCGGCAGCGCGCCGCCCCTCACTCCTCCGAGTTTCCTCCGACAGAGGCTCCGCTGCAGACTCTTCACATGGACGTGTGGGGCCCTGCCCGCGTCCGTGGCCAGGGTCACGAGCGTTACTTCCTGTTGGTGGTTGACGACTACTCGCGTTATACCACGGTGTTCCCCTTGCGCAGCAAGGGTGACGTCACTGAGGTGTTGATCGACTGGATCCGCGCGGCTCGTCTCCAGCTCAGAGAGAGTTTCGGCTCGGACTTTCCTGTTCTGCGTCTGCACTCTGACAGAGGCGGGGAGTTTTCCTCTGCCCTTCTGGGAGCCTTCTGTCGTGCACAGGGCATCCGCCAGACCTTCACACTTCCGGCCTCTCCACAGCAAAATGGGATTGCTGAGCGCCGCATTGGCATGGTCATGGACGTCGCTCGTACGTCCATGATCCATGCGGCTGCTCCCCATTTTCTGTGGCCGTTTGCGATTCGTTACGCAGCGCATCAGATCAACCTTCAGCCCCGGGTCTCCTTGCCGGAGACCTCCCCCACCTTGCGGTGGACGGGGAAGGTTGGCGATGCGTCTGCGTTTCGTGTCTGGGGATCTCAGGCGTTTGTTCGCGACTTGTCTGCGAACAAGCTGTCCCCCCGTGCGGTTCCCTGCGTCTTCCTTGGCTTCCCCCCTGACGCGCCTGGTTGGCAGTTTTACCACCCCACCTCGCGCCGTGTTCTGTCCTCCCAGGACGTCACGTTTGACGAGTCGGTTCCTTACTACCGTCTCTTCCCCTACCGCACTACACCCCTCCCCCCGCCGCCGCTCTTCCTTACGCCAGGTCCCCCCCCGGTAGACCCCCTCCCCCCTCAGGGTCCTGCCCCGTCAGGTGTGTCCCAGGTAGACGCAGTCGAGCCTGTCGAGGTAGCTGTTGACTCTCGTACTGCTAGGGGTGCTGAGCCCGGGGGTGCTGAGTCTGGGGGTGCTGAGCCTGGGGGTGCTGAGTCTGGGGGTGCTGGGCCTGGGGGTGCGGAGCCTGGGGGTGCTGAGCCTGGGGGTGCGGAGCCTGGGGGTACGGAGCCTGGGGGTGCTGAGCCTGGGGGTGCTGAGCCTGGGGGTGCTGGGTCTACTCGTGTGGCCTCTGGCGGTGCTGGGTTTGGGGCCCCTTCTGGTGCTTCGTCGAGGCGGGAGCTACCCTCTCCACAGGAGCTGCGCGAGTGGTTTGCCCGGCGCTGGAGCCGTGCTGCTGGAGCTGGAGGTGCTGCTGTTACTGCTGACCCTGGGGTCGGCACTGGAGTTACTGGAGCCACTGGTCCTGGAGGTGCTTGTACTGGAGCTGCTGGGCCTGGGGGTGCTGCTGAGGCTGCTGGAGCTGACGGTCCTGCTGGAGTTGGTGCTGCTGGAGCTGGAGCTGCTGGAGCTGGAGCTGCTGGGGGTGTTGGCGCTGGAGGTGCTGCTGGAGCTGGTGCTTCTGAGGGTGCTGGAGTTGGCGCTGTTGGAGCTGGAGGTGCTGCTGGCGTTGGTGCTGCTGCTGGGGGTACTGGTGCTGTCCCTGCTGGTTCTGGAGGCGCTGCGCGGCCGCGGCCGTACTTCGTTCCGCTCCTTGAGCAGGTTCTTGGTCTCCCGCCTTCTACTGGTCCTGCTCCTCCCTTAGAGTGTCCACAGCCTGTCCAGTCGCAGTCACACTTACAGCCCGCCTCCCCCCTGCCTGCTCCTTCTCCCTACACTAGTCCTACTGGAGGTCTTGCTGAGCGTCGTGAGCCTGCGTCTCGTCCTGCGTCGCCTGTTCGTGCTGCTCGCACTAGTCGTCGTGCTCCGCGTCCGCGTCCACCTGCGGTCCCAGGCACAAACCAGATGGCACTGCGTCCTTCCACTGCTCCTCTGCGTGTCCCGTTGCCTTCTCCTCCAGAGTCCTCTCTTCCTGTCCTTGCTGACCCGGAGTCTGACTCTCGTCGTGCTGCCAGTCCTACTGTCACGCGTCTCCTGGCTACTGTTGTCATTGACCCTTCCTTTGAGTCCACTGCTGCGTCTGCCTTAGTTGCTGAGCTTGTCGACTTTGCTGCTCGCTGTCGTCTAGACTACGCTGCTAGTCTTGTTGCTGAGTCTGAGTCTGTCTGTCCTCCATCCGTCGGGGGTGAGTGTGCTCTTAGCACGGACGTCCTTGAGGACAGGCAGGAGGAGTTCCAGTGTTTTGCTGCTGCTTTGCCTCATCTCGTGTCCACTCTGATTGCCCCTGAGGGAGACCCGGATGCACCAGACATCCCGACTCCTCGATCGTACGCTGAGGCGATCGAGGGTCCCTACTCCTCACAGTGGCAGTCAGCCATGGACGCAGAGATGGCTTCCTGGAAGTCCACAGGCACCTATGTCGACGAGGTTCCCCCACCTGGGGCGAACATCGTCAGTGGCATGTGGATTTTCAGGGTGAAGCGGCCGCCGGGTTCTCCGCCTGTCTTCAAGGCACGTTACGTGGCTCGAGGCTTCAGTTAGCGGCAGGGAGTTGACTACTTTCAGACCTTCTCTCCCACCCCGAAGATGACCACTCTTCGGGTGCTGCTACACATAGCCGCCCAGCGCAACTACGAGCTTCACTCTCTTGACTTCAGCACTGCTTTCCTACAGGGCAGCCTGCACGAGGAGATCTGGCTGCGCCGCCCACCTAGCTTGACTGGGTCGTTTCCCCCTGGTACCCAGTGGAGCCTCCGGCGGCCAGTTTACGGTCTCCGCCAGGCGCCCCGTGAGTGGCACGACACACTGAGGACTACACTTGCGGCTCTTGGGTTTGCTCCTTCTACTGCCGACCCGTCGCTGTTTCTGCGCACCGACACCTCTTTGCCGCCATTCTACATCCTCGTGTACGTCGACGACTTGGTCTTTGCCACTGCTGACACTGCTGGACTCGCCCACGTGAAGTCCGAGCTGCAGAAGAGACACACGTGCACAGACCTGGGTGAACTGCGCAGCTACCTTGGCTTGCAGATCACCCGGGACAGAGCACAGCGCACCATTACCCTGACTCAGTCACACATGGTGCAGCAGGTCCTTCAGCGCTTCGACTTCACGTACTCCTCGCCTCAGGCCACTCCTCTGTTTACTCGCCACTCGCTCTCAGCTCTGCCTTCGGATGAGTCCGTAGAGCTGAGTGGCCCGTACCCAGAGCTTGTTGGCTGCCTCATGTACCTGATGACCTGCACTCGACCTGACCTTGCATACCCTCTTAGCATCTTGGCACGCTATGTTGCTCCTGGGAGACACCGACCAGAGCACATGGCTGCAGCGAAGAGGGTGTTGCGCTACTTGTGCAGTACGTCGGGCATGGGGCTAGTGCTTGGAGGGCGACGTCCAGTGGTCCTCACAGGTCTTGCAGACGCTTCTTGGGCTGACGAAGAGGCTACGCAGCGGTCGTCACAGGGTTACACCTTCAGCCTTGGTTCCGGCTCTGTTTCGTGGCGGTCTACCCGCTCGTCTTCTGTTCTCGGCTCCAGCTGTGAGGCTGAGATCTACGCGGGGGCCATGGCTGCACAGGAGCTACGCTGGCTCACCTACCTGCTGACTGACCTAGGAGAGCCGCCTCGTTCTCCTCCAGTTCTGTACGTAGACAACAAGGCCATGCTGGCCTTGTGTCGGGAGCACAGACTGGAGCACAGAACGAAGCACATTGCTCTTCGCTACTTCCTTGCTCGTGAGCTGCAGCAGCGTGGCCAGCTGCGCCTTGCTTACGTGCCCTCTGAGGCCAACACTGCTGATATCTTTACCAAGGCACTTCCGCCTTGTGATCATCAGCGCTTCTGTACGATGCTAGGTCTTGTTCCTACTTGGCCTCACTTGCTCACTTCTTGACCTTGCTTGTACTGTGATCTTTCTATACCTGCATTTGCCTGTTTACCTTTATATATGATCTTGCATGTGAACTGGCCTTGTGGCCTTGAACTTGTGCTCGGAATGTGTGGTGACGTTGTGATCCACCCTGAGCTTGCTTTGCTTTGTTTGACTGGTCTTGTGACCTCTTGTTCTCCCCCACTTTGCCCATGGGGGTGTGTCAAACTCACATGCTATAGTCTGTGTAGGCTGTAGTGGGGTAGACAATATGGGGTACAACACTTTTAGGTTTTCCTACTTGTACCCACCTGCTTGCTAGTTCATTCATTCCTAATTTCTTCACATAATCGTCACTTCCAGTTTCACCTTGATCTCTTCCTCGAAGCAGTCAACTAGCTCCGCGTTGTCGCTGGTGTAGAGGAGATCGTTGACGTAGGCGACGAGAAGAATGAACTTGCCGCGCGATTCCTTTCGGTACATCCCTTGGTCGTGCGGCAGCTGAACAAATCCGAGCTCCGTGAGGACGATGTGTAAGTACTGCTGCCACAGACGAGGTGCTTGTTTGATATCGTAGAGGGACTTCTGGAGGAGGCAGACGACGTTGTCACATTCTTCGAGCGCGTGTGGTTGCTTGACGAAGATGATGGCGACGACGGGCACGTATAGGAACGCGCTGCCGACATTAATTTGTCGGAGCGGACACTGCTTGACGGCTGCAATGCAGATGAGAATGCGGACGGAGGTGTGTTGTCCGACAGGGGCGAAGGTCTCGTCTTAATCCACCATGTAAGTTTGCTCGAAGTCGTGCACCACCCATCGTGCTTTGTATTTGTCGATAAGGCCGTCCTCAAGAGTCTTGATTCTGAAAACCCATTTCCCACTGAGATTTTTCCTCCCCTTCGATGGAGCTTCCAAGCCCGCGACGCTTCAATGCTATCACTTTTGCCGCCATGGCTGCCTTCCACTTCTTTCTGTCGGGCCCAGACAGGGCTTGTCACACGGTGGTGGATTCCTTGAGTGATCCGTGGTGAACAGCGACTTCGAGGCCAAGGAGGCGTAGGCCAGTTTTGTTGGTCTTTTCATAGTGGAGGCGGTCCTAGTCATAGAAGCTGGTTACTTCGACGACGACGCCGTCGTTGTCGTGGCCGGTGCGGATGGTGTCTTGCGAGGAATTTGGCGGTGGTAACTCAGCATCCGGAGATCGGCGCGCTTCACTGTTGTAGTTGTGGGCTTCACGGGTTGTATCGTCAAGATCGAATTGAGAAACAGGTATGTATGTTAGAGTCTTGAGCAGGCTTGTAAGTGAGATTGGGGGCGGTTTCAAATTGTGTGACATTTGCTGCGTCTGTGTCTTCTACCAGGTCAGCTTCATTGTGTGGGGTGGCGAAAGTGCGGAGTACCTCGAAAATCCTTTCTGGTGCCTTGTCAGCTTCGTGGTGTTCCTTAAACAGTGGCAGAGTCAGCTTCTCGTATGTGAGGATCTAGGATCGAGCTCACAAAAGAGAGTTTGGATTGATTGCTCCACCTGGGTACAAGACGAGGCTATATATAGGCTCGACACAAGGCCAGTTACCCAGGTGTTACGCGAATGCTCTGAGGGTCGCGAAGCGTCCCGAACAGAACCTTCTCGAACTCAGTAGAAAGCAATTCGGTGGAAACCGAATAGGCTTGAGTTCGGTACACGTAACCTGGTTCGGTGCTATGACTATAATAAAATATAGGAATGCACCTAACCTAGCAAATCAAGCATATCTACGCATGATAAATAAAACCCAAGCTAGATATAGCATAATAAAGTCTAGGCAAGCGAGCACAGCCAGCATAAGCCGTCGTACTCTCACACGTGCCCCCCTCAAAGCTGGGTGGTGTGAGATACACCCTGCTTGACAAGATAGTCCTTGAGAGCACGGCGTGCGTTGCCCATATCAGCTTCTGCAACCCAGCTGTCCTCAGTGGGGTCGTATACCATCCAGCGGATCAGGAACTCAAGGGTCTTGCCGCCGCCACGCCGATGAGTGAGAACGCGCTCGATCTCGTACTCGGGTTCATCCTGTATGAGAACAGGTGGTGGTGGCGGTAGATGCCGTCCCTGGAACTGTTGGTTGCAGTCCTTGTAGGGTTTCAGTAGCTGGACATGGAAAGCGTTGTGAAGCTTCCATGTATCTGGTAAGCGCAAGCAGAATGTTACTGGTGTCACCTGTGCCTCAACGCGAAAGGGACCACAGAAGCGAGGCCGGAGTTTGGAGGGTAGGTGAGACAGGTTCAAGTTGCGCGTGTCAAGAAGCACCTGATCTCCGACTGCTTCTGGGAGTTTTGCATCGTGGTGAGACGTCGCTGAGTCTTCTCCCATAGCTTCTGCATGGTGGTGACAAAATCATGTGCGGCTTCGACGTGTGCCGGTGTGGTTGGCTGTTTCGGTGTAAGTGGTTCCCGTCCGTAACATAGGAAGAAAGGAGTTTTCCCTGTGGCCGCATGTGACGCGTTGTTGTAAGCGAACTCTAGGGTCGGTAACTGTGTGTCCCAGTGGCTAACGTCGTCCATGCAAGCTGTGCGCAGTAACTGTCCAACGACCTGATTGAGTCGCTCTGTCTGTCCGTCAGTCTGGGGGTGGTATGCTGAAGACATTGCAAGCTTTGTTCCCAACAGTCCCATAAGCTCCTTCCAGAACTTACTTGTGAATTTTGGGTCTCTGTCGGAGATGACTGTAGCGGGGATGCCGTGGATGGTGATGATGCGGTCGAAGAAGAGGCGAGCAGTTGCTTCAGCTGTAGCTGTGGCGTTGGTCGGTATGAAGTGACCCATTTTAGAGAACTTGTCGATCACCACGAGTATAGCATCATGCCCTCGTGAGGTCGAAGGAAGTATTGTAATGAAGTCGAGACTAACGACCTGCCATGGCTGCTCCGGTATGGGTAGAGGCTGAAGTAGCCCTGCTTTTTTCTGCTTGCTGCTCTTCATCCGCTGGCACGTGTCACAAGAGGTGACGAACTGCTGCACGTCTGCTGCCATCCCGGGCCAGTAGTAATACCTCTATCCCTGCTAACATCTTGTTGCTCCCGAAATGTCCCGCGTATGGTACGTCGTGAAACTTCTCCAATAGGATCTGTCGTAGCGGGGCGTAATTCGGTACCCAAATCTTTCCTGAACCCTTCCTTACAGCTAAGTCTTTTTCCCACTGTAACAGCTTCTTAGTCTGTGCTGTAGCGATTTCTGCGTCCACGGAGTACCCATGTTGGAATAGACCCTTGAGCAGAGGGTTCATCGCGTCGAGCTGCATGCCTGCTATATGTCCGGGGCGGCTCAACGCGTCTGCCTTGTTGTGTAGCCCGGGCTTGTAGACGATGTCGTAGTGGAAGAGGGTCTCCAAGAAGTCCACCCACCGCACCTGTCGTCGTGAAAGTGTCGGCTGCGACTTCACGTATTTGAGACTGCAGTGGTCAGTATAGACTGTAGTCTTGGCTCCCTCTAGGTAACACCTCCACATCTTGAAGGCTATGACTATCGCTTAGGCTTCTTTGTCATGGATGGGGTAGTTCAGTTCTGCTCTGTGTAGCTTCATACTGAGATAAGCGATAGGCTGTAATCCGTGTCCGTGGTCTTGCATCAGTACAACTCCGACTGCTTGGTCACTAGCGTCTGCTTCAACTACGTAGTCCTTGTTTGGGTCCGGTAGGATGAGTACTGGCGCTGTAGTCAGTGCTGTCTGTAGCTGCTCGGTGGCTTGCTGATGAGGAGTATCCCATTTGTAGGGCGTATCCTTTTTCAGTAGGTCGGTCAGTGGCGCTGCTATCTTAGCGTACTACGACACGAACCTGTTGTAGTAGTTGGCGAAGCCTAGGAACTGCTGCAACTCCTTTACGTTTTCCGGAACTTTCCACTTCTTGACGGCTTCGATCTTCCGCGGGTCCACGTGTACGCCCTCGGCACTCACCATGTGCCCGAGAAACTGCACCTTCTTCAGGGCGAAGTCGCTCTTCGACAGCTTCGCGTAGAATTTGTTCTTCCGCAGGATCTCGAACACCTTCCGTAGATGCTCCACGTGCTCCTTCATGTTCTTGGAGTAGATGAGAATGTCGTCCAGGTACACCACCACGCACTCGTCCAGTAGGGGCCGCAGTATGTGGTTCATCTCCGCCTGAAACGTCGTTGGTGCGTTGCAGAGTCCGAATGGCATCACCAAGTATTCGTAGGAGTCGTATCTAGTACGGAACGCCGTCTTGTGGATCGAGTTGTCCGCCATCTTGATCTGCGAGTAACCCGACCGTAGGTCCAGCTTCGAAAGACTGTTGCACCACGCAGTTGGTCCAGTAGGTCGTCTATGCGCGGTATGGGGTATTTGTTTTTGACTGTCTGTTTGTTAAGTGCGCGGTAGTCGATGCACATCCGTAAACTGCCGTCTGGTTTTGGAGTGAAGAGGTCTGGTGCACCGTAGGGAGAGGTGGATGGGCGGATCAGTTGTCTGTCCAGTAGATACTCTATCTGTTTCTTCATGTCTGTGAGTTCGGTCGGACTCAGTCGGTATGGTGCTCGTGAGACGGGTTTCGCACCTGGTTCCTCCACGATCTCGTGCTCGTGGGTTCGTGCTGGAGGTACGCCTGCAGGTAGATCATCGGGCATTATATCCTTGTATTGCTCCAAGACCTCCTTCAAGCTACAGGTAGCTCTGTGTTCGGCTTCTCCTCCTCTGCTGCTACCATAACCAGTGCTGGGTAGCCCGTGTTACTCTCGTTCACCATTCGTTCGAACTGTGCCAGTGTCGTTTCAGGAACGCTCCCTGTATCCGTCCAGCTTCGTAGTGCTATCCGCTTCCTGTTGTTGTAGATGCACGCCTTCCTTTTGACCCAGTCGATCTCGGGGTTTAACCGCTTCAAGAATTCTCGCCCCAAGATGAAATCTAATCCCTTGATGTTCGTGATCGGCAATGTCGGCTTCCACCTCAGCGCCCCTATGTGCAGCTGCAGTGATGCTTCGTCGTAGATGGGAAGTTTCGTACCGTCCACCATCGTTGCCGTGAACTTGGTCTCCTCAGAAGGTTGCCCAATTTTCTCCAACGTCCCGCGGTCACACACTGAGTGAGACGCACCACTGTCCACCATTGCCTGGAGGCGTCGCCCTTTGCATATCACCTCGAGTAGTAGTGGTTGTTGCCGCTCCGAATTACCGTGGATGGTCTCACTTATAGGATCGTAGGGTACGTCGAATAGATCATCCCTCGGTCCTGCGCTCGAAGCTGCTGACTCCATATCAGTTTTCAGCTGAGTAGGGTTAGAAGGATTTATCCGAGGCCGATTCAGCTTCGTCTGGGCCTGGAACCTTCCCCTAAGCCTTTGCAGCTATGTAGGCGTCTCCTGTGGGCAATGGGGAGCCTTAACACCGTGCTACGGGGAGAGAATATTAACTCCTTGGAACGCACGACCCTTTTCAACACTCCGGAGTGGTTTGCCCAACTTCTCAGGTACCTGAATAATGTCTAAAGGCTTTTTTTTGGCCTTGAAATTGTTACGATAGTAAGCAGAGTAAGGAGCCATAGCTAGGGTTTAGCTAGCTAGGCAAGAGAGAAATGAACAAAGGAGGAGTTTCACTAGCAGCAGTTGGGATACATATAGCAAACCCTAACAGGGTTGTACTCGCTATAGAGCACCCCACTACAGGCTAGATAATAACATTCTGACACACCCCCATAGCCAAAGTGGGGTGTAATCAGCAGAGCACACAGTCATAGAGCAGGTTCACAATGGCAAGCAAAGCTAGAGGCTATCACAGAGGGCAAGTGAGGAGGAGGAGAGTACTGTGGACGGAGAGAAGATGGGAGGCAACGACTGAAGCTGCAGAGGCACGGGCACAGGAGCGGCTGACTCAGTGGCTACCGAAGCAAGGGCGACGGACTACTGGAGTGACTGGCTCCGCGGCTATAGACGAGCGGCAGGAGCAACGGACCCACTGGCGACTGGTGCAACAGGCTCATTGGCTACCGAAGCAAGGGCGACGGACTACAGGCGCTGCAGGCGACACGATAGCTACCTCCACACAACCTCCTCCAACTGACCCACACCCTTGACACACACCCTCTGCTGAACCCCTAACTCCACTCCCACGTCACCCCCCTAGCACCACTCCTTCGGCTCCCACACACCCACCCCCCTGAGCGGCAGCTGCAGCAGCGGGAGACGGAGGAGGAGGAGGAGCAGGGGACGGTGCACACAACCGGCACCCCCACAACCGTCACCCCCACACTCCCCACCCCCAAACCCTAAAACGGGTGGCACGGGGTAGGAGCGCGGGGGACGGCGAGGGGGACGGCGCGCGGCCCCCAGGGCGCCACCACGGGGCAGCGAGGGGCCGCGCGCGGCTCCAGGGGTGGCGCGCGGCCCCCAGGGCGCCACCACGGGGCAGCGAGGGGCCGCGCGCTGCTCCAGGGGTGGTGCGCGGCCCCCAGGGCGCCACCACGGGGCAGCAAGGGGCCGCGCGCGGCTCCCCAGGGCGCCGCGACGTGAGGGGCGGGGGCCGCGCGTGCTCCCCAGGGCGCCGCGACGAGCAGGGCGGGGGCCGCGCGTGCTCCGCAGGGCGCCGCGACGAGCAGGGCGGGGGCCGCGCGTGCTCCCCAGGGCGTCGCGACGAGCAGGGCGGGGGCCGCGCGCGGGTCCCCAAGGAAGGAAACCGCCGCGCGCCTCGGGGCGCACGGCGGGCAGAAAACCGCCGCGCGCCCCGAGCGTACGGCAGGAAGGAGGAGTCGCACGCCACGGGGCGTGCAACAGACAGAGTAGCAGCGGAAGCAGTTAGGTGGGCCCACAGGCCAGGAGCGTAGATGCTCTGATAGCATGTTACGATAGTAAGCAGAGTAAGGAGCCATAGCTAGGGTTTAGCTAGCTAGGCAAGAGAGAAATGAACAAAGGAGGAGTTTCACTAGCAGCAGTTGGGATACATATAGCAAACCCTAACAGGGTTGTACTCGCTATAGAGCACCCCACTACAGGCTAGATAATAACAATCTGACAGAAATCTCCCCTGAATTTTTTATTAGCTTGAAAACCTCGAGAGGGAAAATTCTTACTCTCAAGGGTGTTCGGCTGGAGTTTCCTGGTCGGTGCATAGTCTTGCTTCGCGGAGCCTCCATTTGTCTCGGCGATTTCCGCTGTTGCCGGCCGGTCGTGGCGTTTTAAATTTTGCGCCATCATGTCCTCCATTTTTCGCCATCGTGGATGTCGCACTGTTGTTGCCCTGCAGCTCCGCTCGTGCCATCTTCATTTTCCAACACGCCAAGAATCGATGTCCTGCTGCGCCGCAAAATTCGCACTTTTCATAATTCATCGGCCGCTGCTTCGCGTCGATCTTGTTGATATCCATCGGGTCGGCGGTCGTGGGTGGTGCCGATCGCTTCGTGTCGAATGATCTGTTCAGCACGTGGCATCGTGTCTCGGGTTGATCTTGCGTCAGCGCATCGAATCTCTCTGCTGCACACACCATGCCGCGGTAGTTGTTGTAGTTCGCAGCAATCACTTGACGGCGGGTATTCCATCTTTAGCCCCTCAGTATACGCTTAGATTTTCTCCCCTTTGGTCAGGTCGGTAATTCGGTTGAAGAGGCTCTCCATCTGCTGCGTGTACTGTGTTACACTGCCGAACCGTTTATGCCGATGAATCTGCTGCCGTGCCATGTAGCTGGAGTTGATTGGTTTGAAACGTTGAATTAAAGCTTCTCAAAAGTGGGTCCATGACCCCTCGCCTCGGACTTCGTTGCTATTGTAAATCCACTCGAGCGCCGGACCTCGTAACAGTGTTGCTGCGAGCCAAATCTGCATTGCATCGTGTGTCGGGGTCGTACAGCCAACGGCCTCGCAGTAATTTCGAGACTCGCAATGAATCGACGGACGTCGGTGTCTCTCGCATTCGGATTGAACGTCTCCGGTAGCCTCGGACGTGCCGCCTCAAGATTCACCGTAGCCGCTGCCGCTGTTGCTAGGTGAAGTGTCGGTGTCGCCGCTGCTGCTGCTGGCGTCACTGCTACATTCGCTGCTACGTTCGCTGTTGCTATGGCGGCTGCCGACTGGTTCGCGAGGAGCTCCTCTATTTGCTGGAGTGCCGCTCGCATCTGGTCCACGTCGGTGTGTAACTCCGTAATTTTTCGTACAGAATTATCACCATTTTCCTCCATTTGGCGATTTATAGGGCGTTACATTTTTTATTTTTTTGGTCCGGACGGCGAACCATCCGGACAATTCTGTGGTTACGAAACTCGTTAAATCTCGGCAGTGAAATCGTCAGGATCTAAACAACGTCGCATTTTTCGTATTGCCTCCTTACAACATCGCATTGGTCGCATCGCGACCGTACGACGTCGCAATTTTCGCACACGTCCGGACAGCCGTCCGGACTTTCATTGACTTTGAAAAATGTAACACACCCTTACAGGAAGATTTGCGATGAAAATAATTGAATTATAGGCACTGGTCATCTTACTGTGAGTCGAATCGACTGTAAAGATGACGAGCGCTGATTCTGTAGGTCGCGTAATTCTCCCTTAGTCGAAATTCGCGTCCGATCTCGGCCGTTGAGAAGAAATTCGATCCGACGCTCCAAATTCCAACCTTTTTGGGCGAAATTCTCAGGGCCGTTGAGATTCGAATCGATCCGATGGTTGAAATTCCAACTTCGACCTGAGGAGTTCTCGAAAACTTCGACCTGAGGAGTTCTCGAAAACTGGACCTGAGGAGTTCTCGAAAACCGGTTCGAGGGGGGCGTTAAAAAATAGCGCGGAATTGGTTTACGTCCCGAAATCGGCGCTTTCCGTCGTCGCCCCCTCGGTTTTAAAAGCTAGTATTTAGTGGTCGAAATCTTCGCCTGTAAACAGGCTCTGATTACCAAGTGTGGGGATCTAGGATCGAGCTCACAAAAGAGAGTTTGGATTGATTGCTCCACCTGGGTACAAGTCGAGGCTAGATAATAACATTCTGACACACCCCCATAGCCAAAGTGGGGTGTAATCAGCAGAGCACACAGTCATAGAGCAGGTTCACAATGGCAAGCAAAGCTAGAGGCTATCACAGAGGGCAAGTGAGGAGGAGGAGAGTACTGTGGACGGAGAGAAGATGGGAGGCAACGACTGAAGCTGCAGAGGCACGGGCACAGGAGCGGCTGACCCAGTGGCTACCGAAGCAAGGGCGACGGACTACTGGAGTGACTGGCTCCGCGGCTATAGACGAGCGGTAGGAGCAACGGACCCACTGGCGACTGGTGCAACAGGCTCATTGGCTACCGAAGCAAGGGCGACGGACTACAGGCGCTGCAGGCGACACGATAGCTACCTCCACAAAACCTCCTCCAACTGACCCACACCCTTGACACACACCCTCTGCTGAACCCCTAACTCCACTCCCACGTCACCCCCCTAGCACCACTCCTTCGGCTCCCACACACCCACCCCCCTGAGCGGCAGCTGCAGCAGCGGGAGACGGAGGAGGAGGAGGAGCAGGGGACGGTGCACACAACCGGCACCCCCACAACCGTCACCCCCACACTCCCCACCCCCAAACCCTAAAACGGGTGGCACGGGGTAGGAGCGCGGGGGACGGCGAGGGGGACGGCGCGCGGCCCCCAGGGCGCCACCACGGGGCAGCGAGGGGCCGCGCGCTGCTCCAGGGGTGGTGCGCGGCCCCCAGGGCGCCACCACGGGGCAGCGAGGGGCCGCGCGTGGCTACCCAGGGCGCCGCGACGTGAGGGGCGGGGGCCGCGCGTGCTCCCCAGGGCACCGCGACGAGCAGGGCGGGGGCCGCGCGTGCTCCCCAGGGCGTCGCGACGAGCAGGGCGGGGGCCGCGCGCGGGTCCCCAAGGAAGGAAACCGCCGCGCGCCTCGGGGCGCACGGCGGGCAGAAAACCGCCGCGCGCCCCGAGCGCACGGCAGGAAGGAGGAGTCGCACGCCACGGGGCGTGCAACAGACAGAGTAGCAGCGGAAGCAGTTAGGTGGGCCTACAGGCCAGGAGCGTAGATGCTCTGATAGCATGTTACGATAGTAAGCAGAGTAAGGAGCCATAGCTAGGGTTTAGCTAGCTAGGCAAGAGAGAAATGAACAAAGGAGGAGTTTCACTAGCAGCAGTTGGGATACATATAGCAAACCCTAACAGGGTTGTACTCACTATAGAGCACCCCACTACAGGCTAGATAATAACATTCTGACAGAAATCTCCCCTGAATTTTTTAATAGCTTGAAAACCTCGAGAGGGAAAATTCTTACTCTCAAGGGTGTTCGGCTGGAGTTTCCTGGTCGGTGCATAGTCTTGCTTCGCGGAGCCTCCATTTGTCTCGGCGATTTCCGCTGTTGCCGGCCGGTCGTGGCGTTTTAAATTTTGCGCCATCATGTCCTCCATTTTTCGCCATCGTGGATGTCGCACTGTTGTTGCCCTGCAGCTCCGCTCGTGCCATCTTCATTTTCCAACATGCCAAGAATCGATGTCCTGCTGCGCCGCAAAATTCGCACTTCTCATATTTCGTCGGCCGCTGCTTCGCGTCGATCTTGTTGATATCCATCGGGTCGGCGGTCGTGGGTGGTGCCGATCGCTTCGTGTCGAATGATCTGTTCAGCACGTGGCGTCGTGTCTCGGGTTGATCTTGCGTCAGCGCATCGAATCTCTCTGCTGCACACACCATGCCGCGGTAGTTGTTGTAGTTCGCAGCAATCACTTGTCGGCGGGTATTCCATCTTTAGCCCCTCAGTATACGCTTAGATTTTCTCCCCTTTGGTCAGGTCGGTAATTCGGTTGAAGAGGCTCTCCATCTGCTGCGTGTACTGTGTTACACTGCCGAACCGTTTATGCCGATGAATCTGCTGCCGTGCCTGTCAGATTTATATGACAGAGCTACTGTAGGCTATAGTGGGGTAGCACATATGGGGTACAGTTTTCTAGGGTTTGCATTTGTACCCAACTTTGCCTTAGTCATTCTCATTCCTCGTTTCTTTTCATGGTATCGAGCAGGTTCCCTAGTGGGAACGATTCCTAGGGCCCACCACCACGAAATTTTTTTTTCCTGCCCGGAGCGCGCTTCGCTCAGGCCCGAGTCGCGCCCTGTGTGCTCCCCCTACCGTCGCGCCCTCGCTAGGCCCCTCACGGCCCCGTCGCGTCGCCCTTAGCGGCCCCCTCACGGCTCGTCGCGCCGCCCCCTACGGCCCTTCGCGCCGCCCTTACGGCCCTTCGTGCCGCCCTTACGGCCCGTCGCGCCCGTCGCGCCGCCCTTACGGCCCCTCGTGCCGCCCCTTACGGCCCCTCGCGCCATCCCTTCCGGCCCCTCGCGCGGCCCCTTACGCCCCTTACGGCCCCTCCCGCGGCCCCTCACGGCCCCCTACGGCTCGTCGCCGCCCTCCGCGGCCCCGCCACCTACCTGTGCGGCCCCGCCACCTACCTGTGCGGCCCCGCCACCTACCTGCGGCCCCGCCACCTACTAGCGGCCCCGCCACCTACCTGCGGCCCCGCCACCTACCAGCGGCCCCGCCACCTACCCGCGGCCCCGCCACCTACCTGTGCTGGCCCCGCCACCTACCTGCGGCCCCGCCACATACCAACGGCCCCGCCACCTACCTGCGGCCCCGCCACCTACTAGCGGCCCCGCCACCTACCTGCGGCCCCGCCGCCTCCTCTCAGCGGCCTCGCCGCCTCCTCCCAGCGGCCCCGGACGCCGCCCTCTCAGCGGCCCCGCCGCGCTGCCAAGCAGCCGAGCCGCCCAGCCGCCGAGCCGCCCAGCAGCCGAGCCGCCCAGAAGCCGAGCCGCCCAGCAGCCGAACCGCCGAGCCGCCCAGCAGCCGAGCCGCCGAGCCGCCCAGCAGCTGAGCCGCCGAGCCGCCCTGCAGCCGAGCCGCCGAGCCGCCCAGCAGCCGAGCCGCCGAGCCGCCCAGCAGCCGAGCCGCCGAGCCGCCCAGCAGCTGAGCCGCCGAGCCGCCCTGCAGCCGAGCCGCCGAGCCGCCCAGCAGCCGAGCCGCCGAGCCGCCCTGCAGCCGAGCCACCCGAGCCGCCCTGTCCGGTAAGAGCAGCGCCTCTTTCACAGCACTGCCCTCACCCTACTGTTTGCGCTGCTAGTCTACTGCTGTCATGGCTACCCCTAGTGTCCTCGCTTTTGACGCTGAGGGTTGGGCCATTGACTTTGACGTCTGGATAGATGACCTGCAGCTTTTCTTACAGTGCGACAGAGCAGACGGCCTCTCCCTCTTTGACCTCACTTCTGGTGCCTCCCCTGCCCCCGCTGCTGATGCTGACGCCACTGTTCGCTCACAGTGGGCCACGCGCGATGCTGCTGCACGTCTTGCTGTGCGTCGCCACCTGCCTACCTCTGAGCGTGCGCACTTTAGCCAGTACAAGAGTGCTCACACCTTGTACGACGCTGTAGTTGCGCGCTACTCCTCCCCTGCCACTGCTGCACTGAGCCGCCTCATGCTACCGTACCTCTTCCCTGACCTTGCTGCCTTTCCCACAGTCGCTGACCTCATTACGCACCTCCGCACTAGTGACACTCGCTACCGCGCTGCGCTTCCTGCTGAGTTCTGCGCCAAGAACCCCCCCCCCCATGTACATCACCCTCTACTACATAGTCACCCGGCTCCCTGACTCCCTTCGCGTAGTCAGGGACCACTTCCTCTCAGTTTGCCCCACCACTCTCACCGTTGACCTCCTCGAGAAGTCCCTCCTAGCAGCAGAGAAGAGCATAGTCGCTGTAGGAGCCTCTCGTGGTGACCCTCGCACCCCCATCTTTGAGGGGTGTTCCCCCTCCCCCCTTTTGCCCTCTGTTGCCTCTGCTGCTGCGGCCGACCTCGTTGGGCTTGAGTCGGTCGGTGCGGCGTCTACCCCTAGCGGGAGACGCCGCCCTGGCAAGGGCAAGGGGGGCAGGGGCACTGGAGGAGCTAGCGGGGGCGGTGGAGGCGGCGGTGGAGGCAGTGGAGGGGGTGGGGGTGGCGGTGGGGGTGGTGGTGGGGGTGGAGGTGTCGGTGGCGGCGGTGGAGGCGGAGGCGGCGGCGGCGGTGGCGGTGGGAGCGGAGGTAGCGGCGGTGGAGGAGGCGGCGGCGGAGGAGGTGGAGCTGGTCGGGGTGGCGCTGCGCAGAGGGTCGGCTCCGGTGGTGGTCAGCGCCAGCAGCAGCAGCAGCAGCAGCTGCGCACTCGTGACATCCCCCCCCCTCAGCAGCTTCGTGAGTGGTACGCTGCACGCCAGCGGGGTGGGGGTACTGGTCCGTGCACCTACGTCCTCCGCACCGGCGACCGCGCGGGTGACCAGTGCGGGGGTGCGCACTCCACCCAGCGCTGCTTTGGCCGCCTGACGGACGCTTGGCGTCACCAGTTCCCTGAGGCCACTGAGATCCCCCGCTGGGGTGAGCTGTCTAGGGCGGGTGTCGCTGTCTTTGACCTTGACTTTGATGCTATTCTTGCTGCCATGTATACTGTGACTATTAGTGATGAGGGTGACTGTTACCGGTGTTTTCCGCCCGACCCGGGCATTGAGACTGCTGCTCTAGGTACTGGTGAGGCTGCTGCTCTAGGTGCTAGCGAGGCTGCTGCTCTAGGTGCGTCTGCTCCCTCAGGTGCTGGTGAGTCTGCTCTCTCAGGTTCTGCGTCGGCTTCGGCCTCCCACACCTTCACCCTTGACTCGGGGGCTTCTCGCTCCTTCTTTCGAGACCGCACCACACTCACGCCGCTTGGCCGGCCAGTTGCGGTCTCTCTGGCAGACCCCTCTGGGGGTCCTGTCCTTGCTCACTTCTCCACTGTCCTCCCGTGTCCGGCGGCCCCCTCTGGCACCCTGTCTGGTCTTTACCTCCCCTCGTTCTCTACGAACTTGGTGAGTGGTGCTGACCTACAGGATGCGGGGGTTCACCAGTTCACTCCTGCGAGTCAGCGGGTGACCCACTGCACGGACGCTCGGACTGGCCGACACCTGGCCACGTTTACCCGTCGGCCGGGGTCGAGCCTGTACACCCTGACCACTGCGTCTCCTCCAGTCACTGCGTCTGGTCAGGTAGCTGCGTCGGGTCAGGTGTTTGCTGCAGCGTCCAGGTCTGGTCCTGAGTCTGCCCCCTGTTCGTGTCGCCTCCTGTCTCACGAGACTCTCCTCTGGCACCACCGCCTTGGTCACCCCTCCCTGCTTCGTCTCCGAGGCATGGCCTCCCGTGTCCTTGTCTCTGGTCTTCCCCGGTCCCTCCCTCCCCTTCCTCCGGGGCCTGGCCCTACCTGCGTCCCCTGTGTCGAGGGGCGGCAGCGGGCTGCCCCTCACTCCTCCCAGTTTCCTCCGACAGAGGCCCCGCTGCAGACGCTTCACATGGACGTGTGGGGCCCGGCCCACGTCCGTGGACAGGGTCACGAGCGCTACTTCCTGCTGGTGGTTGACGACTACTCGCGTTACACCACAGTCTTCCCCTTGCGCAGCAAGAGTGATGTCACTGAGGTGTTAATCGACTGGATCCGCGCAGCTCGTCTCCAGCTCAGGCAGAGCTTCGGCTCGGACTTTCCTGTTCTGCGTCTGCACTCTGACAGAGGTGGAGAGTTCTCCTCTGGCCTTCTGCGAGCCTACTATCGTGCACGAGGCATCCGCCAGACCTTCACGCTTCCGGACTCTCCACAGCAAAATGGGATTGCTGAGCGCCGCATTGGCATGGTCATGGACGTCGCCCGTACGTCCATGATGCATGCGGCTGCCCCCCATTTTCTGTGGCCGTTTGCGGTTCGGTACGCGGCGCATCAGATCAACCTTCACCCTAGGGTCTCCAGGCCGGAGACCTCCCCAGCTTTGCTGTGGACGGGGAAGGTTGGCGATGCGTCTGCGTTCCGTGTCTGGGGATCTCGGGCGTTTGTCCGCGACTTGTCTGCGGACAAGCTGTCCCCTCGTGCTGCTCCTTGTGTCTTCCTTGGCTTCCCCCCTGACGCGCCAGGGTGGCAGTTCTACCACCCCACCTCTCGCCGTGTTCTGTCCTCCCAGGACGTCACGTTTGACGAGTCGGTCCCCTACTACCGCCTCTTCCCCTACCGCACTCCGTCCCTCCCCCCACCACCGCTCTTCCTTGTGCCAGGTCCCCCCCCGGTAGACCCCCTCCCCCCTCAGGGTCCTGCCCCTTCAGGTGTGTCCCAAGTAGACGCAGTCGAGCCTGTCGAGGTTACTGGTGACTCTGGTGCTGCTGAGGGTGCTGAGCCTGGGGGTGCTGACTCTGGGGGTGCTGAGCGTGTGGGTGCTACGCCTGGGGGTGCTGAGCCTAAAGGTGCTACTACTGGGGGTGCTGAGCCTGGGGGTACTGAGCCTGGAGGTGCTACTACTGGGGGTGCTGAGCCTGGGGGTGCTACACCTGGAGGTGCTGAGCCTGGTGGTGCGGAGCCTGAGGGAGCTGGGCCTGCTTGTGTGGCGTCTGGCGGTGCTGAGCCTGGAGGTTCTCCGGTTGCTTCGTCTCGGCGGGAGCCTCTCTCTCCACAGGAGCTGCGCGAGTGGTTTGCCCGGCGCTGGAGGCGTGCTGCTGGTGCTGGAGGTTCTTCGGCTACTGAGGGTGCTGGTGCCGCGGGTCCCGGAGGTGCTCGTACTGGGAGTACTGGAGCTGCTGGGCCTACGGGTACGACTGGAGCTGGAGCTGCTGAGGGTGTTGACGCTGAGGCTACTGCTGTCGGTCCTGGAGGCGGTCCTACTGGGGGTGCTACTGGTGCTGCTGGAGGTACTGGAGCTGGAGGTGCTGCTGGCGCTGGTGCTGCCGCTGGGGGTACTGGTGCTGTCCCTGCTGTGTCTGGAGTCGCCGCGCGGCCTCGGCCGTACTTCGTTCCGCTCCTTCAGCAGGTTCTTGGTCTCCCGCCTTCTACTGGTCCTCCTCCTCCCTTAGAGTGTCCACAGCCTGTCCTGTCACAGTTACAGTTACAGCCGGCCTCCCCACTGCCCGCTCCTTCTCCCTACACTGGTCCTACTGGAGGTCTTGCTGAGCGTCGTGAGCCTGCGTCGCGTCCTGCGTTGCCTGTCCGTACTGCTCGCGCTAGTGGTCGTGGTTCGCGTCAGCGTCCTCCTCCTGTCCCTGGCACGCACCGGATGTCTCTGCGTCCGTCCACTGCTCCTCTGCGTGCCCCTTTACCTTCTCCTCCTGAGTCCTCTCTTCCTGCTCTTCCCGACCCGGAGTCGGACTCTCTTCGTGCTGCCAGTCCTACTGTCACGCGTCTCCTTGCTACTGTCGTCACTGACCCTTCCTTTGCGTCCACTGCTGCGTCTGCCCTAGTTGCTGAGCTCGTCGACTTTGCTGCTCGCTGTCGTCTAGACTACGCTGCTTGTCTTGTCGCTGAGTCTGAGTCTGTCTGTCCTCCGTCCGTCGGGGGTGAGTGTGCCCTTGGCACGGACGTCCTTGAGGACAGGCAGGAGGAGTTCCAGTGCTTGGCTGCTGCTTCACCTCATCTCGTGTCCGTACTGCTTACCCCTGAGGGAGACCCGGATGCACTTGACATCCCGACTCCGCGCTCTTACGCGGAGGCGATAGAGGGTCCCTACTCCTCTCAGTGGCAGGCAGCTATGGACACAGAGATGGCTTCCTGGAAGTCCACAGGCACCTACGTTGACGAGGTTCCCCCGCCTGGGGCGAACATCGTCAGTGGCATGTGGATTTTCAGGGTGAAGCGACCGCCGGGTTCTCCGCCTGTCTTCAAGGCGCGTTACGTGGCTCGTGGCTTCAGTCAGCGGCAGGGAGTTGACTACTTTCAGACCTTCTCTCCCACCCCGAAGATGACCACTCTTCGGGTACTGCTGCACATAGCTGCTCACCGCGACTACGAGCTGCACTCTCTTGACTTCAGCACTGCTTTCTTGCAGGGCAGCCTGCACGAGGAGATCTGGCTGCGTCGCCCACCTGGCTTCACTGGGTCTTTTCCTCCTGGCACCCAGTGGAGCCTCCGGCGGCCAGTCTACGGTCTCCGCCAGGCACCGCGTGAGTGGCACGACACACTGAGGACTACACTTGCGGCTCTTGGGTTTGCTCCCTCTACTGCCGACCCGTCGCTGTTTCTGCGCACCGACACTTCTTTGCCGCCGTTCTACATCCTCGTGTACGTCGACGACTTGGTCTTTGCCACAGCTGACACTGCTGGACTCGCCCACGTGAAGTCCGAGCTGCAGAAGAGACACACGTGCACAGACCTGGGTGAACTGCGCAGCTACCTTGGCTTGCAGATCACCCGGGACAGAGCACGCCGCACCATTACCCTGACTCAGTCACACATGGTGCAGCAGGTCCTTCAGCGCTTCGGCTTCACGTACTCCTCGCCTCAGGCCACTCCTCTGCCTACTCGCCACTCGCTCTCAGCTCTGCCTTCGGATGAGTCCGTAGAGTCGAGTGGCCCGTACCCAGAGCTTGTTGGCTGCCTCATGTACCTGATGACCTGCACACGACCTGACCTTGCATACCCTCTTAGCATTCTCGCACGCTATGTTGCTCCTGGGAGACACAGACCGGAGCACATGGCTGCAGCAAAGAGGGTGTTGCGCTACTTGTGCAGTACGTCGGGCATGGGGCTTGTGCTTGGAGGGCAGAGTCCAGTGGTCCTCACTGGGCACGCAGACGCTTCTTGGGCTGACGACCAGGCTACGCAGCGGTCGTCACAGGGTTACACCTTCAGCCTTGGTTTCGGCTCTGTTTCGTGGCGGGCTACCCGCTCGTCTTCTGTTCTTGGCTCCAGTTGTGAGGCTGAGATCTACGCCGGGGCCATGGCTGCACAGGAGCTTCGCTGGCTCACCTACCTGCTGACTGACCTCGGAGAGCCGCCTCGTTCTCCTCCAGTGCTGTACGTAGACAACAAGGCCATGCTGGCCTTGTGTCGAGAGCAGAGACTGGAGCACAGAACGAAGCACATTGCTCTCCGCTACTTCCTTGCTCGTGAGCTACAGCAGCGTGGTCAGCTGCGGCTTGCGTACGTGGCCTCTCAGGCCAACACTGCTGATATCTTCACCAAGGCACTTGCGCCTTGTGATCATCAGCGTTTCTGTACTCAGCTGGGCCTTGTGCCTACCTTGCCTCACTTGCTCACCCCTTGACCTTGTTTGTACTGTTGCATATATATATACACCTGCTCTTGCTTGTCTAGCCGTATATGTATATGTAATCCTGCATGTGAACTGGCCTTGTGGCCTTGAACTTGTGCTCGGAATGTGTGGTGACTTTGTGATCCACCCTGAGCTTGCTTTGCTTTGCTTGACTGGTCTTGTGACCCCTTGTTCTCCCCCACTTTGCCTATGGGGGTGTGTCAGATTTATATGACAGAGCTACTGTAGGCTATAGTGGGGTAGCACATATGGGGTACAGTTTTCTAGGGTTTGCATTTGTACCCAACTTTGCCTTAGTCATTCTCATTCCTCGTTTCTTTTCAGTGCCATGTAGCTGGAGTTGATTGGTTTGAAACGTTGAATTAAAGCTTCTCAAAAGTGGGTCCATGACCCCTCGCCTCGGACTTCGTTGCTATTGTAAATCCACTCGAGCGCCGGACCTCGTAACAGTGTTGCTGCGAGCCAAATCTGCATTGCATCGTGTGTCGGGGTCGTACAGCCAACGGCCTCGCAGTAAATTTCGAGACTCGCAATGAATCGACGGACGTCGGTGTCTCTCGCATTCGGATTGAACGTCTCCGGTAGCCTCGGACGTGCCGCCTCAAGATTCACCGTAGCCGCTGCCGCTGTTGCTAGGTGAAGTGTCGGTGTCGCCGCTGCTGCTGCTGGCGTCACTGCTACATTCGCTGCTACGTTCGCTGTTGCTATGGCGGCTGCCGACTGGTTCGCGAGGAGCTCCTCTATTTGCTGGAGTGCCGCTCGCATCTGGTCCACGTCGGTGTGTAACTCCGTAATTTTTCGTACGGAATTATCACCATTTTCCTCCATTTGGCGATTTATAGGGCGTTACATTTTTTATTTTTTTGGTCCGGACGGCGAACCATCCGGACAATTCTGTGGTTACGAAACTCGTTAAATCTCGGCAGTGAAATCGTCAGGATCTAAACAACGTCGCATTTTTCGTATTGCCTCCTTACAACATCGCATTGGTCGCATCGCGACCGTACGACGTCGCAATTTTCGCACACGTCCGGACAGTCGTCCGGACTTTCATTGACTTTGAAAAATGTAACACACCCTTACAGGAAGATTTGCGATGAAAATAATTGAATTATAAGCACTGGTCATCTTACTGTGAGTCGAATCGACTGTAAAGATGACGAGCGCTGATTCTGTAGGTCGCGTAATTCTCCCTTAGTCGAAATTCGCGTCCGATCTCGGCCGTTGAGAAGAAATTCGATCCGACGCTCCAAATTCCAACCTTTTTGGGCGAAATTCTCAGGGCCGTTGAGATTCGAATCGATCCGATGGTCGAAATTCCAACTTCGACCTGAGGAGTTCTCGAAAACTGGACCTGAGGAGTTCTCGAAAACCGGTTCGAGGGGGGCGTTAAAAAATAGCGCGGAATTGGTTTACGTCCCGAAATCGGCGCTTTCCGTCGTCGCCCCCTCGGTTTTAAAAGCTAGTATTTAGTGGTCGAAATCTTCGCCTGTAAACAGGCTCTGATTACCAAGTGTGGGGATCTAGGATCGAGCTCACAAAAGAGAGTTTGGATTGATTGCTCCACCTGGGTACAAGACGAGGCTATATATAGGCTCGACACAAGGCCAGTTACCCAGGTGTTACGCGAATGTTCTGAGGGTCGCGAAGCGTCCCGAACAGAACCTTCTCGAACTCAGTAGAAAGCAATTCGGTGGAAACCGAATAGGCTTGAGTTCGGTACACGTAACCTGGTTCGGTGCTATGACTATAATAAAATATAGGAATGCACCTAACCTAGCAAATCAAGCATATCTATGCATGATAAATAAAACCCAAGCTAGATATAGCATAATAAAGTCTAGGCAAGCGAGCACAGCCAGCATAAGCCGTCGTACTCTCACACGTGCCCCCCTCAAAGCTGGGTGGTGTGAGATACACCCTGCTTGACAAGATAGTCCTTGAGATCACGGCGTGCGTTGCCCATATCAGCTTCTGCAACCCAGCTATCCTCAGTGGGGTCGTATACCATCCAGCGGATCAGGAACTCAAGGGTCTTGCCGCCGCCACGCCAATGAGTGAGAACGCGCTCGATCTCGTACTCGGGTTCATCCTGTATGAGAACAGGTGGTGGTGGCGGTAGATGTCGTCCCTGGAACTGTTGGTTGCGGTCCTTGTAGGGTTTCAGTAGCTGGACATGGAAAGCGTTGTGAAGCTTCCATGTATCTGGTAAGCGCAAGCGGAATGTTACTGGTGTCACCTGTGCCTCAACGCGAAAGGGACCACAGAAGCGAGGCTGGAGTTTGGAGGGTAGGTGAGACAGGTTCAAGTTGCGCGTGTCAAGAAGCACCTGATCTCCGACTGCTTCTGGGAGTTTTGCATCGTGGTGAGACGTCGCTGAGTCTTCTCCCATAGCTGCTGCATGGTGGTGACAAAATCATGTGCGGCTTCGACGTGTGCCGGTGTGGTTGGCTGTTTCGGTGTAAGTGGTTCCCGTCCGTAACATAGGAAGAAAGGAGTTTTCCCTGTGGCCGCATGTGACGCGTTGTTGTAAGCGAACTCTAGGGTCGGTAACTGTGTGTCCCAGTGGCTAACGTCGTCCATGCAAGCTGTGCGCAGTAACTGTCCAACGACCTGATTGAGTCGCTCTGTCTGTCCGTCAGTCTGGGGGTGGTATGCTGAAGACATTGCAAGCTTTGTTCCCAACAGTCCCATAAGCTCCTTCCAGAACTTACTTGTGAATTTTGGGTCTCTGTCGGAGATGACTGTAGCGGGGATGCCGTGGATGGTGATGATGCGGTCGAAGAAGAGGCGAGCAGTTGCTTCAGCTGTAGCTGTGGCGTTGGTCGGTATGAAGTGACCCATTTTAGAGAACTTGTCGATCACCACGAGTATAGCATCATGCCCTCGTGAGGTCGAAGGAAGTATTGTAATGAAGTCGAGACTAACGACCTGCCATGGCTGCTCCGGTACGGGTAGAGGCTGAAGTAGCCCTGCTTTTTTCTGCTTGCTGCTCTTCATCCGCTGGCACGTGTCACAAGAGGTGACGAACTGCTGCACGTCTGCTGCCATCCCGGGCCAGTAGTAATACTTCGCTATCCCTGCTAACATCTTGTTGCTCCCGAAATGTCCCGCGTATGGTACGTCGTGAAACTTCTCCAATAGGATCTGTCGTAGCGGGGCGTAATTCGGTACCCAAATCTTTCCTGAACCCTTCCTTACAGCTAAGTCTTTTTCCCACTGTAACAGCTTCTTAGTCTGTGCTGTAGCGATTTCTGCGTCCACGGAGTACCCATGTTGGAATAGACCCTTGAGCAGAGGGTTCATCGCGTCGAGCTGCATGCCTGCTATATGTCCGGGGCGGCTCAACGCGTCTGCCTTGTTGTGTAGCCCGGGCTTGTAGACGATGTCGTAGTGGAAGAGGGTCTCCAAGAAGTCCACCCACCGCACCTGTCGTCGTGAAAGTGTCGGCTGCGACTTCACGTATTTGAGACTGCAGTGGTCAGTATAGACTGTAGTCTTGGCTCCCTCTAGGTAACACCTCCACATCTTGAAGGCTATGACTATCGCTTAGGCTTCTTTGTCATGGATGGGGTAGTTCAGTTCTGCTCTGTGTAGCTTCATACTGAGATAAGCGATAGGCTGTAATCCGTGTCCGTGGTCTTGCATCAGTACAACTCCGACTGCTTGGTCACTAGCGTCTGCTTCAACTACGTAGTCCTTGTTTGGGTCCGGTAGGATGAGTACTGGCGCTGTAGTCAGTGCTGTCTGTAGCTGCTCGGTGGCTTGCTGATGAGGAGTATCCCATTTGTAGGGCGTATCCTTTTTCAGTAGGTCGGTCAGTGGCGCTGCTATCTTAGCGTACTACGACACGAACCTGTTGTAGTAGTTGGCGAAGCCTAGGAACTGCTGCAACTCCTTTACGTTTTCCGGAACTTTCCACTTCTTGACGGCTTCGATCTTCCGCGGGTCCACGTGTACGCCCTCGGCACTCACCATGTGCCCGAGAAACTGCACCTTCTTCAGGGCGAAGTCGCTCTTCGACAGCTTCGCGTAGAATTTGTTCTTCCGCAGGATCTCGAACACCTTCCGTAGATGCTCCACGTGCTCCTTCATGTTCTTGGAGTAGATGAGAATGTCGTCCAGGTACACCACCACGCACTCGTCCAGTAGGGGCCGCAGTATGTGGTTCATCTCCGCCTGAAACGTCGTTGGTGCGTTGCAGAGTCCGAATGGCATCACCAAGTATTCGTAGGAGTCGTATCTAGTACGGAACGCCGTCTTGTGGATCGAGTTGTCCGCCATCTTGATCTGCGAGTAACCCGACCGTAGGTCCAGCTTCGAAAGACTGTTGCACCACGCAGTTGGTCCAGTAGGTCGTCTATGCGCGGTATGGGGTATTTGTTTTTGACTGTCTGTTTGTTAAGTGCGCGGTAGTCGATGCACATCCGTAAACTGCCGTCTGGTTTTGGAGTGAAGAGGTCTGGTGCACCGTAGGGAGAGGTGGATGGGCGGATCAGTTGTCTGTCCAGTAGATACTCTATCTGTTTCTTCATGTCTGTGAGTTCGGTCGGACTCAGTCGGTATGGTGCTCGTGAGACGGGTTTCGCACCTGGTTCCTCCACGATCTCGTGCTCGTGGGTTCGTGCTGGAGGTACGCCTGCAGGTAGATCATCGGGCATTATATCCTTGTATTGCTCCAAGACCTCCTTCAAGCTACAGGTAGCTCTGTGTTCGGCTTCTCCTCCTCTGCTGCTACCATAACCAGTGCTGGGTAGCCCGTGTTACTCTCGTTCACCATTCGTTCGAACTGTGCCAGTGTCGTTTCAGGAACGCTCCCTGTATCCGTCCAGCTTCGTAGTGCTATCCGCTTCCTGTTGTTGTAGATGCACGCCTTCCTTTTGACCCAGTCGATCTCGGGGTTTAACCGCTTCAAGAATTCTCGCCCCAAGATGAAATCTAATCCCTTGATGTTCGTGATCGGCAATGTCGGCTTCCACCTCAGCGCCCCTATGTGCAGCTGCAGTGATGCTTCGTCGTAGATGGGAAGTTTCGTACCGTCCACCATCGTTGCCGTGAACTTGGTCTCCTCAGAAGGTTGCCCAATTTTCTCCAACGTCCCGCGGTCACACACTGAGTGAGACGCACCACTGTCCACCATTGCCTGGAGGCGTCGCCCTTTGCATATCACCTCGAGTAGTAGTGGTTGTTGCCGCTCCGAATTACCGTGGATGGTCTCACTTATAGGATCGTAGAGTACGTCGAATAGATCATCCCTCGGTCCTGCGCTCGAAGCTGCTGACTCCATATCAGTTTTCAGCTGAGTAGGGTTAGAAGGATTTATCCGAGGCCGATTCAGCTTCGTCTGGGCCTGGAACCTTCCCCTAAGCCTTTGCAGCTATGTAGGCGTCTCCTGTGGGCAATGGGGAGCCTTAACACCGTGCTACGGGGAGAGAATATTAACTCCTTGGAACGCACGACCCTTTTCAACACTCCGGAGTGGTTTGCCCAACTTCTCAGGTACCTGAATAATGTCTAAAGGCTTTTTTTTGGCCTTGAAATTGTTACGATAGTAAGCAGAGTAAGGAGCCATAGCTAGGGTTTAGCTAGCTAGGCAAGAGAGAAATGAACAAAGGAGGAGTTTCACTAGCAGCAGTTGGGATACATATAGCAAACCCTAACAGGGTTGTACTCGCTATAGAGCACCCCACTACAGGCTAGATAATAACATTCTGACACACCCCCATAGCCAAAGTGGGGTGTAATCAGCAGAGCACACAGTCATAGAGCAGGTTCACAATGGCAAGCAAAGCTAGAGGCTATCACAGAGGGCAAGTGAGGAGGAGGAGAGTACTGTGGACGGAGAGAAGATGGGAGGCAACGACTGAAGCTGCAGAGGCACGGGCACAGGAGCGGCTGACTCAGTGGCTACCGAAGCAAGGGCGACGGACTACTGGAGTGACTGGCTCCGCGGCTATAGACGAGCGGCAGGAGCAACGGACCCACTGGCGACTGGTGCAACAGGCTCATTGGCTACCGAAGCAAGGGCGACGGACTACAGGCGCTGCAGGCGACACGATAGCTACCTCCACACAACCTCCTCCAACTGACCCACACCCTTGACACACACCCTCTGCTGAACCCCTAACTCCACTCCCACGTCACCCCCCTAGCACCACTCCTTCGGCTCCCACACACCCACCCCCCTGAGCGGCAGCTGCAGCAGCGGGAGACGGAGGAGGAGGAGGAGCAGGGGACGGTGCACACAACCGGCACCCCCACAACCGTCACCCCCACACTCCCCACCCCCAAACCCTAAAACGGGTGGCACGGGGTAGGAGCGCGGGGGACGGCGAGGGGGACGGCGCGCGGCCCCCAGGGCGCCACCACGGGGCAGCGAGGGGCCGCGCGCGGCTCCAGGGGTGGCGCGCGGCCCCCAGGGCGCCACCACGGGGCAGCGAGGGGCCGCGCGCTGCTCCAGGGGTGGTGCGCGGCCCCCAGGGCGCCACCACGGGGCAGCAAGGGGCCGCGCGCGGCTCCCCAGGGCGCCGCGACGTGAGGGGCGGGGGCCGCGCGTGCTCCCCAGGGCGCCGCGACGAGCAGGGCGGGGGCCGCGCGTGCTCCGCAGGGCGCCGCGACGAGCAGGGCGGGGGCCGCGCGTGCTCCCCAGGGCGTCGCGACGAGCAGGGCGGGGGCCGCGCGCGGGTCCCCAAGGAAGGAAACCGCCGCGCGCCTCGGGGCGCACGGCGGGCAGAAAACCGCCGCGCGCCCCGAGCGTACGGCAGGAAGGAGGAGTCGCACGCCACGGGGCGTGCAACAGACAGAGTAGCAGCGGAAGCAGTTAGGTGGGCCCACAGGCCAGGAGCGTAGATGCTCTGATAGCATGTTACGATAGTAAGCAGAGTAAGGAGCCATAGCTAGGGTTTAGCTAGCTAGGCAAGAGAGAAATGAACAAAGGAGGAGTTTCACTAGCAGCAGTTGGGATACATATAGCAAACCCTAACAGGGTTGTACTCGCTATAGAGCACCCCACTACAGGCTAGATAATAACAATCTGACAGAAATCTCCCCTGAATTTTTTATTAGCTTGAAAACCTCGAGAGGGAAAATTCTTACTCTCAAGGGTGTTCGGCTGGAGTTTCCTGGTCGGTGCATAGTCTTGCTTCGCGGAGCCTCCATTTGTCTCGGCGATTTCCGCTGTTGCCGGCCGGTCGTGGCGTTTTAAATTTTGCGCCATCATGTCCTCCATTTTTCGCCATCGTGGATGTCGCACTGTTGTTGCCCTGCAGCTCCGCTCGTGCCATCTTCATTTTCCAACACGCCAAGAATCGATGTCCTGCTGCGCCGCAAAATTCGCACTTTTCATAATTCATCGGCCGCTGCTTCGCGTCGATCTTGTTGATATCCATCGGGTCGGCGGTCGTGGGTGGTGCCGATCGCTTCGTGTCGAATGATCTGTTCAGCACGTGGCATCGTGTCTCGGGTTGATCTTGCGTCAGCGCATCGAATCTCTCTGCTGCACACACCATGCCGCGGTAGTTGTTGTAGTTCGCAGCAATCACTTGACGGCGGGTATTCCATCTTTAGCCCCTCAGTATACGCTTAGATTTTCTCCCCTTTGGTCAGGTCGGTAATTCGGTTGAAGAGGCTCTCCATCTGCTGCGTGTACTGTGTTACACTGCCGAACCGTTTATGCCGATGAATCTGCTGCCGTGCCATGTAGCTGGAGTTGATTGGTTTGAAACGTTGAATTAAAGCTTCTCAAAAGTGGGTCCATGACCCCTCGCCTCGGACTTCGTTGCTATTGTAAATCCACTCGAGCGCCGGACCTCGTAACAGTGTTGCTGCGAGCCAAATCTGCATTGCATCGTGTGTCGGGGTCGTACAGCCAACGGCCTCGCAGTAATTTCGAGACTCGCAATGAATCGACGGACGTCGGTGTCTCTCGCATTCGGATTGAACGTCTCCGGTAGCCTCGGACGTGCCGCCTCAAGATTCACCGTAGCCGCTGCCGCTGTTGCTAGGTGAAGTGTCGGTGTCGCCGCTGCTGCTGCTGGCGTCACTGCTACATTCGCTGCTACGTTCGCTGTTGCTATGGCGGCTGCCGACTGGTTCGCGAGGAGCTCCTCTATTTGCTGGAGTGCCGCTCGCATCTGGTCCACGTCGGTGTGTAACTCCGTAATTTTTCGTACAGAATTATCACCATTTTCCTCCATTTGGCGATTTATAGGGCGTTACATTTTTTATTTTTTTGGTCCGGACGGCGAACCATCCGGACAATTCTGTGGTTACGAAACTCGTTAAATCTCGGCAGTGAAATCGTCAGGATCTAAACAACGTCGCATTTTTCGTATTGCCTCCTTACAACATCGCATTGGTCGCATCGCGACCGTACGACGTCGCAATTTTCGCACACGTCCGGACAGCCGTCCGGACTTTCATTGACTTTGAAAAATGTAACACACCCTTACAGGAAGATTTGCGATGAAAATAATTGAATTATAGGCACTGGTCATCTTACTGTGAGTCGAATCGACTGTAAAGATGACGAGCGCTGATTCTGTAGGTCGCGTAATTCTCCCTTAGTCGAAATTCGCGTCCGATCTCGGCCGTTGAGAAGAAATTCGATCCGACGCTCCAAATTCCAACCTTTTTGGGCGAAATTCTCAGGGCCGTTGAGATTCGAATCGATCCGATGGTTGAAATTCCAACTTCGACCTGAGGAGTTCTCGAAAACTTCGACCTGAGGAGTTCTCGAAAACTGGACCTGAGGAGTTCTCGAAAACCGGTTCGAGGGGGGCGTTAAAAAATAGCGCGGAATTGGTTTACGTCCCGAAATCGGCGCTTTCCGTCGTCGCCCCCTCGGTTTTAAAAGCTAGTATTTAGTGGTCGAAATCTTCGCCTGTAAACAGGCTCTGATTACCAAGTGTGGGGATCTAGGATCGAGCTCACAAAAGAGAGTTTGGATTGATTGCTCCACCTGGGTACAAGTCGAGGCTATATATAGGCTCGACACAAGGCCAGTTACCCAGGTGTTACGCGAATGTTCTGAGGGTCGCGAAGCGTCCCGAACAGAACCTTCTCGAACTCAGTAGAAAGCAATTCGGTGGAAACCGAATAGGCTTGAGTTCGGTACACGTAACCTGGTTCGGTGCTATGACTATAATAAAATATAGGAATGCACCTAACCTAGCAAATCAAGCATATCTATGCATGATAAATAAAACCCAAGCTAGATATAGCATAATAAAGTCTAGGCAAGCGAGCACAGCCAGCATAAGCCGTCGTACTCTCACATCGTAGAAGATGCAATCAGGTGATTTTGTCAGTTCGTGTGTCGCGTAGTCCAGCACGATCCACGCCATGTATTCCTTCTCGATCCCGAGGTGAATGCCTCAGCGTGCCCAACCAGCATAATTTCCGGTCCTTGCTGTGTGTGGCATGTACTGTACCATGTAGCCGAACACCTGAAGGAGACGCGTGTCTGCTTTTCTGCCCGTCCAAGCCTTGTAAGTATTTGCAAAAGGTTCCCTTCTTTCCATGCTGCTCCCCTTCAGTCGCTCCAGTGAAGAACACTAACTTCTCCCGCTTGCTGTTCTTTTCATTGTACAAATTGATCTCCTTCTGCTCGGAGAGGAATGTGGCACAAAGGGCGGACTCGGAAGTGGTTGCTCGAGCGCGGAGCAGCGACTGGCACTGGTGCCAATCGGTTCCAAGGCCGAGAGAACCAGCAAGACGAACATGTCGTCAGGGACAGTTTCGCCGCACTCGGAAGTGGTCGCGCAGATTGCGGCACCGGTTGATATACGGTCCCGCTTTCTCCCCTTGTTGCATTTTCAGTGATGTGAGTTGACTGAGTTGGCGACTCATGGTAACTGGATCTGTTGCCATCTATGAATTACGTTGGTGTTCTCAAGACACTTGCGCAAGAGCGCACTTTAATTTGTAGGAGCGAATGCCGAGCTGCTCGGTGGGGGAGAGATTTTGGAGAAGAGCAGTGTACGCGAGGAGGGACTCGTGGTAGTACTGATGCTTCTCTTGGATGGTTCCTTCCGCCGGAAAGGTAAGCTTCCGTCGTAGTACATCCAAATATGCGCGGTTGTTGCGAGAAACTCAAATTCGAAACTCCACGTATAAAAGTCCTTCTTGTCAAATGGAATTGAAGCCTTCAGCTTTGAAGTCAGAACGAAATTTGTTTGCATGGTTGCAATTGCTTCTGGCTGTGCGCGATGTTGACTGTCTTGCGTAGGAGCTGAAGCTTGCGGTTGTCAACGGTAAATGACCTCTCCGAGTTGACGCGACGGTCTTCCCCACGTTGAGGAAGTCCAGCAACTCCTCTTGCGTAGCTTGAGCCATCATTGCTCATGGCTTGATGGCTATCAAGGGCGTTGACGCATGAGACCTGCTGCTCGAAGAGAGCGGCGCTGACGGAGGTCATCGCACATGGCGCATTAGTGGTTGTTGGTGGTGGTGGGCCCGGAGAGTCGGCTGTAGCCTTTTCTTCATGAGCCATAGTGATGCAACATTGTAATTGGTAGTCCTTAATGAATGAGTTTATAAGGAGTTTGTTCTAGGAAAAACAAAAACTTTGGAGGCCTTTTAATTCACTCTAGCTCTCATACCATGTTGATATAACCGAAGGATCGAAGTGGATTGGATAAGGTTGCTAACTTATGGGAAGACAATGAAGTCTTGTAGTGACCTTGTTAAGAAAATGATAAAAGAGAACAAGATGATTAAGATATGTCAAACTCATATGCTTTAGTCTGTGTAGGCTGTAGTGGGGTAGACAATATGGGGTACAACACTTTTAGGTTTTCCTACTTGTACCCACCTGCTTGCTAGTTCATTCATTCCTCATTTCTTCACATGGTATAGAGCAAGTTCCCTAGTGGGAACGCTTCCTAGGGCCCACCACTGAAAATCGAAAATATTTTTTTTTCTGACCGGAGCGCGAGTCGCCCCTGCCCGAGGCGCACCCCGTGGGCCGCCCTCTCGTCGCGTCCCCTGCCCTTAGCGGCCCATCGCGCCCTTCTAGAGGCCCCTCTCACGGCCCCTCGCGCCACCCCTAGCGGCCCCGTCACCGCCCTTAGCGGCCCCGTCGCCACCCCTAGCGGCCCCGTCGCCGCCCTTAGCGGCCCCGTCGCCACCCCTAGCGGCCCCGTCGCCACCCTTCGCGGCCCCGTCGCCGCCACTAGCGGCCCCGTCGCCGCCCTTCGCGACCCCGTCGCCGCCCGTTCCGGCCCCGTCGACGCCCTTCGCGGCCCCGTCGCCGCCCGTTCCGGCCCCGTCGCCGCCCTTCGCGGCCCCGTCGCCGCCCTTCGAGGCCCCTCGCGGCCCCTTCGCGGCCCCGTCGCCGCCCCTAGCGGCCCCGACTCCGCCCTTCGCGGCCCCGTCGCCGCCCCTATCGGCCCCGTCGCCACCTCTTGCGGCCCCCTCGCCGCCCTTCGCGGCCCCGTCGCCGCCCCTAGCGGCCCCGTCGCCGCCCTTCGCGGCCCCGTCGCCGCCCTTCGCGGCCCCGTCGCCGCCCCTAGCGGCCACGTCGCCACCCTTCACGGCCCCTCGCGGCCTCTTCTCGGCCCCGTCGCCGCCCTTCGTGGCCCCGTCGCCACCCTTCCCGGCCCCTCCTCGGCTCCTCCGCCACCAGCAGCAGCCGCCGCCAGCAGCACCCGCCGCCGCCGCCAGCAGCAGCCGACAACAGCGGCGGCCACCACCAGCACCCAGCCTTCGCCGCCGACAGCAGCGACTGCCGCCGCCACTGACAGCAGGAGCTGCCGCCGCGGTCGCGGCTCTGTCCCTGCCGACGCGCCTCGGCCCTGCCCCACCGCTTGCCGGCCCCTACCTACCAGCCCTGGTGAGAGCACTGCCGAGCCACGCCTGCTACTGCTGCCCCTAGCCTGCTGCCACTGCTGTCATGGCTACCCCTAGTGTTCTAGTCTTTGATGCTGAGGGTCGGACTGTTGACTTTGAGGTCTGGGTCGATGATCTACAGCTTTTCCTACAGTGCGTTAGGAAGGACGGTCTCTCCCTGTTCGATCTCACGTCTGGCGCCTCTACTGCCCCTGCTGCCGATGCTGACAGCACTGTTCGCTCACAGTGGGCCACACGCGATGCTGCTGCCCGTCTTGCTATGCGTAGTCACTTGCCGTCCACTGACCGCGCGCACTTTAGTCAGTACAAGAGTGCTAAGACCTTGTACGATGCTGTAGTTGCACGCTACTCTTCCCCTGCCACTGCTGCCCTTAGCCGCCTCATGCTGCCGTACCTGTTTCCTGACCTCGCCGCCTTTCCCACTGTCGCTGACCTCGTTACGCACCTTCGCACTAGTGACACCCGCTACCGCGCTGCGCTTCCTGCTGAGTTCTGCGCCAAGAACCCCCCCCCCATGTACATCACCCTCTACTACATAGTCACCCGGCTCCCTGACTCCCTTCGCTCGGTCAGGGACCACTTCCTCTCTGTTTGCCCCACCACACTCACCGTTGACCTCCTCGAGGAGCGCCTCCTGGCAGCTGAGAAGAGTATAGTCGCTGTAGGAGCCTCTCGTGGTGACCCTCGTGCCCCTGTCTTTGAGGGGTGCTCCCCCTCCCCCCTTTTGCCCTCTGTTGCCTCTGCTGCTGCCGTCGACTTCGTTGGCACCGAGTCGGTCGGCGCTGCGTCTGCCCCTAGCGGGCGACGCCGCACCGGCAAGGGCAAGGGGGGCAAGGGCGCTGGAGGGGCTGGCGGGGGCGGTGGAGGTGGCGGTGGAGGAGGCGGAGGGGGTGGGGGTGGTGGTGGGAGTGGTGGCGGGGGTGGGGGCTTCGGTGGCGGCGGTGGAGGCGGAGGCGGCGGCGGCGGTGGCGGTGGGAGCGGAGGAGGAGGCGATGGCGGCGGTGGCGGAGGTGGCGGCGGTGGAGGTGGAGCTAGTCGGGGTGGCTCTGCGCAGCGGGGCGGCTTCGGTGGTGGTCAGCGCCAGCAGCAGCAGCGCACTCGTGAGACCCCGCCCCCCCAGCAGCTTCGTGACTGGTACTCTGCGCGTCAGCGGGGTGGGGGTGCTGGTCCTTGTGCCTACGTCCTGCGTACCGGCGACCGCACTGGTGAGCCGTGCGGTGGCCCGCACACCACCCAGCGCTGCTTCGGCCGTCTGACGGACGCTTGGCGTCTCCAGTTCCCTGACGCCACTGAGATCCCCCGCTGGGGCGAGCTGCTTAGGTCGGGGGTTGCTGTCTTTGATCTCGATTATGATGCCATTCTTGCTGCCATGTATGTTGTGTCTACTAGTGATGAGGGTGACTGTTACCTGTGTGTTCCGCCTGACCCGGGCATTGAGGCTACTGCTCTAGGTGCTGGTGAGGCTGCTGCTCTAGGTGCTAGTGCGTCTGCTGCCCCAGGGTCTGGTGAGTCTGCTCTCTCAGGTACCACGTCGGCTCAGGCCTTACACACCTTCACCCTTGACTCGGGTGCTTCCCGCTCCTTCTTTCGAGACCGCACCACGCTTACGCCGCTTAGTCGGCCGGTTGCGGTCTCCCTGGCAGACCCCTCTGGGGGTCCTGTCCTTGCTCACTTCTCCACTGTGTTATCGTGTCCGGCAGCCCCCTCTGGCACCCTGTCAGGTCTCTACCTCCCCTCGTTCTCCACGAACTTGGTGAGTGGTGCTGATCTACAGGATGGGGGGGTTGACCAGTTCACTCCTGCGAGTCAGCGGGTGACCCACTGTACATGTGCTCCGACGGGCCGACACTTGGCCACGTTTACCCGTCGGCCGGGGTCGAGCGTGTACACACTGACTACTGAGTCTCCTCCGGTTGCTGAGTCTGGTCAGGTAGCTGGGTCGAGTCAGGTGTTTGCTGCAGCGTCCAGGTCTGGTCCTGAGTCTGCTCCCTGCTCGTGTCGTCTCCTGTCCCACCAGACTCTCCTCTGGCACCACCGCCTTGGTCACCCCTCCCTGCCTCGTCTCCGAGGCATGGCCTCCCGTGTCCTTGTCTCTGGTCTCCCCCGGTCCCTCCCTCCCCTCCCTCCGGGGCCTGCCCCTACCTGTGTTCCCTGCGTCGAGGGGCGGCAGCGCGCCGCCCCTCACTCCTCCGAGTTTCCTCCGACAGAGGCTCCGCTGCAGACTCTTCACATGGACGTGTGGGGCCCCGCCCGCGTCCGTGGCCAGGGTCACGAGCGTTACTTCCTGTTGGTGGTTGACGACTACTCGCGTTACACCACGGTCTTCCCCTTGCGCAGCAAGGGTGACGTCACTGAGGTGTTGATCGACTGGATCCGCGCAGCTCGTCTCCAGCTCAGAGAGAGTTTCGGCTCGGACTTTCCTGTTCTGCGTCTGCACTCTGACAGAGGCGGGGAGTTTTCCTCTGCCCTTCTGGGAGCCTTCTGTCTTGCACAGGGCATCCGCCAGACCTTCACGCTTCCGGCCTCTCCACAGCAAAATGGGATTGCTGAGCGCCGCATTGGCATGGTCATGGACGTCGCTCGTACGTCCATGATCCATGCGGCTGCTCCCCATTTTCTGTGGCCGTTTGCGGTTCAGTACGCAGCGCATCAGATCAACCTTCAGCCCCGGGTCTCTTTGCCAGAGACTTCCCCCACCTTGCGGTGGACGGGGAAGGTTGGCGATGCGTCTGCGTTTCGTGTTTGGGGATCTCGGGCGTTTGTCCGCGACTTGTCTGCGGACAAGCTGTCCCCCCGTGCGGTTCCCTGCGTCTTCCTTGGCTTCCCCCCTGACGCGCCTGGTTGGCAGTTTTACCACCCCACCTCGCGCCGTGTTCTGTCCTCCCAGGACGTCACGTTTGACGAGTCGGTTCCTTACTACCATCTCTTCCCCTACCGCACTGCGCCCCTCCCCCCGCCGCCGCTCTTCCTTGCGCCAGGTCCCCCCCCGGTAGACCCCCTCCCCCCTCAGGGTCCTGCCCCGTCAGGTGTGTCCCAGGTAGACGCAGTCGAGCCTGTCGAGGTAGCTGTTGACTCTGGTACTGCTAGGGGTGCTGAGCCTGGGGGTGCTGAGTCTGGGGGTGTTGGGCCTGGGGGTGCGGAGCCTGGGGGTACGGAGCCTGGGCGTGCTGAGCCTGGGGGTGCGGAGCCTGGGGGTACGGAGCCTGGGGGTGCTGAGCCTGGGGGTGCGGAGCCTGGGGGTGCTGGGTCTGCTCGTGTGGCCTCTGGCGATGCTGGGTTTGGGGCCCCTTCGGGTGCTTCGTCGAGGCGGGAGCTACCCTCTCCACAGGAGCTGCGCGAGTGGTTTGCCCGGCGCTGGAGCCGTGCTGCTGGAGCTGGAGGTGCTGCTGTTACTGCTGACCCTGGGGTCGGCACTGGAGTTACTGGAGCCACTGGTCCTGGAGGTGCTCGTACTGGCGGTACTGGAGCTGCTGGGCTTGGGGGTGCTGCTGAGACTGCCGGAGCTGACGGTCCTGCTGGAGCTGGAGCTGCTGGAGCTGGAGCTGCTGGGGGTGTTGGCGCTGGAGGTGCTGCTGGCGCTGGTGCTTCTGAGGGTGCTGGAGGTGGCGCTGTTGGAGCTGGAGGTGCTGCTGGCGCTGGTGCTGCCGCTGGGGGTACTGGTGCTGTCCCTGCTGGTTCTGGAGGCGCTGCGCGGCCGCGACCGTACTTCGTTCCGCTCCTTGAGCAGGTTCTTGGTCTCCCGCCCTCTACTGGTCCTGCTCCTCCCTTAGAGTGTCCACAGCCTGTCCAGTCGCGGTCACAGTTACAGCCCGCCTCCCCCCTACCTGCTCCTTCTCCCTACACTGGTCCTACTGGAGGTCTTGCTGAGCGTCGTGAGCCTGCGTCTCGTCCTGCGTCGCCTGTTCGTGCTGCTCGCACTAGTAGTCGTGCTCCGCGTCCGCGTCCTCCTGCGGTCCCAGGCACACACCAGATGGCACTGCGTCCTTCCACTGCTCCTCTGCGTGTCCCGTTGCTGTCTCCTCCAGAGTCCTCTCTTCCTGTCCTTGCTGACTCGGAGTCTGACTCTCTTCGTGCTGCCAGTCCTACTGTCACGCGTCTCCTGGCTTGTGAGGATCTAAGATCGAGCTCAGAAAAGAGAATGTGAATTGAATGAATCACCTGGGTACAACACGAGGCTATATATAGGCTCGACACAAGGCCTTGTAACCAGGTGTTACGCGAAGGTTCCGCGGGTCGCGAAGCGTCCCGAACAGATCCTTCCCGAATTCGGTAGGAGGCAATTCGGTGGCAACCGAAAAGCCAGAATTCGGTGCACGCAACCTAGCTCGGTGCTATAACTATAATAAAATATAGGAAAGCACCTAGCCTAGGAAATCAAGCAATTCATGCATGCATATAACTATCCTATGCTAGAAATAGCATCATAAAGTAAAGGCAAGCAAGCATAGCTGGCATAAGCCGTCGTACTCTCACATGGCTACTGTTGTCACTGACCCTTCCTTTGAGTCCACTGCTGCGTCTGCCTTGGTTGCTGAGCTTGTCGACTTTGCTGCTCGCTGTCGTCTAGACTACGCTGCTAGTCTTGTTGCTGAGTCTGAGTCTGTCTGTCCTCCGTCTGTCGGGGGTGAGTGTGCTCTTACCACGGACGTCCTTGAGGACAGGCAGGAGGAGTTCCAGTGTTTTGCTGCTGCTTTGCCTCATCTCGTGTCCACGCTGATTGCCCCTGAGGGAGACCCGGATGCACCAGACATCTCGACTCCTCGATCGTACGCTGAGGCGATCGAGGGTCCCTACTCCTCACAGTGGCAGTCAGCCATGGACGCAGAGATGGCTTCCTGGAAGTCCACAGGCACCTACGTCGACGAGGTTCCCCCACCTGGGGCGAACATCGTCAGTGGCATGTGGATTTTCAGGGTGAAGCGGCCGCCGGGTTCTCCGCCTGTCTTCAAGGCACGTTACGTGGCTCGAGGCTTCAGTCAGCGGCAGGGAGTTGACTACTTTCAGACCTTCTCTCCCACCCCGAAGATGACCACTCTTCGGGTGCTGCTGCACATAGCCGCTCAGCGCGACTACGAGCTTCACTCTCTTGACTTCAGCACAGCTTTCTTGCAGGGCAGCCTGCACGAGGAGATCTGGCTGCGCCGCCCACCTGGCTTCACTGGGTCGTTTCCCCCTGGTACCCAGTGGAGCCTCCGGCGGCCAGTCTACGGTCTCCGCCAGGCGCCCCGTGAGTGGCACGACACACTGAGGACTACACTTGCGGCTCTTGGGTTTGCTCCTTCTACTGCCGACCCGTCGCTGTTTCTGCGCACCGACACCTCTTTGCCGCCGTTCTATATCCTCGTGTACGTCGCCGACTTGGTCTTTGCCACTACTGACATTGCTGGACTCGCCCACGTGAAGTCCGAGCTGCAGAAGAGACACACGTGCACAGACCTGGGTGAACTGCGCAGCTACCTTGGCTTGCAGATCACCCGGGACAGAGCACAGCGCACCATTACCCTGACTCAGTCACACATGGTGCAGCATGTCCTTCAGCGCTTCGACTTCACGTACTCCTCGCCTCAGGCCACTCCTCTGTCTACTCGCCACTTGCTCTCAGCTCTGCCTTTGGATGAGTCCGTAGAGCCGAGTGGCCCGTACCCAGAGCTTGTTGGCTGCCTCATGTACCTGATGACCTGCACATGACCTGACCTTGCATACCCTCTTAGCATCTTGGCACGCTATGTTGCTCCTGGGAGACACCGACCAGAGCACATGGCTGCAGCGAAGAGGGTGTTGCGCTACTTGTGCAGTACGTCGGGCATGGGGCTAGTGCTTGGAGGGCGACGTTCAGTGGTCCTCACAGGTCACGCAGACGCTTCTTGGGCTGACGACCAGGCTACGCAGCGGTCGTCACAGGGTTACACCTTCAGCCTTGGTTCCGGCTCTGTTTCGTGGCGGTCTACCCGCTCGTCTTCTGTTCTCGGCTCCAGTTGTGAGGCTGAGATCTACGCGGGGGCCATGGCTGCACAGGAGCTACGCTGGCTCACCTACCTGCTGACTGACCTAGGAGAGCCGCCTCGTTCTCCTCCAGTTCTGTACGTAGACAACAAGGCCATGCTGGCCTTGTGTCGGGAGCACAGACTGGAGCACAGAACGAAGCACATTGCTCTTCGCTACTTCCTTGCTCGTGAGCTGCAGCAGCGTGGTCAGCTGCGCCTTGCTTACGTGGCCTCTGAGGCCAACACTGCTGATATCTCTACCAAGGCACTTCCGCCTTGTGATTATCAGTGCTTCTGTACGATGCTAGGTCTTGTGCCTACTTGGCCTCACTTGCTGACTTCTTGACCTTGCTTGTACTGTGATTTTTCTATACCTGCACTTGCTTGTTTACCTTTATATATGATCTTGCATGTGAACTGGCCTTGTGGCCTTGAACTTGTGCTCGGAATGTGTGGTGACGTTGTGATCCACCCTGAGCTTGCTTTGCTTTGCTTGACTGGTCTTGTGACCTCTTGTTCTCCCCCACTTTGCCTATGGGGGTGTGTCAAACTCATATGCTATAGTCTGTGTAGGCTGTAGTGGGGTAGACAATATGGGGTACAACACTTTTAGGTTTTCCTACTTGTACCCACCTGCTTGCTAGTTCATTCATTCCTCATTTCTTCACAAGATAGAGTTACAAGGAGCTTCAAATAGAAAATTGGGTAAGTATGTACTCTGAGGGGTACATTCCCTTATTTAACTATACTGCATAGCTACAATAACTACGACTATTATCATTCTCCACAAATACCGCGTTGCATCTCGTAACCTCTGATGCAGTTGTCGGTTGGTCAACAGCGACTTACAGTTGACTTACATGTCAGAAACAAGAAGTACAAAAGAAGAATGACGAAAGAGGGGTTTCACTAGCAGCAGTTGGGATACATATAGCAAACCCTAACTGGGTTGTACTCGCTATAGAGCACCCCACTACAGGCTAGATAATAACATTCTGACACACCCCCATAGCCAAAATGGGATGTAATCAGCACAATGAGCAGGCATAGTAATAGTTCACAATTATATGCAAAGCTAGAGGCGATCACAGAGGGCAAGTGAGGAGGAGGAGGAATTGTGAAGGGAGAGAAGATGGGAGACGACGGCTGAAGCTGCAGACACACGGGCAACAGGAGGACTGGTACAGTGGCTACCGAGCGCACGAGGGCACCGGACTACGGGAGTATCTGGCTCCGCGGCTACGACGAGCGGCAGGAGCAACGGACCCACAGGCGACTGGCACAGCAAGGCTCTCTGGGCTACCGAGAGCGCGACGGCTCCGGACTACAGGCGCTGCGCACGACACTACGGTGGCCTCCTCTCAGCCTCCCCAAACAGTCCCACCTCCTTTCCACACACCCCCTGCTGCACCCCTAGCTCCACTCCCACGTCACCCCCACAACTCCACTCCCCGCGGCTCCCACACCTCCACCCCCCTCAGCAGCAGCTGCAGCAGTGGGAGACGAACAAGGAGGAGGGGAACACCCACACCGCGCACCCCCATGCTTGCCACCCCACACCCCCCACCACCGCGGAATGCACGGCGGCACGGGAGGAATGGGCAGCACGGGGGGGGTGGGGGGGGGGGACGGGACAGGAGGGGCCGCGCGTTCCTCCCCAGGGCGCCAAGACGGACTGGCGGGGGGCGTGCGCGGCTCCCCAAGGCCGCGCGGCGGGCAGACGGGCCGCGCGTGGCCTGCAGACCTGCGCGCGACCTGCAGGGCGACGCGACGGGAAGGGCGGGGGCCGCGCGCTGCTCCCCAAGGCCGCACGACGGGCAGACGGGCCGCACGCGCCCTGCAGACCCGCGCGCGGCCTGCAGGGCGACGCGACGGGAAGGGCGGGGTGTTGCGCGCGGGTCCCCCACGGCAGAAAACCGCCGCGCGCTTCGGGGCGCACGGCGGGCAGAAACTCGCCGCGCGCCCCGAGCGCACGGCGGGATGAAAAAATTGCGCCGCGCGCTCCGCGCGCAGCAGGAAGAAGACGGCGCGCGCCCGAGGCGCGCGAGAAGCAGAACAGCAGCGGAAGCAGTTAGGTGGCGGGCCCACTCATAGGATCGACCCAAGGGGGTCGACCTGCTCTGATAGCATGTCAGAAACAAGAAGTACAAAAGAAGAATGACGAAAGAGGGGTTTCACTAGCAGCAGTTGGGATACATATAGCAAACCCTAACTGGGTTGTACTCGCTATAGAGCACCCCACTACAGGCTAGATAATAACATTATGACATTACAGCGACTATTGACCTTTGAGTGACTCTCGAGCTGCCGCGTGCTCTCTATGAGCATATCGCGATACTCGAGCTGCCGCGTGCACTATATGAGCATATCGCAATACTCGAGCTGCCGCGTGCTCTATGTGAGCATATCGCGATATGCTCATATGGCGGGCGTCGACTATTCAACGGCGTCATACTTTATGCACGTCGTCAAGGGCTTGCCGAGCGACTACAACCTGATGCACAGGATGATGGTGGTGCCTTGGTCTTATAAGTCTGCATGTGAACTGGCCTTGTGGCCGCTTGCTTGTGCCTGGACTGTGTGGTATTCTTCAGATTTACCTTGGGCCTTGCTTTGTTCTCTTGCTTGACTGGTCTTGTGACCATCTGGTTGTTCCCCGCTTAGCCTATGGGGGTGTGTTAAAATCACATTAGTACTTTCTATGCTATCATGGGGTACACCATAGGGTGTACAACCCTAAGTAGGTTTAGTACTTGTTGTCAAACTATAATGTTGCTTATGTTTTGTAGGCTGTAGTGGGGTAGCCTATCTGGGGTACAACCCAGGGTTAGTACTTGTACCACATTTTTTATCAATGCATGCATTCCTGCTCGTTAGTTTCTGGCATGGTTTTAGAGCAGTAGGTCCGTCGGACCGTTTTTTTTTCGGGACCACCATTACCTAGTGACCGACTGTGGTTGCCGCATTACCCCACGCCCTGCCCTGCGCTGCGCCGTCAGCGCGCGCCCTGCCCTGCCCTGCCTTGCGTTGCGCTGCCCCGCGCACGCCCTGCTCTGCCCCACGTCGTGCTGCCCCACACACGCCCTACCCTGCCCTGCGTCGCGCTGCCCCGCGCACGCCCTGCCCTGCCCCGCGTCGCGCTGCCCTGCGCACGCCCTGCCCTTCCCCACGTCCTGCTGCATCCCGCGCCCTGCTGCCCTGCGCGTCGCGTCCTGCAGCAGCCCGCGTCCTGCTGCCCTGCTCGTCGCGCCCTGTTGTAGCCCACGCGTCGCGCTCTACTGCTCCGCGCGTCGCGCCCTGCTGCAGCCCGCACATCGCGCCCTGCTGCCCTGTGCGTCGCGCCCTACAGCAGCCCACGCGTTGCGCTCTGCTGCCCTACGCGTTGCGCCGTACGGCAGCCGGCGCGTCGCGCTCTCCTGCGGCCCGCGCGTCGCGCCCTGCTGCCCGGCGCGTCGCGCCCTGACGCAGCCCGTGTGTCGCGCCCTGCTGCCTTGCACATCGCGCCCTGCTGCAGCCCACGCGTCGCGCCCTGCTGCCCTACACAGCGCGCGCCCTGCTGCCCGCGCCGCCCAGGCCGAGCCGCGCCGGCCAGCCCGAGCCACCCTGCCCAACCCGATCCGCCCTGCTGCTCGTGCTACTGCTGCTGCTGGTGGAGGTGCTGCTAGGAGTGCTGGAAGTGATGCAGCCTAGCCTCACCGAGCCACTCTGCTGCTCTTACTGCTGCTGCTGCTGCTGCTCGTGCTACTGCCTTCCCTCCGTACTGCCCTACTGGTCGAGCGCCTCCTTGCTTGCCCGCTATGACTTCACTTCGTAGTAGCGGTAGGAGTGGTGACGGCGGTGGTGGCAGCAGTGGGAGTAGTGGCGGCAGAAGTAGCGGTCGCTGTGGAGCTTTTTGGTGGGGAGTTTCTGGCGGTGGCCAGATGCAGCTGCTGCGGCGTCTGCGCGAGACCCTTACGCCCGAGCAGCTTCATGAGTGGTACGCCAGTAGGTGTAGTGGCGGCGGACGTAGTAGCAGTCGCGGTGGAGCTGTTCAGTGCGGAGTTTCTGGCGATGGCCAGATGCAGGTGCAGCGGCGTCTGCGCGAGACCCTTACGCCCCAGCAGCTTCGTGAGTGGTACGCTCAGATTGGGGGGACATGGAGTACTGTCCGCTGCACGTACTTCATTCGCACAGGTGATCGGGCTGGTCAGACTTGCGGGAAAGTTGGTCACACACAGGCTCGCTGCTTCGCCTGTCTGAGCGACGCCTGGCGTGCAGTATTTGACAACGAGGCTAAGCTCCCCCGCTGGCTAGAGCTGCTTCGGAACAAGGTGGATATCTTTGCTCTATACTATGACACTATCCTCACTGCCATGTATGCTTTGACTATTAGTACTCACAATGACTGTTACATGTATGTGCCGTCCGACCCTGGTATAGCGGCTGCTGCTTTAGGTGCTGGTGAGTCTGCTCTAGGTGCTGGTGAGTCTGCTCTAGGTGCTGGTGAGTCTGCTCTAGGTGCTAGTGAGTTTGCTCTCTCTGGTACTGCGCCTGCTGAGGTCTTGCACACCTTCACGCTTGACTCAAGTGCTTCTCGCTGCTTCTTTCACGACAACACCACAATCATACCACTCGCAGCACCGGTTGCAGTTTCTCTGGCTGACCCCTCTTGGGGACTGGTTCGTGCACGTTCCTCCACTATTCTCCCGTGTCCGGCGGTTTCGTCTGGCTCAATGTCAGGTCTTCACCTCCCCTCGTTCTCTACGAACTTGGTGAGTAACGCCGTCCTTTAGGATGCTTGGGTTGATACCTTTATCCCTGGCGGACAGCGTGTGGCGATCTGCACGGATGCACGGACGTGCTGCTGGTGCTGGAGGTGCTGGAGGTGCTGGAGCTGCTGGTCCTGGAGGTGTTCGTACTGGAGGTACTGGAGCTGCTGGAGCTTGTGGTGCTGCTGGCGGTGGGGGTGTTGGAGCTGTCGGTACTGGTGCTGGAGGCACTGTGCAGCGGAGACTGTATTTCGTTCCGCCATCGCCGTCGTCTCTGGCGCCACCTGGCTCGGCACTTCGCCAGGTTCTTAGTCTTCCGTCTTCTACTGGCCTTACTCCTCCCTTGCTGTGTCCACCGCCTGACCAGTCGCAGCCACAGCTACAGCCAGACTCCTCACTGCCTGCTCCATGCCCTTACAATGAGCAGACAGCCTCTCTTACAGAGCGTCGTGAGCCTGCGTCTCGCCCTGCCTCACCTGTTCGCGCTGGTCGCACTGGTCGTCGTACTCCGCGTCCGCGTCCTCCTCCTGTCCCCGGCACTCACAGTATGATACTTCGTCCTTCCTCTGTTCCACTGCGAGTTCCCATGCCGTCTCCTCCTGCGTCCTCTCTTCCTGACGGTCCGGACCCTGAGCCTGACTTAGTTCGTGCTTCCAGTCCTACTGTCATGCGTCTCCTAGCCATTGTTGTCACTGACCCTTTGTTTGAGTCCACTACTGCGTCTGCCTTTGTCGCTGAGCTTGTTGACTTTGCTGCTGCTTGTCGTCTCGACTACGCCGCTAGTCTTGTTGCTGAGTCTGAGTCTGCCTGTCCTCCGTCCGTCGGGGGTGAGTGTGCTCTTGGCACGGACGTCCTTGAGGACAGGCAGGAGAACTTTAAGTGTCTTGCAGCTGCTGTACCTCATCTCGTGCCCATGCTACTTGCACTTGAGGGAGACCCGAATGCTCCAGACATCCCGACCCCGCGCTCTTACGCAGAAGCGATTACGGGTCCCTACTCCTTTCAGTGGCAGACAGCTATGGACGCAAAGATGGCATTCTGGAAGTCCACAGGCACTTACGTCGACGCAGTTCCCCCTCCTAGGGCGAACATAGTCCGCCGGGTTCTCCGCCTGTCTTCAAGGCTCGTTACGTTGCTAGAAGCTTTAGTCAGCGATAGGAAGTTGACTTCTTCGAGACCTTCTCCCCTACCCCGAAGATGACTACTCTTCGGGTGCTGTTGCACGTCGCCGCTCAGCTTGACTACGAGCTTCACTCTCTTGACTTCAGCACAGCTTTCTTACAAGGGACACTGCACGAGAAGATCTGGCTGCGCCGCCCACCTAGCTTCACTGGGTTGTTTCCTGCGGGTACCTAGTGGAGCCTCCGGCGGTCAGTCTACGGTCTCCGCCACGCGCCTCGTAAGTGGCACGACACACTGAGGACGACACTTGCGGCTCTTGGGTTTGCTCCTTCGACTACTGACCCGTCGCTGTTTCTGCGCACCGACACTTTGCTGGCGCTGTTCTACATCCTCGTGTACGTCAATGACTTGGTTTTTGCCACTGCTGACACTGAGGCACTGACTCTAGTGAATTTGGAGCTGCAGAAGAGACACACGTGCACAGAACTGGGTGAGTTGCGCAGCTATCTTGGCTTGCAGATCACCCGGGACAGAGCACGCCGCGCCATCATCCTGTCTCAGTCACATATGGTGCAGCAGGTCCTTCATCGCTTCGGCTTCACTTGGTCCTCGCCACAATCCACTTCTCTGCCTACCGGTCACTGGCTCTCTGCTCCACCTTCGAACGAGTCCGTAGAGCCGAGTGGCTCGTATCCAGAGCTTGTGGGCTGCCTCATGTACCTGATGACCTGCACTCGACCTGACCTTGCATACCCTCTCAGCATCCTGGTACGCTTCGTTGCGCCCGGGAGACACCGACCAGAGCACTGGGAGGCCACCAAGAGGGTGTTACGCTACTTGTGCAGTACGTCAGGCATGGGGCTCGTGCTTGGAGAACGGAGTCGAGTTGTTCTCACTGGCCATGCAGACGCATCTTGGGTTGACAACATGGCTACGCAGCGATCGTCACAGGGTTAAACTTTCAGCCTTGGCTCCGGTTCTCTTTCTTGGCGGTCTACGTGCCCGTCTTCTGTTCTCAGTTCCAGTTGTAAGGCTAAGATCTACGCAGGGGCCATGGTTGCACTGGAGTTACGCTGGCTTACCTACCTGCTGAATGACATGGGAGAGCGACCTAGTTTTCCTCCAGTTCTGTACGTAGACAACAAGGCCATTATTGCCTTGTGTCACGAGCACAGACTGGAGCAGAGGACGAAGCACATCGCTCTACGTTACTTCCTTGCTCGAGAGTTGCAGCAGCGTGGTCAGCTTCGTTGCATACGTGGCCATTCGGCCCAACACTGCTGATATATTCACCAAGGTACTTCGGCCTCGTGATCATCAGCGTTTTCGTACTGTTTTAGGCCTTGTGCCTACTTTCCCTCACTTGCTCTCTTCGTGACTTTGCTTGTACTGTCAATCTATATACTTGTACCTACATGCTTACACTTGCTAGGTTGTGATCGTTGTACTGCTTGTTCTCATACATAACTCTGCATGTGAACTGGCCTTGTGGCCACTTGCTTGTGCTTAGAGTGTGTTGTGACTTTGTGATCCACCCTTAGCTTGCTTTGCTTTTCTTGACTGGTCTTGTGACCCCTTGTTCTCCCCTACTTTGCCTATGGGGGTGTTTCAAACTATAATGTTGTTTACGTTGTGTAGGCTGTACTGGGGTAGCCTATATGGGGTACAACCCAATTAGGGTTAGTACTTGTACCACATTTCAGATCAATGCATGCATTCCTGCTCGTTAGTTTCTGACACTTGTATCCTCCTCAGGGTCCTCGCTAGGATTTGAACCCCCCTGATGCATCAGACGGATTCCGCCTTTGCGTGTCTGATGCATCAGAAATTTCAAAAGAACTTGTCTGACCAATTAAAATAGAGTTTCTAGCGTGTAGATGCACGTGGGATAACAAGGTGAGTCTGACTTTTCTGGACCTTTCACTTTCATTCGCAGTACAAACTGGTGTGATTCGCACTTCACTGGTCTCAGCAAAATCGCCCTAACACGGCAGATTCGCCCTGTCAGAGCACAAAATATTCGCCCAATCAGAGCAAATTTGCTCTGACACGGCAGATTCGCGACGTCAGAGCGCAACATGTTCATCCAATCATAGAAAACTCGTCCTGACACAAGAGATTCGACCTTACACAACACAGCAGATACGCTTTGACAATAGATTTGCCCTGTCAGAGCATGTTCTGCGGGAAATCCCCGTACTCTAACATGTTTCGATTTCAGACGAAACATATATTACATTTCTGATGAATCAGATGAAGACAAAAAATCATTTCTACTCAATCAGATGAAAATATCAATCATTCCTTGAAAATCAGATTACCTGGAAAAAAATCGCCTGGAAACTAAGACAAACAGACAAAAATGTCTGATGTCGAGGACCCTGATCCTCCTCCTCACTAGTCTCGACACCCCTTTCATTCCTAGATTCTCACATCCCAGCAATACGGTGTCAAGTAATGTTTCTTTCCAGGATTGTCGATGGAATTGCACACCTGCTTAGATCTATATTGGAACTACCTGTGTATTGTGAGTTTTGTTAAAATAGTGTCCTAGTTGTGCCAAAACAGTATGAAGAATTTAAAGGCTGCTTGTACCGAGTATAAATTCACTATTTGGCGCAGGAGAGTGGTGGTGGCAAGTCGATGGTGTGGCACACCCTCACGCAATCGCGCTACGTGGATTACGCGCTCCCGCTAACTCAGATCATACGAAAGTTCATTTATGTTTAGTTATTATGGTGTTACGGTGTGAGTTGGTGGTTAGGCGCTCGAGCGAGTCGTGTCATGTTGCGGTGTCGCGGTGCAGTGGATGCGCGTTCGTTGCCACGGATGGCTCGTGCCGCGTTCGTCCAGCGCTAGCGGCGTCGCGCGGTGCGCGCGGCTGCTGCGCGCCTCGCCTGCGTGCGCGCACCGCCCTCCCGCCAGCCGCGCCTGCAGCCGCGTGGGCGCCACTGAAGCGGCAGCTGCGCGCTTGACGAGGTGCGCGAGAGGCGCGCATTCCCGCGCCAGCGCCATTGGCGGCGCCCGCCACTCGCGGACGGATGCGCGGGACGCTGCTGCGGAGTGATGCGACGTGCCTCGCGCCTGCCCGCGCGCACCGCACCCACTCTACCCGCCCATGAGCGCCCCGCTCCCCCCAACCACCCCTGCGTGCTTCGCCTGCGCGCGTATCGTGGCGCTCGCCGCCCGCCTGCCCGGCAGTGGTGCGGCGCAAGTCGCGAGTGGCGGCAAGAGCGTGCGTTGTGCGCGGGTTGGCAGGGTGAGTGCGCGAGTGGAGAGTGAGATGGCATGAGTGCGTGGCAGCGCCGTGAGTGCGAGAGGCAGAGGCGTGGCGGGAGCGGGGAACGGGCGGGAAGAGCAAGTGGCAGTCAACCGCGCTCACACCACCCCACGCATCCCCCCTCATCCCTCCAATCCCCTTCCCCTCTGCCCCACGCTTTCCGCTCATTTCCTTTCCATTCACGCAATCACCCTTGCATTGCTCTTCCCCCTCCTCTCCCCCTCCTCTCGCCTTCATTTCCCCCTTCTTTCCCGCTCCTTTCACCCACCTTTCCCCCTCTTAACGCATCCATTTCCGTCTCTCTCCGTGCAACCACCGTTCCCTCCGTTCCCCATCTTCCTGCAAACCCCCTCCTCTTTCTCTGCGAGTCTGCTGCTTTCCCCCTTGTGTCCCCCTGCACCCCTGCTGCCCCGCGCCTGCCCCACGCGTGCGCGCATGTGGCGCCGTGGGCCGTATGACGGTGGGGGCTACAGGCGGCAGGGAGGGCATGGCCGCGGATCATAGTGCAACAACCGCACCAACCAACCATCACCGCGCTGCCACCGCCCTTCATACTGCTGCCATCGCCTGCCCATGCACCAAACCCTCTCTTGCACCCTCTTCCGCCCTCCTGTCCCTCTGTCTTCCACCTTCCTACCCCCCTCCTCTCTCCTTCCTTACCCTCTTCCCTTCCCCTTCTTATCCCCTTGCTTCCCTCTCACTTCCCCCTCTTTCGCCCTCATTTTCCCTCGCCCCTTCCTAATCCCCTCCCCTTTCCTTATTTCGCCTCCTTTCACTCTCCTGTCCTCTCCCCTTTCCCCCCATTCTCCCTCCTCTCCCCCTCCCCTCCTTTCCCCGTCCTCGCTCCGTTCCCCCTCCTTAATCTTCTATTTCCTCCATTTCCCCTCCTTTCCCCCTCCTGTCACCCTCCTATCCGCCTCCCGTCCCCCTAAATTTCCTCTCCTTCCCCCCTCTACCCCCCACTGCTTTCCTTCTCCTCTTCCCCTCCTGTTCCCCCTCCATCCAACCACCGTTCCCTCATTTCCCCATCTTCCTCCAACCCCCTCCTATTCGCCTGCCTGACTCCTGCTTTCACTTCTCACTGCTTCTTTTCCTCCAATCCCCCTCCCTTCCCCCTCCCATTCCTCCCTCCATTCCCTTTTCTTCCCCCGCCTTTCTCCCTCCTTCCCCCCTCGTTTTCCGCTCCGTCCCCCTCATTTACCCTGCCCACTTCGATCCTTTTCCTCTTCCACTGCCCGTCTCCTCCTTTCGCGCTCATTGTTTCCCTTCCCATTTCCCCCTTTTTCCCTCCTTTCCCCCTCCGTCCCCCCTCCGTGCGCGCTCCTGCGCCCCTGCTGCTCACGCCTTGCGCGGGTGCTGTGTGGGGGCAGGCAGAGGCAGAGGGCGGGGCAGGCGGCAGGGGTGCAGCGCCATGCAGGGGAGGGCAGGGCGGGGATGCAGCCACGCGGGGCTCAACGGGGCTCTCCACTCGCCCTGCCGCCACACCTGCTGCTCCTCCGCCCCTGCTGCCCGCCTGCTGCCCACTCCCCCCCTCCCTCCTCGCCACGCCCATCCCCGCGCTGCGCCCTCCACTCCCCCACGTCAGCTCCTTGCCGCGCCTGACCCACTTGGGCCTCTCAGTTGCTGCTGCACCTGGGGTGGGGTGGGAGCAGCAGCTTCACCACACCACTGCATGCGCTCAACCATGGCATGGCAGCACCATCAACATCACATGGGACCATCCCAACTCTCAACCTCCCAAACCACTCCTCATGCACGCACCTCACTGTGCATGCCACTGCACCGCACGCCCAATCGAATCCAATCATGTGCTTCCCTTATCCACTTGTCACTGCTTGCTAGTATAGTAGGGTAGGGTTTCTTCATTCAATGATTCATTGCAAGTGGGCACAACGAACAAGGGTTGAATTGAAGCCTACGGTACACTGGATACACGTAGCCACCTAATGTCATGGCAGCACCTACAGCATTGCTGCCATGCCATGCTGCCTACTGTACTGTGCTTTCCCTTGCACCCATTTGCAGCTACGCCAAGTGAGGACCTTTAGTGTTGGGGTGTCAGGTTGCCTTCCACTACCACCTTTCCACCCATGCTGGTAGTCCTTCCCAACCTCTTCGGCTGAGAAATAGCCCTTAGGATCTTTGCAGGGGTGAATTCTGGGTAGAACTGATGTACCGTATGGCCCCGGATAACTGACATCAGGTGGTGACGTTGTCAGTTGAGCCGATGTAAAGCACGTAGACGATGAGCAGAATGTAGTCGTCGCCCTTCGTGAGCCGGTACATGCCTTGGTCGTGTGGTAGTTGACGGAATCCGATGCGAATGAGCCTTGCGTGCAGGTACTGCTGCCACAGCCTCGGTGCCTGTTTGATGTCATACAGGGACTTTACCAGTTGGCAGACTTGGTTGGGCTCTCCGTTAGAGGCGTGTGGAAGTTCGACGAAGATTTCGGCGTCAACAGGTGCGTAGAGGAATGCGTTTGCGACATCGATTTGTCGCAACTTCTTCTTCTTCATGGCGGAGGTGTTGGAGGTGCTGGTGTTGGAGGTACTGCTGGAGGTGTTGGAGGTGCTGCTGGTGCTGGAGGTACTAGAGGTACTGCTGGTTTTGGAGGTGCTGGAGGTACTGCTGGAGGTGCTGGAGGTGGTGCAGGTACTGGAGGTGCTGCTGGAGGTGCTGGAGGTGCTGCTGGTACTGGAGGTACTAGAGGTGCTGGTGGTGCTAGAGGTGCTGGAGCTGCTATTCCTCGAGGTACTGGAGGTGCTGCTGGTGGTGGAGGTGCCGAAGCTCCTAGTCCTGGAGGTGCTACTAGTGCTGGAGGTGCTGGAGCTGCTGGTCCTGGAGGTGCTACTAGTGATGGAGGTGCTGGAGCTGCTATTCCTGGAGGTCCAGCTGGTGCTTGAGGTGCTGGTGCTGCTGGTGCTGGAGGTGCTGGAGGTACTGCTGGTGCTGGAGGCGCTGGAGCTGGAGGTCCTGGAGGTGCTGGAGCTGCTGGTCCTGGAGGTGCTCGTACTAGAGGTACTGGAGCTGCCGGAGCTGGTGGTGCTGCTGGTGCTAGACGTGCTACTGGTACTGGAGGCGCTGGAGCTGGAGGTACTAGAGGTGCTGGAGCTGCTGGAGCAGGTGGTACTGCTGGTGCTGGAGGTGCTGGAGGTGCTACTGGAGCTGCTGGTGCTGGAGGTGCTGGTGCTGCTGGTACTGGAGAAGCTGGAGTTGCTGGTACTGCCCGGCGCCAACTGTTTTTCTACCCGCAGCCGCAGTCGTCCCTGCCGTCGTCTGACTTGGTCCTTCACCAGGTTCTTAGTCTCCCGTCTTCCACTGGCCTCGGTCCACCTCTCTTGTATTTACCGACAGACCAGTCTCAGCCACAACTACTGCCAGGCTCCCCATTGCCTGCTCCTACTCCTCCCACTGAGGTGACTGAGTCCCTGACTGAGCGTCGTGAGCCTGGGACTCGTGCTTTTACAACTGTTCGTGCTCGTCGTGTCGCCCGTCCTCATCCTCCTGCTGTCCCAGGCACTCACAATATGACACTTCGTCCTTCCTCTGTTCCACAGCGTGTTGTCCGGCCTAAGCCTCCCGCGCCCTCTCTTCCGCACATTTCTGACCCTGAGTCCGACCTTGCTCATGTTGTCAGTCCTACTGTCACTCGTCTCCTCGCTACGGTCGTCACTGACCCTAACTTTGAGTCTACTGCAGCGTTTGCCCTAGTCACCGAGCTAGTCGACTTTGCAGCTTGGAGTCGTCTCGACTACGTCGCGAGTCTTGTTACTAAGTCTGCGTTTGCCTGTCCTCCGTCCGTCGGGGGTGAGCCTGCCCTTAGCAGTGACGTCCTTGAGGACATGCAGTTTGAGCTTGAGTGTCTTGCGGCCGCTTTACCTCGTTTCGCATCCATGCTACTTTGCCCTGAGGGAGACCCGGATGCACTGGACATCCCGACCCCGCGCTCTTACGCTGAGGCGATCGCGGGTGAGTACTCCTCTCAGTGGCAGACAGCCATGGATGCAGAGATGGCTTCCTAGAAGTCCACAGACACATACGTTGACGAGGTTCCTCCTTCTGGGGCGAACATAGTAAATGGCATGTGGATTTTCAGAGTGAAGCGGCCGCCGCGTTCTCCGCCTGCCTTCATTTGCGTTACGTTGCTCGAGGCTTCAGTCAGCGATAGGGGGTCGACTTCTTCCAGACCTTCTCCCCCACCCCAAAGATTACTATTCTTTGGGTGTTGCTACACGTTGCAGCACAGCGTGACTACGAGCTGCACTCCCTCGACTTCTCTACAGCTTTCTTGCAGGGCAGCCTTCACGATGAGATCTGGCTGCGCCGCCCACCTGGTTTCACTGGGTCGTTTCTTGCGGGTACCCAGTGGAGCCTCCGGCGGCCGGTCTACGGTCTCCGCCAGGTGCCCCGCGAGTGGCACGACACACTGAGGACTACACTTGTGGCTGTTGGGTTTGCTCCTTCCGCTGCTGACCCGTCGCTGTTTCTACGCACCGACACTACCCTGCCGCCGTTCTACGTTCTCGTATACGTCGACGACTTGGTTTTTGCTACTACTGACACCGAGGCGCTGGCCCTAGTGAAGGCGGAGCTGCAGGAGAGCTACATCTACACTGACCTGGGTGAGCTGCGTAGCTATCTTGGCTTGCAGATTACCCGGGACAGAGCACGGCGCACCATCACCCTGACTCAATCACACATGGTGCACCAGGTCCTTCAGCGCTTCGGCTTCACGTGGTCCTCGCCACAGCCCACTCCTCCGTCTACTGGCCACTCGCTCTCAGCTCCACTTTCGGACGAGTCCGTAGAGCTGAGTGGTCCGTATCCAGAGCTTGTGGGTTGCCTCATGTACCTGATGACGTGCACTCGATCTGACCTCGCGCACCGTCTCAGCCTCCTAGCTCACTACGTGGCTCCCGGTAGACTCCGAAAGGTGCATTTTGAAGCTGCGAAGAGGGTACTGTGTTACTTGTGCAGTACATCGAGCATGGGGCTGGTGCTTGGAGGACAGGGTCCAGTGGTACTCACATGACACTCCGACGCTTGTTGGGCCGACGACCAGGCGACTTAGCGTTCGTCACAGGGTTACACCTTCAGTCTTGGCTCTGGTTCTCTCTCGTGGAGGTCCAGTCATTATTTTCATGTGCTCGGTTCCAGCTGTGAGGCCGAGATCTACGCCGGGGCCATGGCTGCACAGGAGCTACGCTGGTTGACCTACCTGCTGACAGACTTGGGGGAGCAGCCTCGTTCTCCTCCGATTCTGTACGTTTACAACAAGGCAATGATTGCCTTGTGTCTGGAGTAGAGACTGGAGTACAAAACGAAGCACATTGCTCTCCGTTACTTTCTAACTCGGGAGCTGCAGCAGCGTGGTCAGCTTCGCCTTTCTTACGTGGCCTCTCAGGCCAACACTGCTGATGTCTTCACCAAGGCCCTTGGGTCTGGTGATCTTCAGCGTTTTTGCACTGCTCTTGGGCTTCTGCACGTTCTACCTCAACTGCTTGTCTCTTGATCTTGCACTTGTTGTACCCTGATATCTATATTTATACATGCATGCTTACTCTTGCTAGGTTGTGATCAGTGTACTGCGTTGCTATTATAACTCTGCATGTGAATTGGCCTTGTGGCTGCTTGCTTGTGCTCGGATTGTGTGGTGTCCTTGAGATCCACCCTGAGCTTTGCTTTGCTTTGCTCTGTTGTGTTGCTTGACTGGTCTTGTGACCGTCTTGTTGTCCCCCACATATGTCAAGATAGCAAGCAGGGATGATGGCATTGAATGTAATGTGAGGGTGTGTCAAAGTGCAATCTCACTTGTAGGCTGTAGTGAGGCACTCCTCATGGGGTACAGAACTTCTAGGATTAGTACTTGTGCCCCAACTCTTACTAATCCAACTATTCCTGCACATTTATTCTAACAAAACCATCACTTTCATTCTTGACACATAGCTACAATAACTGCGACTATTCTCATTCTCGACAAATACCACGTTGCATCGCGTAACCTCCGATGCAGTTGTCGGTCGGTCATCAGTCGCGACCGTTGACTTAGAGCGACTGTTAACCTTCGAGTGAATCTCGAGCTGCCGCGTGCTCTATATGAGCATATCACGATACTCGAGCTGCCGCGTGCTCTATATAAGCATATCGCGATACCGTCATCGCCCGGATATAAGACCTATATGTCTTATCTCATACACTAAAAAAAATGCTTGGGTTATCTTCTATTTGGGGAGGTTTTTGGTGTCTTATAAGTCTTATAAATGGAAATTTTATTAAACTACTTCAAAATATTTTCACACATCTTGAAAGGAGTTTCTCATTATGAGTGTGGATGTTGCGAAGGTGCCACTTCGGCAACCATTGTTCGGGGCGCCACGTCATGGAGAATACTTGCAGCGGCAAATTTGGTAGTACGTGAGTCAGCACCTGGCAGAATTCGCGTGTCGAAAAGGTAAAAATGTACGCGGTACTTCAATTTTCACTATAAAATATTGCAGTTTCGATTATAAGACACTGTCAGAGGTCCAGTGGTGATCCCCAATTGATCATAGGGAAGGGTTACAGGCTCGTTGTCCTGGGGGGTTATGGGCGCACTGACCCGCTACTTAACAAGCCCTTTTATCCCAATGGTCTAGTGGTTGGGATTCTGACATGTTATTAGAGCGAAGGTCTCGGGTTCGAATCCCAGTGTGTGCACTTCAGGCATCCCAGTGCGGGGGGGTGTCAGAGGTCCAGTGGTGATCCCCGATTGATCCTAGGGAAGGGTTACAGGCTCGTTGTCCTGGGGGGTTATGGGCGCACTGACCCGCTACTTAACAAGCCCTTTTATCCCAATGGTCTAGTGGTTGGGATTCTGACAGACACATATGTCTTATCTCGTACACACAAATAGGTGTCTTAAAATCAGGCTAGCCTGTTTATAAGAGACACCCGTATAATAGACAACCCCTGTCTACTATTCAACACTGTCTTATATCCGGGTGATGACGGTACTTGAGCTGCCGCGTGCTCTATATGAGCATATCGCGAAACTCGAGCTGCCGCGTGCTCTATATGAGCATATCGCGATACTCGTGCTGTTGCGTTGCTTTGCTATGGATTGTTGATGGAAATGCACACCAGCTTAGAACTTTATTGGAACTAGCTGTTTATCGTGTGTTTTGTTAAAATAGTGTCCTAGTTGTGCCAAAACAGTATGAAGAATTTAAAGGCTGCTTGTGCCGAGTATGAATTCACTATTTGGCACAGGAGAGAAGCAGATCGGAGGGAGTGGTGGTGGCAAGTCGACGGTGTGTCATGTTGCGGTGTCGCGGTGCAGTGGATGCGCGTTCGTTGCCACGGATGGCTCGTGCCGCGTTCGTCCAGCGCTAGCGACGTCGCGCGGTGCGCGCGGCTGCTGCGCGCCTCGCCTGCGTGCGCGCACCGCCCTCCCGCCAGCCGCGCCTGCAGCCGCGTGGGCGCCACTGAAGCGGCAGCTGCGCGCTTGACGAGGTGCGCGAGAGGCGCGCATTCCCGCGCCAGCGCCATTGGCAGCGCCCGCCACTCGCGGACGGATGCGCGGGACGCTGCTGCGGAGTGATGCGAGGTGCCTCGCGCCTGCCCGCGCGCACCGCACCCACTCTACCCGCCCATGAGCGCCCCGCTCCCCCCAACCACCCCTGCGTGCTTCGCCTGCGCGCGTATCGTGGCGCTCGCCGCCCGCCTGCCCGGCAGTCGTGCGGCGCAAGTCGCGAGTGGCGGCAAGAGCGTGCGTTGTGCGCGGGTTGGCAGGGTGAGTGCGCGAGTGGAGAGTGAGATGGCATGAGTGCGTGGCAGCGCCGTGAGTGCGAGAGGCAGAGGCATGGCGGGAGCGGGGAACGGGCGGGAAGAGCAAGTGGCAGTCAACCGCGCTCACACCACCCCACGCATCCCCCCTCATCCCTCCAATCCCCTTCCCCTCTGCCCCACACATTCCGCTCATTTCCTTTCCATTCACGCAACCAACCTTGCATTGCTCTCCCCCCTCCTCTCCCTCTCCTCTCCCCTTCATTTCCCCCTTCTTTCCCGCTCCTTTCACCCACCTTTCCCCCTCTTAATGCATCCATTTCCGTCTCTCTCCGTGCAACCACCGTTCCCTCAGTTCCCCATCTTCCTGCAAACCCCCTCCTCTTTCTCTGCGAGTCTGCTGCTTTCCCCCTTGTGTCCCCCTGCACCCCTGCTGCCCCGCGCCTGCCCCATGCGTGCGCGCATGTGGCGCCGTGGGCCGTATGACGGTGGGGGCTACAGGCGGCAGGGAGGGCATGGCCGCGGATCATAGTGCAACAACCGCACCAACCAACCATCACCGCGCTGCCACCGCCCTTCATACTGCTGCCATCGCCTGCCCATGCACCAAACCCTCTCTCGCACCCTCTTCCGCCCTCCTTTCCCTCTGTCTTCCACCTTCCTCCCCCCCTCCTCTCTCCTTCCATACCCTCTTCACTTCCCCTTCTTATCCCCTTGCTTCCCTCTCACTTCCCCCTCTTTCGCCCTCATTTTCCCTCGCCCCTTCCTAATCCCCTCCCCTTTCCTTCTTTCGCCTCCTTTCACTCTCCTGTCCTCTCCCCTTCCCCCCCATTCTCCCTCCTCTCCCCCTACCATTCCTCCCTCCATTCCCTTTTCTTCCCCCGCCTTTCTCCCTCCTTCCCCCCTCCTTGCCCCTTCCTTCCCTCCTCCTTCCCCCCTCGTTTTCCGCTCCGTTCCCCTCATTTACCCTGCCCACTTCGATCCTTTTCCTCTTCCACTGCCCGTCTCCTCCTTTCGCGCTCATTGTTTCCCTTCCCATTTCCCCCTTTTTTCCCTCCTTTCCCCCTCCGTCCCCCCTCCGTGCGCGCTCCTGCGCCCCTGCTGCCGCGCGCCTTGCGCGGGTGCTGTGTGGGAGCAGGCAGAGGCAGAGGGCGGGGCAGGCGGCAGGGGTGCAGCGCCATGCAGGGGAGGGCAGGGCGGGGATGCAGCCACGCGGGGCTCAACGGGGCTCTCCACTCGCCCTGCCGCCACACCTGCTGCTCCTCCGCCCCTGCTGCCCGCCTGCTGCCCACTCCCCCCCCTCCCTCCTCGCCACGCCCATCCCCGCGCTGCGCCCTCCACTCCCCCACGTCAGCTCCTTGCCGCGCCTGACCCACTTGGGCCTCTCAGTTGCTGCTGCACCTGGGGTGGGGTGGGAGCAGCAGCTTCACCACACCACTGCATGCGCTCAACCATGGCATGGCAGCACCATCAACATCACATGGGACCATCCCAACTCTCAACCTCCCAAGCCACTCCTCATGCACGCACCTCACTGTGCATGCCACTGCACCGCACGCCCAATCGAATCCAATCATGTGCTTCCCTTATCCACTTGTCACTGCTTGCTAGTATAGTAGGGTAGGGTTTTTTCATTCAATGATTCATTGCAAGTGGGCACAAAGAACAAGGGTTGAATTGAAGCCTACGGTACACTGGATACACGTAGCCACCTAATGTCATGGCAGCACCTACAGCATTGCTGCCATGCCATGCTGCCTACTGTACTGTGCTTTCCTTGCACCCATTTGCAGCTACGCCAAGTGAGGACCTTTAGTGTTGGGGTGTCAGGTTGCCTTCCACTACCACCTTTCCACCCATGCTAGTCCTTCCCAACCAACCCCACTCCACTCCCACCCTTGAAGCTTGCAGCAGCAGCGCAGTCACAGCACAGCACCACTCCACCTTGCCCTCACCTCCTCCACCTTGCAACCGCCATGCACCCACCCGCACTCCCACAAACGGCGTGCTGTGAAGCAGGCCGCAAAAAAGGGTCGTGCCACCGTGTTGCCTTGCCATCCCCACCACGCCCATCCTCCTCCCCATCACTCCCACTCGCTGCTCCCCCTCTTGCTCTGCTCTGCTGCGCTTACCTGCCTTCCACCCCTCCACCCATCTCATCCTCAACCCTCCCCCCCCCCCCCCCGCTCCACTTTGTTTTCTGTATTTTGTTTTACCAAGAGCCAGACAAGTCAAGGCCCTCATGTGCGCTTTGGGCGTCATACTGCAAACAATCGTCAACCCTTCTTTCTTCTCTTTTCAGCTCTTTTCACCTCTTTTTTTGTGATGCTCATCACAAAAAACCCGCGTTTCCAATCTGGGGGGGTTGGGAACATTTTCGAGGTTGGGTTGTTTGGTTTGCGCGAGGAAACCCTGTTTTCGTCGAAGCGCAGTCTGCTCTTGGTCGCGCGTCAAAATTTGGTCACATTGAGTCTGACGCCCTGCACATCGAGCCGCGTCAGATTCTGACCGTGGGTTAGGCCTGGCAAATTCAGGCCAGGGTTGTTCCCATTTTAGGCCTGCTTTGCTAATGTTTGACGAGGCAAATTCGGACCAATTTTGGTCCAATTACAGATTGTTTAAAGTTGTGTAGATCATGCTTTGCTCTATGAGACTTGTTATTTTATTACATGTATTTATATAAATTGTAAATCTGATTAACAGAAACCAAAGTAACTTGTGTTACATAACGTCAACAATCTATCCGACGTCTTGTTTAATCTTGTGTAACTTGTGTTATATGTTAATTGATATTGCATATCTTATACCTGTCTATAGCTTGCTAGTGTATTAGTTTAGTTATTACCATCAACTGCTGGTGGTGTACCCTCTTCTTCTCTCTTCCTTCTCCTATATCTTGTACTCTTGCCTAATATCAAAGACCTCTTTGGCCAATTCTCCCTCTCGATACCATCGCCATGATTCTCCTTGCTAAGGCTCCTAAACCTAATCTCCTTTGTTACTTCAACATGGTATCAGAGCAGGTCCTTTCCTAGGACCTAAGAACCATGGGCCCACCAGTCGCGCAGCCCGTTAGCACACCGTGTGCTGGCTGCCCCGTCCCGCAATGCCCTCCCCACTCACTGCTCGCCCCTCGCGCTGTCCCGCCCCGTCCCGTCACGAGCGCATCAGCAGCCGCGCGCGCGGCCGCACACGTGCAGCTTCCCGCGCACGTGCAGCCTCGTCGCCCGCTCGCTGGTCGTGAGCGCCAGTGCCAGCGCCAGCGACCGTCGCCAGCGTTAGCGCCAGCGCTAGCGCCAACGACGGCCGCCTGCGCCAGCGACGTGTGTCAACACCAGCGCCAGCGACTGCGCCAGCCTACTCGTCAGCGCGCAAGGGAGCCCGCCAACGGCCCTGCCAGCGGTCCACCGATGCGCCTCCGGACCCGCCAGCGCGCCAGCAGACCCGCTAGGGACGTGGTGTGGGGCGGTTGGCCGCCGTGAGCTCCCAGCAGCAACACCCGCGCCCTGCCACGCCTCACCCGCGACATCTGCTTTGGGGGGGGGATGTGGCGGGGCCGGGGGGCGAAGGTAAAAGGGTGGCGTGAGTTGGCTGGCAGCACCAGCACCCCCGCCCATCCTCTCTTCCCTTGCCGCCCATGCTGCAGTGGGGGGGAGGGGGAAGGGGTGTGGGGGTGGCGGGTATGACCAGAGCCGCCCCTCCTCTCTCCTCTCCTCCAGCCGCCTCTCTTCACCTTTCCTCCTCCTATCTCCTCTCCTCCAGCCGCACCTCCTCCCTCTACCTTCCGTGGCACCATCTCCTCCTCCTATCTCCTCTCCTCCATCCGCCTCTCCTCCGCTCTCCTCCTGTGCACCACCAGCAGCTTCCTCCTCCTCACCAACAGTTGTGTTTGCTCGTAGATGGCGGGCGACCAGCATCCTTCGCCCTCCGGCTATCCCAGCCCTCCTCCGCGCTCTCCGCGCCCTCCTCCGTTCTGGCGTTCACAGGTGCTGCCGGTCAGCAACCGCTGTTTCTGTGCATATCCCAGCTACAAGCAACTGCTCTCCAGGCGACCTGGTGCCAGACACCACTAGCTATAGCCATAGGCAGTTACGGGGGTGTGTTAATTGATATTGCATATCTTATACCTGTCTATAGCTTGCTAGTGTATTAGTTTAGTTATTACCATCAACTGCTGGTGGTGTACCCTCTTCTTCTCTCTTCCTTCTCCTATATCTTATACTCTTGCCTAATATCAAAGACCTCTTTGGCCAATTCTCCCTCTCGATACCATCGCCATGATTCTCCTTGCTAAGGCTCCTAAACCTAATCTCCTTTGTTACTTCAACATTATAAAACATATTTATTTTATATCATGCCTACGCAGATGCATGCTTTCACTACACTATCTAAGTTGGTATTTGTTAAGCAAATAAGCGGTGTCGCTATGAAACGCCTTGATAACGTGGACCTCGCGATAAATCGCATCGACGTTGACCACAGAATACTTGGAAAGGGTTGTCGTCCATGCAAGTCGAGTGCATCCCGTTTTCGCATCCTCGCCCGTTTTGGTCCAGTACCTCACGTACGCCAGCTCCCTTTTGCAACCCCTCTCCTTGGTGTGAAACAGGAGCAACAGCTTCCCATACCATTCAACATCTCCCCCGTCTGGTGCTGTCCCCATGATGGCCACGTCTGAGAACCATGGCCTCGAGTACGAATGGGGGGCAGCCTTCACAAAGTGTGCAACGCGCGAAAAGTGCTCTCCTTGGGCTGAGGGAATCGCCATTGTTGTGTGCGTCTGCGACAATGCATGAAAACCATCGTTATGCTCTGGATAACACTCTTATGTCATTAGGGCCGCACTCTTAACTCTCCCCCCTTTCGTTCTTCGCGGAAAGTACCCCAACCGCTATTGTCGGCGCTAGTTGCGGTGCCCCATCCGCCGCTCGCGTTGGCCCAGGTGCCGCCGGTGTCTCCCCAGCCGCCAGTGTCACTTGTTCCCCATCCTCCAGCGCTTCCCCACCCCCCTTCATTGGAGGCACTTTCTTCAGCCTCGGCTCCCCAGGTGGCGCAAGCGAAGGTTCCACGTGCTTCTGCGAGGCTTAGCTGGCGAAGCTCCTCAGCTTCGCGGCGCGCCAATTCTTCCTCTTGCTCCGCGGTGAGTATCTTCGATGAGTCGCGTCGATGGGAGTAGATGGCCAAAAACCTCTCGTAGGTGTAGGGTCGCGGCTCGCCATGGGCATCAAAGGTGCCGACGCCGGTTCCGCGCAGCATGCCTTGAAGGTGCTGTGAGGGGGGACCGATGAGGAGATGCTCTGGCGTGCCGAAGATGCCGTGGGTGGTAACTTCAAGCTCGAGCTGCGTCATCCCTTCCTCTGGGGGCGCGTGGCGCTCTGCTTCAGCGATGGCGGCGAGTCCGCGGCCGGCAATCGCGCTTGTTGATGTCGTCGGCGTGTGACAATCCCTGCAGATGCCATCTGGGTCAGGGTTGTGTAACGCCGTTTCGCGTGGGTGGGGATGATGCGGCACCCACGGTCTGCCGTCAGGGTGCTTCCAATCCCTGCGGTGGATGTGCTCGAAGCGCAGTGGCACGAGATCAATCAAATCGTGCGAGTCGCCGCTGCAGTCGGGAATGTCGAAATCTAGGACATACACTCCATTTTCGGAGTGCGCTCGTCCAATCTGCCTGCGGGGAAATGTGCTCGATTCGTAGTGCAGCAGGATGTCTCGTGTCTCGCGATCCGTGCTGAGGTCGACGCCGCAGTCCATGACTGTGCGACGGACAGGAGGTTGAAGCGCAGGTTCTGGACGATCAGCACATCGTTAAGCGTGATGTGCGTGCGGCTTCCACGTGCTTTGAGCACGACGATGCCTTGTGCGCTTGCGCGCAGGCGCATGTTGTTCGCCACAGTGACGTAAGTTACTGTAGGGGTGGGGACGGCGTTGGATATGTAACGCTCGGAGCCCACCATATGCTGGCCGCAGCAGCTGTCTAGGTACCAGGTGTTGTAGCGCTTGTTGTCGTTACGTGCGAGCAGCGCCAATCGCGGTGTGATGATGTGCGAAGTGTCGAACTTCAGAAATTGCTCGTGCGAGAGCCAATCAGGTGGCGCCACCCGCATGTCTGGTATGTGCGGGGGACTTTCAAGCAGCGGGACTGGGAGGTTCCAGTCCTGGTCGTCGTCGTCGTTGTAGTCGCGGCGCGGGAATGTATTTGAATAAGGGAATGTACCCCTTAGAGTCCATGGCTAGCTAGGTCGTTTCATCTCCCCTGTACTCATATTTATATTTGCTGTATTTGCATGTTTTAAATCATCTCAAAGCATTTTACATTCACTCTGCTATTGAGGTCAAGGGCCCACCAACATCACTTCTCTGCCACGATCAACTTCTGATCGCAGCAGTCTCGACAAACTTGTTGAACAACGCTCGTCGTTGGGCTCGTCGACGAGTGCTGTCGTAGACCAACAACGAGTGTTGACGATGGCGACTGAGTCCCGTCTAACAGTGCCTACTCGACCGTCATCTTAGCAGAAACCAACTCGTAATCCAATCCGTCAAGGTACTCACGTCGGCGGCGAGATTGGCTTCGCCCAAACGTAGGCGGTGCCTTTCTGCTCGACAGGCTGGAAGCGGGAAAAATATGCCGTCCATGAAGAAAGTTGCTATGGTAGCATATCGTGACAAAATCGATTGATGCTGAGCGTGATGATTGATTTAGTGCTTTAGAAATTTGTGTGATTCTATTAAGTAATTTTCCACGATGTGCAATTAACACTGGTATATACTAACGCCCACAGTAAGCAAAATCAGACTAGGAACCATTATTATTGCTGCAGTGACCACATAAAATCCAGGATTAGTTGTATCTTGCACAAGGTTTGTTTGTTGATGTACAGTACACAACATTTCATGCTCAATGCATTAAGCTATGATATACAAGCTCACAATAATTGTTACACAAAGCAGCCCTCTCACCCCTCACCACCACACACGACCCTTTAAACGCTACAAGACAAAACCCCCCCGCACCCCTCTTGGCGATCGTCCGTTTCAGGGTTGTAAGACAGAAACGACGACTGGCAATGTAAGCCAGTTGTCGAATCTGCCACCCAAATCGTGATGTACAGTGCCATGACACAAGGGACCATACACTGCTGTTTCAGCAGAATCGCCAACACTCGAAATTGCACGTGATACAGCAAAAGCGGCGATTGGCTAGACAGAGCCACTCTCGCATGAATTTGTTGTGTTTTGCCAAGATAAGCTTCGCGGGAGCCCGTGATTGGCTAGATTTGCGACCCTGAAGATGCCAAGTTAACACGCGTGGTTGTTCTTGTTTTTTGCGAAGTATAGCTGTCACGCTGGCAGGATCGTGCCAGGTGCAGTTGCGATTCTGCGCGTGCTGACAGATGCAAGGAAACTTCTGTTTCCTTGCGTCCTCGGTTTGTCGTGAAAATTGTTTTACGCCCGTAGTTGTTTAGTTTGACAGCTTCGTTTCGTAACCATCATACAACCACGAAGGAGCTGCGGAATGTAGAAAGGTGCAAACGAATTTGTCAAACTTTTAGGAGTTTGAACAAAACAGTAGAATCTGTTGGGCATGCCAAATTACGACAAATTAAGAGCAACGCTGGCAAAAGTCACATGCCCTTGGATTCAATTTTGTTGTCCCTCTAGGCCACACAACAGCTGATCTCGATTTGCTAGAAAGTTCCAAGAATAAACCATATTTTGTCATACTTTGCACTGCACCAAATGGAAATGCTAGGCAGACGAAAATGCTGCCATTACCACCAATGAAAGGGCAGCGTTTTTGCTAACGTTGCCAGCTGTGCTGCTTGCAACTCTGTCAATTTTTATCACATGTGGGCAGTCCCGATACATTTGGGAATCTGACGCGAAATGGGCTGATGACCCTGCACGTCCTTCGGCTGGTGGGTACAGAGCCGCTAATGAACCTGCACGTTCATAGGCTGGTAGGCATGAGCCTCGTATAAGCCCTATCCACGAAAAAATGGGGAATGAAATGGATCATGAACAAATCTTGTTCTTTCATCTAAAATATTCCATGTAAGTTTGAATCTGACTCAACAGTTGGACACTATCATGTAACTACAGCCCTGAAATGGCATTTTGAATACTCCCTGAACATGAATAGCATGGTGAACCCAGCAAGATGAGCGAGGGGGTCAAGCACGTACCTCTCATTCTGTGACTTCTACCACACCACAACCAATTGTGGTTTGTTCACCTTCAGTCTCCAGGTGCCTCTTTCCCCTTAGACGTGTCTAGACTGAACTCACGTCCAGACTATGAGCGGATACCAAGCTCCACGTAATGGTTGCGCCAATGCCTAGAGCTGCTATGACGACAACGAGGGATTCGAAGCGCGTTAGGTGAGCTTCCCTTGACTATTATCCTAATATTTCCGGCGATTCGACACACCAATGCACAGCAAACGACAGCTGATCTGGTTTGCCTACATAAGCAACACCAGAGGTCTTTGAGCATTCATTCATCTTCTTGGAGGATTAAGACTCATTCTCTCGAACTACCTATTTGCTCACGGACTTAAGTTACCTGCTCATGGCTGTCAAACAGAAGAACGCGCATGATGTGCTATCGAGAGGGGAGGAGCATGCTATGAAGAAGCTCAAGAACTCTTCGTCCCGAAAGTCTAATGTGAGTCCCTAGAAGCTGGATGGGGAAAGCTAGATCGGTATAAATCCGTAAGCCTGGTTTGTTTGAAGGATGCTGCCTAGCTATTTTCTCGCATCATGCTTGTTGTGCCGTAAAAGTGCATCTGCGACCCGGTTTCATGCCATATAATGCATGATGCATTGTTTTGATCATTTTTTGGTGATCAGGAAAAGAATGGCAGGGGATCCTTGCCTGAGCCCGAAAGGTCTGCTCGGAGGTCGGGTCGAAATAGGCGCCCCAGTGTTAAAGTGGCTGAGAACCTTCCTTCCAAGGAGTATTTGAACGAAGGGACGGGCTCGGGGGGGGATGACGAAAAGGAGGACGGTGAGGGTGTTTCTCGAGCACTAGTCAGCTCGGATGAAGTAAAGAAGGCTGTTGATATGGAACAGAGTGATGAAGAGAGTTCTGAGTCGGAAGAGGAGGAGGGCTCTGATGACGAGGACAAATCAGAAAATGAGGGAGGAGAGAACAGTGATGAGGAGTGTGATGAGGAGTGTGATGAAGAGTGTGACGAGGAAAGCGAAAGTAGCGATCGTGAGGATGAAGATGGAACCGACGGGAGTGAAGAAGATGAGGATGAAGCTGAGGCACGTGCACGGAACAACGGCAAGATGCGTGCAGTGGAAGCGTTAAACGAGAAGACAGCTGATGAAGGCAAAGGTAAGATGTCATGTGTTCTAATTCATTGTTCACCCTTCACTGGATAAAAGCATTTGCTGTGAACAGCTTTCAGTGTCGTGCATTTGATGATGTTGGAAAACCGCAAACGGCTAAATATTACCTATTTAACACTTCGCAGGCAAATCCAAGGCAACGCGTGGGAAGGGTCATGACAAGGGCAGACGCGGTCGCAACAAAAAGGGGAAGCATAGTTCATCCAAGAAGACAAAAAAGGAGAAGGATAGGAAGTGGAAGGGCAAGCTGGATGAGACCAACAATGAAGAGAAAGGCAAGAAGAAAGATAAGAAGGGCAAAGAGAAGGTTACCTACCCCATCAAGGAGAAAGGTGAGATCTAATTTTCAGCAACATTATCTGTTATTGTTGTCTTTATTTGACATCTCTGTAACAATGCCCTACCCTCTTTTGCCCATCCTTGATCCATTTGCCCACTCCTCCCTCTTCCTAAACTTCCTCAATCCCCCCCTTCCTTGATGCAACCAACCCCTCTGTCCCCCTTCTCCTCTGCCCACTTTATTCCGCCTAGCCACAACCCTAAACCATCCATCCCGTTTCTCCTTCCTCATGCCCACCCCCAAACCCGCTGCTCCCCCCCCCCTCCCACTCCCTCACTTGCTCCCTTTTTGCTTTCCTCCCCGTGTTCTGTCCACCGCTTTCACCCTCGCAGGGTTATCTGGCTCCGCACCTCCTGGGAAGGTGCTGTGTGTGACAACCAAAAGTCATGAAGTGGCTGCAACAATCATGGCCAATCAGGCAGGACCTAGTGGTCTTAACCGTCAGAACAGTGGAGGAGTGTCAAAGGCAGAGTTCCTTGCGCTGGAAGGCAAGGTGATGGAGCAGTTAGCAGCGATACGCGAATTGGTGGCAGGAATTCCATCGAGCGGATTGTCAAATCCATCTCAAGGAACACTTGTGATTGCCCGATCCGTCCCTGCGGTGAACCCTGCAATGTCAACTGACTCGGATTCCACCGAGAGTCCCGTTCTGCTGGCGAAATCGATCGTCATGAGGCATGCGGAAGACTACTGGGTGAGTATATCTTGACAAGAGGCATGGGGATTGTAAAGAGGCATGGGGAAATGGGGTGTAAATTCGCATGGGGATTGTATTATGAAAAAGTTGATACTGCATTGTTTATCTTGTGTATGGTGTTTTGTTCTAAGCTGTTGTAATGTTTAGAAACCTGTGCTGCTTTCTATGTTGCATTCTATGTCCAACCCTACTGCCCTTTCTCCCCACCCTTGTACTTTTTCTCCCCTTTGTTAGCCCTTTTATTTGCCCATCCCTTAGTTTGCTCTGGTGTTCTAAACCCTAGGCTCCAACCCATCCTTAGCCCTCATGATTTGAACAAATGCAATGTTTTAGTGTATTACCTCTTATGTACCCTAAACCCATCTTTTACAGGAACTAGCCAAACGTGTGGCAACGCGCTTGATGTACACCAACGCAGCAGACCAGATTCAGTTTTATCCCTCGGATCGGGAGGCAATGGAGCTGGGTTTCAAGCAGTTTTTGCCAACGGATGCTTTGAAGTCATTGATTGTCTTGTTCGAGCACCTTGACCCTGCCACACGCGGGGTCTTTCTGGAGCTGATGTCAATGACGCGGACAACCATCAACGGTTTTCTGCGGAAGTATTTGCTGGCTGCTCTTGGACGCAGTGCAGCGCGAAGCTATGTCAACAACCTACCTCCGGAGCTGCCACGGCCTGATATCTTCTACTCTGATCAGGAATTAGTTGATAAGTACATGGATGGTGAGTATGGATTTTTTTATGTTGTGTTGCATATTCTTGCTTTGAAATGGTGTCTGCACATGGTGCCATTTTATCTCCTCACATATTGTCAAGCATGTCACAGGTTGACACATTTGGTCATACTTTTCTCACTCATTATCACTCTTTCATTAGTTGCCATTCTCTCACATACTGCGATTCTTTCACATGCTGCCATTCTCTCAAATGGTTTCCGTTCTCCTTTTCACCCTTATTCAAACAGATGAGGGGACGTTAGCATGGCATTTTCTTAACGGCGTGCCTTTCTCGACACAGATCTTCGCAGTTTGTGTCCGCTTAGCCCTGACAAGGAGAGGCGTCAACACTGAGAAGTTCAAGATCCGTCAGTTGGCGTGGATCTTGTATGCTGTGAGTATACAAAGTTACCCATAATTAGTTTAGGGTTATATGGTTGTGCAATGTAGGATTCACATAATCCAACATCCTTACTAATGGAAGCTTGTTAGCCAATAACCCCAACATCATATTTTCCACCTTGATCACATGCTTGCTTGAACCCTTTTTTTTGCCCCTTGTATCGTCAGGTGGAGTGGCCGTTGCTGCACAATGCGCCAGATGGGAAGCTTCCCACAAAGTGGGATACGAATCGCACAAATTATGAGGTCATGTGCGCTCGTGTCAAGAGGTTGGTCGAGCATGCTGTGCTCGACCTCGGAGTTGCGTATGACAGGAACATGCACGCCTTCGTTTTTCCGAATGCGGTGTACATTGACGCTTCGGATTCCGAGTCGGTGGTGAAAGAGTACCTTGTAAGTATGCATGGATGATGTTGATATGAAACAATATGTTTGTTTGATATGTTTTTGTACTAATTCATGTTATCTTTCCTATTTGTAAAAACCCTCCAGCGGAAGCAGGCAGCTTCGAGGACTGCGCAGCAAGTTCGCGCAACCCCTCCCTGAATGGTGGCACATGAGGGATTTGGACCGTGTGTGGAAGTAGCAGGGATGTGCAAGGTGGCTGGAAGTTGTAGAGTTGCACTGGAGAGTGGTTGGAAGTAGAAAGAGCTGGAGCATGATGGGACATAGTAGAGTGGTTGGAAGCATTAACCTTGGGCTACAGAGTGGTTAGAAGTTGTGGATATGGGTTGCAGAGTGGTAGCTGGTAGCAGAGATGGGCTTCAGAGTGGTTGGGAGTGGTAGAGATGGGCTGCAGAGTGGTTGGAGGTAGCAAAAACGTGCTACAGAGTCAGAATGAAGTTGGAAAGTGGCAAAGCTGGGCTGCAGAGTGGTTGGAAGTAGTAGGGAAGGGCTGGAGTGTGGCTGGAAGTAGTAGATACACGTTACAGAGTGGTTGGAAGCAGTGAAGATGGGCTGCAGAGTGGTTCGGAGTAGCAGAGGTGGGCTGCAGAGTGTGGGGGAGTAGCAGAGGTGGGCTGCAGAGTGGTTGGGAGTAGCAGAGGTGGGCTGCAGAGTGGTTGGGAGTAGCAGAGGCGGGCTCCAGAGTGGTTGGGAGTAGCAGCGACGGGCTGCAGAGTGGTTGGGAGTAGCAGAGGTGGGCTGCAGAGTGGTTGGGAGTAGCAGAGGTGGGCTGCAGAGTGGTTGGGAGTAGCAGAGGTGGGCTGCAGAGTGGTTGGGAGTAGCAGAGACGGGCTTCAGAGTGGTTGGGAGTAGCAGCGACGGGCTGCAGAGTGGTTGGGAGTAGCAGAGACGGGCTGCAGAGAGGTTGGGAGTAGCAGAGACGGGCTGCAACGTGGTTGGGAATAGCAGAGACGGGATGCAGAGTGGTTGAGTGTAGCAGAGACGGGCTGCAGAGTGGTTGGGAGTAGCAGACGGGCTGCAGAGTGGTTGGGAGTAGTAGAGACTGGCTGCAGAGTGGTTGGGAGTAGGAGAGAAGGGCTGCAGAGTGGTTGGGAGTAGCAGAGAAGGGCTGCAGAGCAGTTGGGAGTAGCAGAGACGGGCTGCAGAGTGGTTGGGAGTAGCAGAGACGGGCTGCAGAGTGGTTGGGAGTAGCAGACACGGGCTGCAGAGTGTTTGGGAGTAGCAGAGACGGGCTGCAGAGTGGTTGGGAGTAGCAGAGACGGGCTGCAGAGTGTTTGGGAGCAGCAGAGATGGGCTGCAAAGTGGTTGGGAGTAGCAGCGACGGGCTGCATAGTGGTTGGAGGTAGCAAAGACGAGAGATCACAGTTGCAACATGCTGGATGTAGTTTGCTGTGATCGGAGAAGCATTCGGATGTAGTAGTGATGGACAGGCGCCATGTTGGGAGGAGCCATGTTGCGAGGAGCCATGATGGGAGTAGTAACAAATGAGGAGGTGAAGAGTAGTTTCAAACAACGAATGAAGCTGTTGGGTGTAGTAGCCGGTAGGCAGGAAGCCGTTTGATGTAGTCTTGATTGACGTAGATGGTGGATGGTGGTAGGTTAGGTGTAGAACAACTAGATGAGGTGTAGAACTTATATAACCTTTTTATGTATTGGATTTAACTTATATAAATTAATATAATTCTCATTTGCAACAAATTTACTAGCCCAGCCTGGCATGAAAGCCCTGTATATGGCATGCTCAGGTTTGTCCAATGTTGGACTGATTTTGGTCCATCTTGACGTTGAAATGGTATGTAGTATTTAGTCCCTTTTTTATGTCAAATTAGGGCTGAGTTCATATATGCAGCCACACCATTCTTGGTCCAAAGCAATGGACCAAAGTTTGTCTGATTTTGGCAGAAAACACCAAGTTTGGACTTATTTTGGACCAAACCAAGGCCCGGTAGTTTGTGATGCTGTCTGTTTTCTTTTTCCTCTCTTTTTTGTGTTGCGAGAGTCAAGGCCGTCAAGGCCGCCATGGGCGCTTTGGGGTGGCAGTCAGCGCGGCCTTGGCGCCGTTCTGCGAGGCGCCTTCACTGCACCGTCACCTTCCACTCGCCGCACCTCCCTGTGTGCTACGGCACATCGAAGCCTGGGAATGAGTGTCGCTCCCTCCATGCGCCGTATCGCTGCTCCCGTGTTGCTCGGCTTCGGAATGCGCGACGGGGGGACCCACGTCGTTGATTGCGTTGCTGCCGCTTTGCTGCCACCACCTGACGGGGGTGACGACGATGAAGTTTCCGTCGCAGCGGTTTCCGCCGCAGCGGTTTCCGTGGCAGCGGGTTCCGTCGCAGCGGGTTCCGTCGCAGCGGGTTCCGTCGCAGCGGGTTCCGTCGCAGCGGGTTCCGTCGCAGCGGGTTCCGTCGCAGCGGGTTCCGTGGCAGCGGTTTCCGTGGCGGCGGTTTCCGTGGCAGCGGTTTCCGTGGCAGCGGTTTCCGTGGCAGCGGTTTCCGTGGCAGGTGATCCCGGTGCTGCACATTCCGGCGCACCAGAGTGCGGCGCAGCTGACTCCGGCGCTGCGGAGTCCAGCGCAGCAGTTTCCGGCGCATCCGAAGCGGCACAGTCGCACGCCGCAGGGTCTGACGCACCAGTTTCCAACGATGCATGTTCCGACGCGCCTGACTCCCACGCTGCGCATTCCCACGCACCAGTTTCTGACGCCGTGGCGTCTTGCTTGCATCCCGCGGCGGCGTGAGTGCGATGAGCGTTGTTGGTGCTGTCGCTCAGCGGCTGTACGCGCCGTGATGCCCTCGACGTCTCCCTGTCGAGGCTCTTCCAGAAGCTCAGCACTGCAGGATACGACGGATACGACGACTCGCACACTGAGGCCATGCTGAGGTAACGAGAACGCGACCGGGAAGGCTGAGAGGTTCTAGTAAGACCAGAAAGTGTAAGCTTGAGAGCGACGAGAGGAATGAGAGCGTGAGGAGGTGCTTTGTACTGGGCAGGTGCGAGGGTGGCGAGTGGAGAGCGGAGGAGAGGCAGAGCGAGAAGCCTTGGGGTGGTTGGGGGGGCCTCGTATTTTTGTACGGAACAACAGAAACAGCCTTGCATACCACTCCTCTCTTCGACCATACCTGACAACCTCTATTGCAACATCCAAGTACCACGTGCGCGCAAAATGATCAGGCGATAGTAATCCGTTGGTACCAATGGCGGGTAGTAATCAGTTGGTTTAGGGGAACATGATGATTGATTGCATGATCAGTCAAGTACTTACTCTGATCTTGGGGACGTATCCGGCATAACGTACTAGCGCATCCTTAAGGGCAGCTTGGGCACCGGGGTGTTGCTTTGCCCACTTCCTTGCAAATCTATTGGTGAAGGTGGGTTCTTCTGGTAACTCCACAAGGAGGAAGTATGACTCCTTGATAAGAGTCTATGTGCCAGTCTCTATGGCCTGTCAACAAACAGTGGTGAGTATACTACATTATGCATGTATAACCTTGCAATTCAATCACTAAGTTGGTTTACCTGCCACATGGCAGTGTCCTGGCCAGTAGGATCGTCCACTGGAACAACATCCGGAATGCGCCTAGCATGGTACTTCATGATCTGCCCATCTACACTGCGCATGTTGGACCGACGGTAGATCATCTTTTCCAACTGCCCGTGCAAGTGCTCGAACATGTTCGTGCTGAATTTGGTCACATGACCCGCTCGAGAAATGGAGTCAATGTAGTGCGACATGCGATGGGTTTTGACAAGGCACTGGGAGGATGGCTGCTTTGGAAAGGCAGCATGCAACTACTCAACCAGCCTGATGGGAGGGGAGATGACATCATGTGAAAGCACATCAGTGTCTACTACATCATACCACATCCTAATTTAGTTACTTTACTATCAAGGTTTATCAGCAACGAGGAGGAGTGAGGAGCGGCGCGCTGCCGCCCCTCGACACAGGGAAGACAGGGAGGAGCAGGCGAGGGTGGGAGGGGAGGGAGAACCCTGGGAAGACCAGAGACAAGGACACGGCAGTGCATGCTGCGAAGGCGCTGCACTGAGGGGTGACCAAGACGGTGGTGCCAAAGGAGGGTCTGGTGCGACAAGGCGCGACACGAGCAGGGGGCCGACAACTGACCTGACACAGACGCAGACGCAGCTACCTGAGGGGACTCAGTGGTCAGTGTGTACAGGCCCGACCCCGGCTGCCGAGTGAAGGTAGCCACGTGACGACCCGTCTGAGCACACGTGCAGTGTGTCACACGCTCGTAGGCAAGGGTGAACTGGTGAACACCCGCGTCCTGGAGCGCAGAACCCGCCACCAAGTTCGTAGAGAACGAGGGGAGGTAAAGACCCGACAGTGTGCCGGACGGGACAGCAGGACAAGGGAGGACAGTGGAGGAGGTCGTACGGACTGGACCCCCAGAGGGGTCTGCCAGGGAGACTGGAACCGGCCGACTGAGCGGCGTGAGGGTGGTGCTGTCGCGAAAGAATGAGCGAGAGGCACCGGAGTCAAGTGTGAAGGTGTACAAGGCCTCAGCAGGCGCAGTACCAGAGAGAGCAGACTCACCAGTACCTAGAGCAGCAGCCTCACCAGCACCTAGAGCAGGAGACGCACTAGCACCTAGAGCAGTAGCCTCACCAGCACCTAGAGCAGCATGCTCTATACCTGGGTCAGGTGGTACGCACAGGTAACAAGCACGATCGGCACTAGTAGGCAATGCATACATGGCAGTGAGAATAGCATCATAGTCAAGAGCAAAGATATCTACCCTCTGTCCAAGCAGCTCCAACCAGGCGGGGAGCTCAGCCTCGTCGCCAAACTCGGTACGCCAGGCGTCGCTCAGACGAGCGAAGCAGCGGGACTGTGTGTGACTAAGCGTCCCGCAAACCTGACGAATCCGATCACCCGTGCGAATTACGTACGGGCAGCGAACGGTACTCAAAGACCCTCTACTCTGAGCATACCACTCGTGAAGCTGCCTGGACGTAAGTGTCTCTCGCGAACGCCGCTGCAGCTGCGGCTGGCCACTGCCAGACGCTCCCAATGGACCAGCTCCAGGGCTACAGCCACGACGGCTACCGCCACAACCCCAACTACCGTACCACTCACGAAGCTGCTGGGGCGTGAGAGACTCGCGCGGACGGCGCTGGAGCTGCATCGCAGCAGTAGCAGCAGCAGCAGCCTATCAGCAGTAACAGAAGTAGCGGCAACAGTAGCAGTAGCAGCGCGGGCAGGCAGGCAGGGCGACAGGCAGGCAGGCAGGCCAGCAGGCAGGCAGGCAGGCAGGCAGGCAGGCCGGCAGGCAGGCAAGTAGTGCGCTAACAAGGCAGGTGCTCACCAGTGGCGGGAAGAGCAGGCGCTCGCCGGGCGAGCAGGGCCGGCGCTCGGCGGGCGGCTGCACGGGGTCCAGGGGCGGCTGCACGGAGTCCAGGGGCGGCTGCTCTGGGTCCAGGGGCGGCTGCTCAAGGGTCCAGGGGCGGCTGCACCAGGGGCTGCTGCTGCAGGGGCCAGGGGCGGCTGCTCAGGGTCCAGGGGCGGCTGCACCAGGGGCGGCTGCTGTAGGAGCCAGGGGCGGCTGCTCTAGGTCCAGGGGCGGCTGCTCGAGGGTCTAGGGGCGGCTGCACCAGGGGCGGCTGCTTCAGGGGCCAGGGGCAGCTGCTCTCGGTCCAGGGGTGGCTGCTCGAGGGTCCAGGGGCGGCTGCTTGAGGGTCCAGGGGCGGCTGCACCAGGGGCGGCTGCTGAAGGGGCCAGGGGCGGCTGCTCAGGGTCCAGGGGCGGCTGCACCAGAGGCGGCTGCTGTAGGAGCCAGGGGCGGCTGCTCTGGGTCCAGAGGCGGCTGCTCGAGGGTCTAGGGGCGGCTGCACCAGGGGCGGCTGCTTCAGGGGCCAGGGGCGGCTGCTCTCGGTCCAGGGGCGGCTGCTCGGGGGTCCAGGGGCGGCTGCACCAGGGGCGGCTGCTGCAGGGGCCAGGGGCAGCTGCTCTGGGTCCAGGGGCGGCTGCTCGAGGGTCCAGGGGCGGCTGCACCAGGGGCGGCTGCTGCAGGAGCCAGGGGCGGCTGCTCCAGGGGCGGCGTTGGGGCAGGGCGGGGCCGCAACAGCGGGCAGAGCTCGGCACGAGGGCCGTAGGGGTGCGCGAGGGCGGGGCCGAGCCGCGCGCTGCCAAAAAGGGGCGGCGCGGCGGGCAGGGAAGGGCGGCTCGCGGGCCCTACAGGTGCGCGGCGGGCCAGGCGGGGTCGCGCGCTGCCAGCAGGGCAGCGCGACTGGCTCCCGTGGGCGGCGCGAAGGCCCTAAGGCGACGCGACGGGCGCGGCCGGGCCCTAGGGCGGCGTGACGAGAAAAACGAAGAAAAAATAAATGCGCGTCGCACGGCCAGTAGGGCGGCGCGATGGGTGGGGCAGCTCGACAGGCAGGGGAAACCCTAAAACAAAAAGAGAGGTAACGGTGGGCCCACTAGGAAATTAGGTCCTAAGACCTAAGTGCTCTTAATACCATGTTAGAGTAGGTTGGTAGGGATGATTCAACTATCGAGAAGTTTTGGTACAAAAGTGAAACCTAAGGGGTTGTACCGCACAGTAAGTACCCCACTAAAGCCTACCTAAACTATAACATATAAACATATGTTTGACAAGGATCACCCCAGGAAGGTTCCCACACATTTAAATGGTGGTGGTGGGCCCTTGACCTCAATTCAGAGTGAATATAAGATGATTGAGATGATTAAAACATGCAGCTATAGGGATATAAATAAGAGTACAAGGTGGAATACCAAGCGACCTAGCTTGCCATGTACTCTAATGTCAGAAATAGTAGAGTAACCTAGGCTTAGGTGAAACCCTAGCCTAGATGATAGTCGAGAGTAACGAGAGGTAAGTTGGGCAAAGAGTGTCAGAATGTGATATTTGTCTAGCCTACAGTGGGGTACTCTATAGCGAGTATAGCCCAAATAGGGTTTGCTATATGTACTCAACTTCCTGCTAGTGAAAACGCTCTTTCCTGTTTCTCATTCCTCCTAGCATTTTAGACATGCTATCAGAGCAGGTCGACCCTCCTGGGTCGATCCTGTGGGTGGTCCCACCCGATGCTTCCGCTGCTGTCCTGCCTATCGCACGCCCTGGGCGCGCAATGTTTCCTGCCTGCCGCGAGCTGAGGGCGCGCGACGTTTTTTCTTCCCGCCGCGTGCTCGGGGCGCGCAGCGGTTTTCTGCCCCGTCGACCCGCGCGTCGCCCCCCCATCGACGGTCGCGTCGCCCCCCGGGAGCCCGTCGCGTCGCCCCGCAGGCCTGCGCGTCGCCGCCGCCGCCCCATCGTGGCGCCCTGGGGAGCCGCGCGCGACCCCCGCTGCCCCGTCGCGACGCCTTGAGGAGCCGCGCGCGACCCCCGTTGCCCCGTCCCGACGCCCTACAAACCGCGCGCGGCCCCCCGCTGCCCCGTCGCGGCGCCCTGGGGAGCCGCGCGCCATCCCCCGAGCTGCTGCCCGCGCACCGCCCCCCGCTCCTGCCTGTGTTAGGGTTTGGGGGTGGCGAGTGTGGGGGTGGCGAGTATGGGGGTGACGGATGTGTGCGCCGTCCCTTGCTCCTCCTTCTCCTCCGTCTCCTACTACTGCAGCTGCCGCTGAGGGGGGTGGATGTGTTGGAGCCGTCGGAGTGGTACGAGGGGGGTGGCGTGTGAGCAGTGCTAGAGGTAAAGCAGGAAGTGTGTGAAAGGGGTGTGGGACAGTTGGGGGAGGTTGACCGGAGGTAGCCGTTGTGACGTCAGCAGCGCCAATAGTCCGGAGGTTGAGTGCTCCGGTAGCCCAGCGAGCCTGCTGCACCAGTCGCCCGTGGGTCCGTTGCTCCTGCTGCTCGTCTTAGCGCGGAGCCAGTTACTCCTGAAGTCCGGAGGTTGAGTGCTCAGGTAGTCACCGTGCGCGCACTCATGTTGCCCGTGTGACTGCGGCTTCACCCGTTGCCTTCTATCTCCACTCCTCTCACAGTCTCTCCTCCTCCTCACTTGCCCTCTGTGATAGCTTCTAGATTTGCGTATTATTGTGACCTATTGCTCTGCCTACTTGTTGTGCTGATTATACCCCACTTTGACTATGGGGGTGTGTCAGAATGTGATATTTTTCTAGCCTGCAGTGGGGTACTCTATAGCGAGTATAGCCCAAATTAGGGTTTGCTATATGTACTCAACTGCCTGCTAGTGAAAACCCTCTTTCCTGTTTCTCATTCCTGCCTAGCATTTTAGACAAAGAGGGCATTCACTATAGAATTTTGAAAACATATAGGCAAGAATAAAGAGAGGTGCACCACCAACAGTAACAATAAGTACAGTAACTACAGCACGTAGGATATATATTAAACATAACCTTGACACACCCCCTTAGCCTGCGTGCGGTAGGAACTTGTGCAGTCAGCACCCCCTGAAGGAGTATACCAGGCGCAGTGGAAGATGAGAGAGAGGTAAGGAAGGAGGAGGAGGCTAGAGGAGAGGAGAGAAGAGGAGAGGAGGTGGGGGGCTTGCATGAGCGCGCACGCTCAATGCCCGGGGTACCCGCTTACGAACCTCCTTTTACAAAGGGGGGAGTGAGAGAGGAAAGGGAGAGGAGGTGGGCTAGGTGGGCATGAGCACGCACGCTCAATGCGATCCCCCACCGTTAATAACCCCCAAGTCCCGATGAGGAGAGGAGGTGGGCTAGGTGGGCATGAGCGCGCACGCTCAATGCGATCCCCCCCCCCCCCCCCGTTAATAACCTCCAGGTCCTCACCCCTATTTTCAGTCAACCCCTTTAACCTTACTTCATCCGTTCCTTTCTACTTCCACTACCCCCCCACCCTCCCCCCTTCTTCCCCCCTCCCCCCTCTCTCCACGGCGACAAGCCCTACAGGAAGAGAAAGTGGAGGGACGGGCTGCTGGCTGGTCACCCCCGCCACCCCCACATCTCCCCCTCCCCCCCCCCCCCTAACGACGGAAGCCGCGGAAGGGAGGGCGGGAGGGGGCTGGCGTGAGCAGCTGCCGGCGCTGGCGTTGGCAGCGCTGACGGTCCGCGCAGGCGCTGGCGCTCGCGGCTGGCCGTGGCGCTGGCGTCCACGCTGGCGCTGGCAGATCGCGAGGCGACGGGGGGCTGTGGGTCGATGAAACGGGGGCCGCGGACGAGGGGAAAGGGGGCGCCCTGGCGACGGAACGCGGGGCGCCGCGGCGACGGGAACCGGGCGCCGCAGCGACGGAAAGCGGGCGCCGCGGCGTCGGGAATAAGGGGCGCCGAGGCGACGGGAATTGGGCGCCACGGCGAACGGGCAGAGCAGAGCGCGCGCGGACGGGCGGACAGGCAGGGCGGAACGCGCTCGACGGACGGACGGGAAAAAAATTGCGCATTTCGCGCTGTAGCATAGGCGGGCCCATATCTTACGGAAAATTAGGTCCTAAGACCGTAGTAGCTCTGGAACCATGTCAGAAATAGTAGAGTAACCTAGGCTTAGGTGAAACCCTAGCCTAGATGATAGTCGAGAGTAACGAGAGGTAAGTTGGGCAAAGAGGGCATTCACTATAGAATGTTGGAAACTTATAGGCCAGAATAGAGAGAGGTGCACCACCAACAGTAACTACATCACGTAGGATATATATTAAACATAACTTTGACATCTAAGGGGTACATTCCCTTATTGCAGTAAAATCCAACCGTGCAACTCCAGACGGTTACAAAATGGTCTGGGCAGAATCCTCACCACTGCTGCTGCCTGATGCTATCTGCCTTGACGGTCCATACGCTTCCTAATCGTATGAGTCTTCGCGTCATTTCCGTCCTTTCGTCTTCACCCTCGGTACTACGTGCTTCGATTGAAACTGTCAAGACTGCACAGTAAGTCATCTTTTACTATTTGTAACACCCCCCTTAAAGCCGGCGGCCCAAATTGTTCATGCTTTTAAAAGTTGACCAGAGGGAGTTTTTCTGGTGTGGGCTTTGGCGAGAGTTTCCGATTTCGTCTAGGTTCGTTTTTTTCGCGAGACCCAGCCAACCCTCGGTTTTCCCCCTGGTGAGTGAATCTGTCTTCGAAAGTCCCAAATTGCAAGTGCGTGACTTTCAAAAGCTTGGACACTCAACTTCGTCAAGTTTTAAAAACTTGACCCTCGCGGCCCGCAATTTGGGACGCGGGCTTTAACTCCTGGCCATAGCAGGTCTTGACCCACTTGACTACTCTGCTGGGATCGGAGCAGTGCTGATACTGCTGTTGTGGAAATTTCTTAGTGAGGAAGTCAGCCGCCATGTCACCCGTCGGGCAGTAGGTCTAGTCAACCTTGCCCTTGCCAACTTCGTCCTTGACGAAGAAATACCGCAGCGCGATGTGCTTGGTGCGGTTAACGAATCCTGGCTCAACAACCAGTATTAAGGCTAGAAGTTTGACCTGCAAGACTAAGAGAGTGATCATCAGGGTTGTCAAACTATATATGTGTTATATATATATGCAGGCTATAGTGGGATAGCCAATATGGGGTATAGCCCCTTTAGGGTTTCATACTTGTACTCAGCTTTGTCCTAGTTCATTCATTCTTGCCTAGCCTTTTTGACATGGTTTCAGAGCAGTAGGTCCGTAGGACCGTTTTTTTTTTTTTTTTTTTTTTTTTTTTCGGGCCCACCTACCGTTGCGGTTACCGCGCTACCCCACATGTTGACCTGCGCGCGCCTTGCCCTGCTTTGCCTTGTGACGTGCTGCGCTGCGTGCGCCGTCCTGTAGCCCTCACGCTGCCTGCTGCTGCCTTGCACGCTGCTCCCCCGCGCGCTGCCCTAGCTACGCGCGCGCCGCCTTCGCAGCTTGCGCGCCACCCCTGCAGGCCCGTAAGGCCCGCGCGCCGCCCCTGCAGGCCCGTAAGGCCAGCGCGCCGCCCCTGCAGGCCCGTAAGGCCCGCGCGCCGCCCCTGCAGGCCCGTAAGGCCAGCGCGCCACCCCTGCAGGCCCTCGCCGCCCGCGCGCTGCCTCTGCCCGACCGCGCGCCGCCCTCGCCGCCCGCGCGCAGCCTTCGCCTGCTCGCGCGCGGCCCTGCTGGCCCGCGCGCCGCCCTCGCCGCCCGCGCGCGGCCCCTGCTGGCCAGCGCGCCACTTCTTGCAGCGCGCGCGCGGCCCCTACCTGCACACGCGCTGCCCCTGCCCGTGCGCGCGCTGCCCTTGCCTACGTCCGCGCTGCCCGTGCCCGTCGCGTCGCCCGTGCGGGCTGCCCCAGCCTGCCGTGTTGCCCGTCCGCCCTGCTGGTCGCATGACTTCTCTTCACGGCGGCGGTGGGAGCGGTGGCGGCGGTGGCATCCGCAGTGGTAGTCACTTTGGAGATGTTCGGCTCGGAGTCTCTGGCGGCGGCCAGATGCAGCTGCATCGATGTCCGAGCGAGACCCTTACGCCCCCGCAGCTTCGTGAGTGGTACGCTCGTAGGTGTGGTGGCGGTGGCAGTGGTGGCAGTGGCGGTGCAGCTAGTCCGTTGGGAGCTTCTGGCGGTGGCCTGGTGCAGCTGCAGCGACGGCCGAGCGAGACCCTTTTGCCCCAGCAGCTTCGTGAGTGGTACGCTTGTCGGTTTGGTGGCGGCGGCAGTAGTGGCAGTCGCGGTGCAGCTAGTCAGTTGGGAGTTTCTGGCGATGTTCAGATGCAGCTGCAGCAGCGTCCGAGCGAGACCCTTACGCGCCAGCAGCTTCGTGAGTGGTACGCTCAGAGTGGGGGGTTCAGGAGTCCTACACGCTGCCCGTACGTCATTCGCACAGGTGATCGGGCTGGTCAGACTTGCGGGACGCTTTCTCTCACACAGGCTCGCTGCTTTGCCCGTCTGAGTGACGACTGGCGTGCAGTGTTTGGCGATGAGGCCGAGCTCCCCCCCTGGCTAGAGCTGCTGCGCAACAAGGTCGATATCTTTGCTCTAGACTTTGCCACAATCCTTACAGCCATGCATGCTCTGAGTGGTAATACTGAGGGTGACTGTTACCTGTATGTGCCCCCTGACCCTGGTATAGTGGCTGCTGCTCTAAGTGCTAGTGAGTCTGCTCTCTCTGGTACTGCGCCTGCTGAGGCCTTGCACACTTTCACGCTTGACTCAGGTGCTTCCAGCTGCTTCTTTCGCGACAGTACCATAGTCACTCCCCTCCCTGCACCTGTCCCTATCTCACTGGCTGACCCTTCTGGGGGCCCAGTGCTTGCTCGCTCCTCCACTGTGCTCCCATGTCCGGCGGTCCCGTCCGGTGAGCTGTCAGGTCTTCACATCCTATCGTTCTCTACCAACCTGGTGAGCAATGCCGTCCTTCAGGATCATTGGGTTGACACCTTTATTCTTGGAGGACAGCGTGTGGCGATCTGCACGTGCTCTCGGACTGGCCGCCACCTGGCCACGTTCACACGTGAGCCTAGGTCGAGTTTGTACACCCTCAACACCGTGTCGCGCTATGCCCCTTTGTCTCCTCAGGTGTCCGCGTCCGCTCAGGTAGCTACCCAGTGTGAGTGTCGCCGCCTGTCGCACCAGACTCTCCTTTGGCACCACCGCCTTGGTAACCCCTCCCTGCCTTGCCTTCGTGGCATGCACTCTCGCTACCTGGTCTCTGGTCTTCCCAGGTCTCTACCCTCCCTCCCTCCCTCGCCTGCGCCGCCCTTCATTCCTTGTGTCGAGGGGCGGCAGCGCGCCGCTCCTCACTCCTCCTCGTTCCCTCCCAAAGAGGCTCCACTGCAGACATTCCACCTAGACGTGTGGGGCCCTGCCCGCGTCCTGGGGCTGGGACGCGAGCGGTACTTCCTGCTGGTAGTCGACGACTACACGCGTTACACCACGGTCTTCCCCTTGCAACGCAAGGGGGACGTCCCTTCTGTTTTGATCCCCTGGATCCGCGCTGTTCGTCTCCAGCTCCGCGAGCGGTTCGAGTCGGACTTTCCTGTCCTGCGTCTGCACTTTGACAGAGGTGGTGAGTTCACCTCCAACCTCTTGCGAGCCTTCTGTGAGGAGCACGGCATCCGCCAGTTTTTCACACTTCCGACCTCTCCGCCGCAGAATTGGGTTGCTGAGCGCCGCATTGGCTTAGTCATGGAGGTCGCTCGTACCTCCATGATCCATGCGGCTGCCCCCCATTTTCTGTGGTCGTTTGCGGTCCGGTACGCCGCGCATCAGCTCAACCTCTGGCCGCGTGTCTCCGTGCCGGAGACTTCGCCCACACTACGATGGACGGGGGAGGTTGGCGATGCATCGCGATACCATTGCGGACAAGCTCTCCCATCACGCCTTTCCCTGCGTCTTCCTTGGCTTTCCCCCTGACGCGCCTGGCTGGCCGTTTTATGACCCCACCTCGCGCCGTGTCTTTACGTCTCAGGACGTCACCTTTGACGAGTCGGTCCCCTTTTACCGTCTCTTTCCCTACGGCACTGCCCCTCTCCCCTGCGCCAGGTCCTCCCCAGGTAGCCCCCCTCCCCGCTCCAGGTCCTGCTCCTTCGGGTGTGTCTCAGGTAGACCCTCCTCCCTTGACTGAGCCGGTTGAGGTCACTGGTGACTCAGGCCTTGCTGGGGGTGGTCCTGCTCGGGGTGCTGCTTCTGGGGGGGCTGAGCCTGGGGGTGCGGAGCCTGGGGGTGCTGGGCCTGAGCGTGCGGAGCCTGGAGGTGCTGAGCCTGAGCGTGAGGAGCCTGGGGGTGCTGAGCCTGCGGGTGTGGAGTCTGGGGGTGCTGTGCCTGGGGGCACTGAGGCGCCTGGTGAGCAGTCTCCTTGGAGTGGCCACCTCCGTAGTCGCTCCATTTGTGCCTCGCCGCAGCACTCTCGTTGGCGTGTACCTCTCTCTCCACAGCAGCTGCGTGAGTGGTACGTTAGCCGTCAGGGTCGCGCTGCTGGAGCTGGGGGCCCTGCTGCGGGAGGTGTTGGCGTTGGAAGTGCTGGAGCTGGTGGCCCTGCTACTGGGGGCGCTTCTACTGGAGTTGCTGGAGCCGCTGGTCCCGGAGGTGCTCGTCCTGGAGGTACTGGAGCTGCTGGGGCTGGAGGTACTGCTGGACCTGGAGGTGCTGCTATCAACACTGGGGCTGGAGACCCTGGGACTGGAGGTGCCGGTTCTAGGGGTGCTGCTGCTGGTGGCGAAGGTACTTGGGGTGCTGGCGCTGGAGGTACTGGAGCTGTTGGAGGTACTGGTACTGGAGGTGCTGGAGCTCGAGGTTCTGGAGCTGCTGGAGGTGCTGGCGCTGGAGGCGCTAGAGCTGGAGGTTCTGGAGCTGCTGGAGGTGCTGGAACTGGAGGTGCTGGCGCTAGAGGTTTTGGAGCAGCTGGAGGTACTTGCGCAGGAGGCGCTGGAGCTGGAGGTTCTGGAGCTACTGGAGGTGCTGGAGCTACTGGTGCTGGTGGCACTGCACAGCCACGACTGTTCTTCGCTCCGCTGTCACCTTCGTCTTTGCCACCGCCTGACTCCGAGCTTCGCCAAGATCTTAGCCTCCCGTCTTCTACTGGTCTTCGGTTACAGCATGGCTCACCGCTGCCTGCTCCTTCTCCTTACACTAAGTAGAGAGGAGGTCTTACTGAGCGTCGTGAGCCTGCGTCTCGTCCTGTCTTGCCTGTTTGCACTGTCCGCACTGGTCGTACTGGTCGTCGTGTTCCTCGTGAGCGTCCGCCGGCTGTACCCGGCACGCACGTCATGGCCCTGCGTCCTTCCACTACTCCGCAGCGTGTTCCCCTGCCGTCCCTTCCTGCGTCATCTTTGCCTGCCGTTTCGGACCCTGAGTCTGACCGCGTTCGTGCTGCTAGCCCTACTCTCACGCGTCTGCTTGCCAATGTTGTCACTGACCCTTCGTTTGAGTCCACTGCTGCGTCTGCCTTAGTCACTGAGCTTGTTGACTTTGCTGCTGCCTGTCGTTTAGACTACGCTGCTAGTCTTGTTGCTGCGTCTGAGTCTGTCTGTCCTCCGTCCGTCGGGGGTAAGTGTGCTCTTGGCACGGACGTCCTTGAGGATAGGCAGAAGGACTTTGAGTATCTTGCAGCCGCTGCGCCTCATCTCGTGGCCATGCTGCTTGCCCCTAAGGGAGACCCGGATGCACCAGACATCCCGACTCCGCGTTCTTACGCTGAGGCGATCGCGGGTCCCTACTCCTCTCAGTGGGAGACAGCCATGGACGCAGAGATTGCATCCTGGAATCCATAGGCACTTACGTCGATGAGGTTCCCCCTCCTGGGGCGAACATCGTCGATGGCATGTGGATTTTCAGGGTGAAGCAGCCGCCGGGTTCCCCGCCTGTCTTCAAGGCTTGTTACGTTGCACAAGGCTTCAGTCAGCGAGAGGGAGTTGACTTATTCCAGACCTTCTCCCCCACCCCGAAGATGACCACTCTTCGGGTGCTGCTGCACGTCGCCGCTCAGCGTGACTACGAGCTTCACTCTCTTGACTTCAGCACAGCCTTCTTACAGGGCAGTCTGCACGAGGAGATCTGGCTGCGCCGCCCACCTGGCTTCACTGGGTCGTTCCCTCTTGGTACCCAGTGGAGCCTCCGTCGACCAGTCTACGGTCTCCGCCAGGCGCCTCGTTAGTGGCACGACACACTGAGGACGACGCTTGCGGCTCTTGGGTTCGCGCCTTCCTGTGCTGACCCGTCGCTGTTTCTACGCACCGACACTTCGCTGCCGCCATTCTACATCCTCGTGTACGTCAACGAGTTGGTCTTTCCCACTGCTGACACTGAGGCTCTCGCCCTGTTAAGTCGGAGCTGCAGAAGAGACACACGTGCATAGACCTGGGTGAGCTGCGCAGCTACCTTGGCTTGCAGATCACCCACGACAGAGCACGGCGCACCATCACACTGACTCAGTCACACATGGTGCAGGTCCTTCAGCACTTCGGCTTCACCTGGTCCTCGCCACAGCCCACTCCTCTGGCTATAGGCCACTCGCTCTCAGTTCGACCTTCGGACGAGTCCGTAGAGCCGAGTGGTTCGTACCCAGAGCTAGTGGGCTGCCTCATGTATCTGATGACCTGCACTCGACCTGACCTTGCGTACCCTCTTGGCCTTTTGGCTCGCTACGTGGCTCCTGGTAGGCACCAAAAGGTGCACATGGATGCTGCTAAGAGGGTACTGCGCTGCTTATGCAGTACATCGGGCATGGGGCTCGTGCTTGGAGGGCGGAGCCAAGTTGTCCTCACTGGGCACTCAGACGCTTCTTGGGTCGACGACCTAGCTACGCAGCGGTCGTCACAGGGTTACACGTTCAGCCTTGGCTCTGGTTCTGTTTTGTGGCGGTCTACACGCTCGTCTTCTGTTCTCAGCTCCAGTTGTGAGGCTGAGATCTATGCTACAGCCATGGCTGCACAGGAGCTACGCTGGCTCACCTACCTGCTGACCGACTTGGGAGAGCGGCCTCGTTCTCCTCTAGTTCTGTACGTAGACAACAAGGCCGCCTTTGCCTTGTGTCAGGAGCATAGACTGGGAGCATAGAACGAAGCACATCGCTCTGCGTTACTTCCTTGCTCGAGAGTTGCAGCAGTGTGGTCAGCTTCATCTTGCTCATGTGGCCACTCAGGCCAACACTGCTGATATATTCACCAAGGCACTTCCGTCTGGTGATCATCAGCGCTTTTGTACTTTGTTAGGCCTTGTGCCTACGTTTCCTCACTTGCTCTAGGCTCTGCTTGTACTGTGATATATATACATATGTATATATATATATACCTACATGCTTGCTCTTGCTAGGTAGTGATCACTGTGCTGTTGTTGTTGCATATATACCTCTGCATGTGAACTGGCCTTGTGGCCCTTTGCTTGTGCTCAGTGTGTATGGTGACGTTGTGATCCACCCTGAGCTTGCTTTGCTTTTCTTGACTGGTCTTGTGACCCCTTGCTCTCCCCCACTTTGCCTATGGGGGTGTGTCAAGCTATATATGTGTTATATATATGTAGGCTGTAGTGGGGTAGCCAATATGGGGTATAGTCCCTTTAGGGTTTCATACTTGTACTCAGCTTTGTCCTATTTCATTCATTCATGCCTAGCCTTTTTGACAAGGGTCGCAGTGCAGGCGGAAGTTCGGCAAAGTTGGAACTTTCGCCTCCTGCAACAACTCCTGTAGCTAGAGGCCTTCGCGAACGGTTGCTGTTGCTGCGATGAATTCGGCTTCCGCCGATGATAGGGCAACCAACTCCTGCTTCTGTGAGTTCGAGGAGATGGGGCAACTAGGCTTGAGGCGAAACAGGAAACCGGCCCTGGACCGTCGATTGTTGTCGGCGTCCACGTAGCTGATAAGGTTGAAAGGTGCGGTGGGGACTGTGGAGTAGCAGAGTCCGACATTGGGCGTGGAGATGAAGAATTGCAGGGCACGCTGAAGATCCAGAAGATTCTCAGCCGTTGGTTTGCGTGAGTACTGAGCCAATCGGCTCGTGATGTACGAGAGATCGGGCCTGCAGGTGACAGAGGCGAAGAGCAGGCATCCCAGCTGCTTCTGGTAAGTTTGGAGTCCAGCGGGGGACAGGGTTTTGTTGTCAGGTTTGTGATTCGGTCCCGGGGTGCGGTAAGGCATGGAGAGCGGCGCAGGCATAATGTTGAAGCGTTTGCCAAGTTTTTCTGCATACTTGGCTGCTGAGAGGTGAATAGCTTTTGGTGAATAGGGAATGTTAAGCCCAAGGAACTGCTTCAAGTTATATTTGCAGGTGATGTCGACGCGCTTCGCGAGATTCTTCTCGAACTGCTCAAGCAGCTCGTTGCTTGACTCTGTGTAGAGGAGGTCATCGACGCTTACCGTTAGCAGGATGTATTCATCGCGGAAGTCGCGGCGGTACATCCCGGGATCGTGAGGCAGCTGCTTGAAGCCTATCTCAAGCAGTATGTTGTGTGGGTATTACTGCCAGAGCCTTGGTGCCTGTTTGATCCCGTAGCTGGCACACGCGTGAATCTCCCTCGCCGTATGTGTGCGGCTGCTCCACGTAGGTTACAGCATCCACTAACGAGCAGAGGAACGCGCGTTCTTCACGTCGATCTGTCGAAGTGGGAAGTGCCTTGTGGCGGCGATGGCGAGCAAGATTCTGACGGAAGTGTGACGACTCACCGGCGCAAATGTCTGGTCAAAGTCAATGCCGTGCCACTGATCGTAGCCGCGCACAACCCAACACACCTTGAATCGCTCGATCGTGCCGTCTGCTGCGGTCTTCACGCGGAAGACCCATTTTCCGGAGAGGATTCTTCTCCCCTTGACAACGGCAAGGTCGACGAGCACCCAGGTGTCGTGGGACTCGAGTGCCTTGATTTCTGCATCCATTGCCTCATACCATTCCTTGCTGTGTAGTCCCGTGAGAGCTTGGCGCTGATTCTTTGGCTCGGTGACACGTGGCGTCATTGAGGTGGTGGTGCGGAGCTGCAGTCCAGAAACGGTGCTGTCGTGGTGATGCTGCGGGACGACATCTTGAACGTCATCGTCGTCGCTCTCTCGTTCAGTTGGTGCTGGTGGTGCTGCGCCTCTGCTGCTTCCTCCTTATCCGCCAATTCCTCCTCCATGGGAATCGTCGTCGTCGTCGTCGTCGATGCTGTGGCGATCGCCTGTTGTGAATTCCCCTCTGGTTTCTTGCTCTAGGATAGCTGCGGCGGCTTCGTCTTTAGGTGTGGCATAGCTGTGCCCATCGTTGGCGTAGACGCCATTCGCGTTCGCCCGCTTGTCTTTGCGGAATTGCTCGAGGAAGAGCCGCTCGTAGAAAATGACGTTGCGCGCATTCGTGACCTTTTGGCTGATGAGATCCAGGATGAGCCACCCCTTGTGCTCGTGGCTGATGCCGAGGTGTATTCCCCAGCGCGAGCGGCTTGCGAATTTCCCGATGGTTGATGTTTGGCGGGCGATACTGCACCATGCATCCCCACACGCGGAGCATGGATATGTCGCCCTTGGTCCCTGTCCAGTTCAGATGCGGAGACAGATTGCCGGCGATGGCAGTGGTTGATAGCAGGTTGTGCAACCGCACGGCGTGATGCATTGCGTAGGTTCAGTATATTTGCGGAAGCTTCGATTGCTTCATCAGCGCCCGCACCTTCGTCATGGGTGTACGGTTTGTGCGCGCGACTACGCCTTGCTGCTGGTGCGCTTAGGGGAGGGGAATCTGATGCTGAGTTCCCTTCTACGCCAGGTAATACTGCGGCTCCTTGCTCCTAAATTCCACTGCGCCGTCCGATTGCCAGATTTTCAGCTTCTCCCCAGATTGCCACTGCGCGTGCGCCAGCCAGAGTCGAAAGACTTCGTATGCTCTGCTGCGCGCTTCCACGTTCACGATCTAGACATTGCGCATTCCTGCGTATACAGCTCGTCGTTGACAAAGGTGAGCGTATACAGCTCGTCGTTGATTCTGCAATGCCCCATGTTGAGGAAGTCGCTGTACACTTTGTGCAGCTTGGGGTAGCGGTTGGTTCCAGGTTCGAGCGGCGGGAACGGCTGGTGACTCAGCGCAGATTCGGGGCAGACGGTGCAGTTGCGCGGCTGTGTCCTGCTCCTTACTTTGGTGCCATCTGGGCGCAGGAGTGCGCCAGACGCAAACACGTCGGCTTCGGTGCATTTTTTCAGCGTTATACGCGAGGGGTGACCGAGGCGCTGGTGCCAAAGGTCGGTCATCGTTGGCACGGAGTCTTGAGGAGCGCATGTAGCATGCGCGCACAGCATCGGGGTCTTCTTCTGGTACTGCAGTGGGTTCCGTTGCCGCTTCGTCAGCTCCTTCTTCGTCGCCGTGGTCAACATCAGTACCAAAAGAGTCCCTGTCGAGAATTATGGAGAGGGGAATGTTGGTCCCAGGGATAGTTCCAAGGACAAAGGTTGGTTTGCGCGGCTCGTGGTCAGGCCCGTCAACGGTGCACCGTGGGGTAGAGGGCTCATTGCCCCAATTGATGGTATCCCAAGGCTGCGCGTCAGGTGGAGTTCACGCAAGCGTCGCAATGGAACATTATTAAAATGCACCTCATTAGTCATTACGTCGACTCCATAAAGCGCCCCGGTGTACCGGAGCATTACTGTGCACAACTCTATGAACACTTGCACATCGAGTTTGTGAAGCAACCGTATAGAGCGTCGAACAGGAGGGACATGAATGAGCAGGTGGTGCGTAGCGAGGAGTCTAGACTTCGCCTACGATCTCTAGCACCAATGATGGATAAGACTAAGAAGTACGACACGGCGCTGGTGAAGGTGAGAGAGAGGGGGAGGGGGGGGGGGGGGGGGGGGGAGGCTGGGGAAGGGATGTATGGATGTCACTCTGTCCCATGTTGTCCCACTCTGCCCCTTGCAACCCCCCTCTGCCCCATGACTTTCCACCCTACCCTGGGCTACCCCCCTTTGTCCCATGTTGTCCCACTCTGCCCCTTGCAACCCCCCTCTGCCCCATGACATCCCACCTTGCCCCGTGCAACCCCCCTCTGCCCCATGACATCCCACCCTGCCCCTTGCAACCCCCCTCTGCCCCATGACATCCCACCCTGCCCCTTGCAACCCCCCTCTGCCCCATGACATCCCACCCTACCCCGGGCTACCCCCCTCTGTCCCATGTTGTCCCACTCTGCCCCTTGCAACCCCCCTCTGCCCCATGACATCCCACCCTGCCCCTTGCAACCCCCCTCTGCCCCATGACATCCAACTCTGCCCCTTGATACCCCCCTCTGTCCCATGTTGTCCCACTCTGCCCCTTGCAACCCCCCTCTGCCCCATGACATCCCACCCTGCCCCTTGCAACCCCCCTCTGCCCCATGACATCCCACCCTACCCCGGGCTACCCCCCTCTGTCCCATGTTGTCCCACTCTGCCCCTTGCAACCCCCCTCTGCCCCATGACATCCCACCCTGCCCCTTGCAACCCCCCTCTGCCCCATGACATCCAACTCTGCCCCTTGATACCCCCCTCTGTCCCATGTTGTCCCACTCTGCCCCTTGCAACCCCCCTCTGCCCCATGTTGTCCCACTCTGCCCCTTGCAACCTCCCTCTGCCTCATGACATCCCACCCTGCCCCTTGCAACCCCCCTCTGCCCCATGACATCCCACCCTGCCCCTTGCAACCCCCCTCTGCCCCATGACATCCCACCCTACCCCGGGCTACCCCCCTCTGTCCCATGTTGTCCCACTCTGCCTCTTGCAACCCCCCTCTGTCCCATGACATCCCACTCTGCCTCTTGCAACCCCCCTCTGTCCCATGACATCCCACTGTGCCCCTTGCTACCCCCCTCTGTCCCACGATGTCGTTCTCCCCCCATTGCCATCCTTGTCTCCCATCTCCAGGCACAGAGGACAGGAACGGATCTTGTCTCGGCGAAGTTGGCGTCTACACGTGCCATGGGATCGTCAGCATGCTCCGTATGTTGAACCATGGAAGCTGGATGTGAAGTGCGACACACCCCTGCTAGCATCAATAGGCCAAGACTTAAAGGATTTCAGAAAAGCGCTGAACCTTGCACCATCTTGCAATGGGCGTGGCGAGGATATTAAAGATGTTTGGGTGAGTTGGCAATCTCTCCTATCTTAAACCCTTAAAAATGTTGCGCGGTCAGTGTTGGTAATACTTGTTTGTTTCCTCTCTCTGTTTTTGTTTTCTCTAGGTTCATTGGGAGCTGGCTATGCCGGCCGCAATCGGCGCCACTTACAGTCGTTTGCCGCACCGTATACGAGCTATTCCGAAACACCATGGCCGAGAATGGTATTCGGATGTCGCGGTCCAGGGTAAAGGTGCAGCTGGCTATGAGGAGTGGTTTGCAAAGGTGTTGTTGTTGTTCCATGCACAGGTTGGTGGAAAGACCCAGGATTACGCCTACATCCGATACTACGACCGGCTAGAAGCTCGTGACAGTACTACTCGATGCGTGGTTTTGAAGTCCGCTACGAGTACCGAGAGGTATCGGGTCATTGCAACTTCCAGCATTCTTCGAGTCGTCCACCTCATAAAGCCAAAGAGCAGTGAGGATAGGTGGCTAGTAAATAGGTATGCCTGGTTTTTTTTTTTTTTTTTTTTTTTTTTTTTGTAATTGAAGTATACATTAAAAAGGACAATGCATACAGCAATAGCAGTCGTAACTGAGCGTGAGGGCAGACACCTTGCGCTGCCCAGCGAGACAACTAGGGCGGTAAGAAAGCCCTCTTTGGCCTGTTCCAAATTGCCGCGAAGCTGGCCGACCAGCTCCACTTCTTGTCGCCAACCTCCCTGATCCTCATCAGCATCTTCTGTTCTGATTCGAAAACCCCTCTGACCCTCTTGAGCTTCCCCAGCTTGCCCGGCTTCACACATTTTGCTCCAGTCACCCTCGTGTACACCCTTGCATGCAGCCGAAAAGCCGTCCCGATTTTTCTGAGTACCCGCCGAGCTCTGAACCTCTGCCCACGAAAACTCGCATCGCAGCATTCCACCCACAGCTGGTGGAAGGTGATGGCCGTTAGTGTGGCTTCAGGAAAATCTGACGTGGTTCCAGTTTCCTGGAATAGTAGATCCCCGAGCGAGGCAGGTGTCCTTGTGGGGTTGAGCATGCGCAAAGCGCGCCGGAGGCCAGAGACCACAGGCTGAATCATCGGGCAGCTGAAAAGGCAGTGGTCTTGTGTCTCAATCTCCCCACAGTATGGGCACTTCGGCTTGCTGCTGAGAAAATCCGCCCTCTCCCCAACCTGAAGGTTGTGGTTGTGTATGCGCGTGAGGACATCACGCGGTCGGTTCGGGATGACAAGCGAGTTCCTGGTACGGATGACCCGCTCCCAATCTATCTTGCCGCTCCACTTGCCGGACCACTTCTCCTGCTTCGTAAGGACCGCATCTGGTTTGGCCCACGATTCCCTCAACTGCTTCAGGGATGACAACTGCCCATTAGTGAAAACCATCGGAAAATTGTTGCCGCTGCATGTTTCCTTCCTCCGCTGATGTCTGACAAGTTTTGCACTCCAGACACTGCGCCCTCTCCTCTGGCATCCGGGGTAAGCACAGCTTTCCACTCCTGTGGCGCTGCATCTAGTGCTTTGAGGGCTAATTGGGCTGAGTCCCTGCTGCGCAGCTCCCGCTCTAGCGTGACGATGTTTTTAATCTCCGCCGCACCATCCTGCCGTGCGGTTACCAGGTCCCCCAGCCTCGTCTCCCAGAGACCCTTAGCTTCCTTCTGCCCCCCCACCGGGTTTGTGCCGTTCAACAGCAGCTTACGGTTGAAAACCACCCTCTCCTGCGCCACCTCCTCTCTGCTACTGGACTTCCCAGTGTCTGCAATCGGAGAGTTCATGAAGGTCTCGCACGTCCGCAGCCACCGCTCGTTATCTCCCGGCCAGTGCTTCAGCAGCCGTTCATGAGCCAGAAACGTGTCCTCCCCGAGCGGTAATCCCGCCGCCTTGAGCATAATCTCTTTCTTTTTCCCATTCTCCTCCAGCAGCAAGCAGCCAATTCTCCTCACAGCAAGGCAGGCGAGCAGAATCTCTGGGTCTAAAACTCCGAGGCCTCCGCCAGCTTTCGGTGTGGTAAGCAGCCCCCAATTCCACAGCACAAAGCCTTTCTCCGCAGATGCATTGTTGCTCGTTAGAAAGTTGTGAATCAGCTTCATAAGCTTCTTCCAGATCTCCTCTATCGGGGGGTACACCTGTGCCTGATAGGCTATCCTCGGCGTGATGTAGCAGTTGATAATCACGACCCTTGCCGCAATCGTGAGGAACAACGCCTTCAACTTAATCAGTTCCACAATTATTTTTTCAAAAGCCCGCTTCCAGATCGGCTCACTGCTTCCGGAGGGGGTGACCCAGACGCCCAGGACTCTCTCCGCCTCATCCGCCTTAGCCCATTTAAAACCTCCCAGCGTGCCCGGTCTTCTCCCAATGTTGTGGCCGATCGGAAGGATCACCGACTTGCACTTGTTTGTCTGCAGCCCCAGACAGCCCGGCAAACCAAGCTAACAGCTTCTCAGCTCTCGCGATTTGTCTTTTCCCGTCCAAAAAAAGTGTCGTGTCGTCTGCGTAGCCGACATAAGCTAACCTTTGGTTTGCCTTGTTGCAGAGACCAAGCTTCCGTCGCTGTGCTTCCTGCGCTAGAGGCTCCACCGCGCAGAGGAACAGGTAAGGAGCGAGTGGACAGCCCTGCCTCACCCCGGATTTTACCTCCACTGCTTCCCCCAGCCATCCGTTAATCAGCAGCCTCGTTCTGGTGTCTTTGTGCAGACCTTCCACCCAACCAACGAATCTCTCCGGGTAGCCCATTTCCTTGAGGGCGCTGAAGAGGAAACTTCTGGACACCGAGTCGAAAGCCTTGCGAAAGTCCACCAGCAACATATACCAGTCTTCATTACCCTTTTTCGCCGCCTCAATAACGTCAGCAACCACGCCGATGGCATCTGAAATTCTACTGCTCCGCCGAAATCACCTTGTGCAGGTGCGGTTTCATCCTATTCGCCACCACCCACGCCAACACCTTGTACGTAAAATTCAGTAATGTGATTGGGCGGTAGGTATCCAGGTTCTCCTTCTCGCCTTTTTTATGGAGCAGGATGGTAACCGCTTCCTTGATGCTTGCACGAATAGATGCAGAAGCGGCGAAAGATTGCGCCATGCGGAGAAATTCCTTGCCAAGAACGTCCCAGTGCTTTTCAAAGAGCTCTTTAGGGAGTCCATCCTTCCCAGGGGATTTGCCGTCTGCGAGCGCTTTGAAAGCCTGCTTCACCTCTGCCTCTGACCAGTCAGCCGCAAGCTCAGCCGCGGCCTCTGCATCCAGCTTCCTCCCAGCAAGTGGTTTCAACTTCTCTTCCGACATCTGACCATCAGTACCAAACAGGTCTGTAAAATACTGCGTCGCGGCCTTCAGGATTCCGGGTGAGTCGGAGATCTTGACGCCGCCCACCGCCAGCTCCGCAATTTGTGTTTTCTGCTTCCTGACCTTGACTCTCGCTGATAGAAAAGGTGAAGGAACCTCCCCAGCTAACTCCACGTTTGTTCCCGTCATCACGTGAAGCCGGTCCCTTGACGTGTGATACTCTTTCAGCTGCACGTCTCTGACATGCAACAGGTCCCTCGTCTTCTGACAACCCGGGATCCGCATCTGCTCCTGGTGAAGCTCCGCCACTACCTCCGCCAAATGAGCCGTTGTTTTTTTCACCCTCTTGTTTTCCTCCTTCATGTATGGGCGTAACCCCGCGTTGAGTCTCCCTAAGAGTAGCTCGAAGTTTCCTTCCCCTTCCTCAGCCGCCTTTGCAAGAGCAGCTTCCACTGCCTTCCGAACACCAGGCCTGCCTATCGCCGCTGCATGCAGCCTCCAGATGCCAGGACCCAGGTGAGAAGAGGCTTTGATCTTTAAAGCGATTTTTATCCCAAAGCCGTGATCTGAGATGTATTCTTCCGGACGTATGTGTGTAGCTATGTCAGGTGCGGGAGAAGCGAGCAAGAAACGAGCGCGCGGTCGATGCGGGAGCTGGATTGCTTAGAGGTTGCGTAGAAGGTATATTCTCTGAGCTTAGGATGAAGCATGCGGAATGCGTCTGAAAGCTGAAAGCGGCTGCATCGTGAAATGAGTCTGTCGTTTTCTAAGGAAGTGCCTGATTGAGACGTCCGGTCTAATACTGGGTCTTCTACCATGTTCAGGTCGCCTAGAAGAACTACGTGGTCTGTGGTGGGGATCTGGTCAAAAGCCGTGCCGACTACATTCATCAAGAAGAACATCTGTCAGTTGCGTCCGCGGGGAAATAGGCAGCAATAAGGGTAAGAGTGAAACCAAAACGGCTGGCGGTGGCTACAATCAGTCTCCCTGATGAGTGGGTACTAGTGTTCGTGAAAAAGACGGAGGGGTCCCTGGTAAGAACGGCTACGCCTCCGGCTTTATCAGTAGGTGGTGTTGTCAGGACTGTGGTGAAAGATGGGGATTTCCAGTAAGTATGGTTATGTGGTAGTCTTGTGTCTGTGAGAATGATGATATCTGCTGCTGTTCTGGTCCAGGTTGAAACTCTGTCTTGCTTTGTTCTGTCGCCTAGGCCGTTGACGTTAAGGCCTGCTACGGAGAGAAAGTTTTTGTTACTCATTTGATAACTGCCTGGCAGCCCTTATTCATCCACAGGCTGAAGATGGTGACTACACTGACTACTGCGCTCCACCCTACGATCGCTAACAGCACTCGGTTCTCATTCTGCAGCCTTAGAAGTTGTAATCTTTCTTCAGATCGGCAAGGTTGGTCTTGTCCATAGAGGCTTTTGTAGCAGTACCCAGCTTCTCCTGGTTCAGCAAGTGAGTCGCAGATATGATGTGATCCGCAGCAGCCAAGAAAGTTTTTCCCTTCGCTTTCCCGCAGCACACTTGCGTGTAGATCCATTCTTCGCGGTTGCTGCCGGTCGAGATGAGAGCAATGGACGGGTCTTTCAGTATGGGGGTGACAAGAGCGGAGGTGCGCAGAGAAGAAGCTGCGAGCGCAACAGAGATCGTCAGTAAGAGTTGAAAAAGGTAAAGCTGTGTCGATAAGAAAATGACCGATGCAGTTACCGTTAATACTATGAGCCTTTCCCAAGGTAAGGTTCCACTTCCCTATATTGTTCTGCCGCACTGTGATGAACAGATCATGAAAGATGTCATAATCTTATCCATTGCAGAGCTGGCAGGACAATGCAGGGTAGTGGACCAGAATCCTCTCTCCGGACCCCATCGGGTTGTCAACCACATGGCGCCAGCGGTATCGGTCACCAGGATGCTGAACGACCAAGCCTTTGATCACATCGGTATCAGCTCCGGTGAGTGGGTGAGCAACCCGGTGGAAACCAACTCCTTCCTTGAAAGCCGACTGCTTACGCATCTTCAGCTCGAAGCGAACGACCAGGTCCTTCAAAACATCCGGAACAATGTTAGCAGGCACACGGCGGAAAATCACTTCAATAGCAAGAGGACGAGCTGCTTTCTCCTTAAGGTATGTAGCATCCTCCGTATGCTGCCAGATGCACTTGATCGCCGGAGCATTCGCCTTCTGGTACTCAAAAACGTGAAACTTGATGTGATGCGCATCCCGCTCATCCAGGAAGGAGATCTGAAGCCGGCGGAAACGCGTCTTCGCAACGAAACCAGGTGTCATCTCTTGTATGTTCGCCGTAACCCCAGCATTCTCTGTCAAGGACGAGCTCCAGACTTTCATCATCAGAAGTCGGACTGCAGCAATGATGGCCTTAATCTCCTGTGAAAGCACCATTGGAATGAGTAAGATTGCAGTATAGCGTAGACGGAAAGCATCTTCCTTGGCGATGTCGATTTCCAGCTCTTCATCCTCATCATCTTCCACGAACTCGTCATTCACGGTGGTAGGAGCCTGATTGTCCTGACTCTTCTCTTCCACCGTCAGCCCAGATCCACCAGCAACAGCAGCAGCCGTAGTGGCCGATTCCTTGATGATCCCAGCAGCAATGTCCGTGGCTGACGGAGCGTTAATCGTGATGTCCGATCCTTGCTTCTCAGCCCCATCCCCATCAGGAGACAGCGTGGTGATCGGGTCCGTTGAGAGGTCATCCGGAAGCGTGACATCCACGGCAGCCTTCGTCGTCTGTTTCGGAGGCATGGTGCGATGATGATACTCAGAGAGCAGCCCAGATAGAAATGGCTGAAAAGCGTGTGAAGCTGATACTGCTTGAGGACTGAGCACCACCTCCTTATAGCAGGTTCTTAGAGCGCGTGACTTGCACTCTTGGAGGAAATGATGAACTCCTGAGGTCCTTGCCTTGGGATCATGCCTTGGAAACCGAGTGGATGTGCTGTTGGACCAGGTCCGTTGGATAGGATCGTTGTATTATCGATGATCATATTGAAAGCCTGGGAGACTGCCGAAGGAATCAAGAAGCCCCTGAGGTTGGTTAGCTTGAAATGTGTTTGCAACCCTGAGATACACCTGAGTAGCCGAGGTTATAATGTCCGCGTAGTAGACATAAAAATTATATCCTCTACATGGTCATGTACTCAGGACCTCGGAACTGGTCTCAGAGTTACCAACTGATAAGTAACCTTCACGAAATAGGCTCTTGGAAATCAGCGGAGATATCCATGGCGGCCTTGTCATTGTCATTGATATGTTCGAAACACATCCGGCGACATTCAGGGGTTCTCTTGTTCAGATGTTTTGTGCTTTGCACGTAGAAACAGGAGTTATAATAAGATATGGGGAGCAAGAAACGGGAGTTTAATTAACAAACGGAGCTCAATGCAATTCGTACTAACGTCACAGCCTGTTCCTGCACAGATTTCGACCTTTGCGCGCTGCGACGCTTGTTTACCTATGCAAATCAGTTGCGAATGATCCCAAACCCATAGAGTCTCACCCTTATAGCTAGTAGAGGCTAGTGGGAGCAAGAAACGGGAGTTTAATCAACAAATGGATCTCAACAGAACTCGTACTAACGTCACAGCCTATCCTTGCACAGATTTCGACCTTTGCGCGCTGCGACGATTGTTTACCTATGCAAATCAGTTGCGAATGATCCCAAACCCGGAGATTCTCGCATCAATAGATAGTAGAGGCTATTTGGAGCAAGAAACAGGAGTTTATGAACAAACAGAGCTAAACGCAACTCGTACTGACGTCACAGCCTGTCGCTGCACAGATTTCGACCTTTGCGCGCTGCGACGCTTGTTTACCTATGCAAATCAGTTGCGAATGATCCCAAGCCCGGAGAGTCTCACACGAGTAGATAGCAGAGGCTATTTGGAGCAAGAAGCGGGAGTTTAATTAACAAACGGAGCTCAACGGAACTCGTACTGACGTCACAGCCTGTCCTTGCACAGATTTCGACTTTTGCGCGTTGCGACGCTTGTTTACCTATGCAAATCAGTTGCAAAGGATCCCAAACCCGGCGAGTCTTGCACTACTAGATATTAGAGGCTATTGGGAGCAAGAAGCGGGAGTTTAATTAACAAACGGAGCTCAACGCAGGTCGTACTAACGTCACAGCCTATCCTTGCACAGATTTTGACCTTTGCGCGCTGCGACGCTTGTTTACCTATGAAAATCAGTTGCAATTGATCCTGAACCTGGACCGTCTCACAATAATATATAGTAGAGGCTATTGGGAGCAAGAAACGGGAGTTTAATTAACAAACAGAGCTAAACGCAACTCGTACTAACGTTATAGCCTGTCGTTGCACATATTTCAACCTTTGCGCGCTGCGACGCTTGTTTACCTATGCAAATCAGTTGCGAACGATCCCAAGCCCGGAGAGTCTCACACGAATAGATAGCAGAGGCTATTGGGAGCAAGAAGCGGGAGTTTAATTAACAAACGGAGCTCAACAAAACTCGTACTAACGTCACAGCCTGTCCTTGCACATATTTCGACCTTTGCGCGCTGCGACGCTTGTTTACCTATGCAAATCAGTTGCGAAGGATCCCAAACCCATAGAGGCTCACCCTAATAGCTAGTAGAGGCTATTGGGAGCAAGAAACGGGAGTTTAATTAATAAACGGAGCTCAACAGAACTCGTACTAACGTCACAACCTATCCTTGCACAGATTTCGACCTTTGCGCGCTGCGACGCTTGTTTACCTATGCAAATCAGTTGGGAATGATCCCAAACCCGGAGAGTCGCGCACTAATAGATTGTAGAGGCCATTGGGAGCAAGAAACGGGAGTTTAATTAACAAATGGGGCTCAACGCAAGTCGTACTAACGTCACAGCCTGTCTTTGCACAAATTTCGACCTTTGCGCGCTGCGACGCTTGTTTACCTATGCAAATCAGTTGCGATTGATCCCAAACCCATAGAGTCTCACCCTAATAGCTTTAGAGGCTAGTGGGAGCAAGAATTGGGAGTTTAATTTACAAACAGAGCTCAACGGAACTCGTACTAACGTCACAGCCTGTCGTTGCACAAATGTCAACCTTTGCGCGCTGCGACGCTTGTTTACCTATGCAAATCAGTTGCGAACGATCCCAAGCCCAGAAATTCTCACACGAATAGATAGTAGAGCCTATTGGGATCAAGAAGCTGGAGTTTAATTAACAAACGGAGCTCAACGGAACTTAAACAAACGTGACTGCGTGTCCTTGCACAGATTTCGACAATTACGCGTCGCAACACACTTTTACCTATGCAAATCAGGTGCAAATTATATCAGACCCAGAGAGTCTCAGACAAAGAGACAGTAGAGGCTATTGGGAACAAGAGACGGAAGTTAGTAGACTCGTAGGTAGATAGTGAACCGCTTACTACCGCTTAAAATGGCTAGTTACATTACATTGGCCCACACAAAGGAAATAGGTTACATCACAGTGGGCTTACACAGTATTGCACTATGTGGCATGTTCATGATCACAGTAGGGACATATATACCCTACGACTGTACATCGATATACAGGCACAAAAAATTGACAACTCAAGCCCTAAAACTCATGTTCATACAAGTAGATGTATTTTAATAATATAATGACTCAAGTTCCTAGGTATGTGGAGCTTTGTGGGGCCACAAATAGCAGCTTCATGACTATATATATTTATATATATAATAACAATTAGCACATCAAAACCCTGTGTTTTCAGGGCATTTTTCGAAGGGAGCCCAATGTGAAAATAGTAGGTAGAGTTAGGAGCCATAGCTAGGTAAGTCCTAGCTAGGCAAGAGAAGTTTAGGCAAAGGAAGAAGAGGGGGTTCACTAGAAAGCAGCAGGATACATATAGGAAACCCTAAGGGGTTGTACTCGCTATAGAGTACCCCACTGCAGGCTAGAGAACAATGACATTCTGACACACCCCCATAGCCAAAGTGGGGTGTAATCAGCAGAGCAAGCAAATCAGAACAAGCTCAGGGTGGATCACAATGTCACCACACATTCTGAGCACAAGTAAAAGAAGCAATAGTTTAAAGTTCACAATTATGAGCAAAGCTAGAGGCTATCGCAGAGGGCAAGTGAGGAGGAGGAGGCGAGAGTGAGAGGAGAGGAGATAGGAGGCGACGGCTGAAGCTGCAGACACACGGGCAACAGGAGTCACACTGGCACAGCGGCTACCGGAACAACGCTCCGGACTACTGGAGTAACTGGCTCCGCGGCTAAAAGTAGCGGCAGACGAGCAACGGACCCACGGGCGACTGGCACAGCTGGCTGCGACTGGGCTACCGGAGCAACTCCCCGGACTACAGGTGCTGCTGGCGACACGACGGTAACCTCAGTTCAACCTCCCCAAACAGTCCCACTCCCCCTGACACACACCCCCTGCTTCACCCCTAGCTCCACTCCCCCTTCACCCCCCTTAGTACCACTCCGACGGCTCCAACAGGTCCACCCCCCTCAGCGGCAGCTGCAGCACTGGGAGACGGAGGAGGAGGAGGAGCAGGGGACGGCACACAGAAGCTGCACCCCCAGACCCCCCACCCCCAAACCCTAATTCAGGAGAACGGGCAGCAGCAAGGGTGGGGCGCCATCAGAAGCACGGGGGACAGCGGGCAGCGCAGGGGCAGCGAAGAACGGGCCGCCCACGGGCCTGGCACAGCCGCCCGAACCGCGCGCAGGCGGCCCGAGCCGCGCGCGGGCCTGGCGCAGCCCGTACGGGCCGCGCGCGGGCCTGGCGCAGCACGTACGGGCCGCGCGCAGGTTGTACGAGCCGCGCGCAGGCCACGACGGGCGACGGGGGGCGACGCGCGGGTCCCCGTCGCCCGTCGCAGCGCCTCCCGGGAGCGACGCGCGGAGTGACGGGGCAGAAACCCGCCGCGCGCCTCGGGGCGCACGGCGGGCAGACAACCGCCGCGCGCCTCGGGGCGCACGGCGGGCAGAAAACCGCCGCGCGCCTCGGGGCGCACGGCGGGCAGAAAACCGCCGCACGCTCCGAGCGCGCGGCGGGATGAAAAATTCCGTCGCACGCCACGGGGCGTGCGACACAGAGAGTAGCAGTAGCAGCGAAAGCAGTGAGGTGGTGAGCCCACCCACAGGATCGACCCAAGGGGATCGACCTGCTCTGATAGCATGTGAAAAATAGTAGGTAGAGTTAGGAGCCATAGCTAGGTAAGTCCTAGCTAGGCAAGAGAAGTTTAGGCAAAAGAAGAAGAGGGGGTTCACTAGAAAGCAGCAGGATACATATAGGAAACCGTAAGGGGTTGTACTCGCTATAGAGTACCCCACTGCAGGCTAGAGAACAATGACATTCTGACAGTGAGCGGTTCAGATGTGCTGGGTTTCCTTATCCTCCAGTTTGCCGTTGTCCTGATTGTGCGGCAGATGCAGTCGTTCCGAGCCACGTCATCTTTTGCGCTGCTGCATTTTGTCTTGCCTGTGCAGCAAATTCTCGCCTACCTTTCCGAGCCACTCAAACATTTGCCGAGCTGGCTTTTGTCCTGACGGTATGGCAGATGTTGGCCTGCCTAGCCACTCGTTTTCGTCCTCACAGTGAGGCCGAACCTGCGCTGGTGTCCGTCTGTACGATAATTGGTTACTCTCGTGCACAGTATCGAATGTGACGAGGCGATGATTGTCTGTGGTCGACTGAGCCGTGACCTCGCTGGTCACCTTGGCCTTTCGAAAGGTCCACATGTATAGCTCAGCGAACACGCTGCTGAACGGCGGATATTCTGCTGAGCTGTACATGCATTGGGCATTGCACCAATCTACTTTCGCGCCAACTCCCCACCAAGCTACGTCGCGAGCACCACGTCGAGCTGCGAGGAGCGGACGGTGTCGCGAAGTAATTTCTTGATACCTGAGCGACACCTGAGCGATTCCTGACCACGTACGAGTGAGTGTAGTGGTCCCCGCCCGACCAGTTGCGCAGGTTCGAGACGTGGCTCGTAAAGTCAAGCGATGCGCAAAGTTCTACATTCGTTTGAACATTGTGAGTATCAGGTTCATTCGGGTGTCCCATTAAATGACCCTGATCGAAGACGAGAGAAAATCTGAAACTACCCTAAAGCTGAAACGTTAGAAATGGGTTTGCATTACATAAAGGTAATAAATACTCGCGAGTGTATTCCGTGTCAGAATATAATGCTTGTCTAGTCTGTAGTGGGGTACTCAATAGTGAGTATAACCGTTTTAGGGCTTGCTTTTTGAACCTCTCTACTTTCTAGTCAAACCCTCTTTTGCCTATTCTCTCTTGCCTAGCTAGCTAAACCCTAGCTATGGCTCCTCCATTCTAGATACTATTGTGACATGGTATCAGAGTTGTTACGCTCTTGGCCTGTGGGCCCCACGTGCTTCCGCTGCTTGTCAGACATACATGATATAGCCTGTGTAGGCTGTAGTGGGGTAGACCATAGGGGGTACAGCTATTCTAGGGTTTCATACTTGTACCTTTCTCATTCCTAGTCAATTCATTCCTTGTATTGTCGAGAGTAAAGGGAAAAGGTTGTTTGGACTATCGCGAAAGTTGGGTACAAGTAACAAAAAACTATACCCTACATTAGCTACCCCACTAATGTCACAAGTATGAGGAAAAGTTTAGAAGCAGAAAGGGCGTTGCACTAGCAAGCAGTTGAGTACATAAAAAAGACAAAGTTGGGCTGTACTCGCTATAGAGTACCACACTGCAGGCTAGACAAATACAGCATTCCGACACACCCCCATAGCCAAAGTGGGGTGTAATCAGCACAACAAGTATGCATAGGAATAGTTCACAATGATAAGTAAAGCTAGAGGCTATCACAGAGGGCAAGTGAGGAGGAGGAGAGACTGTAGGGGCGAGAAGATGGGAGGCGACTGCTGAAGCTGTAGACACACAGGAGCTGCTGGCTCAGTGGCTACCGAAGTAAGAGCCCAGACTACATGAGTAACTGGCTCCGCGGAGATTGTAGCCTCCTGACTGGAGCAACTGACCCACAGGCGACTGGCGACTACCGGAGATTGTAGCCTCCGGACTACTGGCGCTGCTGACGACACGACGGCCGCCTCCACTCAACCTCCCCCAGCTGCCCCACGCCCCTATCACACCCCCCCTGCTGCACCCCTAGCTCCACTCCCACGACACCCCCCTAGCACCACTCCTTCGGCTCCCACACACCCACCCCCCTGAGTGGCAGCTGCAGCAGCGGGAGACGGAGGAGGAGGAGGAGGAGGAGTAGGGGACGGCGCACACAACCGGCACCCCCACACTCCCCACCCCCAAACCCTAAAACGGGTGACACGGGGTAGGAGCGCGGGGGACGGCGCGCGGCCCCCAGGGCGCCACCACGGGGCAGCGAGGGGCCGCGCGCGGCTCCCCAGGGCGCCGCGACGAGGCAGCGGGGGGGTCGCGCACGGCTCCAGGGGCGGCGCGCGGGTCCCCGGGGGCGACGCGAGGGTCGACGGGGGTGGCGCGCGGGTTCCCTGAGGCGATGCGAGGGTCGACGGGGGCGGCGCGCGGGTCCCCTGAGGCGACGCGAGGGTCGACGGGTTGCGGCGCGCAGGTCCAGCGGGGCCGGCGCGCCAGGAAGAAAAGGGGCCGCGCGCCAGAGAGCGCGGCGGGATGAAAAATTTGTCGCACGCCACGGGGCGTGCGACAGATCGAGTAGCAGCGGAAGCAGGTTGGTGGGCCCACAGGCCAAGGAGGGACAAGCTCTGATAGCATGTCACAAGTATGAGGAAAAGTTTAGAAGCAGAAAGGGCGTTGCACTAGCAAGCAGTTGAGTACATATAGTAAACCCTAAGTTGGGCTGTACTCGCTATAGAGTACCCCACTGCAGGCTAGACAAATACAGCATTCCGACAACTAAAGCCTACATTCTATTATGACATAGGCATATAATTTGACACACCCCCATAGGCAAAGTGGGGGAGAGTAAGGGGTCACAAGACCAGTCAAGAGAAGAAAAGCAAGCGCAGGGTGGATCACAACGTCACCACACACACTGAGCACAAGCAAAGGGCCACAAGGCCAGTTCACATGCAGAGGTATATATGCAACAACAACAGTACAGTGATCTCTACCTAGCAGAGCAAGCATGCAGGTATATATATAGATCACAGTACAAGCAAATCTACAGCAAGTGAGGAAAAGTGGGCACAAGGCCTAACAAGTGCAGAAACGCTGATGATCACCAGACGGAAGTGCCTTGGTGAATATATCAGCAGTGTTGGCCCGGGTGGCCACGTGTGCAAGATGAAGCTGACCACGCTGCTGCACCTCTCGAGCCAAGAAGTAACGCAGAGCGATGTGCTTCGTTCTGTGCTCCAGTCTGTGCTCCTGACACAAGGCAATGGCGGCCTTGTTGTCGACGTACAGCACTGGAGGAGAACGAGGCCGCTCTCCCAAGTCGGACAGCAGGTAGGTGAGCCAGCGCAACTTCTGTGCAGCCATGGCTATGGCGTAGATCTCAGCCTCACAACTGGAGCTGAGAACTCAAGACGAGCGTGTAGAACGCCAAGAAACTGAACCAGAGCCAAGGCTGAAGGTGTAACCCTGTGACGACCGCTGCGTAGCCTGGTCGTCAACCCAAGAAGCGTCCGAGTGACCAGTGAGGACAACGTCGCCCCGTCCTCCAAGCACGAGCCCCATGCCCGATGTACTACACAAGTAGCGCAGTACCCTCTTAGCAGCATCCATGTGCACCTTTCGGTGCCAACGAGAAGCCACATAGCGAGCCAGAAGGCCAAGAGGGTACGCGAGGTCAGGACGAGTGCAGGTCATCAGGTACATGAGGCAGCCAACAAGCTCTGGGTAAGGACCACTCGGCTCTACGGACTCGTCCGAAGGTGGAGCTGAGAGCGAGTGACCTGTAGCCAGAGGAGTGGCCTGTGCCGAGGACCAGGTAAAGCCGAAGCGCTGAAGGACCTGCTGCACCATGTGTGACTGAGTCAGGGTGATGGTGCGGCGTGCTCTGTCCCGGGTGATCTGCAAGCCAAGGTAACTGCGCAGCTCACCCAGGTCTGTGCACGTGTGTCTCTACTACAGCTCCGACTTCACCACGGCAAGAGCCTCGGTGTCAGCACTGGCAAAGACCAAGTTGTCGACGTACACGAGGATGTAGAATGGCGGCAGCGAAGTGTCGGTGCACAGAAACAGCGACGGGTCAGCACAGGAAGGCGCGAACCCAAGAGCCGCAAGCGTCGTCCTCAGTGTGTCGTGCCACTAACGAGGCGCCTCGCGGAGACCGTAGACTGGCCGACGGAGGCTCCACTGGGTACCAGGAGGGAACGACCCAGTGAAGCCAGGTGGGCGGCGCAGCCAGATCTCCTCGTGCAGACTGCCCTGTAAGAAGGTTGTGCTGAAGTCAAGAGAGTGAAGCTCGTAGACACGCTGAGCGGCGACGTGCAGCAGCACCCGAAGAGTGGTCATCTTCGGGGTGGGGGAGAAGGTCTGGAAGAAGTCAACTCCCTCTCACTGGCTGAAGCCTTGTGCAACGTAACGAGCCTTAAAGGCAGGCGGGGAACCCGGCGGCCACTTCACCCTGAAAATCCACATGCCATCGACAATGTTCGCCCCAGGAGGGGGAACCTCATCGACGTAAGTGCCTATGGATTCCAGGATGCAATCTCTGCGTCCATGGCTGTCTCCCACTGAGAGGAGTAGGGACCCGCGATCGCCTCAGCGTAAGAACGCGGAGTCGTAATGTCTGGTGCATCCGGGTCTCCCTCAGGGGCAAGCAGCATGGCCACGAGATGAGGCGCAGCGGCTGCAAGACACTCAAGGTCCTCCTGCCTGTCCTCAAGGACGTCCGTGCCAAGAGCACACTCACCCCCGACGGACGGAGGACAGACAGACTCAGATTCAGCAACAAGACTAGCGGCGTAGTCTAGACGACAGGCAGCAGCAAAGTCAACAAGCTCAGCGACTAAGGCAGACGCAGCAGTAGACTCAAACGTCGGGTCAGTGACAACAGTGGCTAGCAGACGCGTGACAGTAGGGTGAGCAGCACGAGCGCGGTCAGACTCAGGCTCAGGAATGGTAGGCAGAGAAGACGCAGTAGGGGATGGCAGGGGAACACTCTGCGGAGGAGAGGAAGGACGACGGACGACGAGGTGGGTGCCGGAGACAGCCGGCTGACGCGAACGAGGAACACGACGACCGGAACGACCAGAACGGACAGGCGAGACAGGACGCGACGCAGGCTCACGACGCTCAGTAAGACCCCCTGTCTGCTCAGTGTAACGAGAAGGAGCAGGCAGCGGTGAGCTAGGCTGTAACGGAAGACCAGTAGACGAAGGGAGACTAAGAACTTGACGAAGCACAGAGCCAGACGGTGGCTGAGACGACGGAGACGGTGGAGCAAAGAACAGGCGCGGCTGTGCAGTGCTACCAGCACCAGCAGCTCCAACACCCCCAGCAGCCCCAGCACCTCCAGCAGCTCCAGAACCCTCAGCACCAGCTCCTCCAGGACCAGCTCCATCAGCAACAGCACCCCCAGAACTGGCACCTCTAGTCCCAGGGTCTCCAGCCTCAGTGTCTCCAGCAGCAGCACCCTCAGGCTCAGCACCTCCAGCCTCAGCAGCTCCAGTACCTCCAGTACGAGCACCTCCGGGACCAGCACCACTCCCAGCTCCAGTGACGTCAGCAGAAGTACCTCCAGCGGCAGAGCCCCGAGCTCCAGAAGCGCGACCCTGATGGCGACCGTACCAGTCGTGCAACTGCTGTGAGGTGAGAGGCACACGCGGACGAAGGCGGCTACTCCAAGGAGACCGCGCAACAGCAGACCCAGAACCCTCAGTGCCAGCACCCGCAGCAGCTCCAGAACCTCCAGCGCCAGCACCCTCAACAGCTCTAGAACCTCTAGCTCCAGCACCCTCAGCAGCTCCAGAACCTCCAGCAGAAACAACTCCAGTAGCAGAGTCACCAGCTCCAGCGCCTCCCGCATCAGGGCCCCTAGCTCCAGCAGCGCGACCCTGACGGCCAACGTACCACTCACGCAGCTGCTATGGGGAGAGAGGGAGTCGACGACGAGAGTGCAGCGGCGAGGTACCAGCGGAGCGACTACGGAGACGGCCGCTCCAGGGAGACTGCTCACCAGACGCCTCAGCGCCCCCAGGTGCAGCACCCCCAGACTCAGTACCCCCAGGCTCAGCACCCCCAGACTCCTCACGCCCAGGCTCAGCACCTCCAGTCTCCGCACCCCCAGGCTCAACACCCACAGGCTCCGCACACCCAGGCTCAGCACCCCCAGAAGCAGCACCACGAGAAGGACCACCCTCAGCAGGACCTGAGTCACCAGTGACCTCAACCGGCGCAGTCAAGGGAGGAGGGTCTACCTGAGACACACCTGAAGGAGCAGGACTGGGAGCGGGGAGGGGGTCTACCTGGGGAGCACCTGGAGCGAGGAAGAGGGGCGGGGGAGGGAGGGGCAGTGCGGTAGGGGAAGAGACGGTAAAAGGGAACTGACTCGTCGAACGTGACACAGGGAACAGCGCGGGCGGAGAGCTTATCCGCGGTGGTATCACGGACAAAGGCACGAGCACCCAAGACCCGGAAACGCGACGCATCGCCAACCTTCCCCGTCCACAGCAGTGTGGGCGAGGTCTCCGCCAAGGAGACACGGGGCAAGAGGTTGAGCTGATGCGCGGCGTAGCGGACCGCAAACGGCCACAGAAAATGGGGGGCAGCCGCATGGATCATGGAGGTACGAGCGACCTCCATGACTAAGCCAATGCGACGCTCAGCAACCCCATTTTTCTACGGAGAGGCCGGAAGCGTGAACGTCTGGCGGATGCCGTGCTCCGCACAGAAGGCTGTCAAGAGGTCGGAGGAAAGCTCCCCACCTCTGTCTGAGTGCAGACGCAGGACGGGAAACTCCGTCTCGAACCGCTCGTGGAGCTGGAGACGAGCAGCGCGGATCCAAGGGATCAAAACATCAGGGACCTCACCCTTGGTGCGCAAGGGGAAGACCGTGGTGTAACGCGTGTGGTCGTCGACGACCAGTAGGAAGTTCCGCTCATGGCCCTGTCCACGGACGCGGGCTGGGCCCCACACGTCCAGGTGGAGAGTCTGCAGGGGAGCCTCTGTAGGAGGGAACGAGGAGGAGTGAGGAGCGGCGCGCTGCCGCCCCTCGACACAGGGAAGACAGGGAGGAGCAGGCGAGGGTGGGAGGGCAGGGAGAACCCTGGGAAGACCAGAGACAAGGACACAGCGGTGCATGCTACGAAGGCGCTGCACCGAGGGGTGACCAAGGCGGTGGTGCCAAAGGAGGGTCTGGTGCGACAAAGCGCGACACGAGCAGGGGGGTGCTAGCTGACCTGACGCAGACGCAGACGCAGCGACCTAAGGGGACACAGTCGTCAGTGTGTACAAACTCGAGCCAGGCGCACGGGTAAACGTGGCCAGGTGCCGGCCCGTCCGGGAGCACGTACAGTGGGTCACGCGCTGACCTCCAGGAGTGAACTGGTCAACCCACTGGTCCTGGAGTTCAGCACCACTCACCAAGTTCGTAGAGAACGAGTGGAGGTGAAGACCTGACAGGGAGCCAGACGGGACCGCCGGACACGGCAGGACCGTGGAGGAGTGCGCAAGGACTGGACCCCCAGAGGGGTCTGCCAGGGAGACTGGAACCGGCCGGCTGAGCGGCGTGAGGGTGGTGCTGTCGCGAAAGGAGCGGGAAGCACCTGAGTCAAGTGTGAAGGTGTACAAGGCCGCAGCAGGCGCAGTACCAGAGAGAGCAAACTCACCAGCACCTGGAGCAGCAGCCTCACCAGCACCCAGAGCAGGAGACGCACTAGCACCTAGAGCAGCAGCCTCACCAGCACCGAGAGCAGCAGGCTCTATACCTGGGTCAGGCGGTACGCACAGGTAATAGGCACGGTCAGCACTAGTAGACAATGCATACATGGCAGTGAGAATAGCATCATAGTCAAGAGCATAGATATCTACCCTCTGCCCAAGCAGCTCCACCCAGTCGGGGAGCTCAGCCTCGTCGCCAAACTCGGTACGCCAGGCGTCGCTCAGACGGGCGAAGCAGCGGGACTGGGTGTGACTAAGCGTCCCGCAAGTCTGACCCGTCCGATCATATGTGCGAATGACGTACGGGCAGCGAACGGTACTCAAAGACCCTCTACTCTGAGCATACCGCTCGTGAAGCTGCTGGGACGTAAGTGTCTCGCGTGGACGCTGCTGCAGCTGCAGCTGGCCACTGCCAGACGTTCCCAACTGACCAGCTCCAGGGCGACAGCTGCGACGGCTATCGCCACAACCCCAACTAGCGTACCACTCACGAAGCTGCTGGGCGTGAGAGACTCATGCGGACGTCGCTGGAGCTGCATCTGGCCACCGCCAGTAGCAGCAGTAGCAGTAGCAGTAGCCTAGCAGTAGTAACAGAAGTAGCAGCAATAGCAGCGCAAGCAGGGCAGGCGCGGCAGGCAGGCAGGCAGACAGGCAGGCAGGCTGGCAGGCAGATGGCGCGGCAGCGCGCTAACAAGGCAGGTGCTCATCAGTGGCGGGAAGAGCAGGCGCTCGCCGGGCGAGCAGGGCCGGCACTCGGCGGGCGGCTGCACGGGATCCAAGGGCGGCGTCGCGGGATCCAGGGGCGGCTGCACGGAGTCCAGGGGCGGCTGCACCACGGGCGGCTGCTTCAGGGGCCAGGGGCGGCTGCTCTGGGTCCAAGGGTGGCTGCACCAGGGGCGGCTGCTTCAGAGGCCAGGGGCGGCTGCTCTGGGTCCAGGGGCGGCTGCTCGAGGGTCCAGGGGCGGCTGCACCAGGGGCGGCTGCTTCAGGGGCCAGGGGCGGCTGCGCGGGGTCCAGGGGCGGCTGCGCGGGGTCCAGGGGCGGCTGCTTCAGGGGCCAGGGGCGGCTGCGCGGGGTCCAGGGGCGGCTGCTCCAGGGGCGGCCGCTGCAAGGGGCCAGGGGCAGCTGCTCTGGGTCCAGGGGCGGCTGCACCAGGGGCGGCTGCTTCAGGAGCGGCTGCTTCAAAGGCCAGGGGCAGCTTCACCAGGGGCGGCTGCACCAGGGGCGGCTGCTTCAGGGGCCAGGGGCGGCTGCACCAGGGGCGGCTGCTTCAGGGGCCAGGGGCGGCTGCACCAGGGGCGGCTGCTTCAGGGGCCAGGGGCGGCTGCACCAGGGGCGGCTGCACCAGGGGCGGCTGCTTCAGGGGCCAAGGGCGGCTGCTCTGGGTCCAGGGGCGGCTGCACCAGGGGCGGCGTAGCTGGTGCAGGGACGCGCGCGGGTCCCACAGGCGCCGCGACTGGCGACGGGGGGCATTGCGCAGGCCAGGCGGGGCCGCGTCGGCGGCAGGGTGGGGCCGCGACAGCGGCAGGGCGGGGCCGCGTCGGCGGCCGTAGAAAGCAGCGCGAAGGCTGCGAAGCGACGCGCGGGGCAGGAGAAGGCAGCGCGGGGGCTGCGGGGCGGTGCCCGGGCCTGACAAGGCAGCTAGTGGGCTACGCGCTGGGCTGACGAGGCAGCAGGCGGGCTGCTAGCGGGCTGTACGAGGGCCAGCAGAGGCGAGCGCGAGGGCTGCGTGACGCAGGGCAGTGTAGGCAAGGGGCGGGGTAACTCGGTAACCGGCGGAAAACGGTTGCTGGGCCCTGAAAAACAGTCCTAAAACGGTCCTAGGGACCAATGTTGCTCTGATACCATGTCGAGAGTAAAGCGAAAAGGTTGTTTGGACAATCGAGAAAGTTGGGTACAAGCAACAAAAAACTATACCCTACATTAGCTACCCCACTAAAGCCTACATTCTATTATGACATAGGCATATAATTTGACATGTATAATTCTTACATGGTATAGAGCAGGTTCCCCAGTGGGACCGATTTTTTTTTTTTTTTTTTGAAGGGCCCACCACCTAAAACTTTTTTTTCCTACCCTGCTCGAACCGCGCCTCGGGCTCTGCCCTACGGCCGCCCTTAGCGGCCTGCCCTGACTTCGCGGCCTTTAGTGGCCCGCCCTACTGCCCTTACGCGGCCCTTAGCGGCTCGCCCGCCCCTTCGTCACGGCCCGCCCCCCCCCCTCCCCTTCGTCGTGGCCCTAAGCGGCCAGCCCGCCCTTTCGTCGCGGCCCGGCGCGGCCCGCCCGCCCCTTCGTCGCGGCCCGGCGCGGCCCGCCCGCCCCTTCGTCGCGGCCCTTCGCGGTCCGCCAGCCACTTCGTCGCGGCCCTACGCGGCCCTGCCCGCCCCCCCTTCGACGCGGCCCTGCCCGCCCCTTCGACGCGGCCCTGCCCGCCCCTTCGACGCGGCCCTGCCCCCCCCTTCGTCGCGGCCCCTACCCTGCAGCAGCAGCCGTCGCCCGCCCCTACTGCCGCCGTCGCGCCTCCAGCCGCCGGAGCGACCGCCGCTTCCGTCGCCGCTGCGGCCCTGCCCTACTGCCCTGCCGCGGCCCTATCCTGCCGCCGAGCCACGGCCCTGTCCTGCCGCCAAGCCGCGGCCCTGCCCTGCCGCCTCGTCGCGGCCCTTACCCTACTGGTGCGCCCCGGCCCTGCCCCACCAGTCGCGGCCTCTCCCCTCCCGCCACTGGTAAGAGCACCGCCGCACCCGCACCGCCCTACCGAGCCGCGCTGCTCCTACTGCTACTGCTGCTGCTAGCCTACTGCTACTGCCCCTGCAGTCATGGCTAGCCCTTCTATCCTTACCTTCGATGCTGAGGGTCGAGCGATCGATTTTGAGGTCTGGGTCGATGATCTGCAGCTGTTTCTGCAGTGCGATAGCAAGGACGGAGTCTCGCTTTTTGATCTCACATCTGGCGCCTCTGCTGCACCTGCTGCTGATGCTGACAGTACTGTTCGCTCGCAGTGGACCACACGCGATGCTGCTGCCCGTCTTGCTATCCGTAGTCACCTGCCGTCTGCTGAGCGCGCGCACTTTAGCCAGTACAAGACCGCTAGGACTCTGTACGACGCTGTTGTTGCGCACTACTCCTCCCCTGCCACTGCTGCCCTTCGCCGCCTCATGCTGCCGTACCTGTTCCCTGACCTAGCCGCTTTTGCCACAGTCGCTGACCTCATTACGCACCTCCGCACTAGTGACACCCACTACCGCGCTGCGCTTCCTCCCGAACTCTGCGCCGCGAACCCCACCCCTATGTACATCACTCTCTACTACCTTGTCACTCGGCTCCCTGACTCCCTTCGCTCGGTCAGGGACCACTTCCTCTCCCTTTGCCCCACCACTCTCAACGTTGACCTCCTCGAGGAGCGCCTCCTAGCAGCCGAGAAGAGTATAGTCGTTGTAGGAGCCTCTCGTGGTGACCCTCGTGCCCCTTTCTTTGAGGGGTTCTCCCCTGTCCCTCTTTTGCCCTCTGTTGCCTCTGCTGCTGCTGTCGACTTCGTTGGCACCGAGTCGGTCGGCACTGCGTCTGCTCCTACTGGGAGGCGCCGCAACGGCAAGGGCAAGGGGGGCAAGGGTGCTAGAGGGGATGGCGGGGGCGGCGGTGGTGGCGGTGGAGGCGGCGGAGGGGGTGGGGGTGGGTGTGGGGGTGGTGGCGGGAGTGGGGGTGGAGGTGGAATCGTCGGAGGCAGCGGCAGTGGGGGTGGAGGTGGCGGTGGCGGCGGCGGCGGTGGGGGTGGCGGCGGCGGTGGTGCTGGTCGGGGTGGCGCTATGCAGCGGGGAGGCTCTGGCGGTGGTCAGCGCCAGCAGCAGCAGCGCCCTCGTGAGACCTTGTCGCCCCAGTAGCTTCGTGAGTGGTACATTGGGCGTCAGAGGTCTGGGGGTGCCGGTCCCTGCTGCTGCTACTGCTGCTACAACTGTTACTGCTGCTACTGCTGCTACTGCTGTTACTGCTGCTACTGCGGCTACTACTACTGCTGCTGCTCCTGGCGGTGGCCAGATGCAGCTCCAGCAACGTCCGCGTGAGTCCCTCACGCTCCAGCAGCTTCGTGAGTGGGACGCTAGTTGGGGTTGTAGGGGTGACCGTGGTGGGATTCGCCCTGGGGCGGGTCGTTCGGGAGCTTCTTGTAGTGACCAGGTGCAGCTGCAGCAGCGTCCGCGCACGGTCCTTTCACCCCAGCAGCTTCGTGAGTGGTACGCTCAGAGTAGAGGGTCACGGAGTACTGCTCGCTGCCCGTACGTCATTCGCACTGGTGCTCGGGCTGGTCAGCCTTGCGGGACGGTTGGTCACACAGAGTCCCGCTGCTTCGCCAGTCTGAGCGACGCCTGGCGTACAGAGTTTGGTGATGACGCTGAGCTCCCCTTCTGGCTGGAGCTGCTTAGGCAGAGGGTAGATATCTTTGCTCTAGACTATGATGCTATCCTCACTGCCATGTATGCCTTGCTTACTAGTGCCGAGGGTGCCTGTTACCTGTGTGTGCCGCCTGACCCAGGTATAGAGTCTGCTGCTCTAGGTGCTGGTGAGGCTGCTGCTTTAGGTGCTGCTGCGTCTCCTGCTCCAGGTGCCGAAGAGGTTGCTGCTCTAGGCGCTAGTGAGTCCACTGCTCCAGGTGCTGGTGAGTCTGCTCTCTCTGGTACTGCGCCTGCTGTGGCCTTGCACACTTTCAACCTTGACTCGGGTGCTTCCTGCTCCTTCTTTCGCGACTGCACCACACTCTCGCCGCTCAGTCGGCCAGTGGCAGTCTCTCTTGCTGACCCCTCTGGGGGTCCAGTCCTTGCACACTCCTCCACGGTTCTGCCGTGTCCGGCGGTCCCGTCTGGCTCTCTGTCTGGCCTCCACCTCCCCTCGTTCTCCACGAACTTGGTGAGTGGAGCTGACCTTGAGGACGCGTTGGTTGACCAGTTCACTCCTGGAGGTCAGCGGGTGACCCACTGTTCGTGTACTCGGACGGGCACCTGGCCACGTTCACCCGTCAGCCTGGGTCGAGCCTGTACACCCTGACTACCGTGTCTCCTCCGACTGCTGAGTCTGGTCAGGTAGCCGCGTCGGGTCAGGTGTTTGCTGCAGCGTCCCGGTCTGGTCCTGAGTCTGCCCCCTGCTCGTGCCGCCTCCTGTCTCACCAGACTCTCCTCTGGCACCACCGCCTTGGTCACCCCTCCCTGCCTCTTCTCCGAGGCATGGCCTCCCGTATCCTTGTCACTGGTCTTCCTCGGTCTCTCCCTCCTCTTCCCGCGGGGCCTGCCCCTACCTGCGTTCCTTGCGTCGAGGGGCGGCAGCGCGCCGCTCCTCACTCCTCCGAGTTCCCTCCGACGGAGGTTCCCCTGCAGACGCTTCACATGGAAGTGTGGGGCCCAGCCGGCGTCCGTGGCCAGGGTCACGAGCGCTACTTTCTGCTGGTCGTTGACAACTACTCGCGTTACACCACAGTCTTCTCCTTGCGCTGCAAGGGTGGGGTCAATGAGGTGCTGATCGACTGGATCCACGCTGCTCGTCGTCAGCTCAGCGAGAGTTTTGGCTCGGACCTTTCTGTTCTGTGTCTGCACTCCAACAGAGGTGGAGAGTTTTCCTCCAACCTTCTGCGAGCCTTCTGTCATGCGGAAGGCATCCGCCAGACGTTCACGCTTCCGGCCTCTCCGCAGCAAAATGGGATTGTTGAGCGCCGCATTGGCATGGTCATGGACGTCGCTCGTACGTCCATGATCCATGCGGCTGCTCCCCATTTTCTGTGGCTGTTCACGGTTCAGTACGCGGCGCATCAGCTCAACCTCCAGCCCCGGGTCTCCATGCCGGAGACCACACCTACTCTGCGGTGGACGGGGAAGGTTGGCGATGCGTCTGCGTCCCGTGTCTGGGGATCTCGAGCTTTCGTCCGCGACTTGTCTACAGACAAGCTGTCCTTCCGTGCTATTCCCTGCATCTTCCTTGGCTTCCCCCCTGACGCGCCTGGTTGGCAGTTTTACCACACCACCTCGCGACGTGTTCTGTCCTCTCAGGACGTCACGTTTGACGAGTCGGTTCCTTACTACCGTCTCTTCCCCCACCGCACTGCCCCCCTCCCCCCTCCGCCGCTCTTCCTCGCGCCAGGTCCTCCCCCGGTAAACCCCCTCCCCCCTCAGGGTCCTGCCCCCTCAGGTGTGTCCCAGGTAGACGCAGTCGAGCCTGTCGAGGTAGCTGGTGATTCTGGTCCTACTGGGGGTCCTGAGCCTGAGCGTGCGGAGCCTGGGGGTGCTGCATCTTGGGGTGCTGAGCCTGGGGGTGCTGAGTCTGGGGGTGCTGAGCCTGGGGGTGCTGAGTCTGGGGGTGCTGAGCCTGGGGTTGCTGAGTCTGGGGGTGCGGAGCCTGAGGGTGCTGGGCTTGGTCGTGTGGAGTCTGGCGGTGCTGAGCCTGGAGGTCCTTTGGGTGCTTCGTCCCGGCGGGAGCCACTCTCTCCACAGCAGCTGCGCGAGTGGTTTGCTCGGCGCTGGAGCCGTGCTACTGGAGCTGGTGGTTCTACGGGCGCTGGAGGCCCTGCTGCTGCTGGAGGTCCTGCTGCTGCTGGAGCTACTGAGGGTTCTGGAGCCACGGGTCCCGGAGGTGCTCGTACTGGAGGTACTGGAGCTGCTGGGCCTTGTGGTGCTGCTCGAGCTGGAGCTGCTGGAGGTGCTGGAGCTGGCGGTGCTGCTGGGGCAGGTGCTGCTGGAGGTACTGGAGCTGGAGCTGCTGGCGCTGCTGGGGCTTCTGGTGGTCCTCCTGGAGCTGGAGCTGCTGGACGTGATGGAGCTGGCGGTGCTGCTGGAGCCGGTGCTCCTATGGGTGCTGGAGTTGGCGCTTCTGGTGCTGCTGGAGGTGCTCCTGGAGCTGGTGGTGCTGCTGGAGTTGGGGCTGCCACTGGGGTAGCTGGTTCTGTCCCTACTGGTTCTGGAGGCGCTGCACGGCCATGGCCGTACTACGTTCCGCTCCTTCAGCAGGTTCTCGGTCTTCCGCCTTCTATTGGTCCTGCTCCTTCCTTAGAGTGTCCACCGCCTGTCCAGTCGCAGTCCCAGTTAAAGCCTGCCTCCCCACTGCCTGCTCCTTCTCCTTACACTGGTCCGACCGGGAGCTTGCTGAGCGTCGTGAGCCTGCGTCTCGTCCTGCGTCGCCTGTTCGTGCTGCTAGCACTCGTCGTCGTGGTTCGCGTCAGCGTCCTCCTCCTGTCCCTAGCACGCACCGGATGGCTCTGCGCCCTTCCACTGCTCCACAGCGTGTCCCTCTGCCGTCTCCTCCTGCGTCCTCTCTTCCTGCCCTTTCTAACCCGGAGTCTGCCTCCCTTCGTGCTGCTAGTCCTAATGTCACGCGTCTACTGGCCACTATTGTCACTGACCCTTCCTTTGAGTCCACTGCTGCGCCTGCCTTAGTTGCTCAGCTTGTCGACTTTGCTGCTCACTGTCGTCTCGACTACGCCACTAGTCTTGTTGCTGAGTCTGAGTCTGTCTGTCCTCCGTCCGTCTCGGGGTGAGTGTGCTCTTGGCACGGACGTCCTTGAGGACAGGCAGGAGGACTTTGAGTGCTTTGCAGCCGCTGCACCTCATCTCGTGTCCATGCTGATTGCACCTGAGGGAGACCCGGATGCACCAGACATCCCGACCCCGCGCTCTTACGCAGAGGCGATCGAGGGTCCCTACTCCTCTCAGTGGCAGACAGCCATGGACGCAGAGATGGCATCCTGGAAGTCCACAGGCACCTACGTCGACGAGGTTCCCCCTCCTGGGGCGAACATCGTCAGTGGCATGTGGATTTTCAGGATGAAGCGGCCGCCGGATTCTCCGCCTGTCTTCAAGGCGCGTTACGTTGCTTGAGGCTTCAGTCAGCGACAGGGAGTTGACTTCTTCCAGACCTTCTCCCCGACCCTGAAGATGACCACTCTTCGGGTTCTGCTGCACGTCGCTGCTCAGCGTGACTACGAGCTTCACTCTCTTGACTTCAGCAGAGCCTTCCTGCAGGGCAGCTTGCACGAGAAGATCTGGCTGCGCCGCCCACAAGGCTTCACTGGGTCGTTTCCTCCTGGTACCCAGTGGAGCCTCCGGCGGCCAGTCTACGGTCTCCGCCAGGCGCCCCGTGAGTGGCACGACACACTGAGGACTACGCTTGCGGCTCTTGGGTTTGCTCCTTCTACTGCTGACCCGTCGCTGTTTCTCCGCACCAACACTACTCTGCCGCCGTTCTACATCCTCGTGTACGTCGACGACTTAGTCTTTGCTACTGCTGACTCTGCTGGACTGGCCCACGTGAAGTCGGAGCTGCAGAAGAGACACACGTGCACAGACCTAGGTGAGCTGCGCAGCTATCTTGGCTTGCAGATCACCCGGGACAGAGCACGGCGCACCATTACCTTGCATCCGGGTCTCCCTCAGGGGCAAGCAGCATGGCCACGAGATGAGGCGCAGCGGCTGCAAGACACTCAAGGTCCTCCTGCCTGTCCTCAAGGACGTCCGTGCCAAGAGCACACTCACCCCCGACGGACGGAGGACAGACAGACTCAGATTCAGCAACAAGACTAGCGGCGTAGTCTAGACGACAGGCAGCAGCAAAGTCAACAAGCTCAGCGACTAAGGCAGACGCAGCAGTAGACTCAAACGTCGGGTCAGTGACAACAGTGGCTAGCAGACGCGTGACAGTAGGGTGAGCAGCACGAGCGCGGTCAGACTCAGGCTCAGGAATGGTAGGCAGAGAAGACGCAGTAGGGGATGGCAGGGGAACACTCTGCGGAGGAGAGGAAGGACGACGGACGACGAGGTGGGTGCCGGAGACAGCCGGCTGACGCGAACGAGGAACACGACGACCGGAACGACCAGAACGGACAGGCGAGACAGGACGCGACGCAGGCTCACGACGCTCAGTAAGACCCCCTGTCTGCTCAGTGTAACGAGAAGGAGCAGGCAGCGGTGAGCTAGGCTGTAACGGAAGACCAGTAGACGAAGGGAGACTAAGAACTTGACGAAGCACAGAGCCAGACGGTGGCTGAGACGACGGAGACGGTGGAGCAAAGAACAGGCGCGGCTGTGCAGTGCTACCAGCACCAGCAGCTCCAACACCCCCAGCAGCCCCAGCACCTCCAGCAGCTCCAGAACCCTCAGCACCAGCTCCTCCAGGACCAGCTCCATCAGCAACAGCACCCCCAGAACTGGCACCTCTAGTCCCAGGGTCTCCAGCCTCAGTGTCTCCAGCAGCAGCACCCTCAGGCTCAGCACCTCCAGCCTCAGCAGCTCCAGTACCTCCAGTACGAGCACCTCCGGGACCAGCACCACTCCCAGCTCCAGTGACGTCAGCAGAAGTACCTCCAGCGGCAGAGCCCCGAGCTCCAGAAGCGCGACCCTGATGGCGACCGTACCAGTCGTGCAACTGCTGTGAGGTGAGAGGCACACGCGGACGAAGGCGGCTACTCCAAGGAGACCGCGCAACAGCAGACCCAGAACCCTCAGTGCCAGCACCCGCAGCAGCTCCAGAACCTCCAGCGCCAGCACCCTCAACAGCTCTAGAACCTCTAGCTCCAGCACCCTCAGCAGCTCCAGAACCTCCAGCAGAAACAACTCCAGTAGCAGAGTCACCAGCTCCAGCGCCTCCCGCATCAGGGCCCCTAGCTCCAGCAGCGCGACCCTGACGGCCAACGTACCACTCACGCAGCTGCTATGGGGAGAGAGGGAGTCGACGACGAGAGTGCAGCGGCGAGGTACCAGCGGAGCGACTACGGAGACGGCCGCTCCAGGGAGACTGCTCACCAGACGCCTCAGCGCCCCCAGGTGCAGCACCCCCAGACTCAGTACCCCCAGGCTCAGCACCCCCAGACTCCTCACGCCCAGGCTCAGCACCTCCAGTCTCCGCACCCCCAGGCTCAACACCCACAGGCTCCGCACACCCAGGCTCAGCACCCCCAGAAGCAGCACCACGAGAAGGACCACCCTCAGCAGGACCTGAGTCACCAGTGACCTCAACCGGCGCAGTCAAGGGAGGAGGGTCTACCTGAGACACACCTGAAGGAGCAGGACTGGGAGCGGGGAGGGGGTCTACCTGGGGAGCACCTGGAGCGAGGAAGAGGGGCGGGGGAGGGAGGGGCAGTGCGGTAGGGGAAGAGACGGTAAAAGGGAACTGACTCGTCGAACGTGACACAGGGAACAGCGCGGGCGGAGAGCTTATCCGCGGTGGTATCACGGACAAAGGCACGAGCACCCAAGACCCGGAAACGCGACGCATCGCCAACCTTCCCCGTCCACAGCAGTGTGGGCGAGGTCTCCGCCAAGGAGACACGGGGCAAGAGGTTGAGCTGATGCGCGGCGTAGCGGACCGCAAACGGCCACAGAAAATGGGGGGCAGCCGCATGGATCATGGAGGTACGAGCGACCTCCATGACTAAGCCAATGCGACGCTCAGCAACCCCATTTTTCTACGGAGAGGCCGGAAGCGTGAACGTCTGGCGGATGCCGTGCTCCGCACAGAAGGCTGTCAAGAGGTCGGAGGAAAGCTCCCCACCTCTGTCTGAGTGCAGACGCAGGACGGGAAACTCCGTCTCGAACCGCTCGTGGAGCTGGAGACGAGCAGCGCGGATCCAAGGGATCAAAACATCAGGGACCTCACCCTTGGTGCGCAAGGGGAAGACCGTGGTGTAACGCGTGTGGTCGTCGACGACCAGTAGGAAGTTCCGCTCATGGCCCTGTCCACGGACGCGGGCTGGGCCCCACACGTCCAGGTGGAGAGTCTGCAGGGGAGCCTCTGTAGGAGGGAACGAGGAGGAGTGAGGAGCGGCGCGCTGCCGCCCCTCGACACAGGGAAGACAGGGAGGAGCAGGCGAGGGTGGGAGGGCAGGGAGAACCCTGGGAAGACCAGAGACAAGGACACAGCGGTGCATGCTACGAAGGCGCTGCACCGAGGGGTGACCAAGGCGGTGGTGCCAAAGGAGGGTCTGGTGCGACAAAGCGCGACACGAGCAGGGGGGTGCTAGCTGACCTGACGCAGACGCAGACGCAGCGACCTAAGGGGACACAGTCGTCAGTGTGTACAAACTCGAGCCAGGCGCACGGGTAAACGTGGCCAGGTGCCGGCCCGTCCGGGAGCACGTACAGTGGGTCACGCGCTGACCTCCAGGAGTGAACTGGTCAACCCACTGGTCCTGGAGTTCAGCACCACTCACCAAGTTCGTAGAGAACGAGTGGAGGTGAAGACCTGACAGGGAGCCAGACGGGACCGCCGGACACGGCAGGACCGTGGAGGAGTGCGCAAGGACTGGACCCCCAGAGGGGTCTGCCAGGGAGACTGGAACCGGCCGGCTGAGCGGCGTGAGGGTGGTGCTGTCGCGAAAGGAGCGGGAAGCACCTGAGTCAAGTGTGAAGGTGTACAAGGCCGCAGCAGGCGCAGTACCAGAGAGAGCAAACTCACCAGCACCTGGAGCAGCAGCCTCACCAGCACCCAGAGCAGGAGACGCACTAGCACCTAGAGCAGCAGCCTCACCAGCACCGAGAGCAGCAGGCTCTATACCTGGGTCAGGCGGTACGCACAGGTAATAGGCACGGTCAGCACTAGTAGACAATGCATACATGGCAGTGAGAATAGCATCATAGTCAAGAGCATAGATATCTACCCTCTGCCCAAGCAGCTCCACCCAGTCGGGGAGCTCAGCCTCGTCGCCAAACTCGGTACGCCAGGCGTCGCTCAGACGGGCGAAGCAGCGGGACTGGGTGTGACTAAGCGTCCCGCAAGTCTGACCCGTCCGATCATATGTGCGAATGACGTACGGGCAGCGAACGGTACTCAAAGACCCTCTACTCTGAGCATACCGCTCGTGAAGCTGCTGGGACGTAAGTGTCTCGCGTGGACGCTGCTGCAGCTGCAGCTGGCCACTGCCAGACGTTCCCAACTGACCAGCTCCAGGGCGACAGCTGCGACGGCTATCGCCACAACCCCAACTAGCGTACCACTCACGAAGCTGCTGGGCGTGAGAGACTCATGCGGACGTCGCTGGAGCTGCATCTGGCCACCGCCAGTAGCAGCAGTAGCAGTAGCAGTAGCCTAGCAGTAGTAACAGAAGTAGCAGCAATAGCAGCGCAAGCAGGGCAGGCGCGGCAGGCAGGCAGGCAGACAGGCAGGCAGGCTGGCAGGCAGATGGCGCGGCAGCGCGCTAACAAGGCAGGTGCTCATCAGTGGCGGGAAGAGCAGGCGCTCGCCGGGCGAGCAGGGCCGGCACTCGGCGGGCGGCTGCACGGGATCCAAGGGCGGCGTCGCGGGATCCAGGGGCGGCTGCACGGAGTCCAGGGGCGGCTGCACCACGGGCGGCTGCTTCAGGGGCCAGGGGCGGCTGCTCTGGGTCCAAGGGTGGCTGCACCAGGGGCGGCTGCTTCAGAGGCCAGGGGCGGCTGCTCTGGGTCCAGGGGCGGCTGCTCGAGGGTCCAGGGGCGGCTGCACCAGGGGCGGCTGCTTCAGGGGCCAGGGGCGGCTGCGCGGGGTCCAGGGGCGGCTGCGCGGGGTCCAGGGGCGGCTGCTTCAGGGGCCAGGGGCGGCTGCGCGGGGTCCAGGGGCGGCTGCTCCAGGGGCGGCCGCTGCAAGGGGCCAGGGGCAGCTGCTCTGGGTCCAGGGGCGGCTGCACCAGGGGCGGCTGCTTCAGGAGCGGCTGCTTCAAAGGCCAGGGGCAGCTTCACCAGGGGCGGCTGCACCAGGGGCGGCTGCTTCAGGGGCCAGGGGCGGCTGCACCAGGGGCGGCTGCTTCAGGGGCCAGGGGCGGCTGCACCAGGGGCGGCTGCTTCAGGGGCCAGGGGCGGCTGCACCAGGGGCGGCTGCACCAGGGGCGGCTGCTTCAGGGGCCAAGGGCGGCTGCTCTGGGTCCAGGGGCGGCTGCACCAGGGGCGGCGTAGCTGGTGCAGGGACGCGCGCGGGTCCCACAGGCGCCGCGACTGGCGACGGGGGGCATTGCGCAGGCCAGGCGGGGCCGCGTCGGCGGCAGGGTGGGGCCGCGACAGCGGCAGGGCGGGGCCGCGTCGGCGGCCGTAGAAAGCAGCGCGAAGGCTGCGAAGCGACGCGCGGGGCAGGAGAAGGCAGCGCGGGGGCTGCGGGGCGGTGCCCGGGCCTGACAAGGCAGCTAGTGGGCTACGCGCTGGGCTGACGAGGCAGCAGGCGGGCTGCTAGCGGGCTGTACGAGGGCCAGCAGAGGCGAGCGCGAGGGCTGCGTGACGCAGGGCAGTGTAGGCAAGGGGCGGGGTAACTCGGTAACCGGCGGAAAACGGTTGCTGGGCCCTGAAAAACAGTCCTAAAACGGTCCTAGGGACCAATGTTGCTCTGATACCATGTCGAGAGTAAAGCGAAAAGGTTGTTTGGACAATCGAGAAAGTTGGGTACAAGCAACAAAAAACTATACCCTACATTAGCTACCCCACTAAAGCCTACATTCTATTATGACATAGGCATATAATTTGACATGTATAATTCTTACATGGTATAGAGCAGGTTCCCCAGTGGGACCGATTTTTTTTTTTTTTTTTTGAAGGGCCCACCACCTAAAACTTTTTTTTCCTACCCTGCTCGAACCGCGCCTCGGGCTCTGCCCTACGGCCGCCCTTAGCGGCCTGCCCTGACTTCGCGGCCTTTAGTGGCCCGCCCTACTGCCCTTACGCGGCCCTTAGCGGCTCGCCCGCCCCTTCGTCACGGCCCGCCCCCCCCCCTCCCCTTCGTCGTGGCCCTAAGCGGCCAGCCCGCCCTTTCGTCGCGGCCCGGCGCGGCCCGCCCGCCCCTTCGTCGCGGCCCGGCGCGGCCCGCCCGCCCCTTCGTCGCGGCCCTTCGCGGTCCGCCAGCCACTTCGTCGCGGCCCTACGCGGCCCTGCCCGCCCCCCCTTCGACGCGGCCCTGCCCGCCCCTTCGACGCGGCCCTGCCCGCCCCTTCGACGCGGCCCTGCCCCCCCCTTCGTCGCGGCCCCTACCCTGCAGCAGCAGCCGTCGCCCGCCCCTACTGCCGCCGTCGCGCCTCCAGCCGCCGGAGCGACCGCCGCTTCCGTCGCCGCTGCGGCCCTGCCCTACTGCCCTGCCGCGGCCCTATCCTGCCGCCGAGCCACGGCCCTGTCCTGCCGCCAAGCCGCGGCCCTGCCCTGCCGCCTCGTCGCGGCCCTTACCCTACTGGTGCGCCCCGGCCCTGCCCCACCAGTCGCGGCCTCTCCCCTCCCGCCACTGGTAAGAGCACCGCCGCACCCGCACCGCCCTACCGAGCCGCGCTGCTCCTACTGCTACTGCTGCTGCTAGCCTACTGCTACTGCCCCTGCAGTCATGGCTAGCCCTTCTATCCTTACCTTCGATGCTGAGGGTCGAGCGATCGATTTTGAGGTCTGGGTCGATGATCTGCAGCTGTTTCTGCAGTGCGATAGCAAGGACGGAGTCTCGCTTTTTGATCTCACATCTGGCGCCTCTGCTGCACCTGCTGCTGATGCTGACAGTACTGTTCGCTCGCAGTGGACCACACGCGATGCTGCTGCCCGTCTTGCTATCCGTAGTCACCTGCCGTCTGCTGAGCGCGCGCACTTTAGCCAGTACAAGACCGCTAGGACTCTGTACGACGCTGTTGTTGCGCACTACTCCTCCCCTGCCACTGCTGCCCTTCGCCGCCTCATGCTGCCGTACCTGTTCCCTGACCTAGCCGCTTTTGCCACAGTCGCTGACCTCATTACGCACCTCCGCACTAGTGACACCCACTACCGCGCTGCGCTTCCTCCCGAACTCTGCGCCGCGAACCCCACCCCTATGTACATCACTCTCTACTACCTTGTCACTCGGCTCCCTGACTCCCTTCGCTCGGTCAGGGACCACTTCCTCTCCCTTTGCCCCACCACTCTCAACGTTGACCTCCTCGAGGAGCGCCTCCTAGCAGCCGAGAAGAGTATAGTCGTTGTAGGAGCCTCTCGTGGTGACCCTCGTGCCCCTTTCTTTGAGGGGTTCTCCCCTGTCCCTCTTTTGCCCTCTGTTGCCTCTGCTGCTGCTGTCGACTTCGTTGGCACCGAGTCGGTCGGCACTGCGTCTGCTCCTACTGGGAGGCGCCGCAACGGCAAGGGCAAGGGGGGCAAGGGTGCTAGAGGGGATGGCGGGGGCGGCGGTGGTGGCGGTGGAGGCGGCGGAGGGGGTGGGGGTGGGTGTGGGGGTGGTGGCGGGAGTGGGGGTGGAGGTGGAATCGTCGGAGGCAGCGGCAGTGGGGGTGGAGGTGGCGGTGGCGGCGGCGGCGGTGGGGGTGGCGGCGGCGGTGGTGCTGGTCGGGGTGGCGCTATGCAGCGGGGAGGCTCTGGCGGTGGTCAGCGCCAGCAGCAGCAGCGCCCTCGTGAGACCTTGTCGCCCCAGTAGCTTCGTGAGTGGTACATTGGGCGTCAGAGGTCTGGGGGTGCCGGTCCCTGCTGCTGCTACTGCTGCTACAACTGTTACTGCTGCTACTGCTGCTACTGCTGTTACTGCTGCTACTGCGGCTACTACTACTGCTGCTGCTCCTGGCGGTGGCCAGATGCAGCTCCAGCAACGTCCGCGTGAGTCCCTCACGCTCCAGCAGCTTCGTGAGTGGGACGCTAGTTGGGGTTGTAGGGGTGACCGTGGTGGGATTCGCCCTGGGGCGGGTCGTTCGGGAGCTTCTTGTAGTGACCAGGTGCAGCTGCAGCAGCGTCCGCGCACGGTCCTTTCACCCCAGCAGCTTCGTGAGTGGTACGCTCAGAGTAGAGGGTCACGGAGTACTGCTCGCTGCCCGTACGTCATTCGCACTGGTGCTCGGGCTGGTCAGCCTTGCGGGACGGTTGGTCACACAGAGTCCCGCTGCTTCGCCAGTCTGAGCGACGCCTGGCGTACAGAGTTTGGTGATGACGCTGAGCTCCCCTTCTGGCTGGAGCTGCTTAGGCAGAGGGTAGATATCTTTGCTCTAGACTATGATGCTATCCTCACTGCCATGTATGCCTTGCTTACTAGTGCCGAGGGTGCCTGTTACCTGTGTGTGCCGCCTGACCCAGGTATAGAGTCTGCTGCTCTAGGTGCTGGTGAGGCTGCTGCTTTAGGTGCTGCTGCGTCTCCTGCTCCAGGTGCCGAAGAGGTTGCTGCTCTAGGCGCTAGTGAGTCCACTGCTCCAGGTGCTGGTGAGTCTGCTCTCTCTGGTACTGCGCCTGCTGTGGCCTTGCACACTTTCAACCTTGACTCGGGTGCTTCCTGCTCCTTCTTTCGCGACTGCACCACACTCTCGCCGCTCAGTCGGCCAGTGGCAGTCTCTCTTGCTGACCCCTCTGGGGGTCCAGTCCTTGCACACTCCTCCACGGTTCTGCCGTGTCCGGCGGTCCCGTCTGGCTCTCTGTCTGGCCTCCACCTCCCCTCGTTCTCCACGAACTTGGTGAGTGGAGCTGACCTTGAGGACGCGTTGGTTGACCAGTTCACTCCTGGAGGTCAGCGGGTGACCCACTGTTCGTGTACTCGGACGGGCACCTGGCCACGTTCACCCGTCAGCCTGGGTCGAGCCTGTACACCCTGACTACCGTGTCTCCTCCGACTGCTGAGTCTGGTCAGGTAGCCGCGTCGGGTCAGGTGTTTGCTGCAGCGTCCCGGTCTGGTCCTGAGTCTGCCCCCTGCTCGTGCCGCCTCCTGTCTCACCAGACTCTCCTCTGGCACCACCGCCTTGGTCACCCCTCCCTGCCTCTTCTCCGAGGCATGGCCTCCCGTATCCTTGTCACTGGTCTTCCTCGGTCTCTCCCTCCTCTTCCCGCGGGGCCTGCCCCTACCTGCGTTCCTTGCGTCGAGGGGCGGCAGCGCGCCGCTCCTCACTCCTCCGAGTTCCCTCCGACGGAGGTTCCCCTGCAGACGCTTCACATGGAAGTGTGGGGCCCAGCCGGCGTCCGTGGCCAGGGTCACGAGCGCTACTTTCTGCTGGTCGTTGACAACTACTCGCGTTACACCACAGTCTTCTCCTTGCGCTGCAAGGGTGGGGTCAATGAGGTGCTGATCGACTGGATCCACGCTGCTCGTCGTCAGCTCAGCGAGAGTTTTGGCTCGGACCTTTCTGTTCTGTGTCTGCACTCCAACAGAGGTGGAGAGTTTTCCTCCAACCTTCTGCGAGCCTTCTGTCATGCGGAAGGCATCCGCCAGACGTTCACGCTTCCGGCCTCTCCGCAGCAAAATGGGATTGTTGAGCGCCGCATTGGCATGGTCATGGACGTCGCTCGTACGTCCATGATCCATGCGGCTGCTCCCCATTTTCTGTGGCTGTTCACGGTTCAGTACGCGGCGCATCAGCTCAACCTCCAGCCCCGGGTCTCCATGCCGGAGACCACACCTACTCTGCGGTGGACGGGGAAGGTTGGCGATGCGTCTGCGTCCCGTGTCTGGGGATCTCGAGCTTTCGTCCGCGACTTGTCTACAGACAAGCTGTCCTTCCGTGCTATTCCCTGCATCTTCCTTGGCTTCCCCCCTGACGCGCCTGGTTGGCAGTTTTACCACACCACCTCGCGACGTGTTCTGTCCTCTCAGGACGTCACGTTTGACGAGTCGGTTCCTTACTACCGTCTCTTCCCCCACCGCACTGCCCCCCTCCCCCCTCCGCCGCTCTTCCTCGCGCCAGGTCCTCCCCCGGTAAACCCCCTCCCCCCTCAGGGTCCTGCCCCCTCAGGTGTGTCCCAGGTAGACGCAGTCGAGCCTGTCGAGGTAGCTGGTGATTCTGGTCCTACTGGGGGTCCTGAGCCTGAGCGTGCGGAGCCTGGGGGTGCTGCATCTTGGGGTGCTGAGCCTGGGGGTGCTGAGTCTGGGGGTGCTGAGCCTGGGGGTGCTGAGTCTGGGGGTGCTGAGCCTGGGGTTGCTGAGTCTGGGGGTGCGGAGCCTGAGGGTGCTGGGCTTGGTCGTGTGGAGTCTGGCGGTGCTGAGCCTGGAGGTCCTTTGGGTGCTTCGTCCCGGCGGGAGCCACTCTCTCCACAGCAGCTGCGCGAGTGGTTTGCTCGGCGCTGGAGCCGTGCTACTGGAGCTGGTGGTTCTACGGGCGCTGGAGGCCCTGCTGCTGCTGGAGGTCCTGCTGCTGCTGGAGCTACTGAGGGTTCTGGAGCCACGGGTCCCGGAGGTGCTCGTACTGGAGGTACTGGAGCTGCTGGGCCTTGTGGTGCTGCTCGAGCTGGAGCTGCTGGAGGTGCTGGAGCTGGCGGTGCTGCTGGGGCAGGTGCTGCTGGAGGTACTGGAGCTGGAGCTGCTGGCGCTGCTGGGGCTTCTGGTGGTCCTCCTGGAGCTGGAGCTGCTGGACGTGATGGAGCTGGCGGTGCTGCTGGAGCCGGTGCTCCTATGGGTGCTGGAGTTGGCGCTTCTGGTGCTGCTGGAGGTGCTCCTGGAGCTGGTGGTGCTGCTGGAGTTGGGGCTGCCACTGGGGTAGCTGGTTCTGTCCCTACTGGTTCTGGAGGCGCTGCACGGCCATGGCCGTACTACGTTCCGCTCCTTCAGCAGGTTCTCGGTCTTCCGCCTTCTATTGGTCCTGCTCCTTCCTTAGAGTGTCCACCGCCTGTCCAGTCGCAGTCCCAGTTAAAGCCTGCCTCCCCACTGCCTGCTCCTTCTCCTTACACTGGTCCGACCGGGAGCTTGCTGAGCGTCGTGAGCCTGCGTCTCGTCCTGCGTCGCCTGTTCGTGCTGCTAGCACTCGTCGTCGTGGTTCGCGTCAGCGTCCTCCTCCTGTCCCTAGCACGCACCGGATGGCTCTGCGCCCTTCCACTGCTCCACAGCGTGTCCCTCTGCCGTCTCCTCCTGCGTCCTCTCTTCCTGCCCTTTCTAACCCGGAGTCTGCCTCCCTTCGTGCTGCTAGTCCTAATGTCACGCGTCTACTGGCCACTATTGTCACTGACCCTTCCTTTGAGTCCACTGCTGCGCCTGCCTTAGTTGCTCAGCTTGTCGACTTTGCTGCTCACTGTCGTCTCGACTACGCCACTAGTCTTGTTGCTGAGTCTGAGTCTGTCTGTCCTCCGTCCGTCTCGGGGTGAGTGTGCTCTTGGCACGGACGTCCTTGAGGACAGGCAGGAGGACTTTGAGTGCTTTGCAGCCGCTGCACCTCATCTCGTGTCCATGCTGATTGCACCTGAGGGAGACCCGGATGCACCAGACATCCCGACCCCGCGCTCTTACGCAGAGGCGATCGAGGGTCCCTACTCCTCTCAGTGGCAGACAGCCATGGACGCAGAGATGGCATCCTGGAAGTCCACAGGCACCTACGTCGACGAGGTTCCCCCTCCTGGGGCGAACATCGTCAGTGGCATGTGGATTTTCAGGATGAAGCGGCCGCCGGATTCTCCGCCTGTCTTCAAGGCGCGTTACGTTGCTTGAGGCTTCAGTCAGCGACAGGGAGTTGACTTCTTCCAGACCTTCTCCCCGACCCTGAAGATGACCACTCTTCGGGTTCTGCTGCACGTCGCTGCTCAGCGTGACTACGAGCTTCACTCTCTTGACTTCAGCAGAGCCTTCCTGCAGGGCAGCTTGCACGAGAAGATCTGGCTGCGCCGCCCACAAGGCTTCACTGGGTCGTTTCCTCCTGGTACCCAGTGGAGCCTCCGGCGGCCAGTCTACGGTCTCCGCCAGGCGCCCCGTGAGTGGCACGACACACTGAGGACTACGCTTGCGGCTCTTGGGTTTGCTCCTTCTACTGCTGACCCGTCGCTGTTTCTCCGCACCAACACTACTCTGCCGCCGTTCTACATCCTCGTGTACGTCGACGACTTAGTCTTTGCTACTGCTGACTCTGCTGGACTGGCCCACGTGAAGTCGGAGCTGCAGAAGAGACACACGTGCACAGACCTAGGTGAGCTGCGCAGCTATCTTGGCTTGCAGATCACCCGGGACAGAGCACGGCGCACCATTACCTTGACTCAGTCACACATGGTGCAGCAAGTCCTTCAGCGCTTCAACTGCACGTACTCCTCGCCTCAGGCCACTCCTCTGTCTACTCACCACTCGCTCTCAGCTCTGCCTTCGGATGAGTCCGTAGAGCCGAGTGGCCCGTACCCAGAGCTTGTTGGTTGCCTCGTGTACCTGATGACCTGCACTCGACCTGACCTGGCATACCCTCTTAGCATCTTGGCACGCTATGTTGCTCCTGGGAGACACAGACCAGAGCACATGGCTGCAGCGAAGAGGGTGTTGCGCTACCTGTGCAGTACGTCGGGCATGGGGCTCGTGCTTGGAGGACAGGCTCGAGTTGTCCTCATTGGTCACGCAGACGCTTCTTGAGTTAACGACTTGGCTACGCAGCGGTCGTCACAGGGCTACACCTTCAGCCTTGGTTCCGGCTCTGTTTCGTGGCGGTCTACCCGCTCGTCTTCTGTTCTCAGCTCCAGTTGTGAGGCTGAGATCTACGTTGGGGCCATGGCTGCAAAGGAGTTACGCTGGCTCACCTACCTGCTGACCGACTTGGGAGAGGCGCCTCGTTCTCCTCCAGTTCTGTACGTTTCAACCTTGATGTTATGTGTTCTATTGCGCACGGTTTACGCATGTACGTATTCTCCCTTTAAAAATGTTGAAATAATTATGGACTTCAAAAAGGCTACGGATCGTGAAATATATTGGTAAAAAAGAGTATATTTTTATAAAAACCCTTGCTCCGTTCTGCACTTCTATGCCTCTTGCTGTTCTTAATCAGCTCTTGCAGCCGTTCTCTGACTCCCTTGTTCTCATCCATTGCACTGTTTTCATTCTTACCCATATGGCTACTTGAAGTCCTGTATGGCAACCATTGGCATTGCTCTGCTAATGGTCGTCCCTTCGCAACCATTGCCTTGTCAGAATAACAAATAGGAACGAACAGCAGAAGAGAGGTTTCCACAGAAGATAGGATACATATAGAAAACCCTAATTTGGGTTTACTCACTATAGAGTACCCCACTGCAGACTAGACAATAACACATTCTCACACACCCCCATAGGCAAAGTGGGGTATAATCAGCACAGCAAGCAGTCGCATAAGAGTTCACAAGCACAAGCAAAGCTAGAGGCAGTCATAGAGGGCAAGTTAGGAGGAGGGACTGTGAGAGGAGTGGAGATAGGAGGCGACGGGTGAAGCCGCAGACACACGGGCAACAGGAGCGCGCACACAGTGGCTACCGGAGCAAGGGCCCCGGACTGCAAGAGTAACTGGCTCCGCGGCTAAGACGAGCGGCAGGAGCAACAGACCCACAGGCGACTGGCGCAGCAGGCTCGCTGGGCTACCTGAGCACGCCGGCTCCGGACAACTGGCGCTGCTGGTGACACGACGGCTACCTCCTCTCAACCTCCCCCACTGTCGTAGACCCCCTTTCACACACCCCCTGCTGCACCCCTAGCTCCACTCTCACGACACCCCCCTAACGCCACACCCTCGGCTCCCACACACCCACCCCCCTCAGTGGCAGCTGCAGCAATGGGAGACGGAGGAGGAGGAGGAGCATGGGACGGCTCACACACCCGCCACCCCCATACCCGCCACCCCCATACCCGCCACCCCCACACCCCAAACGCAGGCGGCGCGCGGCAGAAACGCGGGCAGCTGCTGGGGCGGCGTGCGAGCGGAAGCGGGGCGGCGTGCGAGCGGAAGCGGGGCGGCGCGCGGGTCCCTGGGGCGCCGCCGCGGGCGACGCGAAGGGCGGCGCGCAGGCCCACAGGGCGTCGCGACGGGCGACGGGAGAGAGGGGCGCCGCACGGGCCCCCAGGGCGCTGCGGCGGGCGGCGGGCGGGCAGGAAACCGCCACGCGCCCCGAGCGCGTGGTGGGCAGAAAACCGCCGAGCGCCCCGAGCGCGCGGCGGGAAGAAAAAACGCCACGTGCACCGGGCGCGCGGCAGGTAGAGAACGCCGCGCGCCCGGGGCGCGCGACAGGCAGGACAGCAGCAGAAGCAGCAGGATGGGCCCATCCACAAGATCGACCCGCGAGGGTCGACCTGCTCTGATAGCATGTCAAAATAACGAACAAGAATGAATAGCAGAAGAGAGGTTTCCACTAGCAGCAGATAGGATACATATAGCAAACCCTAATTTGGGTTGTACTCACTATAGAGTACCCCACTGCAAACTAGACAATAACACATTCTGACATGCCTTTGAGAAGGTGGTTTGCAAGGGCTTCGGAAGCAGCAAGTGCCAACGCTTCAATCTGAAGATTCCACCACTTGCATATCTTTGCAATGTGGTAAGATGGAAGCCCAACTTGTTTGCCTGTTGACGTAATATACGAACTCATGCAGTAGCTGTTTTTTTTCTTGGTTCCTTTGATGTGATTTGCAGATCGAGTTTCCGATGCATTCTTATAAGGGCAAGGGAACGCCATCTCTGGACACATGCGAGACCACGAACCGCAATGCGGTTCAGGACAAGATTGCTGTGGTTGTTGCATGGCTGAAGGATGCTCTGCAGCGCGAACCATCAGTGTACTCCCCAGAGCACCCTCTTGGGTTTGTGCTTGGCACGGGGGCTGTGAGGATTCTATTGTTGAAATAGCAGGCGAAAACGAGAAACACGAAAGAGGGATTTTCACTAGCATACAGTTGAGTACATATTGCAAACCCTAATTCGGGCTGTACTCGCTATAGAGTGCCCCACTGCAGGCTACACAAACATCACATTCTGACACACCCCCATAGTCAAAGTGGGGTACAATCAACACAACAAGCAGGCAGAGCAGTAGTTCACAATTATAAGCAGCGCTAGAGACTATCACAGAGAGCAAGTGAGGAGGAGGAGAAACTGTGGGGGCGAGAAGATGCGAGACGACGGCTGAAGCTGCAGACACACGGGCAACACAAGTGCGCAGCACTGTCACTACCAGGCTAAACCCGAACTACACGGCAACAGGCGCTGCTGGCTCGCTGTGCTCCCACGAGTGCTCACACTGTGGCTACCGGGCGCAGAGCCTCGGACTACTCAGGCCACAGGGGGTCGTGGCTCTCTGGACTACCAGGAGTGCTCACACTGTGGCTACCGGGCGCAGAGCCCCGGACTACTCAGGCCACAGGGGGTCGTGGCTCTCTGGACTTCAGGCGCTGCAGACGACAAGTCGGCTACCTCCGGTCAACCTCCCCCAACTGTCCCACACCCCTTTCACACACTCCCTGCTGAACCACTAGCACCGCTCACACGCCACCCCCCTCGTACCACTCCGACGGCTCCAGCACATCCACCCCCCTCAGCGGCAGCTGCAGCAGTGGGAGACGGAGGAGGAGGAGGAGCAGGGGACGGCTCACACACACGGCACCCCCATACTCTCCACCCCCAAACCCTAACACAGGAACGCGGGCAGCAGCGGGGGTGGGGCGCGGTCAGAAGCTCGGGGAATAGCGTGCGGCACAGGGGAAGACAGTACGGGCCGCTCACGGGCCTGGCGCAGGCCGGACGAGCCGCGCGCGGGCCTGGCGCAGGCCGTACGGGCCGTGCGCGGGCTGAACGGGCCGCGCGCGGGCCTGGCGCAGCCCGTACGAGCTGCGCGCGGGCCTGGCGCAGGCCGCACGGGCCGCTCGCGGGCCTGGCGCAGGCCGTACGGGCCGTGCGCGGGCTGTACGGGCCGCGCGCGGGCCTGGCGCAGGTCGCGCGGGCCGCTACGGGCGACAGGGGGCGACGCGCGGGTCCCCGGGGGCGCTGTGACGGGCGACAGGGGGCGACGCGCGGATCGACGGGGCAGAAAACGGCGCGCGCCCGGGGCGCGCTACAGGCAGTAGAGCAGCGGAAGCATCGGGTGGGGCCCACCCACATGATCGACCGAGGAGGGTCGACCTGCTCTGATAGCATGTTGAAATAGCAGGCGAAAACGAGAAACACGAAAGAGGGATTTTCACTAGCATGCAGTTGAGTACATATAGCAAACCCTAATTCGGGCTGTACTCGCTATAGAGTACCCCACTGCAGGCTACACAAACATCACATTCTGACCTCTATTTTCCAAAAGTTCTTGATTTGTAGGTTAGGATGTAATGTAGGTCTTGTAGGGTTGTAGTGTCTATCTGATATTAATGAATCTTCTGCTAACCTCACTATAACAAGGATGTGAAGTGTATCGTTTTTAATAATGTTTTTGTGCGATAGATGTTTTCTCTAATAAGAGCGTAACAAAATTCATTTGTAATTTTGTCCTGTAAGCATTCGCCTATACATGAGTGTAACCCTTCGAGTTACTTGGTTACTGGACGACAGAATACTACACGTTATTAACTGTCTCGTTATCTCCCAAAATACTTGCTCCTGGATATACTAAAGGTTACACTTTGTTACACGGTGACGAAGTTACTGCCAGTGTTACGACGCGAGTTGCAATGTAAGGAATTTTTCGGATTCCTTACTGGGACACACTGTACGCGTACAACCCCGACTTTCGGAAAACCAGGCTCGGTCCTCCGACCTCGCCTTCCGAGCCACTACCGCGTCGCTTTCGGGTTTCCCAACCCCGAACCTGCACCCAACCATCTCGCGACCCCGTGACCTCGGCCTAGCTAGCTTCGCTATATTAGTCCTAGGCCTCGTTGTGTTCTCAGACATTGTAATCACTTCCGCATTATTGAGTTCTGCGCACTCTTCCTTTCACAACTCATAACACCTGGTATCAGAGCCTAATTTCCTAGGTTACCCTCGCGTTTCCGGGGTAGTTTGTAGAAGGGGAGCGATAGACTTGGTGGGCTGTTAAGCGGTCGGCCCGTGGAATAGATCCGATTATTCCACTCCGACTACGATAGCATTAACGCCTTCACCGAAGTCAGAAAAATCGCTAACCACCCCCTGCCCGTTAGACGAAGCCTGCGACACATGGACCAGGCGGAGTTCAACGAGCTCATGCAACAGTTCCGGATGATGCAGGCCAACATGCAGACGATGTCTGCAGAAATGGCACGTCTTCGGGAGGAAAACGCCGAACTACACCAGGCGCGTGGTGAAGCGCGTCAGGAGTCGCCTGTCGTGGACGACGCAAGTAGCAGCACTGCACCAGATGAGCGGGTCTGGAGCGAGCTGGAAGGCGAGATGGATGCGGACGAGGCGAGGCAGGCGCAGCAGCAACAGTCACCGCAACAGTCGCGTGCAGCACCGACACGTGCAGCGGCGACGACGTCGGCGACGCCGGCAGCAATGCCAACGGCCCCGATGGCAACAACGGCTTTTGTTAAAATCAAGCCGACAAACCCGCCCCCGTTTAACCCAAGTGACAAGTTCGTCACTGTTTCTGCATGGTTGTTCGGCGTGGAGGTGTTTTTTAATGCTGCCATGATTTATGACGATGCCACCCGCATTAATTTCGCAGTTTCACTGTTGCGATGACCTGCGCTGGAGTGGTGGAGGCGAACGCTGCAGCACGAAGGGACTTCGGCAGGAATAGCACGTGCGAACGACGGGACTTCAACACCTGTCACGCATCAGGCAGCATCAATTTTTGGGACGGCTACGATACGCACATGGAGGGAGTGGGGCGCCGCCTTGCGAACCAGGTTCGAGCACATATCCGCCTCGGACTCTGCTCGCATGAAGCTGCGTGCCTGGAAGCAGCTGACTTCGGTCCAAGACTACACCAGCACGTTCTGCAACTTGGCGGATCAAGTGGACGATATGAGCGACGCGGAGCGGTTGGATCGCTACGTGGCGGGCCTGAAATACGAGATACAGTACGAGGTCCGAAGAACCCGGCCACGCAGCTTCAACGACGCCGTCCAAGAAGCCGAGTCAACGGATGCACTCATGCAGTGGGCGAGATCGAGCTCCCGGGAGGGCCCTCGATTTCGTGGATCGACTCAGCAGCCCACGATCAACGGCGTGGATGCACCAAGCCGAGCCCTTGGGCCGTGCTTTTTATGCAACCAGCTGGGCCACCTGAAAAAAGACTGCCCGAGGCTTAAGCAGGGGAAGAAGAACGACGGAGAAGGGTCGGGAAAAGATACGAGTCAGTAGCAGAAGGGTCACCTACTGACGAGACCCTGTCGCCCGACAATACCATCCACACCGGGTCGTGGTACCGATCAGAGCCATCGACCAGAACCGGACGAATAACGTGGGTGAACACGTGGACTACCCTGTGCTGGTGGTAGGGAGGGTTAACGGTTATAAAATAAAAATATTCGTTGACGGTGGGGCGAGCCACAGTCTCGTCAACCTAGCAACGGCCAAAAAAATGGGGGTGAAGCTGACTAGGTGTCTGCCGGAGATTGATGCAAGGCTGGTGGACGGGACACCACTGGCCATCCGAGATGAAGCGCGAAGAATTCGGATACAGTGTGGCGAAAAATTCGGGTTTGGCATGAAGATGTTGGCGACGACGTTGGACGGCTGCGATGTGCTACTGGGAAGAGATTGGCTGCAGCGGTTCAATCCGACGATCGACTGTACAACTGGGGCGTGCGTTGTGCGAGGATACGGAGGGAAGACGACGCTTCCGAAATGGACGGAACCGGAGCCGGTGACGACACGTGTCAACGCGGTCAACATGGCGCGAGCGATGAACAGTGGAGCTCAAGCTTTCTTGGTGCACCTGTACGAGGTGACAGCTTCCGAGAAAATCGCGGACATCGACACCCTCTGCGCAGCAGTCCCCGAGGAATTGGCGAGCATTATTCGGAGGTATCCCGAAATTTTCGCGGATGACCTCCCGGACGGCTTGCCCCCCCAACGACCTGAGGATCATCGGATCCAGCTGGAGTCCGGCGCGCAACCTACTGTTCGGACACAGTGGCGGCTCAGCCAACCAGAGCTCGCCGAGTTGCGGGCCCAGCTGGATTACCTGCTCGCCAAGGGATTTATCCGGGCAAGCACGTCGCCGTTTGCAGCGCCGATACTGTTCACACCGAAGAAGGACGGGGGCCTACGCATGTGCATTGATTATCGGGCGCTGAATCGGGTCACAATAAAATCGCGTTACCCGATCCCACGAACCGACGATCTGCTGGATCAACTTCGCGGAGCCCGGTATTTCTCGAAAATCGACCTGCGAGGAGGCTACCACCAAATTCGCGTGTTCGCCGACGACTGCCCGAAAACAGCTTTTCGCACACGCTACGGCAACTACGAGTTTACGGTGATGCCGTTCGGACTGACAAACGCGCCCTCAACATTCCAGCTCACAATGAACGGAATTTTCCGGGACATGCTGGACAAGAAGGTCATCGTGTATCTGGACGACATCCTGGTGTACAGCGCGACAAAAGAGGACCATTTGCGGGATTTAGAGGAGGTGTTCCGGCGTTTACAGGGGCATCGGCTGATTACGAAGGGGTCTAAGCGCGAGTTTCTGAAGCCGGAACTGGAATTTCTGGGGCATGTGGTTTCTGGCGAGGGAATCAAAATCGACCCGCGTAAAGTGGACGCCATCGTTAAGTGGAAGCCGCCTTCAAATATCCCTGAGTTGCAAAGTTTTCTGGGGTTTGTTAACTACGTTCGCCGTTTTGTCCCTAATATGGCAGGAATAACCAAGCCGCTGACCGACCTGCTGCACCACGACAGTGATTTCAGGTGGGGGGAGAGGGAGCAGTCCGCCTTCGACGCCCTCAAAAACATTTTGGGTTCGCCCCCGGTACTCCGCCTCGCCGACCCATCTCGACCGTTCGAAGTCGTCACGGACGCCAGCGATTTCGCCGTCGGCGCCGTCCTGCTACAGGACTTCGGCCAAGGGCTGCAACCCATCGCCTACGAGTCACGCAAGATGCAGCCACCCGAGCGCAACTACCCAGTCCACAACAAAGAAATGCTGGCCATCATCCACGCATTTCGTACCTGGCGCTGCTATCTCACGGGAGCCGACGTGACAATTCGGACCGACCACAAATCGCTACAGTACATGCGCACGCAACCGACACTCAACCCGCGACAAATCCGGTGGTTGGACTTTCTCGAGTCCAATTTTCGGTACACCATCACGTACAAGAAAGGCGCCAACAACATCGCCGACGCCCTCACCAGGCCATCCATGCAAAACGCGGCGGTGCTAATCGCCCACACCAACCCGATGCTGACGGGACTATTCACCCACGGCTACAAGATCGACAGGTTTTTTCGGAACCCGCAACAACAGGCCGCCACACCGCACGGCAAATACCACCTAAAAGCCGGTACGAACCGGATTTGGGTACCAGCATACCGACCTTTACGGGAGCTGCTGACGCAGGAGGTTCACGACTCCAACCTGTCCGGGCACTTCGGCACCGACAAAACACTGAAGCTGCTGCAGCGGAATTATTACTGGCCGGACATGCACACCGATGTGCAGCGCTACGTGTCAACTTGCCCGACCTGCCAAGCAATGAAGTCGTCGCGACAAAGGCCAGCCGGACTGCTGCAACCCCTCGCGCCACCCGAACGACCGTGGCAACAGGTGACGATGGATTTCGTCACGGGGCTCCCAGCTGGCACGAGTGGCAACGACTCGGTAATGGTCGTCGTCCATCGCCTAACGAAAATGGCGCATTTCGCCCCATGCCGAACGACGATCACAGCCGAAGATACAGCCAAACTGTTCATCTCCACCGTCGTACGCTTACACGGGTTACCTTCGGCGATCATTAGCGATCGTGACCCGAAATTTACGTCGAAGTTCTGGCAGGAGACGTGGGCACAGTACGGTACCCGCCTGCGGTTTTCGTCGTCGTACCACCCGCAAACCGACGGACAGACGGAACGGACAAATCAGACCATGGAGCAACTGATTCGCACCAACTGCCCCGACATTCGCAAATGGGAAGATTCACTGCCGATGCTGGAATTCGCATACAACAACGCCCCGTCGGCCACGACTCAGCAATCACCCTTCTTCCTGAATTACGGGATAGACCCCGTGGTACCCTCTTCAACGACTGTGGAAAACCCGGTACCAAGATCGCAGCAGTTTGTCACGGAGCTGCAGACCGCCCGCACTAAAGCAGCCGAGTTCATTCGTAGGGCTAATACCACGGCCAGCCGCCAGGCGGATAAACATCGACGGAATTTACCCTTCCGCGCAGGGCAAATTGTGCTCCTGGACACCAAGAATCTCAAACTGCCGCAGCCCGCGAAACTACGGCCCCGATACGTGGGACCATTTCGTATCATCCAGATAGTGACACCTGTCACCGCGAAGCTGCTACTGCCCGACGACTGGAAAATACACGACGCATTCCACGTCAGCCTGCTGCGTCATTACGAACAGCCGCAGTCGCCAGCTGTTGCTCGGCCAACCATCACGCCGACCACACGCCCAGTGGCAGAGCCCACGCTGGAACCTTGGAAGATTCTCAACCATCGCGTGGACGTGACCGCCACCGGCCGCTCCGTGAAATTCCCGCTTCGCTGGAAAGAACGCACGAGCGAGGACGACACGTATGTCGCCGCTGACTCACTACTGGGACATCCGGTTGTGGATGCTTACCTGGCCCGCCGAGGTGTCTCGGATATTCACCACCTTTCTTAAGGGGGGGGGTAGTGTAAGGAATTTTTCGGATGGTCACACTGTACGCGTACAACCCCGACTTTCGGAAAACCAGGCTCGGTCCTCCGACCTCGCCTTCCGAGCCACTACCGCGTCGCTTTCGGGTTTCCCAACCCCGAACCTGCACCCAACCATCTCGCGACCCCGCGACCTCGGCCTAGCTAGCTTCGCTATATTAGTCCTAGGCCTCGTTGTGTTCTCAGACATTGTAATCACTTCCGCATTATTGAGTTCTGCGCACTCTTCCTTTCACAACTCATAACATGCAAACTCGGGATACTGAAAGGTTTCGCGATCGTAAACTGCGGTAAACTTCCGCAATCCTCCGTTCACCCCCCTTCACCCCCCCACCCTATACTGGAGTCCTCGTAAATGGAACACCCCCCGAACCCTGATTACTTGCCGCGTGAGAAACCAACGTGAACAGGCAGATGTGGCCATTCGCACACATTCAAGGCAGGTGCTCGCGGTGAACAGTGCTAGGACAGTAGGTCGTCTACGAAGCTCTACGAAGCGCCTGGTTTGGGACACACAATGGGCTGAACGCCATTCCATTTACGGGGCGCAACACGAACGACCATGCACAACCTTAAAACAAGAGCTGATAACCCTAAACGGCCGGAAACATAGCGCTCTGTGATGGATTTGGCGGGGTTCGGCCTGGAGCGAGTGGCGAGCCTGGAGGAGGGCAGCGACGCCGAGGACTGGGAGGAGCCCGCCCGCCACGACGCCAACGGCGCCACGGAGGCGACCGGCAACGACTCCGCTGAAGCCGCGTCTCCGGCCGCCACGGACCGCCGCGATTCTCCCAGTCGCGACGACTCGCAGTCGCAATCGCCGTCGCGGTCGTCGCGATCGTCGTCGTCGCAGTCGTCTAGGTCGTCGGCGTCGTCGCGGTCATCGCACAGCGACGGGGAGAGTGAAGATCGAGGCGCTGGGGACGAGAGGAGGGAAGGCAATGGGGAGACAGAGGAGGAGAAGGAAGAGGGGTATGACGGAGAAGGGATGGGAGGGGATGTGAAGGGCAGCGGTGGCGAGGAGGCGACGGGACGAGACCCGCGGGGTGATGGCGGCAAGGAGGGGGGAATGGCGGATGGGGGGACGGGGCTGGGCGTGAACCTGGACTTTGATGAGGACGACGGGAGTGACTATAACGATTCCAGTGACGGTGACGGGGCCGGGACGGGGAGTGACAGAAGCGGAGAGGAGTGGAGAGGAAGCGAGGGGGGGGAGGGGGGCGAGGGGGGGGGAGGGGGGCGAGGGGGGGGGAGGGGGGCGAGGGGGGGGGAGGGGGGCGAGGGGGGGGAGGGGGGCGAGGGTGGGGAGCAGGAGCATGCGAGTGGCGTGAAGCGGAAGGAGCGAGGCGCGGGCGAGGCAGCAGAGGGGGATGAGCGGCCGGCGAAGCGGATGGAGGCGGGCGGGGCAGGCGAGGCGGAGGGGCTGCTGGTGCGCGTGGTGGCGGACCACTACAGCCGGCGCGACAACCAGCAGCGGCACGAGCGCGAGGCGAGTCCCATCATCCACCTGAAGAAGCTCAACAACTGGATCAAGTCCGTGCTCATCCGCATGCACACCCACCCCGCCCGTGGCGCGCGCGTGCTGGACCTGGCGTGCGGCAAGGGCGGCGACCTGACCAAGTGGGCGCGCGTCAACGTGGGCTTCTACCTGGGCGTGGACGTGGCGGAGGGCTCCGTGCACGACGCCATGGCGCGCTACAACGGTGACTCGCACCGCGGCCTCGCCGGGGGGGAGGGGGGGGACGGAGACAGACGGCAGATGCGCTTCCCGGCGAAGCTGGCATGTGCGGACTGCTTCGGCGTGGCGTTGGACCGCGAGTTGCTGCCGTGGGCGCCCTTTGACATCTGCTCCACGCAGTTCGCGCTGCACTACTCCTTCGAGACCGAGCAGCGCGCTCGCTGCGGGCTGCGCAACATCGCAGCGCTGCTGCGGCCGGGCGGCATGTTCATCGGCACCATCCCCGATGCCAACGTGCTCGTGCAGAAGCTGCGCGCCTCGCCGAACCTCAGGTTCGGCAACTCAGTCTACTCTATAGAATTCGCCCCGGAGTTCACCTCGAAGAAGTTCCCCTCGGCACGGCCGTACGGCATCCGGTACGAGTTCCGGCTGGAGGACGCGGTGGACTGCCCCGAGTGGCTCGTGCCGTTCGCCTTCCTGCAGCGCCTGGCGGGCGAGTACGGGCTGCAGGTGGTCCACCACGCCAACTTCCACACCTTCATCAAGACGCACGCCGCCGTCGAGCCGCACGCGTCACTGCTGCGGCGCATCGTGGGCGAGCGGTGGCGCGAGGAGATGACGGCGGACGAGTGGGACGCGGCGTACCTCTACTGCGTCTTCGTCTTTCGCAAGGAGGGCACTGCTGGGGCTGAGGGGGGTGGGGCTGTAGGGGAGAGGAGGGAGGAGGTAATTAGGAGAATGGAAAGTGATGATATTCTGATTCTCTAATACTTCTACCGTAATACACATTTCCGTGCTGATGCAAAGTAAGGAAGAGGTGATGCAAAGTAAGAAGTTTCTAGCATGTCAGAAGTTTTTATATCAGGAAATCCACTATATTGTCGTCTGGAATGTCACATAAAACATGTGAGAGCTGAGACGAACTTCCAGAGTGTCTAATGTCGGGAACACCTGCCATCCAAATTCTCTTGATACATGTGCTGTGCTTCTGCCCCTCGCTAATCGTTCCTCCTAGTACCGCCGGGTGTCTGCGTCACTCACGCCACACGCGCCCCCATGGACGCTTCTCCCCTCCGTTCTCGCGACCGCGTCCCTCGCGCGTTCTGTCTTCGTCTTGCCGCTCCGCTGCTCCTCCTCCTCCTCCTCCTCCTCCCTGCGCTCGCGTGCCTTAGCCCTCCTCCCCCACTCGCCTTACTCCTTTCCTCCCTGTCCCTCGCCCTCCGCCCTCTTTCCGCTTGCTTCTCCTCTCCCCTTCCCCCGCCCCCGCCGCTGCTTCCCATCCCCACGGCGCGCCAGCTGACACGTCAGCGTGCTGAGCTGGCGGCGTTCTTCCACGTGGGCATGAACACGTTCACGGACCGCGAGTGGGGCACAGGCCGCGAGGACCCGCGGCTGTTCGACCCGGCGGCGCTCAACGCGACGCAGTGGGTGGACACCGTCAAGGCCGCCGGCTTCCAGGTGCGCGCAACGCAACGCGCCGGGCCTTGAGGTGCGCGTCGCGCTCTCGTAATCGTGCGCGCTGGGAGCGGATTGCGTTCTCGCGGTGGGGGCGGCCGTGTGCCGCAGGTGATGGCGCGAGGGGGGAGCACGCGAGGGGGGAGCGCGCGAGGGGGGAGCACGCGAGGGGGGAGCGCGCAAGGGGGGAGAGCGCTATAGTGGGGGTAGTGCGCAAGGGGGGAGCGCGCGAGGGGGCACGCGATGGGAAGCACGCGCGGTGGAGGGGGGTGTTTGTGAGTAGCTTTCGCTGGTGATGTGTGGGCGGTGGGCACGCGGCAGGGGACGCGGGCGTGGAGGGGACTGGCCCAACGGCAGGCGCCGTGGTGCTGTTGGTGCCGGGCAGGTGGTTCAAACAAACAGCTGCCCCACATCTTGTCTGTATCCCACTCCTGCCAGTCTCTAGTTATCCCAACCCACACATACCCACAACCCCCACACCTCTTGTGCGCACACCCAAGGTTCAGAAGCCCCTCCCGGCCTTCACCGTTTCTGCGCTTCTCCTCGACCGTCTCACCTTTCTCTCCCCTCCCACCCCTCTCGCCCCACTCGCCCTTCGCCCCACTCGCCCTTCGCCCCGCACGCCACGCGTCCAGCTGGTGGTGCTGACGGCCAAGCACCACGACGGCTTCTGCCTCTGGCCCTCCGCGCTCACCAACCACTCCGTGCGCCGCTCGCCCTGGAAGGCCGGCCGGGGGGACGTCGTCGCTGACGTGGCGGCGGCGGCGCGGGCGGCGGGCGTGGGGTTGGGGTTATACCTGTCGCCGTGGGACCGCAACGCGCGGGCGTATGAGGAGGGCGCTGCGGGGTACAACGCCTTGTATGAGGGGCAGCTGCGCGAGCTGCTCACCCGGTCAGTGAGCGGGGATGGGGATGGGGGATGCTTATGCGGTGAGGGGGGGGAATGGTGGGGGTTGTGGGAGGGATGGGGAGCAGCATGATGCTTGGCAATGGGTTTGGTAGTATGAGCGTAGGCAGAAGCGTGTGAACATGAAGACAGTGGTGAGGGCAGTGGTGAAGACAGTGGTGAGGGCAGTGGTGAGGGCAGTGGTGAGGGCAGTGGTGAGGGCAGTGGTGAAGACAGTGGTGAGGGTAGTGGTGAGGGCAGTGGTGAGGGCAGTGGTGGAAACTTCCTGTTCACCCCTTCACGTCCTCACTGCTGCCACTAACAACTCCTCTTCCCCTGTCCTGCTCCACCTCTCTCTCTGCTCCCTGCCTCCCTGTGGCATTTTCTCTCCATTCCTGCTTGTCACCTGCTCCTCTTTTCTCACTTGCTCCCACTCTTTTTCTCTTTCTTTCTTGTGACAACAAACCTTCCAACATACGGTTTTCTTCTCTCATGGTCCGCATCACCCTCCCATACTCCCTCTTCCCCACCACCAGCGCCACTCCACTCACTCCCGTGGTGAGGGTGCGATGCAGCACGCTCATAGGAGGAGCAGCTTGACCCCAAGCCACACCCAAGCCACGTGTGCCGCCCTCCCCTGCCGTCCCGCCTGCGCCCTGCCTTGCAGCTACGGGCCCGTGGCAGAGGTGTGGCTGGACGGCGCCAAGGGGGACCGCCGCCCCATGACCTACCACACTGCCACGTGGCAGGCTCTCATTCGGCAGCTGCAGCCGGCAGCGGCGGTGTTTTCAGCGCAGGGCCCCGACATGCGATGGGCGGGCAACGAGCGCGGCGAGGCGGGCGAGCCGTGCTGGGCCATGGTGAACGGCAGCCAGCTCACGCTGGAGGGGTGGGACACGGAGTGAGTGCTGAGAGGGTGACTCAGGTGGCATTTTGGGTGATTGGGGGGTGGTGCATGGTGAAGCGGCATTGCCCTTTTTCTTGGTTTCACAGCCACTCATCTATGCACCCCCATGTGCACCACCGTGGGTTTCCATGCATCCGTTGAGCCATGCATGCCATCCCAACCCCACACCCCTACATCCCACCCTCCTAACCACCCATAACCCATCCGCCACCTGCAGCTACCTGAACCACGGTGACGTGGCGGGCACGGACTGGATGCCAGCGGAGTGTGACGTGTCCATCCGCCCGGGGTGGTTCTGGCACCCGTCAGAGCGCCCCAAGCCCCCCGCCCACCTGCTGGACCTCTACTTCGCCTCAGTGGGGCGCGGGTGCTCGCTGCTGCTCAACGTGCCGCCCAACACCACGGGCCTGCTGCATGGGGAGGACGTGCAGCGTGTGGGGCAGTTGGGCCGCGCGCTCTCAGTGCTGTTCCAGGAGGAGGTCAGCGCCGGTGCTCGCGTGCACGCCAGCACCGTGTATGGCTGCGAGGGGGGATGGAGGCGGAAGGAAGAGGAGAAGAGGGTTTTACCAAGGGAATGGTTTGGGTTGGGGTTATGGGGATGGTGGGGGGGTTGGGGGCGAGGGAGTGGGTGTGAGTACGGGCCTGAGAATGTGCTGAGTGCTGGGGATGGCACCTTTTGGGCGGCCGAGGATGGGGTGCTGTCTGCCACTGTCCAGTTCGACCTCGGGCAGGTGAAAACCTTTCATGTGGTTCGGCTGGAGGAGCCTGTGGCGTACGGGCAGAGAATAAAATCGTTCACAGTGGAGGTGCTCGACCCAGACCCTGCTGGTGCAGCCGCCGCCATTCCAGCTGCCCCTGCGGCCGACGTTGGTGGTGCCGGTGCTGGTGGGTGTGGGCCAGGCGGGTGCAATTCCGGGGATGGTGTGCTGCCGTCCCTACCTGCGCTGCCGGGCCTGGGAGAGCATGCGCTCCACACACTGCATGGCGCCCAGGGGGCGGCACGCAGCATGCTGGGGAGGACAGGGAGTGCTGGGAGGGCGGGGGAGTGGAGGGTGATAGCGAGGGGCAGCACGGTGGGGCGCAAGAGGCTGTTTCGGTTGGAAGCAGTGAGCGCGCGGCATGTGAGGCTTGTCATTCACGATGCCAGGGCTGTCCCGCTGCTCTCCTTCTTTGCGCTCTACAGAAGCGGCGATTTGAGCACCATATGATCTCACGGGCCCTACCAGATCACTGTGCAATACACCAACTCACTGCTGCTGCCGCTGCATCTTCCACGCCAATCCCACATCTCCCCGCTTACCGCTAGCAGTCCTTTATTTGTGCTGTATAGCGGAAAGGAGAATAAAACCATATGCCTGGTTTCTTTTTCAGCATTTATTATGCAGGTCAAGTCAACATATGGTGACGTTTCTGCATGTATATATGGTACTCAAGAAGTAAAAGGAATGAAATGGTGTGACTAGCAAGGGTTGGGATACAAATGCATAGCCCTAAGGACGCGTGTCTTTTGAAATTTGTATGCAAAACTCGAGTTTTGAGTTGAACTGTACACAGTTGAACCTAGGTCGACCTAGGCTCCACAATATCGGCAGCCGTAACCCGAGAGGCTGCTCCTCAACTCACAAGAATCACAAGACACACGAAAGTTCAACTATCGAAGTTCAACTTTCCCGAGTCGCGGCCAAACCACGCTGGTTACCCGGTTTGCCACGTGTTTTTGGCGATGCCGGAACACTGATTTCCGAAGTCGCTCGTGCGCACGATGTGTGCTGCGACATTTGCAATCACCTCGTGTGCTGATATAACCAAGGATCCAGTGGATAGGATAGAATCTGTTAAGTCTGAGAGGAGACAATGAAGTCTCTGTAGTGACCTTGTTGAATAATAATTGAAGGAGAACAAGATGATTGAAAGATAGGAGTACAAGAGATTAAGTAGAAATCTAGCTAGCCATGTACTCTGAGGGGTACATTCCCTTATTAACTGTATTGCATAGCTACAGTAACCGTGACTATTGCTATCCTCGACAGTTACCATGTTGCAGTGAATTAACTGTCGCGCGGTTACTGGATTGTCAAGGGTCACGACCGTTGACTTCCTCAGACGGTTGACCTTCGGGTGACCCTCGACATTCCGCATGCTCTATATGAGCTATTGCGGTACTGGTACAGTGGAACAGCTTCGGGAATGCTTTATATAACCTTTCGGTTATTCCAACACTCCCCTTCATTCCTGAAGGTGGGCCGCGTGGGATTTCTTGGTGATCCCGCAGAGGTCGGCGCATCGTTGGTACTGCTGACGTGGCAGCTTCTTCGTCAAGAAATCAGCTGCCATGTCACCGGTCGGGCAGTACGTCAGCTTGACTTTCCCCTTGTCGATTTCATCCTTCACGAAGAAGTAGTGAAGGGCGATGTTCTTGGTGCGGTTGACGAAGCCGGGCTTGTTCGCGATCTTTATCGCGCTCTGATTGTCGCAGAGTAACGTGAAGTGCCCGTTCATCGTCACTTTCGCCTCTTGCAGGAGCTCCACCAGGTACAGTCCTTCGCGAACACCTGCGCTAGCTTCGATGAATTCTGCTTCTGCTGACGAGAGAGCGATAAATTCCTGCTTTTGAGAGTTCCAGGAGATGAGTCCAGCGGGTTGGAGTTGAAAAATGAATCCTGTGCGGGAGCGTCTGTTGTCAACATCTCCAGCGTGGTCGGCATCTACGTAGCCATGGAGCTGTAGAGTAGCGGTGAGGTTAGCTTCGTAGGTGAGACCGACGTCGGGAGTGGAGATGAAGTACTATAGTGCTCAGCGTAGATCCAGTAGATTCTCCCCTTCAGGTCGCTTCAGGTACTGTGCGAGCTGGCTTGCGACGTAGGAGAGATCGGGCCGGCACGTGATGGCGGCGAACAGTAGACATCCCAGCTGCTGCTGATAGAGACGATGGTTGTCGGGAGAGAGCGGTGTGGTGTCTGGCTCGTGGTTAGGAGGAGGAGTGCGATAGGGGGTAGTGAGGTTGATTGGTGCGATGGAGAAGCGCTTCGCGAGTGTTTCGGCATACTTGGCGGCGGAGAGGTGAATGGAGGAGGCGGACTGAGTCACAGTGAGGCCGAGAAACTGGGTGACATTGTGATTGATTGTCACTTCCAGTTTCTCTTTGATGTCGGCCTCAAACTGGTCCAGCAGCTCCGTGTCGTCGCCGGTGTAGAGGAGGTCGTCGACGTAGGCGACGAGGAGTATGAATTTCCCGCGCGATTCTCGCCTGTACATTCCGAGGTCGTGCGGCAGCTGAGTGAAGCCGAGCTCAAGGAGGACGGAATGGAGGTACTGCTGCCAAAGACGAGGCGCCTGCTTGATTCCGTAGAGGGATTTTTGGAGGAGGCACACGGCGCCATCATTTTCTTCGAATGCGTGCGGCTGCTCGACGAAAATGATGGCATCAACGGGAGCGTAGAGGAAGGCGCTGCCGACGTCGATTTGCCGGAGCGGTCGCTGTTTGACAGCGGCGATGCAGATGAGAATGCGTACCGAGGTGTGGCGGCCGACTGGAGCGTAGGTGAGAGTGAAATCCACCAGGTGTGTTTGCTCAAATCCCCGCACCACCCAACGCGCCTTGTACTTGTCGACCGAGCCATCTGCGAGAGTTTTGATACGAAAAACCCATTTGCCGCTGAGATTTTTTCTCCCCTTTGCCGATGACCGAGGGACCAACTTCCAGGTGCCACGATTCTTCAGCGATGCGATTTCGGCGGCCATGGCTGCTTTCCATTTTACACTGTCGGGGCCAGATAGGGCTTGGCGGACGGTGGTTGGTTCCTTGGGCGAAGTGTAGCGAACAGCGACGGCGAGGCCGAGAACGCGGAGACCGGTTTCGTTAGTCTTTTCGTAGTGAAGGCGGTCATAGTCGTGGAAGCTGGTAACTTCGACCACGTCGTCATCGCTGTCGTTGCCGAGGCGGAGGGTATCCTGCGACATGTTGGGTTGTGGTAACTCGGCATCAAGTGATCGGCGCGCCTCACTGTTGTAGTCATGAGCCGCGCGAGTTGTATCGTTAGGATCGGGTTGGTGTAGGGGTACGAATATCGGAGTTCCGAATTGGCTTGTGAGAGGGATGCTTGGAGCGGAGTCCATTGGGGTGACATCAGGTGCGTCTGCATCCTCGGCCAGGTCAGCTTCGTCGTGTGACGTGGCGAAGCTGCGGTGGCCCTCGAAGAGCCTCTCGGGAAGTTTGTCGGCTTCTTGGTGCTCCTTAAAAAGGGGCAGAGTCAGCTTCTCGTAGAAGATGCAGTCACGTGATTTCGTCACCTCGTGTGTCGCGTAGTCCAGCACGATCCACGCCTTGAATTCCTTCTCGATTCCGAGGTGGAGGCCCCATCGTGCCCGGTCGGCAAATTTTCCGGTTCTTGCAGTGTGGGGTCTGTACTGTACCATGCAGCCAAATACCCGAAGCAGGCGTGTATCTACTTTTCTGCCCGTCCATGCCCGGTAGGGGGAGTTGTTGTTTTCGAGGCTTCGCGAGGACAGCAAGTTGTGCAGCCGAACAGCGTGATTCATCGCAAATGGCCAATATTTTGTTGGGATGGCCGACTGCTTCATCAGGGCCCTCATCCGCGTGGCGAGGCTTCTGTTTGTCCGTTCTGCTACTCCTTGCTGTTGGTGAGCGTAGGGCAGAGACACCAGGTGCTCAATCCCCTTCTGCTTGAGGAGCTCCTTGAACTCGTCTGAGAAGAACTCCAGGGCTCCGTCCGTCTGCCAGGTTTTGAGTTTGAGACCGGACTGTCGCTCAGCCCGCTTCATCCACGCAATGAAGCACTCGAAGGCCAGAGACCTGCTGTCGGTGTTGACGGCCCAGACGTAGCGAGTAGATGCGTCGATGAAGGTAAGTGTGTACTGCTCCCCGTCGAGCCCCTCCTGGCTGAGCACCATAAAGTCGCTGTAAACCTTGTCCAGCGGCTTGTAGCGTTCATACCCTGGGGGCAAGTCGGGGAACGGCTGGTGATTGAGCGATGCGGTTGGGCAGACGATGCATGGCGGGTTAGGTGAGTCCGCGGTGAGGGAACCGTTTCGAGGAAGGAGGAGCGCGTCGTTGTCGAAGACTCCGGCCTTGAGCGAGTTTTTGAGCGTGGCGTGGGAGGGATGGCCGAGCCGTTGGTGCCATGTTTCTGGGTCCGCACGGTAACCGACTGTCTTTTGATAATGTTTTTGTCGCGCTGCTTCGTCGTTTGCCTCCCCTTCAGGTCCTGCGTCGGTGGCGGAGTCGGTGTCGGCGGCGAGTGCGCGAATTGCTTTTCGCTCCAGAAGCACGCGGGGAATACCGATGATGTCGTCGGTGTCCCCGGCTTCGACTTGGTCTCCGGTAACGAGCAGGCATTGGTTGGGCCATTCCCGAACTGGGAGTCTCTTCACGGGGATTCTGAAGTAACTGTATTCAGCGCCGATGACCTCAATTTCTTGTGGTCCTTGTACTGGCGGCTCCGGCTCCTCGGTAGGTTTGGGTAACTCTGTTGGTTCTCCCATAAATTCGTAGGCTTCTTCTTCTTCTGACTCTTTTGCCATGTGCTCGGGTGTGTTAGGGGCCTATTGATCTGGGAGAGGTGGACCTCCCTAGCAGGTGCCGCGAGTTGCCCAGTATGGGTCGACGACGGCAACTACCGCAGGAGGAAAACCAGCTGCTTCCGCGTGCCTTTGTTCTGCTTCGGCCGTGGTGTCCCATCCTCCTCTGGCGCCCCATGTGACTTCGGCGGTCTCTGCTTCTCCAACTGCTCCTCCTGCTGTTGCGCCAACTTCCTCTGCTGGAACTGCGCCCCTCCAACTTGCGGCTGCTTCTTCTGGAGTTAGTACTTCTCCCCAGGGTCCGAGCGCGGGCTCGGAAGTGTTCCAGCCCGGCCAGTGTGTCTCCGCTGCCTTGTTTTCCTCGGTTGGTTGAGTTGCAGGTCCTGACGTGCCGCTGTCTTCTTCCATTGTGGCAGGTCCGGTTTCTGCAGGGTTGGAGGTCGAGGCAGTCGGGACAGTGCGCAAGCGTAGAAGGCCGTCGGAGGCTGGTCGCTCGAGGTCCATCTCGTCGGGATGTGACCATGTTGGTGGCTCCGTGGCAGTTGTTTTCAGTAGCAGTGTGCGGTGGGAGTCGCCGGTGGTGCCCTGAGCCGAAAATTGCAGCACGAAGACTCCATCATCATCGATCGCCTTTCCGATGTAAGTTTCGTTGTGGAAGAGCTCGAAGGTCTTTTCCTTCCGATTGCTGCGAATGTCGATTCCGCACCGCATGAGTTGAGCTGATGAGAGTAAGTTGTATTGTAGATCAGGGGCGACGAGAACGTCCCCGATGTGAATGGTGAACTTCGTGTCATCGGCCTCGAGGTAGATTTCGCCAATCTCATATGCCTTCATTTTTCCGTTGTTGGCGGCGGTGATTTCGCAGGGTCGTCGCATGCGTCGAGAGTTGCTGATGAACTTTGGCGATCCCACCATGTGTTGTCCGCAGCAACTGTCGAGGTACCATGTGTCCCGATCCTCGTAGTGCTGGCGGGCGAGGTTGGCAATCTTAGGCGTGACGATGCGATCAAGGTCGCCGGTGTACGGTGAGAGGGCGAAATATCTGTTTGCGGAAATGCTCGGCGGCGATTCCGGGGTAGGGGGAGGGAGCTCGAAGTCAGGAGGAATGACTGAGGGGCGAGAGGACCAGGTAAAAGCTGTTGGGTCATTGTCTGGACTGGGCGCAACGGGGTTGATGGGATTGTCGCGAGTGAATGTTGTTCGATCCCAGTAACGGGACCCTCTGTTGCGTCGAGCCATGCAGCTTATGATTGTTCCTTTTCCTTTGTCCTTTGCCGTGATGAGTGCAGGGGATTGGGAAGTTCTGGCGACGGAAGGAGGCGACACAGTGGCGGAGGGCTTTGTCTGCGTCGATGGTTGTTGGCTGGAGGCGTTGCGCCGCTCGTCAGCGGCCTGACGCTTGTAGCACTGGTCGATAGAGTGGCCAGACTTCTTGCAGTATTTGCAGAAAGCTCCCTTCTTTCCGCGTTGTTCCCCTTGTGATGCTCCTGTGTAGAAGACTAATTTCTCCCGTTTAACATTCTTCTCGTTGTACAGGTCGATTTCCTTCTGCTCCGAAAGAAGCGTGGCGCACAGAGCTGACTCTGATATGGTTGCTCGGGCGCGAAGGAGTGACTGGCATTGTCGCCAGTCGGGGCCGAGGCCAGAGATGACCATCGAGATGAACATGTCGTCGGGGACAGTCCCACCGCATTTCTTGACTTGGTCACGCAGATTGCGGCACCGGTTGACATACGGTCCCGCTTTCTCCCCTTGCTTCATTTTAACTGAAGTCAGTTGGCTGAGTAGACGGCTCATCGTAACTGGATCTGTTGCCATGTATGAGTTGCGCAGGTGTTCCCAGGAGGTTTGCGCGGGAGCCCACTCCGTCTTATAAGAGCGAATGCCGAGCTGCTCTTCAGGTGAGAGATTGCGAAGGAGAGCGGTGTACGCGAGGAGGGATTCGTGGTAGTATTGATGCTTCTCCCGGATGGTACCTTCCGAGGGAAAAGGTAGGTTTCCGTCGTAGTACATCCAGATTTGAGCGGTTGTCGCGAGAAGCTCGAATTCGAAACTCCACGTGTAGAAATCCTTTCCGTCGAAAGGAGTTGAGGTCTTCAATTTTGAAGTCAGTACAAATTTGGTTTGCATTGAAGCAATGTCTGACTGTGAGCGCTGTGGGTTGTCTTGTGCAGGAGCTGACCCTTGACGATTGTCAAAGGTGAAGGATCTCTCGGATTTGACGCGGCGGTCTTCTCCAGGGAGAGGAAGTCCAGCAACGCCACGTGCATAGCTTGAGCCGTCAACGCTCATTGCTTGATGGCTCTCAAGGGCGTTGATGCGTGCGACTAGTTCCTCAACGACAGCGGCGCTGACGGAGGTCACCGCTGATGGCGTGTTAGTCGTTGCTGGTGGTGGGCCCGGTGAGTCTGCAGTAGCTTTTCCTTCAGGAGCCATAGTATTGCAGACTTTGAGGTGTGATGAATAACTTTATAAAGGGATTGTTCTGAGAAGAACGAGGACTTGGCAGATCGTATAATCCACTCTAGCTCTCATACCATGCTGATATAACCAAGGATCCAGTGGATAGGATAGAATCTGTTAAGTCTGAGAGGAGACAATGAAGTCTCTGTAGTGACCTTGTTGAATAATAATTGAAGGAGAACAAGATGATTGAAAGATAGGAGTACAAGAGATTAAGTAGAAATCTAGCTAGCCATGTACTCTGAGGGGTACATTCCCTTATTAACTGTATTGCATAGCTACAGTAACCGTGACTATTGCTATCCTCGACAGTTACCATGTTGCAGTGAATTAACTGTCGCGCGGTTACTGGATTGTCAAGGGTCACGACCGTTGACTTCCTCAGACGGTTGACCTTCGGGTGACCCTCGACATTCCGCATGCTCTATATGAGCTATTGCGGTACTGGTACAGTGGAACAGCTTCGGGAATGCTTCATATAACCTTTCGGTTATTCCAACATCGTGCATTGTCAAAAGGACACACAAGTGAATTTCCGTTTACACATGGTTTGAGTTGAAAGATCGACGGTGGAAGGGACATGGTGAAGATGACTGCCGTGGTGGTCGCGAAGGCCACAAAGTCCAAGCGTGCATGGCCGCATCGCTACAGCTTTGCAGTAAGTACCTCACGTCGATGTGCTTCACAAGGACCATTGCCTTGTTGTCAGCGAACAAGGTCGATGTAGAGTTCGGTCGCTCGCCTAGGTAGGTGAGCAAGACGTTTAACCAGCGAAGCTCCTACGAAGCCTTGGCACCGGCGTAGATCTTGGCCTCAGCGCTAGACTGCGCCACAAACGACGGCTGTGTAGACCAAGCTGAAGTAGTACCCCTGAGTAGTGCTTTGTGTCTCCACGTCACCAGCGTAGAAAGAGACGTAGTCAAGGCCTAATTCTGGATACTTGATACGGTACTTGTTAAGAATGAGAAGTGATTGGACTAGGAAAAGTGTGGGGTACAAGTAGGAAACCCTAAAGTTATCATACCCCATAGTATCTACCCCACTACAGCCTAAACAAACTGTAGCAGATATAACATTTGACACACCCCCATAGGCAAAGTGGGGGAGAGAAAGGGGTCACAAGACCAGTCAAGAAAGGCAAAGCAAGCTCAGGGTGGATCACAACGTCACCACACTCACTGAGCACAAACAAGAGGCCACAAGGCCAGTTCACATCCAGAGGCATATATGTAACACAAGCATCACAGTGATCTATACCTAGCAAAGCAAGCATGTAGGTACATATATGTATATATATCACAGTACAGGCAAGGTCTACAACAAGTGAGGAAAAGTGGGCACAAGCCCTAGCAAAGTGCAGAAACGCTGATGATCACCAAACTGAAGTGCCTTGGTGAATATATCAGCAGTGTTGGCCTGAGTGGCCACGTAACGCAGACGAAGCTGACCACGCTGCTGCAACTCTCGAGCCAGGAAGTAACGTAGAGCGATGTGCTTCGTTCTGTGCTCCAGTCTGTGCTCCTCACACAAGGCAATGGCAGCCTTGTTGTCGACGTACAGCACTGGAGGAGAACAAGGCAGCTCTCCCAGGTCGGTCAGCAGATAGGTGAGCCAGCATAACACATGTGCAGCCATGGCTGTGGCGTAGATCTCAGCCTCACAACTGGAGCTGAGAACTGAAGACGAGCGGGTAGAACGGCAAGAAACTGAACCAGAGCCAAGGCTGAAGGTGTAACCCTGTGACGACCGCTGCGTAGCCTTGTCGTCAACCCAAGAAGCGTCCGAGTGACCAGTGAGGACAACGTCACCCCGTCCTCCAAGCACGAGCCCCATGCCCGATGTACTGCACAAGTAGCGCAGTACCCTCTTAGCAGCATCCATGTGCACCTTTCGGTGCCGACTAGGAGCCACGTAGCGAGCCAGAAGGCCAAGAGGGTACGCAAGGTCAGGACGAGTGCAGGTCATCAGGTACATGAGGCAGCCAACTAGCTCTGGGTAAGGACCACTCGGCTCTACGGACTCGTCCGAAGGTGGAGATGAGAGCGAGTGACCTGTAGCCAGAGGAGTGGCCTGTGCCGAGGACCAAATGAAGCCGAAGCGCTGAAGGACCTGCTGCACCATGTGTGACTGAGTCAGGGTGATGGTGCGGCGTGCTCTGTCCCGGGTGATCTTCAAGCCAAGGTAGCTGCGCAGTTCACCCAGGTCTGTGCACGTGTGTCTCTTCTGCAGCCCCGACTTCACGTGGGCGAGAGCCTTAGTGTCAGCAGTGGCAAAGACCAAGTCGTCGACGTACACGAGGATGTAGAACGGCGGCAGTGAAGTGACGGGGCGCAGAAACGGCGACGGGTCAGCAGTAGAAGGCGCGAACCCAAGAGCCGCAAGTGTAGTCCTCAGTGTGTCGTGCCACTCACGTGGCGCCTGGCGGAGACCGTAGACCAGCCGCCGGAGGCTCCACTGGGTACCAAGAGGAAACGACCCAGTGAAGCCATGAGGGCGGCGCAGCCAGATCTCCTCGTGCAGGCTGCCCTGCAAGAAAGCTGTGCTGAAGTCAAGAGAGTGAAGCTCGTAGTCACGCTGAGTGGCAACGTGCAGTAGTACCTGAAGAGTGGTCATCTTCGGGGTGGGGGAGAAGGTCTGAAAGAAGTCTACTCCCTCTCGCTGACTGAAGCCTCGAGCAACGTAACGAGCCTTGAAGACAGGCGGAGAACCTGGCGGCCGCTTCACCCTGAAAATCCACATGCCACTGACGATGTTCGCCCCAGGAGGGGGAACCTCGTCGACGTAAGTGCCAGTGGACTTCCAGGATGCCATCTCTGCGTCCATGGCTGACTGCCACTCAGAGGAGTACTCACCCGCGATCGCCTCAGCGTAAGAGCGCGGGGTCGGGATGTCTGGTGCATCCGGGTCTCCCTCAGGTGCAATCAGCATGGACACAAGATGAGGTACAGCAGCGGCAAAGCACTCAAACTCCTCCTGCCTGTCCTCAAGGACGTCCGTGCCAAGAGCACACTCACCCCCGACGGACGGAGGACAGACAGACTCAGACTCAGCAACAAGACTCGCGGCGTAGTCTAGACGACAGCGAGCAGCAAAGTCGACAAGCTCAGCAACTAGGGCAGACGCAGTAGCAGACTCAAAGGAAGGGTCAGTGACAGTCGTAGCCAGGAGACGCGTGACAGTAGGACTAGCAGCACGAAGAGAGTCAGACTCCGGGTCAGCAAGGGCAGGAAGAGAGGACGTAGGAGGAGAAGGCAGAGGGACACGCTGTGGAGCTGTGGAAAGACGAAGCGTCATCTGGTGAGTGCCTGGGACATCAGGAGGACGCTGACGCGGGACACGACGACCAGTGCAAGCAGCACGAACAGGTGACGCAGAACGAGACACAGGCGAAACAGGACAAGACTCAGGCTCACGACGCTCCGTAAGACCTCCTGTCGGACCAGTGTAGGGAGAAGGACCAGGGAGTGGCGAGGCAGGCTGTAACTGTAACTGCGACTGGACAGGCTGAGGACACTCAAAGGAGGGAGTAGGACAAGGAGGAGGAGGCTGACCAAGAACCTGCTGAAGGAGCGGAACGAAGTACGGCCGTGGCCGTGAAGCGCCCCCAGAACCAGCAGAGACAGCACCAGAACCCCCAGCAGCAGCTCCAACTCCTGTAGCACCACCAGCAGCTCCAGTAGTGCCAACTCCAGTACCCCTAGTAGCGCTAGCTCCAGCCGCACCGTTGGCTCCAGCACCTGTAGGACCAACCCCAGGGTTAGTAGCTACACCAACTCCAGTAGGCCTGGCGTCCTCAGCTCCATCGGCAGCTCCAGCAGCTCCAGCTCCAGCAGCTCCAGCTCCAGCAGCTCTAGCTCCAGCAGAACCCCGAGTCCCAGCAGCTCCAGTACCGTCTGTACGAGCACCTCCAGGACCAGAGGCTCCAGTACCTCCAGCCACACCAGGTCCTCCAGCGGGCGGCACCCCAGTGCTAGGAGCGCCGCTCCGGAGGCTGCAGCGCGGAGCGTACCACTCACGCAGTCGCTATGGGGAGGGAGGCGACGGCTGCGACCCAGCACCCGCAGCACTACCAGCTCCAACTCCGGTAGAGCCCCCAGCTCCAGCAGCCCCACGCCGGAGGCTGTAACGCTGAGAGTACCACTCACGCAGCTGCTGTGAAGAGGGAGCATCACCATGCGCAGTACGGTCAGACGCAGCTCCCCTAGGCTCAGCACCCCAAGGCTCAGCACCTTCAAGCTCAGCACCCCCAGCCTGAGCACCCCCAGGCTCAGCACCCCCAGTCTCAGCACCCCCTGTCTTAGCACCCCCAGGCTCAGCACCCCCAGGCTCAGCACCCTCAGTCTCAGCACCCCCAGGCTCAGCACCCCCAGTCTCAGCACCCCCAGACGCAGTACCCCTCGCAGGACCAGAGTCGACAGCTACCTCGACAGGCTCGACCGGGTCTACCTGGGAAACACCTGAGGGAGCAGGACCTTGGGGAGGGAGGGGGTCTACCGAAGCAGCACCTGGCGTGAGGAAGAGCGGCGGGGGGGGGAGCGGCGCAGTGCGGTAGGGGAACAGACGGTAAAAGGGTACCGACTCGTCAAAAGTGACGTCCTGAGAGGGGAAGACACGGTGTGAGGTGGGGTGGTAAAACTGCCAGCCAGGCGCGTCAAGGACAAAGCCAAGAAAGACGCAGGGAACGGCACGGGAGGAGAGCTTGTCAGCGGACGTATCGCGGACAAAGGCTCGACATCCCCAGACTCGGAACACTGACGCATCGCCAACCTTCCCCGTCCAACGCAGTGTGGGCGAGGTCTCCGGAGCAGAAACACGGGGCCAGAGGTTGAGCTGATGCGCAACGTACTGCACTGCAAACGACCACAGGAAATGGGGGCAACCGCATGGATCATGGAGGTACGAGCGACCTCCATGACTAAGCCAATGCGGCGCTCAGCAATCCCATTCAGCTGTGGAGAGGCCGGAAGTGTGAACGTCTGGCGGATGCCGTGCTCCGCACAGTAGGCTGCCAAGAGGTCGGAGGAAAACTCACCACCCCTGTCAGAGTGCAGACGCAGGACGGGAAACTCCGTCCCGAACCGCTCGCGGAGCTGGAGACGAGCAGCGCGGATCCAAGGGATCAAAACATCAAGGACCTCACCCTTGGTGCACAAGGGGAAGACCGTGGTGTAGCGCGTGTAGTCGTCGACGACCAGCAGGAAGTACCGCTCGTGGCCCTGTCCACGGACGCGGGCTGGGCCCCACACGTCCAGGTGGAGAGTCTGCAGAGGAGCCTCTGTGGGAGGGAACGAGGAGGAGTGAGGAGTGGCGCGCTGCCGCCCCTCGACACAAGGAAGACAGGGAGGAGCAGGCGAGGGTGGGAGAGGAGGGAGAACCCTGGGAAGACCAGAGACAAGGTACCGGGAGAGCATGCCACGAAGGCGCTGCACTGAAGGGTGACCAAGGCGGTGGTGCCAGAGGACGGTCTGGTGCGACAGGGTGCGACACGAGCAGGGGGCCGACAGCTGACCTGACGCAGATGCAGACGCAGCTACCTAAGGGGACTCAGTGGTCAGTGTGTACAGGTCTGACCCCGGCTGCCGAGTAAAGGTAGCCAGGTGGCGACCCGTCCGAGAGCACACGTACAGTGGGTCACACGCTCATAGGCAGGGGTGAACTGGTGAACACCCCCGTCCTGGAGAGCAGAGCCCGCCACCAAGTTCGTAGAGAACGAGGGGAGGTAAAGACCCGACAGGGTGCCGGCCGGAACCGCTGGACAAGGGAGGACAGTGGAGGAGGTCGCAAGGACTGGGCCCCCAGAGGGGTCAGCGAGGGAGACAGCAAGAGGCCGAGCTAGCTGCTCAAGGACAGTGCGGTTACGAAAGAAGCAGCGGGAAGCACCCGAGTCCAGTGTGAAGGTGTGCAGTGCCTCAGCAGACGCAGTACCAGCAGGCGCAGACGCACGAGCACCTAGAGCAGCAGACTCACTAGCACCTAGAGCAGCAGCCTCACAAGGACCTAGGGCAGCAGACGCACTAGCACCTAGAGCGGCAGTCTCACTGGTCCCAATACCCGGGTCGGGCGGTACACTCAGGTAGCAGTCACCCTCAACACTTATAGTCAATGCATACATAGCATCAAGGATAGCATCAAAATCAAGAGCGAAGATATCAATTCCCTTCTTAAGCAGATCAGCCCAGCGGGGCAGCTCAGAGGCGTCAGGGAACTGCTCGCGCCAGGCGTCGTCAAGGCGAAAGAAGCAGCGCTGCGCCGTTTGAAACCTCCCATAGGTCTGGCCAGTGCGGTCACCTCTGCGGATGACGTACGGGCAGGTACCTCCACCCCCAGACCCCCCACGCTGAGAATACCACTCACGGAGCTGCTGGGACGACGGGGTCTCGCTGGGACGCTGCTGCTGCTGCCTCTGGCCACCGCCGAACCCCCCACGCTGCACCGCTCCACCGCGTCCACCACCATCTCCACTGCCGCCACCACTGCTACCACCACCCCCGCCACCCCCACCACCGCCGCCTCCACCACCCCCGGCTCCGCCACTGACCCCCCCACCACCAGCACCACTCCCACCACTGCCACCACCCCCGCCACCTCCACCCCCTCCACCACCGCCGCCCCCGCCGCCACCTCCGCCACCCCTGCCCCCCTTGCCCCTGCCGCCCTTGCGCCTCCCACTAGGAGCAGACGCAGCCCCGACCCCCTCAGCACCGAGGTAGTCGACAACAGTAGCAGATGCAATGGAGGGGAGGAGGGGGACGGGGGAGCACCCCTCAAAGAAGGGGGCGCGAGGGTCGCCACGAGAGGCACCTACAGCTAGAATGCTCTTCTCAGCTGCTAGGAGTTCCTTCTCGAGGAGGTCGACAGTGAGGTCGGTAGGGGAGAGGGCGAGAAAGTAGTCCCTGACAGTGCGAAGGGAGTCGGGGAGGCAGGTGACTAGGTGATAGAGTGTGAGGTACATCGGGGGAGGGTTCTTGGCTAGGAAATCGGGGGGAAGCGCGGCACGGTAGCGAAGATCACTAGTACGGAGGTGCGTGATGAGGTCAGCTACAGTGGCAAAAGCAGACAGATCGGGGAAGAGATAGGGCAGTGAGAGACGACCAATCGTAGCAGTAGCAGGGGAGGAGTAGCGTGCAACTACAGCGTCGTACAGCTCCTTAGCGGTCTTAAGCTGGCCAAAGTGCTCGCGCTCATCTAACGGTAGGTGGCTGCGAACGGCTAGGCGAGCATGAGCGTCATGGGTCTGCCACTGTGAGCGAGCAGTGCTGTCAGCAGTAGCAGCAGGTGCGGGAGCGGCGCCAGACGTGTGGTCAAACAGGGAAACATCGTCCTTGGCAGTGATCTGGAGGAACAGGTGCAAGTCATCGAGTCAAACGTCAAACTTAATCGGACGGCCCTCAGAGTCAAAAGTGAGAATTGTAGGACTAGCCATAGTGGCAGTAGCAGCACTAGCAGTAGCAGTAGTAGCAGTAGAAGTAGCAGTAGTAGCAGTAGCAACAGTAGCAGTAGCAGCAGTAGCAGTGGCAGTAGCAGCAGTAGCAGTAGCAGCAGTAGCAGTAGCAGTAGCAGTAGTAGCAGTAAGAGCAGTAGTAGTAGGAGCTGTATCAGCAGGAACAGCAGTCGCTGCAGGTGGGGCGGCGCGGCTCGGTCAGGGCGGCGCGACTCGGGTGGCGTGGCTCGGGCAGGTAGGGCGGCTCGACGGCGGGCCTATGCATGGTGCGCGGCGGCGCCTAGGGTGCGGCTGCGCGCGGGCCGCGGCTGCGTTCGTGCGGTGGCTAAGCGCGAGCTGCAGCAGCCGACGCGCGATCGCCGCTGCGCGCGGGCTGCGACCTGCGGGCGGGCGGCGGTGGGTCGAGCGTCGGCCTAGGGGCGAGCGGGGCCTACGGGCGACGGCCTACTGGCGCTCGCGAGAAAAAATCGGGCCGCCCTAGGCGGCTAACGAGCTACTCGCGCTAAAAACGCGGGGCCGCGCTCGAGCTGCTAGCGGGCTACAAACGAGCAGCGTGAGAGGAGGGCGCACGAGGGCGCACTAGGAGAGAGGCGCACGGGGGCGCTGAGACGGTAGGGCGCACGAGGGCACCTCTAGCGGAACGGTGGGCCCTTAGGTAAGCGGTCCTAGGTCCCTAACCTAGGCTCTTAATACCATGTTAAGAATGAGAAGTGATTGGACTAGGAAAAGTGTGGGGTACAAGTAGGAAACCCTAAAGTTATCATACCCCATAGTATCTACCCCACTACAGCCTAAACAAACTGTAGCAGATATAACATTTGACACTACTCTGATGTCATAAGTGTTAACAGCGGAATGAATGCACTAGCACAAGGTTTGGTACGTATGGGAAACCCTAATTGGGTTGTACCCTCTAGAGTGCGCCTCACTGTAGCGTACAACCAAATACATGCATGTTGTTTGACACATCCCCATAGGCAAAGTGGGGCACAACAAGACACAATAAAGCAAAGCTTAGGGTGGATCACCAAGTCACTACACAGTCCGAGCACAAGCAAGCGGCCACAAAGCCAGCTCACATGTAGAGTTATAGAAAGCACAAGCATTACATAGATTACAACCTAGCAAAGGTAAGCATGCGTATGTATGTGTTATATATATTTACATATATATAGATACATATATATCACAGTACAAGGCAAAGTCAAGAGGTAAGCAAGTGAGGCAGAGTAGGCACTAGACGAGAGCAATGCAAAACCGCTGATGATCACCGGACCCTAGGGCCTCAGCAGTGTTGGCTCGAGAGGCCACGTAATCAAGGCGAAGCTTACCACCCTGCTGCAAATCTCATGCGAGAAAGTAACGAAGAGTAGTGTGCTTCGTTCTGTGCTCCAGTCTCTGCCCCTAATACAAGGCAATCATGGCCATGACGTCAACATACAGAACCGGAGGAGAACGAGGCCGCTCACCCAAGTTAGTCAGCAGGCAGGTCAGCCAGCGTAATTTCTGTATAGCCATAGCCCCAGCGTAGATCTCGACCACACAGCTAGATCCAAACACAGAAGACGAGAGAGTGAAACTCCACGAGACAAAACCTGAGCCGAGAATGAAAGTGTAACCGTGTGACGACCACTGAGTCGCCTAGTCATCAGCCCAAGAAGCGTCTGAGTGCCCTGTGAGCACAACTGAACTCCGGACAACTGGTTGTGAGCACAACCACTGAGTCGCCTAGTCATCAGGTACATGAGGCAGCCCAAAAGCTTTGGCTACGGACCACTCGGCTCTACGGACTCTGAGAGCGAGTGGCTCTTAGACAGAGGAGTGGACTGTGGCGGGGAGAACTGAAAGTCGAAGCGCTAAAGGACATGCACCTTGTGTGATTGAGTCGGAATGATGGTGCGCACTGCTCCATTTTCCCGGGTGATCTGCAAGCCAAGATAGCTCCGCAGCTCACCCATGTCAGTGCCGGTATGTCTGTTCTGCATCTCCGCCTTCACAAGGGTCAGCGCATTAGTGTCAGCAGTAGCAAAGGCCAAGTCGTAGATGTGCACGAGGATGTAGAACGGCGGTAGAGAAGGGTCTGTGCGTAGAAACAGTGACGGGTCAACAATGAAGGTTCAACCCAAGAGCCGCAGATATCTGTTAGAGACTAAGGACGAGTCTAGAAGCTTAGGAGCCGAAATAACTCAAAATTGTTGGTCTCAATTTCTGGACAGAAAAGTCGCGCTCACAAGAAACGTCGTCGACGAAAAATTCACCGTTGAAACTTCACCAATTTCGGATATATTGTAGCTCTAGTCCGTGGCTACATTTCCCAATTTGAATCGTACACAAAGATGAAGTAAATCTGGAGTTATCAATTTCGTCGCACTAGGGGGTAAGCTGCCATAGAAGTTTTAACTCAATCACAATTATCTCACAAGTTCACAAGTTACACACTAGAGGGTTGGAGTACCAACAAACCAGGTAGGAGGGGATGAGGAGGACGAGAGGGAAGGTCCCAAGAGAGTCCCCAACCAAGGAAACTCCCATGCCACACAACTTCCCTCTCAATAGGCAACCTAACTTTCACCCTTGTCATTTTCCCAACCTCCCAAATCCACCTCACTCAACTTGGCCACACTTGCCAACTTGGTTTGGCTTCACCCAACCACTTGGCAGCATCTACAGTGATGGGTACGAATTTCCCAACCCCCAAAAGTCTATACCCCATATTGAATCACTTCACAACTTCCTAAAGTAGCCGCATCCCAACCATAAGTTTGAACGATCATAACTTTGTCGTTCTTGCTCCGATCGAGACGATTCTTGGTTTGTCGGAAAACACTTGAGCAGAGGAGCCACTTCAGATATTTGCTCAAGCCAAATGATATTCACACACACTCGGAAAATCCCAATCCACATCAAACATACATTCTTGCACACGCTCACACCATGCATGCAACGCACGAACATATGATGGGAGACAGACAGACGTGAATGCGAATGATAGCATCACACAACAAACTCCCCCTCTGGCTGCCAACCATCATCTCACATGCCATAGCTCAAGCATGCACTCTCAATGCACACTCATTCCAGCAAGCTTGATTCCCTTCCAATGTTCCTCCAACACTCATCAAAACACACACTCGAGCATCTCCCTTTCAGCTTAGATCTGCAGCACCCCAATGTAGCCTCTTTCTCACAGCACTATCCTCCAAAGCATCTGAATGTAGCCCCACTGCAGTAGGCTATCTCATCCTCATCACACTGCTCAGTCACACTCCCAGCTGGCACCACACTTGGCTCTCCAAAACTGGGATAGGTCAGCCTATTAGGAGGGCGCACATCCCTCCTAGGACGGTCAGCCGTACGTGCGGCACCTTGTGGAGCACCTTGCTGCTGCTGCTGCGGCGGCGGCTGCTGCTGCGGCGGCGGCTGCTGCTGCTGCTGCTGCTGCTGCTGCTGCTGCTGCTGCTGCTGCTGCTGCTGCTACTGCTGCTCCTCCACCTCAGGTTCTCCCCCATCCTCTGTCAATCCAGAGATCTCCTCCTCTGAGACAGAGACCTGCACTTGTCTCGAAGGCCGCTGCACCTCATCGGCCTCAATAATCAGCGGTGTTGTAGGAAGCTTCTGCTGCTGCTGCTTCCACTCCTTGTAGTACAAGGACTCAAGGAACTTCACATCCCTTGACATAGTCAGCTGCTGGCTTGTCAAGTCCCATATCAACCAGCCCTTGTGGTCCTTAGCAAGCCCCAAGTGCACACCCCATCTCCCAGAAGCTTCCAGCTTTCCCCTCTTCTCCTTAGGCACATGAAACACAACCATGCAGCCGTAGGCTCTCAGCATGTTGACTGCCGGTGCACTCCCATACCACTTGGTGTAGGGGACCCACTGCTTGTCCCCCACAGTCGCCAGCACCCAGTTCTTCACAACAACGACGTGCCGCAGTGCTATTACCCAAAACGGATCCGGCAGCCCTGCGCGCCCAAGGAGAGTGTGAGCACCTTCCTGCAGGGTCCGGTTGAACCGCTCAGCCACGCCGTTCTGCTGAGGGTTGTAAGGCACTGTGAGCTGATGCTGGATCCCCTTCCGCTTCAGCTCCTTCTCAAAATCAGCGCCGATGAACTCTCCTCCGTTGTCAGTGCGGATCACCTTCACCTTGTGTCCGCTCTCCTTTTGTGCTCTCGGCATCCACTCCTTAAGAACAGCCGCTGCCACCTCCCCCTTAGTTTTCAGAGGGTACACCCACACCGCACGCGTGTGGTCGTCCACAATCGTCAAGAAGTAGCGGCTGCCCGAGAGAGAAAGGGCCCTCGTGGGGCCCACCAGATCCATGTGCACTAGTGCAAGTGGTGCCTTGGCTGGTCCTGTGCTGCTGCTAAAGGGAAACTTCGTGAATTTGGTCTCAAGGCAGGTAGGGCAGCTCCCAATCTCCTTTGCTCCCCCCTTCACCTCCAGCCCCTTCAAGCACCCATCCTTTACCAACTTCTGCAGCATAGGAATGTTCACATGGCACAGCCTCTCGTGCCACGTCTCCCAATCAGCCTCACCACTCCCAGATGAAGCCTTTGCCCATGCAGGTGTCGCATCCACACCAGCAAGCACCTCACCATGTGGCTTCTCACTAGCTGTCGCCTTCTTGACTGCATCCAGGGCCCCATCAGTTGGTGCAGTCTCCTCTCCTCCCGCAGTTGCTTTAGCCGCTGCCGCTGCCTTTGCCGTTGCTGGTGGTTTCCCTTTCCAAGGGATGATGGGCAGCTGCCACAGGTCCTTGATGCAGCTGCTCTTCTCCTCCAAATCCCACAGCAGCAACTTCCCAAGCTTTGCACGGCAGCTGGTTGGGCCGAATGTAACCTTTGCCTTGCATTTCTGCAGCCGGCGCACAGAGAGGAGGTTAGCGGATAAACCTTCAACCAACAGGACATTCCCAAGTCCCACAAGCCCCCCATTGGCTCCCATCACCTTGGCATTCCCAACACCAATCACAGGGAGCAAAGCACCTGAAGCGGCAGCCACAAACTTGATCTTCCCAGGGGGCTTCACCTCATCAAGCAAATCTGCCCGTGGGGTCATGTGACTCGTGCAACCTGAATCGATCACCCAGTGAATGAGGGGGTGCATCACAACCTTCCCAACTGAACCCACATCATCCTCACTCTCTTTGACATCCTCAACCATGAGGAACATCCCAGGGTCGGCTTTACCTTGTGCACCATCACCTTGTACACCTGAACCTTGCAAAGCGCCACCGCGTGCACGTTCACCATTTGGCGGCTTCATGCCAGGAGGCGCCCATCCTTCAGGCCGGCTGAAACACTTGAACCATGGGTGTCCAGCCTTCTTGCAGTACCAGCACGCACCCTCCATTCGGGTGCTCCCCCTGCCTCCTGAGCTCCCTTTCCCCTCATTGTAGTCACCTCGGCCTCTTCCTCTACCAAAGCCTCTCCCATGGCCTCGGCCTCTCCCTCCCCCTCTTCCTCTGCTGCCTCCTGCAGCTCCATACCCCTCAGCAGTTTTGTTGGCAGCACCACCTCTCGTGTGGCGCCTGCGGAAGTCCTCCTGCAGAATCTGCTACCGTAGCCACTCAGGCGTCCATTTGTCCTGCTGAACGTTGAGGGTGGGGATGAGGTTGTCCCACGAGTTGTCGAGCACCGAGATGATCTTGGTGCACTGTTGCATCTGCGACACTTCGCTGCCCGCCGCTGCCATCCTCGCATAGGTGTCCTTGATCTTGTCAAGGACCGGTTTTACATCATCTCCCAGTTTCATGGAGAGGGCAGCCAACTCCTTCTCCAACACAATCACCATCGGTAGCGTGTTGGGCTGAATCACGTCGCGTAGCAGCTTCCATGCCTTCGGTCCGGAATCATCCAACTCCACCAAATCCTTGATGTGCTGGAACATGTCGTTGTTGACCGATTGGAGGATGAGGTCGTACAGCACCGCGCTCTTCTCAATCCACCGATCGCAGGCATCTCCTTCCCCCGGCATCTTCTCCTCTCCCATTGCAATTTTCAGCAGCTTGTAGCGCTTGAAGGCGCTCCGCATCCGCCCGCTCCATTCCTCATAGTTGGAGCCATCCAAAGCTTTGATCTTGGATGGTGGCGGTTCACTCCTCTTCTCAGCTGCATCTCCACTCTCTTGATTCATCTCCTCTGCTCCCAATCAGAGGTTTCAGCTCCCCCCTTTGCTGGTCACTATGTAGATCCACACAATCTTCACAAGTGTCGGCGCCAACGAAATTTCAGCAGAGTTTCCCCTTAGCGGAAGTCACCCCCAAAAATCCGATATGATGTTTCGTTACTACGAGGACCCGCCATGGATTGGTGGCGCATCATCCTCACGAAGCCGAGCGGCTACGAGGCTCTACTGCCATGGAAAGGACCAACTAGACCCTGGGCCTTGTTGCATTTCGTGGAGGTAGCCCAGTATCGCACGCCGGATGCGTCGTACGCCGGTATCGCAAGATTTGAGCCGATCGCGGCATCAATTTCAGCGCGTCAAAAGTGTCAGAACTATACTGTAGGCTGTAGTGGGGCACTCCTTATGGGGTACAGTATTGCTAGGTTTTGCCTATACAAATATTGTACTATCATGTTTCTAGTCATTCCTTGTTCTTTCTTTCACATGGTTTCAGAGCAGGTTCCCTAGTGGGAGCGTTTTTTTAAGGGCCCACCACGATTTTTTTTTTCCTGCCCTGCCCGAAGCGCGCTGCCGAGCTTCCCTGCCCTGTAGCGCGCCTCGCGCCTGCCTCACCTGCGCCCTTGCGCCTGCCCTACTGTGCGCCGTCGAGCGCCTGCCCTACCCGCGCCATCGAGCGCCTGCCCTTGCTACGGCCGTTGTCGCGCGCCTACCCTACACGCCGTCGAGCGCCTGCCCTGCCTGCCGCCCGTCGAGCGCCTGCCATGCCTGCCGCCTGTCGCGGCCCTGCCCTGCTGCCGCCCCGTCGCGGCCCTGCTCTGCCACCGCCTCGTCGTGGCCCTGCCCTACGGCTGCCCCGTTGCGGCCGTCACCTCACCGCCCATCGCGGCCCTGCCCTACACCCGCCCTTGGTAAGCGCTCCTGCTGCCCGTCGCGTCGCGCGCCCCTGCTTCCCGCCGCGCCGTGCGCCCCTGCAGGAAAAGGCGTCGCGCGCCTCTGCAGCCTGTCGCGTCGCCCGTCGGCCCTGCCCGTGCCCGTCGCGTCGCCAGAGCGGGCTGCCCCAGCCCACCGCGACGCCCGTCCGCCCTGCACGTCTCTTTGTGGTAGCGGTGGGAGTGGTGGCGGCGGTGGTGGCAGTCTAGGCGGAGCAGCTCGGTGGGGAGTTTCTGGCGGTGGCCAGATACATCTCCAGCGACGTCCGCGCGAGTCCCTCACACCCCAGCAGCTTCGTGAGTGGTACGCTAGTTGGGGTTGTGGCGGCCGCCGTAGTGGCTGTCGCCCTGGAGCTGGTCAGTCGGGAGTGTCTAACGGTGGCCAGATGCAACTGCAGCGGCGTCCGCGCGAAACACTTACGCCCCAGCAGCTTCGTGAGTGGTACGCTCAGAGTAGAGGGTCTCGGAGAACCGTTCGCTGCCCGTACGTCATTCGCACTGGTGCTCGGGCTGGTCAGCCTTGCGGGACGGTTGGTCACACACAGTCCCGCTGCTTCGCCCGTCTGAGCGACGCCTAGCGTACCGAGTTTGGCGACGAGGCTGAGCTCCCCGACTGGGTGGAGCTGCTTAGGCAGTGGGTGGATATCTTTTCTCTTGACTATGATGCTATCCTCACTGCCACTAGTACTGAGGGTGTCTGTTACCTATGCGTACCGCCTGACCCAGGTATAGAGTCTGCTACTCTAGGTGCTGGTGAGGCTGCTGCTCTCGGTGCTAGTGCGTCTGCTGCTCGAGGTACTGGTGTGGCTCCTGCTCCAGCTGCTGGTGAGGCTGCTCCCTCAGGTACCGTGTCGGCTCAGGTCTTGCACACTTTCACCCTTGACTCAGGTGCTTTCCGCTCCTTCTTTCGCGACAGCACCACACTCTCGCCGCTCAGTCGGCCGGTGGCAGTCTCTCTGGCTGACCCTTCTGGGGGTCCCATCCTTGCCCACTCCTCCACGGTTCTGCCGTGTCCAACGGTCCCATCTGGCTCTCTGTCTGGCCTCCACCTCCCCTCGTTCTCCACGAACTTGGTGAGTGGAGCTGACCTTGAGGACGCGTTGGTTGACCAGTTCACTCCTGGAGGTCAGCGGGTGACCCACTGTTCGTGTGCTCGGACGGGCCGGCACCATGCAACGTTCACCCATTAGCCTGGGTCGAGCCTGTACACCCTGACTACCGTGTCTCCTCCGGTTGCTGAGTCTGGTCAGGTAGCTGCGTTGGGTCAGGTGTTTGCTGCAGCGTCCCGGTCTGGTCCTGAGTCTGCCCCCTGCTCGTGTCGTCTCCTGTCTCACCAGACTCTCCTCTGGCACCACCGCCTTGGTCACCCCTCCCTGCCTCGTCTCCAAGGCATGGCCTCCCGTGTCCTTGTCTCTGATCTCCCCCGTTCCCTCCCTCCCTTTCCTCCGGGGCCTGCCCCTACCTGTGTTCCCTGCGTCGAGGGCCGGCAGCGCGCCGCTCCTCACTCCTCCGCGTTTCCTCCGAAAGAGGCTCCGCTGCATACTCTCCACATGGACGTGTGGGGCCCAACCCGCGTCTGTGGACAGGGTCATGGGCGTTACTTCCTACTGGTTGTTGACGACTATTCGCGTTACACCACAGTCTTCCCCTTGCGCCGCAAGGGTGAGGTCACTGAGGTATTGATCGACTGGATCCGCGCTGCCCGTCTCCAGCTCAGAGAGAGTTTTGGCTCGGACTTTCCTGTTCTGCGTCTTCACTCCGACAGAGGTGGAGAGTTTTCCTCCAACCTTCTGCGAGCCTTCTGTCGTGCGGAGGGCATCCGCTAGACGTTCACACTTCCGGCCTCTCCACAGCAAAATGGGATTGCTGAGCGCCGCATTGGCATGGTCATGGACGTCGCTCGTACGTCCATGATCCATGCGGCTGCTCCCCAGTTTCTGTGGCCGTTCGTGGTTCAGTACGCGGCACATCAGATCAACCTCCAGCCCCGGGTCTCCGTGCCGGAGCCCTCCCCTACTCTACGGTGGATGGGGAAGGTTGGCGATGCGTCTGCGTTCCGTGTCTGGGGATCTCAAGCTTTTGTCCGCGACTTGTCTGCGGACAAGCTGTCCTCTCGTGGTGTTCCCTGCGTCTTCCTTGGCTTCCCCCCTGACGCGCCTGGTTGGCATTTTTACCACCCCACCTCGGGCCGTGTTCTGTCCTCTCAGGACGTCACGTTTGACGAGTCGGTACCTTACTACCGTCTCTTCCCCTACCGCACTGCCCCCCTCCCCCCCCCGCCGCTCTTCCTCGCGCCAGGACCTCCCCCGGTAAACCCCCTCCCCCCTCAGGGTCCTGCCCCCTCAGGTGTGTCCCAGATAGACGCAGTCGAGCCTGTCGAGGTAGCTGTTGACTCTGGTGCTGCTAGGGGTGCTGAGCCTGCGGGTGCCGGGTCTGGGGGTGCTGAGCCTGAGCGCGCGGAGCGTGGGGGTGCTGAGTTTGGGGGTGCTGAGCCTGGGGGTGCTGAGTCTGGGGGTGCTGAGCCTGGGGGTGCTGAGTCTGGGGGTGCGGAGCCTGAAGGTGCTGAGCCTGCGCGTGTGGAGACTGGAGGTGCTGCGCCTGGAGGTCCTTCGGGTGCTTCTTCCCGGCGGGAGCCACTCTCTCCACAACAGCTACGCGAGTGGTTTACTCGCCGCTGGCGCCGTGCTGCTGGAGCTGGTGGTGCTACGGGCGCTGGAGGTCCTGCTGCTGCTAGAGCTGCTGGGGGTTCTGGAGCCACTGGTCCCGGAGGTGCTCGTACTGGAGGTACTGGAGCTGCTGGGCCTGGTGGTGCTGCTGGGGCTGGAGCTACTGGAGGTGCTGGAGCTGGCGGTACTACTGGACCCGGTGCTGCTGGAGGTGCTGGCCCTGGCGCTGCTGGAGCTGCTGGGGCTTCTGGTGGTCCTGCTGGAGCTGGAGCTGCTGGAGGTGCTGGAGCTTGAGGTGCTGCTGGAGCCGGTGCTCCTGGGGGTGCTGGAGCCGGTGCTCCTGGGGGTGCTGGAGTTGGCGCTGCTAGAGCTGCTGGAGGTGCTGCTGAAGCTGTTGGTGTTGCAGGAGTTGGAGCTCCCGCTGGGGGTGCAGGTGCTGTCCCTGCTGGTTCTGGAGGCGCTGCGCACCCGCAGCCGTACTTCGTTCCGCTCCTTGAGCAGGTTCTTGGTCTCCCGCCTTCTACTAGTCCTACTCCTTCTGTAGAGTGTCCACAGCCTGTCCAGTCCGAGTCACAGTTACAGCCCGCCTCCCCACTGCATGCTCCTTCTCCTTACACTGGTCCGACAGGAGGTCTTGCGGAGCGTCGTGAGCCTGAGTCTCGTCCTGTGTCGCCTGCGTCTCGTCCTACGTCGCCTGTTCGTGCTGCTCGCACTAGTCGTCGTGGTTCGCGTCAGCGTCCTCCTCTTGTCCCTGGCACGCACCAGATGGCTCTACGTCCTTCCACTGCCCCGCAACGTCTCCCTCTGCCGTCTCCTCCTGCGTCCTCTCTTCCTACCCTTGCTGACCCGGAGTCTGACTCCTTCGTGCTGCCAGTCCTACTGTCACGTGTCTCCTGGCCACTGTTGTCAGTGACCCTTCCTTTGAGTCCACTGCTTCGTTTGCCTTAGTTGCTCAGCTTGTCGACTTTGCTGCTCACTGTCGTCTAGACTACTCCGCGAGTCTTGTTGCTGAGTCTGAGTCTGTCTGTCCTCCGTCCGTCGGGGGTGAGTGTGCTCTTGGCACGGACGTCCTTGAGGACAAGCAGGAGGACTTTGAGTGCTTTGCAGCCGCTGTACCTCATCTTGTGTCCATGCTGATTGCACCTGAGGGAGACCTGGATGCACCAGACATCCCGACCCCGCGCTCTTACGCAGAGGCGATAGAGGGTCCCTACTCCTCTCAGTAGCAGTCAGCCATGGACGCAGAGATGGCATCCTGGAAGTCCACAGGCACCTACGACGACGAGGTTCCCCCTCCTGGGGCGAACATCGTCAGTGGCATGTGGATTTTCAGGGTGAAGCGGCCGCCGGGTTCTCCGCCTGACTTCAAGGCGCGTTACGTTGCTCGAGGCTTCAGTCAGCGACAGGGAGTTGACAGCGACAGGGAGTCACGAGTGGGACAAAGAGCTGGGCAAGAAGATCGACTGGAAGGCAGTGAGAGAGAGGAGAGACTCTCTGGCAATCCCCTACATAGCACAGGACGTGGTGCTGAAAATGCACAGCAAGAACCTGCATGTGGGGGGAGGCTGGTTTTCCTGGATCCAAGGGGGAGCTCCCCGCACTGCGAGGCACCAGAAACCCCGGATCACTGCATGCTCACTTGCTCTGTCATCCAACCGGTGATCGGCGTGCTGCTGAGCTCGCTGAGGATGATAGACCCTGCGGATCAAACGAGGTCGCTAGGCGACATGCTGTTCAAAGAAGGGGCCACGAAATCCGGTTTTCCGGGGGCTACATTGACAGCGGTGACGATGCGGAGAATCTGGTTGGCCAGGGTGGATGCGATTTTCCGGAAGGAGAAGTTCCTGCGGAAAAAGGTTGCAAGGGCGGCAATATATGCATGCCGCATGCGAGACTGTACAGAGCAGAAAAGTTGAGGAGGGCAACAGGTTACAGCATCCAGGGGCAGCCACGGGACCCGTGGGGCGGTTTGGTAGGAGATGAAAGGGTGGCGATCTCGAGGATATGCGAGGCAGGGGAGCAAGCCACGTGGAGGGTGGGATTCCTTTCCATTTGGCAGAACCCTAAGACCTTCCACCGACCACCGTAAACACGCGTAGGGCGGAGGCACCCGAGCCTTGGCTGGGGTACACCGTTTCCCCCCAAAATCCAGTTACGACTGTGAATGTAATTGCATTGCTATAGTGCATACGCATTCGAAAAAAAAATAAAAATACAATTGATGTCATGGATTCGCTGCAGGGTCAAATTCCACTTCCGATGTTCTCCTGCCTATCTGTGACATAGTCATCGTGCAGCTTCGTAAAGTGCATGCCGTTGCAAAAAACCACAATTGAGCGAGGGGAAATGAACAAGCAGCTGCTTGTGATGGACCGTGTCATAAAGCATGTGTCACCACCGATACTTATCCCTCGGGTGGACTTTCACCAACCCTTTTATCTTATGAGTGTCCGCTCCCGTCACAGGATCCACCACCCGATGGAAAGCCGCACCAAACTGGTACGGCGGACGACCGCACTTCTCCAGTAGAGTCGTAACAAGGAGCTTATAGATCATATCCGACAAAATCTCAGCCATAACCCCCTTCAGCAACACATCGATAGCATCCGGGTTCTGCGCGCGCTCCTTGATGTTCAATGAGTTTTCAGGATGCTGCCAGTCCAGAAACAGCTTGGTCTTCCCATCCGTGTAGATATGCTCCACGCAATGGCACCAGACATAATTCGCATCCGCCGCCTCCTGGAAGGTGACCTGCAGCCTCCCGAAACGCTTCTTTGACAGGTAAGCAAGCAGCAGCGTCTGCATCTTCGTTGTCTTCTACGCGTGCGACGACAGCGCCTTCTTCCACACAACCAACAACTCCTTCATTGTATCAGTGATGCATGGAACTTCCTTCTCAAAATCCTGCGGAATCAACAGGGTAAGCGTGTAGCCTGCGAGCGCCGTGATCACCCCAGCTCGAACAGGGTCCAGCCTTCAGATCATCACTCAAATAACCGTCGTCAGCTATCTCCTCTTCATCTTCTTCGTTCGCAGGTTCCGCACGGACCTTCGCAGCCGGCGCGTCCACCTCAGCCTCTTTCTCTTTTCCTCAGCCCCCTTTCTCTGGAAGCTCAACGAAGCCAACTTCTTCTCCAGTGACACCCTGGTGTCATCAGTAGCAAACGGGCCGACCATATCCTTCAGCATCGGCTTCGACGTAGCACGCTCCGACTGGTGACCCTTCCAGTCGCGAACGCGCAACCGCTCCACTCTTCAGGGCAGCAGCAGCCTTCTTTGGTTGACGAGGCATGTTGCAATGATGAAAATCTGAACTCAACACTTTTGCTGATAGTGAAAATTGTGTGAGCATTGATACTTTATAAAGCCTCTGACCAGTTTTGGGTCTCGCATTCTTGAAATCCCACGACAGTATCCATAGTATAGTCCTGGTATCGCCTTGTGGTTGTAACTTCCAGGGTTGACAACATCAATGGAGAAAGCTGGTTCACGGTAGATAGTATGCTCCCAAAGTGCCTTAGAGTTGTTAGGAGCTGCATGCACGACATGTGTCAGCAACCTTTTAGTGGCATCAAGACTTTCGGGATTGCCTGACAAGCGCGAGGTAGGTAACATGCCCACGGGATAGGCACAATAAATATACCCCCGTAAGCGTCTTGCCAAATAATGTCTTTTGACAGGCAACTGACAAGCAATTGATCGTCATTGGTCAAGTTGAAGTTCCTGGTAGAATCCATGGTGGCCTTGGCTTCATTGTCATTGTCATTGACCTTCAAATGCGAAATGACACACATGCACTGACATAGGTGAGCTGCGCAGCTATCTTGGCTTGCAGATCACCCGGGACAGCACGGCGCACCATCACTGTGAGTCAGTCATACATGGTGCACCAGGTCCTTCAGCCCTTCGGCTTCCAGTTCTCCTCCCTACAATCCACTCGGCCACTCGCTCTTAGCTCCACCTTCGGACGAGTCCGTAGAGCCGAGTGGTCATAATCTAGAGCTTGTGGGCTGCCTCATGTACGTAATGACTTGCACTCGACATGACCTCGCATACCCTCTCAGCATCCTAGAGCGCTACGTTGCGCCCGAAAGACACCGACCCGAGCACGGGCAGGCTGCGAGGAGGGTGCTGTGAGACTTGTGCAGTACATCGGCCATGGGGTTTGTGCGTGGAGGACGAGGCTCGGTTATAATCACAGAACGCTTCTTGGGCCGACGAACTAGCGACTCAGCGGTCGTCACAGGGTAACGCTTTCAGTCTCGACTCTGATTCTGTCCGTGCAGGTCCACTCGTTCGTCTTCTGTGCTTGGTTCCAGCCGTGAGGCCGAGATCTACGCTGGGGCTATGGCTGCACAGGAGTTACGCTGGCTGACCTGCTTGCTGACCGACTTGGGTAAGCGGCCTCATTCTCCTCCGGTTCTGTACGTCAACAATAAGGCCATGATTGCCTTGTGTCTGGAGCACAGACTGGAGCACAGAACTAAGCACATTTCTCTTCGTCACTTTTTGTGTCAAAAGTTGCAGCAGCATGGTCAGCTTCGCCTTGCTTACGTGGCCTCTACACTGCTGATATCTTCACCAAGGCCCTTGGGTCTGGTGATCATCAGCGTTTCTGCACTGCTCTTAGCCTTGTGCCTACTCTGCCTCACTTGCTTGCCGCTTGGCTTTGCCTTGTGCTGTGATCTATATATTTATATGTGCATCCTTACTCTTGCTAGGTTGTGATCATTGTACTGCTTGTGCTTCTATAACTATGCATGTGATCTGTCCTTGTGGCCGCTTGCTTGTGCTGAGACGACACTGTGATCTTGAAATCCACTCCGAGCTTTGCTTTGTTTGCTTCTCTTGACTGCTCTTGTAACCGTGTTATGTTCGCTTATGGGGGTGTGTCAAAATGCCTTTATGTTGTTTAGGCTGTAATGGGGTAGACTATACTGAGTACAACACATTAGGGTTAGACCTACTTGTGCTTGTCATCCATTCTAGTATACTATTCATGCTCGCTAGATTCAGACACCTTGGCCACCGTCTTCCCCTGCACAAAGGCCTCCAAGAGTGTTTGCAACTGAGAGCTGTCAATGTTCACCATGTAACCAGAACTCGCTTCATCGCTGCTGTTTCCTACTGCTGCACACTTTCGTGGACGAAACTAAGCCACACCACGAACTAAACGTGCTAATAACGAATCCAAATGTGCTAATAACTATGCTCTGATATCATATGTCACTTGGCACTCCAGCTACTATGTATGTAGACGGGTTTCAGGCTTCAGCATATAGGATCTGGAATTTGCAGTAGGATATTCATTGGAAATGGACATGACATTGCAAAACAGAACAATCAATATCTAAGCAAACAGTTTCAGTGCTGTGCGACTCTTGTAACTCGTCTTCCGTGTCTCATATCGCATCACACGCAAAACCGATGGGTAACCGAAACTGTCACTGAAAACAGCGAATCATCATTGTTAACACCGATTCGGTTCGTTGTGATTGGCTCATTTCCAGCAGCGAAAGTTTTCGAGCTTCGCTGCACATCGCAACTAGGCATTCCTCTCGTTTTTCACTGTTTTTCCTTCGTTCTTCCCGCACACCTCGCTACTAGCTCCTCCGTTTTGCACCGTTGCTAGGTCGTAGTTCAGCGCGGGTAGGTCTTAGCCACGGCGCCGTTCGGCGATCCGTGTGCCAGCCGTTGCTCGGCGATTCGTGTGCCAGTCGCCGTTCGGCGCTCGCGTGGCAGCCGCAAACCACCCTAATAGACGTCATGTTCCGCCACGTGGCAGCACGACAGCGGCAGCTGACGAGAGCCACGTCGCTCGTCGTATCTTCCGCCGCACCGTCCGCCGCTGCATTCGGAAGCCGTAGTTTCGGAATCAGATCGGCGTTTTCCACGTGGCAAGTCCACCTGTTGCCACGTGTCTTCAACTTGGTAATTTGCCGTGTTTTCACCGTTGGCCCGTCAAGATTCTCCACGTGCTGCCAGCCCCGGAGAGCAGTCTATTGACCGAAGTGTTAGGCAATTAGGTAGGGGACTTCTCACGGAAGTGTTTCGAGACGCTTAAAAGAATGTTACTTTCACGAGCCTATTGCGCTAGCGTTGAAGAGTTAGGCTAGTAATGGAAGGATTGTCACAGAAATGCATCACAAAAATGTTGCTGACCCAAACCTGGTCCCAAAGGGTCCTTGACCCTAGTCTGGCCCAAACCTGGTCCCAAAGGGTCCTTGACCCTAGTCTGGCCCAAACCTGGTCCCAAAGGGTCCTTGACCCTAGTCTGACCCAAACCTAATCCCAAAGGGTCCCTGACCCTAGTCTGGCCCAAACCTGGTCCCAAAGGGTCCTTGACCCTAGTCTGGCCCAAATCTGGTCCAAAGGGTCCTTGACCCTAGTCTGGCCCAAACCTGGTCCCAAAGGGTCCTTGACCCTAGTCTGGCCCAAACCTGGTCCCAAAGGTTCCTTGACCCTAGTCTGGCCCAAACCTGGTCCCAAAGGGTCCTTGACCCTAGTCTGGCCCAAACTTGGTCCCAAAGGGTCCTTGACCCTAGTCTGGCCCAAACCTGGTCCCAAAGGGTCCTTGACCCTAGTCTGGCCCAAACCTGGTCCCAAAGGGTCCTTGACCCTAGTCTGGCCCAAACCTGGTCCCAAAGGGTCCTTGACCCTAGTCTGGCCCAAACCTGGTCCCAAAGGGTCCTTGACCCTACTCTGGCCCAAACCTGGTCCCAAAGGGTCCTTGACCCTAGTCTGGCCCAAACCTGACCCGGAACTAGGGATTGCTGAAGTTTCGGGAAAGTCAGCGTTATGATAATCATGGCGTAACGAATAGTGTACAGTATCTTTGAGAAGTACTAAGCGTGATCGCTTTCAAGTGTTCTCTTCACTCTCGTCAGCCCTGCCTGTAATGACCCCACTCTGGGGAACCATCCTGCCTCTGCCTGACCCCCCTGCTCCGTCTTCCCTCCGTTTCCCCCCTTCACCCTTTCGCCCACCTCTACCCAACCCTCTTTCCCATCGCCCTGCCAGCCGTTGTCGCCACAGGAAGAAGCCGCTGTTATGGGCCATGGGTATCCCAGCCTCTCCGCGCCACCATCCCCATCATCGTCACCATCAACATCGCTGCACCAGGCAGGAATGATTGCCACCAGAAGCTGCTCGCCTCTCATCCCATCCTCCTCCCTTTTCCCTAGCCATGGATTTGCCACGTCAGCCATAGCGGCTGCAGCCACGTCAGCCTCATCAACATCAGCCGCGTTCGCAGGAGCATCCACGTCAGCATCAGCAAGATCAGCACCATCAGCAGCGTCTGCAGCAGCAGGGGCAGGAGGAGTAGGAATGGGAGCAATGTCAACAGGGAGGGTCGGAGATGCAGCAACAGGGGAACAGGGGGTGGGAAATGGGAGGATCCGAGTGAAGACAAAAGCGCTGACGAAGCAAGCAAAGCACATCATGAATGTGAGTCCATGTGAGCACGCACCATACAGCATGCACCGAAATTTCTATGCGAAGGCCACAGATTCACTGCACCAGAAGTACAAGCTTCCAACCCTCCCTCCTCGTTCCTGAGTTGATGCAAAATGATATGGAAAAAACACAAAACTTGAGCCAACGAAGAATGCAACTTTCTCATCCTCCCTCCACCTCCCGCCTTTATCGTGTCTCTCTCCACCTCCCGCCTTTATCGTGTCTCCCTCCACCTCCCGCCTTTATCGTGTCTCTCTCCACCTCCCGCCTTTATCGTGTCTCCCTCCACCTCCCGCCTTTATCGTGTCTCCCTCCACCTCCCGCCTTTATCGTGTCTCCCTCCACCTCCCGCCTTTATCGTGTCTCCCTCCACCTCCCGCCTTTATCGTGTCTCCCCTCCATCTTCCATCTTCCCCCTCTCTCCGCTTCTGCCCCTTCCTCTTCCCTGTCCCCTCGAATTCTGGGATGCAGAGGTCACAAATGGACTGCACCCGGAGTACAGCATGCCTTCTGCCTTCTGTCCTCGCCCCACACTCCTCCGCCTTCTGTCCTCGTCCCACCTTTATCTTGTCTCCCTTTCCCACCCCCCTCTCGTTCCCCCGTTCCCACCTCACTTACCCTGCAGATTCTGGATGCAGAGGCCACGGCTTCACGGCGCCACGAGGGCATTGGCTCCTCGTGGTCCTCACCCCGCCGCTTCCAACGTCAACTCTCTTCCCTTCCCCCTCACATGCTGGATGCGCACAGAACTTCCCCCTCACATGCTGGATGCGCACAGAACTTCCCCCTCACATGCTGGATGCGCACAGAACTTCCCCCTCACATGCTGGATGCGCACAGAACTTCCCCCTCACATGCTGGATGCGCACAGAACTTCCCCCTCACATGCTGGATGCGCACAGAACTTCCCCCTCACATGCTGGATGCGCACAGAACTTCCCCCTCACATGCTGGATGCGCACAGAACTTCCCCCCTTTCCCCCTCCCCTCCCCCCGCCCCCCATTCAAACCCTTTCCCCCCGTTCTTCTCAGATGCGGCATGCAGAGGCCACGCGGCATGCAGAGGCCACGCGGCATGCAGAGGCCACGCGGCATGCAGAGGCCACGCGGGTTCGCTCTGCGAGGAGAGGACCACACCTCGCCTTCGCTTCTCTCCCCCCCTCCCCGTCCTGCCCTTCTCTCTTCTCTCCTTCCCATCCCCCACCCCTCTCAGATTCTGGATGCAGATTCCACGGGTTCACTGTACCAGGGGCGAACATGCCTCCGCTTCTCATATTCTCTCGCCTTCCCTTCCCGCTTTACCTTTCCCGCCTGCTCCTCCCCTCTCGGATCCTCGGTGCAGACGCCACGAGTTTTCTGCCCCAGGAGCGCAACATGCATCCCCACCCTCTCCTTTCCGCCCTTAACTTGTCGCCCTTTCCCATCGCCCCTTCCCATCGCCCCGTCCCATCGCCCCGTCCCATCACCCCCTGCCCGTGCAGATCCTGGATGCGGAGGCAACGGGGGTGCTGCGCCAGGAGCGCAACATGCCGGACTTCAAGCCGGGGGACGTGCTCTCCATGAAGATTGTACGTGCTCTCCATGAAGATTGTACGTGCTCACTTGGGGGAGTTCATACGCCGATGGGGGCTTGTGTTGCGCCAATGGGGGCTTGTGTTACGCCGATGGGGGCTTGTGTTGCGCCAATGGTGGCTTGTGTTGCGCCAATGGGGGCTCGTGTTGCGCCAATGGGGGCTCGTGTTACTAGCCAATGTGTGCTTGTGTGCTAGTACCCATGAAGCGCCTCAAAAGGGCTTGTGTGCTTGTACTGATGTTGTCTGGCTTCTGTTCCACATTCCGTCGCCCTCACACTTGCCGCCATCCTCCTTCTCCCCCTCTCGCCCTCTCTCCCAGGAGGTGCCTGAGAACAAGCGGCGCACGTCGATAGTGAAGGGCATCGTGATCGCGCGCAGGAACGCCGGCATCGGCTCCACGTTCCGCATCCGGCGCATGCTGGCCGGCGTGGGCGTCGAGATGTCCTTCCCCCTGTGAGTCCCTCACTCTTTGTGCGTCGCTGCCCTGTGTCAGTTGAAGCAACTTGGCTGCGTGGCACCTCACTCCTAATGCCTGGCATGTGTCCTGAGTGCGTGCTGTCAGGCGTGGGCATCGACTCGTTCTTCCGTCTGTGAGTCTCCTTTTTTCCGAGTGTCAGTGTGCCTTGCGTCACTTAAATTAGGCACCGCTAGTGCCAGATGCTATCATGCTCTGTGTGGTGGCATCAACTTCACATTCCGCATGCATTGCATGCTGGTGGGCATGGGCGTTGACACCCTCTGTGAGTCTCGTTTCGTCGGAGTGTCAGTGTGCCGTTTGTATTCCCTAAGGTGCGCATGCCTGTGCTTGCCAACCAGCTAAGCACTTTCTGCGATTTGCTGTACGAGCATTGCATGATGGAAAGGAAACGGAATGACATTGCTGATGGCCAACTGATGCACGCAAGATTTTGTATAGGTCTAATTCCAGCAATGACCTCTTGTCTCTCTCCGCGCAGGTACTCGCCCATCATCAAGGAGATCACAGTGATAGGCACGCGCAAGGTCAGGAGGGCCAAGTTGTACTATTTGAGGGACAAGGTTGCCCGTATGTCCGCTGTTTAGGGATGCAGCCGCAAGTTGTGCAAATAAGAAAATCTTTTAGGAATCCCAAGATGCTTGTCAGGCTATGAAATGTGCTGAAGCTTCAGCATTTGGCAAAGAAATTTCTAAGTTACATTATCATCTCATGTTAGTCTTTTTAAGCGTGTACTTTGTTCTGCTTGTCAATCGCATATTATCGGATCAGCATTTGGCAAAGAAATTTCTGGCTCAACAGATCGCATCCTCCCTGTGAGCTTGTCACACGCTCGCCACGCAAGCCACTTCCAGACTCCATTCGTCATCTAGGCTCTGTTCGGTAGCCACCCTAGTCACATTGTGGTTGGTGCAGGTGATCTTCCGCGGCCCAATTTCAAACAACCTTAAAGCCTACCAAATCGTTATTAAAACACCAAACCTGACCAGTGCGGTTTGGCTACCAAACGCGCCATACACCCAACCGAGTGCAGGGGAAGACACTACCTCGAAATTGGCGAGCCCAGCCAAACGAGAGAATTACTGTAGAACCTGGATTATAGCATGGCAACAGCCACTCGAGTAATTCGAGGCCATGCGAGTAAGGATGAATCAACGATCCAGGCTCTACAGTAATTCTCTCCCAGGCAAACTCGACAGTCAGCAGGAGTCCATCCCATTTCAGCTTTCCAGTTCCACTCAGGCAGACCCGCTCTGAGTGGCATGCTGGAGGGTATACGCTGTATTAGTGTCATTTCGGGCCGAATGAATATTTTTAGTCTGTTGAATTAAAAACGACGAGAGATCGTGCTCACACTCCGTTTTTCTTTAATACATAATGAGGGGAAACCATTTGGCGGACTGATTTCTTGTTTGTGGGTCGGGCAGCTGGCAAAATTCGGCCGGTTTTTTTTTTTTACAAACGCGAGGTAAATTCTTGCAACTATGGACGCAACATCTTTCTAGTGCGAGTGGACGCCCGAGGCTACGAAACGTACCAGAGGCTTCCCCAGTTCAAGTGGGTCCAGTGTGACTGGGAGGCTAACGAACAGGGCCCTAAAGTGTTCCAGGGTGGCGATAGAACCAGCACTCGTTGACCGAGGAGCTCTTTGAGAGAATCCGATGGCTCTTAGTTCGACGTTTTCAGCTCCTTAGCTTCCAGCCCCACCGTTCTTGCTGCAGGTAGCCCACATTAGGTCGACATTTCCCAAACGCATAGGCCGGTAGATACTAGGGCAGCGGCGAACCACCGTAACAGTGGCAATGTCGGGCGAGAGCGAGATGGGGCTGATGGCGGCGGGGACGGGCAAGGGCGACGAGCGCAAGGAGGCGCAGCGGATGAAGAATGTTCGCTTCTCGGGGAACGACGACGACGACGACGATGATGACGCCAAGTGCGCGCCTTCCCCCGTCCAGGTTCTTCGTCGCTCTCGTCCGTGCGACACCTCCGTTCGCCAGCGACGGATTCGCCGCACGCCCCTCGTTCTCCTCATGTCCTCAATTCCGTTCTCCGCGCCCAGCCTTTCTTCCCCTTCCCCTCTCCCGCTTCCCCCCATCCCCCGTTTCCCCCCCCGCGCGCGCGCAGGCCACGGCGCGCGGTGCTGCCGGAGAAGAAGCCGAAGAAGGCAAAAGGCGCGCCCGCCGCCGCCGCTGACGTCAGCGCGATGGATCTCGACGACCTCGGCGCGGAGCCCGGCGCGGCTGGCGGAGGCGCCGTGGGGGCGGCGGCGCTGATGGACTCCGCGGACCCGCGCGTGGCGGCGCTGGCGCGCGCGCAGCAGCGGAAGAAGGGGAAGAGCAAGTGGGGGGACACGGCTTTCGGGGGCGTGGAGGACGTGGTGCGCGCCGAGGAGGACTTCCAGGTGCGGGGGCGAGGGGAAGCGGGGGGAGGGGAAGGGGGGAGGGGAAACGGTGGAGGGGAAAAGGGGGGAAGTAGAGGGGAACAGGGATAGGGAGGGAGCAGGGGAGCAGAAAGAGAGGGCACGGGCAGAAGGAAGGGGTGGGGGGGGGAAAGGGAAGGTGGGTGAAGTGAGGGAGGGGATAGATATGGGAGGAAAAGGGAAGGGAGCAGAGGGGACGTATGGAGGGAGAGCGTGGATGGATGTGGATGGGGGCGATTGGCCTGGTGAGAAAAGGTCGTGAGCGGGAAGCACAGGGGTGTTGAGTGCGGTGAGGCACATGGTAGGGCCGGTTGGGGTGGATGCGTGTTAGAAACGGTTCACTGGGCACGGCGTGTTAGAAACGGTTCACTGGGCACGGCGTGTTAGAAACGGTTCACTGGGCACGGCGTGTTAGAAACGGTTCACTGGGCACGGCGTGTTAGAAACGGTTCACTGGGCACGGCGTGTTAGAAACGGTTCACTGGGCACGGCGTGTTAGAAACGGTTCACTGGGCACGGCGTGTTAGAAACGGTTCACTGGGCACGGCGTGTTAGAAACGGTTCACTGGGCACGGCGTGTTAGAAACGGTTCACTGGGCACGGCGTGCAGGCAGTGCTGGCGGTGGGAAGGGGGAGCATGGGGGGTGGGGAGGGGGGAGTGCCATGCTCCGAGCTGGTCGACCCGCACATGCATTCTTTCCTCTCCGCACATGCATTCTTTCCTCTCCGCACATGCATTCTTTCCTCTCCGCACATGCATTCTTTCCTCTCCGCACATGCATTCTTTCCTCTCCGCACATGCTGTGCTGTGGTGAATGGTGTGAGTGAGTGGATGGGCGCATGGTGGGGCGGCATGGTGGCAGGGCGAGGAGGAGGAGGGGGAGGCGATGGAGCCGTTCAACCTGCAGCACGAGCGCGAGGAGGGGTACTTCGATGCGGAGGGCAACTACGTGGAGTATAGGGAGGACACCGAGGCCACGGTGAGAGGAGAGGACACCGAGGCCACGGTGAGTGCAGGGCGGCCACGCTGAGAGCAGGGCGGCCACGGTGAGATGGGAGGGGGGTGTGGGTGGGTGCAGAGAAAAGCAGGGCGAAGGTAGTGAGGGCACGGTGAGGAAGAGGTTTTGGTAGTACCGAGAGATGCGGTTGCGATGCTTTGACTTGCACTCACGCTATACCCCTTGCACTCACGCTATACCCCTTGCACTCACGCTATACCCCTTGCACTCACGCTATACCCCTTGCACTCACGCTATACCCCTTGCACTCACGCTATCCCCCTTGCACTCACGCTATCCCCCTTGCACTCACGCTATACCCCTTGCACTCACGCTATCCCCCTTGCACTCACGCTATACCCCTTGCACTCACGCTATCCCCCTTGCACTCACGCTATCCCCCTTGCACTCACGCTATCCCCCTTGCACTCACGCTATCCCCCTTGCACTCACGCTATACCCCTTGCACTCACGCTATCCCCCTTGCACTCACGCTATACCCCTTGCACTCACGCTATACCCCTTGCACTCACGCTATACCCCTTGCACTCACGCTATCCCCCTTGCACTCACGCTATCCCCCTTGCACTCACGCTATCCCCCTTGCACTCACGCTATCCCCCTTGCACTCACGCTATACCCCTTGCACTCACGCTATACCCCTTGCACTCACGCTATACCCCTTGCACTCACGCTATACCCCTTGCACTCACGCTATACCCCTTGCACTCACGCTATCCCCCTTGCACTCACGCTATCCCCCTTGCACTCACGCTATACCCCTTGCACTCACGCTATACCCCTTGCACTCACGCTATACCCCTTGCACTCACGCTATCCCCCTTGCACTCACGCTATCCCCCTTGCACTCACGCTATACCCCTTGCACTCACGCTATCCCCCTTGCACTCACGCTATACCCCTTGCACTCACGCTATCCCCCTTGCACTCACGCTATCCCCCTTGCACTCACGCTATACCCCTTGCACTCACGCTATACCCCTTGCACTCACGCTATCCCCCTTGCACTCACGCTATACCCCTTGCACTCACGCTATCCCCCTTGCACTCACGCTATCCCCCTTGCACTCACGCTATCCCCCTTGCACTCACGCTATCCCCCTTGCACTCACGCTATACCCCTTGCACTCACGCTATCCCCCTTGCACTCACGCTATACCCCTTGCACTCACGCTATCCCCCTTGCACTCACGCTATCCCCCTTGCACTCACGCTATCCCCCTTGCACTCACGCTATCCCCCTTGCACTCACGCTATACCCCTTGCACTCACGCTATCCCCCTTGCACTCACGCTATACCCCTTGCACTCACGCTATACCCCTTGCACTCACGCTATACCCCTTGCACTCACGCTATCCCCCTTGCACTCACGCTATCCCCCTTGCACTCACGCTATCCCCCTTGCACTCACGCTATCCCCCTTGCACTCACGCTATACCCCTTGCACTCACGCTATACCCCTTGCACTCACGCTATACCCCTTGCACTCACGCTATCCCCCTTGCACTCACGCTATCCCCCTTGCACTCACGCTATACCCCTTGCACTCACGCTATACCCCTTGCACTCACCCCTTGCACTCACGCTATCCCCTTGCACTCACGCTATCCCCCTTGCACTCACGCTATCCCCCTTGCACTCACGCTATACCCCTTGCACTCACGCTATCCCCCTTGCACTCACGCTATACCCCTTGCACTCACGCTATCCCCCTTGCACTCACGCTATCCCCCTTGCACTCACGCTATACCCCTTGCACTCACGCTATACCCCTTGCACTCACGCTATCCCCCTTGCACTCACGCTATACCCCTTGCACTCACGCTATCCCCCTTGCACTCACGCTATCCCCCTTGCACTCACGCTATACCCCTTGCACTCACGCTATCCCCCTTGCACTCACGCTATCCCCCTTGCACTCACGCTATCCCCCTTGCACTCACGCTATACCCCTTGCACTCACGCTATCCCCCTTGCACTCACGCTATCCCCCTTGCACTCACGCTATACCCCTTGCACTCACGCTATCCCCCTTGCACTCACGCTATCCCCCTTGCACTCACGCTATACCCCTTGCACTCACGCTATCCCCCTTGCACTCACGCTATCCCCCTTGCACTCACGCTATACCCCTTTCACTCACGCTATCCCCCTTGCACTCACGCTATACCCCTTGCACTCACGCTATCCCCCTTGCACTCACGCTATCCCCCTTGCACTCACGCTATACCCCTTGCACTCACGCTATCCCCCTGGCACTCACGCTATACCCCTTGAACTCACGCTATCCCCCTTGCACTCACGCTATACCCCTTGCACTCACGCTATACCCCTTGCACTCACGCTATCCCCCTTGCACTCACGCTATACCCCTTGCACTCACGCTATCCCCCTTGCACTCACGCTATCCCCCTTGCACTCACGCTATACCCCTTGCACTCACGCTATCCCCCTTGCACTCACGCTATCCCCCTTGCACTCACGCTATCCCCCTTGCACTCACGCTATACCCCTTGCACTCACGCTATACCCCTTGCACTCACGCTATACCCCTTGCACTCACGCTATACCCCTTGCACTCACGCTATCCCCCTTGCACTCACACTATCCCCCTTGCACTCACGCTATACCCCTTGCACTCACGCTATACCCCTTGCACTCACGCTATACCCCTTGCACTCACGCTATCCCCCTTGCACTCACACTATCCCCCTTGCACTCACGCTATACCCCTTGCACTCACGCTATCCCCCTTGCACTCACGCTATACCCCTTGCACTCACGCTATCCCCCTTGCACTCACGCTATACCCCTTGCACTCACGCTATCCCCCTTGCACTCACGCTATCCCCCTTGCACTCACGCTATCCCCCTTGCACTCACGCTATACCCCTTGCACTCACGCTATACCCCTTGCACTCACGCTATACCCCTTGCACTCACGCTATCCCCCTTGCACTCACGCTATACCCCTTGCACTCACGCTATCCCCCTTGCACTCACGCTATCCCCCTTGCACTCACGCTATCCCCCTTGCACTCACGCTATCCCCCTTGCACTCACGCTATACCCCTTGCACTCACGCTATCCCCCTTGCACTCACGCTATACCCCTTGCACTCACGCTATACCCCTTGCACTCACGCTATACCCCTTGCACTCACGCTATCCCCCTTGCACTCACGCTATCCCCCTTGCACTCACGCTATCCCCCTTGCACTCACGCTATCCCCCTTGCACTCACGCTATACCCCTTGCACTCACGCTATACCCCTTGCACTCACGCTATACCCCTTGCACTCACGCTATCCCCCTTGCACTCACGCTATCCCCCTTGCACTCACGCTATACCCCTTGCACTCACGCTATACCCCTTGCACTCACGCTATACCCCTTGCACTCACGCTATCCCCCTTGCACTCACGCTATCCCCCTTGCACTCACGCTATACCCCTTGCACTCACGCTATCCCCCTTGCACTCACGCTATACCCCTTGCACTCACGCTATCCCCCTTGCACTCACGCTATCCCCCTTGCACTCACGCTATACCCCTTGCACTCACGCTATACCCCTTGCACTCACGCTATCCCCCTTGCACTCACGCTATACCCCTTGCACTCACGCTATCCCCCTTGCACTCACGCTATCCCCCTTGCACTCACGCTATACCCCTTGCACTCACGCTATCCCCCTTGCACTCACGCTATCCCCCTTGCACTCACGCTATCCCCCTTGCACTCACGCTATACCCCTTGCACTCACGCTATCCCCCTTGCACTCACGCTATCCCCCTTGCACTCACGCTATACCCCTTGCACTCACGCTATCCCCCTTGCACTCACGCTATCCCCCTTGCACTCACGCTATACCCCTTGCACTCACGCTATCCCCCTTGCACTCACGCTATCCCCCTTGCACTCACGCTATACCCCTTTCACTCACGCTATCCCCCTTGCACTCACGCTATACCCCTTGCACTCACGCTATCCCCCTTGCACTCACGCTATCCCCCTTGCACTCACGCTATACCCCTTGCACTCACGCTATCCCCCTGGCACTCACGCTATACCCCTTGAACTCACGCTATCCCCCTTGCACTCACGCTATACCCCTTGCACTCACGCTATACCCCTTGCACTCACGCTATCCCCCTTGCACTCACGCTATACCCCTTGCACTCACGCTATCCCCCTTGCACTCACGCTATCCCCCTTGCACTCACGCTATACCCCTTGCACTCACGCTATCCCCCTTGCACTCACGCTATCCCCCTTGCACTCACGCTATCCCCCTTGCACTCACGCTATACCCCTTGCACTCACGCTATACCCCTTGCACTCACGCTATACCCCTTGCACTCACGCTATACCCCTTGCACTCACGCTATCCCCCTTGCACTCACACTATCCCCCTTGCACTCACGCTATACCCCTTGCACTCACGCTATACCCCTTGCACTCACGCTATACCCCTTGCACTCACGCTATCCCCCTTGCACTCACACTATCCCCCTTGCACTCACGCTATACCCCTTGCACTCACGCTATCCCCCTTGCACTCACGCTATACCCCTTGCACTCACGCTATCCCCCTTGCACTCACGCTATACCCCTTGCACTCACGCTATACCCCTTGCACTCACGCTATACCCCTTGCACTCACGCTATACCCCTTGCACTCACGCTATACCCCTTGCACTCACGCTATACCCCTTGCACTCACGCTATACCCCTTGCACTCACGCTATACCCCTTGCACTCACGCTATACCCCTTGCACTCACGCTATACCCCTTGCACTCACGCTATACCCCTTGCACTCACGCTATCCCCCTTGCACTCACGCTATCCCCCTTGCACTCACGCTATACCCCTTGCACTCACGCTATCCCCCTTGCACTCACGCTATACCCCTTGCACTCACGCTATACCCCTTGCACTCACGCTATACCCCTTGCACTCACGCTATCCCCCTTGCACTCACGCTATACCCCTTGCACTCACGCTATCCCCCTTGCACTCACGCTATCCCCCTTGCACTCACGCTATACCCCTTGCACTCACGCTATACCCCTTGCACTCACGCTATACCCCTTGCACTCACGCTATCCCCCTTGCACTCACGCTATACCCCTTGCACTCACGCTATCCCCCTTGCACTCACGCTATCCCCCTTGCACTCACGCTATACCCCTTGCACTCACGCTATACCCCTTGCACTCACGCTATACCCCTTGCACTCACGCTATCCCCCTTGCACTCACGCTATACCCCTTGCACTCACGCTATCCCCCTTGCACTCACGCTATCCCCCTTGCACTCACGCTATCCCCCTTGCACTCACGCTATACCCCTTGCACTCACGCTACCCCCCTTGCACTCACGCTATCCCCCTTGCACTCACGCTATATCCCTTGCACTCACGCTATACCCCTTGCACTCACGCTATCCCCCTTGCACTCACACTATCCCCCTTGCACTCACGCTATACCCCTTGCACTCACGCTATACCCCTTGCACTCACGCTATACCCCTTGCACTCACGCTATACCCCTTGCACTCACGCTATCCCCCTTGCACTCACGCTATCCCCCTTGCACTCACGCTATCCCCCTTGCACTCACGCTATACCCCTTGCACTCACGCTATCCCCCTTGCACTCACGCTATACCCCTTGCACTCACGCTATACCCCTTGCACTCACGCTATCCCCCTTGCACTCACGCTATACCCCTTGCACTCACGCTATACCCCTTGCACTCACGCTATACCCCTTGCACTCACGCTATCCCCCTTGCACTCACGCTATCCCCCTTGCACTCACGCTATACCCCTTGCACTCACGCTATCCCCCTTGCACTCACGCTATCCCCCTTGCACTCACGCTATACCCCTTGCACTCACGCTATCCCCCTTGCACTCACGCTATCCCCCTTGCACTCACGCTATCCCCCTTGCACTCACGCTATACCCCTTGCACTCACGCTATCCCCCTTGCACTCACGCTATACCCCTTGCACTCACGCTATCCCCCTTGCACTCACGCTATCCCCCTTGCACTCACGCTATCCCCCTTGCACTCACGCTATACCCCTTGCACTCACGCTATCCCCCTTGCACTCACGCTATACCCCTTGCACTCACGCTATCCCCCTTGCACTCACGCTATACCCCTTGCACTCACGCTATCCCCCTTGCACTCACGCTATCCCCCTTGCACTCACGCTATCCCCCTTGCACTCACGCTATACCCCTTGCACTCACGCTATCCCCCTTGCACTCACGCTATCCCCCTTGCACTCACGCTATCCCCCTTGCACTCACGCTATCCCCCTTGCACTCACGCTATCCCCCTTGCACTCACGCTATCCCCCTTGCACTCACGCTATACCCCTTGCACTCACGCTATACCCCTTGCACTCACGCTATACCCCTTGCACTCACGCTATCCCCCTTGCACTCACGCTATACCCCTTGCACTCACGCTATCCCCCTTGCACTCACGCTATCCCCCTTGCACTCACGCTATACCCCTTGCACTCACGCTATACCCCTTGCACTCACGCTATACCCCTTGCACTCACGCTATCCCCCTTGCACTCACGCTATCCCCCTTGCACTCACGCTATACCCCTTGCACTCACGCTATACCCCTTGCACTCACGCTATACCCCTTGCACTCACGCTATCCCCCTTGCACTCACGCTATCCCCCTTGCACTCACGCTATCCCCCTTGCACTCACGCTATCCCCCTTGCACTCACGCTATACCCCTTGCACTCACGCTACCCCCCTTGCACTCACGCTATCCCCCTTGCACTCACGCTATATCCCTTGCACTCACGCTATACCCCTTGCACTCACGCTATCCCCCTTGCACTCACACTACCCCCCTTGCACTCACGCTATCCCCCTTGCACTCACGCTATATCCCTTGCACTCACGCTATACCCCTTGCACTCACGCTATACCCCTTGCACTCACGCTATACCCCTTGCACTCACGCTATCCCCCTTGCACTCACGCTATCCCCCTTGCACTCACGCTATCCCCCTTGCACTCACGCTATCCCCCTTGCACTCACGCTATCCCCCTTGCACTCACGCTATCCCCCTTGCACTCACGCTATACCCCTTGCACTCACGCTATACCCCTTGCACTCACGCTATACCCCTTGCACTCACGCTATCCCCCTTGCACTCACGCTATCCCCCTTGCACTCACGCTATCCCCCTTGCACTCACGCTATCCCCCTTGCACTCACGCTATACCCCTTGCACTCACGCTATCCCCCTTGCACTCACGCTATACCCCTTGCACTCACGCTATCCCCCTTGCACTCACGCTATACCCCTTGCACTCACGCTATCCCCCTTGCACTCACGCTATCCCCCTTGCACTCACGCTATCCCCCTTGCACTCACGCTATACCCCTTGCACTCACGCTATCCCCCTTGCACTCACGCTATCCCCCTTGCACTCACGCTATCCCCCTTGCACTCACGCTATCCCCCTTGCACTCACACTATCCACCTTGCACTCACGCTATCCCCCTTGCACTCACGCTATACCCCTTGCACTCACGCTATACCCCTTGCACTCACGCTATACCCCTTGCACTCACGCTATCCCCCTTGCACTCACGCTATACCCCTTGCACTCACGCTATCCCCCTTGCACTCACGCTATCCCCCTTGCACTCACGCTATACCCCTTGCACTCACGCTATACCCCTTGCACTCACGCTATACCCCTTGCACTCACGCTATCCCCCTTGCACTCACGCTATCCCCCTTGCACTCACGCTATACCCCTTGCACTCACGCTATACCCCTTGCACTCACGCTATACCCCTTGCACTCACGCTATCCCCCTTGCACTCACGCTATCCCCCTTGCACTCACGCTATCCCCCTTGCACTCACGCTATCCCCCTTGCACTCACGCTATACCCCTTGCACTCACGCTACCCCCCTTGCACTCACGCTATCCCCCTTGCACTCACGCTATATCCCTTGCACTCACGCTATACCCCTTGCACTCACGCTATCCCCCTTGCACTCACACTACCCCCCTTGCACTCACGCTATCCCCCTTGCACTCACGCTATATCCCTTGCACTCACGCTATACCCCTTGCACTCACGCTATACCCCTTGCACTCACGCTATACCCCTTGCACTCACGCTATCCCCCTTGCACTCACGCTATCCCCCTTGCACTCACGCTATCCCCCTTGCACTCACGCTATCCCCCTTGCACTCACGCTATCCCCCTTGCACTCACGCTATCCCCCTTGCACTCACGCTATACCCCTTGCACTCACGCTATACCCCTTGCACTCACGCTATACCCCTTGCACTCACGCTATCCCCCTTGCACTCACGCTATACCCCTTGCACTCACGCTATCCCCCTTGCACTCACGCTATCCCCCTTGCACTCACGCTATACCCCTTGCACTCACGCTATACCCCTTGCACTCACGCTATACCCCTTGCACTCACGCTATCCCCCTTGCACTCACGCTATCCCCCTTGCACTCACGCTATACCCCTTGCACTCACGCTATACCCCTTGCACTCACGCTATACCCCTTGCACTCACGCTATCCCCCTTGCACTCACGCTATACCCCTTGCACTCACGCTATCCCCCTTGCACTCACGCTATCCCCCTTGCACTCACGCTATACCCCTTGCACTCACGCTATACCCCTTGCACTCACGCTATACCCCTTGCACTCACGCTATCCCCCTTGCACTCACGCTATACCCCTTGCACTCACGCTATCCCCCTTGCACTCACGCTATCCCCCTTGCACTCACGCTATCCCCCTTGCACTCACGCTATACCCCTTGCACTCACGCTACCCCCCTTGCACTCACGCTATCCCCCTTGCACTCACGCTATATCCCTTGCACTCACGCTATACCCCTTGCACTCACGCTATCCCCCTTGCACTCACACTATCCCCCTTGCACTCACGCTATACCCCTTGCACTCACGCTATACCCCTTGCACTCACGCTATACCCCTTGCACTCACGCTATACCCCTTGCACTCACGCTATCCCCCTTGCACTCACGCTATCCCCCTTGCACTCACGCTATCCCCCTTGCACTCACGCTATACCCCTTGCACTCACGCTATCCCCCTTGCACTCACGCTATACCCCTTGCACTCACGCTATACCCCTTGCACTCACGCTATCCCCCTTGCACTCACGCTATACCCCTTGCACTCACGCTATACCCCTTGCACTCACGCTATACCCCTTGCACTCACGCTATCCCCCTTGCACTCACGCTATACCCCTTGCACTCACGCTATACCCCTTGCACTCACGCTATACCCCTTGCACTCACGCTATACCCCTTGCACTCACGCTATCCCCCTTGCACTCACGCTATACCCCTTGCACTCACGCTATACCCCTTGCACTCACGCTATCCCCCTTGCACTCACGCTATCCCCCTTGCACTCACGCTATCCCCCTTGCACTCACGCTATACCCCTTGCACTCACGCTATACCCCTTGCACTCACGCTATACCCCTTGCACTCACGCTATCCCCCTTGCACTCACGCTATACCCCTTGCACTCACGCTATCCCCCTTGCACTCACGCTATCCCCCTTGCACTCACGCTATCCCCCTTGCACTCACGCTATACCCCTTGCACTCACGCTATACCCCTTGCACTCACGCTATCCCCCTTGCACTCACGCTATACCCCTTGCACTCACGCTATCCCCCTTGCACTCACGCTATCCCCCTTGCACTCACGCTATACCCCTTGCACTCACGCTATCCCCCTTGCACTCACGCTACCCCCCTTGCACTCACGCTATCCCCCTTGCACTCACGCTATATCCCTTGCACTCACGCTATCCCCCTTGCACTCACGCTATCCCCCTTGCACTCACGCTATCCCCCTTGCACTCACGCTATACCCCTTGCACTCACGCTATACCCCTTGCACTCACGCTATCCCCCTTGCACTCACGCTATCCCCCTTGCACTCACGCTATCCCCCTTGCACTCACGCTATCCCCCTTGCACTCACGCTATACCCCTTGCACTCACGCTATACCCCTTGCACTCACGCTATCCCCCTTGCACTCACGCTATACCCCTTGCACTCACGCTATACCCCTTGCACTCACGCTATAACCCTTGCACTCACGCTATACCCCTTGCACTCACGCTATAACCCTTGCACTCACGCTATACCCCTTGCACTCACGCTATCCCCCTTGCACTCACGCTATCCCCCTTGCACTCACGCTATACCCCTTGCACTCACGCTATCCCCCTTGCACTCACGCTATCCCCCTTGCACTCACGCTATACCCCTTGCACTCACGCTATCCCCCTTGCACTCACGCTATCCCCCTTGCACTCACGCTATCCCCCTTGCACTCACGCTATACCCCTTGCACTCACGCTATCCCCCTTGCACTCACGCTATACCCCTTGCACTCACGCTATCCCCCTTGCACTCACGCTATCCCCCTTGCACTCACGCTATACCCCTTGCACTCACGCTATACCCCTTGCACTCACGCTATCCCCCTTGCACTCACGCTATACCCCTTGCACTCACGCTATCCCCCTTGCACTCACGCTATACCCCTTGCACTCACGCTATCCCCCTTGCACTCACGCTATACCCCTTGCACTCACGCTATACCCCTTGCACTCACGCTATACCCCTTGCACTCACGCTATCCCCCTTGCACTCACGCTATCCCCCTTGCACTCACGCTATACCCCTTGCACTCACGCTATACCCCTTGCACTCACGCTATCCCCCTTGCACTCACGCTATACCCCTTGCACTCACGCTATCCCCCTTGCACTCACGCTATACCCCTTGCACTCACGCTATACCCCTTGCACTCACGCTATACCCCTTGCACTCACGCTATCCCCCTTGCACTCACGCTATACCCCTTGCACTCACGCTATACCCCTTGCACTCACGCTATACCCCTTGCACTCACGCTATCCCCCTTGCACTCACGCTATACCCCTTGCACTCACGCTATACCCCTTGCACTCACGCTATACCCCTTGCACTCACGCTATACCCCTTGCACTCACGCTATACCCCTTGCACTCACGCTATCCCCCTTGCACTCACGCTATCCCCCTTGCACTCACGCTATCCCCCTTGCACTCACGCTACCCCCCTTGCACTCACGCTATCCCCCTTGCACTCACGCTATCCCCCTTGCACTCACGCTATCCCCCTTGCACTCACGCTATCCCCCTTGCACTCACGCTATCCCCCTTGCACTCACGCTATACCCCTTGCACTCACGCTATCCCCCTTGCACTCACGCTATACCCCTTGCACTCACGCTATACCCCTTGCACTCACGCTATCCCCCTTGCACTCACGCTATCCCCCTTGCACTCACGCTATACCCCTTGCACTCACGCTATCCCCCTTGCACTCACGCTATACCCCTTGCACTCACGCTATCCCCCTTGCACTCACGCTATACCCCTTGCACTCACGCTATCCCCCTTGCACTCACGCTATCCCCTTTGCACTCACGCTATCCCCCTTGCACTCACGCTATACCCCTTGCACTCACGCTATCCCCCTTGCACTCACGCTATACCCCTTGCACTCACGCTATCCCCCTTGCACTCACTCTATACCCCTTGCACTCACGCTATACCCCTTGCACTCACGCTATCCCCCTTGCACTCACGCTATCCCCCTTGCACTCACGCTATCCCCCTTGCACTCACGCTATACCCCTTGCACTCACGCTATCCCCCTTGCACTCACGCTATCCCCCTTGCACTCACGCTATCCCCCTTGCACTCACGCTATCCCCCTTGCACTCACGCTATACCCCTTGCACTCACGCTATCCCCCTTGCACTCACGCTATACCCCTTGCACTCACGCTATACCCCTTGCACTCACGCTATCCCCCTTGCACTCACGCTATACCCCTTGCACTCACGCTATCCCCCTTGCACTCACGCTATCCCCTTTGCACTCACGCTATCCCCCTTGCACTCACGCTATCCCCCTTGCACTCACGCTATCCCCCTTGCACTCACGCTATCCCCCTTGCACTCACGCTATCCCCCTTGCACTCACGCTATACCCCTTGCACTCACGCTATACCCCTTGCACTCACGCTATACCCCTTGCACTCACGCTATCCCCCTTGCACTCACGCTATACCCCTTGCACTCACGCTATACCCCTTGCACTCACGCTATCCCCCTTGCACTCACGCTATCCCCCTTGCACTCACGCTATACCCCTTGCACTCACGCTATACCCCTTGCACTCACGCTATCCCCCTTGCACTCACGCTATACCCCTTGCACTCACGCTATACCCCTTGCACTCACGCTATACCCCTTGCACTCACGCTATACCCCTTGCACTCACGCTATCCCCCTTGCACTCACTCTATACCCCTTGCACTCACGCTATACCCCTTGCACTCACGCTATCCCCCTTGCACTCACGCTATACCCCTTGCACTCACGCTATCCCCCTTGCACTCACGCTATCCCCCTTGCACTCACGCTATACCCCTTGCACTCACGCTATCCCCCTTGCACTCACTCTATACCCCTTGCACTCACGCTATACCCCTTGCACTCACGCTATCCCCCTTGCACTCACGCTATCCCCCTTGCACTCACGCTATCCCCCTTGCACTCACGCTATACCCCTTGCACTCACGCTATCCCCCTTGCACTCACGCTATCCCCCTTGCACTCACGCTATCCCCCTTGCACTCACGCTATCCCCCTTGCACTCACGCTATACCCCTTGCACTCACGCTATCCCCCTTGCACTCACGCTATACCCCTTGCACTCACGCTATACCCCTTGCACTCACGCTATCCCCCTTGCACTCACGCTATACCCCTTGCACTCACGCTATCCCCCTTGCACTCACGCTATCCCCTTTGCACTCACGCTATCCCCCTTGCACTCACGCTATCCCCCTTGCACTCACGCTATCCCCCTTGCACTCACGCTATCCCCCTTGCACTCACGCTATCCCCCTTGCACTCACGCTATACCCCTTGCACTCACGCTATACCCCTTGCACTCACGCTATACCCCTTGCACTCACGCTATCCCCCTTGCACTCACGCTATACCCCTTGCACTCACGCTATACCCCTTGCACTCACGCTATCCCCCTTGCACTCACGCTATCCCCCTTGCACTCACGCTATACCCCTTGCACTCACGCTATACCCCTTGCACTCACGCTATCCCCCTTGCACTCACTCTATACCCCTTGCACTCACGCTATACCCCTTGCACTCACGCTATACCCCTTGCACTCACGCTATCCCCCTTGCACTCACGCTATACCCCTTGCACTCACGCTATCCCCCTTGCACTCACGCTATACCCCTTGCACTCACGCTATACCCCTTGCACTCACGCTATACCCCTTGCACTCACGCTATACCCCTTGCACTCACGCTATACCCCTTGCACTCACGCTATACCCCTTGCACTCACGCTATACCCCTTGCACTCACGCTATACCCCTTGCACTCACGCTATCCCCCTTGCACTCACGCTATACCCCTTGCACTCACGCTATACCCCTTGCACTCACGCTATACCCCTTGCACTCACGCTATCCCCCTTGCACTCACGCTATACCCCTTGCACTCACGCTATACCCCTTGCACTCACGCTATCCCCCTTGCACTCACGCTATACCCCTTGCACTCACGCTATCCCCCTTGCACTCACGCTATCCCCCTTGCACTCACGCTATCCCCCTTGCACTCACGCTATACCCCTTGCACTCACGCTACCCCCCTTGCACTCACGCTATCCCCCTTGCACTCACGCTATACCCCTTGCACTCACGCTATACCCCTTGCACTCACGCTATACCCCTTGCACTCACGCTATACCCCTTGCACTCACGCTATACCCCTTGCACTCACGCTATACCCCTTGCACTCACGCTATACCCCTTGCACTCACGCTATCCCCCTTGCACTCACGCTATACCCCTTGCACTCACGCTATCCCCCTTGCACTCACGCTATAACCCTTGCACTCACGCTATCCCCCTTGCACTCACGCTATAACCCTTGCACTCACGCTATCCCCCTTGCACTCACGCTATACCCCTTGCACTCACGCTATCCCCCTTGCACTCACGCTATACCCCTTGCACTCACGCTATACCCCTTGCACTCACGCTATACCCCTTGCACTCACGCTATACCCCTTGCACTCACGCTATACCCCTTGCACTCACGCTATACCCCTTGCACTCACGCTATACCCCTTGCACTCACGCTATCCCCCTTGCACTCACGCTATACCCCTTGCACTCACGCTATCCCCCTTGCACTCACGCTATAACCCTTGCACTCACGCTATCCCCCTTGCACTCACGCTATACCCCTTGCACTCACGCTATACCCCTTGCACTCACGCTATACCCCTTGCACTCACGCTATACCCCTTGCACTCACGCTATCCCCCTTGCACTCACGCTATACCCCTTGCACTCACGCTATACCCCTTGCACTCACGCTATCCCCCTTGCACTCACGCTATACCCCTTGCACTCACGCTATACCCCTTGCACTCACGCTATACCCCTTGCACTCACGCTATCCCCCTTGCACTCACGCTATACCCCTTGCACTCACGCTATACCCCTTGCACTCACGCTATACCCCTTGCACTCACGCTATACCCCTTGCACTCACGCTATACCCCTTGCACTCACGCTATACCCCTTGCACTCACGCTATCCCCCTTGCACTCACGCTATACCCCTTGCACTCACGCTATACCCCTTGCACTCACGCTATACCCCTTGCACTCACGCTATACCCCTTGCACTCACGCTATCCCCCTTGCACTCACGCTATACCCCTTGCACTCACGCTATACCCCTTGCACTCACGCTATCCCCCTTGCACTCACGCTATACCCCTTGCACTCACGCTATACCCCTTGCACTCACGCTATACCCCTTGCACTCACGCTATACCCCTTGCACTCACGCTATACCCCTTGCACTCACGCTATCCCCCTTGCACTCACGCTATACCCCTTGCACTCACGCTATACCCCTTGCACTCACGCTATCCCCCTTGCACTCACGCTATACCCCTTGCACTCACGCTATACCCCTTGCACTCACGCTATACCCCTTGCACTCACGCTATCCCCCTTGCACTCACGCTATACCCCTTGCACTCACGCTATACCCCTTGCACTCACGCTATACCCCTTGCACTCACGCTATACCCCTTGCACTCACGCTATACCCCTTGCACTCACGCTATACCCCTTGCACTCACGCTATACCCCTTGCACTCACGCTATACCCCTTGCACTCACGCTATCCCCCTTGCACTCACGCTATACCCCTTGCACTCACGCTATACCCCTTGCACTCACGCTATACCCCTTGCACTCACGCTATACCCCTTGCACTCACGCTATACCCCTGCACTCACGCTATACCCCTTGCACTCACGCTATACCCCTTGCACTCACGCTATACCCCTTGCACTCACGCTATCCCCCTTGCACTCACGCTATACCCCTTGCACTCACGCTATACCCCTTGCACTCACGCTATCCCCCTTGCACTCACGCTATCCCCCTTGCACTCACGCTATACCCCTTGCACTCACGCTATCCCCCTTGCACTCACGCTATACCCCTTGCACTCACGCTATACCCCTTGCACTCACGCTATACCCCTTGCACTCACGCTATACCCCTTGCACTCACGCTATCCCCCTTGCACTCACGCTATAACCCTTGCACTCACGCTATCCCCCTTGCACTCACGCTATAACCCTTGCACTCACGCTATCCCCCTTGCACTCACGCTATACCCCTTGCACTCACGCTATCCCCCTTGCACTCACGCTATACCCCTTGCACTCACGCTATCCCCCTTGCACTCACGCTATCCCCCTTGCACTCACGCTATACCCCTTGCACTCACGCTATCCCCCTTGCACTCACGCTATCCCCTTTGCACTCACGCTATCCCCCTTGCACTCACGCTATCCCCCTTGCACTCACGCTATCCCCCTTGCACTCACGCTATCCCCCTTGCACTCACGCTATCCCCCTTGCACTCACGCTATACCCCTTGCACTCACGCTATACCCCTTGCACTCACGCTATACCCCTTGCACTCACGCTATCCCCCTTGCACTCACGCTATACCCCTTGCACTCACGCTATACCCCTTGCACTCACGCTATACCCCTTGCACTCACGCTATCCCCCTTGCACTCACGCTATACCCCTTGCACTCACGCTATACCCCTTGCACTCACGCTATACCCCTTGCACTCACGCTATACCCCTTGCACTCACGCTATCCCCCTTGCACTCACGCTATAACCCTTGCACTCACGCTATACCCCTTGCACTCACGCTATCCCCCTTGCACTCACGCTATCCCCCTTGCACTCACGCTATCCCCCTTGCACTCACGCTATACCCCTTGCACTCACGCTATCCCCCTTGCACTCACGCTATCCCCCTTGCACTCACGCTATCCCCCTTGCACTCACGCTATCCCCCTTGCACTCACGCTATACCCCTTGCACTCACGCTATCCCCCTTGCACTCACGCTATACCCCTTGCACTCACGCTATACCCCTTGCACTCACGCTATCCCCCTTGCACTCACGCTATACCCCTTGCACTCACGCTATCCCCCTTGCACTCACGCTATCCCCTTTGCACTCACGCTATCCCCCTTGCACTCACGCTATCCCCCTTGCACTCACGCTATCCCCCTTGCACTCACGCTATCCCCCTTGCACTCACGCTATCCCCCTTGCACTCACGCTATACCCCTTGCACTCACGCTATACCCCTTGCACTCACGCTATACCCCTTGCACTCACGCTATCCCCCTTGCACTCACGCTATACCCCTTGCACTCACGCTATACCCCTTGCACTCACGCTATCCCCCTTGCACTCACGCTATCCCCCTTGCACTCACGCTATACCCCTTGCACTCACGCTATACCCCTTGCACTCACGCTATCCCCCTTGCACTCACGCTATACCCCTTGCACTCACGCTATACCCCTTGCACTCACGCTATACCCCTTGCACTCACGCTATACCCCTTGCACTCACGCTATACCCCTTGCACCCGCTATCCCCTTGCACTCACTCTATACCCCTTGCACTCACGCTATACCCCTTGCACTCACGCTATCCCCCTTGCACTCACGCTATACCCCTTGCACTCACGCTATCCCCCTTGCACTCACGCTATCCCCCTTGCACTCACGCTATACCCCTTGCACTCACGCTATCCCCCTTGCACTCACTCTATACCCCTTGCACTCACGCTATACCCCTTGCACTCACGCTATCCCCCTTGCACTCACGCTATCCCCCTTGCACTCACGCTATCCCCCTTGCACTCACGCTATACCCCTTGCACTCACGCTATCCCCCTTGCACTCACGCTATCCCCCTTGCACTCACGCTATCCCCCTTGCACTCACGCTATCCCCCTTGCACTCACGCTATACCCCTTGCACTCACGCTATCCCCCTTGCACTCACGCTATACCCCTTGCACTCACGCTATACCCCTTGCACTCACGCTATCCCCCTTGCACTCACGCTATACCCCTTGCACTCACGCTATCCCCCTTGCACTCACGCTATCCCCTTTGCACTCACGCTATCCCCCTTGCACTCACGCTATCCCCCTTGCACTCACGCTATCCCCCTTGCACTCACGCTATCCCCCTTGCACTCACGCTATCCCCCTTGCACTCACGCTATACCCCTTGCACTCACGCTATACCCCTTGCACTCACGCTATACCCCTTGCACTCACGCTATCCCCCTTGCACTCACGCTATACCCCTTGCACTCACGCTATACCCCTTGCACTCACGCTATCCCCCTTGCACTCACGCTATCCCCCTTGCACTCACGCTATACCCCTTGCACTCACGCTATACCCCTTGCACTCACGCTATCCCCCTTGCACTCACTCTATACCCCTTGCACTCACGCTATACCCCTTGCACTCACGCTATACCCCTTGCACTCACGCTATCCCCCTTGCACTCACGCTATACCCCTTGCACTCACGCTATCCCCCTTGCACTCACGCTATACCCCTTGCACTCACGCTATACCCCTTGCACTCACGCTATACCCCTTGCACTCACGCTATACCCCTTGCACTCACGCTATACCCCTTGCACTCACGCTATACCCCTTGCACTCACGCTATACCCCTTGCACTCACGCTATACCCCTTGCACTCACGCTATCCCCCTTGCACTCACGCTATACCCCTTGCACTCACGCTATACCCCTTGCACTCACGCTATACCCCTTGCACTCACGCTATCCCCCTTGCACTCACGCTATACCCCTTGCACTCACGCTATACCCCTTGCACTCACGCTATCCCCCTTGCACTCACGCTATACCCCTTGCACTCACGCTATCCCCCTTGCACTCACGCTATCCCCCTTGCACTCACGCTATCCCCCTTGCACTCACGCTATACCCCTTGCACTCACGCTACCCCCCTTGCACTCACGCTATCCCCCTTGCACTCACGCTATACCCCTTGCACTCACGCTATACCCCTTGCACTCACGCTATACCCCTTGCACTCACGCTATACCCCTTGCACTCACGCTATACCCCTTGCACTCACGCTATACCCCTTGCACTCACGCTATACCCCTTGCACTCACGCTATCCCCCTTGCACTCACGCTATACCCCTTGCACTCACGCTATCCCCCTTGCACTCACGCTATAACCCTTGCACTCACGCTATCCCCCTTGCACTCACGCTATAACCCTTGCACTCACGCTATCCCCCTTGCACTCACGCTATACCCCTTGCACTCACGCTATCCCCCTTGCACTCACGCTATACCCCTTGCACTCACGCTATACCCCTTGCACTCACGCTATACCCCTTGCACTCACGCTATACCCCTTGCACTCACGCTATACCCCTTGCACTCACGCTATACCCCTTGCACTCACGCTATACCCCTTGCACTCACGCTATCCCCCTTGCACTCACGCTATACCCCTTGCACTCACGCTATCCCCCTTGCACTCACGCTATAACCCTTGCACTCACGCTATCCCCCTTGCACTCACGCTATACCCCTTGCACTCACGCTATACCCCTTGCACTCACGCTATACCCCTTGCACTCACGCTATACCCCTTGCACTCACGCTATCCCCCTTGCACTCACGCTATACCCCTTGCACTCACGCTATACCCCTTGCACTCACGCTATCCCCCTTGCACTCACGCTATACCCCTTGCACTCACGCTATACCCCTTGCACTCACGCTATACCCCTTGCACTCACGCTATCCCCCTTGCACTCACGCTATACCCCTTGCACTCACGCTATACCCCTTGCACTCACGCTATACCCCTTGCACTCACGCTATACCCCTTGCACTCACGCTATACCCCTTGCACTCACGCTATACCCCTTGCACTCACGCTATACCCCTTGCACTCACGCTATACCCCTTGCACTCACGCTATCCCCCTTGCACTCACGCTATACCCCTTGCACTCACGCTATACCCCTTGCACTCACGCTATACCCCTTGCACTCACGCTATACCCCTTGCACTCACGCTATACCCCTTGCACTCACGCTATACCCCTTGCACTCACGCTATCCCCCTTGCACTCACGCTATCCCCCTTGCACTCACGCTATACCCCTTGCACTCACGCTATACCCCTTGCACTCACGCTATCCCCCTTGCACTCACGCTATCCCCCTTGCACTCACGCTATACCCCTTGCACTCACGCTATCCCCCTTGCACTCACGCTATACCCCTTGCACTCACGCTATACCCCTTGCACTCACGCTATACCCCTTGCACTCACGCTATACCCCTTGCACTCACGCTATCCCCCTTGCACTCACGCTATAACCCTTGCACTCACGCTATCCCCCTTGCACTCACGCTATAACCCTTGCACTCACGCTATCCCCCTTGCACTCACGCTATACCCCTTGCACTCACGCTATCCCCCTTGCACTCACGCTATACCCCTTGCACTCACGCTATCCCCCTTGCACTCACGCTATCCCCCTTGCACTCACGCTATACCCCTTGCACTCACGCTATCCCCCTTGCACTCACGCTATCCCCTTTGCACTCACGCTATCCCCCTTGCACTCACGCTATCCCCCTTGCACTCACGCTATCCCCCTTGCACTCACGCTATCCCCCTTGCACTCACGCTATCCCCCTTGCACTCACGCTATACCCCTTGCACTCACGCTATACCCCTTGCACTCACGCTATACCCCTTGCACTCACGCTATCCCCCTTGCACTCACGCTATACCCCTTGCACTCACGCTATACCCCTTGCACTCACGCTATACCCCTTGCACTCACGCTATCCCCCTTGCACTCACGCTATACCCCTTGCACTCACGCTATACCCCTTGCACTCACGCTATACCCCTTGCACTCACGCTATACCCCTTGCACTCACGCTATCCCCCTTGCACTCACGCTATACCCCTTGCACTCACGCTATCCCCCTTGCACTCACGCTATACCCCTTGCACTCACGCTATACCCCTTGCACTCACGCTATCCCCCTTGCACTCACGCTATACCCCTTGCACTCACGCTATCCCCCTTGCACTCACGCTATCCCCTTTGCACTCACGCTATCCCCCTTGCACTCACGCTATCCCCTTGCACTCACGCTATCCCCCTTGCACTCACGCTATCCCCCTTGCACTCACGCTATCCCCCTTGCACTCACGCTATACCCCTTGCACTCACGCTATACCCCTTGCACTCACGCTATACCCCTTGCACTCACGCTATCCCCCTTGCACTCACGCTATACCCCTTGCACTCACGCTATACCCCTTGCACTCACGCTATACCCCTTGCACTCACGCTATCCCCCTTGCACTCACGCTATACCCCTTGCACTCACGCTATACCCCTTGCACTCACGCTATACCCCTTGCACTCACGCTATACCCCTTGCACTCACGCTATCCCCTTGCACTCACGCTATAACCCTTGCACTCACGCTATCCCCCTTGCACTCACGCTATAACCCTTGCACTCACGCTATCCCCCTTGCACTCACGCTATACCCCTTGCACTCACGCTATCCCCCTTGCACTCACGCTATAACCCTTGCACTCACGCTATCCCCCTTGCACTCACGCTATACCCCTTGCACTCACGCTATCCCCCTTGCACTCACGCTATACCCCTTGCACTCACGCTATACCCCTTGCACTCACGCTATCCCCCTTGCACTCACGCTATACCCCTTGCACTCACGCTATCCCCCTTGCACTCACGCTATCCCCTTTGCACTCACGCTATCCCCCTTGCACTCACGCTATCCCCCTTGCACTCACGCTATCCCCCTTGCACTCACGCTATCCCCCTTGCACTCACGCTATCCCCCTTGCACTCACGCTATACCCCTTGCACTCACGCTATACCCCTTGCACTCACGCTATACCCCTTGCACTCACGCTATCCCCCCTTGCACTCACGCTATACCCCTTGCACTCACGCTATACCCCTTGCACTCACGCTATACCCCTTGCACTCACGCTATACCCCTTGCACTCACGCTATACCCCTTGCACTCACGCTATACCCCTTGCACTCACGCTATACCCCTTGCACTCACGCTATACCCCTTGCACTCACGCTATACCCCTTGCACTCACGCTATCCCCCTTGCACTCACGCTATAACCCTTGCACTCACGCTATCCCCCTTGCACTCACGCTATAACCCTTGCACTCACGCTATCCCCCTTGCACTCACGCTATACCCCTTGCACTCACGCTATCCCCCTTGCACTCACGCTATACCCCTTGCACTCACGCTATACCCCTTGCACTCACGCTATACCCCTTGCACTCACGCTATACCCCTTGCACTCACGCTATACCCCTTGCACTCACGCTATACCCCTTGCACTCACGCTATACCCCTTGCACTCACGCTATCCCCCTTGCACTCACGCTATACCCCTTGCACTCACGCTATCCCCCTTGCACTCACGCTATAACCCTTGCACTCACGCTATCCCCCTTGCACTCACGCTATACCCCTTGCACTCACGCTATCCCCCTTGCACTCACGCTATACCCCTTGCACTCACGCTATACCCCTTGCACTCACGCTATACCCCTTGCACTCACGCTATAACCCTTGCACTCACGCTATACCCCTTGCACTCACGCTATACCCCTTGCACTCACGCTATACCCCTTGCACTCACGCTATACCCCTTGCACTCACGCTATCCCCCTTGCACTCACGCTATAACCCTTGCACTCACGCTATCCCCCTTGCACTCACGCTATACCCCTTGCACTCACGCTATCCCCCTTGCACTCACGCTATACCCTTGCACTCACGCTATCCCCCTTGCACTCACGCTATACCCCTTGCACTCACGCTATACCCCTTGCACTCACGCTATACCCCTTGCACTCACGCTATCCCCCTTGCACTCACGCTATACCCCTTGCACTCACGCTATACCCCTTGCACTCACGCTATACCCCTTGCACTCACGCTATCCCCCTTGCACTCACGCTATACCCCTTGCACTCACGCTATACCCCTTGCACTCACGCTATACCCCTTGCACTCACGCTATACCCCTTGCACTCACGCTATACCCCTTGCACTCACGCTATACCCCTTGCACTCACGCTATCCCCCTTGCACTCACGCTATACCCCTTGCACTCACGCTATACCCCTTGCACTCACGCTATACCCCTTGCACTCACGCTATACCCCTTGCACTCACGCTATACCCCTTGCACTCACGCTATACCCCTTGCACTCACGCTATACCCCTTGCACTCACGCTATACCCCTTGCACTCACGCTATCCCCCTTGCACTCACGCTATACCCCCTTGCACTCACGCTATACCCCTTGCACTCACGCTATCCCCCTTGCACTCACGCTATCCCCCTTGCACTCACGCTATCCCCCTTGCACTCACGCTATCCCCCCTTGCACTCACGCTATACCCCTTGCACTCACGCTATCCCCCTTGCACTCACGCTATACCCCTTGCACTCACGCTATACCCCTTGCACTCACGCTATACCCCCTTGCACTCACGCTATACCCCCCCCTTGCACTCACGCTATACCCCTAGCACTCACGCTATCCCCCTTGCACTCACGCTATCCCCTTTGCACTCACGCCATCCCCCTTGCACTCACGCTATCCCCCTTGCACTCACGCTATCCCCCTTGCACTCACGCTATCCCCCTTGCACTCACGCTATCCCCCTTGCACTCACGCTATACCCCTTGCACTCACGCTATACCCCTTGCACTCACGCTATACCCCTTGCACTCACGCTATCCCCCTTGCACTCACGCTATACCCCTTGCACTCACGCTATACCCCTTGCACTCACGCTATCCCCCTTGCACTCACGCTATAACCCCTTGCACTCACGCTATACCCCTTGCACTCACGCTATACCCCTTGCACTCACGCTATCCCCCTTGCACTCACGCTATACCCCTTGCACTCACGCTATACCCCTTGCACTCACGCTATACCCCTTGCACTCACGCTATCCCCCTTGCACTCACGCTATCCCCCTTGCACTCACGCTATACCCCTTGCACTCACGCTATACCCCTTGCACTCACGCTATCCCCCTTGCACTCACGCTATACCCCTTGCACTCACGCTATCCCCCTTGCACTCACGCTATACCCCTTGCACTCACGCTATACCCCTTGCACTCACGCTATCCCCCTTGCACTCACGCTATACCCCTTGCACTCACGCTATACCCCTTGCACTCACGCTATCCCCCTTGCACTCACGCTATACCCCTTGCACTCACGCTATACCCCCTTGCACTCACGCTATACCCCTTGCACTCACGCTATACCCCTTGCACTCACGCTATACCCCTTGCACTCACGCTATACCCCTTGCACTCACGCTATACCCCTTGCACTCACGCTATCCCCCTTGCACTCACGCTATACCCCTTGCACTCACGCTATACCCCTTGCACTCACGCTATACCCCTTGCACTCACGCTATACCCCTTGCACTCACGCTATACCCCTTGCACTCACGCTATCCCCCTTGCACTCACGCTATCCCCTTGCACTGACGCTATCCCCCTTGCACTCACGCTATACCCCTTGCACTCACGCTATCCCCCTTGCACTCACGCTATACCCCTTGCACTCACGCTATACCCCTTGCACTCACGCTATACCCCTTGCACTCACGCTATCCCCCTTGCACTCACGCTATCCCCCTTGCACTCACGCTATCCCCCTTGCACTCACGCTATCCCCCTTGCACTCACGCTATACCCCTTGCACTCACGCTATACCCCTTGCACTCACGCTATACCCCTTGCACTCACGCTATACCCCTTGCACTCACGCTATACCCCTTGCACTCACGCTATACCCCTTGCACTCACGCTATACCCCTTGCACTCACGCTATACCCCTTGCACTCACGCTATCCCCCTTGCACTCACGCTATCCCCCTTGCACTCACGCTATCCCCCTTGCACTCACGCTATACCCCTTGCACTCACGCTATCCCCCTTGCACTCACGCTATACCCCTTGCACTCACGCTATACCCCTTGCACTCACGCTATCCCCCTTGCACTCACGCTATACCCCTTGCACTCACGCTATACCCCTTGCACTCACGCTATCCCCCTTGCACTCACGCTATCCCCCTTGCACTCACGCTATCCCCCTTGCACTCACGCTATACCCCTTGCACTCACGCTATCCCCTTGCACTCACGCTATACCCCTTGCACTCACGCTATAACCCCTTGCACTCACGCTATACCCCTTGCACTCACGCTATACCCCTTGCACTCACGCTATACCCCTTGCACTCACGCTATACCCCTTGCACTCACGCTATACCCCTTGCACTCACGCTATACCCCTTGCACTCACGCTATACCCCTTGCACTCACGCTATACCCCTTGCACTCACGCTATACCCCTTGCACTCACGCTATCCCCCTTGCACTCACGCTATCCCCCTTGCACTCACGCTATACCCCTTGCACTCACGCTATCCCCCTTGCACTCACGCTATCCCCCTTGCACTCACGCTATACCCCTTGCACTCACGCTATACCCCTTGCACTCACGCTATCCCCCTTGCACTCACGCTATACCCCTTGCACTCACGCTATCCCCCTTGCACTCACGCTATACCCCTTGCACTCACGCTATACCCCTTGCACTCACGCTATCCCCCTTGCACTCACGCTATACCCCTTGCACTCACGCTATACCCCTTGCACTCACGCTATCCCCCTTGCACTCACGCTATACCCCTTGCACTCACGCTATACCCCTTGCACTCACGCTATACCCCTTGCACTCACGCTATACCCCTTGCACTCACGCTATACCCCTTGCACTCACGCTATACCCCTTGCACTCACGCTATACCCCTTGCACTCACGCTATCCCCCTTGCACTCACGCTATACCCCTTGCACTCACGCTATCCCCCTTGCACTCACGCTATCCCCCTTTGCACTCACGCTATCCCCCTTGCACTCACGCTATCCCCCTTGCACTCACGCTATCCCCCTTGCACTCACGCTATACCCCTTGCACTCACGCTATCCCCCTTGCACTCACGCTATACCCCTTGCACTCATGCTATACCCCTTGCACTCACGCTATCCCCCTTGCACTCACGCTATCCCCCTTGCACTCACGCTATCCCCCTTGCACTCACGCTATCCCCCTTGCACTCACGCTATACCCCTTGCACTCACGCTATCCCCCTTGCACTCACGCTATACCCCTTGCACTCACGCTATACCCCTTGCACTCACGCTATCCCCCTTGCACTCACGCTATACCCCTTGCACTCACGCTATCCCCCTTGCACTCACGCTATACCCCTTGCACTCACGCTATACCCCTTGCACTCACGCTATCCCCCTTGCACTCACGCTATAACCCTTGCACTCACGCTATCCCCCTTGCACTCACGCTATACCCCTTGCACTCACGCTATCCCCCTTGCACTCACGCTATACCCCTTGCACTCACGCTATCCCCCTTGCACTCACGCTATACCCCTTGCACTCACGCTATACCCCTTGCACTCACGCTATACCCCTTGCACTCACGCTATCCCCCTTGCACTCACGCTATACCCCTTGCACTCACGCTATACCCCTTGCACTCACGCTATACCCCTTGCACTCACGCTATCCCCCTTGCACTCACGCTATACCCCTTGCACTCACGCTATACCCCTTGCACTCACGCTATACCCCTTGCACTCACGCTATACCCCTTGCACTCACGCTATACCCCTTGCACTCACGCTATACCCCTTGCACTCACGCTATCCCCCTTGCACTCACGCTATCCCCCTTGCACTCACGCTATACCCCTTGCACTCACGCTATACCCCTTGCACTCACGCTATACCCCTTGCACTCACGCTATCCCCCTTGCACTCACGCTATACCCCTTGCACTCACGCTATCCCCCTTGCACTCACGCTATCCCCTTTGCACTCACGCTATCCCCCTTGCACTCACGCTATCCCCCTTGCACTCACGCTATCCCCCTTGCACTCACGCTATACCCCTTGCACTCACGCTATCCCCCTTGCACTCACGCTATACCCCTTGCACTCACGCTATACCCCTTGCACTCACGCTATCCCCTTGCACTCACGCTATCCCCCTTGCACTCACGCTATCCCCCTTGCACTCACGCTATCCCCCTTGCACTCACGCTATACCCCTTGCACTCACGCTATCCCCCTTGCACTCACGCTATACCCCTTGCACTCACGCTATACCCCTTGCACTCACGCTATCCCCCTTGCACTCACGCTATACCCCTTGCACTCACGCTATCCCCCTTGCACTCACGCTATACCCCTTGCACTCACGCTATACCCCTTGCACTCACGCTATCCCCCTTGCACTCACGCTATAACCCTTGCACTCACGCTATCCCCCTTGCACTCACGCTATACCCCTTGCACTCACGCTATACCCCTTGCACTCACGCTATCCCCCTTGCACTCACGCTATCCCCCTTGCACTCACGCTATCCCCCTTGCACTCACGCTATCCCCCTTGCACTCACGCTATACCCCTTGCACTCACGCTATCCCCCTTGCACTCACGCTATACCCCTTGCACTCACGCTATACCCCTTGCACTCACGCTATCCCCCTTGCACTCACGCTATACCCCTTGCACTCACGCTATACCCCTTGCACTCACGCTATACCCCTTGCACTCACGCTATACCCCTTGCACTCACGCTATACCCCTTGCACTCACGCTATCCCCCTTGCACTCACGCTATCCCCTTGCACTGACGCTATCCCCCTTGCACTCACGCTATACCCCTTGCACTCACGCTATCCCCCTTGCACTCACGCTATACCCCTTGCACTCACGCTATACCCCTTGCACTCACGCTATACCCCTTGCACTCACGCTATCCCCCTTGCACTCACGCTATCCCCCTTGCACTCACGCTATCCCCCTTGCACTCACGCTATCCCCCTTGCACTCACGCTATACCCCTTGCACTCACGCTATACCCCTTGCACTCACGCTATACCCCTTGCACTCACGCTATACCCCTTGCACTCACGCTATACCCCTTGCACTCACGCTATACCCCTTGCACTCACGCTATACCCCTTGCACTCACGCTATACCCCTTGCACTCACGCTATACCCCTTGCACTCACGCTATCCCCCTTGCACTCACGCTATCCCCCTTGCACTCACGCTATACCCCTTGCACTCACGCTATCCCCCTTGCACTCACGCTATACCCCTTGCACTCACGCTATACCCCTTGCACTCACGCTATCCCCCTTGCACTCACGCTATACCCCTTGCACTCACGCTATACCCCTTGCACTCACGCTATCCCCCTTGCACTCACGCTATCCCCCTTGCACTCACGCTATCCCCCTTGCACTCACGCTATACCCCTTGCACTCACGCTATCCCCCTTGCACTCACGCTATACCCCTTGCACTCACGCTATACCCCTTGCACTCACGCTATCCCCCTTGCACTCACGCTATACCCCTTGCACTCACGCTATACCCCTTGCACTCACGCTATACCCCTTGCACTCACGCTATCCCCTTGCACTCACGCTATACCCCTTGCACTCACGCTATACCCCTTGCACTCACGCTATACCCCTTGCACTCACGCTATCCCCCTTGCACTCACGCTATCCCCCTTGCACTCACGCTATACCCCTTGCACTCACGCTATCCCCCTTGCACTCACGCTATCCCCCTTGCACTCACGCTATACCCCTTGCACTCACGCTATACCCCTTGCACTCACGCTATCCCCCTTGCACTCACGCTATACCCCTTGCACTCACGCTATCCCCCTTGCACTCACGCTATACCCCTTGCACTCACGCTATACCCCTTGCACTCACGCTATCCCCCTTGCACTCACGCTATACCCCTTGCACTCACGCTATACCCCTTGCACTCACGCTATCCCCCTTGCACTCACGCTATACCCCTTGCACTCACGCTATACCCCTTGCACTCACGCTATACCCCTTGCACTCACGCTATACCCCTTGCACTCACGCTATACCCCTTGCACTCACGCTATACCCCTTGCACTCACGCTATACCCCTTGCACTCACGCTATACCCCTTGCACTCACGCTATCCCCTTGCACTCACGCTATACCCCTTGCACTCACGCTATCCCCCTTGCACTCACGCTATCCCCTTTGCACTCACGCTATCCCCCTTGCACTCACGCTATCCCCCTTGCACTCACGCTATCCCCCTTGCACTCACGCTATACCCCTTGCACTCACGCTATCCCCCTTGCACTCACGCTATACCCCTTGCACTCATGCTATACCCCTTGCACTCACGCTATCCCCCTTGCACTCACGCTATCCCCCTTGCACTCACGCTATCCCCCTTGCACTCACGCTATCCCCCTTGCACTCACGCTATACCCCTTGCACTCACGCTATCCCCCTTGCACTCACGCTATACCCCTTGCACTCACGCTATACCCCTTGCACTCACGCTATCCCCCTTGCACTCACGCTATACCCCTTGCACTCACGCTATCCCCCTTGCACTCACGCTATACCCCTTGCACTCACGCTATACCCCTTGCACTCACGCTATCCCCCTTGCACTCACGCTATAACCCTTGCACTCACGCTATCCCCCTTGCACTCACGCTATACCCCTTGCACTCACGCTATCCCCCTTGCACTCACGCTATACCCCTTGCACTCACGCTATCCCCCTTGCACTCACGCTATACCCCTTGCACTCACGCTATACCCCTTGCACTCACGCTATACCCCTTGCACTCACGCTATCCCCCTTGCACTCACGCTATACCCCTTGCACTCACGCTATACCCCTTGCACTCACGCTATACCCCTTGCACTCACGCTATCCCCCTTGCACTCACGCTATACCCCTTGCACTCACGCTATACCCCTTGCACTCACGCTATACCCCTTGCACTCACGCTATACCCCTTGCACTCACGCTATACCCCTTGCACTCACGCTATACCCCTTGCACTCACGCTATCCCCCTTGCACTCACGCTATCCCCCTTGCACTCACGCTATACCCCTTGCACTCACGCTATACCCCTTGCACTCACGCTATACCCCTTGCACTCACGCTATCCCCCTTGCACTCACGCTATACCCCTTGCACTCACGCTATCCCCCTTGCACTCACGCTATCCCCTTTGCACTCACGCTATCCCCCTTGCACTCACGCTATCCCCCTTGCACTCACGCTATCCCCCTTGCACTCACGCTATACCCCTTGCACTCACGCTATCCCCCTTGCACTCACGCTATACCCCTTGCACTCACGCTATACCCCTTGCACTCACGCTATCCCCCTTGCACTCACGCTATCCCCCTTGCACTCACGCTATCCCCCTTGCACTCACGCTATCCCCCTTGCACTCACGCTATACCCCTTGCACTCACGCTATCCCCCTTGCACTCACGCTATACCCCTTGCACTCACGCTATACCCCTTGCACTCACGCTATCCCCCTTGCACTCACGCTATACCCCTTGCACTCACGCTATCCCCCTTGCACTCACGCTATACCCCTTGCACTCACGCTATACCCCTTGCACTCACGCTATCCCCCTTGCACTCACGCTATAACCCTTGCACTCACGCTATCCCCCTTGCACTCACGCTATACCCCTTGCACTCACGCTATCCCCCTTGCACTCACGCTATACCCCTTGCACTCACGCTATCCCCCTTGCACTCACGCTATACCCCTTGCACTCACGCTATACCCCTTGCACTCACGCTATACCCCTTGCACTCACGCTATCCCCCTTGCACTCACGCTATACCCCTTGCACTCACGCTATACCCCTTGCACTCACGCTATACCCCTTGCACTCACGCTATCCCCCTTGCACTCACGCTATACCCCTTGCACTCACGCTATACCCCTTGCACTCACGCTATACCCCTTGCACTCACGCTATACCCCTTGCACTCACGCTATACCCCTTGCACTCACGCTATACCCCTTGCACTCACGCTATACCCCTTGCACTCACGCTATACCCCTTGCACTCACGCTATACCCCTTGCACTCACGCTATACCCCTTGCACTCACGCTATCCCCCTTGCACTCACGCTATACCCCTTGCACTCACGCTATCCCCCTTGCACTCACGCTATCCCCTTTGCACTCACGCTATACCCCTTGCACTCACGCTATCCCCCTTGCACTCACGCTATCCCCCTTGCACTCACGCTATACCCCTTGCACTCACGCTATCCCCCTTGCACTCACGCTATACCCCTTGCACTCACGCTATACCCCTTGCACTCACGCTATCCCCCTTGCACTCACGCTATACCCCTTGCACTCACGCTATCCCCCTTGCACTCACGCTATACCCCTTGCACTCACGCTATACCCCTTGCACTCACGCTATCCCCCTTGCACTCACGCTATAACCCTTGCACTCACGCTATCCCCCTTGCACTCACGCTATACCCCTTGCACTCACGCTATACCCCTTGCACTCACGCTATACCCCTTGCACTCACGCTATACCCCTTGCACTCACGCTATACCCCTTGCACTCACGCTATACCCCTTGCACTCACGCTATACCCCTTGCACTCACGCTATACCCCTTGCACTCACGCTATACCCCTTGCACTCACGCTATACCCCTTGCACTCACGCTATCCCCCTTGCACTCACGCTATACCCCTTGCACTCACGCTATCCCCCTTGCACTCACGCTATCCCCTTTGCACTCACGCTATACCCCTTGCACTCACGCTATCCCCCTTGCACTCACGCTATCCCCCTTGCACTGACGCTATACCCCTTGCACTCACGCTATCCCCCTTGCACTCACGCTATACCCCTTGCACTCACGCTATACCCCTTGCACTCACGCTATCCCCCTTGCACTCACGCTATCCCCCTTGCACTCACGCTATCCCCCTTGCACTCACGCTATCCCCCTTGCACTCACGCTATACCCCTTGCACTCACGCTATCCCCCTTGCACTCACGCTATACCCCTTGCACTCACGCTAAACCCCTTGCACTCACGCTATCCCCCTTGCACTCACGCTATACCCCTTGCACTCACGCTATCCCCCTTGCACTCACGCTATACCCCTTGCACTCACGCTATACCCCTTGCACTCACGCTATCCCCCTTGCACTCACGCTATAACCCTTGCACTCACGCTATCCCCCTTGCACTCACGCTATACCCCTTGCACTCACGCTATCCCCCTTGCACTCACGCTATACCCCTTGCACTCACGCTATCCCCCTTGCACTCACGCTATACCCCTTGCACTCACGCTATACCCCTTGCACTCACGCTATACCCCTTGCACTCACGCTATCCCCCTTGCACTCAAGCTATACCCCTTGCACTCACGCTATACCCCTTGCACTCACGCTATACCCCTTGCACTCACGCTATACCCCTTGCACTCACGCTATACCCCTTGCACTCACGCTATACCCCTTGCACTCACGCTATACCCCTTGCACTCACGCTATACCCCTTGCACTCACGCTATACCCCTTGCACTCACGCTATACCCCTTGCACTCACGCTATCCCCCTTGCACTCACGCTATCCCCCTTGCACTCACGCTATCCCCCTTGCACTCACGCTATACCCCTTGCACTCACGCTATCCCCCTTGCACTCACGCTATACCCCTTGCACTCACGCTATACCCCTTGCACTCACGCTATCCCCCTTGCACTCACGCTATACCCCTTGCACTCACGCTATACCCCTTGCACTCACGCTATACCCCTTGCACTCACGCTATCCCCCTTGCACTCACGCTATACCCCTTGCACTCACGCTATACCCCTTGCACTCACGCTATACCCCTTGCACTCACGCTATCCCCCTTGCACTCACGCTATCCCCTTGCACTCACGCTATACCCCTTGCACTCACGCTATACCCCTTGCACTCACGCTATCCCCCTTGCACTCACGCTATACCCCTTGCACTCACGCTATCCCCCTTGCACTCACGCTATACCCCTTGCACTCACGCTATACCCCTTGCACTCACGCTATACCCCTTGCACTCACGCTATCCCCCTTGCACTCACGCTATACCCCTTGCACTCACGCTATACCCCTTGCACTCACGCTATCCCCCTTGCACTCACGCTATACCCCTTGCACTCACGCTATACCCCTTGCACTCACGCTATACCCCTTGCACTCACGCTATACCCCTTGCACTCACGCTATACCCCTTGCACTCACGCTATACCCCTTGCACTCACGCTATACCCCTTGCACTCACGCTATCCCCCTTGCACTCACGCTATCCCCCTTGCACTCACGCTATCCCCCTTGCACTCACGCTATACCCCTTGCACTCACGCTATCCCCCTTGCACTCACGCTATACCCCTTGCACTCACGCTATACCCCTTGCACTCACGCTATACCCCTTGCACTCACGCTATCCCCCTTGCACTCACGCTATCCCCCTTGCACTCACGCTATCCCCCTTGCACTCACGCTATCCCCCTTGCACTCACGCTATACCCCTTGCACTCACGCTATACCCCTTGCACTCACGCTATACCCCTTGCACTCACGCTATACCCCTTGCACTCACGCTATCCCCCTTGCACTCACGCTATCCCCCTTGCACTCACGCTATACCCCTTGCACTCACGCTATACCCCTTGCACTCACGCTATCCCCCTTGCACTCACGCTATACCCCTTGCACTCACGCTATACCCCTTGCACTCACGCTATACCCCTTGCACTCACGCTATACCCCTTGCACTCACGCTATACCCCTTGCACTCACGCTATACCCCTTGCACTCACGCTATACCCCTTGCACTCACGCTATCCCCCTTGCACTCACGCTATCCCCCTTGCACTCACGCTATCCCCCTTGCACTCACGCTATACCCCTTGCACTCACGCTATCCCCCTTGCACTCACGCTATACCCCTTGCACTCACGCTATACCCCTTGCACTCACGCTATACCCCTTGCACTCACGCTATCCCCCTTGCACTCACGCTATCCCCCTTGCACTCACGCTATCCCCCTTGCACTCACGCTATCCCCCTTGCACTCACGCTATACCCCTTGCACTCACGCTATACCCCTTGCACTCACGCTATACCCCTTGCACTCACGCTATACCCCTTGCACTCACGCTATACCCCTTGCACTCACGCTATCCCCCTTGCACTCACGCTATACCCCTTGCACTCACGCTATACCCCTTGCACTCACGCTATACCCCTTGCACTCACGCTATCCCCCTTGCACTCACGCTATACCCCTTGCACCCCTTGCACTCACGCTATACCCCTTGCACTCACGCTATCCCCCTTGCACTCACGCTATCCCCCTTGCACTCACGCTATACCCCTTGCACTCACGCTATACCCCTTGCACTCACGCTATCCCCCTTGCACTCACGCTATACCCCTTGCACTCACGCTATCCCCCTTGCACTCACGCTATACCCCTTGCACTCACGCTATACCCCTTGCACTCACGCTATCCCCCTTGCACTCACGCTATACCCCTTGCACTCACGCTATACCCCTTGCACTCACGCTATCCCCCTTGCACTCACGCTATACCCCTTGCACTCACGCTATACCCCTTGCACTCACGCTATACCCCTTGCACTCACGCTATACCCCTTGCACTCACGCTATACCCCTTGCACTCACGCTATACCCCTTGCACTCACGCTATACCCCTTGCACTCACGCTATCCCCCTTGCACTCACGCTATCCCCCTTGCACTCACGCTATCCCCCTTGCACTCACGCTATACCCCTTGCACTCACGCTATCCCCCTTGCACTCACGCTATACCCCTTGCACTCACGCTATACCCCTTGCACTCACGCTATACCCCTTGCACTCACGCTATCCCCCTTGCACTCACGCTATCCCCCTTGCACTCACGCTATCCCCCTTGCACTCACGCTATCCCCCTTGCACTCACGCTATACCCCTTGCACTCACGCTATACCCCTTGCACTCACGCTATACCCCTTGCACTCACGCTATACCCCTTGCACTCACGCTATACCCCTTGCACTCACGCTATACCCCTTGCACTCACGCTATACCCCTTGCACTCACGCTATACCCCTTGCACTCACGCTATACCCCTTGCACTCACGCTATACCCCTTGCACTCACGCTATACCCCTTGCACTCACGCTATACCCCTTGCACTCACGCTATACCCCTTGCACTCACGCTATACCCCTTGCACTCACGCTATACCCCTTGCACTCACGCTATACCCCTTGCACTCACGCTATACCCCTTGCACTCACGCTATACCCCTTGCACTCACGCTATCCCCCTTGCACTCACGCTATCCCCCTTGCACTCACGCTATCCCCCTTGCACTCACGCTATACCCCTTGCACTCACGCTATCCCCCTTGCACTCACGCTATACCCCTTGCACTCACGCTATACCCCTTGCACTCACGCTATACCCCTTGCACTCACGCTATACCCCTTGCACTCACGCTATACCCCTTGCACTCACGCTATACCCCTTGCACTCACGCTATACCCCTTGCACTCACGCTATACCCCTTGCACTCACGCTATCCCCCTTGCACTCACGCTATACCCCTTGCACTCACGCTATCCCCCTTGCACTCACGCTATACCCCTTGCACTCACGCTATACCCCTTGCACTCACGCTATACCCCTTGCACTCACGCTATCCCCCTTGCACTCACGCTATACCCCTTGCACTCACGCTATACCCCTTGCACTCACGCTATACCCCTTGCACTCACGCTATCACCCTTGCACTCACGCTATCCCCCTTGCACTCACGCTATACCCCTTGCACTCACGCTATCCCCCTTGCACTCACGCTATCCCCCTTGCACTCACGCTATACCCCTTGCACTCACGCTATCCCCCTTGCACTCACGCTATCCCCCTTGCACTCACGCTATACCCCTTGCACTCACGCTATCCCCCTTGCACTCACGCTATACCCCTTGCACTCACGCTATACCCCTTGCACTCACGCTATCCCCCTTGCACTCACGCTATCCCCCTTGCACTCACGCTATAACCCTTGCACTCACGCTATCCCCCTTGCACTCACGCTATACCCCTTGCACTCACGCTATCCCCCTTGCACTCACGCTATCCCCCTTGCACTCACGCTATCCCCCTTGCACTCACGCTATCCCCCTTGCACTCACGCTATCCCCCTTGGCTCATCTTCTCTCTGCCGTTGCGCTTCGCTTCGCATGTAGGGTTTGCTTGAGAATTCTCTGCCACGCAGCGGAGCACACCCTGCCACTGCTATGCCTCCCCCTCCCCCTCCCTCTCCCCCTCCCTCTCCGTCTCCCCCCCCCACAGGATGCATGGCTGGCAACAGCGGAGCTGGACCCCTTGCTGGCGGCCAAGGCAGCAGCGCGCGCCCAGGCAGCAGCGCGCGCCCAAGCAGCAGCGCGCGCCCAAGCAGCAGCGCGCGCCCAAGCAGCAGCGGCACCCCTCCACGTACTCTTCTCCCCTTTCCCCGTCTCCCCCCTTCCCCTCCTTCCTCTTCCCCCTGGCAGGACGCATGGCTGGCGACAGCGGAGGTGGACCCCACTCTAGCAGCCAAGGCAGCGGCGCGCGCACAGGCAGCAGCGGCAGCGGAGGAGGCGGGGGGCAGCGACATGGGGCACGGGGAGATGGCAGCCATCCGACGGCGCATCGCTGATGCTCTCAGGCCGGGGGAGACGGTGAGTATGGAGGAGGCAGGGGGAGGCGGGAGTCAGGAGGTGGGGGTCAGCGGGATGGGGCACAGGAAGTTGGCAGCGATACGGGGGCGCATTGCTGATGCTGTCAGGAGGGGAAGACCGTGAGTATGGAGAGGGGGGTGAGGGTGAAGGTGGGGGGGTTGGGAGGATGGTGAGAGTGGAAGACGAGTCATTAGAGGATGAGGGCAGCAAGGGTGGCACTGCCAGTACAGTGCAGCATGGGAGGGGGAAACTTCCGCCACACAGCACGTGAAAGCGGAAGGAGCCTCAGAGACTGGTGGATGGCAGAAAAGATGCTCCGCCCGCCAACTCCCACCGCCTCCCACCGCCTCCCATCGCCTCCCATCGCCTCCCTCGTCCTCCTGCACTCGTGCACCCTGTCTCTACTCTCCTTCCCCCCTCTATATATTGTTACAAATTTTCCCCTTCTCCACCCGTGCTCTCAAAAACTACCTCCCCTTTTCCCCTCCCCCTCTTCCCCCCCCCCCCCCCCCCCCCTTCACTCTCCGCCCCACCCACGTGCAGGTCATTCAAGGGCTCAAGCGCCTGGGCCGCGGGAAGAAGGGCGCGGGGCAGGGGGGAGCAGGGGGAGTGAAGGCGGGAAAAGGGGGGAAGAAGAGAGGTCGTCCGGGGGGTGAAGGGGAAGGGGAGGATGGCGGGGAGGGGAGGGGGAAGGGGGGGAGGCAGCAGAGCAGACCGCGGTGGATGGCGGAGGCGGGAGGGGGGGAGGGGGAGGAGGGGGGCATGGATGAGGAGGCGAGGCAGCGGCTGTTTGAGCAGTTGACTGAAGACGCGATGCTGCTCATGGATGCTGGCGAGACAGGTACGGTGGATAGGTAACTTCTGGTGTAAGCATAGGCATTTGGAGAATCATCTTGTGAAGGAGTTGGGTGAGTGAAAGGATGAGTGTCATTCTTGGTGCAGTGCATCGTATGTGCATCTGCGTGCCTCTTCTCCTGCCTCTCATGGCACACACGCCATGCCAACAGCAAGGCAGTGAGGGCACTCAACCGCTTCCTGCGTCACCCGTGGCCTGTGCTCCTCCGTTGCTTCACCCGTCCCCCCGTGCGGCACGGTGCTGGCAGAGGCGTCCTCGCACGACAGGCAGACGCTTGAGCCCACCATGCATGCGAGCACGGGTGACCATCATGCATGCGAGCACGGGTGACCATCATGCATGCGAGCACGGGTGACCATCATGCATGCGAGCACGGGTGACCATCATGCATGCGAGCACGGGTGACCATCATGCATGCGAGCACGGGTGACCAGCATGCATGCGAGCACGGGTGACCACCATGCATGCGAGCACGGGTGACCATCATGCATGCGAGCACGGGTGACCATCATGCATGCGAGCACGGGTGACCATCATGCATGCGAGCACGGGTGACCATCATGCATGCGAGCACGGGTGACCACCATGCATGCGAGCACGGGTGACCATCATGCATGCGAGCACGGGTGACCATCATGCATGCGAGCACGGGTGACCATCATGCATGCGAGCACGGGTGACCATCATGCATGCGAGCACGGGTGACCACCATGCATGCGAGCACGGGTGACCACCATGCATGCGAGCACGGGTGACCACCATGCATGCGAGCACGGGTGACCATCATGCATGCGAGCACGGGTGACCATCATGCATGCGAGCACGGGTGACCATCATGCATGCGAGCACGGGTGACCATCATGCATGCGAGCACGGGTGACCATCATGCATGCGAGCACGGGTGACCACCATGCATGCGAGCACGGGTGACCACCATGCATGCGAGCACGGGTGACCACCATGCATGCGAGCACGGGTGACCACCATGCATGCGAGCACGGGTGACCACCATGCATGCGAGCACGGGTGACCACCATGCATGCGAGCACGGGTGACCACCATGCATGCGAGCACGGGTGACCACCATGCATGCGAGCACGGGTGACCACCATGCATGCGAGCACGGGTGACCACCATGCATGCGAGCACGGGTGACCACCATGCATGCGAGCACGGGTGACCACCATGCATGCGAGCACGGGTGACCACCATGCATGCGAGCACGGGTGACCACCATGCATGCGAGCACGGGTGACCACCATGCATGCGAGCACGGGTGACCACCATGCATGCGAGCACGGGTGACCACCATGCATGCGAGCACGGGTGACCACCATGCATGCGAGCACGGGTGACCACCATGCATGCGAGCACGGGTGACCACCATGCATGCGAGCACGGGTGACCACCATGCATGCGAGCACGGGTGACCACCATGCATGCGAGCACGGGTGACCATCATGCATGCGAGCACGGGTGACCACCATGCATGCGAGCACGGGTGACCATCATGCATGCGAGCACGGGTGACCATCATGCATGCGAGCACGGGTGACCACCATGCATGCGAGCACGGGTGACCATCATGCATGCGAGCACAGGTGACCATCATGCATGCGAGCACGGGTGACCATCATGCATGCGAGCACGGGTGACCACCATGCATGCGAGCACGGGTGACCACCATGCATGCGAGCACGGGTGACCACCATGCATGCGAGCACGGGTGACCACCATGCATGCGAGCACGGGTGACCACCATGCATGCGAGCACGGGTGACCACCATGCATGCGAGCACGGGTGACCACCATGCATGCGAGCACGGGTGACCACCATGCATGCGAGCACGGGTGACCACCATGCATGCGAGCACGGGTGACCATCATGCATGCGAGCACGGGTGACCACCATGCATGCGAGCACGGGTGACCATCATGCATGCGAGCACGGGTGACCACCATGCATGCGAGCACGGGTGACCATCATGCATGCGAGCACGGGTGACCATCATGCATGCGAGCACGGGTGACCATCATGCATGCGAGCACGGGTGACCACCATGCATGCGAGCACGGGTGACCACCATGCATGCGAGCACGGGTGACCACCATGCATGCGAGCACGGGTGACCACCATGCATGCGAGCACGGGTGACCACCATGCATGCGAGCACGGGTGACCATCATGCATGCGAGCACGGGTGACCACCATGCATGCGAGCACGGGTGACCATCATGCATGCGAGCACGGGTGACCACCATGCATGCGAGCACGAGCACGGGTGACCATCATGCATGCGAGCACGGGTGACCATCATGCATGCGAGCACGGGTGACCACCATGCATGCGAGCACGGGTGACCATCATGCATGCGAGCACGGGTGACCATCATGCATGCGAGCACGGGTGACCATCATGCATGCGAGCACGGGTGACCACCATGCATGCGAGCACGGGTGACCATCATGCATGCGAGCACAGGTGACCATCATGCATGCGAGCACGGGTGACCATCATGCATGCGAGCACGGGTGACCACCATGCATGCGAGCACGGGTGACCACCATGCATGCGAGCACGGGTGACCATCATGCATGCGAGCACGGGTGACCATCATGCATGCGAGCACGGGTGACCATCATGCATGCGAGCACGGGTGACCATCATGCATGCGAGCACGGGTGACCATCATGCATGCGAGCACGGGTGACCATCATGCATGCGAGCACGGGTGACCATCATGCATGCGAGCACGGGTGACCATCATGCATGCGAGCACGGGTGACCATCATGCATGCGAGCACGGGTGACCATCATGCATGCGAGCACGGGTGACCATCATGCATGCGAGCACGGGTGACCATCATGCATGCGAGCACGGGTGACCATCATGCATGCGAGCACGGGTGACCATCATGCATGCGAGCACGGGTGACCATCATGCATGCGAGCACGGGTGACCATCATGCATGCGAGCACGGGTGACCATCATGCATGCGAGCACGGGTGACCATCATGCATGCGAGCACGGGTGACCATCATGCATGCGAGCACGGGTGACCATCATGCATGCGAGCACGGGTGACCATCATGCATGCGAGCACGGGTGACCATCATGCATGCGAGCACGGGTGACCATCATGCATGCGAGCACGGGTGACCATCATGCATGCGAGCACGGGTGACCATCATGCATGCGAGCACGGGTGACCATCATGCATGCGAGCACGGGTGACCATCATGCATGCGAGCACGGGTGACCATCATGCATGCGAGCACGGGTGACCACCATGCATGCGAGCACGGGTGACCACCATGCATGCGAGCACGGGTGACCACCATGCATGCGAGCACGGGTGACCACCATGCATGCGAGCACGGGTGACCATCATGCATGCGAGCACGGGTGACCACCATGCATGCGAGCACGGGTGACCATCATGCATGCGAGCACGGGTGACCACCATGCATGCGAGCACGAGCACGGGTGACCATCATGCATGCGAGCACGGGTGACCATCATGCATGCGAGCACGGGTGACCACCATGCATGCGAGCACGGGTGACCATCATGCATGCGAGCACGGGTGACCATCATGCATGCGAGCACGGGTGACCATCATGCATGCGAGCACGGGTGACCACCATGCATGCGAGCACGGGTGACCATCATGCATGCGAGCACAGGTGACCATCATGCATGCGAGCACGGGTGACCATCATGCATGCGAGCACGGGTGACCACCATGCATGCGAGCACGGGTGACCACCATGCATGCGAGCACGGGTGACCATCATGCATGCGAGCACGGGTGACCATCATGCATGCGAGCACGGGTGACCATCATGCATGCGAGCACGGGTGACCATCATGCATGCGAGCACGGGTGACCATCATGCATGCGAGCACGGGTGACCATCATGCATGCGAGCACGGGTGACCATCATGCATGCGAGCACGGGTGACCATCATGCATGCGAGCACGGGTGACCATCATGCATGCGAGCACGGGTGACCATCATGCATGCGAGCACGGGTGACCATCATGCATGCGAGCACGGGTGACCATCATGCATGCGAGCACGGGTGACCATCATGCATGCGAGCACGGGTGACCATCATGCATGCGAGCACGGGTGACCATCATGCATGCGAGCACGGGTGACCATCATGCATGCGAGCACGGGTGACCATCATGCATGCGAGCACGGGTGACCATCATGCATGCGAGCACGGGTGACCATCATGCATGCGAGCACGGGTGACCATCATGCATGCGAGCACGGGTGACCATCATGCATGCGAGCACGGGTGACCATCATGCATGCGAGCACGGGTGACCATCATGCATGCGAGCACGGGTGACCATCATGCATGCGAGCACGGGTGACCATCATGCATGCGAGCACGGGTGACCATCATGCATGCGAGCACGGGTGACCTTGACGGCTGCTGGACACACACGAGTTCAACGAGAGAGCATACCATTCCTTCCCCTTCGCCCCCTCTACCCATCCCATGTGGCACGGCACGGTGCGTGCGTGCATGCGTGCAGAGGTGTACTCGGACAAGAAGGAGACGTTTGAGCGCGAGGCCGCCGGGTACGAGGCCATCCTCAGGGCGCGCCAGGGGCTGCTGGGGGGCGACCAGGGGGAGGGGAGCAAGGGGGATGGGGGCAAAGGCGGGGAGGAGAGAGGGAGTGGGGAGAAAGGAGGTGCGGGGATGGACATGTTTGGCGATGAGGAGGACGAGGGCGGGGGTGGTGCAGGGGCCGATGGTAAAGGGGAAGGGGGGGAGAAGGAAGGTGAGAGGAAGGAGGCAAAGGGAGGGGCAGAAGGGAAAGAAGGGGAGAAGGGGGGAGGGGAGGGGAAGGAGGGAGGGGAGGAGAAGGCAGGGGGTGAGGGGAGTGGAGCGCCAAGCAACAGCAGCGGCTATGAGTTTGACCCCGCCAGTGGGTGAGTGCGTGCCTGGTCTACCTGAACCTTTGCGGCCACTGGGTGCGAGCAGAGCAGAGGGTGCTTCACTGTTTGTGAGTCCATCACCTGAACCCGCCCATCGCCCTCGTTTCCCTCCACCACACCCGTTCCTTTGGAAACCCCCCTTCCCTCCCCATGTCCCTCGCTCCTACTGTTTGCAACCGCAATACAACTTTCCTCAGGCCACCACACTTCGCATGTCAATGCCTGCAATGTCTTTCCGCTCCCCTCTTCCCCCTCTCGACTCCACTTCCCCCTTCCATTTCCCAGCGACTACTGTAACAAGGCGCAGGGGTACGACTAGGACTTCTCCTCCAAAGAAATCTCTCCCACCCGTCCTGCAACTCACCCTCCTCCCCCCAGCTACTACTTCAACAAGGAGCAGGGGTATTACTACGACTCTTCCTCTGGCCTCTTCTGCAGTGCTGCCGACGGCACATGGTACGGTGGAGTGCGGTACAGTGCGGTGACAGATGCTGGCACACAGGGTAGGGTGCAAGCAGTGTGATGCTGTTACGGCCTGCTGTTAGCATGCGGTTTTGGTACTTAGAACACCAACGGCACACAGTCTCGCCTGCATGCCAAGCCGCCTGTGTGAAGTGCGGCAACGAGCCGTGCGTGCACTTGTGCTGGCATTGACATGCCTCTCCCCCCGTGGATCTCGCGGCAGGTACCGCTTCAACGATGCCACAGGCGAGTACGAGGCGCTGCCAGGTGATGCCTCGCAGGGGGGTGCATCAGGCGGCGGTGGTGGTAAGGAAGCGGGAGGGGAGGAGGCAGATGCGGGCAAGGCAGGTGGTGAAGCGGCAGGTGGTGATGCAGCCGGTACAAAGGCAGAGGGAGGGGCTATGGCAGGTGAGGGGCGAGCACATGAAGGTGGCGCACACACAGAGCAGGGGGCAGCAACTGCCGCCGCTGCCGCTGCCGCTGCTGCTGCTGGGGACGGATAGGATGGAAGGTAGGTTGTGCTGAGCTGAGGGTAGGTAGGTGCTTTGCAGGCTCCGTGTCGAGCCTCCGTGCAATGCATGTCCGTGATGCTTTGAGAGGTTGTTGCTGTTGGAAATCAGAGTACAGTATAACGAATACTGTATACCAGTGTGTTGTTTGGTTTTAGTGTAGTCCCCTTTATAAGCCTCCAGGTCCTACAATAATTGTCACAAATATTGTAGAGCCAGAATTATTGGAGCTTAGCATTATTGGAGGGTAGGGGGAAGACTTATTGGTGCACCATTATTGGTATGAATGGGGCCATCCTGTGAGAGTTACCGTAGGTGGGTCCATAAATACCCTGTTATGTCATGTCTCAATCAATCAATTCTCAACCCATTTCCAATGCAAGCTTTCTATCTTGTTGTTTCTACAAACACGTTTCCGCTACGTCGGCACTATGCCTTTCTAGCATGGTATCAGAGCTACTTTGGGGGGCATGCTGCCAAATTTGGTTCAGAAGTTTACTGACATTTACTACGTATAGGTGTCCGCATACAGTCAGAGTACCGCACACCCGGTCTACGCTAGTGTATACCTGGTGTTCGCTTCCGTGTCCAACCACGCATTTAGCGCACACTTGGTGTACGGTTTGATCAACATCATGGCGCACTTCGACGATGAAGAAGATGCTGGATGTGCGGCTTTCGAGGAAGCCATATTGGCTCAACACGAGCACCTGGAAAACATGATCGCAAGGGCACCACCCGCACTTCAGGCATCACTACGGGTCAAGTTCAACATGCCAACGACAACACACTCTGACGGGCTCAGCAATCCGTCAACTCATGGGCAATCTCATTCAAGCACTCCTCGTACTAACCAAACTCGTGCATCAAATGTTCATGCAGGAATTGATGGTGACGGAGAAATGGGCATACCTCAAGGAGGAGAGTCATCCAAAGGGAGGGATGCATCCGTCCAAGGATAGGAGAGCGCCAATCCCGCACCTCAATCGTCCATGCAAAAGGAAGCACGGGGGAGGAATGCTGAGTATGGGAGTGCAGTGCTTGGTGGAATGAGAAGTGGACAGATTGGGCAGCAGGGTGACGGAAATGGTCAAGTGGGCGTGGAAGGTGTGGGTTTTGCCTCCTACACTATTGGTGCTCCCCCACTACGACGACTTGCAACTAACTCCCATCCCATTGGAGTTCCTCCCATGGCCAGGTCTCACCTTCATGGCGGCTACAACATCATTCCTCCACGTGCACATCGTCCACCAATCGGCGCACACTCTGTGGACAGCATGGGGCGGATGGGATACGGAATGCAGTCAAGTGGTGTCATGCGACGTGATCAAGTGGAAGTGCTGGAACGTCAACTTGGTGGCCAGAATGGAGATATGCAGCGCACAGTGCAGCTACCTCGACCGTCAAACTTGCCTACTCTCTTCGACCCCGCTCCACGTGAATACACGGAGGAAGACAAGGAACGGCTGTCACGCAAAATGGTGGGAGCAACAGTGGACAAGGCATTCACCACCACTCCGTTTGACGGCTCGAATTTCCGCGAATGGGCACTGCGGTTTTGCATGAACGCTCGTGTCACGAATCTGTGGGAGTTATTTGTGACTCTGCAGTATCCGGTTACCATGGGAGATGGTGACATTGACGATGCGGAGATAACTAATGCAACGGGAGCTAGACTACGGGTCAGGCACGGATGCTCGTGTGATCTCTGCGTTCGTTCGTTCCTTAGTCGTTTCCAAGTGCTATCACTGCTTGCTAGTTCACGGGGAGAATTGGCAAGAGTTTCACTAGGAAAACATAACAACAAAGGTTCAGAATGATTGGCATCAACATTGGCAACACAGACTACATCAGACCTAGCAAGGCTGTTGGTCGACTGCCAGCGCAGCACGGTCGACCGCGTGCCAGCACGACTTGGTCGACCGCGCTCCAGCAGAGCAGAGTCGCGGCTTGCCAACGTTGCCCGTCCGCGGTGTGCCAATGCTGCAGTAAGTCGGCTGCACAGCGATGCATCCGCGGGACAACAGTGCACCAGCTTCGCAGGTGCGCGCTGCTGGTTGGTGCCCAACTCCCTGTCACACGCCCAGCGCAGACACTCCACGCGTGACGGCGCCCACCAGCCACGTCGACCTCGGGATACCACCCCCGAAATCGTACTTGCAGAAACACCCCTGGCGACTTTTGCGCGCGTCGCCCGGGTATCCTGGTTGACCAGGTATTTCGCGGTCCTCCCGCGATTTCGTGGCCACCGCGGTCCTTCCGCGATTTCGTGGCCACCGCGGTCCTCCCGCGATTTCGTGGCCACCGCGGTCCTCCCGCGATTTCGCGGCTCCCACGAACCCCCGTGGTTTCGCGGCTCCCACGGACCCCCGTGGTTTCGCAGCTCCCACGGACCCCCGTGGTTTCGCGGCTCCGCCCAAGCGAGGACGGGGCCAAACACAACTCCCGTTGACACTCCCCTGCCGCGTTCACGCTTGGGCCCTCCCCCCGGCCCACACGGCAGTACTACTTGGAGAATAGCCCGTCGGCGTGCACACAACGCACAGCACGCCGGTCACCGCACCAGCCATGCAAAAGGGCATGGCACCTACTCCTACACGTCGTTGTCACCGTCGCCCACATCGGCCAGGCGCACTTGGCCGATTGCAACAGAGCACCGGTTGAAGGCCGGGTAGTGCAGCGCCTTCGTCGGGAAGTCGGCCGGCTGCTCAGCGGTCGGGATGTACTTCAGCGAAAACTTCCCGCGCTTCACCATGTGCTGCAGCCAGGCCTGTCGCCGCTCCATGTGCTTGAGGTTGCCCGTCAACCCCATGCCCTCGCCGACCGTGATGGCCGACTTGTTGTCCACCCTGAGGACAGTCGGCTTCCCAGCGTCCAGCCGCTGGAACTCCGCGAGGAGGAAGCGAAGGCGACGTCCCTCCTTGCCGGCTTCGACGGCCGCCACGTACTCCGACTCGGTCGACGACAGCGTCGCGCACTTGATGCGCTGGCTCGACCAGGAGACCGCGGCCCCTCCGTAGACGAACACGTAGCCGCCCGTGCTCATCCGGTTCTGCTTGTCACCCGCGTCATCGGCGTCCACGAAGCCGACCAACTCCAGTGACTCCGGACCACCGTCGAACTCCAGGGCGGTGTCTTGCGTGTTGGCGAGGTAGGCGAGGCAGCGGTCGACCTCGCGCCAGTGCTGGTCGCTCCTCACCGTGAGGCCGCTCCCCAGCGTGCTGCACGCAAATGCGATGTCCGGCCTCGTCGTCGTCGCCGCGAACTGCAGCGAGCCGACCTTCTGCCTGTACTCCTCCTCCTTGCGCTCCTGCGCTGCCTCGTCGTCGAAGATCTGCTCCGCGTAGGCGGCGACGGAGACCGGCGTCTTCGGAGTGCGCCCGATCTGCTCGTCGTCGATGAAGCGCCTGCGTAGCTTGTCGGCGTAGCCCTGCTGGTGCAGCCACAATTTTCGCGCCGGCCTGTCGCGCACGATCTCCAGGCCGAGATACTTCTGCACTGGCGAAATTTCGCGCAGCTCGAAAGCGACCTCCAGCAGCTCCTTCAGCTCCTTCAGCATCGCGGTGCTGCTGCTCGCGGCGAGAAGGTCGTCGACGTAAACCAGCACCCAGCAGGTCACCTTGTCGTCGCCGACCTTAAAATACAAAGCCTTGTCGACTTGGCTCTTCTTCCATCCGGCGCCCACCAACACGTCGTTGAGAGCCGTGTACCACAGCAGCGGCGACTGCTTCAGCCCATAGAGGCTCTTCAGCAGCTTGCACACCCGGCCGGTCCCGTCGTTGAAGTGGTCCGGCTGGTACATGTACAGCACGCGATCGAGCTTGCTCTGCAAAAAGGCGTTCTTCATGTCCAGCTGTATCAGGTTGAGGTCGAGGACGGCGACGATGATGAGGAAAATCCTCAGCGTGACGTAGCTGCTCACCGGCGCATACGTCTCGTCGTAGTCAGCGCCATACACCTGCGTGAAGCCCTTCACGACCAGCCTCGCCTTTTCGCGCTCGACAGTGTCGTCGATGCGGTACTTCGTTGTCAGCACCCACCGGTTCTTCATTATGTTCACCCCCGGCGGGCGTTCGACCAGCTCCCAAGTGCCCATGTTGATGAGGCTACGAATCTCCTCCTCCATGGCGGCCTTCACCGCCGGGCCCTTCCAGCTCGCCAACGCCTCCTTCACCGTCATGGTCGAAATGTCCCAACGGTGTTCGGGATCGGCGTGAATGTCGGGGTCGAGCTCCGAAAACTCCTCATCGTCCTCGGCGTCATCGTACGCCAGGTCGTCGTCGTCCACATCGTACACCGTGGCGAAGGCAGCGGGGACGAAGAAGTCGGGTGGCCTCCGAATTCGGCCCGACTTCCGAGGTCCGGGCTGCACCTCCACCACGTCGCTCGATGTGCCTTCATCGAACTGCTCCCCTGTCGTTCGCTCCTCTGAAGCGAGCTCCGCGTTCGACGGCTCCCCTGTTGACGGCTTCTCTGAGACGCGCTTCCCGTCCGACGACTCCCCTATCGGCGGCTTCTCTGAAATGCGCTTCCCGTTCGAAAGCTCCCCTGCCAACTGCTCCGCGGTCGGCTTCGCTGCTGCATCTTCCCCTGACTGCTGCCTGCTAGCCGCGGGCTCCTCCACGGTCTCCTCCGCGGTCGGCGTGGCGATCTCCTCCGCGGTTTCCTCCGCGGGCTCCTTCGCGGGTTCCCCCGCGGTGTCCTTCGCGGTCTCCTCCGCGGTCCCCTACGCGGTCCTCTTCTCCGCCACTGGCTGGGCGTCACGTCGGCCACCGGCGATGCTCTTGGCCGGCGCCACAGGCGACGCCCCACGGCTCCCCTCATCGCCGGAGGCCGACACCGGAGTCAGGCCACGCAATTCGACGGGAAGGGAATGGGAAGAAGGGGCAGGAGATGGCGAGGCAGGGGCAACCGCGACATCCTCATCAGCCCGCTCACCGACCTCGGCGAGCAGAGGAAGCGTCGTCGTCGAGGTGTCCGTCGGCGGGTTGGCCCGCGTCCGCCCCGATGCAGGCCCGAGGTCCGATTTCCACACCTCCAGCGACAGAGTTTCGTAGAACACAACGTCCGACGTGGTGACCACCCGGTTGGAGGTGATGTCGAGGAGCTCCCAGCCTTTGCTCTCCTCTGACACGCCGAGGTGAAGGCCCCACCGAGCCTTCGGCTTCAGCTTCCCACCGCGCTGCTGCTCAGGGACGAGGAATTGCGCCATGCAGCCCCACACCCGCGCCATCGACAAGTCGGCCTTCTGCCCGGTGAGGAGCTGGTACGGCGTCGTTTTCGCGGGCAGCGAAGACCGCACCAGGAAGTTGCGAACCCAGACAGCCTGCCGCAGAGCGAGATGCCACCAGTGGTGTTGCACGCCCATGTGCAGCAGCATTGTCCGCATAGACTCCACCACCGTCCGCATCTCCCGCTCCGCCATGCCATTCTGCTGCGGGGTGTAAAGGCAGGTCAAGTCGTGGACGATTCCCTTGCTGTCCACGAAGGCGGTGAAGTCCTTCCCGAGGAACTCCCCACCGCGGTCAGAACGCAGTTGCAGCACCGAATGCTTCGTCTGCCGCTCCACCAGCACCAGCCACTTCTGGAACTCCAGCAGCACGTCCGACTTCTTGGCGACCGGCCTCACCCACACATAGTGGGTCTTGCGGTCCTTCAGCAGCAAGAAGTACAGGCTGCCGTCCTTGGCAGCCACGCGAAATGGCCCGCACAAATCGATGTGCACGACGGCCAGGACGTCGTCGGCTTCAGAGCCGTGGTCGGGGAAGGTATGCCGCGCCAGCTTCCCGCCGACGCACGAAACACACGGTGAGTCAGCGCCAGACACCGACTTGAGGTCCAGCCCAGTGGCGACCTCGTGCTTCGCCGAGCTCCGTATGGTGTCCATGCCAACATGCGCCAGCCTCGCGTGCAGCCTGTTCGGGGTTGCTTTCGTCGCCGAGACGATCGCCCGCAGGGCCACCTCCTCTTTCGCGGGCGTCGCCGATTTGACCGCGCATGGGCGCAGGTCAGTGCAGAGGACTCGGCCAGTGTACGTCGCGCGACCGAGCACGTCCCCCTCCGCGGAGACGAGCAGCATCCGGTCACCGTCGTCCTTCAGCGTCACCCCGCTCTCCTTCAGCTGGCCAGCCGAAAGCAAATTCGCCTGCACGCCCGGGACGTAGAGAACGTCGGAGATGAGCACCCATTTCCCGGCCTCCCCTTGCAGCGCAACTGTGCCACGGCCGCGAACGTCCTGCAGCGCCCCGTCTTGCGTCGCCACTTGACCCCAAGTCAACGAAGGCCTCCTTCGTCCCTATCAGGTGGTGCGAGCAGCCGCTGTCGAGCAGGACCACCGCGGGATTTGCTTGCACGGCCGCCGCCACCGCCTGGAAATCCTCGCCAGCCTCCGGCGCCAGCGAGACGGTCGGCTCCACGATACCGACCAGCGAGCACGACGCCTCCTTGTCGCCTCGCACTTTGCCACCCGCGGAAGAGTCGGCGTCCTTCGCCGAGGTCGACTTTGTCGACTGTTTCTCTTTTCGCGGCTGGTTTCCTCGACGCGAACGACGGCTGCCAGACCTTCCGCGGCCTCCCTTGGTTTCGTCGTCGTCCGAGTCACTGCGATCGGGACACTCGAAGGAGAGGTGATCGGGATCGCCGCACAGCCAGCATTCCTGACGTCGACCTCCTCCTCCACGACCGCTATCCTTGGCAGGCTTCTGCTTGTCAGCGTCCTTCGCCTGCTTCCTGCCACCGCGGTGACTACCACCATACTGCCCGCGTTGTCCCGGTAGACCACCTTGTTTCGCGAGGGCCGCGAAATTTACTTGCGCGAGGAGCTCCTGGGACCGTTCAGCCTCCTGCATCGCCTCGTCCTGCAGGATGAACGAGGTCAAAGTGTCCTCGCTGAGCGTCGCTCGCGTGCTCGGCGCCATCGACAGCCGCTTCAGCAGGTTATAGCTGCTCGGGAGTCCCTGCATGACATGCGTGACGTACGAAGCCGTCGAGTATTGCGCGCCAGCCATCCGTATGGTGGCGAGAATTCGCCGAGCTCGGTTGCAGTAGTCAGTCGCGGTCTCCTCGTCGCCCATACGCAGGTGCGTCAACTGCCCCTCAAGCTGGGCGATGAACAAGTCGTCGGTGACCTGGTAAGTTGACTCAATGAAATGCCACGCCCGGTGGCCAGCGTCGAGGTACTCCCTGCACGACTTCAGGGCGATCTGTACGCCCGGCGAGCAGCACCGCGAAATGACCGTAAAGGTCAGCAACTGCACGGCGCGAAATTCCGCTCGCAGGTCGGGGTAGTGCTCCTCCGGCGTCGCCACGGTCCCGCGGGCGAAGCCCATCAGCCCGGCCATCTCCAGCTGGGGCTCGATGGCTTCCTTCCACGTGAGGATGTCAGGACGACCGACCAGCGGAGGTGAGACCGAGATCCTGTCCGGCTTAAACTTGAAGTAGCCGTAGCTCGGCGCGATTCCTCCCGCGGTCACGTGAGTCGCCGACATCGGCGCCAATTCACTTCGTCTGCCTCCGACGTAGTTTCGCGGGGCCCCTGCAGCCGCCGATGACTGCATCCCTCGCGCCTGAACGCCGCCGACTTCATCGGCGCGAATCACACCTCGCTGCCTCGACGTGCCTCCCGCGCTGCTACCGACTTGGTCACCCGCGGCGTTGACTCCCGCGTCGACGCCGCCTGCGTTGTTCACCAGTCGAGGAGATACAGGCCGAGAAGGGGGGTGCTCCGCCGCCCACAAGGCGCGGATGCCAGCCTCGACCACCGTCAGCGGGAGAGTTCCGTACTCGTTCGCCGCATGACGTCTCCTCGCGTCCTCCAGCCGTGCTTCCAAGGTGTCCACGACACCCGCCTCTACTACGGGGTCCACCATGGCGTCTAACACAGCCTCCGGTCTAGGAAAACATAACAACAAAGGTTCAGAATGATTGGCATCAACATTGGCAACACAGACTACATCAGACCTAGCAAGGCTGCTGGTCGACTGCAAGCGCAGCACGGTCGACCGCGTGCCAGCACGACTTGGTCGACCGCGCTCCAGCAGAGCAGAGTCGCGGCTTGCCAACGTTGCCCGTCTGCGTTGTGCCAACGCTGCAGTAAGTCGGCTGCACAGCGATGCATCCGCGGGACAACGGTGCACCAGCTTCGCAGGTGCGCGCTGCTGGTTGGCGCCCAACTCCCTGTCACACGCCCAGCGCAGACACTCCACGCGTGACGGCGCCCACCAGCCACGTCGACCTCGGGATACCACCCCCGAAATCGTACTTGCAGAAACACCCCTGGCGACTTTTGCGCGCGTCGCCCGGGTATCCTGGTTGACCAGGTATTTCGCGGTCCTCCCGCGATTTCGTGGCCACCGCGGTCCTTCCGCGATTTCGTGGCCACCGCGGTCCTCCCGCGATTTCGCGGCTCCCACGGACCCCCGTGGTTTCGCGGCTCCCACGAGGACGGGGCCAAACACAACTCCCGTTGACAGACGACGCTATGGGGCGTCTTGAAATGCTACAGGCGGATTACTCACAGCGTGCAACACTCGCTTTTTGGGTCCTACTACACAATGTGAGCGCCACGATTCAGCTGCAACTGGACATGTTCCAGGAATCCTACAGCCCGGCATTCGAAGCGTGGGAGTACTTAATGGATACTTACGAGGCTAAAGATTCGGTGGCGAAGGTCTCCCTCTTGAAGCAGCTGGACAACCTGAAAATGGGGAATCAAGAGAGGGTGGAGGAGTATGTGAACCGAGCAACGGCGATTCGGGACAAGTTGGCACTGGCGAGGAAGATGGTGGATGAGGACACATTTACCTTAAATCTGCCCACCGGACTACCGGCACATTGGGAGGAGATGAGGCACTCGGCAATGCTACACAACGTGACGGACAGCTTCACCTTGCAGCGGATGATGATTCGGGAGCAGAGATATCAAGACCTCATTACCAAGGCGAATCGTGACCGGCGTCCACCTCGCATGGCTGGACAAGCTCGTGGAGACCACTCATCTTCTCCACATGCTACGGGAAGCATCGAGAATGAGGAGATGAATTCGGCATGGTCACCAAAAGGACGGCATGGGTCAGTTGGGGAGAAAATGCAAGGCAAGAATGGAGGTGCGGGTCGCTCAACTCTCGTGTGTTGGTACTGTAAGGAGTCAGGCCACCCCTTCTACAAGTGCACCAAAGCACCTCCAGGTTGGTCACCACCAGGGTGGGAACCGCCTACCCGAGGGAGAACAAACCAACGCAACAACTACAATCGTTTGACCTCTCCACGAAGGAGTGGCAGTCCCAAGCGTGACCACAGTGCGTCACAACAGCAGGGGGCAGCCGAAGGAGACAACAAACGCACAATTACCTGCATTGCGACGGTGCGTTCATCACAAGCAACCTTACCCTCGGCTAGAGGGTCATTCTGGCTGCTAGACAGCGGCTGCAGCCAGCACATGACTTCGGACAAGTGCTGGTTTGAAGAGCTAAAGGAGCTGGTCGAACCTGTGAATGTGGAACTTGCTGATGGAAGCCAACTGCGCAGCACAATGATGGGAACGATCAAGGCAACAGCACCTGATGGGATAACAGTTCGCTTCACTGAAGTTCTCTACGTACCCGGCCTGAAATCCAACCTCCTCTCCTACTGCCAACTGTACAAGAAAGGTGCACAGATTCGTACGCGTGCTGACGAGCACACAGAGATCACCATGGCGGATGGAGATGAGCATGTGTGCATTGGACTTGGGATCATTATGCATAGGGTGCTCATGGTAGAGTATGAGCGTGCACTTACATCCGCCCATGGTCCTGGTCATTCTCGTGATGATGCATCATTGAAAGAGCATGGTGGTGAAGGTGATGCACTTTTCTGCATACCCGGAGTGCACATGGATACGCACGAGGGCACAACTTTCTGCACACCGAGAGTGCACTTGGGCTCACATGGAAACTCAGATTTCCGCGCACCTGAAATGCACTTGAGTGGCCATTCTGCACACGCATCTGTCACCTACCGCATGGCACACAAACGTTTGGGGCATCCGTCATACGCATCCATGGATGCCACATTTCGGAATGGTGACATTGAAGGGCTTACCATTTCTGACAAAACCAACCCTCTGAAGCCTCCGTGTGACCCTTACTTGCGAGGGAAAATGACCAAAGCCCCTTTTCCTACAGGAAATGAGAAGCAGTCAAGTCGCCCTTTGGAGCTCGTGCATAGCGACATCATGGACCTGGGTGACGCCCACCCCTCACTTCGCTACGTCCTGACGCTCAAGGATGACTTTACCAACTACTTGTGGGTGGCGCCGATAGTTCGCCGATCTGACATGCAAGCTGTCTTCACGGCATGGCACCGCGAAATGAAGACTAAGCTGCCCACAAAGCCGCTGGCTACCCTGCGCACGGACAACGGGGGGGAGTATACAGCAAACGCCTTCACAGAATATTTGAGTTCCCACGGCGTCATCCACGAAACGTCATTACCGCACACCCCGCAGCAGAATGGAGTCGCAGAACGGGTTAACCGCACACTCATGGACAGAGTGCGGACCATGACTACCGGGGCCAGCCTCTCCTCCACTTTCTGGCCGTACGCGCTTGAGTACGCTACATGGTTACACAACCGCATCAGCTGCAGCAGCAACCCATCCGCGCACTCACCGTACTACATGATGACGGGGAAACCTGCGGACGTGTCCATGGCACGAACCTTCGGCTGCCTCTGCTATTATCTTCCCCCATAAGGCAGCTTTGGCAAGTTTGAGCAGAGAGGCCGGGCTGGCATGTTTCTCGGCATCTCCAACGTTCGAAAAGCGTGGATCGTGCGGGACATGGCAAGTGACGTGGACACGGACACTCGATCTGCTCGTTTTTTTTATGACCTCATGTTGCCGGACGCGGAGTCTCTACTCGAACGTCAGCGCTATGCCGATGAAGTCTCACCCCACGTTGCAGGGTGGACTTCAGGGGGAGACGGAATTGAGTCTGAGTTCGATCATTTTCCGTCCTCCCCATCCTCTTCCGCGTCATCAACCGATATGCCAACTGGACACCAAGTATGCAGTACCCCTGCTGGAGGAATGGACAAGGACTCATCTGCAGCCGATGCAGCTGATTCAAGTGGAGCTGCAACCAATGACTTACCTGCGACAGGTGTTTCCATTTCAGAGAACGGGGAAGACCATGGCATGGAGAACGAGACATGTCACCTTTATGACTTTGCCTACCCACCTGAAGGAATTCCACTGGCCGAACAAGGTGCACCACAACGACGAGTTCACTTTGATCCGACTATAACTGTGCTCGGAGAAGAAGGAAAAGCTGCGCACCGCATGACAGGGCTGGACGTGCTACTTGGAAAGCGTCAAGCAGGACAAGCCATGAGGACTGAGGAAGACATGCTACAAGGAGTCAACAGCCTTCCCAGCTTACAGCAACACATGTTGGGATGTGCAGCTGCGACTGCGCTCATGGTCGACCTGACCTACAAAGAGCCAAAGTCACTCAAAGAACTGACCACGGATCCATACGCACCTTTTTGGCAAGTGGCAGTCAACGCGGAGCTCACCAAATTTGACGAGCTGGGAGCGTATGAAGTGGTGGATAGGGCGGACGTACCAAAGGGAGTCCCGGTGTTGACGGAGGGAATTATGTTCAGGGTTAAACGAGATGACAAAGGCCAGCCAAGCAGGTTCCAGGCACGCTGGGTGGTGAAAGGCTGTGGACAGACGTGGGGAACATATGATGAGACATACGCCCCGGTCAGCCAAGGACCTACTTCACGCATGTTTGTTGCAGGCGCATCAACAACGAAGCGGAAAGTTGTGCAGCTGGATATCTCTAACGCATTTCTCTATGCACCAATTGACAGAGATGTGTACGTGCGATCACCTGAACCTCGACGTGATGGAGACAAGGTTTGGAAGCTCAGGCGCAGCGTCTATGGGCTGAAACAAGCACCTCGATTGTGGCATCAACACTTACGAGGAGTGCTGCTGGAGCTGGAAATGGTGCAGTCGGAGTCTGATCCATCACTGTTCATCTGGAAGAGGGCTGGAAAAGATACGGTGTGGCTGCTCACTTACGTGGATGACATCCTCATTCAGTCTGATGATGAGGAATGCATCCAAGCAGTCATTCAACACTTGAAGAACAACTTCACCTTGACCGTCAACTCGACCATGACCCAATTTCTGGGTTTGAATGTTGCTGCTTCCCGCGACACCATATCGTTGGGACTCACTAAGTACATCAAACAAGCGTTGGCAAACTTTGGGATGGAGGTGGGTCGCTCTGGAGTACGAATGCCGATTTCCAAGGAACCTGGACCTCAGGGGGAGTCACCTGAAGAGGTGGACACTCAGCGGGTGATGCAGGAGGTTGGGGCGCTGCTATATGTCTCCACAGCAGGAAGGCCAGACATCACCTTTGCTATGCATGTGCTGGCCAGACAGGCCAGCAAGCCAACGTCAGCAACTGTGCTCGGAATTCGACGTGTGTTCAAGTATCTTCAGAACACGGCTGAGATTGGGTTGGTTTATGGAGAGGGAGACTTGGTGCTTCGTGGATACACCGACTCTGACTATGCAAATGAGGTTGGATGTCACTCGGTGGGAGGCTATGTGTTTACGCTGGGGGGAGCTGCTGTCAGCTGGAGGACGAAACGGCAAACGGTCATCGCTACCTCCACAACAGAAGCTGAGTACATCGCCATGTTTGAAGGAGCAAGGGAAGCAGCTCACCTGCGGCGACTGTGTGCCGACCTTGGCTTTCCACAGAGAGAACCCACAGTTATTTATGTGGATAACCAGAGTGCGATTGCCCTTGGAAAGGGGAACAAATGAGTCAGTGCACCAAGCACATGGAGGTGCGTTACCACTGGACCCATAAAGCAGTGCGTGATGGCGTGGTATGGTTGGAGTACTGTCCAACAGCCAAGCAAGCAGCCGATTACCTTACCAAACCGGTCACCTCCAAGCAGCATCTCACGTGCAGTGTTCTGAGTGGGCTTCAACCAATTCTCCCTGGTGTACCATCTGGAGACATTCGCCATGTCAAGAATGCTGGTGTTGTGCTCACTTGTGCGGCCTCTTTGAGCGGTGCTGCACCACATGGCGTCACCTAACTCCACACTCACTCACGTGCTTGTAGCTGTATACGCAGTTATGTGCATGACTACAAGCACATGGGTGGGAAGAGGGGGGGGGTTGGGTGTCGAGTGTATCTAGTGGCACTGAACTAGGACATGGAGTCACGAAGCATACGGGGAAGACCTACTCACCATACGGAGAACATACATGGGAGCACAGATTCCTGCATACCTGGTATACTTGGTGTGCACATATCTGCAACCTTGGCGTTACTGCATACCAGGGGTGCACAAAACTGTCCTCCTGGAGTGCACTGCAGCCTTGGAGTACACATTTCTGCACTCTTGGAGCGCACCTGTCATCCCGCTTTGCGTCGAAATGTGCAACCTCGAGCTGATGAAGTTCTGCAACTCCAGCGGCTCCCATATATCTGGAGTGTAGGGGGAGCAACATCACATGACAACATGGGTAAAGTTCGAGCAGACTTGGCATCATCTGCTGGTGTGCATTAAAGACTTGCACAACCTGATGCCATCGCATCACGAGGCAGGGGGAGAAGGGCAAGGTTACGGAGAAAGGCAGGGCAGGAAGGCAGGGGGAGAAAAAGACCCACAAAGATGCAGCAAGCATGCAGCAGCAGACGCGTACGAGGTCGTCAACGGTTGACGAACGCCAGATCGTCGCTTCTACCGTGCAAAGTATGCGCCTGCCAATGCAGTTCTGTGCCAGCCGCACGTCATACGTTATCCGCTTCCGATTCGCGTCATCCGCAGCTGCAGTCGTCGCAGACGCGCATCCTCTGCGGTTTCGCGTCGTCGCACAGGAGGCAGGCGAAAAGGACAGCAGAACTAACAATCGCGTGTCGTAAAGTCTACGGTTTCGGAATTTCGGCGTGCGCTAAAGGCATTCCGCCATAACGATTCGGGCATTCCGCCATTGCTTTGAGAAGATTTCGTTATGGAGCTGCTACGATTCCCTCAGCAACAACCATAACTCGTTGGATCTGGATTTGGAAAGTCGAGATTGGAAGGGAGGATTGGAAAACGGAATGGCTGGAGTTTGGAAGCCACAAGAGCTTGGAAAGGGAAAAGTGCTACAGTGACCAGTAGCTTGGCCAGCACCAAACCCTAGTTTGGTCTGGGTTGGGAGCATCCCTACCTCTGCGGTGGTACACCACCTCATCCACCCCACCCTCCAAGAAAAGCGAATTCACTAAAACTTACAGCAAGGGGGAGTGTTGGAAATCAGAGTACAGTATAACGAATACTGTATACCAGTGTGCTGTTTGGTTTTAGTGTAGTCCCCTTTATAAGCCTCCAGGTCCTACAATAATTGTCACAATTATTGTAGAGCCAGAATTATTGGAGCTTAGCATTATTGGAGGGTAGGGGGAAGACTTATTGGTGCACCATTATTGGTATGAATGGGGCCATCCTGTGTGAGTTAGGTGGGTCCATAAATACCCTGTTGTGTCACGTCTCAATCAATCAATTCTCAACCCATTTCCAATGCAAGCTTTCTATCTTGTTGTTTCTACAAACACGTTTCCGCTACGCCGGCACTATGCCTTTCTAGCAGTTGCGAATAGCATTGATTGTAATTTCACAATGCGGCGCCTGTCCGGCAAAGAAATTACCCTGTGGAAGTCAGAAAGAGTCACAGCAGTAGCAAGTTGTACATGATAATTAGGGGTGAAGATATCCCGCATACAGCACATGGAATGGTACCAGATTGTTGTTTCATTGACGTGCAGAGCTCAATCACCACGCAGAGCTCTCCGCCATGGCTCCTTCTGAGAACTTCAACTTACTCAATGTCATGCTTAGCTCTATCAGTTCGACCATCTGAATACAGATCCGGGATCTACTCATCAAGAGCTTGTTTATGACGCCAACATTGTGTTCACAGAGCGAACATCGGTTAGTCGTAACTGCTTCTATGAAGATCTCTGTTTTTCAGGTTAAGAAACTGTTTTTAAGCTCAAGACATTCAAGTTACTCTAAGGAAGTTAAAATGGTCGGGTCAAACCGTCGCTTAAGATGGCACCGTGAAAACAAGACAGGTTCAAGACAAAGAAGCGGAAAGTGCAAGTACAAGGAGGCTGGACAACGGAACATATTTCGTTTATCTGCCTTTGCTGCGATTCATCGTCTACCAAAGAGAGAGGAAGCTCATAGTCAAGCGCGGAGACCTCCTCAATCACTAGCAGGAACGATCAAGGATGGACCAGAGCCAATTTTCCATCAGATTGAATTTATGACGTCGGCGGAACGGGACGTTTCACGAAATTTTGGCACGGCTCCTAGAGTATTTCAAGACGTTGACTATTTTCCTACTGGAATGTGTGAAGAAGGTTATTCCGACTTTAAGATTCTGAAGAACAGGAAGACAGAAGTCGATTCTGGAATTTTCCCTACGTTACAAGAAGCATATTTTCATTTGGAGGAAATAGATGACGCCGTCAGAGTGTTTCGGCGCCATGAATCAAGGCAAGCTACTCGAGGTGTTTTTCCCTCTGAAGGTGTTTTGCTCTCAGCTGCTCCTATCACACCGCTCACACAAGCTCGAACGACTGCAAGTGTGATTGGAAACATTCGTCGTCCCCAAGGCCCTGTCAGGCATCAACTTCTAAGCAGGGCAATTTCTGCTGTAACCCAACTCCACCAATCTCAGCAAGGCAAGGTCAGAGCCAATCGACCAAGGCTGAAGCGTCACATTCGTCACCAAGGCCCTGTTCAGCAGCAGCGACCCAGAGCTGCTTCTGTTGCAAACCAACCTCACCAGACCAGGGAAGGCAGGTTCGGAGGAGCCAAGCCACCAAAGCTGAAGCGACAAAACCAACATGAGGAATGTATCGAGATGCTTCTGCAAGTACTGAAGTGTGACAACGGCACAATAGGTTTTTGTGGCGGGCAAGCTGAAATGTTTAGGCGTTTGGTCTATAAGCCTCCGTAGAGATCTGGGAGGGTACGGTAGTATACACTACCTATGCCCTCTAGCACCGGTTACGACCGTGGTGTTTTTGCATTGTACGTGTATAGTGCATATTTCACCTACCAAAAAAAAAAAAAAAAAAAAAAAAAAGATTGTTATTACAAGCACTGCAGGGCCAGTCCACAATGGTAGCATGGCGCTCGTGACTGCCGCTTACAGAATCCCCTGCACTACCTGCACTCAGAAAAGCCTTAGGACTTCCGTCCAGTCCCAATTCCGACCGCCCAGAAGGCCATTCAGTCGCCTCATCCCACACTGTCCCGCCACATGGGAAAATACCAGTAGATCACCTTGTGTGGCACAAAGACAGGGATAGATACAATATACCACTACTTGCCATGAAGCAGAGACACTAGGGACGTGAACCAGAAGTCAGGCGGGCAGGTTTGAGGAGCAGTGCATGGGCAGTTCATGGTGATGGCATGGCGCTCATTGAGTCATGTCATGCCATGACATGACATGCCCACCCCTGCGCCCAACTTGCACCGACACACGTCTGCCTGCTTGTCCCCGTCCTCAGCGCTACCGGTATGTGTGTTGCCTAACATCATGCTCCGTGCATGCACACATGGGTGCCCCCTGGGCCTTGGCTCTTTGGCTGTGCTTCACTTCACGCTGCTGTGGATGCTTCCAGTGGGGTGCATGCTCGCGCTGTTGGCAATGCTGTCAGGCACCGTGCATGCTGTCAGGCACCGTGCATGCTGTCAGGCACCGTGCATGCTGTCAGGCACCGTGCATGCTGTCAGGCACCGTGCATGCTGTCAGGCACCGTGCATGCTGCCAGGCACCGTGCATGCTGCCAGCTCAGCTATTCTCGCTAGCAGGCGCGGTGGCATCCGCATGCCAACGATGCGGCCAACCAGAGAGAGCCAGCTCAGCATGTAAAGCTCGAGCGGCAGGGTGTGATGATGTGATGCTGCAGTGCTTGGCGAGGCAGACGCAGCCACTGCTGCTGGCCTTGCAGCCGCCCCATTGGTACCCCCACCTGCAACCGCGCCGTCAGGAGCCGACCCAGCACCATCAAATGCAGCAGCAGTGGTACCACCATTAGCAGCAGCACCACCACCAGTAGCGTCAGCATCATCAGCAGCAGCAGCAGCGTGCAGCAGGAGCGCCATGGCAGCGGGAGTGTTGCAGGGGTGAAGGGCCACACAGGGCCGGCCCAGGAAGGGATGCTCCTGCGATGATGGGCAGGGCAGCGTGGGCAGGGCAGCACATGGCACGGTGCACTGGAAGTGCAGTGAGGGCAGCACATGGCACGGTGCACTGGAAGTGCAGTGAGGGCAGCACATGGCACGGTGCACTGGAAGTGCAGTGAGGGCGATCACATGGCACGGTGCACTGGAAGTGCAGTGAGGGCGATCACATGGCACGGTGCACTGGAAGTGCAGTGAGGGCAGCACATGGCACGGTGCACTGGAAGTGCAGTGAGGGCGATCACATGGCACGGTGCACTGGAAGTGCAGTGAGGGCGATCACATGGCACGGTGCACTGGAAGTGCAGTGAGGGCAGCACATGGCACGGTGCACTGGAAGTGCAGTGAGGGCGATCACATGGCACGGTGCACTGGAAGTGCAGTGAGGGCGATCACATGGCACGGTGCACTGGAAGTGCAGTGAGGGCGATCACATGGCACGGTGCACTGGAAGTGCAGTGAGGGCGATCACATGGCACGGTGCACTGGAAGTGCAGTGAGGGTGATCACATGGCACGGTGCACTGGAAGTGCAGTGAGGGCGATCACATGGCACGGTGCACTGGAAGTGCAGTGAGGGCGATCACATGGCACGGTGCACTGGAAGTGCAGTGAGGGCGATCACATGGCACGGTGCACTGGAAGTGCAGTGAGGGCGATCACATGGCACGGTGCACTGGAAGTGCAGTGAGGGCGATCACATGGCACGGTGCACTGGAAGTGCAGTGAGGGCGATCACATGGCACGGTGCACTGGAAGTGCAGTGAGGGCGATCACATGGCACGGTGCACTGGAAGTGCAGTGAGGGCGATCACATGGCACGGTGCACTGGAAGTGCAGTGAGGGCGATCACATGGCACGGTGCACTGGAAGTGCAGTGAGGGCGATCACATGGCACGGTGCACTGGAAGTGCAGTGAGGGCGATCACATGGCACGGTGCACTGGAAGTGCAGTGAGGGCTATCACATGGCACGGTGCACTGGAAGTGCAGTGAGGGCGAGCACATGGCACGGTGCACTGGAAGTGCAGTGAGGGCGATCACATGGCACGGTGCACTGGAAGTGCAGTGAGGGCGATCACATGGCACGGTGCACTGGAAGTGCAGTGAGGGCGATCACATGGCACGGTGCACTGGAAGTGCAGTGAGGGCGATCACATGGCACGGTGCACTGGAAGTGCAGTGAGGGCGATCACATGGCACGGTGCACTGGAAGTGCAGTGAGGGCGATCACATGGCACGGTGCACTGGAAGTGCAGTGAGGGCAGCACATGGCACGGTGCACTGGAAGTGCAGTGAGGGCAGCACATGGCACGGTGCACTGGAAGTGCAGTGAGGGCAGCACATGGCACGGTGCACTGGAAGTGCAGTGAGGGCGATCACATGGCACGGTGCACTGGAAGTGCAGTGAGGGCGATCACATGGCACGGTGCACTGGAAGTGCAGTGAGGGCGATCACATGGCACGGTGCACTGGAAGTGCAGTGAGGGCGATCACATGGCACGGTACACTGGAAGTGCAGTGAGGGCGATCACATGGCACGGTGCACTGGAAGTGCAGTGAGGGCAGCACATGGCACGGTGCACTGGAAGTGCAGTGAGGGCGATCACATGGCACGGTGCACTGGAAGTGCAGTGAGGGCAGCACATGGCACGGTGCACTGGAAGTGCAGTGAGGGCGATCACATGGCACGGTGCACTGGAAGTGCAGTGAGGGCGATCACATGGCACGGTGCACTGGAAGTGCAGTGAGGGCGATCACATGGCACGGTGCACTGGAAGTGCAGTGAGGGCGATCACATGGCACGGTGCACTGGAAGTGCAGTGAGGGCTATCACATGGCACGGTGCACTGGAAGTGCAGTGAGGGCGAGCACATGGCACGGTGCACTGGAAGTGCAGTGAGGGCGATCACATGGCACGGTGCACTGGAAGTGCAGTGAGGGCGATCACATGGCACGGTGCACTGGAAGTGCAGTGAGGGCAGCACATGGCACGGTGCACTGGAAGTGCAGTGAGGGCGATCACATGGCACGGTGCACTGGAAGTGCAGTGAGGGCGATCACATGGCACGGTGCACTGGAAGTGCAGTGAGGGCAGCACATGGCACGGTGCACTGGAAGTGCAGTGAGGGCGATCACATGGCACGGTGCACTGGAAGTGCAGTGAGGGCGATCACATGGCACGGTGCACTGGAAGTGCAGTGAGGGCGATCACATGGCACGGTGCACTGGAAGTGCAGTGAGGGCGATCACATGGCACGGTGCACTGGAAGTGCAGTGAGGGCGATCACATGGCACGGTGCACTGGAAGTGCAGTGAGGGCGATCACATGGCACGGTGCACTGGAAGTGCAGTGAGGGCGATCACATGGCACGGTGCACTGGAAGTGCAGTGAGGGCGATCACATGGCACGGTGCACTGGAAGTGCAGTGAGGGCAGCACATGGCACGGTGCACTGGAAGTGCAGTGAGGGCAGCACATGGCACGGTGCACTGGAAGTGCAGTGAGGGCAGCACATGGCACGGTGCACTGGAAGTGCAGTGAGGGCGATCACATGGCACGGTGCACTGGAAGTGCAGTGAGGGCGATCACATGGCACGGTGCACTGGAAGTGCAGTGAGGGCAGCACATGGCACGGTGCACTGGAAGTGCAGTGAGGGCGATCACATGGCACGGTGCACTGGAAGTGCAGTGAGGGCGATCACATGGCACGGTGCACTGGAAGTGCAGTGAGGGCGATCACATGGCACGGTGCACTGGAAGTGCAGTGAGGGCGATCACATGGCACGGTGCACTGGAAGTGCAGTGAGGGCGATCACATGGCACGGTGCACTGGAAGTGCAGTGAGGGCGATCACATGGCACGGTGCACTGGAAGTGCAGTGAGGGCGATCACATGGCACGGTGCACTGGAAGTGCAGTGAGGGCGATCACATGGCACGGTGCACTGGAAGTGCAGTGAGGGCAGCACATGGCACGGTGCACTGGAAGTGCAGTGAGGGCTATCACATGGCACGGTGCACTGGAAGTGCAGTGAGGGCGATCACATGGCACGGTGCACTGGAAGTGCAGTGAGGGCGATCACATGGCACGGTGCACTGGAAGTGCAGTGAGGGCGATCACATGGCACGGTGCACTGGAAGTGCAGTGAGGGCGATCACATGGCACGGTGCACTGGAAGTGCAGTGAGGGTGATCACATGGCACGGTGCACTGGAAGTGCAGTGAGGGTGATCACATGGCACGGTGCACTGGAAGTGCAGTGAGGGTGATCACATGGCACGGTGCACTGGAAGTGCAGTGAGGGCGATCACATGGGAGCTTGAAGCCTTGGCAATGGGCAGCGAGCAATGCAGTGCGTTCAACAATGACGGCTGAATGAGTGAAGCAAGGCCAAGGAAAAGGAGGCATGCAGTGCATGAGAGCATGAGTTAGGACGGGCATAGCTTCCTGGTGGTGAGCACATGAATGACGGAGCTTGTGGGTGGGGGCGTACCAGGGGTGTAAGCAGGTGCCAGGTGTCCAGAGAGGGGTCATGCGCGGTGGGCGGAAGAGGGGCGGAGGGGAGGGGTGAGGGCAGCAAGGGGTGGTCGGGAAGGCGCGGCAGGAAGGCAAAGAGGTCCTGCCAGGGCAGGGGGCGGCCGTCTGTGCAGGGAGGGGGGAAAGAGGGGTGGGTGGAAGGTTGGGAGCTGACGGGTGGTGAGCGTGATGGACAGGAAGATGATGGGATGGGGCGGAGGAAGGGGGCAGCAGAGGGGCACGTGGGGGGAGGTTTGGCTAAGGTAGATGCGAGAGAGATCCGCTTGCTTGCATATGTTGGCCCAACGGTGTATAGCAGTGACATGGCATGACATGGCATGACATGGCATGTCTTGGCATGTCTTGGCATGTCTTGGCATGTCTTGGCATGTCTTGGCATGTCTTGGCATGTCTTGGCATGTCTTGGCATGGCATGGGTGGCACACCTGGGAGGCATGGCAGGAGCAGCAGTTGAGGCACCGAGTAAGCAGCATCAAACACCATGTGGCAGTGCACCAACACCACCGTGTCACTTGATGCCATGTCACTTGATGCCACGCCACTTGATGCCACGTCACTTGATGCCACGTCACTTGATGGCACTTCACTTGCTGCCATGTCACTTGATGCCACGTCACATGGTGGTGGCTGTGCACTCCTCGCTTCACGTGCGGCATCACGAAGCGGCCCCCCCTCATCTCTCAACGCGCTGTCCAGTTTGCTTGGCCCCGCTGTGCACCGTGCTGCTGGTGACTTGGGTGCATGCAGGGGAGACTGCGGCGGCGATGCGGTGCGCCTGGGAGGACGGCAGCAGTGCAGGGTGGCAGGGTCGTGCGGCTCGTCGCCCCTCAGGTCAACCGCACCAGCCCAGTCAACCGGGCCAGCTGGGCCAGCGGAGTGAGTTGGGTCAACCGAGTCAACCACTTGAGGCGAGCCAGCCGCAGCCTCTGAGTCAAGTGGGCAACAGCCGGGGTGCTGCTGGCTGGGCGCGCGGTGCAGCAGCAGCGGGTGGCGGGTGGTGAGGTAGCCGCCTGGGCCAGGGCGGTGGGAGGGAGGGTGCAGAGGAAAGGATGATGGGGTGAGCTGTGAATGTCTGATGGCAGCGGGGGGTGCGGGAGGTCGAGGGCGCGAGAGTGGATATCCGAGAGGAAGGGAGCTAGTGATAAGGCGGGAGTGGGGAAGAGGGAACCGAGGGGCGAGTGGATGTGAGGGAGGGGAGAGAGGCGGATAAAGAGGGGGACGGAGAGGGCAGGGAGGGCTGATAGGTGGGAGGATGACCAGAAGAGTGGTGGGAGGATGACCAGAAGAGTGGTGGGAGAGAGAGGGAGTGGAGTGTTTGGGGGGGCTTCGGGTGGGGTGGGGTGGGGTGGAAGGAGGAAGGGAGCCGGGAGGTGAGCGGGTGCGCTGCGCGCAAAGGTGTGTCTCACCGCGACCACGCCTCCTCACCCTCTCGCCCACTCCGCGCCCTCACCTCCCACTGCCAGCGACGACGCCCGCGCCGCAACCCACTGCCACTGCACGCCCTCCGCGCGCAACTCGCAGCGAGTTTTATCTCTTCCCTGTCGCTCGCCCACCGCGTCTGCCGCACTCCTCTGCGCTGCAGCGGAACCACCCCGCGCAGTTGGCCCTGCTGCGCCCGATGCTACTGCGCTCTCCGATGCTACTGCGCTCTCCGATTCTGCATTCCCCTGAGCGTCTGGCGCCCCGGGGGAGCTGCGAGTCGCCTCGCCAACCGACTGCGCGTCTTCCGCCGCGTTCCACGCTGCTGCGAGTTTGGCCGCGGCGAGCGGAAAATCCGCGGCGCTGATTCGCCCAGCGCGGAGCGCTGCGGCCATGTTAATGACGCACGCGAGGCGACTCTCAAGTGGAGAGCACAGACGAAGGCGGCGGCGCAGACCTATTCACCCGCTTCCCCCACGCTGCAGAAATCGGCGCGTTGCGGAAGACGCCGCGAAGGCGGTTCGGTATGGCGTCAACCAGAAAAATTGGAACCGAGGGTTCGCTGGGGACTTGGCGTGACGGACGCAGATTAGGGTTGCGCATCCACCGCGTGCTAGCCACTCACCACGCAGAATAGGGCTGCGTTGAATCGGTGAGTTGAGGGAGGTCATCTCGCCGCGCTACCGCCACGCGTGGGAGGCGTCGAGAGCAGTGTGCGCCCGCGCTGATGAAATGCGTTTCCACGCATCTAGACCGATTACGAATTCACGAAATCTTGACCCCTGCTTCTGCTTAGCTTTAGCATTAAATATTTCCCTTAGATTTACCGCGAGGAGGCTTGCTGCTGATCGACCGTTCGTTTCTTAGCCTCGTCGAGTCCGTTGAGCCCAGCTGCGCGAGGAGTGCCACGCTCCTGCCAGGTAGATTGAACCCCTGCGACGAGGCCCACGACATTCGCCCGCTTTGCCCACGCGCCGCAGCGAGATTCCCACGCGCCGCAGCGAGGCGTGTCGGCAAGGCCGCGTATCGTAGCCGTTGCGAGCATCGCGCGTTCGTTCCACCGACGTCGCCCCTGAGGCAGCGCAGCAGCGCCGCGTAGTCTTGTGCGCCACCCCGTTCGCGGCGCTGCAACGCGCAGCACACAGCGCGCGCACCGCGCTGGTGGCGGAGTGGGATGCGCGGATGGCTGGAAGGGCGGATGCGAGGGGGCGACTGTGGCGGATGGGGGGAACCGATTGGCGGTAGCGGGCTCAGGAGTGCTGATGAGCGGAACGAACGGCGGGGACGGGACGTGGGGGACGGGACGTGGGGGACGGGACGTGGTGCAACGGGGGCGAGTGTGAGGAGCGACGTGGGGGGCGACAGGGAAGGCGCGGGATATAGGTGCGCGGAGGAGGTGCGGCGAGCGGTGGAGGCGCTGTGGCGCCACTCGCAGCTCCTCTCCGCCCTGTGCGCCCTCCGCCCAGCTCCCCGCTCTTTGTCATTACCCCCACCCTCTTCTCGCACTGTCACCATTCCAATCCCGGTCACCGCCCCACACAGCCACCCATCACTCACCCTCACTCCCATTGCTTGATTTTCTCGTGTGCCTGCCCGAATCCGGTCCCCTCGCCCCCACCAGCCTGCACGAGGGCCAGTGCTTGCCGCCAGCAGCGCCAGCAGCGGCGCCAGGCGCACAGCAGGCGAGCAATAGGGCTGCCGCAGCACCCAAACCCACTGCACTTGCAGCGGCAGAATCGGCAGCAGAAGCAGGCGCGCGGGCAGAAGCAGGCGCGCGGGCAGAAGCAGCAGTGTGGGCAGACGCGCAGGCGGTGTGGGCGCGAGCAGGCGAGCAGGTGGGCGGCGAGGTGCAGCGGGCCATGGCGCCGCTCACCCGCGTGCTGCTCGCCGTGCACGGCACTGGGGGGACTGCGGGTGTGGGAGGTGGGGACGAGGAGGAGCGGTGGGAGGGTGGCGGCGGCAGAGAGGCAGCAAGTGACGGCGGCTGGGGGAGCGCAGCGGAAGGGTGTGGGGGTGGGGACGCAGGGAAGGGCGGTGAGGCCAGTGGGAGCGAGCGAGGGGGGGGGTGGGTGGAGCGAGTGGAGGCGCTGCGAGTGGTGAGGGCAGGGGGCAGGGCGATGAGGAAGAAGCGATGGCGGGCGAGGAGGCGAGCAGAGCAGGCAGTGGCATGGCAGCAGGTGAGCAGCAGGTAGAGGCGAAAAGGAGAACAAGCAGTGCTTCTTTCCCTCTTCCCCCCCTTGCTCCCCTCATGCTCTCGCCCGCACTCACTTTCCAACTCCACCATAACCACCGCCCCCCCACGACCCTCGTTTCTTCCACCACGCTCCCCTCACTCTCTCTGACCACACTAAGCTCTGCTTCTCTACCCTCTCCCACTTTCTTTTATGTTGCCATCCGCACTTACTCCTTTCCTAACCTACACCCCCTCCCCCCCACCATTCCCTCCCTTCCAACACCCTCTTTCCCCCCTCCCGCTCTTCCCCCCTTCTCTGATGGGTGGGCCCTACGTGGGCATGTGGGCGTGCGGAGTGCCGTGGGTGGGGCAGAGGGAGGAGCAGCGGCGGGCGGTGGAGGCAAGAATAGACGCGTGGCGGGCGCGGGTGATGGAGAGAGATGCACAGGCGCGCATGGTGAGTGGCGCATGGTGAGTGGCGCATGGTGAGTGGCGCATGGTGAGTGGCGCATGGTCAGTGGCGCATGGTGAGTGGCGCATGGTGAGTGGCGCATGGTGAGTGGCGCATGGTCAGTGGCGCATGGTGAGTGGAGCATGGTGAGTGGCGCATGGTGAGTGGGGCATGGTCAGTGGAGCATGGTGAGTGGCGCATGGTGAGTGGCGCATGGTGAGTGGCGCATGGTGAGTGGCGCATGGTGAGTGGCGCATGGTGAGTGGCGCATGGTGAGTGGAGCATGGTGAGTGCTAAACTGTGTACATGCGTGCACAGGCATGGGGGACAAGTCGTTTAAGCCTGCGTAATCTGCTCTCACTCTGTGCACAGGCATGGGGGACAAGTCGTTTAAGCATGCCTCTCTGGCCCACTGCTGCTGTCCCCTCTGCGGCTATCTCCGGTGGTCACACAATGCAGCATTGACTTCAAGCATCTCACTCTGTCGCCACTGCTGCTCTCTTCCACTGTACCATTCCTCCCTGCCCTGCCCTGCCCTGCCCTGCCCTGCCCTGCCCTGGTAGGCACGCCAGCAGCAGGCGGAGGAAGAGGCTAGGGAGAAGAGGGAGCGAGCCCAGCTGCAGAAGCAGGTGCAGTGTGGTGAAAGCAGATGCAGTGCGGTGAAGCTGTGAGTGGGATGAAGATGGTGTATTGTGCACAGAGATGGGTGGCTTGCGTGTGTCAGTGGCAGCGCAGATGGGTGATGCGTGTTGGGCAGCGCAGATGGGTGGCTTGCGTGTTGGGCAGCGCAGATGGGTGATGCGTGTTGGGCAGCGCAGATGGGTGATGCGGGTTGGGCAGCGCAGATGGGTGATGCGTGTTGGGCAGCGCAGATGGGTGATGCGTGTTGGGCAGCGCAGATGGGTGATGCGTGTTGGGCAGCGCAGATGGGTGATGCGTGTTGGGCAGCGCAGATGGGTGGCTTGCGTGTTGGGCAGCGCAGATGGGTGATGCGTGTTGGGCAGCGCAGATGGGTGATGCGTGTTGGGCAGCGCAGATGGGTGATGCGTGTTGGGCAGCGCAGATGGGTGGCTTGCGTGTTGGGCAGCGCAGATGGGTGATGCGTGTTGGGCAGCGCAGATGGGTGGCTTGCGTGTTGGGCAGCGCAGATGGGTGATGCGTGTTGGGCAGCGCAGATGGGTGATGCGTGTTGGGCAGCGCAGATGGGTGGCTTGCGTGTTGGGCAGCGCAGATGGGTGATGCGTGTTGGGCAGCGCAGATGGGTGATGCGTGTTGGGCAGCGCAGATGGGTGATGCGTGTTGGGCAGCGCAGATGGGTGATGCGTGTTGGGCAGCGCAGATGGGTGGCTTGCGTGTTGGGCAGCGCAGATGGGTTGATGCGTGTTGGGCAGCGCAGATGGGTGGCTTGCGTGTTGGGCAGCGCAGATGGGTGATGCGTGTTGGGCAGCGCAGATGGGTGGCTTGCGTGTTGGGCAGCGCAGATGGGTGATGCGTGTTGGGCAGCGCAGATGGGTGATGCGTGTTGGGCAGCGCAGATGGGTGGCTTGCGTGTTGGGCAGCGCAGATGGGTGATGCGTGTTGGGCAGCGCAGATGGGTGATGCGTGTTGGGCAGCGCAGATGGGTGATGCGTGTTGGGCAGCGCAGATGGGTGGCTTGCGTGTTGGGCAGCGCAGATGGGTGATGCGTGTTGGGCAGCGCAGATGGGTGGCTTGCGTGTTGGGCAGCGCAGATGGGTGATGCGTGTTGGGCAGCGCAGATGGGTGATGCGTGTTGGGCAGCGCAGATGGGTGATGCGTGTTGGGCAGCGCAGATGGGTGATGCGTGTTGGGCAGCGCAGATGGGTGGCTTGCGTGTTGGGCAGCGCAGATGGGTGATGCGTGTTGGGCAGCGCAGATGGGTAGCTTGCGTGTTGGGCAGCGCAGATGGGTGATGCGTGTTGGGCAGCGCAGATGGGTGATGTGTGTTGGGCAGCGCAGATGGGTGGCTTGCGTGTTGGGCAGCGCAGATGGGTGATGCGTGTTGGGCAGCGCAGATGGGTGATGCGGGTTGGGCAGCGCAGATGGGTGATGCGTGTTGGGCAGCGCAGATGGGTGATGCGTGTTGGGCAGCGCAGATGGGTGATGCGTGTTGGGCAGCGCAGATGGGTGATGCGTGTTGGGCAGCGCAGATGGGTGGCTTGCGTGTTGGGCAGCGCAGATGGGTGATGCGTGTTGGGCAGCGCAGATGGGTGATGCGTGTTGGGCAGCGCAGATGGGTGGCTTGCGTGTTGGGCAGCGCAGATGGGTGATGCGTGTTGGGCAGCGCAGATGGGTGATGCGTGTTGGGCAGCGCAGATGGGTGATGCGTGTTGGGCAGCGCAGATGGGTGATGCGTGTTGGGCAGCGCAGATGGGTGGCTTGCGTGTTGGGCAGCGCAGATGGGTTGATGCGTGTTGGGCAGCGCAGATGGGTGGCTTGCGTGTTGGGCAGCGCAGATGGGTGATGCGTGTTGGGCAGCGCAGATGGGTGGCTTGCGTGTTGGGCAGCGCAGATGGGTGATGCGTGTTGGGCAGCGCAGATGGGTGATGCGTGTTGGGCAGCGCAGATGGGTGGCTTGCGTGTTGGGCAGCGCAGATGGGTGATGCGTGTTGGGCAGCGCAGATGGGTGGCTTGCGTGTTGGGCAGCGCAGATGGGTGATGCGTGTTGGGCAGCGCAGATGGGTGGCTTGCGTGTTGGGCAGCGCAGATGGGTGATGCGTGTTGGGCAGCGCAGATGGGTGGCTTGCGTGTTGGGCAGCGCAGATGGGTTGATGCGTGTTGGGCAGCGCAGATGGGTGGCTTGCGTGTTGGGCAGCGCAGATGGGTGATGCGTGTTGGGCAGCGCAGATGGGTGGCTTGCGTGTTGGGCAGCGCAGATGGGTGATGCGTGTTGGGCAGCGCAGATGGGTGATGCGTGTTGGGCAGCGCAGATGGGTGGCTTGCGTGCAGCGCAGATGGGTGATGCGTGTTGGGCAGCGCAGATGGGTGGCTTGCGTGTTGGGCAGCGCAGATGGGTGATGCGTGTTGGGCAGCGCAGATGGGTGGCTTGCGTGTTGGGCAGCGCAGATGGGTGATGCGTGTTGGGCAGCGCAGATGGGTGGCTTGCGTGTTGGGGAGTAATGCAGGCGCCGATTGCACGTGCGCACTCCAGGCGTGGATGCGCTCATGCTGCCAGCAGGTGGATGCGCTCATGCTGCTGGCGCAGCTGAGGGTCCCTTCCCTCCCCTCTCTTCCCCCTCCTCCATCCCCACTCCCTCCCTCCCCCCTTTCTCTCCCTCCCATTCCCTCCCTCCCCCCGTGCGCCATGCACGGTGCTGGAGCAGGGATGCGCGCATGCTGCTGGTGCGCCTCAGGGACCCACGCTGCCTGCCACTGCTGCCTGCCACTGCTGCCTGCCACTGCTGCCTGCCACTGCTGCCTGCCACTGCTGCATGCTCGCTCCTTTCTCCCTCCTTCCAACCTCCCCCCTCCCTTTCCCCTCCCTTTCTCCCCCGCTGCATCCCCCCACCCACCTGCCGGCAGGTGGACGCGCTGCTGCTGCAGGCGCGCCTGAGGGAGCTGCTCGGCCTGCCACTTTTCCGCTCCACCCTCTCTCCCTCCTTCCACGCTCCCTCCGTCCCCCCCATCTCTCCCCCCCCTCCATGCACCGGGCGCACGCCCCCCAGGTGGACGCGCTCCTGCTGCTGGCGCGCCTGAGGGAGCTGCGGCGCCTGCGAGGGCTGCGCGCTCGCAAACGCGGTGAGTGATGGGACGAGGGGAGGAGGGGGGGGAGGGGGAGATAGGTGTGCAAGGATGAAGACTAGGTGAGCAGGGCAGGGAAAGGGGGAAGAGAGGGGGGACGATAGGCTTTTCACATGCAGAGTCTATGCAGAAAGGTTTCTTAATGCTTGGAAGAATAAGGTTTAGCTTTTTGAAAGCTTGTCGAAGCTTCGTTCGAGCTTGCAGTGAAGCGAAAGATTGGGTGAAAGAACAGGTAAAATCAGGTAATGGATCAGGCGAAGGATCAGGCCCTGTTACGAACGAAGACAACCTCGGGGGCTCGAGACGTGGCTTCCAGGTTTTCCCAAACGCTGCCTGTTTTTCGGGCTGATCTGGGGGAAGTGTGTCTTCAGAAGTAGAGATTTCTTTTGAATAGCTTTTCCCTCAGTTCTGTCTCATCGGCACGTACAAACGCCTGCAACATGTTTGTCTTTGTGTGCGAACCACGGTTTAGTGAAGGTCTCGTTTTTACAGAACGTGCCATTAAGGTCTCCTGAATCAGCAGGGGGCGGACACGAGGAGGGGAGGGGAGGGGCGGAGGGGCACGAGAAAGGGAGGGGAGATGGGGAGGAGGTCGAGGAGGGGAGAGGGGGTGTAAAAGAGGAAGCAAAGCTCAGAGCATGTGTGTGGGAACAGCGGGCAGCGGAAGCGAGAACGGCCGTTGGTGGGAGCGGAGGGGATGGTGGGGATGGGGGAGATGGGGGAGATGGTGGGGATGGGGGAGATGGTGGGGATGGGGGAGTTGGTGGGGATGGGGGAGATGGTGGGGATGGGGGAGTTGGTGGGGATGGGGGAGATGGTGGGGATGGGGGAGATGGTGGGGATGGGGGAGATGGTGGGGATGGGGGAGATGGTGGGGATGGGGGAGATGGTGGGGATGGGGGAGATGGTGGGGATGGGGGAGATGGTGGGGATGGGGGAGATGGTGGGGATGGGGGAGATGGTGGGGATGGGGGAGATGGTGGGGATGGGGGAGATGGTGGGGATGGGGGAGATGGTGGGGATGGGGGAGATGGTGGGGATGGGGGAGATGGTGGGGATGGGGGAGATGGTGGGGATGGGGGAGATGGTGGGGATGGGGGAGATGGTGGGGATGGGGGAGATGGTGGGGATGGGGGAGATGGTGGGGATGGGGGAGATGGTGGGGATGGGGGAGATGGTGGGGATGGGGGAGATGGTGGGGATGGGGGAGATGGTGGGGATGGGGGAGATGGTGGGGATGGGGGAGATGGTGGGGATGGGGGAGATGGTGGGGATGGGGGAGATGGTGGGGATGGGGGAGTTGGTGGGGGTGGGGGAGATGGTGGGGATGGGGGAGTTGGTGGGGGTGGGGGAGATGGTGGGGATGGGGGAGTTGGTGGGGGTGGGGGAGATGGTGGGGGTGGGGGAGATGGTGGGGGTGGGGGAGATGGTGGGGGTGGGGGAGATGGTGGGGGTGGGGGAGATGGTGGGGATGGGGGAGTTGGTGGGGGTGGGGGAGATGGTGGGGATGGGGGAGTTGGTGGGGGTGGGGGAGATGGTGGGGATGGGGGAGTTGGTGGGGGTGGGGGAGATGGTGGGGGTGGGGGAGATGGTGGGGGTGGGGGAGATGGTGGGGGTGGGGGAGATGGTGGGGATGGGGGAGATGGTGGGGATGGGGGAGATGGTGGGGATGGGGGAGATGGTGGGGATGGGGGAGATGGTGGGGATGGGGGAGATGGTGGGGATGGGGGAGATGGTGGGGATGGGGGAGATGGTGGGGATGGGGGAGATGGTGGGGATGGGGGAGATGGTGGGGATGGGGGAGATGGTGGGGATGGGGGAGATGGTGGGGATGGGGGAGATGGTGGGGGTGGGGGAGATGGTGGGGGTGGGGGAGATGGTGGGGGTGGGGGAGATGGTGGGGATGGGGGAGATGGTGGGGATGGGGGAGATGGTGGGGATGGGGGAGATGGTGGGGATGGGGGAGATGGTGGGGATGGGGGAGATGGTGGGGATGGGGGAGATGGTGGGGATGGGGGAGATGGTGGGGATGGGGGAGATGGTGGGGATGGGGGAGATGGTGGGGATGGGGGAGATGGTGGGGATGGGGGAGATGGTGGGGATGGGGGAGATGGTGGGGATGGGGGAGATGGTGGGGGTGGGGGAGATGGTGGGGGTGGGGGAGATGGTGGGGGTGGGGGAGATGGTGGGGGTGGGGGAGTTGGTGGGGATGGGGGAGTTGGTGGGGGTGGGGGAGATGGTGGGGATGGGGGAGTTGGTGGGGGTGGGGGAGATGGTGGGGATGGGGGAGATGGTGGGGGTGGGGGAGATGGTGGGGGTGGGGGAGATGGTGGGGGTGGGGGAGATGGTGGGGGTGGGGGAGATGGTGGGGGTGGGGGAGATGGTGGGGGTGGGGGAGATGGTGGGGGTGGGGAGATGGTGGGGGTGGGGGAGATGGTGGGGGTGGGGGAGATGGTGGGGGTGGGGGAGATGGTGGGGGTGGGGGAGATGGTGGGGGTGGGGGAGATGGTGGGGGTGGGGGAGATGGTGGGGGTGGGGGAGATGGTGGGGGTGGGGGAGATGGTGGGGGTGGGGGAGATGGTGGGGGTGGGGGAGATGGTGGGGGTGGGGGAGATGGTGGGGGTGGGGGAGATGGTGGGGGTGGGGGAGATGGTGGGGGTGGGGGAGATGGTGGGGGTGGGGGAGATGGTGGGGGTGGGGGAGATGGTGGGGGTGGGGGAGATGGTGGGGGTGGGGGAGATGGTGGGGGTGGGGGAGATGGTGGGGGTGGGGGAGATGGTGGGGGTGGGGGAGATGGTGGGGGTGGGGGAGATGGTGGGGGTGGGGGAGATGGTGGGGGTGGGGGAGATGGTGGGGGTGGGGGAGATGGTGGGGGTGGGGGAGATGGTGGGGGTGGGGGAGATGGTGGGGGTGGGGGAGATGGTGGGGGTGGGGGAGATGGTGGGGGTGGGGGAGATGGTGGGGGTGGGGGAGATGGTGGGGGTGGGGGAGATGGTGGGGGTGGGGGAGATGGTGGGGGTGGGGGAGATGGTGGGGGTGGGGGAGATGGTGGGGGTGGGGGAGATGGTGGGGGTGGGGGAGATGGTGGGGGTGGGGGAGATGGTGGGGGTGGGGGAGATGGTGGGGGTGGGGGAGATGGTGGGGGTGGGGGAGATGGTGGGGGTGGGGGAGATGGTGGGGGTGGGGGAGATGGTGGGGGTGGGGGAGATGGTGGGGGTGGGGGAGATGGTGGGGGTGGGGGAGATGGTGGGGGTGGGGGAGATGGTGGGGGTGGGGGAGATGGTGGGGGTGGGGGAGATGGTGGGGGTGGGGGAGATGGTGGGGGTGGGGGAGATGGTGGGGGTGGGGAGATGGTGGGGGTGGGGGAGATGGTGGGGTGGGGGAGATGGTGGGGGTGGGGGAGATGGTGGGGGTGGGGGAGATGGTGGGGGTGGGGGAGATGGTGGGGGTGGGGGAGATGGTGGGGGTGGGGGAGATGGTGGGGGTGGGGGAGATGGTGGGGGTGGGGGAGATGGTGGGGGTGGGGGAGATGGTGGGGGTGGGGGAGATGGTGGGGGTGGGGGAGATGGTGGGGGTGGGGGAGATGGTGGGGGTGGGGGAGATGGTGGGGGTGGGGGAGATGGTGGGGGTGGGGAGATGGTGGGGGTGGGGGAGATGGTGGGGGTGGGGGAGATGGTGGGGGTGGGGGAGATGGTGGGGGTGGGGGAGATGGTGGGGGTGGGGGAGATGGTGGGGGTGGGGGAGATGGTGGGGGTGGGGGAGATGGTGGGGGTGGGGGAGATGGTGGGGGTGGGGGAGATGGTGGGGGTGGGGGAGATGGTGGGGGTGGGGGAGATGGTGGGGGTGGGGGAGATGGTGGGGGTGGGGGAGATGGTGGGGGTGGGGGAGATGGTGGGGGTGGGGGAGATGGTGGGGGTGGGGGAGATGGTGGGGGTGGGGGAGATGGTGGGGGTGGGGGAGATGGTGGGGGTGGGGGAGATGGTGGGGGTGGGGGAGATGGTGGGGGTGGGGGAGATGGTGGGGGTGGGGAGATGGTGGGGGTGGGGGAGATGGTGGGGGTGGGGGAGATGGTGGGGGTGGGGGAGATGGTGGGGGTGGGGGAGATGGTGGGGGTGGGGGAGATGGTGGGGGTGGGGGAGATGGTGGGGGTGGGGGAGATGGTGGGGTGGGGGAGATGGTGGGGGTGGGGGAGATGGTGGGGGTGGGGGAGATGGTGGGGGTGGGGGAGATGGTGGGGGTGGGGGAGATGGTGGGGGTGGGGGAGATGGTGGGGGTGGGGGAGATGGTGGGGGGAGATGGTGGGGTGGGGAGATGGTGGGGGTGGGGGAGATGGTGGGGGTGGGGGAGATGGTGGGGGTGGGGGAGATGGTGGGGGTGGGGGAGATGGTGGGGGTGGGGGAGATGGTGGGGGTGGGGGAGATGGTGGGGGTGGGGGAGATGGTGGGGGTGGGGGAGATGGTGGGGGTGGGGGAGATGGTGGGGGTGGGGGAGATGGTGGGGGTGGGGGAGATGGTGGGGGTGGGGGAGATGGTGGGGGTGGGGGAGATGGTGGGGGTGGGGGAGATGGTGGGGGTGGGGGAGATGGTGGGGGTGGGGGAGATGGTGGGGGTGGGGGAGATGGTGGGGGTGGGGGAGATGGTGGGGGTGGGGGAGATGGTGGGGGTGGGGGAGATGGTGGGGGTGGGGGAGATGGTGGGGGTGGGGGAGATGGTGGGGGTGGGGGAGATGGTGGGGGTGGGGGAGATGGTGGGGGTGGGGGAGATGGTGGGGGTGGGGGAGATGGTGGGGGTGGGGGAGATGGTGGGGTGGGGAGATGGTGGGGGTGGGGGAGATGGTGGGGGTGGGGGAGATGGTGGGGGTGGGGGAGATGGTGGGGGTGGGGGAGATGGTGGGGTGGGGGAGATGGTGGGGGTGGGGAGATGGTGGGGGTGGGGGAGATGGTGGGGGTGGGGGAGATGGTGGGGGTGGGGGAGATGGTGGGGGTGGGGAGATGGTGGGGGTGGGGGAGATGGTGGGGGTGGGGGAGATGGTGGGGGTGGGGGAGATGGTGGGGGTGGGGGAGATGGTGGGGGTGGGGGAGATGGTGGGGGTGGGGGAGATGGTGGGGGTGGGGGAGATGGTGGGGGTGGGGGAGATGGTGGGGGTGGGGGAGATGGTGGGGGTGGGGGAGATGGTGGGGGTGGGGGAGATGGTGGGGGTGGGGGAGATGGTGGGGGTGGGGGAGATGGTGGGGGTGGGGGAGATGGTGGGGGTGGGGGAGATGGTGGGGGTGGGGGAGATGGTGGGGGTGGGGGAGATGGTGGGGGTGGGGGAGATGGTGGGGGTGGGGGAGATGGTGGGGGTGGGGGAGATGGTGGGGGTGGGGGAGATGGTGGGGGTGGGGGAGATGGTGGGGGTGGGGGAGATGGTGGGGGTGGGGAGATGGTGGGGTGGGGGAGATGGTGGGGGTGGGGGAGATGGTGGGGGTGGGGGAGATGGTGGGGGTGGGGAGATGGTGGGGGTGGGGGAGGGGAGATGGTGGGGGTGGGGGAGATGGTGGGGGTGGGGGAGATGGTGGGGGTGGGGGAGATGGTGGGGGTGGGGGAGATGGTGGGGGTGGGGGAGATGGTGGGGGTGGGGGAGATGGTGGGGGTGGGGGAGATGGTGGGGGTGGGGGAGATGGTGGGGGTGGGGGAGATGGTGGGGGTGGGGGAGATGGTGGGGGTGGGGGAGATGGTGGGGGTGGGGGAGATGGTGGGGGTGGGGAGATGGTGGGGGTGGGGGAGATGGTGGGGGTGGGGGAGATGGTGGGGGTGGGGGAGATGGTGGGGGTGGGGGAGATGGTGGGGGTGGGGGAGATGGTGGGGGTGGGGGAGATGGTGGGGGTGGGGGAGATGGTGGGGGTGGGGGAGATGGTGGGGGTGGGGGAGATGGTGGGGGTGGGGGAGATGGTGGGGGTGGGGGAGATGGTGGGGGTGGGGGAGATGGTGGGGGTGGGGTGGGGGAGATGGTGGGGGTGGGGGAGATGGTGGGGTGGGGGAGATGGTGGGGGTGGGGGAGATGGTGGGGGTGGGGGAGATGGTGGGGGTGGGGGAGATGGTGGGGGTGGGGGAGATGGTGGGGGTGGGGGAGATGGTGGGGGTGGGGGAGATGGTGGGGGTGGGGGAGATGGTGGGGGTGGGGGAGATGGTGGGGGTGGGGGAGATGGTGGGGGTGGGGGAGATGGTGGGGGTGGGGGAGATGGTGGGGGGTGGAGATGGTGGGGGTGGGGGAGATGGTGGGGGTGGGGGAGATGGTGGGGGTGGGGGAGATGGTGGGGGTGGGGGAGATGGTGGGGGTGGGGGAGATGGTGGGGGTGGGGGAGATGGTGGGGGTGGGGGAGATGGTGGGGGTGGGGGAGATGGTGGGGGTGGGGGAGATGGTGGGGTGGGGGAGATGGGGAGATGGTGGGGGTGGGGGAGATGGTGGGGGTGGGGGAGATGGTGGGGGTGGGGGAGATGGTGGGGGTGGGGGAGATGGTGGGGGTGGGGGAGATGGTGGGGGTGGGGGAGATGGTGGGGGTGGGGGAGATGGTGGGGGTGGGGGAGATGGTGGGGGTGGGGGAGATGGTGGGGGTGGGGGAGATGGTGGGGGTGGGGGAGATGGTGGGGGTGGGGGAGATGGTGGGGGTGGGGGAGATGGTGGGGGTGGGGGAGATGGTGGGGTGGGGGAGATGGTGGGGGTGGGGGAGATGGTGGGGGTGGGGGAGATGGTGGGGGTGGGGGAGATGGTGGGGGTGGGGGAGATGGTGGGGGTGGGGGAGATGGTGGGGGTGGGGGAGATGGTGGGGGTGGGGGAGATGGTGGGGGTGGGGGAGATGGTGGGGGTGGGGGAGATGGTGGGGGTGGGGGAGATGGTGGGGGTGGGGGAGATGGTGGGGGTGGGGGAGATGGTGGGGGTGGGGGAGATGGTGGGGGTGGGGGAGATGGTGGGGGTGGGGGAGATGGTGGGGGTGGGGGAGATGGTGGGGGTGGGGGAGATGGTGGGGGTGGGGGAGATGGTGGGGGTGGGGGAGATGGTGGGGGTGGGGGAGATGGTGGGGGTGGGGGAGATGGTGGGGGTGGGGGAGATGGTGGGGGTGGGGGAGATGGTGGGGGTGGGGGAGATGGTGGGGGTGGGGGAGATGGTGGGGGTGGGGGAGATGGTGGGGGTGGGGGAGATGGTGGGGGTGGGGGAGATGGTGGGGGTGGGGGAGATGGTGGGGGTGGGGGAGATGGTGGGGGTGGGGGAGATGGTGGGGGTGGGGGAGATGGTGGGGGTGGGGGAGATGGTGGGGGTGGGGGAGATGGTGGGGGTGGGGGAGATGGTGGGGGTGGGGGAGATGGTGGGGGTGGGGGAGATGGTGGGGGTGGGGGAGATGGTGGGGGTGGGGGAGATGGTGGGGGTGGGGGAGATGGTGGGGGTGGGGGAGATGGTGGGGGTGGGGGAGATGGTGGGGGTGGGGGAGATGGTGGGGGTGGGGGAGATGGTGGGGGTGGGGGAGATGGTGGGGGTGGGGGAGATGGTGGGGGTGGGGGAGATGGTGGGGGTGGGGGAGATGGTGGGGGTGGGGGAGATGGTGGGGGTGGGGGAGATGGTGGGGGTGGGGGAGATGGTGGGGGTGGGGGAGATGGTGGGGGTGGGGGAGATGGTGGGGGTGGGGGAGATGGTGGGGGTGGGGGAGATGGTGGGGGTGGGGGAGATGGTGGGGGTGGGGGAGATGGTGGGGGTGGGGGAGATGGTGGGGGTGGGGGAGATGGTGGGGGTGGGGGAGATGGTGGGGGTGGGGGAGATGGTGGGGGTGGGGGAGATGGTGGGGGTGGGGGAGATGGTGGGGGTGGGGGAGATGGTGGGGGTGGGGGAGATGGTGGGGGTGGGGGAGATGGTGGGGGTGGGGGAGATGGTGGGGGTGGGGGAGATGGTGGGGGTGGGGGAGATGGTGGGGGTGGGGGAGATGGTGGGGGTGGGGGAGATGGTGGGGGTGGGGGAGATGGTGGGGGTGGGGGAGATGGTGGGGGTGGGGGAGATGGTGGGGGTGGGGGAGATGGTGGGGGTGGGGGAGATGGTGGGGGTGGGGGAGATGGTGGGGGTGGGGGAGATGGTGGGGGTGGGGGAGATGGTGGGGGTGGGGGAGATGGTGGGGGTGGGGGAGATGGTGGGGGTGGGGGAGATGGTGGGGGTGGGGGAGATGGTGGGGGTGGGGGAGATGGTGGGGGTGGGGGAGATGGTGGGGGTGGGGGAGATGGTGGGGGTGGGGGAGATGGTGGGGGTGGGGGAGATGGTGGGGGTGGGGGAGATGGTGGGGGTGGGGGAGATGGTGGGGGTGGGGGAGATGGTGGGGGTGGGGGAGATGGTGGGGGTGGGGGAGATGGTGGGGGTGGGGGAGATGGTGGGGGTGGGGGAGATGGTGGGGGTGGGGAGATGGTGGGGGTGGGGGAGATGGTGGGGGTGGGGGAGATGGTGGGGGTGGGGGAGATGGTGGGGGTGGGGGAGATGGTGGGGGTGGGGGAGATGGTGGGGGTGGGGGAGATGGTGGGGGTGGGGGAGATGGTGGGGGTGGGGGAGATGGTGGGGGTGGGGGAGATGGTGGGGGTGGGGGAGATGGTGGGGGTGGGGGAGATGGTGGGGGTGGGGGAGATGGTGGGGGTGGGGGAGATGGTGGGGGTGGGGGAGATGGTGGGGGTGGGGGAGATGGTGGGGGTGGGGGAGATGGTGGGGGTGGGGGAGATGGTGGGGGTGGGGGAGATGGTGGGGGTGGGGGAGATGGTGGGGGTGGGGGAGATGGTGGGGGTGGGGGAGATGGTGGGGGTGGGGGAGATGGTGGGGGTGGGGGAGATGGTGGGGGTGGGGGAGATGGTGGGGGTGGGGGAGATGGTGGGGGTGGGGGAGATGGTGGGGTGGGGAGATGGTGGGGGTGGGGAGATGGTGGGGGTGGGGGAGATGGTGGGGGTGGGGGAGATGGTGGGGGTGGGGGAGATGGTGGGGGTGGGGGAGATGGTGGGGGTGGGGGAGATGGTGGGGGTGGGGGAGATGGTGGGGGTGGGGGAGATGGTGGGGGTGGGGGAGATGGTGGGGGTGGGGGAGATGGTGGGGGTGGGGGAGATGGTGGGGGTGGGGGAGATGGTGGGGGTGGGGGAGATGGTGGGGGTGGGGGAGATGGTGGGGGTGGGGGAGATGGTGGGGGTGGGGGAGATGGTGGGGGTGGGGGAGATGGTGGGGGTGGGGGAGATGGTGGGGTGGGGGAGATGGTGGGGGTGGGGGAGATGGTGGGGGTGGGGGAGATGGTGGGGGTGGGGGAGATGGTGGGGGTGGGGGAGATGGTGGGGGTGGGGGAGATGGTGGGGGTGGGGGAGATGGTGGGGGTGGGGGAGATGGTGGGGGTGGGGGAGATGGTGGGGGTGGGGGAGATGGTGGGGGTGGGGAGATGGTGGGGGTGGGGGAGATGGTGGGGGTGGGGGAGATGGTGGGGGTGGGGGAGATGGTGGGGGTGGGGGAGATGGTGGGGGTGGGGGAGATGGTGGGGGTGGGGGAGATGGTGGGGGTGGGGGAGATGGTGGGGGTGGGGGAGATGGTGGGGGTGGGGGAGATGGTGGGGGTGGGGGAGATGGTGGGGGTGGGGGAGATGGTGGGGGCATGGAGGAGGCAGGGCATGGCCAGGGGCAGGCAGGCATGCGTGGCAGCAGGGAGGGGGGAGCACACCACCTGTCCCTGCATGGCCTCGCAGCAGTGCGGCGCCGGTGGGACGCCTTCCTGCTGCCCCTGCCTTGCTCTGCCCCAACCCCTCACCCCCAAGTACCTTATCGCCCTCTACGCGCTCTCGTCGCTCACACCCATCAGCTCCTCTCACCGACCTCCTCCTTCATGCTTGAAGGTCCGCCTGCTGCTCCTGCCGCTGCTGCGGCTGCTGCTGCTGCTACTGCTGCGTCGCTGTCCCCAGATGTGCTTGCCCCAGGCTCGTCAGTGCCTCCATGCTGGGTGCCTGGCCCCCCACCTGCCACCTCCGAATGGCGGCGCTATCTTCTCGGGAATTACTGAGCCTTTTACTCTTGCCTTTCTTTCTGATTTTGGTATCACCGGAAGAAGAGGCTCGCTTTGGTGCTTATTTTGCTTTGCCATCATATGGTACTTTTAGCTAGGTAATTTAGGGTGGTTGATGAAAATTTTATTTTCCTTATCGGGCTTTACTACTGTATCTAACATTCTATGCCCTCTATAGTACAGCCCAACCTAGCCTACAAAATACACATGCAAAGCAAATGTAGATGTGTGGGCTGACAAACGGTGTAAAATAATTTTGTACCAAAAAACATCCTCACTCCATTCGGCTTAACCCTGAAACTCTTACAGCCTCCCCACGATTCGAAAACAAGATAAATCGTAACCCAAGGCGATTGCCATCCTGGTGTTTCAAAGTCTTTCCTCGATTCCTTCCTGGCATGGCTTTGTCAACTCCCCTGGACCGTCGATTCTCTTGTGCTTTCTCCTCCGGCAGGTGATGTCAGATGTGTGACGGGCCCTCCTTTCCCTCTCCTCAACACCCCTGCTGCTGGTTGTGCTGCTGCAGGCGGCAGTGCAGCAGAAGCATGCACGAGTGGACCCTGAGTTGCCTGGGGTGGCGGGGCAGCAGGGGAGGCGAGGGCGAGTTTGAAGGCCTGGTACTGGAGGTCGTTGGGCAGCCCCAGGCGCCTGCAGAAGGCCTCGTCCGTGGGAGTCAGCAGGCTCAAAGGGAACGCCGTGGAGGGCAGCGGCGCTTGGGGTGGGGGAGGCGGAGAGGAGGGCTCTGAGAAGGGCCGGGCGGATGAGAGAAAGGCGAAGGGGTGGGCGGGTTGGGCTGGGTGCGGGGCCGGCGGTGGTGGCATGAGAGATGTGGGCAGTGGCAGCGCGGACAGGGAGGTGGGAGCGGCAGGAGATGAGGAGGTGGCAGCACGGGGCGAGGTGGAAGGGTCGTTAGCTGATGGCGCGGCCAGAAGAGACGGCAGAAGAGGGTCGGCGGCAGGTGAGGAGGTGGCTCGGCAGCGCAGGTAGAAGAGGTGGCGCGGGCGGATGCGGGCATGCAGGGAGAGGGAGAAGTAGGCGGGGAAGGAGACTATGGAGTTGGGCGAGCCGCCCAGGTGGTGGATGAGGTAGTCGTACTTGGGCGCCAGGCAGTTGCGCACTGAGAGGGAGAGGATCTGACAGTGAAGGGGGGTACAGAGGTGTTAGAAGATGGGGGTTGGCACAACACGCTGTTAAGCACACCTGGGGCAGGCGGAAGAGCACACCTGGGGCAGGCGGAAGAGCACACCTGGGGCAGGCGGAAGAGCACACCTGGGGCAGGCGGAAGAGCACGTGAGCGACATCCCGGCTGGAGAGGCCGATGCTTCTGAGGAATGCCACCCGCGGGCGCACCGCATCCTCCAATGAGTAGTGCAGCAGCTGTGGATGGCTGGGGGAAGAGCGGGGGTGGGTGGGCATGACAAGCATGGTGAGACGCATGGTGAGACGAATGGTGTGACGCATGGTGGGATGCATGGTGGGGTGCATGGTGGGATGCATGGTGGGATGCATGGTGGGATGCATGGTGGGATGCATGGTGGGATGCATGGTGGGATGCATGGTGGGATGCATGGTGGGATGCATGGTGGGATGCATGGTGGGGAGCACGAAAACGAGAGGATGGGATGCGCGCGTGTTTTGAAAAAGAAGAGTGTATGGATTTGGGCTGAATGAGGCAAGGCGGAGAGAATGGTTGATGGATGAGCTTGGCCAACGATTATTGGGGCTCCAGTAATTGTTAAGTGGGTTTGAACCAACAATATTGGGGGCCCAATCATTGTTGGAAACCCAGCCCAACCAAGCTTCAACCACATATTGTGGTTGGAGATACACCCAACAAACCTACACCAATTCTAGCATGTGCATGTTGTATAAAATCATTACAACATGTCTGTCTGTATGTCAAAGGGGGAGAGGGCAAGGAAGAGGAGCAAAAGAGAAAGCAAGGGGGGAAAAGAGAGAAGGCACAGAGGGGATGGCACTGACCGCACGACCATGGAGGCGAGGGAGGGAAGGGGCAGCGCGAGGTCGTGCAGGAAGTAGTGCAGGCGCGGCACGAGGCCGCTCTGCACGCTCTGCGTCAGCACCTGCGGGCTGCGCAGCACCACCTTCACCACGTCCTCGTCGCTCAGCTGCAGCGCATTCTGTGGAGCGCCGAAAAGGGGGGGGGGGGGGGGGGGGGGGGGTGAGAGCAGTGGGCGGAGAAAGAAAGAGAGAGAATTGAGACCACATGTCTGAGTCCTTTCTAAACGTACTAGCCTGCATGCAGCGATCCATACATGTGAAACGGGCTAAGAGCTTGTTGGTAAGTGGGTCGATGATGTCACAGTAGTCAGCGTGTGGAGGAAAGATGGTGAAGACCCCCACATCCTGAAGCTATTTTTGGGCCCCTAGATTGTGGCGTAGTGAAGGCACGCACAAGCCAGTGACTATGCAGGATGGGAAAACGGGCCACATTACTGTGGACAACCCTTTAACGTGAGTGGTGAAGCTTGAATCAGATCCCAAGAGAGGAAAGGGTGCTGAGTATGGTTGGAATGAATGTTTCTCCTTGAGCACTATATGAGAGCCCCACTGTCGAGTCTGGAGTGTGATGCCTGTGGTGAGCCAATGTACCACGAAGTCGCTTCATTAATCATGGAAGTGCCAAGGAACAACATGTTGATGCGCACACCAGGAGGAGCACTATCATTAGCACTAGCCTTAACATGTTCTTGTGCCTCGACATGATTGACCTTACGAAAGCGCATCTAGTCCGGTGGCTTCTTGTCGATTCCATGGACGGCATACCATTTGTCGTCATTTTTCTTAAAGCAAGTAACAAGGGGGTGGTTAGTGCCACAACACACTTGTCCCTTGTGGTTGCCATACTTGACGACGTAGGTATATGGAGGGAAGCGGTTGCGCTGAAAAGGTGCCGAGGTAACACTCGCTTGAGGCTCGGGAGCACGGAAGGCGTAGGCCTTGGCTTCAGCCGTGGTGTCTTTCTCCACGGAGAGGAGTGCGGAAGAGACCTTAGCAAATGTAAGGTGTTCCGTCGAGAGTGCGAGGAGCATTTTCCTCGTAACTTCGTATGCTGAGGTGAGGCCGACACGAAGAGCGGTTGCGGGAGCTTGCTCGGGGAAGATTATGCTGAGTTCCTTGAACTTTGGCGATGTAGTCGGCCATACCTGGAGAGTCCTCAAGGCGGACCTGGAACATGCTCGGGATGAGAATGACCACCCGCCGTCTCGTTCATAAAACGATAATGAACATGCTTCCATATGGCGCTGGAGGTACGGTAGTTGTGGAAGGTGTTGACGAGGTCGGGAGGGGTAGTGCGGATGAAGACGCTAATGATAGCCGCATCGACCTTCTCCCAACGGCGGTAGTTGTCAACAGCTTCCTCGTACTCCCTTGTTGCCGTCGCATTAGTGATCGGACGGCGCCGTGGGGACATGGGGCTGTTTTCCTTTCCCTTAGTTGAGATCCAACCTTTGCACCTCACAGCTCAAGAGGTGCTTGTCCACCCCGTAGCTCCATACCTTGTAATTGGAGCTTGAGCCGTCGGTTTCGAGGCGAAGAGGGGTGAAGGGATTGGCGATAGCGGAGGAAGCGAACGCCATGATAACTATGTTTCTTCCTTTCTGCGCGAAGCGCAGCTCTTAAGTCGTCGTAGGCGGAATTATGAGGTAGGGTTTACGAATGAGAATTCTAAAGTAGGATTTAGATCTTGTCGCTGCAGGGCGACGGACGGCAGCCCGAAGAGAGGCGACCGTGCCGGGCGACGGGCGGTAGCCCGACGAGGAGGAGAAGAGCCGCGTACTCGGGAAGAACTAGGGATAAGCACTATGCCGACAATTCGCTTTATAAAAAAATGCGGAAGTCGTCGCGACGGCAAGGTGAGTGGTGCGGGAGAAATTCCGGCCAGAGATGTCGCGAATTAACGGCGACGAAATTGAAAGCGGTTTCGCCGAAGAGTGCGGCAAGAGAATCCGCAAAAAAATAATGGAATCCGCGTGTGCGGTAAAATTGCTCTGATACCATGTGAGGGAATCGGGCGCAATCCCTAGGGATTGAAGGTAATCCCAAGGCAATCTCCAATTGGTGGATTGGAAATTGCTTGGAGATCACATTTGGTTTTGGTTGGGATGTGAGAGTACACCCAATCAAACACAAAGTGCAAACTACACTAAACTAGGATATAGAAAGTAAAGTACAAAAGGTGAGTCAGAAGGTTGACACTAACAAGGAGGGGCACCTGCAGGAAGCGAGGAGGGGCACCTGCAGGAAGCGAGGAGGGGCACCTGCAGGAAGCGAGGAGGGGCACCTGTAGGAAGCGGATGCGCGGGCGGATGGCGCGGTCCACACTGCACTCGAAGATGCCGGGTGCCAGCTGGATCACACGTGCCACGCGGTCTTGTGGCACGCCAAGGGCCAATAGGAAGTCGACACGTGGCGCCATGCGCGTGTCGACGCGGTAGGTGAGCAGCTTGGGCCAGCGCGCTACGAGGCGCGGCACATCAGCGTCTGGCAGCCCGATGGCCCGCAGATAGGCCATGCGCTCCTGTGCCAGAGTGGGGGACGTCTGGGGGGAGATTGGGAGGGGAAGGCGGGAGGGGGTTGTGGGTACGAGGGGCGGGTGGTGTGACGGGCATGTGACGAGAGGATGAGGGGAACAGGTGCATGGCATGGCAATGCAGGACATTCTGCCATTCTCGCCGTCGCATGACCAAAGCCCCTTCCCAGCCCAGCCAAAGCCCTTCAGCTAAGCTCCTCCAGCTCCCAGTAATGCGGGTGGACTGACGGTGAGCAAGGCGCGGCGGGTGGAGGCGAAGCGCAGCAGGTCGGGCGGGCGGAAGCCCTCCTCCAGCAGACACGCCACCAGCGCCGCCTGCCTCGCCCTCCTCACCGCCTCCCTCCTCGACGCCGGCTCCGTCACCCGCACAGGCTGTGGGGGTGGGGGGTGGCGAAGGGGAGGGAAGGGAAGGAGACAGCGGGCGTGCATTTGGGAGTGAAAGGAGGATGAGAGAGGGGAGAGAGGCGTGGGCGGAAGAGTATGCAGTGCAAGGGCGATGGTTGAGAGCACATGCGGATGGTTGAGAGATTGGATGCACATGTGGATGGTTGAGAGATTGGATGCACATGTGGATGGTTGAGGGGTGATGCACACACACACCCACACACACAGGCACAGACGCCCCAACACAGACACACACCCACTCACGCACCTCCACACATACACACACAAACACACACACACACACACACACAAACACACACACATACACACGCACACAAACACACACACACACACACACACACACACATAGACCCGTCACCCCCTCACACACACGTGCACACACCCCTACGCACACACACACTCGGCACCCTCTCTAGCGTCAAACCCTGGCATGCAACCATGCGCCCCCCTCCCACGCTCACCCCACCCGCCACACTCACCCCACCCGCCACACTCACCCCACCCGCCACGCTCACCCCACCCGCCACACTCACCCCACCCGCCACACTCACCCCACCCGCCAGCCCACCCAGCTGCATCAAGGCGGACGCATGCCACCCCTCGCCCTCGCCCTCGCCGCTGCTTGTCATGCCGCCACTCGACTCACTACCGCCGTCACTCATCCCCTCACTCCTGCGTGCACGGCCCTCCTCGTCGCCCCTCGCACCGCTGCGTCCCTGCCACTCCCGCAGCCGATGCCCGCCTGCCCACACATGGACCATGCTGCTGCTCTCGCCTTCCTCCTCATCCCTCTCCCCCGCCTCGCCCACCATCGCTTCCCCCGTCCCGTCCCCTCTCGCCCCTCCTGCGCCTCCCCCTAACAGCCTCCCCTCCTCTACCGCTTCCCTGCTGCCTGCGGGGGACAGCGGGGGGGCAGCGGCGCTTGAAACGAGGTGCTGGGGGAGGGGGAGTGCGGATGGGCGGGGAGTGGCGGCTGCGCTGCTCTCGCCCCGCCCACCCTCCACCTCACTCTCCCCCCCATCTTCCCCCGCAGGCCGCGCTGACAGCCGCGGCGGCGGCAGCAGCTGCACGTGCCGCGCACCGCCCTCCCTTTCGCGCGCTCCGCCCGCGCCACTTGCCTTCCCCGCCACCCCACTGCCCGCCTCCTTCCCGCCGCCTGCAGCGCGCCTGTCCTTCTTCTCCCGCTCCTTCCCCGCGCCCCCCCGCTCGTCCCGGGAGCGCGCGGCGAGCAGGAGGCGCTTCTTCTGCGCCACCATGGCCATGGCCTGCGCCTCCCACTCCGCGTGCGACAGCCGCGCGAACTTGCTGCTCGCCCCGCGCCCCGCCCTCTTCGCCACCGGCGGCCTCGCAGAAAGCTCCCTCGCCTCCTTCACCCCCTTCGCCTGCCTCCCCTCCCTGCCCTCCTTACCCTCTCTGCCCTCCCTCCCCTGCCTGACCTCTTTCCCCTCCTTCCCCTCCCTGCCCTCTCTGCCGCGGGGCGGTTCTCTTATCCACCCCGAGTCGAGGTATTCAGGGGGAGATTCGGGGGAGTGCACGCGCGAGGACGGGGGGAACGCGCCGTGCAGTGATGGAAAGGGCTCGATGCCCGTGGCGCGCACGCGCTGCTCCATCCACCGCTTCAGGTCGATGACGCCGCCGCCGCCGCCGCCGCCAGCGCTCGCATTCTCCGCGCCCGCCTCCCCTTTCGCGGTTTCCCCGCCTGCCCTCTCCTCCGCGGCGGCGCGCGGCCCATACGCGAGAGGCGCGCGCCAGGACAGGGGCAGTGCAGCGGGTTGGGGAATGCAGAGGGGCATTCGCGGTGTGGCCGGGGAGAGGCGGAGAAACATGGCGGGAGGTGTTCCCGCAGCAGGGGGTGAGTGTGCAAGGATGCGGGGAGCGATTGCCTGGGAGACTAGGAATACACGGAGAGGTGTGGCGTGAGGATACTAGGGTAGGATAAAGGTTTCGAGTTTCTGCTAGAAGCAGTTGAGTGGCTTGCTTTGGCTTGGCGAGTTTCGTTCTCCTCGACTTGTGACAACGCATCCTCGTTACCACTTGAAATGAGTAGAACTCACTCCGTCTATAGTGTCAACACTTCCAAGTTTCCTCCCTTTTTTCTTCCAAGGCCAACAAAATGCTTCACATTTGAGATGTGTATCTCTCTACTCTTTTACTGTGCTCAATGGTGCCTGCATATATTTCTGAAGACTACTTCGTGAAACTCCTCTGTGCTTTAATCAAGGGTCTTAACACTGTTGTTTTACACTTTCAAAGTAGAACATCGAAACGATCATGAACTAATTGGAGGGTGATACAAATAGGAAACCCTAATCATGCAAACGAGTGTTACACTCGCTAAGGAGCAAGTCAGATTAGGCTAGAACTACCATATATATAATTTTTGCACAGCCCCATAGGCTTGGTGACGGGCATTACGCAAGCAAGAAAAGCAACAACTCAGGGTGGATCATGCTGATATAGCCAAAGGATCAAGTGGATAGGACAAGATTGGTAAGTCTTGTTACGAATAGTGGTTAGTGAAAATACTATTGGTCACTCATCACCGTAGCAAAGCCGAAGCACGCAGTATCGAGAGTGAATACGAAAAGGAAGAAGTAATGCGAAGTGACAGACGGTTACGAAGAGCATCTGGACCGTCGGGCAGACGACATCAGGCAGCAGCAGTGGCGAGGATTCTGCCCGAACAGTTCCGTAACCACCCGGAGTCGCACGGTTGGATTTCGCTGTAATAAGGGAATGTACCCCTTAGAGTACATGGCTAGCTAGGTCGTTTTCCCCTGTACTCTTATTTATATTCCTTGTACTGCATGTTTTTATCATCTCAAGCATTTACATTCACTCTGCTATTGAGGTCAAGGGCCCACCACCACTAGATTAGAAGTGTGCGAACCTTCCTGAGGTGATCCTGGATACGATCAATTTTTGATCGCAGCATGGTATGAGAGCGACTCAGGAATCCTTCGCACCGCCATCTCCGAAATCTGCGACATTCGGAAAGTGGCGTCCGGCACACGATCACGTGTAAGAATGGCCGGAGGATCTGGAGGTCAGACAAATCTGACGGCTGAAGCGCAGCCCAACCCGACTGCGACAAACGAGGAAACGACGACGATTTCTTCCGCCGTCCTCGCACAACTGCTTCAGCGACTCACAAGCCTGGAGCAAGGGCTCCAGACATTGCGGAATGGCGACGCGGGAACTTCCTCCCAACCCACTCAACCGGCGTCAAACGGCCAGAACTCCGCCCCGCAAGGCTTCTCTCTTGACACAAATGGCTCAACACCCAAGACTCCCTGTCCCAGCGATGAAGCAATTCTCTCTGCGCAATCAAGGTTTTTGAGCATATCAAAAATAAAGACAAGTGTGTGCTTTGACGGCAGAGACTTCTATACTTGGAGCTTCGAGCTGGAGCTGCTGCTGCAAAACGCGCAGATTTATCATTTCTTCGACGGGAGCTACTCGGGACCCACGGAGGACACTGACGACGCAAAAACCAAGTACTACAACGAGTCCCTGATGGCGTACGGGGTTCTTCTGCGAAATATGTCGCCGACGGAGCAATTGAGCATTCGCTCATACAAGACTTCTCCAGCTCCCGCCCTCAACGTCTGGCGCCACCTAAACGGTGTGTACCAACCCAAGGACTCAGTGTCGTCGAGCCGCCTGCTCCAGCAGCTACTGGAGACCAAGATGGCACCAGGAGAGAACCTCTCCAGCCACGCGGGTCGTCTTCGGCACACCGGAACACCCTCTCCCCGGAACCGCGTCTCAGCATCTCCAAGGCATGCTCCGCGGCGTCGGCGTAGGTACCTTCGACGCCCATGGGAACCCTCGGCCCTACACCGAGGAGAAGGCGGCAGAGATATACGCTCACCGGCGCGATTCGAAGAAACGACTCTCACCTACGGAAGAGGAGGCATTGGCGCAACGCGAAGCCGAAGAGCTTCGGCAGAAGAGCCTCGCCGAGGCACGCGGAACGCTCGCCTGGGAACAAGACGAGGAAAGCACCTCCAATGAAGGGGGGTGGGGGGGCGCCAGCGGATGGGGAACGAGCAACACAAGCGGTTGGGGTGCCGCAACAAGCGGGTGGGGCGACGCAACCGGCGGATGGGGCGCAGCAATAGGCGAAAACATCGGCGGATGGGGCGCCGCACAAGGCGGAGAGACGAGCGGCTGGGGAGCCTTCCGCAAGGAACAAAGGGGGGAAGCGGAAGCAGAACCTGCGCAAGTTGAGGATGAACCTCCTATTGTCCCTCTCGGACGCCCTCCGCGCCGCCCTGCATTAGGACCTCCGCCCCCTGACATCCCTTCAGGAAGTGACCCCTGGGACACCATCGACTGGGGGAGTGAACCACTCACCCCGCGACGCACCGTCTACGGACCTGTCCTTGAACCGCGCGAACCGACATTTGTACTCGGCACGATCCCCGGAACCAACATCCCCTACTCCATCATCTGCGACAGAGAGTTTCTCGCCCTCATGCTAACGACGGCGAACGAGGAAGAAGAAGAGAATGAGGAAGCAACTCCCACACCTGCACCGGCACCTGGCGAAGACCCCGCAGCTGCACTTGCGCGCTACATGCGCACTTCCGGATTCCGCGCCGACGACGCCATCTGGCATCAGCGCTTAGGTCACCCTTCGCGCACGACCCTGAAGAACTGCATCGAAGCCGGCGTCTTCGCACCTGGCGCGCTGCTGCGCCCTGATGGCTCCAAAGTGAGAGGATGAACTCACCCGCGCAGCTGCACCGTCTGCCCCGAAGCCGCGCTGAGTCACCAGCCATTCCCCCTACTCGACCCAGGAACCAATCGCTACGCCAAGCTGGAGAAGGTTTACAGTGATTTCCTCAACGTAGGTCACTGCGGCATCAACGACGAGCTCTACACACTCACCTTCGTCGACGCCGGAACACGCCACGTATGGGTCGTAAACGTGGAAGCGCGCAGCAGAGCCTACGAAGCATTCCGCCTGTGGCTGGCGCACGCGCAGCGGCAATCTGGGGGGAAATTGAAGATATGGCAGTCCGATGGCGCAGCGGAGTTCAGGAGCAAGGAGCTGCAGGATTTCCTCGCGCAAAAGGGGATCGAGCATCACATCTCTCTCCCCTACGCGCATCAGCAGCAGGGCGTAGCAGAACGCACGAATCGCACCCTCATGACGAAGGTGCGGGCGCTAATGCGGCAGGCGAAGCTCCCGCCGATCTACTGGACCTACGCGATGCACCACGCTGTGCGGGTGCACAACCTGCTGTCAACCACCGCAATCACCGGCAACTCCTCGCCGCATGTGAAATGGACGGGAAGAAAGGGGGACACCTCCATGCTCCGTGTCTGGGGGTGCATGGTTCAATACCGACCGCCAACGTCAACCATCGGGAAGTTCAAGAGCCGCGCGCGCTGGGGAATCCACCTCGGCATCAGTCACGAACACAAGGCATGGATCATCCTGGATCTCCTAAGCCAGAAAATAAAAAATGCGCGCGACGTTATCTTCTACGAGCGGCTGTTTCTGCAGCAATTTCGTGAGGACGAGCAGACGAACGCAAACCGCGTCTACGCCAACGAGGGCCACAGCTACGCTTCACCTGAGGACGAAGCTGCAGCGGCAATTCTGGAACAGGATCCCAGAGGGGAGTTCACAAGAGGCGATCGCCGCCACGACGACGACGACGACGATGATTCAGGAGAAGGAGGAGCAGGCGCAACAGGAGGCACAGCGGGAGGAGGCGCAACAGGAGGAAGCGGAAGCGGCGGAGACACAGCACCACCAGCACCGCCTGAAGCAGAAAGCGACGATGACGACGTGCAGGAAGTCGTCACCCAACATCGCCATGACAGCACCATCACTGGCCTTCAACTCCTGGGACTGCACGCTGCCGTCTCCACTGCTCCGCGCATCATCGAGCCTAAGAACCCACGACAAGCTCTCACAGACCCACACAGCAAGGAGTGGCGCGAAGCAATGGATGCGGAGATTCGGGCGCTTGAGTCGCGCGACACTTGGGTGCTCGTCGACCGTGCAGCAGTGAAGGGCAGAAGGATCCTCTCCGGCAAATGGGTCTTCCGCGTGAAGACAGGAGCTGACGGAACGATTGAGCGATTCAAGGCGCGCTGGGTGGTGCGCGGCTACGATCAGAGGCACGGGATTGATTTCGACCAGACATTTGCGCCGGTTAGTCGTCACACTTCCGTCCGAATTCTGCTCGCCATCGCAGCCGCACGCCACCTACCACTTCGGCAGATCGATGTGAAGAATGCCTTCTTGTATGCGTTAGTGGACGCCGTGATCTACGTGGAGCAGCCACACACATACGGCGACGGGGATCCACGCGTTTGTCAGCTGCGCAAGTCCCTCTACGGGATCAAACAGACACCAAGGCTCTGGCAGCAGTACCTGCACAACATACTGCTTGAAATCGGATTCAAGTAGCTGCCTCACGATCCTGGGATGTATCGCCGCGATTTCCGCGGCGAATACATCCTACTCACGGTCTACGTCGACGACCTCCTTTACACAGGCTCAAGCAACGAACTGCTGGAGCAATTCGAGAAGAGTCTCGCAGGGCGCGTTGATATCCCCTGCAACCACGACGTGAAGCAGTTCCTCGGACTCAACATAACTTACGCGCCAGAAGCCATTCATCTCTCAGCAGCGAAGTATGCGGAGGAGCTTAGCAAGCGTTTCAACATTGCGCCTGCACCACTCTCAACCCCTTACCGCACTCCAGGACCCAACCACAAGCCTGACGACAAAGCCCTGTCCCCTGCTGGGCTTCAGACTTACCAGCAGCAGTTGGGGTGCCTGCTCTTCGCATCAGTCACCTGCAGGCCCGACCTCTCCTACATCGCAAGCCAGTTGGCCCAGTACTCACGCAAACCAACGGCTGAGAACCTCTCAGATCTTCAGCGAGCCCTTCAATTCTTCATCTCCACGCCCAATGTCGGGCTCAGCTACTCCACCATCCCAACCGCATCCTTCAGTCTCGTCGGCTACGTGGATGCTGATCACGCCGCTGATCCTGACAATCGACGGTCCAGGACAGGATTCCTCTTCCGCCTCGAGCCCAGCGGCCCCATCTCCTGGAACTCTCAGAAGCAGGAGTTGGTTGCCCTGTCATCGGCGGAAGCTGAATTCATCGCAGCAACAGCAGCTGTTCGCAAAGGTCTCTACCTACAGGAGCTGTTGCAAGAAGCGAAAATTCCGGCCTCAACGAACTTTCGCCTGCACTGCGACAACCAGAGCGCGATCAGGATCGCGAACAAACCTGGCTTCGTCAACCGCACCAAGCACATCGCACTGCGGTACTTCTTCGTCAAGGACGAAGTTGACAAGGGCAAGGTTGATCTGACATACTGCCCAACGGGTGACATGGCAGCAGACTTCCTCACGAAGAAACTGCCGCGTCAGCAGTACCAGCACTGCTCCGAACTCAGCGGGGTAGTCAAGCGGGTCAATGCTCGCTACGGCCAGGAGTGAAGGGGGGTGTTACGAATAGTGGTTAGTGAAAATAATATTGGTCACTCCTCACCGTAGCAAAGCCGAAGCACGCAGTATCGAGAGTGAATACGAAAAGGCAGAAGTAATGCGAAGGGACAGACGGTTACGAAGAGCATCTGGACCGTCGGGCAGACGACATCAGGCAGCAGCAGTGGCGAGGATTCTGCCCGAACAGTTCCGTAACCACCCGGAGTCGCACGGTTGGATTTCGCTGTAATAAGGGAATGTACCCCTTAGAGTACATGGCTAGCTAGGTCGTTTTCCCCTGTACTCTTATTTATATTCCTTGTACTGCATGTTTTTATCATCTCAAGCATTTACATTCACTCTGCTATTGAGGTCAAGGGCCCACCACCACTAGATTAGAAGTGTGCGAACCTTCCTGAGGTGATCCTGGATACGATCAACTTTCTATCGCAGCAAGTCTGAAGGGAGACAATAGAGTCTCTGAAGTGACCTTGTTGAATAGAAGTTGAAAGCGAACAAGATGATTATAAGATAGGAGTACATTCCCTTATTTAACTGTATTACATAGCTACAGTAACCGCGCGATTGCCGTGTGTTACAATCCCAAGAGGGACTTAGCGAAGGATCGCTCAGGGTTGATCGCAGAGTAGTGTTGCAGCGGAAGATTTGAATCTCAGGTCAGAGTGAATGTAAATGACTGAGTTGATAATAGCATGCATACATCGAGTTTATATAAGAGTACAGAGGAATACGAAAAGACCTAGGCTAGCCATGTACTCTAAGGGGTACAATCCCTTATTACAGTGAATTCAAACCGTGCGGCGCGGGAACCTGTTTTGAACCTGTTCCCGCTCTTTTCCTTTCAAATGTTTCTGCCTGCATCGGTCTTGGTCAGACGGTTGCTGCGTCGCTTCGCCTCTTCTGACTCCTCGACTTCGTACTCGGTATAGTCGGCTCCTGCAGCATACAGGAATGCCTTACTCATAAAACTTCATATCGTAACACTCCCCTTCATTCCTGGGCGCGGGAGGAGCTTGTCAGAATGTTATTATCTAGCCTGTAGTGGGGTGCTCTATAGCGGGTACAACCCAGTTAGGGTTTGCTGTATGTATCCCAACTGCTGCTAGTGAAACCGCTCTTCTTCTGTTATCATTCTCCTCGCTTGTTTTCTGTCATGGTTTCAGAGCAGGTCGACCCCCTTGGGTCGATCCTGTGGGTGGGCCCACCACCTAACTACTTCCGCTGCTCTACTGCTGTTGCGCGCCCCTGGCGCGTGACCCCTTCTTCTTGCCGCGCGCCCGGAGCGCGCGGCGTTTTTCATCCCGCCGTGCGCTCGGGGCGCGCGGCGGTTTTCTGCCCGCCGTGCGCCCCGAGGCGCGCGGCGGTTTTCTACCCCGTCGATCCGCGCTCCCCCCCCCCCCCCCGCCATCCCGTCGCCTCGTCGCGGCGCCCTGAGGGATCCGCGCGCGCCCCCCCCGCCGTCCCGTCGCCCGTCGTGGCGCCCTCTCCCGTCGCCCGTCGTGGCGTCGCGGGGGCCGCGCGTCCCCCCCCCCCCCCGTTCGCGTCGTCACGTCACGACGCCCTGGGGAGCCGCGCGCGGCCCCCGATTCCCCGTCGCCGCCCAAGGGAGCCGCGCGCGACCCCCCGCTGCCCCGCGCGGCGCCCTGGGGAGCCGCGCGCGGCCCCTCGCTGCCCCGTGGTGGCGCCCTGGGGGCCGCGCGCCGTCCCCCTCGCCGTCCCCCGCGCTCCTACCCCGTGCCACCCGTTTTAGGGTTTGGGGGTGAGGAGTGTGGGGGTGACGGTTGTGGGGGTGCCGGTTGTGTGCGCCGTCCCCTACTCCTCCTTCTCCTCCGTCTCCCGCTGCTGCAGCTGCCGCTCAGGGGGGTGGGTGTGTGGGGAGCCGAAGGAGTGGTGCTAGGGGAGTGACGTGGGAGTGGAGTTAGGGGTTCAGCAGGGGGTGTGTGTCAAGGGTGTGGGTCAGTTGGAGGAGGTTGTGTGGAGGTAGCTGTCGTGTCGCCTGCAGCGCCTGTAGTCCGTCGCCCTTGCTTCGGTAGCCAGTGAGCCTGTTGCACCAGTCGCCAGTGGGTCCGTTGCTCCTGCCGCTCGTCTTAGCCGCGGAGCCAGTCACTCCAGTAGTCCGTCGCCCTTGCTTCGGTAGCCACTGAGTCAGCCGCTCCTGTGCCCGTGCCTCTGTAGCTTCAGTCGTTGCCTCCCATCTTCTCTCCTTCCACAGTTCCTCCTCCTCCTCACTTGCCCGCTGTGATTACCTCTCGCTTTGCTTATTATTGTGAACTCCTGCTATACCTGCTCATTGTGCTGATTACACCCCACTTTGGCTATGGGGGTGTGTCAGAATGTTATTATCTAGCCTGTAGTGGGGTGCTCTATAGCGGGTACAACCCAGTTAGGGTTTGCTATATGTATCCCAACTGCTGCTAGTGAAACCGCTCTTCTTCTGTTATCATTCTCCTCGCTTGTTTTCTGTCAGAGCTGACTCGCTTGACCACTCCGGTGAGGTCAGAGCAGTGCTTGTACTGCTGACGCGGCAGGCGCTTGGTGAGGAAGTCTGCTGCCATCTCAGTGGTCGGGCAATAGGCGAGGTCAACTTTGCCTTGGTCAATTTCGTCCTTGACGAAAAAGTACCGGAGCGCGATGTGCTTCGTACGATTCACGAAACCCGGCTTGTTCGCGATCCTGATGGCACTCTGGTTGTCGCAGTGAAGGCGAAAGGTAGGCGAAGTTGGAATTTTCGCTTCCTGCAACAGCTCCTGCAGGTACAGCCCTTCGCGAACTGCTGCTGTCGCGGCGATATATTCTGCTTCAGCCGATGACAGGGCAACCAGCTCCTGCTTCTGTGAGTTCCAGGAAATTGGCCCAGTTGGTTCCAGGCGAAAGACGAAGCCGGTTCGGGACCGTCGATTTTCAGGATCAGCTGCGTGATCTGCGTCCACGTAGCCGTTGAGGTTGAAGGAAGTCGTCGTCAGCGTGGAGTAGGAGAGCCCAATGTCAGGTGTGGAGATAAAGTACTGCAGGGCGCGTTCCAGGTCCAGCTGGTTCTCAGCTACTGGCTTGCGAGAATACTGTGCCAGTTGGCTAGCGATGTACGAAAGGTCGGGTCGGCAGGTGACAGAGACGAACAGCAGACAACCCAGTTGCTGCTGGTACAGTTGAAGTCCTGCGGGTGACAATAGTTTGTTGTCCGGTTTGTAGTTGGTGCTGGGGCTGCGGTAGGGAGTTGAGAGAGGTGCAGGGGAAATGTTGAAGCGTTCCCCCAGCTGCTCTGCGTACTTGGAGGCTGACAGGTGAATTGCTTCTGGCGCGTAAGTGATGTTCAAACCCAAAAACTGCTTCACTTCAAGGTTGATGGTGATATCCACGCGCTGCGCCAGGTTCTCCTGGAATTGATCCAGAAGTTTGTTGCAGGTCCGCGTGTACAGCAGGTCGTCGACGTAGACTGTCAGGAGAATGTAGTCGCCGTTGAAGTGAAGGCGGTACATTCCCGGGTCGTGCGGGAGCTGCTTGAAGCCGATTTCGAGGAGGATTTTATGCAGGTGCTGCTGCCAGAGGCGAGGCGCCTGCTTGATTCCGTAGAGGGACTTTTTCAGTTGACAGACCCTGGGATCACCTTCCCCGTAAGTGTGCGGCTGCTCCACAAAGATGGTGGCGTCCACCAACGCGTATAGAAACGCGTTCTTCACGTCGATCTGTCGCAGTGGCAGGTGCTTCGTGGCGGCAATAGCGAGTAGGATCCGGACCGAGGTGTGACGACTGACGGGAGCGAAGGTCTGATCGAAGTCGATGCTGTGGCGCTGATCGTACCCGCGTACGACCCAGCGTGCCTTGAAGCGCTCGATAGTGCCGTCAGCGTTGGTTTTGAGGCGAAAAACCCATTTCCCGCTGAGCACCCTCCTCCCCTTCACTGCTGCACGATCGACTAGGACCCAGGTGTCGTGAGATTCCAGCGCCTTTAGCTCCGCATCCATCGCAGCACGCCACTCCTTGGCATGAGGGCCGGTTAGGGCCTGGCGAGGGTTGGCTCCACGGCCCGTGCGAGAGTAGAGACGGATGTGTGCAGGCCGAGAAGTTGAAGGCCTGACACGTTGGTGGTGTCTACGTTGGTGGGGACTTCCACCACGTCGTCATCTCCGCTTTCGTAGCCGGGTGCTGTGGTGCTTGGCTCTGCCTGGCGCCGTGATGGTCCTGGCGCGGGGTCGTCATCGCTGTCATCGTCGTCGTCGTCGCGCGGGCGAGGGGGGATGCTGGGATGTTCGTCGGTGTCATCGTGGTCCAGAACTGCTGCTGCTGCTGCATCTTATGGAGTTGCGAAGCTGCGGCCGCTGTTGGCGTAGCCGCGTGCCTGGTTGCGGCGCTGGTCCTGGATCCACTGCGTTAAGGTGAGTCGCTCGTAGAAGAGGATGTCGCGCGCCGGAACGATTTCGTTGCTGTCAATGTCAAAGATGAGCCAGCCTTTGTGCTCGTGGCTGAGCCCCAGATGAACTCCCCAGCGCGCACGATGAACGAACTTGCCGATTGTTGCTGAGGTCGGCCGGTATTGCACCATGCACCCCCAAACTCGCAGCATGGAGGGGTCTCCCCTTGAGCCGGTCCACTTCATGTGAGGGGACAGGTTATCCCTGTTGGCGGTGGTGGAGAGGAGGTTGTGCAGGCGCACCGCGTGGTTCATGGCGTAGGGCCAAAATTTCTTTGGCAGGCCGGACTGGTTCATGATGGCGCGAACCTTGGTCATGAGCGTGCGATTGACCCTCTCGGCGACACCTTGCTGCTGGTGAGCGTAGGGGAGGGAAATCTCATGCTTAATCCCCTTTTTGGTGAGAACGCCCTCCAGTTCGTTGCTCCGAAATTCCTTTGCCCCATCACTCTGCCAGATCTTCAGCTTCCTCCCTGACTGTCGCTGCGCGTGCGCGAGGAAGATGCGGAACACCTCCGGGGCCTTGGAGCGGGCGTCAACGTTGGCAATCCACACGTGGCGTGAGTAGGCATCGATGAAGGTGAGAGTGTACTTCTCGCCGTTGATGCCGTCGCAGGTGAGCACGATGAAATCGCTGTACACCTTCTCCAGTTTCTTGTAGCGGTTGGTGCTCGGCTCCAGAGAAGATAGGCGGTGTGGGAGAGTGCAGCTGTGGGGCAGACAGTGCAAGTGGTTGGATGGGGGGTGGTGTGCTGTAGCTCCGTTCCGTCGGGGCGCAGCAGTGCTCCTGGCGGAAAAACCTTTGCGCGGAGGCAGTTGGCGAGTGTCTGGCGCGAGGGATGTCCCATCCGCTAGTGCCAGAGGTCATCTTCGGCGCGAATGCCGGAGGTACGCTTGTAGCGAATGTGATGCTCTGCTGCCTCCTCCGCCGTGAGTTCCGGGATCTGGAGCGGGGGTTCTTCCTCTGTTCCTGGTTCTGCTTCGTTGTCCGGCTCCTTTGTCCCTGCTTCTGCTGCTTCCTCCGTTGTCTCTCCTTCTGCAGGTGCCGTTGTGAGGTAGAGCGCGAGAAATTCACGGTCGGGGATGATGGTGAGTGGGGTTGTGGTGCCTTCGATGAAGCGAGCGAATGGATCTGGGCGGGAGATTGGTCCAAGGGAGTCTCGAGGCGGAGTGGGTGGTACGTTCCCCTCCTCAATCTCCGACCAGGGATCGCGCCAGCGATAAGGTGAGCGAGGTGGTTCACCAGTGCGGGGGAATAGCGACTCAAGGTGGTGCTTCGCCGCGCTCTGCTTGCATTTCTCTTTCAGCTTCCTCCAATTCCTCTTGCCTGAGCTCCCCTTCGTCGGGTTCGATATTTCCCCAGCCTCCCGTGGTGACCGTGCCGCTAGCGCCGGCTCCCCATGCTCCAGTTGCAGAGCCCCAAGTTGCGCCTTCTTCAGGTTCGTAATCATCATCTCCCCATGCGCCTTGACGTGCGGACTCTTCGTCCCATCCTGCCGCGATGCGCTCCTCATACAGCTTCTGTTTCTTCTCCGCACGGGCCTTCTCTTGTTCTTCTTTGACGCTCAGCTCCTCTGGTGCGTCGGGATCTCTCCAAGCAGGGTCGATGTGGCGGCAGTAAACCTCGCGGGTGTATGGGCGCTCGCGTCCTTCCTCGTCCTTGGTTGTGGCGTTGGCCTCCAGAACGAATTGAAGATTGTCCGAATAGGGCGTTGGCCTTGGCGTTCCCTCTAGCTTGCATTCTTCGTCGGCTTCGCCGAAGACGCGGTAAGATGCAACGGAAAGTTCTTCTCTTGTCATGTTGGTAGGTTCCGCCTCGGCGCTTTCTGCTTCTTGAATTGCCGTTTGCTCCCTTTCTACTTGCTCCGTGCGACTCGCGGTGGGTGTGTGGCAGGTGGTGCACAGCCCGTTGGTGTCAGGTTCGTGAAAGTTGATCTCGCGTGGGTGAGGGCTGCGGCGGATCCACGGTCTTCCGTCCGGATGCTCCCATGACTCCTGGTTCATGAATGCGAACTCGAGGGGAACGAGATCCACGAGTTCGTCCGATGAAGCTTGACAGGGAGGTATGTCAAAATCCAGGATGTAGATCCCGTTGATGGAGCGGGCTCGTCCGAGGTATTTAAACGTCTCAGGAGGAGTGTCTGGGGGAGCGTAGGTAAGGATGAGGTCGCGTGTCACGAGATCCGTGTGAATGATGACGCCACAGTCACGGAGTTGTCCGGCCGAGAGCAGATTGAAGCGGAGGTTTGGGACGTAGAGCACGTCGTTGAACGAGATGTGGGTGTTGCTATCTCGTGCTTGCAGGACGACAAGGCCTTGTGAGTTGGCGCGCAACTGCTCGTTGTTGGCGACGGTGACGTAGGTTGCGGGGGCGCGACTCAGGTTGGAGACGTAGCGCGTGGACCCCACCATGTGCTGTCCGCAGCAGCTGTCCAGGTACCAAGTGTTGTGGTTATCGGTGTTGTTTCGGCGCAGCAGCAGCGCCAATCGCGGAGTCACCAGGGTGGCTTTGAAGCGCCTGTGGAAGATAGGGTCCTCGTCCTCCTTCCATCCCACTGGTACGTAGTGCTGATTATCGTGTGGCGGGCTCTCCCGCAGCGTGATTGGTTGATTCCAATCCTGCTCGTCTTCGTCGTACAGGTAGTAGTGGTCCTCGGTGAGGGGATTATTCCATCCCTCTTCCGGTTGTAGAAGCCTTCCTTGGACTTCGTTCTCCTCGTCAGGTTCAGCAGTGCGGCGGCGGCACGTCGCCATGTTCGCAATGATGTTCCTCGGAGCTCCTGACTGAGATCCTTGATTTTGTTGGTGTTGGTGCTGTGCAGGAGGACGAGCTTGTTGATGCTGAGGTTGAGAATGACGAGCGTCTTGTCGGTCGACCCAGTTGTTATGGTGAGTGGAATTTGGGTGGCGAAAGTTGGATCGGGACTTGCATCGATCCGTTGAGTGTCCGAAGACTTTGCATATTTTGCAATAATGGTGCCTTGGTTGTCGTCGCTCTTCTCGGTTGTCCGCGTAGAAGGCGAGGCGCTCTCGGCGCGGCGCGGAGCTTGTTCTGCTCGAGTCCATGTCCTGTTGTTCGGACAGGAGTGCGGCGCATAGCGCGTCTTCTGAAATGATTCCTCGCTGTCGGAGTAACGCTTTGCAGGGCTTCCACTCTGGCCCGAGTCCTTGAAGGACTAAATTGACGAAGATCTCTTCGGAGATCGTACTCCCATGCTTCGTGATCTGGTCACGAATGTTGCGACAGCGGTTAATGTACGGATTTGCCTTCTCCCCGTGCCCCATTTTTAACTCCAGGAGTTGCTGCAAGAGCCTGCTGGCGGTGACCGAGTCCTTCGGCTGATAAACCTCGATGAGGTGCTTCCAAGCTTCCAAGGCTGGAGCGTCGCTCTCCTTGTAGGAGCGAATGTTGAGTTGTTCCGCAGGCGTCATGTTTCGTAGCAGCCTACTGTAGGCCATGAGGGACTCGCTGTAGTATTGAGCCCTGGCGACGTCGGTGTTTTCCACCGGTTTAGGATAGGAGCCGTCGAAGTAATGGTAGATCTGCGCTGTTTGTAGGAGGAGCTCAAGCTCAAAACTCCATGTGTAAAAGTCCTTGCCGTCAAACGCGGCAGTAGTCTTGATCTTTGAAACGCTAAGGAAGCGTGTTTGCGCAGAGTTGATAGCTTCATCACTTGGACGGGGGGCAGTTGTTGTTGATTTGTCTGTGTCGAGGGAGAAGGTGTGCGCGGCGGTATCACGGCTTTTCTCAGCCGATTGTCCAGGTTGTGCTGGTTGGGAAGAAGTTCCCGCATCGCCTTTGCGCAGTTCTTGGAGTTCTTTTTCCATAGTTGAAAGTCGAGCGAAGAGTTGCTCGAGAGCGGCAGTGCCGATCGTGGTTGGATTGTCCTTCAGCCGTTGGATTCGTTTGGCCTCCGGATCCTCCGGCCATCTTGGTCTTGGAGCGTGTGCCGCTCGCCAGATCTTGGTTCGGCGAATTTCACGGAAGTGAAGTTGCGAAGAATCCCTAAGTAGCTCTCATACCATGTTACAATCCCAAGAGGGACTTAGCGAAGGATCGCTCAGGGTTGATCGCAGAGTAGTGTTGCAGCGGAAGATTTGAATCTCAGGTCAGAGTGAATGTAAATGACTGAGTTGATAATAGCATGCATACATCGAGTTTATATAAGAGTACAGAGGAATACGAAAAGACCTAGGCTAGCCATGTACTCTAAGGGGTACATTCCCTTATTACAGTGAATTCAAACCGTGCGGCGCGGGAACCCGTTTTGAACCTGTTCCCGCTCTTTTCCTTTCAAATGTTTCTGCCTGCATCGGTCTTGGTCAGACGGTTGCTGCGTCGCTTCGCCTCTTCTGACTCCTCGACTTCGTACTCGGTATAGTCGGCTCCTGCAGCATACAGGAATGCCTTACTCATAAAACTTCATATCGTAACACCATGCTCGACAGTTACCATGTTGCAGCGAACAACTGTTGCGCGGTTGCTGGATGGTGAAGAGTCACGACCGTTGAGTGTCCTCGACGGTTGACCTTCGGGCGACCCTCGACCTTCCGCATGCTCTATATGAGCTATTGCGGTACTAATAGTGTCAGAATTTGTAGTTTGTCTAGCCTGCGGTGGAGTACTCTATAGTGAGTACGTCCCCTTAGGGTTTCCTATATGTATCCACCTGCTTGCTAGTGCAACACCCTCTTTTGCCTATTCTCTCTTGCCTAGCTAGCTAAACCCTAGCTATGGCTCCTTCATTCGAACTACTGTTTCTGACATGCTATTAGAGCGGTTACGCTCCTGGCCTGTGGGCTCGCCTGCTTCCGTTGCCATACTGTCTGTCGCGCGCCCCGTGGCGTGCGATGTTCATTTTTTCTTCCCGCCACGCGCTCGGGCCGCGTGGCGGTTTTCTGCCCGCCATGCGCTCGGGACGCGTGGCGGTTTCCTGCCCGCCGCACACTCTGGGCGCGCGTGGCGGTTTCCCGTTCCGTCGCGGCGCCACCCGTCGACCCGCGCGCCTGTCCCCGTCGACCTGCGCGCGGCTCCCTGTCGCCCTTCGCGGCGGCCCCGTCGACCCGCGCGCGCCTCCCTGTCGCCCTTCGCGGCGGCCCCGTCGACCCGCGCGCGCCTCCCCGTCGCCCTTCGCGGCGGCCCCGTCGACCCGCGCGCGGCTCCCCGTCGCCCTTCGCGGCGGCCCCGTCGACCCGCGCGCGGCTCCCCGTCGCCCTTCGCGGCGGCCTCGTCGACCCACGCGCCGCTCCCGGGGACCCGTGCGCTCGTCCCCGTCGACCCGCGCGTCGCCCTGCGGCCCCCCTCCCCGCACACCTGAGTTCGCTTTCCGCACACCCGAGTTCGCTTCCCGCACGCTTGTGCACGCTTCGCGCACACCTGAGCTCGCTTACCGCACACTCAGGATATGGGGGTGACGGGTATGGGGGTGGCGGGTGTATGAGCCGTCCCCTGCTCCTCCTCCTCCTCCGTCTCCCACTGCTGCAGCTGCCGCTAAAGGGGGTGGGTGTGTGGGAGCCGAGGGAGTGGTGCTAGGGGGGTGACGTGGGAGTGGAGCTAGGGGTGCAGCAAGGGGTGTGTGAACGGGAGTTTTGGGACAATGGGGGAGGTTGAAGGGGGGTGGCCGCCGTGAAGCCAGCAGCTCCTGTCGCTCGTGAGACTGTTGCGCCAGTTGCCCGTGAGCTCGTCGCTCCAGTCACCCGTGAGCCCGTTGCTCCAGTCGCCCGTGAGTCAGTTGCTCCTGCCGCTCGTCTAGCCGCGGAGCCAGTTACTCCAGTTGCTCGTATGCCAGTTGCTCCAGTTGCTAGTGTGCCAGTTGCTCCAGTTGCCCGTGTGCCAGTTTCTCCAGTTGCGCCGTATGCCAGCAGCTTCAGCTGTCGCCCACCATCTCCTCTCCTCTCACAGTCACTCCTCCTCCTCACTTGCCCTCTGCGACTGCCTCTAGCTTTACTTGTGCTTGTGAACCTGCTCTGTGACTGTTTGCTATGCTGATCATACCCCACTTTGACTATGGGGGTGTGTCGGAATATAATGCTTGTCTAGTCTGTAGTGGGGTACTCAATAGTGAGTATACCCTTTTAGGGCTTGCTATTTGTACCTCCCTCCTTTCTAGTCAAACCCTCTTTTGCCTATTCTCTCTTGCCTAGCTAGCTAAACCCTAGCTATGGCTCCTTCATTCTAACTACTGTTTCTGACAACTAGTACAGGGGAATGCCTTCGGGAATGCTTATATAACCTTTTCGGTTATCCCAACACTCCCCTTCATTCATGAAGGTGGGCCACGTAACATTTCTTGGTGATCCCGCAGAGGTTGGCGCAGCGCTGGTACTGTTGACGTGGCAGTTTCTTCGTCATGAAGTCAGCTGCCATGTCACCGGTCGGGCAGTACGTGAGTTTGACTCTCCCCTTGTCGATTTCGTCTTTTACGAAGAAGTAGCAAAGGGCGAGCTTGGTGCGGTTGACGAAGCCGGGCTTGTTCGCGATCTTTATCGCGTTCTGATTGCCGCAAAGTAACGTGAAGTGCCCGTTTATCGTCACTTTCGCTTCTTGCAGAAGTTCCATCAGGTACAGTCCTTCGCGGACGGCTGCGCTGGCTGCGATGAATTCTGCTTCGGCTGGCGAAAGGGCGATGAGCTCTTGCTTCTGAGAGTTCCAGGAGATGAGTCCAGCAGGTTGGAGTTGGAAAATGAATCCTGTGCGGGAGCGTATGTCGTCAACATCTCCTGCGTGGTCAGCGTCTACGTAGCCATGAAGCTGCAGAGTGGCGGTGAGATTAGCTTCGTAGGTGAGGCCGACGTCGAGAGTGGAGATGAAGTATTGCAGTGCTCGGCGTAGATCTAGTAGATTCTCCCCTTCAGGTCGCTTCAGGTACTGTGCGAGCTGGCTTGCGACGTAGGAGAGATCGGGCCGGCACGTAACGGCGGCGAACAGGAGACATCCCAGCTGCTGCTGATAGAGGCGATGATCGTTGGGAGAGAGGGGTGTGGTGTCTGGCTCGTGGTTAGGAGGAGGAGTGCAGTAAGGGGTGGTGAGATTGATTGGTGCAATGGCGAACCGCTTCGCGAGTGTTTCGGCGTACTTGGCGGCGGAGAGGTGAATGGATGATGCGGACTGAGTCACATTGAGTCCCAGGAACTGTGTGACATTGTGGTTAATTGTCACCTCGAGCTTTCCTTTGATGTCAGCTTCGAACTGGTCCAGTAAATCCGAGTCGTCGCCGGTGTAGAGAAGATCGTCGACGTAGGCGACGAGGAGAATGAATTTGCCGCGCGATTCCCGCCTGTACATCCCGAGATCGTGCGGCACCTGGGTGAAGCCGAGCTCGATGAGAATGGAATGGAGATACTGCTGCCACAGACGAGGTGCTTGCTTGATCCCGTAAAGGGATTTTTGGAGGAGACACACGGCGCCGTCGTGTTCTTCGAAGGCATGCTGTTGCTCGACGAAGATGATGGCGTCGACGGGAGCGTACAGAAAGGCGCTGCCGACATCGATCTGTCAAAGCGGTCGCTGCTTGACGGTTGCGATGCAGAGGAGAATGCGCACCGAGGTGTGGCGGCCGACTCGTGCGTAGGTAAGAGTGAAGTCCACCAGGTGCGTTTGCTCAAACCCCCGCACCACCCATCGCGCTTTGTATTTGTTGATCGAACCGTCCGCTAGGGTCTTGATGCGAAAGACCCATTTGCCGCTGAGAATTTTCTGCCCTTTCACCGATGACCGAGGGACCAGCTTCCATGTGCCGCGTTTGTTCAGCGACGCGACTTCTGCCACCATGGCTGCTCTCCAGTTTTCACTGTCAGGGCCGGACAGAGCTTGGCGGACAGTGGTTGGTTCCTTGGGGGAAGTGTGGCGAACAGCGACGGCGAGACCGAGGACGCGAAGACCGGTTTCGTCAGTCTTTTCGTAGTGAAGACGGTCGTAGTCGTGGAAGCTGGTAACTTCGACCATGTCGTCGTCACTTTCGTTGCCGAGGCGGAGAGTGTCTTGCGATGAGTTGGGTTGCGGTAACTCGGCATCCGGGGATCGGCGCGCCACACTGTTGTAGTTGTGAGCTTCGCGGGTTGTATCGTCGGGATTGAATTGGTGTACAGGGATGAATGTTGGAGTCCCGAGCGGGCTTGTAAGGGGGATGCTCGGGGCGGAGTCCATTTGGGTAACATCAGTTGCTTCTGCATCTTCCGCCAGGTCAGCTTGGTCGTGTGACGTGGCGAAGCTGCGATGGCCCTCGAAGAGCCTCTCTGGTAGCTTGTCGGCTTCCTGGTGCTCCTTGAAAAGGGGCAGAGTCAGCTTCTCGTAGAAGATGCAGTCACGTGATTTCATCACCTCGTGTGTCGCGTAGTCCAGCACAATCCACGCCTTGAATTCTTTTTCGATCCCGAGGTGGATTCCCCATCGTGCCCGGTCAGCAAAATTTCCGGTTCTTGCAGCGTGGGGTCTGTACTGTACCATGCAGCCGAAAACCCGAAGCAAACGAGTGTCCGCCTTTCTGCCCGTCCATGCCCGGTAGGGGGAGTTGTTGTTCTCCAGGCTTCGCGAGGACAACAAGTTGTGCAGCCGAACAGCGTGGTTCATCGCAAATGGCCAATATCTGGTTGGGATGGCCGTTGCTTGATCAGGGTTCTCATCCGCGTGGCGAGGCTCCTGTTTGTCCTTTCTGCTACACCCTGCTGTTCGTGAGTGTAGGGCAGGGATACCAGATGCTCAATCCCTTTCTGCTTGAAGAGTTCCTTGAACTCTGTTGAGAAGAACTTCAAACCCCCATCTGTCTGGTAGCTCTTCAGCTTCAGCCCTGACTGACGCTCAGCCCGCTTCATCCATGCCACGAAACACTCGAAGGCGAGTGAACGACAGTCGGTGTTGACGGCCCAGACGTAGCGTGTAGATGCGTCGATGAAGGTGAGCGTATATTGTTCCCCGTCAAGACCTTCATGGCTGAGAACCATGAAGTCGCTGTAGACCTTATCCAGCGGCTTGTGGCGTTCGTACCCCGGGGGCAAGTCGGGAAACGGCTTGTGGTTGAGCGACGCTGTTGGGCAAACGGTGCACGGTGGGTCAGCGGAGTCCGCGGTGAGGGAACCATTTCGAGGTAAGAGGAGCGCGCCGTCATCAAAGACTTCGGCCTTGAGCGATTTTTTGAGTGTGGCGTGAGAGGGGTGTCCGAGTTGTTGATGCCATGTTTCGGGGTCCGCACGATAGCCGACGGTTTTCAGATAATATTTGTGTCGTGCTGATGCGTCGTCCTGCTCCTTTCCAGGTCCGGCATCTGCTGCAAAGGCTCGAACAGAGTCACGTTCCAGGAGGGCTCGCGGGATTCCGGTGATGTCGTCCGTGTCGGCGGCATGAACTTGTACGCCGGTGACGAGGAGGTATGGTGACGGTAGCAGCGTTGGCTTTGGCCAATCGTGAATGGGGAGTCCCTTCATTGGAATCCGAAAGTAGCTGTATTCAGCACCGATGACTTCAATCTCGTGCGGCCCGTATTCTGGCAACCACGGCTTTTCGGTAGGTTCGGGTAATTCCGCTGCTTCTCCCACGAACTCGTAAGTCGCTTCTTCTTCTGACTCCTCTGCCGTTGGTTCTCGTGTGTCAGGGGCGTATTGGTTTGGAAGAGGAGGACCTCCCCAGCTGGTGCCGCGAGTTGCCCAGTATGGGTCGATGGCGGCGACGTCCGCGGGGTATATTTCGCCAATGCCATATGCTTTCATCCTCCCGTTGTTCGCGACGGTGATCTCGTAGGGTCGTCGCATGCGTCGTGAGTTGCTGATGAACGTTGGAGATCCCACCGTGTGCTGTCCGCGGCAACTATCGAGGTACCAGATGTAAAGTCCTCGTGGCGTTGGCGTGCGATGTTGGCGATCTTGGGCGTGACGATGCGATCAAAATCGAGAGAGAGCGAAGTATTCCTTTGCGGAGATGCTTGGCGGCGATTCCGGAGTTGGCGGAGGGAGCTCAAAGTCGGGTGGAATGTCTGAGGAACGATCGATCCAGATATGGACTGAGGGGTCGTTGTCTGAAGTTGGTGTGATCGGATTGATGGGCGCGATTCGAGCGAATTCAATGATGTCGTAGTATCATATTCCTTTGTGGCGTCGCGCCATGCACCTGATGATCATCCCTTTCCCTTTGTCCTTCACCGTGATGAGTGCAGGGGATTGAGAAGTGCTGGCAACGGAGGGAGGCGACACGATGGAGGTCGCGACAAGGGGTTTTGTTAGTGCCGAAGGCTGCTGACTGGAGGCGTTGCGTCTCTCGTCAGCAGCCTGACGCTTGTAGCACTGGTCGATAGTGTGGCCAGACTTCTTGCAGTATTTGCAGAAAGCTCCTTTCTTTCCGCGCTGCTCCCCTTGTGACGCTCCTGTGTAGAAGACTAACTTCTCCCGTTTGACATTCTTCTCATTGTACAGGTCAATCTCCTTTTGTTCGGAAAAGGAAGCGTGGCGCACAGAGCCGACTCCGAAATCGTTGCTCGGGCGCGGAGGAGTGACTGACATTGACGCCAGTCGGGGCCGAGACCAGAGATGACCATCGAAATGAACATGTCATCGTGAACGGTCCCACCGCACTTTTTGACGTGATCACGTAGATTGCGGCACCGGTTAACATACGGTCCCGCTTTCTCCCCTTGCTTCATTTTAACCGAAGTTAGCTGGTTGAGCAGATGACTCATAGTAACTGGATCCGTTGCCATGTATGAGTTGCGCAGGTGTTCCCAGGACGCGTGCGCGGGAGCCCACTCCGTCTTGTAAGGGCGGATGCGGAGCTGTTCTTCGGGAGAGAGATTTCGAAGGAGAGCGGTATACGCGAGGAGGGATTCGTGGTAGTATTGATGCTTCTCCTGGATGGTGCCTTCCAAAGGGAAAGGTAAGCTTCCATCGTAGTACATCCAGATCTGGGCGGTTGTCGCGAGAAGCTCAAATTCGAAGCTCCACGTGTAGAAATCCTTGCCGTCAAAAGGAATTGAGGTCTTCAATTTTGAAGTCAGTACAAACTTGGTTTTCATAGAAGCGATTGCTTCTGACTGTGCTCGTTGTGGGTTGTCTTGTGCAGGAGCTGAACCTTGACGATGGTCAAAGGTGAAAGACCTCTCGGAGTTGACGCGGCGGTCCTCTCTCCCCTGGGAGAGGGAGTCCAGCAACTCCTCTGGCGTTGCTTGAGCCGTCTATGCTCATTGCTTGATGGCTCTCAAGAGCGTTGATGCGAGCGATTAGCTGCTCAACGACAGCGGCGCTGACGGAGGTCACCGCTGATGGCGCGTTAGTCGTTGCTGGTGGTGGGCCCGGTGAGTCTACGGTAGTTTTCCCTTCAGGAGCCATGATATTGCAGACTTTGAAATGTATTGAACAACTTTATAACGAGATTGTTCTAGGAAGAACGAGGACTTAGCAGGTCTTATAATCCACTCTAGCTCTCATACCATGCTGATATAGCCAAAGGATCAAGTGGATAGGATAAGATTGTTAAGTCTGAAGGGAGACAATAGAGTCTCTGAAGTGACCTTGTTGTATAGAATTTGAAAGAAAACAAGATGATTATATGATAGGAGAACAAGAGATTAAATAGCAAACTAGCTAGTCATGTACTCTGAGGGGTACATTCCCTTATTTAACTGTATTACATAGCTACAGTAACCACGACTATTGCCATGCTTGTACCATGTTACAGCGAACAACTGTCGCGCGGTTGCTGGATGGTCAAGAGTCACGACCGTTGACTGTCCTCGACGGTTGACCTTCGAGTGACCCTCGACCTTCCGCATGCTCTATATGAGCTATTGCGGTACTATTACAGTGGAATGCCTTCGGGAATGCTTATATAGCCTTTTCGGTTATTCCAACAGATCAACTATCGTCATCGCCCATAAAGTAGACATATATATACCGTCTTATCTCATGCACTCGAGAAAAAAAAAAAAAAAAAAGGCTTCTTCGTGAATGGAATGTTACGGGTGTTTTATAAATCTTATAAATTTGGAACTTTTTAAAAAATTGGTATAATAATTCTCTCTTATCATGAAATGGGTTTCTCATAATGAGAGTGGATGCTGCAAAGGTTCTTACTTCGACAACCATTATTCGGGACGCCACGTCATGAAGAATGCCGGCACATGTCAAATCTGTAATTCCTGTGTCAGTATGTGGCCGAATTTGCGTTTCGCAATGGTAAAAACGAACGCTCTATTTCAAATTTTAGTACATTGCAGTTTCGGTCGGTTATCTCTTATATACGTCTTAACTCGTACACACACATGGGTACCTTATAACCAGCACACCCATTTATAAGATACACCCCAATTAAAGACACCCCCTGTCTTCACTTCAACACTCTTATATCAGGGCGTTTACGGTAGTCCAACCTTTGAGGTAGGTGGTCACAAGACCAGTCAGAAAATCAACAAATCAAGAGATGCAACTCAGGGTGGTACAACTAGCCAGCCTCTAAGACAAATGAACACAAGGCTAGTTCATAAGTTAATACATAAATCCAACAAAAATCAAGCAGTGAGAGACAGAAGAGGCAGGCTGCACTAAACTATGACATGTGTCAACAAGGCCAAGTTGCGAACAGAACGTGTGGTGGTCACAAGGCGGAAGAGCATTGGTGAATGTATTAGCGGTGCTGGCTTCTGAGGCCACAAAGAAGTGTGTCTGGCCGTGTCGCTTCAGCTCTTGCAACAGGAAGTATATGCCAGTACCCAATCCCGACTGGCCCTGGTATTGGCATTACTTGCAGGCGTCTTGACCATTCCGCATTGCGCTGCTTCAATAGCCTCAATGACCTTTCACGAGGGTTTCGCACAACAGGCGCCCCCCCCCCCCTCTCCCCCCCCACCCCCCCCCCGCACTGGCCTGCTTTGCTGAATCGTGGTTACTGTGTGTTTGATATGTCCATGGATGATGTTTTCATTCGTATATATATGTTGTTGACTACAGTGCTGCCGGATGTGTTTGCTTGTGTATACCTAGCTTAGGATCTTTGCCAAATCATAGAGTAGGTGCTTGCGTATCTAGTGTATGTGCTTGTGCAGTTGCTAGCCTAGGTGTGACTTGCGGAGAGTCACTACACAACAGGAGTCGACTGCAGAGGAAGGCACGGGGTTGTGCGAGTGATCGTAGCACTCTAGTAGCGTTCTTACTTCTTGCTTGTGTTCACAGAGAAGTTTTGGCAAGAGTTTCCACTAAGGAAGTTGAAAAGAACAACTTGCAATAAATAGTTGATAGTACAAATGAGGCATGGAGAACAAAGGGACTAAAATGGCATGCAACACCTAGCAAGGGCGAAATCCGCCAACGCAACAGAAGAGCGGCTTGCCAACGCTGCAGTAGAGTAATCTGCCAGCGTTGCTCTGCGCGCGGTCTGCCAGCACTGCAGCCGCATGTGACTATCTGCTGTCACAGGTTGTCTATCTGCGCAGATGTGCGCACCTACCAAATAGGTGCAGGTTGGTGGTTTCACCGTCAGGCACATTGCGCAGGTGCCAGGTAGAAAACTTGTCGTCGGTTTCGTCAGGTGCGCACCGTCGACCACGTGATGCCGTTCTGCAGGTAGAACTTCGCCAAAACCTCCTGGGCGAAAGTCCGCACGCCTCCGCAAAGTTTCGCACAACTCTGCAACTTCAGTCGATCAGCTCGACATCGATCGGTCGAACAATGTTCGCCGAGCAGAGCTCCTCGACCCGAACTCTTCGACCAGAGTTCTTCGACCAGGATCGTCGACCAGCGCTCTTCGACGTGAGCTCGTCGCGCAGAGATCGTCGACCAGAGCTCGTCGCGCAAAGTTCGTTGACCAGATTCTGCCGAGCAGAGCTTGCTCGACCGCAACTTCTGTCGAACTGCAGGAGCCCGTTTCGTCGGCCAATCCGCCGAAAACTTCTCGTCGACGGCGAGATCGGTTGCGCGAGAGCGGGGCCTTTTTCTTCGACAACCCAAACTGGAACAGTCTGGTCGTAGTCGTTTGCTCCGAAATTTTCGGTGGTGTGAAGAACAACTTCCGTCTCACACTGTGCCGCTCCTGTCGAAAAACGCCCACGATGCACCCTCGTGCAGCAACATCGCTGCACTCGGGCGGGACGACAGTAGACCCCTGCTTTCTTTGGGCAGTCGCCCCGCCGACTCTCCTCGCCGTTGCCTTTCCTGACGCAAATCACCATGCGCCTGGCTTGCTCAGCGAGCTGTCGCTTGTCATGTGCTACCCTCCAAAATCTTCGTGCATAGCGGTGATGCTCGTCACGTGCCGAAGAAGTCCAAAATACACGTGCGCAACGTGACGAATGAGCCCGACGCCACTGTCAAACTTATATGCTATGGTCTATCTAGGCTGTAGTGGGGTAGATACTATAGGGTACAACACTTCTAGGTTTCTGTGAGAGTACGACGGCTGATGCTGGCTTCGCGACCCTCAGAACATTCGCGTAACACCTGGGTAACTGGCCTTGTGTCGAGACTATATATAGCCTCGTGTTGTACCCAGGTGAATCATTCAATTTACAACTCTCTTTTCTGAGCTCGATCCTAGATCCTCAGACTTGGTAATCAGAGCCTGTTTGCACGCGAAGTTTTTCAACCGCTAAAACCTAGCTATTAAAACCGCGGGGGCGATGACGGAAAGCGCCGATTACGGGTACGTAAACCAGTTCCGCGATATTTTTTAACGTCCCCCTCGAATCGGTTTTCGAAGACTACTCAGGTCCAGTGGAAAAAAAAGTTGGAATTTCGACCGTCAGATCGATTCGAATCTCAACGGCCCTGGGAATTTCAACCAAAAAAGTTGGAATTTGGAGCGTCGGATCGAATTTCTTCTCAACGGCCGAGATCGGACGCGATTTTCGACTAAGGGAGAATTACGCTACAGAATTAGCGCTCGTCAATTCTGCAGTCGATTCGACTCACAGTAAGATGACCAGCGCCTAGAATTCAATTATTTTCGTCGCAAATCTTCTTGTAAATCGCCAAATGGAGGAAAATGGTGATAATTCCGTACGAGAAATTACGGAGTTACACACCGGCCTGGACCAGACGCGAGCGGCACTCTAGCGAATAGAGGAGCTCCTCGCGAACCAATCGGTAGCCGCCACAGCAGTAGCGAACGTAGCAACGAATGCAGCAGCGACGCCAGCAGCAGCAGCAGCGACACCGACACTTCACCCAGCAGCAGCGGCAGGGGCTACATTGAATCTTGAGGCGGCACGTCCGAGGCTACCGGAGAAGTTCAATCCGAATGCGAGAGACACCGACGTCCATCGATTCATTGCGACTCTCGAAATTTACTTCGAGGCCGTTGGCTGTACGACCCCAACACACGATGCAATGCGGATTCGGCTCGCAGCGACACTGTTACGAGGCCCGGCGCTCGAGTGGATTTACAACAGCAATAAGATTCGAGGCGAGGGGTCATGGACGCAGCTTCGGGAAGCTTTAATTCAACGTTTCGAACCAATCAACTCCAGCTACATGGCGCGGCAGCAGATTCATCGGCATAAACAGTTCGGCAGTGTAACACAGTACACGCAGCAGATGGAGAGCCTCTTCAACCGAATTACCGACCTGACCGAAGGGGAAAAAATCCAAGCGTATACTGAGGGGCTAAAAATGGAAGTCCAGCAACAAGTGATTGCCGCGAACTACAACAACTACCGCGACATGGTGTGTGCAGCAGAGAGACTCGATGCATTGATGCGAGATCAACCCGAGACACGACGCCACGTGCCGAACAGATCATTTGGCACGAAACGATCGGCACCACCCACGACCGCCGACACGATGGATATCGACAAGATCGACGCGACGCAGCGGCCGACAAAATATGAGAAGTGCGAATTTTGCGGCGCAGCAGGACATCGACTCTTGGCGTGTTGGAAAATGAAGAAGGCACGAGTGGAGCTGCAGGGCAACAACAGTGCGACATCCACGATGGCGAAAAAAGGAGGACATGATGGCGTGAATTTAAAACGCCACGACCGGCCGGCAACAGGGGAAATCGCCGAGACAAATGGAGGCTCCGCGAAACAAGACTCTGCACCGACCGGGAAACTCTCGCCGAACACCCCCGAGAGTAAGAATATTCCCTCTCGAGGTTTTCAAGCCTTTAAAAAATTCAGGTACCTGAGAAATTGGGCAAACCACTCCGGAGCGTTGGAAAGGGTCGTGCGTTCCAAGGAGTTAATATTCTCTCCCCGCAGCATAATGTTAAGGCTCCCCATTGCCCACAGGAGAAGCCTACACAGCTGCAAAGGCTTAGGGGAAGGATCCAGGCCAAGACAAAGCTGAATCAGCCTCGGATAAATCCTTCTACCCCTACTCGGTTGAAAACTGATATGGAGTCAGCAGCTTCGAGCGCAGGACCAAGGGATGATCTATTCGACGTACCCTACGATCCTCTAAGCGAGACCATCTACGGTTACTCGAAGCAGCAACAACCACTACTACTCGAGGTGATCTGCAACGGGCGTCGCCTCCAGGCACTGGTGGACAGCGGTGCGTCTCACTCGGTGTGCGACCACGGGACGTTGGAGAAAATTGGAGAATCTTCGGAGGAGACCAAGTTCACGGCAACGATTGTGGACGGTACGAAACTTCCCATCCACGGCGAAGCATCACTGCAGCTGCACATAGGGGCGCTGAGGTGGAAGCCAACATTGCCGATCACAAACATCAAGGGTTTAGACTTCATCTTGGGGCGAGATTTCTTGAAACGGTTCAGCCCCGAGATCGACTGGGTCAACAGGAAGGCGTGCATCTACACCAACGGGAAACGAGTGGAGCTGCGAAGCTGGATGGATACAGGGAGCGTTCCTGAAACGACACTGGCACGGTTCGAACCGACAGTGAACGAGAGTAACATGGGTTACTTAGCACTGGTTATGGCAGCAGCAGAGGAGGAGAAGCTGAGTATGGAGCTACCTGCAGCAGTGAAGGAGGTCTTGGAGCAGTACAAGGATATAATGCCCGACGACCTACCTGCAGGCGTACCTCCAGCACGCACCCACGAGCACGAAATCCTGGAGGAACCAGGTGCGAAACCCGTCTCACGTGCACCATACCGACTGAGTCCGACCGAACTGACAGACATGAAGAAACAGATAGAGTATCTACTGGACAGACAACTGATCCGCCCATCCACCTCTCCCTACGGTGCACCAGTCCTCTTCATTCCAAAACCAGACGGCAGTTTACGGATGTGCATCGACTACCGCGCACTGAACAAACAGACAGTTAAAAACAAATTCCCTATACCGCGCATAGACGACCTATTGGACTAGCTGCGTGGTGCAACAGTCTTTTCGAAGCTGGACCTACGGTCGGGTTACTGGCAGATCAAGATGGCAAACAACTCGGTCCACAAGACGGCGTTCCATACCAGATACGGCTCCTACGAATACTTGGTGATGCCGTTCGGACTCTGCAACGCACCAGCAACGTTCCAGGCGGAGATGAATCACATCTTACGGCCCCTGTTGGACGAATGCGTGGTGGTGTACCTGGACGACATTCTCATCTACTCCAAGAACATGAAGGAGCACGTGGAGCATCTACGGAAGGTGTTCGAGATCCTGCGGAAAAACAAGTTCTACGTGAAGCTGTCGAAGAGCGACTTCGCCCTGAAGAAGGTGCATTTTCTCGGGCACATGGTGAGTGCCGAGGGCGTACACGTGGACCCGCGGAAGATCGAAGCCGTCAAGAAGTGGAAAGTACCGGAGAACGTGAAGGAGTTGCAGCAGTTCCTAGGCTTCGCCAACTACTACAACAGGTTCGTGCCGTAGTACGCTAAGATAGCAGCGCCACTGACCGACCTACTCAAAAAGGATACGCCCTACAAATGGGATACTCCTCATCAGCAAGCCATGGAGCAGCTACAGACAGCACTGACTACAGCGCCAGTACTCATCCTACCAGATCCAGACAAGGACTACGTGGTGGAAGCAGATGCTAGTGACCAGGCAATCGGAGCAGTACTGATGCAGGATCACGGACGCGGTTTGCAGCCCATCGCCTACCTCAGTAAGAAGCTACACGGAGCAGAACTGAACTACCCCATCCATGAGAAGGAAGCCTTAGCGATAGTCATAGCCTTCAAGGCGTGGAGGTGTTACCTAGAGGGAGCCAAGACTACAGTCTATACTGACCACTGCAGTCTCAAATACCTGAAGTCGCAGCCGACGCTCTCACGATGACAGGTGCGGTGGATGGACTTCCTGGAAACACACTTCCACTACGACATCGTCTACAAGCCCGGGCTACACAACAAAGCAGACACGTTGAGCCGCCCCGGTCATGTAGCAGGCATCCAGCTCGACGGGATGAACCCTCTGCTCAAGGGTCTATTCCAACATGGGTACTCCGTGGACGCAGAGATCGCTACAGCACAGACCAAGAAGACTTAGCTGTAAGGAAGGGTTCAGGAAAGATTTGGGTACCGAATTACGCCCCGCTACGGCAAATCCTATTGGAGGAGTTTTACGACGTACCATACGCGGGACATTTCGGGAGCAACAAGATGTTAGCGGGAATAGCAAAGTATTATTACTGGCCTGGGATGGCAGCAGACGTGCAGCAGTTCGTCACCTCGTGCGACACGTGCCAGCGGATGAAGAGCAGCAAGCAGAAAAAAGCAGGGTTACTTCAGCCTCTACCCGTACCGGAGCAGCCATGGCAGGTCATTAGCCTCGACTTCATCACAGGACTTCCTTCGACCTCACGGGGGCACGATTCCATCCTCGTAGTGATCGATAAGTTCTCCAAAATGGGTCACTTCATACCGACCAACGCCACAGCTACAGCTGAAGCAACTGCTCGCCTCTTCTTCGACCGCATCATCACCATCCACGGCATCCCCGCTACACTCATCTCAGACAGAGACCCCAAGTTCACAAGTAAGTTCTGGAAGGAGCTCATGGGATTATTGGGGACTAAACTTGCAATGTCCTCAGCATACCACCCACAGACTGACGGACAGACCGAGCGACTCAATCAGGTGGTTGAACAGTTACTGCGCACAGCTTGCAAAGACGACGTCAGCCACTGGGACACACAATTACCGACCCTAGAGTTCGCTTACAACAACGCGTCACATGCGGCCACAGGGAAAACTCCTTTCTTCCTGTGTTACGGACGGGAACCACTCACACCACAGCAGCCAACCACACCGGCACACATCCAAGCCGCACATGACTTCGTCACCACCATGCAGCAGCTATGGGAGAAGACTCAGCGACGTCTCACCACGATGCAGAACTCCCAGAAGCAGTATGCCGATCGCCAGCGTCGTGATCACTCAGTAGCAGTCGGAGATCAGGTGCTTCTTGAGACGCGCAACTTGAACCTGTCTCACCTACCATCCAAACTCCGTCCTCGCTTCTGTGGTCCTTTTCTCGTTGAGGCACAGGTGACACCAGTTACATTCCGCTTGCGCTTACCTGCTACGTGGAAGCTTCACAACGCTTTCCATGTTCAGCTACTGAAGCCCTACAAGGACCCCAACCAACAGTTCCAAGGACGGCAGCTACCGCCACCACCACCTGTTCTCATACATGATGAACCCGAGCACGAAGTGGAGCGCGTTCTCACTCATCGACGCCGCGGCGGCAAGACCCTCGAGTTCCTGATACGCTGGAAGGGATATAACCCCACTGAGGACAGTTGGGTTGCAGAAGCTGATATGGGCGACGCACGCCGTGCTCTCAAGGACTATCTTGTCAAGCAGGGTGTATCTCACGCCACCCAGCTTTGAGGGGGGGACGTGTGAGAGTACGACGGCTTATGCTGGCTTTGCTAGCTTGCCTAGACTTTATTACGATATCTCTAGCTTGGGTTTTATTTATCATGCATAGATATGCTTGATTTCCTAGGTTAGGTGCATTCCTATATTTTATTATAGTTATAGCATCGAACCAGGTTACGTGTACTGAACTCAAGCCTATTTGGTTTCCACCGAATTGCTTTCTACTGAGTTCGGGAAGGTTCTGTTCGGGACGCTTCGCGACCCTCAGAACATTCGCGTAACACCTGGGTAACTGGCCTTGTGTCGAGACTATATATAGCCTCGTGTTGTACCCAGGTGGAGCATTCAATTTACAACTCTCTTTTCTGAGCTCGATCCTAGATCCTCACAGTTTCCTACTTGTACCCACATGTTTCCTAGTCAATTCATTCCTAATTCTTCACATGGTATAGAGCGGGTTCCCTAGTGGGACCGTTTCTTCCTAGGGCCCACCTTCGAAAACTTTTTTTTGCCTGCCCAGGGAGTTGACTACTTTCAGACCTTCTCTCCCACCCCGAAGATGACCACTCTTCGGGTGCTGCTGCACATAGCCGCTCAGCGCGACTACGAGCTTCACTCTCTTGACTTCAACACTGCTTTCCTACAGGGCAGCCTGCACGAGGAGATCTGGCTGCGCCGCCCACCTGGCTTCACTGGGTCGTTTCCTCCTGGTACCCAGTGGAGCCTCTGGCGGCCAGTCTACGGTCTCCGCCAGGCGCCCCGTGAGTGGCACGACACACTGAGGACTACGCTTGCGGCCCTTGGGTTTGCTCCTTCTACTGCTGACCCGTCGCTGTTTCTACGCACCGACACCTCTTTGCCGCCGTTCTACATCCTCGTGTACGTCGACAACTTGGTCTTTGCTACTGCTGACACTGCTGGACTCGCCCACGTGAAGTCCGAGCTGCAGAAGAGACACACGTGCACAGACCTGGGTGAAATGCGCAACTATCTTGGCTTGCAGATCACCCGGGACAGAGCACGGCGCACCATTACCTTGACTCAGTCACACATGGTGCAGCAGGTCCTTCAGCGCTTCGACTTCACGTACTCCTCGCCTCAGGCCACTCCTCTGTCTACTCGCCACTCGCTCTCAGCTCTGCCTTCGGATGAGTCCGTAGAGCCGAGTGGCCCGTACCCAGAGCTTGTCGGCTGCCTCATGTACCTGATGACCTGCACTCGACCTGACCTGGCATACCCTCTTAGCATCTTGGCACGCTATATTGCTCCTGGGAGACACCGACCAGAGCACATGGATGCAGCTAAGAGGGTGTTGCGCTACTTGTGCAGTACGTCGGGCATGGGGCTCGTGCTTGGAGGGCGGAGTTCAGTGGTACTCACTGGTCACGCAGACGCGTCTTGGGTTGACGACTTGGCTATGCAGCGGTCGTCACAGGGTTACACCTTCAGCCTTGGTTCCGGCTCTGTTTCGTGGCGGTCTACCCGCTCGTCGTCTGTTCTCAGCTCCAGCTGTGAGGCTGAGATCTACGCAGGGGCCATGGCTGCACAGGAGTTACGCTGGCTCACCTACCTGCTGACTGACCTGGGAGAGCCGCCTCGTTCTCCTCCAGTTCTGTACGTAGACAACAAGGCCATGCTGGCCTTGTGTCGGGAGCACAGACTGGAGCACAGAACGAAGCACATTGCTCTTCGCTACTTCCTTGCTCGTGAGCTGCAGCAGCGTGGTCAGCTGCGCCCTGCTTACGTGGCCTCTCGGGCCAACACTGCTGATATCTTTACCAAGGCACTTCAGCCTTGTGATCATCAGCGCTTTTGTACGATGCTAGGTCTTGTGCCTACTTGGCCTCACTTGCTCACTTCTTGACCTTGCTTGTACTGTGATCTATCTATACCTGCACTTGCTTGTTTACCTTTATATATAATCTTGCATGTGAACTGGCCTTGTGGCCTTGACCTTGTGCTCGGAATGTGTGGTGATGTTGTGATCCACCCTGAGCTTGCTGTGTTTTGCTTGACTGGTCTTGTGACCTCTTGTTCTCCCCCACTTTGCCTATGGGGGTGTGTCAAACTTATATGCTATGGTCTATCTAGGCTGTAGTGGGGTAGATACTATAGGGTACAACACTTCTAGGTTTCCTACTTGTACCCACATGTTTCCTAGTCAATTCATTCCTCATTCTTCACAGCCACGTGCCGTACACAGCATCTCGCGATTTTCTTGCGTGCAGTTGACGACCACGTGACGACGTCAACTCGCACCACGGTTGCTTCCCGACAACTTCGGACGTGCATGGACGACGATCCAGTCGATGTCAACTGCCACACAAAATTAACTCCGAAGTCGACGAAAACTCCACACAAATAACTCACGCATTTTTTTCGACAACAGCCATAGCTGCCCGCCATCCGGGGGGAGGCAGTCCATGGTCAAATTTGACCGTCAATGGCAAGGATCCGTCGGTGCAGTTTGAGTGCATGTAAAATTCATGGCTGCTAGGAGCAACTACCTTTTCTCTTGGCCGGCTAGTGCGCAGCTACGGGTAATTGCTCCTAGCGGATCCCACAGCATCCTTCCTTCCTCTCCTCCCCCTTCCCCCCCCTCCTCCCCTTTTCGAGGGGTATTACACTCTATAAAGAGGGATGAGCTTGGAAAGTAGCTCTGATACCAAGTGTTATGATTTGTACTCAACAGAGTGCACGTAAGACTTAAAAAAAAAGATATGATTACAGCATAACAGTATAATGAAAAAAACGAGCATATTATCAGAATATGAAGTACTAGGTAGGAGAATGGATGATCATTAGGGTAAAGGGAGGGGTACAAGAAGACTATTGAGAGAGTTTATGTACCCCCTAGAGAGCAACTCAGTAAAGCCTATTTAAAATTATACAACTTAGTTTGACACACCCCCATAGGCTAAGTGAGGGGCAGCAACACAAGCAAAGCCAACAAATGGTCACAAGACCAGTCAAGAAGATAAAGCTCGGGGTGGATCACAATGTCACCACACAGTCTGAGCACAAGCAAACAGCCACAAGGCCTGTTCAAGAGTATATATGTAAATAACGATAAATGCAAGGACAAACAGAGTAACAAACAAAAGAGCAAAACTACAGCAACCGAGGGCCTACGTCAACAAGGCCTCACTGCGGACAGAATCTGTGGTGATCATCAGGCGAAAGAGCCTTGATGAAGATGTCTGCAGTGTTGGCCTCTGACTCCACGAAGTCCAAGCGGGCCTGGCCGCGTCGCTGCAACTCTTGCAGAAGAAAGTACCTGACGTCGATGTGCTTCACTCTGCTCTTCAGTCGAGGCTCTCGACACAGGAGGATCATGGCCTTGTTGTCAGCGAACAAGGTCGGTGCAGAGCTCGGCCGCTCACCAAGGTCGGTGAGCAAGAAAGTCAACCAGCGAAGCTCCTGCGCAGCCATGGCACCGGCGTAGATCTCTGCCTCTGCAGTGGACGAAGCCACAGACGACGACCGTGTGGACCTCCACGACACAGCTCCAGCGCCCAAGCTGAAGCAGTACCCCTGAGTAGACCGGTGGGTCTCCATGTCGTCGGCGTAGGAAAAGTCGCAGTGACCGGTCAGCACAACTGGCTGTGTCCCTCCAAGCACAAGCCCCACGCCTGATGTAGTCGCCAGGTACTTCGCCACCCTTACAGCAGCTGTCCAGTGAACAGGACGGTGTCTCCCAGTCGCAACAAAGCGAGAGAGGATACTAAGGGGAAAGGCGAAGTCCGGGTGTGTACAATTCATCAGGTACATGAGGCAGCCCACAAGCTCTTCGTAAGGACCACTAGACTCAAAGGTCTCGTCGGGAAAAGGGCCAGTGAGTCTGTGGTCAACGGCAAGAGGAGTGGGCTGTCTGGTAGAGAACTGAAACCCGAACCGCCGAAGGACCTGCTCCACCATGTGTGACTGAGTCAGAGTGATGGTCCGAGCGGCTCTGTCCCTGGTAATCTGCAAGTCAAGGTAGCGGCGCAGCTCACCAAGATCAGTGCACGTGTGTCTCTTCTGCAGTTCAGCTTTCACCTCAGCCAGAGCCACCCTGTCTGCTGTAACGAAGACCAAGTCGTCGATGTACACAAGAATGAAGAAAGGTGTGGGCCCAGAACGAACGAATAGCGACGGGTCGGCGGACGAAAGACGAAACCCGAGAGCAGCAAGAGTGGCGCGCAGGGTGTAGTGCCACTCACGGGGCGCCTGGCGGAGACCGTAGACTGGTCCCCTCATGTTCTACTAGGTCCCAGGCGGGAAAGTGCAAGTGAAGCTGGGAAGACGGCGCAGCCAGATCTCCTCGTGCAGGCTGCCCTGGAGAAGGCGGCGGAGAAGTCGAGGGAGTGCAGCTCGTAGTCTCGCTGTGCTGCAACGTGAAGTAACAACCTAAGAGTAGTCATCTTTGGGGTCGGTGCAAAAGTCTGAAAGAAATCAACTCCCTCTCGCTGACTGAAGCCTCTAGCCACGTAGCGCGCCTTGAAGACAGGCCGTGATCCCGGCGGCCGCTTTACCTTGAAGATCCACATGCCATCGACTACGTTCGCCCCAGGTGGGGGGAATGCGTCGACGTACGTGCCTGTGGATCTCCAAGACGTCATCTCTGCCTCCATGGCCGCTATCCACTGAGAGGCCCACCGCCCTGACACTGCCTCACAGTACGTGCGAGGAGTCGGAATGTCAAGGGCGTCGGGGTCTCCCTCAGGGGCTAACAGCATGGCACAGAGATGAGGAGAAGCGGCTGCCAGGAACTCCAGCTCAAACTGTCTGTCCTCTAGGACGTCACAGCCAAGGGCACACTCACCCCCGACGGACAGAGGACGGGCAGGCACCACTCGGGTTGCGTAGTCAAGTCGGCGGGTGGCGGCAAAGTCAGTGACAGCAGCAGTAAGAGCCGAGAGAGACGACGGAGAGGCTCTAGGTTTCGTCACTAAAGAGGCGAGAACACGGGTGACAACAGGACGGGCGGCATGGTAGTAATCAGTGATAGGGGTAGCGGAGGAGGCTGTAAAAAACGACTCAGGAGGTGAGGGGAGAACAGACTGAGGCAGAGAACGACGAAGACTCGAACAAAGTACGACAGTGCAAAGGTCGTCAAAAGGAGATGAGGGACGTGCACGAGCGGGACAGCGAACTGTCCAGTCGTGCGGGACAACAGGAAGGAGGAGAGAAAACAGCCGGAGACGAGTCTGGTGGGGGAAACGTAGGACCGTAAGCAGGAGGAGAAAGAGCGCGGTCTGGAGGAGGGGAAGGAAGACCAAGGGCCCGAAGGCCACTCACAGGTGGAGACAACTGCTGGAAAGGTGGCTGCTCCGGCTGCTGCTGCTGCTGCTGCTGCCGATGCCGTTGCCGCTGCTGCTGTTGCTACTGCTACTGATGCTGAAGCTCCCGCTGCTGCAGCTGCTCCAGCTCCAACTGCAGCTGCTCCAGCGCTAGCCTCTCCTGCTCCAACCGTGCCTGCTCCTCACGCTCCAGCCGTCGAAGCTCCTGAAGACGGGTCGGGTAGCGGTGGGTGGGGGGGGGGGGGGGAGGGAGTAGGCGCCGCAGAAGTAGCGCCTCCAGCTCCACCTCCCTCAGAACTAGCACCTCCAGTGCCAGTACCGACGACTCCAGCAACCTCGGGACCAGCACCTCCTGAACCGACACCACCAGCGCCAACACCGACAGCTCCAGCACCCCCAGTGTCAGCGCCTCCAGCTCCAGCACCCCCAACACGAGCACGTCCAGTGCTAGTACCCTCAGCTCCAGCACCCCCAAAACTAGCACCTCCAGTGCCAGTACCCTCAGCTCCAGCACCCCTAGAACTAGTACCTCCAGTGCTAGTACCCTCAGCCCCAGCACCCTCAGAACTAGCACCTCCAACGCCAGTACCCTCAACCCCAGTACCCTCAGGACTAGCAACTCCAGTGTCCGCACCACCAACACCCACACCCCCAGAGTCTACCGCAACCTGCCGCGGTAGTGCCGAAGGCTGCTGCGGTGACTGTTAGGACGACTGTGGGGAGGGAGACGGTACCTGACGTGCTACCGAGGGTAGAGGGGTAGCGTGGGACACACCAGACGGGGCAGGACCAGGGGGGGGCGGGTGTACCGGAGGAGCGGGAGCAGGAGGAGGAGAAGGGGAGAGAAAAAGGGGAGGGGGGGGGAACCGGGAGACCTCGGCAGGGGTACCGGGTGTAGTAGGATACTGACTCATCAAAATTGACGTCACGAGAGTCAAAGAACCGGTGGAGGGGCGGGTGGTAAAAAGTGTAGTCAGAGGAGCCCACTGGGAAACCAAGGAAGACGCAGGGGATGGCGCGAGCCGAGAGCTTGTCCGCAGAGGTGTCGCGGACAAGCGCAAGGCAGCCCCAGACACGAAACTCCGACTCAACACCAGGGGACCTGGTCCAAAGACTGGTCGGTGAAGCCTCTGGTCGTGAGACACGAGGCCAGAGGTTCAGCTGGTGGGCGGCATAGCGAACCGTGTAGGGTCACAGAAAATGGGGCGCACGGGCATGGACCATGGAGGTGCGGGCAATCTCCATGACCAAGCCTATGCGGCGCTCAGGAACCCCATTGTATTGTGGGAACTCTGGAAGCGTCCAGGACTGAGTGATGCCCTGCTCGCGACAGAATCCGGCAAGAATGCCGGAGCGAAAATTGCCCCCACGGTCGGAGTGAAGACAACTGACACGACGGCCACGAGTGCCCTCAGTGGCCAGTAACCACCGGATCAGCGTAGAATCACGTCAGGCTTCTTCGCCAGGGGGAACACGGTGGTGTACCGGGAGTAGTCGTCAACGACCACCAAAAAGAAGCTCTCCCTCTCGGGCCCAGGGTGGGGGGCGAGGCCCCAGACGTCCCAGTGGAGAGTCTCGAACGGTGCGGTGGCCGGACGAAGGGAGGAGGAGTGAGGAGTGGCGCGCAGCCGACCCTCGACGCAAGGAGTGCACTGCGGCGCAGGCGAGGGAGGGAGCGACCGAAAGACACGGGGGAGACCTGAGACAAGACGCTGGCTAGCCATGCTGCGGAAGCGTGGGAGGGACGGGTGACCAAGACGGTGGTGCCACAAGACTGTGGGATGGGCTAGCGAACGACACGAGCACGACGCAGCAACCTGTCCGGACGCAGCTAGCCGACAAGACGCAGCTACCTAACCAGAGTCAGTGTGCAGTGTGAAAAGACCAGAGCCCTGCTCCTGGTGAAACTCGGCCAGCGGAGCGTAGGTGTCACCGTCCACGCAGGTCCCAACCCGCTCAGAAGGAGGAAACCAGGCGCCGACGTGGCGGTCCTGAAGGTATCCAACACCCACCAAGTTCCGAGAGAACGAGGGGATGTGGAGACCAGAGAGGACACCAAAAGGGACAACCAGGCACGGAAGAGTAGTACTGCTGCGTGCAACTGCTGGTCCAGAAGTAGGATCAGCCAGTGCAACTGAAACCAGAGCAGAAAGTGGAGTGAGAGACGTGTGGTCACGGAAGAAGCACTGAGACGCGCCAGAGTCCAGCGTGAAAGAGAGCGACGCCTCAGCTGTAGGAGCGCCTAGACTAGTAACTACACAAGCACCTAAACTAGCAGTAGGCAAGGATCCTAGACTATGAACACGCGAACAAACAGATCCAGTGGCACTATAGTCAACATCAGCATACATAGCAGAATCAGATTGCAAAGCATCAAGCAACTCTACTGCTGTCATCTGAAACAACGCTGGACCACGAGTGTAAACCAGTGGGGCCCAGTCCGGATCGGGGCCAAAGCCATACTGAGCACGGAGAAGGTCTGTGAGCTGAGAGAAGCACTGAACCGGACGGTGAAGACGGCCACAGGGCTGACCCTGACGAGAGCCCGTCCGAACCACGTACGAGCAGGGAGGAGGAGTAACACCACGCAGCGCCCAACTCGGCGGACCACCGCCACGCCCAGAGCTCCCTGACCAACCAGGTCCCTGCTGCTGCTGTCCCTGCTGTGGCTGCTGCTGCTGGGACTGCTGCCGCTGCTGTGCCGTGTACCAAACAACTGGCCCGACACCCCCTGTCGTGGGGCCCGCAAGCCCAGAACCACCTGCAGTGCCGCCTCGACTAGACGCACTAGCAGCGCCACCACCACCTGCACCACCAGCGACGCCACCACCTCCACCACCACCAGGACCACCAGTGCCGCCACCACCTCCACCACCACCACCACCACCACCACCAGCAGCAGCACCTTCTTTCCCCCCTCTCCTACCTCCCTTGCCTCGTTTTTGCCCACCAGCGACAGAAACGGCTGCAGTCTCCTCTGAACCAGACAACGCAGCAGTGGCAAGAGAAGCGGTGAACGTGGGAAGCTGGGGTGCAGCGCAACCTTCAAAGAGACGGGGAGGCACTGCAACAGTGGCAGCGGCAATGGCGTGGAGCTTGCTCTCGATCTTAGTGAGGGTAGACTCAAGAAGATCGATGGTGAGCTCAGTGGGGTGCTTCAGGAGAAGCACGTCGCGGGCAGAGGAGAGACGGCCAGGGAGGCGAGTGAGTAACCAGTGGACGGTGAGCCACATAGGCGGTGGGGCAAGTTTGAGCTGTTCCTCAGTACACGCAGCACGAAAGCTAGTGTCAAGAGAGCGGAGGTGGGTGACAAGGTCGGATACAGTCTCAAACGAGCGCAGGTCAGGGAACACAAAGGGCATAAGGAGGCGACTGAGGGAGGCAGAGGAAGGGGTGCGATAGCGAGCAAGAATATCGTCATACAGGACCTTTACCGAGTCAGAGTGATGGTGCGAGCGGCTCTGATACCATCTCAGAATATGAAGTACTAGCTACTATAAGTTAGGTAGGAGAATGGATGATCATTAGGGTAAAGGGAGGGGTACAAGAAGACTATCGAGGGGGTTTGTGTACTCCCTAGAGAGCAACTCACTAAAACCTTTTTATAGTTATATAACTTAGTTTGACACATATATAGGGCGAAAACGTGCTAGGCGAGGACCGCGTGACGTGCGAAGGTTGGAAGTGTCGGTGCGGGGCGACTCGGAACTGGTTCGGTGCAAAAGTGTAGGCCGAGCCACACTGACACGAAGTGCTCGGGGCTGTCCTCGCTAAGGGTAGATCTAGAGTAATGATTTGTATATATTCATTACAATTTCCATTACACGTAATGTAAGGAAAATTCCTTTTCCTTACTTCGCGTCCCTTCTCAGCGCGTACACCACTGTTCCCGCCAACAGCACCCAACAGTAATCCGTTACCACTCGCGACACTCGCCTCGACACTATTCCCGCCACTTTTCACGACGCGACCCAACCTCACGGTTCGGTTGGTAACCCGCGCTCCGGACCTCCGCCTCGACAAATCCCAACCTCGGCACCAGGCCCGTCGCGCACCCCATTTTCCACGCATAACCGTTACCACTGTAGTTTCGCTATATATTCTTCGCTCATGCCTTCGCTCATTGTACTTTTTGCTTCGATAGTGCAATTCTCGCTCGTTCACTCAATTGCACTCGTAACACTTGGTATCAGAGCCTACGATCTCTTCTCGGACCGCACCCACACCTTCACTTCCCCACTATCTCAATTTTTTGGGGGGGTAGACGTCTCTCAGCGACACAGCACCGCCGCTCGTAGTGCTCTCTCGTAAGCACGCACGGCCACGACTGAGGCTCTCGCTGAGCTCGCCCGACACCCCCGCCATGGCCGAAATCACGCTCGCCACATTGACGCAGGAGCAGCTCGACCGTCTGGTGCGCCAACTCGAGGATTCGGCGCTCGAAATTGCGACGCTCACAGCGGAACGTGACTCCGCGCGTCAGCAATCAACGGTGGACACTCCAGCAGCACCACACACACCAACAAATGCACCTGCACAATCGGACGAACCAATCGTCATCTCACCTGCACAATCGGACGAACCAATCGTCATCTCGTCCGGTACACCCACACAACACGACAGCGTGGGACAGCGCTCAGGCGCAGCCAGTGATAGCGCCGCCCAACCAATGCCTGGCATGGGAGGGAACAGGGTCGCGCCAAGTCCGCGGGAGCCTCGCGAAGCCCGTCGGCACGAAGAGTTCGCGGCGACAAGTGGCGAACAGGCCATTATGGCACCAATGCCACTCAAGCCGCAACGCCCGCCCTGTTTCGACCCGAGCCAGCGTGGAGGTCCGACGGTTCAATCGTGGGTCTTCACGATGAACGTCTTCTTCGACGCGAATTACGTCAAGTCGGACGCAGCGAAGATTCGGTATGCTGTTTTGCTGCTAAGGGGCCCCACCATGGACTGGTGGCGAGTCATCGTGACGTCGCCACCGCCTACGAGCCCGTGGGCCCACGGGCCCAGCTGTCACCTGGAGTTCGTTCTGCGAGACCGCCCAATACAGCACGTGGGATGCGTGGTGCGCAGGGCTTCGGGCGCGTTTCGAGCCGATCGCGGCTTCTATTTCGGCGCGTCAGAGATTGCGCACTTGGCGGCAGCTCGGGTTGGTTCAAGATTATACGAGCGGTTTTCTCGCACTTTGCGAGCAAGTCGGCTACATGCACGAAGCGGAGCGGGTGGACCGTTACGTCGGAGGGCTGAAGCCGGACATCTCGCACGAGATCATGCTACGCGGGCTCTCGAACTTCAACGAGATTCTCGCGCTCGCCGAGAAAATCGACATCCTACGCCGACCGAGACCGGGGTCCTACTACGGACATCGTCCTCGGGGACCGATCGAGCACACCACTGTACACGCTGTTGCGACGAATGCAGCTGCCGCGCCATTTAAGGGGCGCTGCTTTGCTTGCAACAGGCCGGGCCATCGCAAGAGCGAATGTCCAGAGGAGCTGAGGCGCCGCGGAGCAGAGCAGGGGAGGGAGTCTCAGAGGCAGGGAAACGCCAGCAGTCAGTAGGAGTCGGGCCAACTACTGACGAGACTGCCTGCTCGCCCAACCACACCGACCCTCACCGAGTCACAGTACCGATTCACGCCATCGATCGGGCTCGGATGAATAAGGAGGGTACAGCGACGGATTGCCCAGTACTGATCCACGGGAAAATACAGGGAGCAGCAGTGAAGATTTTTATCGACGGAGGAGCAAGCCACAGCTTAGTTAATACCGCAACCGCACGAAAACTGCAACTGGCACTTAGTCGGTGCTTACCAGAAATCGACGCACGCTTAGTAGACGGCACGCCTCTGGTCATACGGGAAAAGGTGGAGAGAGTAAAAGTTCGCTGCGGGGGGAACTTCGGCTTTACACAGGAAATGCTCGCGACGACATTGGATGGGCACGACATTTTACTGGGGCGTGATTGGCTGCGACGCTACAACCCGCGAATCGACTGGACGACGGGTAGCTGCACTGTGCGAATTAGCGGTAACTGGGTCGCGCTACCTCGCTGGCAGTCGCCCGAGTCTTCAACGGTCCACGTCAACGCCATCACGATGAAACGGGCTGTCGCCGCTGGAGCTGACGTGTACGCAGTGGATATAGCATTGGTAGGAGCAGCAGAGCAGCCGAGCGATTTTCAGAAACTGTTGGCAGCAGTACCGCCCGACCTACAGGAACTGTTGAAACGGTACCTGGGGATTTTCCCGGACGACTTACCGGAGGGGCTGCCACCTCAACGAGCACACGACCACCGCATAGAGCTAGAACCCGGGGCACAGCCAACCGTACAGCGATAGTTCAGGCTGACACAGCCCGAGCTCGATGAGCTGAGGAAGCAGTTAGACTACCTGTTAGAAAAGAAATTCATCCGACCGAGCTCGTCCCCGTTCGCCGCACCGATACTGTTCACACCGAAGAAGGACGGAGGTTTTCGCATGTGCATCGATTACCGAGCACTGAACAGAGTAACAGTCAAATCGCGATACCCCATTCCCCACGCCGACGAACTGATCGACCAACTGCGAACGGCACGGGTTTTCTCGAAAATAGATTTACGGGGGGGTTACCATCAGATTCGGGTCGAACCATCGGACTGAGCCAAGACAGCATTTAGGACTAGATACGGATCATTCGAGTACACCGTGATGCCATTCGGGCTGACCAACGCACCGGCGACATTTCAGATGACCATGAACGAAGCATTTAGGCCACTCTTAGATAAATGCGTGATAGTCTACCTCGACGACATCCTCGTCTGTAGCAGGGATAAGCAGCAGCACTTAGCAGATCTGGAAGCGGTTTTTAAGGTTTTAGACGAGCATCGCCTACTGACCAAGGGTTCCAAGTGCGAGTTCTTCCAGGATAGGTTAGAATTTTTGGGGCACGTCATTTCGGAGGCTGGGGTTGAAATCGACCCAAAGAAGCTGGACACGGTCAAAGCGTGGCACCCCCCGATGAACATCACGGAACTGCAGAGTTTTTTAGGGTTCGTTAATTATGTCCGTCGGTTCGTCCCCAACATGGCACAGTTGACTGCCCCGCTGACGGATTTACTGCGCAAGGGGGTCGCGTTTACGTGGGGGGAGAAAGAGCATGCTGCCTTCTCTGCCCTGAAAAATGTTCTCTGTTCACCGCCCGTCCTGCGCATCGCCGACCCACACCGCCCCTTCGAAGTTGTTACAAACGCAAGCGACATCGCCATTGGAGCCGTACTGTTACAGGATTTCCGCAACGGCCTACAGCCCATCGCATACGAGTCACGGAAACTGCATCCGCCCGAAAAAAACTACCCGATACACGACCGCGAAATGCTCGCGATCGTGCATGCGTTCAAAGTGTGGCGCTGTTACTTGACCGGCGCAGACGTGACAGTACGGACAGATCACCGATCACTACAGTACCTCCGCGCACAGCCCCACCTCAACCCACGACAGATCCGCTGGCTCGATTTCCTCGAGTCAAATTTCCACTACACGGTCACCTACAAAAAAGGAGCATCCAACATCGCTGACGCACTGACCCGCCCCACTGCCCAAATCCACGCGATACTACTCGCCCAGACCAGCCCGCTACTAACAGGACTATTTACCCACGGGTATCAAACGGACCCATTCTTCACAGGAGGAAATTCGCAGCAGTTCGCAGCAGCCAAGGGAGTCTATTACGTAAAAGCCGGGACCGACCGCATCTGGGTACCAGGGTACACACTGCTACGGGAATTACTGTTACAGGAGGCACACGACGGAGTTACCTCGGGGCATTTCGGGGTAGAGAAAACACGGCAGCAGCTGCAGCGGTATTATTACTAGCCCGAAATGTTGACCGACGTGCAACGACACGTGGCATCGTGTCCCACTTGCCAGATCATGAAGTCATCACGGAAGCGGCCGGCGGGACAGTTGCAGCCGATACCACCCCCAGAGCGTGCTTGGCAGCAGGTGACGATGGACTTCGTCACGGGGTTACCGGCCGGAGCGAGTGGGAATGACGCGATCCTGGTCGTCGTCGATCGACTGACGAAAATGGCACACTTCGCAGCTTGTAAGAAATCGATCACAGCCGAAGAAACAGCCCGCCTCTTCATCTCTACCGTCGTACGACTGCACGGGATACCAGCATCAATCATCAGCGACAGGGACACGAAATTCACCAGCAACTTCTGGCGGAACCTGTGGCAGCAGTTCGGCACGCGACTACAGTTCAGTTCATCATACCACCCCGAAACCGACGGACAGACAGAACGGACAAATCAGACCATGGAACAGCTCATCCGGGCCACGTGCGACGACCCGAACACGTGGGAACAGCAACTGCCACTCATCGTGTTCGCATACAACAACTCACCATCCGCCACGACCCAACCGTCACCGTTTTACCTGAACTACGGACAAGACCCAACAGTACCCATGACCCCGAATCCCGACAATCCGGTCCCACGCGCGCAACAGTTCACCGAAATTTTGCAAGCAGCACCGACCAGGGCAGCAGACACAATTAAAAAAGCTAACGTCATCGCTAAACGCAACGCCGACCGCCACCGTCGACCAGTCACTTACCAGCCAGACGACCTCGTACTACTCGACACTCAAAACCTCCGCCTGCCCATTACCCCAAAACTCCGCCCCCGATATTGCGGGTCGTTTCGCATCAGCCACATGATCACACCCGTCACCGCCCATCTCCTCCTCCCTGCTGACTGGTACGTCAGCCCGTCATTCCACGTCAGCCTGCTCCGTCCATACGTGCCATCCACCAGCCAACTGCCCCGCAACCGCCCCGCCAGGATGACCAGACCACCGACTGAACCAATCATCACGCCTGAGAAAATACTAAGCCATCGCGTACGTGACCCACAGGGAGCTCGCCGCATCGAATTCCTGATACGATGGAAGGACCGCACGCCCACCGAAGACAACTGGGTCCCCCTGGATAGAACTGAGAATCACCCTGTCCTCACGGAGTACCTGCGAAGCCGAAACTTCCGAGATGTACACGCGTTCTCGTAAGAGGGGCCTCCTTGGGGAGGGGGGTAGTGTAAGGAAAATTCCTTTTCCTTACTTCGCGTCCCTGCTCAGCGCGTACACCACTGTTCCCGCCAACAGCACCCAACAGTAATCCGTTACCACTAACGACACTCGCCTCGACACTATTCCCGCCACTGTTCACGACGCGACCCAACCTCACGGTTCGGTTGGTAACCCGCGCTCCGGACCTCCGCCTCGACAAATCCCAACCTCGGCACCAGGCCCGTCGCGCACCCCATTTTCCACGCATAACCGTTACCACTGTAGTTTCGCTATATATTCTTCGCTCATGCCTTCGCTCATTGTACTTTTTGCTTCGATAGTGCAATTCTCGCTCGTTCACTCAATTGCACTCGTAACACGTAACAGCATTCGACCATGTACATGCCGCACACGTAAAGCCCCCAGCGTGCGAGAACATGGAAGCGGAGCGCGCGGGATTTGAGGTCCACCCGCATGGCATTTTGTTCTTCCAACACATTCATGCCTGCGGAAGCCGAAAGATTCGAACACTCGAGATGTGCGGCTGCGATTCGTTGCGAAATCGCCTTCTGTTTTAGGCAAACACCGAAGCCAAACACAAACTTCTGTTCACCATGTTTCCGTGATTCTTAGTTTTCCGTGATTCTTAGTTTTCCGTGATTCGTAGTTTTCCGTGATTCTTAGGATTCCGTAATTCTTAGTATTCCGTGATGTCTCTGCTTGCGTCGGACCTGCTCCCACCTGCTAGGGGTCTCTGATTGCCTCGTTTAAAACGCGCGCCGTTGCGACTCGCTTCCCGTTGACAGCGGAGCACTTGATGGTGCACGCGCATGGCTCGCGGTACGTGCTCCGCTCAGTCCTACCCAACCGCTTTCGGCGTTCCATTTTCCAGTATGGGGTCGAACACAGCCGTCTCGCTCACATTCGCGGCATCGTGTTGTCGCGGCCCCACTACCCGTTTCTCCGCCTCTCCGTTCGCTTCCCTCCCGTGCCTCCTCCCTCCCCCCGCCTCCTCTTCTTCCCCCCCCCCCCCCCCCCCCCCCCCCCCCCAATTTCCCCCGATCGTTCCGCCCCGCCATGCCCCCACAGCTCGCCGCGCTCACGGCGCCTCGGGAGCGTTCGTCAGCACGCAGGCGCTGCTCGCCCTCGCGCTCGCTCTGCTGCTGCTGCGATCCTACATTAGTCGCCAAGGTATCGTACGCTCGTCGCCAAGGTATCGTACGCTCGTCGCTAAGGTATCGTACGCTCGTCAAGGTGTCGTGCGTTGAGAGAATGAGTGCAGGTACAGCATGGCGATGCGGCGTGCTGTACCATTCCCCTATACCTCCCGTAAAGCCTCCCGTCCCCCCCCCATGCTTCCCCGCAGCCGCGCCCGGCCAGGCATGGTCGGCGCTCGTCCCGTGGGGCTGCGCGCTGTACGCCTCTCAGGCGGGCGTGGCAGCGCGCCTGGTAGTGGGATGGGCAGGGGAGGTGCCCATAGGGGAGGGCGCCGTGGGGTGGGGCGACAGTGCCGCTGCCTCGGGGGCTGCTGACCCCGAAGCCGCTGGCGCCGGTGCGTTTGAGCAGCGTGGTGCGGGGTCGAGCGGGGGAGAGGCGGGTGAAGCAGGAGGCGCGGGGAGGCTAGTGGAGCAGCAAGGCCCGCTGATCAAGGAGGAGTCGCCGGGTGCTGCAGGCGGAAGTGGCCAACCAGCACACTCTGCAGCTGTAGGTGCTGCAACCGTTGGGGTTACGGATGGCGCGAGCACAGCCGTTGGGGCTTCGGATGGCTCAATCTCAACCGTTGATGCTTCAAACGGCAGCACGTCCTGTTGGTGCAACCCTACGGTTTGCACTCGGCTTGTTGTCCGTGTGCGTGAATGTGTGTGTGTATGGAATGGTATGAGGGCATGGGATAATATATATTTCATGCTTATAATTGTGTGTGAATGTTGAGTCATGATGTCGAGTGTGTGTGTCGAGTCAATAGCGAGTTATCGCTAGACGCGTGTTACGCGGTCGTTTGTGTCTCGCGCGCGGTTTCTATTTTGTCGTGCGCGGTTTCTATTTTGTCCTGTGTCGAACGTTCGGCGTGTCGCAGGTGTGTGCAGCAGACCCATCAAGAACTCAAGGATGAGTTTGTGATGAAGAGCCCGAGCCTTGGTGTCAAGCCTCAAGTGATTTCGAAGCTCGCCAAAAAGGGTACACCTCAAGATATTGAAGATATTTACATTACTTTGTGTAGTGTAACATTTCACTTGGTGTAGGCCCTAGTGAAGGGTAGTTTCGAGACCCTTCGTGGTTGGGGACAGTGTGGCACTGTTCCACATCACTGTACCTCGGCTCTTGGGGTTTGTAGGAGCTGGGAGTCATTCCCAACTCGTAACTCTTCCTATCTTGTGTTCTAAGACTATAGTGGCTGCCATAGTACCGTTCGTTCAAACCGACGCTGTGTCGTCAATTCTTTATCAAATCGTGCAATCTAAATTGCTAATTGTAGACGACGTGAAGACGCTCCAGATCCAATTTGAATCAGGTCATTTGCAGCTGTGAGCAGATCGCTATCAACGTTTGAAACCGCTGTGCAGAAATCCGTCTGTGCTCTCTATCTTTCGTTTTAGGCACATTCAAGCCTATTGTGACTAGAACAAGTGGTATCAGAGGCCCTTGGAGCAGTTTCGACAATTTCTGGACCTGAGGAAAGGGGTGGCAGAGGTGCTGGTGACAGTGGAGAAGCTCAAGCTCAAGGCCAACCCCGTGATTCAGCCATGGCGCCCATGCAACCAAGTTTTGGCCCACCTAGGGATGAGCCTAGGGTGTTTGGGCTTGACAAGTTCAACGGTGACAACTTTGCTGAATGGTCCTTCAAGATGGAGAACATCTTTGACCACTATGACCTGCTGGAGGTGATGGAAGGAACGGAGAAGCGCCCCGAGAACGACCCGGAGAAGAGCCCGTGGGTGCGGAAGAGCGCACAAGGCTATCTCTTACTTGGGCAAGCGTTGGGGAGCAGTCAGATCCGTCACATCAAGCCATTCCAGCGTGAACCAGAGAAAGGACCAAAGGCATGGGCTGCTCTCAAGGGTGTACATGCTCCTGCAACAGCGGCGGTAGCGGTGGTGTTGGAACGGCAAATGGCGGCACTACGAATTGAAGAAGACGAAGCGGTTGAAGAAGGGGTGCAGAAATTCTTCGACTTGTTGACGCGGCTTGAGGGAGCTGATTTGAACTACAGTGAGCTCCAAAAGAAGACCAAGTTGCTGGCCTTACTCCCAGAGTCATGGTCCTCGCTCATCATCAACCTTAATCGCGACTTGCCCCGCCTCTCGCTTGAAGACATGAAGCGAGCTATCCTTCAAGAGGATTTCCGCCGCCGTGAGTTGGCGAGTGCGGATGGCGCTGGGGCAGCGAGCATCGGCCGTGGATATGGTCGAGGAAGAGGCAGAGGACGAGGGGGAGGAAGGTTTGGTGGCAGCAACTTCGGCGGAGGCCGCAGGAGTGGCGGTTACGGCAGCGACGACAAGAGCTACGGACGCGGTCGCGGCCGATTCGACGGCGAGTGTCACTATTGCCACAAGAGCGGACACATGTGGCGCGACTGCTACAAACTCCCTGATGGTTGGACCCCTGCTCAAGGCCAAGAGGGTAGAGGAGCAGGAGGAGGGAGAGGACGAGGCCGTGGAGGCCGTGGCGGTCGCGGTGGCGGAGCTGCAAACATGAAGAGCGGAGACAACGACAAGGACCCGAGCGACGATCGATACCCGGGTCTATTCTACTTCGTGTCGACGCAAGTACCGGCTGGTCCAGAGAAGGATGAAGGCTTTGAGGAGCCAGCAGCTGTGGGGAAGGTGACCCTACACCCCCTGGACTATTGGGTGATTGATAGTGGCGCTACCTATAGCATGACACCTCGCCCGGACTTGCTCACCGAACTCGAGCCGTCACCGGTGAAGCATGTCACATCGGCTTTGGGGCAGCGAGCAGAGGTGAAAGGCATGGGCAAGGCCATGTTCAAGGGTGCTGATGGGAAGATGGTGGGCCTCAAGAACGTGCTTTGGGTGCCCAGCCTTGCTGCAAACCTGATTTCCGTGCGGCGGTTGGCAAAGGCCGGCATGGACACGAACTCGAAGGGAGCCAAGACCTACACCGCAAGGCTTGGCGATCGAATTCTTTGGGACCTTCATGAGGACAGGGATGTCTACAACGAGATGTGGCAGATCCCAGTGGTCCCTATGCCTAAGGAGAGGCAAGTGGCAGCAAGCATCAGCACCAAGGATGGAGCGGTCGGTAGCGACGATGGCGCGAACGGTCGCGCTAAGGAGAATGAGCTCAAGAAGAGCAAACCTGGAGGGACCAGCAAGTTCAGTGAACCTAAGGAGAGTGGTGCAGCAACCAAGGAGCAGCAAAAGGGTGAGGAGAACCCAGAGGCAGCAGCGGAGGAGGACTACGGAGAGAGTATGTGGGGCGCTATTGCGAGCGCGGCATTCTCCAAACCAACTTCGGCTACGGGGGAGTGTGATTGGCTCACCTTGCATCGGCGCATGGGGCATGTGGCCCTGCCCATCTTGCAGCAGCTAGTGAAGAATGAGATGGTTGCTGGCATACGTGTGAAGGGGGAGCCCGATGAGGTGCTTGGCTGCCCGACGTGCATTCAAGCCAAGTTCACCCGGTTTCCGTTCCCTAGTTCGGAGGCAACGGCAAAGGCACCGCTTGATGAGGTGGTGATGGACGTGGTGGGCCCCCTGAAGCTTGGAGCTGCTGGAGCTGAGTATTTTCTCACCATTGTCGACGTCTACACCCGCATGACTTGGGTGTACGTGCTGGCCAAGAAGAGCGACGTGGCTGAAACGTTGAAGACGGATTGGTTCCCGATGGTGGAGCGGCAACAAGACCGTCTAGTCAAGTCAATCCGCACCGATCGAGGGGGAGAGTTCCTGAGCAAGGAGTTTGGGTTGTGGCTGAAGAAGAATGGTATTCGGCACTCCCTCACCATGCCATACTCCCCTGCAATGAACGGCATCGCCGAGCGAGCGAACCGCACAATCACGGAGGCGGCACGCGGGTTGCTCATTGAAGCCGGGCTACCCGACTATTTCTGGCCTGATGCGGTGCGGAGCGCGTGTGTGGCCAAGAACAGAGCCTTGACTCATGTGGGAGCAGACAAATGGGTGCCCTATGTGGAGTGGCTAGGAAGGAAGCCAAAGGTGGATATGCTTCGGGTGTTCGGGTGCATGTGCATGGCACTCGTGCCTAAGCATCTTCGGCACAACAAGCTTGGTGCCAAGGCGGTGTGGGCCGTGCACTTGGGCATGGCTCAAAACAGCAAGGGATGGCTTCTTTGGGACCCATTCACCAAGAATTTCTTGGTGAGCAGGGACTGCAAGTTCATGGAGAACTTCATGTACAAGGATTGGAAGGCGGAGAATGAGGCGAAGATAGGCGTGCGGTTTGGGGAGGTGAAGAGTTCCGGTTTGGAGCATGTGGAGCTGCCTTTGGAGCTGAGCAGCGGCAGCACAACCACAAGGCAATCCTCCCTTGTGAATGGGGGAGAGGAGGCCAATGATGCAGAGGAAGAAGAGGAGGAGGTGCAGCAAGTGAGCGAGCGTGCACCGTCACTCCCTTCCCGTACTACGAGTGCTCCACGGATTCGAGCCACACCGCAGCAACGCCAAGGCCTTCAAGTCCCTGCAGCTGAGGAGGAAGGAAGGGGGAAGAGGAGAGTTCAACCCCCTAATAGGCTGACCTATGATGCGCCGGGAAAGCAGGGCAAGACAGGCCTGGCCGGAGCGGCAATGATGGTCGGAGACGACGAGGAGAGTGACTACGAGGAGTGTGCCTTCGCGTTCTTCTCTCCGGTGGAGATGCCGGGAGAACCAGCAACTCTCAAGGAAGCTTTGGAGAGTAGTGATGCTGAGGAGTGGAAGAAGGCCATGGAGAGTGAGCTGAAGAGCATTGAGGAGAATGACACGTTTGAATTGGTGGAGCTACCGGAGGGGCGTACGGCGATAACGTCCAAGTGGCTCTTCAAAATCAAGTCGGATGCCGACGGCAAGATCGAGCGCTACAAGTCTAGGCTTGTAGCCAAGGGGTACCAGCAGAAGGAGAAGGTGGACTTCAAGGAGCTGTTTGCCCCTGTGGTGAAGCCGACGACACTGCGAACCCTATTCGCGGGAGCCGCCATCAAAGGATGGGTAGTAAAGCAAATGGACATCGTAACGGCATTCCTTAACGGCATCCTTGAGGAGGAGATTTTTATGGCGCAGCCAGAGGGGTTTGATGATGGTAGTGGCAGAGTGTGGAAGCTGAAGGCCCTCTATGGGCTGAAGCAGGCCCCTAGGCAATGGTACATGAAGCTGCGCGAAGTGTTGGAGGGGGTCGGCTTCACTCCCTCAACGGCCGATCACTCCTTGTTCATGCTTGGCAAGGGGGAGCAGAGGAGTTTCATGGTGGTTTATGTGGATGACATCCTCATTTTCTCACCCTCTTCTGACCTTGTGAAGGAGGTGATGCTGAAGCTTCAAGACAAGTTCAAGTGCAAGGCCCTTGGTGACGTGAGCTTCTACCTTGGGCTCCACATCGAACGAGATGTGGAGAAGCGGTGCATGCGGGTGCATCAACGAAAGTACCTGGAGGCATTGGCTGCCAACTTTGGGCAGAGTGAAGGCCATGTGGCTACACCCTTTCCCTCTGGGTTCAAGTGTGTGAAGGGACCAGAGGAGGAGAGCATTGGTGAAGAGGAGAGGCGCCGATTTCACTCGTTGGTGGGCAGCCTCATATATGCGGCGGTAAACACCCGACCGGACGTCGCGTTTGCTACCGAGCAGCTGGCTAGGGTTGTGCAATGCCCTAATGAGGAGCAGGTAGCAGCTCGAATGAGGGTGGCCAAGTATCTTGGCCAAACACCGACCGTTGGGCTGCAATACTCGGCGGCGGCACAAAGGCGCCAAAAGGGCGCGGATGGTGTTGAACCCGGGCGTTTGTTCCTCACCGCCTACTCGGATGCTTCATATGCATCAGAACCAGAGGACATGACAAGTGTGGGAGGCTTCATATGCTGTGTTGGTGGAGGCCCAACTGCTTGGGAGAGCAAGAAGCAGGTTGACCAAGCTTTGAGCTCGGTGGAGTCCGAGTACATGGCACTCTTCCGTGCCGTACGGGAGATTGTGTGGCAGCGGCGTTTGTTGGCTGAATTGGGGGAGGAGCAGCAAGGACCTACCCCACTGTACTGTGACAGCCAGGGTGCCATTGCTCTTGCTAAGAACCCTGTGTTGCATGGACTCACGAAGCACATGAGGGTGAAGTGGCATTGGACGAGGAGCATGGTAACCGCGGGTGAAGTTGAGTTGCGCTACATGAAGACCACGGGGCAGCCGGCTGACATGATGACCAAGAGGCTGGTGGAGCAGCAGCATTGGAAGTGTTGCAAGCTGGCTGGGATGGCTCTGAACTGAGAGAGCAACATATCCTAAGGCCAACAATCCGAGGGGGAGTTTGTTGGTGCAACCCTACGGTTTGCACTCGGCTTGTTGTCCGTGTGCGTGAATGTGTGTGTATATGGAATGGTATGAGGGCATGGGATAATATATATTTCATGCTTATAATTGTGTGTGAATGTTGAGTCATGATGTCGAGTGTGTGTGTCGAGTCAATAGCGAGTTATCGCTAGACGCGTGTTACGCGGTCGTTTGTGTCTCGCGCGAGGTTTCTATTTTGTCGTGCGCGGTTTCTATTTTGTCCTGTGTCGAACGTTCGGCGTGTCGCAGGTGTGTGCAGCAGACCCATCAAGAACTCAAGGATGAGTTTGTGATGAAGAGCCCGAGCCTTGGTGTCAAGCCTCAAGTGATTTCGAAGCTCGCCAAAAAAGGGTACACCTCAAGATATTGAAGATATTTACATTACATTGTGTAGTGTAACATTTCACTTGGTGTAGGCCCTAGTGAAGGGTAGTTTCGAGACCCTTCGTGGTTGGGGACAGTGTGGCACTGTTCCACATCACTGTACCTCGGCTCTTGGGGTTTGTAGGAGCTGGGAGTCATTCCCAACTCGTAACTCTTCCTATCTTGTGTTCTAAGACTATAGTGGCTGCCATAGTACCGTTCGTTCAAACCGACGCTGTGTCGTCGATTCTTTATCAAATCGTGCAATCTAAATTGCTAATTGTAGACGACGTGAAGACGCTCCAGATCCAATTTGAATCAGGTCATTTGCAGCTGTGAGCTGAACGCTATCAACGTTTGAAGCCGCTGTGCAGAAATCCGTCTGTGCTCTCTATCTTTCGTTTTAGGCACATTCAAGCCTATTGTGACTATAACACGTCCGCTGGCAGTAACGTCAGCAAGGCCGAGGTTTCATCAGTGGCGTCGGAGCAAGAGCAAGCAGCATGCGAGGGTGCTGCGCTGAGAGAGGAAGACGTGCGCGCATGGCAGGCGGAGGAACACGTGGCGTTTGGGCGCGTGCAGGTGGAGGGGGGCGTGGAGGGGAAAGGGGTGGAGGGTGGGCAAGGGGGCGTGGCGGAGGCGAGGGTGAACGAGGAGGTGTGCTTCACGGTGCGAGGTGAGGTGAGGAGGGTGGTGAGGGGCGAGGGGGAGGGGGTACAGGGTGAGAGGGGAGAGGGGGGAGGGGGGAGGGGGGAGGGGGGGAGCGGGGAGAGGGGAGAGGGGAGGGGGGAGAGGTCAGACTTGCAGCGATGAGCTTATGGGAGAGGCGGATGGGCTAAGTTGACATTGGGGAGAAACGATGCATGCAGCGTGCGGCATGCTGCATTGGCCATGCCATGTTGTGAGAAGTGGAGCGTAGGCGGCTATGTGTGGCCAGTGGGGGCTATGTGTGGCCAGTGGGGGCTATGTGTGGCCAGTGGGGGCTATGTGTGGCCAGTGGGGGCTATGTGTGGCCAGTGGGGGCTATGTGTGGCCAATGGGGGCTATGTGTGGCCAGTGGGGGCTATGTGTGGCCAGTGGGGGCTATGTGTGGCCAGTGGGGGCTATGTGTGGCCAGTGGGGGCTGTGGGGGGACTGGCAAGGTGATCTCATCTCCTTGTGCAGTGGGGTGCTCTCATCTCATCTTCAGCGCTTCGCGCCTTTTCAACGTGTCCTGCTCTGCTCCCCCCTGTGTGTGCGGCGTGCAGCACTGGATGCCAACGGGAGGGCATTTGACAACGGATGCAGGTAGGCCGCTGCTGCGAATGAGGTTGCTGTGAATAAGCCACGGCTGCGTGCCTGAATTCCGCCGAGCTCATGTGTCTGTCTCCTTCCCATCGCATCTCTCTGCACCCACCGTTTATCATCATCCACTCTCCCCCTTACTATTCGCCCCCTTCCTACCCTTGTAGCCCCTGCCCTCACGCTCCCCTTCCGTGTCGCGTCCTTTCAAAAGCTGAATGTGGTCTCCCCTCTCACCCGCCAGGCAGAGCGCGTTCCTGGTGGCGTTGGTTGCGCTGCAGCGCCGCCACGGCAGCACCGACGCCCGCACAGATGCCCACAAGGGGGGCAGCGGCAGCGGCAGTAACAGCAGTGGGAGCAGCGCGGATGTGGCGGTGCAGGGCAGCGCGCGCGTGACAGAGGTGCCAGTGGCTGTGAGCGCGCAGGCGAGAGCAGCTGCTGGGCGGGCGGCCGTGCTGCTGGAAGAGTGGGAGCAGGGGGGGGAGAGGGGACAGGGAGGACAGGGGGAGGACGGGGTGAAAGGGGAAAGGGGGGAAGGAGGGGAGGAGGAGGGGGCGGGCGTGGATGTGCGCATGGCAGCACGGGTGACATACCACCCTGGCAACTCGACCCACCAGGTGAACACCCTCGCGTCCCTCCCACCCTCGCGTCCCTCCCACCCACGCGTCTGATGCTCATCACGCACCCGTCCTCGCACCCTCCCATCCCCTCCCATCCCCTCCCATTCCCTCCCATCCCCTCCCATCCCCTCCCATTCCCTCCCATCCCCTCCCATCCCCTCCCATTCCCTCCCATCCCCTCCCATCCCCTCCCATCCCCTCCCATCCCCTCCCATCCCCTCCCATCCCCTCCCATCCCCTCCCATCCCCTCCCATCCCCTCCCATTCCCTCTCATCCCCTCCCATCCCCTCCCATCCCCTCCCATTCCCTCCCATCCCCTCCCATCCCCTCCCATTCCCTCCCATCCCCTCCCATCCCCTCCCATCCCCTCCCATCCCCTCCCATCCCCTCTCCCCATTTCCTCCCATCCCTCCCATCCCCTCTCCCCCCCTCCCAGGTGTGCTACCAGCTGCCGCTGCCAGGCCGCTACGTCCTCTCGCTGTACCTCCTCTTCTCCGCCACCTCCCCCCTCCTGCGCTCCAATGCGCGCACCTCCTTCCTTGGGGGGTTCTCCAAGTGAGGCGCGGGGGGGGGGGGGGGAGGGAGCTGGGTGGGGGGGAAGAGGGGGGTTGCGGGGTGTGGGGGGGAGGATGGAAGGGGCACGCCCAAACGGAGGCTAAAAAGGTGAGGCGGAGGGGTGAAGAGGGCCCGCCGGCCTGGGGGGGGTGAGAGAGTCAAGGGATGTGCAGGTTCATGCGGGGATGTGCAGGTTCATGCGGGGATGTGCAGGTTCATGCGGGGATGTGCAGGTTCATGCGGGGATGTGCAGGTTCATGCGGGGATGTGCAGGTTCATGCGGGGATGTGCAGGTTCATGCGGGGATGTGCAGGTTCATGCGGGGATGTGCAGGTTCATGCGGGGATGTGCAGGTTCATGCGGGGATGTGCAGGTTCATGCGGGGATGTGCAGGTTCATGCGGGGATGTGCAGGTTCATGCGGGGATGTGCAGGTTCATGCGGGGATGTGCAGGTTCATGCGGGGATGTGCAGGTTCATGCGGGGATGTGCAGGTTCATGCGGGGATGTGCAGGTTCCTTGGAGGTTCACGCAGGTGCCTAGGAGGGTTGTGAAACAACTGAACTGATTCTGAGAGGCCACACTCGTGGCTCACACGTGGGTGCATGCGTGGCATTCCCAGGTCAACATGCACTCGGTGCCGCTGTATCGCCATCAACTTCCCTTCATCGCTTCCCATTTATCCGATTCCTCCCCCTTTCCTCCCCCTTTCTTCCCCCTTTCCTCCCCCATTGCCGCCACTGCAGCTACACGGTGGTGCAGTCGCAAGCCATTCAAGCATCAGCGCCGCCCACCTTCTCCCTTCACGCACACAGGTGCCTTGCCGTCACATGCCATGCCATTTCATGGGGCGTGCAGGGGACTGCTGCAGTGTGTCGCATGTGTCCTCACCGCACTTCAACGCTCTCCTCTATCTCTTGTCTCTCAACGCTCTCCTCTATCTCTTGTCTCTCAACGCTCTCCTCTATCTCTTGTCTCTCAACGCTCTCCACTAATCCCTTGTCTCTCAACGCTCTCCTCTATCTCTTGTCTCTCAACGCTCTCCTCTATCTCTTGTCTCTCAACGCTCTCCTCTATCTCTTGTCTCTCAACGCTCTCCACTAATCCCTTGTCTCTCAACGCTCTCCACTAATCCCTTGTCTCTCAACGCTCTCCTCTATCTCTTGTCTCTCAACGCTCTCCTCTATCTCTTGTCTCTCAACGCTCTCCTCTATCTCTTGTCTCTCAACGCTCTCCACTAATCCCTTGTCTCTCAACGCTCTCCTCTATCTCTTGTCTCTCAACGCTCTCCTCTATCCCTTGTCTCTCAACGCTCTCCACTAATCCCTTGTCTCTCAACGCTCTCCTCTATCCCTGTCTCTCAACGCTCTCCTCTATCCCTTGTCTCTCAACGCTCTCCTCTATCCCTTGTCTCTCAACGCTCTCCTCTATCCCTGTCTCTCAACGCTCTCCTCTATCCCTTGTCTCTCAACGCTCTCCTCTATCTCTTGTCGCTCAACGCTCTCCTCTATCCCTTGTCTCTCAACGCTCTCCTCTATCCCTTGTCTCTCAACGCCTCTCCTCTATCCCTTGTCGCTCAACGCTCTCCTCTATCTCTTGTCGCTCAACGCTCTCCTCTATCCCTTGTCGCTCAACGCTCTCCTCTATCTCTTGTCGCTCAACGCTCTCCTCTATCCCTTGCCGCTCAACGCTCTCCTCTATCGCTTGTCGCTCAACGCTCTCCTCTATCGCTTGCCGCTCAACGCTCTCCTCTATCGCTTGCCGCTCAACGCTCTCCTCTATCGCTTGCCGCTCAACGCTCTCCTCTATCGCTTGCCGCTCAACGCTCTCCTCTATCTCTTGCCGCTCAACGCTCTCCTCTATCGCTTGCCGCTCAACGCTCTCCTCTATCGCTTGCCGCTCAACGCTCTCCTCTATCGCTTGCCGCTCAACGCTCTCCTCTATCTCTTGCCGCTCAACGCTCTCCTCTATCTCTTGCCGCTCAACGCTCTCCTCTATCTCTTGCCGCTCAACGCTCTCCTCTATCTCTTGCCGCTCAACGCTCTCCTCTAGCTCTTGCCGCTCAACGCTCTCCTCTAGCTCTTGCCGCTCAACGCTCTCCTCTAGCTCTTGCCGCTCAACGCTCTCCTCTAGCTCTTGCCGCTCAACGCTCTCCTCTAGCTCTTGCCGCTCAACGCTCTCCTCTAGCTCTTGCCGCTCAACGCTCTCCTCTAGCTCTTGCCGCTCAACGCTCTCCTCTAGCTCTTGCCGCTCAACGCTCTCCTCTAGCTCTTGCCGCTCAACGCTCTCCTCTAGCTCTTGCCGCTCAACGCTCTCCTCTAGCTCTTGCCGCTCAACGCTCTCCTCTATCGCTTGCCGCTCAACGCTCTCCTCTAGCTCTTGCCGCTCAACGCTCTCCTCTAGCTCTTGCCGCTCAACGCTCTCCTCTAGCTCTTGCCGCTCAACGCTCTCCTCTATCGCTTGCCGCTCAACGCTCTCCTCTAGCTCTTGCCGCTCAACGCTCTCCTCTAGCTCTTGCCGCTCAACGCTCTCCTCTAGCTCTTGCCGCTCAACGCTCTCCTCTAGCTCTTGCCGCTCAACGCTCTCCTCTAGCTCTTGCCGCTCAACGCTCTCCTCTAGCTCTTGCCGCTCAACGCTCTCCTCTATCGCTTGCCGCTCAACGCTCTCCTCTAGCTCTTGCCGCTCAACGCTCTCCTCTATCTCTTGCCGCTCAACGCTCTCCTCTATCTCTTGCCGCTCAACGCTCTCCTCTATCCCTTGCCGCTCAACGCTCTCCTCTAGCCCTTGCCGCTCAACGCTCTCCTCTATCCCTTGCCGCTCAACGCTCTCCTCTAGCCCTTGCCGCTCAACGCTCTCCTCTAGCCCTTGCCGCTCAACGCTCTCCTCTAGCCCTTGCCGCTCAACGCTCTCCTCTAGCTCTTGCCGCTCAACGCTCTCCTCTAGCTCTTGCCGCTCAACGCTCTCCTCTAGCTCTTGCCGCTCAACGCTCTCCTCTAGCTCTTGCCGCTCAACGCTCTCCTCTAGCTCTTGCCGCTCAACGCTCTCCTCTAGCTCTTGCCGCTCAACGCTCTCCTCTAGCTCTTGCCGCTCAACGCTCTCCTCTAGCTCTTGCCGCTCAACGCTCTCCTCTAGCTCTTGCCGCTCAACGCTCTCCTCTAGCTCTTGCCGCTCAACGCTCTCCTCTAGCTCTTGCCGCTCAACGCTCTCCTCTAGCTCTTGCCGCTCAACGCTCTCCTCTAGCTCTTGCCGCTCAACGCTCTCCTCTAGCTCTTGCCGCTCAACGCTCTCCTCTAGCTCTTGCCGCTCAACGCTCTCCTCTAGCTCTTGCCGCTCAACGCTCTCCTCTAGCTCTTGCCGCTCAACGCTCTCCTCTAGCTCTTGCCGCTCAACGCTCTCCTCTAGCTCTTGCCGCTCAACGCTCTCCTCTAGCTCTTGCCGCTCAACGCTCTCCTCTAGCTCTTGCCGCTCAACGCTCTCCTCTAGCTCTTGCCGCTCAACGCTCTCCTCTATCTCTTGCCGCTCAACGCTCTCCTCTAGCTCTTGCCGCTCAACGCTCTCCTCTAGCTCTTGCCGCTCAACGCTCTCCTCTAGCTCTTGCCGCTCAACGCTCTCCTCTAGCTCTTGCCGCTCAACGCTCTCCTCTAGCTCTTGCCGCTCAACGCTCTCCTCTAGCTCTTGCCGCTCAACGCTCTCCTCTAGCTCTTGCCGCTCAACGCTCTCCTCTAGCTCTTGCCGCTCAACGCTCTCCTCTAGCTCTTGCCGCTCAACGCTCTCCTCTAGCTCTTGCCGCTCAACGCTCTCCTCTAGCTCTTGCCGCTCAACGCTCTCCTCTAGCTCTTGCCGCTCAACGCTCTCCTCTAGCTCTTGCCGCTCAACGCTCTCCTCTAGCTCTTGCCGCTCAACGCTCTCCTCTAGCTCTTGCCGCTCAACGCTCTCCTCTAGCTCTTGCCGCTCAACGCTCTCCTCTAGCTCTTGCCGCTCAACGCTCTCCTCTAGCTCTTGCCGCTCAACGCTCTCCTCTAGCTCTTGCCGCTCAACGCTCTCCTCTAGCTCTTGCCGCTCAACGCTCTCCTCTAGCTCTTGCCGCTCAACGCTCTCCTCTATCTCTTGCCGCTCAACGCTCTCCTCTAGCTCTTGCCGCTCAACGCTCTCCTCTAGCTCTTGCCGCTCAACGCTCTCCTCTATCTCTTGCCGCTCAACGCTCTCCTCTAGCTCTTGCCGCTCAACGCTCTCCTCTATCTCTTGCCGCTCAACGCTCTCCTCTAGCTCTTGCCGCTCAACGCTCTCCTCTAGCTCTTGCCGCTCAACGCTCTCCTCTAGCTCTTGCCGCTCAACGCTCTCCTCTATCTCTTGCCGCTCAACGCTCTCCTCTAGCTCTTGCCGCTCAACGCTCTCCTCTAGCTCTTGCCGCTCAACGCTCTCCTCTAGCTCTTGCCGCTCAACGCTCTCCTCTAGCTCTTGCCGCTCAACGCTCTCCTCTATCTCTTGCCGCTCAACGCTCTCCTCTATCTCTTGCCGCTCAACGCTCTCCTCTATCTCTTGCCGCTCAACGCTCTCCTCTATCTCTTGCCGCTCAACGCTCTCCTCTATCTCTTGCCGCTCAACGCTCTCCTCTAGCTCTTGCCGCTCAACGCTCTCCTCTAGCTCTTGCCGCTCAACGCTCTCCTCTATCTCTTGCCGCTCAACGCTCTCCTCTATCTCTTGCCGCTCAACGCTCTCCTCTAGCTCTTGCCGCTCAACGCTCTCCTCTAGCTCTTGCCGCTCAACGCTCTCCTCTATCTCTTGCCGCTCAACGCTCTCCTCTATCTCTTGCCGCTCAACGCTCTCCTCTAGCTCTTGCCGCTCAACGCTCTCCTCTATCTCTTGCCGCTCAACGCTCTCCTCTAGCTCTTGCCGCTCAACGCTCTCCTCTAGCTCTTGCCGCTCAACGCTCTCCTCTATCTCTTGCCGCTCAACGCTCTCCTCTAGCTCTTGCCGCTCAACGCTCTCCTCTAGCTCTTGCCGCTCAACGCTCTCCTCTAGCTCTTGCCGCTCAACGCTCTCCTCTATCTCTTGCCGCTCAACGCTCTCCTCTAGCTCTTGCCGCTCAACGCTCTCCTCTATCTCTTGCCGCTCAACGCTCTCCTCTAGCTCTTGCCGCTCAACGCTCTCCTCTAGCTCTTGCCGCTCAACGCTCTCCTCTAGCTCTTGCCGCTCAACGCTCTCCTCTAGCTCTTGCCGCTCAACGCTCTCCTCTAGCTCTTGCCGCTCAACGCTCTCCTCTAGCTCTTGCCGCTCAACGCTCTCCTCTAGCTCTTGCCGCTCAACGCTCTCCTCTAGCTCTTGCCGCTCAACGCTCTCCTCTAGCCCTTGCCGCTCAACGCTCTCCTCTAGCTCTTGCCGCTCAACGCTCTCCTCTAGCTCTTGCCGCTCAACGCTCTCCTCTAGCTCTTGCCGCTCAACGCTCTCCTCTAGCTCTTGCCGCTCAACGCTCTCCTCTAGCTCTTGCCGCTCAACGCTCTCCTCTAGCTCTTGCCGCTCAACGCTCTCCTCTAGCTCTTGCCGCTCAACGCTCTCCTCTAGCTCTTGCCGCTCAACGCTCTCCTCTATCTCTTGCCGCTCAACGCTCTCCTCTAGCTCTTGCCGCTCAACGCTCTCCTCTAGCTCTTGCCGCTCAACGCTCTCCTCTAGCTCTTGCCGCTCAACGCTCTCCTCTAGCTCTTGCCGCTCAACGCTCTCCTCTAGCTCTTGCCGCTCAACGCTCTCCTCTAGCTCTTGTCGCTCAACGCTCTCCTCTATCTCTTGTCGCTCAACGCTCTCCTCTATCTCTTGTCGCTCAATGCTCTCCTCTATCATCTCTTGTCGCTCAACGCTCTCCTGTAGCTCTTGTCTCTCAACGCTCTCCTCTCAGCCTACCACCTCTCTGCACTGCTGTCCACCGCACACACTTCTCATCGTACCGCTCGGCCGGCCCAAAACCATTTCTCCAATGCATATTCCCCACCTCATGCCTTCTTCGCGTCCCTCAACACCTCCCTTCTTCCCTCTCTGCCTCTCACCTCGCCTCCCTCTGTTTTCCCTCCACAAACTCCCTCTGTTTACCCTCCACAAACTCCCTTGCTTGCCCCTCGTCCCCGTTCCCCTCACACCTCTCTCCCGCTCTGCACCCATCCTTCCACAACGCCACCTCTCTCTCTTCTCCTCCTCCCTCTCCCCTATTCTCCCCCTTTCAGAACCACCCTCCCTTACTGCACGCCACCGCTCCTCTCCGCATCCCACCACTCCGGCTACTGGATGGGCCACCTCTGGCAGCCCCACGCGTGTCGCCTGCGCCGCCTCTCCCCCCCTGCCCTGCACGCGTGCTTCAACGGCCGCACGCTGCTCTTCCTCGGGGACTCCCAGCTGCGCTACACCTTCGGCTTCCTGCGCTTCCTCCTGCGCTTCCCCTCCTGCGCTGCCTTCCTCACCAAGTTTGCTGCTAAGCCCAAGGTGAGGAGGCAAGCCCAAGGTGAGGAGGCAAGCCCAAGGTGAGGAGGCAAGCCCAAGGTGAGGAGGCAAGCCCAAGGTGAGGAGGCAAGGCCAAGGTGAGGAGGCAAGCCCAAGGTGAGGCGGCAAGCCCAAGGTGAGGAGGCAAGCCCAAGGTGAGGAGGCAAGCCCAAGGTGAGGCGGCAAGCCCAAGGTGAGGAGGCAAGCCCAAGGTGAGGAGGCAAGCCCAAGGTGAGGAGGCAAGCCCAAGGTGAGGAGGCAAGCCCAAGGTGAGGAGGCAAGCCCAAGGTGAGGAGGCAAGCCCAAGGTGAGGAGGCAAGCCCAAGGTGAGGAGGCAAGCCCAAGGTGAGGAGGCAAGCCCAAGGTGAGGAGGCAAGCCCAAGGTAGGATGGGTAGTATTACTGCTGCACGGGCACACCAGGTTTGCCAAGCCTTGGGGCTCATGCACTTTTCCTGCGGCTTCCACTCGCCACAGAGAGGCATTTCTGATAATGAATTTTCCACGCGGCTTGCGCGCCGCACCATTGTGTGAGCTGCTGCTGCTGTGCCCCCCAAGTCGCCACACTTTCACGTTTTTTCCGGAGAGGAGGCAAGGTGAGGAGGCCAAGGTGAGGAGGCATCAGGCTCGATGCTGCTTCCTAAGGCGAGCTGCCACAACTGCAACAGCTGCACCTGTCCTGTATCAACAGCTTTTCACAGCCTCTCACAGCAGTGTTCTGCCTTTCTCCCCCTCTCCTTCCCCTTCATCTCTATCCGATGCCACCTGCTCTTCATTCATTGGTAACTACACCTCTCCACATCCCTCCACCATACACTCCATTCGCACAGGTGTTCTGGCCCAACATGCTGGCCTGTGGCAGTGTGCCACGTGGCAACGGGTCCATTTACCCACCAATCAACAGCAGCACGGGCGAGCTCATCTCCACGGGCGTGTGTCAGCAGCCCGACTCCGCCTTCTTCTTCCACGGGGAGAACTTCAACGGCTATGGCCGCGCCCTGTATGTGCCCCATCCCATCCCATTTATCCCATCCCATCCCTTGCATCCCATCCCATCCCCTCCCATCCCATCCCCTCCCCTCCCCTCCCCTCCCCTCCCGTTCTGTCCCATCCCATGGCGCGCTGTCATCCCTGGCTGCCCCATGGGCCCCACCAGGTACAAGGAGAGGGCAGCAGCGGGCAGGACCCCACGGGCCATCAACCTCACATGTGTCTCACAGAGCGCCGCCATGAAGCCCGTGCTCCCATCCCCTTCTTTCCCGCCCCTGTCTGACCGCTCTGCCGCCCCACCATCCGCATCTGCCCCACCAGGTACAAGGTGAAAGCAGCAGCGGGCAGCCCCCCCTGGGCCTTCAACCTCACGTACGTGTCGCAGTGCGGCGCCGTGAAGCCCGTGTTCCCCGCGTGGATGAGCGACCCCGCCCTCGTGGGGCTGCAGCTCACCCTCTTTGACGCGCGGGACGGTGCACGGAGCGCTGCTGGCAGCAGCAATGAGAGCAGTAACAGCAGTGGGGATGGCAGCAGTAGCAGGAGTGGTGAGGGCAGCAGCAGGGGTGAGGGCAGCAGCAAAGAGAGCAGCAGGGGTGGCAGCAGCGGGGGGGAGGGGCAGCGGGGGCAGTACGACATGGCGCTGGTGGGCAGCACTCTGCACGACCTCATCCAGCAACCCACCGCCCATGCCTTCGGTGCTCTCCTGGGTAGGTGACCTCCTCCTGGGTAGGTGCTCTCTGTTGAAAAATCTTCTATACAACTTACATATGCTAGAATAGGTGTAGGGTTCTTGGGTGTATCTTTAACCACGATTCGTGGTTGAAGCTTGGTTGGGTTTCCAACAATTATCGGAGCCCCAAATATGTTGGTCCAGCCAAACCAACTATTATTGGGGCCTCCGATTAAAGTTGGTCAAGCTCATCCATTACCATTTTGCTCACGCCTGTATTCCTTGGCTCATGTGAGCCTACAATCAATACTTTTTCTTCTTTTTAACATCCTCCTGGGTAGGTGTCGTCCTGGGTAGGTGTATGTCATGGGTGTGTATGTGTGGCCATGCTCATGGTGTCATGGGTGTGTATGTGTGGCCATGCTCATGGTGTCATGGGTGTGTATGTGTGGCCATGCTCATGGTGTCATGGGTGTGTATGTGTGGCCATGCTTATGGTGTCATGGGTGTGGCCATGCTCATGGTGTCATGGGTGTGTATGTGTGGCCATGCTCATGGTGTCATGGGTGTGTATGTGTGGCCATGCTCATGGTGTCATGGGTGTGTATGTGTGGCCATGCTCATGGTGTCATGGGTGTGTATGTGTGGCCATGCTCATGGTGTCATGGGTGTGGCCATGCTCATGGTGTCATGGGTGTGGCCATGCTCATGGTGTCATGGATGTGTATGTGTGGCCATGCTCATGGTGTCATGGGTGTGGCCATGCTCATGGTGTCATGGGTGTGTATGTGTGGCCATGCTCATGGTGTCATGGGTGTGTATGTGTGACATGCTCATGGTGTCATGGGTGTGTATGTGTGACATGCTCATGGTGTCATGGGTGTGTATGTGTGACATGCTCATGGTGTCATGGGTGTGTATGTGTGACATGCTCATGGTGTCATGGGTGTGTATGTGTGACATGCTCATGGTGTCATGGGTGTGTATGTGTGACATGCTCATGGTGTCATGGGTGTGTATGTGTGACATGCTCATGGTGTCATGGGTGTGTATGTGTGACATGCTCATGGTGTCATGGGTGTGTATGTGTGGCCATGCTCATGGTGTCATGGGTGTGTATGTGTGACATGCTCATGGTGTCATGGGTGTGTATGTGTGACATGCTCATGGTGTCATGGGTGTGTATGTGTGACATGCTCATGGTGTCATGGGTGTGTATGTGTGACATGCTCATGGTGTCATGGGTGTGTATGTGTGACATGCTCATGGTTGTCCAGCGCGCCTCACATCTTGCCCCCGTGCGCTGCTGCCAGCCATGAGCTTCCCTCTGCCAGGGTATCGACGAGGTGGGCTTACCTCATCCTGCTCCCCCGCCCGTCTCTTTCTCCCTCCCCCATGCAGACTCCAACCTGCTCCCCCTGCTAGCAGTCATGAGGGACCCCTCCGCAGTGACTGTACTGGGGCCGTGGGCGGCGAGGGAGGACAGCAAGCCGCCCGAGTTCATCCCCGTCAGCAACAACGCGCGTGCCATGGCGTTTGAAGCCGAGCTCCTCAGGTGCGCTGCTGCTCAAAGTGTAACATGCCTTCAGGTGCCTTCAGGTGCCTTCAGGTGCTCCGGTCCCACTAGGTTCATCTGTCTGTGCTGAGTCAATTTCTTCATTTCTCTCCTCATGCTGCGTGTGTGAATCAACCATCTCTCTACTGTCTGCCAGACATGCCGTTTCAGAATAGCTCCGTCCGGCCAATGCCCTCCACACACTCAGTATACTGCAGTGCTGCGTTCAGTGCGCGGGACATGCTGCCACTGATGGTGCCCTGTCATTCAATCTTCACCGCACTCTCCACCTTCTCACCGCACTCTCTCCTCTTCAACCACCTGGGAACCCATCGAGCGTCCTCACCATCATGCCGCTCCCTCTGCTTGCTGGCCTTCACATCCCCTCTCGCCCCCCTCCATCCCCTGTCAGGCGGGTGCCCTCCACACAGCCCGGGGCACCCAGTGCGCTGGGCATGATGGGGCTGACTCTCCCGCGCCCAGACCTGTGTCCCGACAGCACGCACTACGCGTGGCCCGTCACCCTCGCCATCCTTGACCTCTGGCTCACGCCTCTCTGCGCCCAACACGCCTCACGCGCTCCTCAACACTAGCGAGTAAACCAAGGCCTGGAACCGTTCGTTGGTCACAACTCACGACTGACGCCCGAAGATGATAAGAGTCACTCGTGGGACGCCTGCGGCCTGCCTGTAGTCGTGACTCCGGCTACTCCCCCACCTTACGCCGTCCCATTCCCATTGCATTTGACACCATACTCGAGACACAGGCTTGAGAAGAGAAGATAGGTCAATTGTGGCTGGCCTCTCTTTGAACCGCTCTGGTTTTAGTTTCATCCATTCTGTGTTTTCTGTCATATTTATCGTTGCGTTCCCTAGATGAATGTAATGACCTCTTACCGGACCGTAGCTCCAGCTCCAATCTCTCAGAGTGACATTACTGTGTCTCAAGGTCCAAATCTCATACCGTATTGGTCAAGCCTCCTACCTGAGATACGCTCAAGGTGTTGCTGCCTGATATTTGATTGTGTTCACTTTGCTACCATGATGGAACACAATCTACCGGTACGGGTAATAGAGTGACAGCAGTGACTACACTGCACAAGGATTAACAGATTATGAACAAGGATGGCAGAGATACCGTGATACACTAGCATGCAGCTTTGCGACAGTCCAGTTGTACTTTGGTTCCAGCCACAGCCGCTTGCATGTATGACCTGAACTCAGGTCATTGCCAAGACACAGACATGCCAGCCAATCTGCTAGCAGGAAACACATGAGCCAGCATTTTTTCAATAGTAAGCACCACATAACAGCAGGTACACATACCAGACCAGTGCTCTTAGTAGCAGCATTAGCTTCACACATGTACTGCTGCAACGTGTCGAAAGCAGGCGCTTGTTTTGACCTTGGCTTTAAGTGCAAGCCAGCTAGGCAATCCAATTCTGCTCACACTGGCAGATCGCAATGCCAGAGAAATCTAGATCCGCCCCTCCATTGCAACCCACCCCCACTTCTCCTCCCCTGCCCCCCATCTCCCCAGACATTACCCTCCTCATCTCCAGGCCTTTCAATCAATCTTACCGACCCACCAAACTGCAATCCCCCCACCGCAGCCTTGGGTCCCACCAACTTGGCGAGGATGGTTAGCAGAGCGCGTCATCTCCTCACTTGACAAGCCGATTTATTATACACCGGCTTTAAGGCATGATACGTTACAGATACGGTATCCTTACGATACTTTTTTGCTGTGTTCACCTTCCTTCTGCCACTCACCTTGCCACTGTTTTACCACTCACCTTCCCACTCCTCTGCATGCTGGTCCTGCCAGGGCATGTGAGCTTGTGGGAGGGCCAGTGCCCCTTTTGGCACTCTCTGCTGCAATATGCCACCCTGCCACACCCACTGCAGCTCCTCAGCTTCACACCACCGCCCTCCACACTCCTACACCCCGCAGCACTGCACCTACTTCCCCTGCAAGCATCAACACCATAGCCCTCTTCATCTGCTATGGGTGCAGTTGTAGCAGCAGCGCCTGTCGAAGCACCACTACGTAGGGTGACATGGGTGGACGAGGCATCATGGGTTGACGAGGCATCATGGGTTGACGAGGCATCATGGGTGGACGAGGCATCATGGGTGGACGAGGCATCATGGGTTGACGAGGCATCATGGGTGGACGAGGCATCATGGGTGGACGAGGCATCATGGGTTGACGAGGCATCATGGGTGGACGAGGCATCATGGGTGGACGAGGCATCATGGGTTGACGAGGCATCATGGGTGGACGAGGCATCATGGGTTGACGAGGCATCATGGGTTGACGAGGCATCATGGGTGGACGAGGAAGCAGCGGTGTGCACAGGTGGGTGGGTAGACCAGGCAGCAGTGTTCGGAGCAACAGCATTTGTTGGAGAAACACGGGTGGAAGTGGCAGAAGCGGTTGTGGTTGGCGCTGCAGCAGTGGTGTTGACAACAGCAGGCGGGATGGAAGCGGCAGCTGGGGAGGGGTGGCGGTAGCACGGCTCCCCCAGCAACATCTCCCGCAGACATGCCACCAAATTTACTCCCCCCGGCCATGGAATCAGATAAGGAAGCAGCTCCGGCTTCTTCCCCTTTCGGCCAGTGTACTTGCCACCATCAACACCAACACCACCAGCAGCAGCACCAGCAGCAGCAGCAGTAGCAGAAGCACCACAAGCACCGGCACCAGCACAAGCTATATCACTACTAGTGCCGGTACCATCACCACCTCCTCTGCCACTGCTACCGTCTCTGGCGCTGCCAGTACCAGCAGCGCCGCTCCCCATTACCGCACCACGACCGCCGCTGCTAGTGCTGCTTCTCCCCATGGCTCGATCTCGCAACCGTTGTCTGATCCTCTTGGACACCCCTGTGTTGGCTATGTTAGCTATCCTCGTGTCCACCGCTGCCCTCTTCTGCTGCCCCTCACTGCCCGTGCACACACCACTCAGACCTGAACCCGCCGACTCACCATCGGGATTGCTTAACGCAGCACGCATGAGGGACGGCCAGGCAACCGACGCCGTGTAGCACCACGACTGCAACTCCTCCCACACCTCCCCATCATCCTCCTCCTCCTCCTCCCCTCGTGCCTTCCCTTTCTTCCTACCCACCTTCTTCTTCACTCGAAGCCCACACCCCTCCTCCGCCCGTTTGCTCTCAAACTGCGGCAGATCCAGAATGGACGCCGGCCACGTGAGGGCGGTGAACATGAAGAAGCCAAGGCGCTCCGCCGCTATCTCCCCACGCAGCCTCGCCAGGTTGGCCCGCGCTGGTGGTCCTGGGGGAAACGGCGACAACCCCATAACCCTCACAAGCTTATCAAACTCAGCGGAGTGCGGCGGGAAGACGGACAGAAAGCGGTTGACGAGGACACTGAGGGGGCGGTAGGCAAACTTGGCGACGAGAGCGATGGATGGGATGAAGGAGGTGTAGCTGCGGTAGCAGCAGATGCAGGTGGCGCATGCGGGTGGACCCGCAACGAGGCTGATGGCGTCCACAATGAACTCTGCATCCTCCACGCACCGGATGATGGGCACCTCTCCTCTCGCAGTCGGCTGCCCAACAGCCATGCCGGATGCTGCATGTGAAATGCCTCGTTGGTCTTCCCCAGACCCTCTCTTCGCATCACCCCCTCTGACGTCACCTCCTTGGCCAGATGCCTTGGCTCTTCGGCCCTTCTCCCTATTGTGCTTCCTCCTAGACTTTAAATCTTGTTCCGTTACCCTCTGCCCGTGCTCCACTCCCGTTGCACTCTCCTCCACAATACCCAGTTGAAAGAATCTCGCATCGGAGTCATCAGGAAGCTTCGCAACAGCTTCATCTCCATGCGACCATTCCTCCCACTCCATCTCCATGCGACCATTCCTCCCACTCCATCTCCATGCGACCATTCCTCCCACTCCATCTCCATGCGACCATTCCTCCCACTCCATCTCCATGCGACCATTCCTCCCACTCCATCTCCATGCGACCATTCCTCCCACTCCATCTCCATGCGACCATTCCTCCCACTCCATCTCCATGCGACCATTCCTCCCACTCCATCTCCATGCGACCATTCCTCCCACTCCATCTCCATGCGACCATTCCTCCCACTCCATCTCCATGCGACCATTCCTCCCACTCCATCTCCATGCGACCATTCCTCCCACTCCATCTCCATGCGACCATTCCTCCCACTCCATCTCCATGCGACCATTCCTCCCACTCCATCTCCATGCGACCATTCCTCCCACTCCATCTCCATGCGACCATTCCTCCCACTCCATCTCCATGCGACCATTCCTCCCACTCCATCTCCATGCGACCATTCCTCCCACTCCATCTCCATGCGACCATTCCTCCCACTCCATCTCCATGCGACCATTCCTCCCACTCCATCTCCATGCGACCATTCCTCCCACTCCATCTCCATGCGACCATTCCTCCCACTCCATCTCCATGCGACCATTCCTCCCACTCCATCTCCATGCGACCATTCCTCCCACTCCATCTCCATGCGACCATTCCTCCCACTCCATCTCCATGCGACCATTCCTCCCACTCCATCTCCATGCGACCATTCCTCCCACTCCATCTCCATGCGACCATTCCTCCCACTCCATCTCCATGCGACCATTCCTCCCACTCCATCTCCATGCGACCATTCCTCCCACTCCATCTCCATGCGACCATTCCTCCCACTCCATCTCCATGCGACCATTCCTCCCACTCCATCTCCATGCGACCATTCCTCCCACTCCATCTCCATGCGACCATTCCTCCCACTCCATCTCCATGCGACCATTCCTCCCACTCCATCTCCATGCGACCATTCCTCCCACTCCATCTCCATGCGACCATTCCTCCCACTCCATCTCCATGCGACCATTCCTCCCACTCCATCTCCATGCGACCATTCCTCCCACTCCATCTCCATGCGACCATTCCTCCCACTCCATCTCCATGCGACCATTCCTCCCACTCCATCTCCATGCGACCATTCCTCCCACTCCATCTCCATGCGACCATTCCTCCCACTCCATCTCCATGCGACCATTCCTCCCACTCCATCTCCATGCGACCATTCCTCCCACTCCATCTCCATGCGACCATTCCTCCCACTCCATCTCCATGCGACCATTCCTCCCACTCCATCTCCATGCGACCATTCCTCCCACTCCATCTCCATGCGACCATTCCTCCCACTCCATCTCCATGCGACCATTCCTCCCACTCCATCTCCATGCGACCATTCCTCCCACTCCATCTCCATGCGACCATTCCTCCCACTCCATCTCCATGCGACCATTCCTCCCACTCCATCTCCATGCGACCATTCCTCCCACTCCATCTCCATGCGACCATTCCTCCCACTCCATCTCCATGCGACCATTCCTCCCACTCCATTGGAAAAGTAGCATCATCAAGAGGCTTCGGGATGGCGCCGAGCCTGAGCAGCAGGCTTGGCAGGTCTCGAAACGGATGGGGCATTTGCAGGATCCCTTTCTGCTGCCTACTCCTGGAGCATCCTTTTACGAAGAGGATATCCGAGCCGTAGAATCGAACCCAGTGGAGGATGCGGGCAACTCGATACGTGAAGGCTGCGAGGACAGGACTTGTATTTATCGGCACGAGACCAGAAGCGTAGCTGCTGCCAGTGCCGTCTACTCGTGTAGAGGGTCGGGTTTCAGCTGGAGCAGCAGCACTGGAAACAGATGCATCCCCCATCGCTGATGCTTCCGCTGACCTACGTGTGTCTGCTGCTGCCCCTCTCGTGTCTGCTGCTGCCCCTCTCGTGCCTCCTCCTATTCCTCCTGAATCCCATTTTCTGCCCTTTCCACCTACTCCTCTTCTCAGCCTGCTTCTAGCCTCCTCGATTGCTGCCTCTTCCACTCTCACCTTGTTGGCATTGTTCCCATCCAGCATGTATAGAACCGCCTCCATGCAGCTCTCTGGCTTAGACAGCTCCACGGCCAAAGCAAGAGCGAACTCCGTGGCGCTTACCCCACTCACATACATGCCCTTGGGAATACCTTTCAATTGCACATCACCGCCACTGTTGCTGCCCCCCTCCTCACTGCAGTGCCTGCCCTCCTCACTGCAGTGCCTGCCCTCCTCACTGCAGTGCCTGCCCTCCTCACTGCAGTGCCTGCCCTCCTCACTGCAGTGCCTGCCCTCCTCACTGCAGTGCCTGCCCTCCTCACTGCAGTGCCTGCCCTCCTCACTGCAGTGCCTGCCCTCCTCACTGCAGTGCCTGCCCTCCTCACTGCAGTGCCTGCCCTCCTCACTGCAGTGCCTGCCCTCCTCACTGCAGTGCCTGCCCTCCTCACTGCAGTGCCTGCCCTCCTCACTGCAGTGCCTGCCCTCCTCACTGCAGTGCCTGCCCTCCTCACTGCAGTGCCTGCCCTCCTCACTGCAGTGCCTGCCCTCCTCACTGCAGTGCCTGCCCTCCTCACTGCAGTGCCTGCATCTAAACTCCCTCCCTTCCCCCTCTCCATGCGCCAGAATCCAAGCTATGCCATCCACGTACCTCTCCCATTCACGCCCCTTCAGATTCTCCCTCCACTTTCCATTCTTCCCCCCTCTGCCACCCTCCCCAGCAACTGAATGATTCGCCTCGCCGCGTCGCCTCTCTTCCCCTCTGCTCGCCTTGCTGCTATGCTTCGGTTCCCCTTCGTACCCTCTGTCCCTCACACCACCACCACCAACCTGTGTCGCAATCACCTTTGACAGGTCATCCCCCTGCTTCTCCTCCATTTCCATGCGCCCACCCCAATCCATCACCTCGCCACCCGCCTGTGCCTCCTCACCCTGCGCACTCCCAGCAGTCTCCCCCTCAGCTGCGCCCCTCCCCTCCGCGTGCGCCTTCTCCAGTCCGCCTGACAGCACATGCTGCACGAAGAACCCAAACCCTTCCTGCAGCTCAACGCTCTCCTTCACCCCGAGCACCTGCACCAGCATGGACGCAAAGCAATCGTTCTCAATCTGCCTGGCCGCCCCCAGCTGCATGGCAGCCGGATAAGCGGCGGAGTGAGTAGACAAAGACAACCTCCTTAAGTTCACAACACGCGGGCACCTCGCTACAAGCACGAGGAAGGCAGCGAAGCTGACAGCACGGCGGTAGGCAGCCCAGCGAGTAGCCCAGGTTCCTCTAGCGGCAGCAGATGCAGCAGGTGTTGCAGGAGGCGCTCCTGTAGTTGTAGCAGCATCTGTAGCAGCCAGAATGGCAGGCAGGCGGGATCTGATCCTCCCCAGGTCCATGAGCACGCCCACTCGAGGCTCCGCCATCCACTCGACAATCATTGCCTCGGCACAGCGCATCGGCGCCACCACACACTTCACGCCCAACACTGGCTGAGGTGGCGACAGACCCTCCAGAGGCTTCATGTGTACTCCTGCAGAGTACTCGACAATGGCGCTGGGTGGTTGATTGAAAGGGACAAGCGGGATGGAGTCGGGCAGGCGCATCAGAAGGAGGGAACGGAATCCTGATAGGCCCACCATGCGAAGTGCGAGCTGTGCGCGGTAGCTCACGGCGCGGTCGAAGCAGCACTCGCACTCTTGCCGGTCCCACGCGTCTCTTACATCCACGTAGTGCAACATGTCTGCCCGTGACAGCACCTGCAGCTTCTCGGGTTCCACTTTAGCCCCTGCTCTCCTGCTGCCCCTTCCTTGTTGCCGCACTGCCGTCCGTGGTTCGCCATTGTTTCCGTGGCAAAGCTTCTGCGCCGCCATCTTCAAAAGGTGTACCGAATCCGATTCCCACTTCGTCGTCGCTGCTGCTCTTGCTCTCCTCAGCCTGGGTAGCGGAAGAGGCGCACTCACAGCGGCAGATGCAGCAATAGGCACGTCCTGTGGAGCCTTTATCCCCGCATCTTCATCGCCAACTGTGCACTCCTAACAGCATTTCGACGGTCATAACCGTTTCAAGCTTTGCCTGCTACACTGAATTTGCGGGATAGGTACACCACCTGGCCAATACCCAATGGAGTTCATGCGTCTCATTGGCAAAGACAGACTTGTCTCGCCGCTTTCACACCGTTTTCTCCCTGCTGCTGACGTATCTCGCATGGGACTGTTGGAGTGAACGTACAGAGCCACGTTTGCTGCCAACCACTTTGCGAGAAGGTTCATCTGCGTCGAGATGATAATCCAGTAGGCTATGTACGGCGTTTGTAAGCGATGAAAAAGGTGGAAGGGGTGGGGAATGGGAGGAGGGAGTGTTTTGCATGAGGCATGGGCCACGGTATCTGCATCCTCCCCTGCGAATGAACTCACAAACAACCACGGTAGAGTCACAGGGTCACACACAGACCCAAAAGCGGCTGGTGATAGGAAAACAGTGCGGGCATCACAAGGGGATGGCATCACAAGGGGGCATAAAAGGAGGTAAAGGGGTGGGGGGTGGGGAAAGGGAGTGTGAGAGTGCGAACAGGAAGGAGGGTGGGAGTGCGGAACAGGGGGGTATGTGAGAGTGCGGAAGAGGGGGGAATGCGAGAGTGCGGTGCGGTCCAGGCTGGACTGTGAGAGTGCGGAACAGGGGGGAATGTGTGAGTGCGGGTGAGGGGGTATGTGAGTGGGCCAGGAAGGGGTATGCGAGAGTGCGGGACAGGCCTGAATGAGGGAGGGCGGAATAGGAGGGAATGAGAGAGTGCGGGATAGGAGGGAATGAGGGAGTGCGGGATAGGAGGGAATGAGAGAGTGCGGGATAGGAGGGAATGAGGGAGTGCGGGATAGGAGGGAATGAGAGAGTGCGGGATAGGAGGGAATGAGAGAGTGCGGGAGAGGAGGGGATGAGAGAGTGCGGGATAGGGGGGAACGAGAGAGTGCGGGAGAGGAGGGGATGAGAGAGTGCGGGATAGGAGGGAATGAGAGAGTGCGGGCGAGGAGGGGATGTGAGAGTGCGGGATAGGAGGGAATGTTAGGGTGCTGGGCCCGTGGGAATGGGAGAGTGCTGGACACGAGGGAATGTGTGAGTGCCTATGACAGGCAGGTGGGTATGCGAGAGTGAGAGACAGGGGGGAATGTGAGAGTGCGGAACAGGGGGGAATGTGAGAGTGCGGAACAGGGGGGTGAGCGAGAGTGCGGGACAGGCGGGAATGTGAGAGTGCGGACCAGGCGGGAATGTCCAGATATGCGCGGCGCTGTCCAGATATGCGCGGCGCTGTCCAGATATGCGCGGCGCTGCCCTGATATGCGCGGCGCTGGCCTGGTTTGCGCGGTGCTGGGTCATTTGCGTGATAGGCATTCCCGTCTAGCGTATGCTTTTGTCCGAGAAGCTCGGCATCAGCCCTTGTTGTATTGCACTCCCCTTTCGGCGGTCTTTTTTTTATGTCCAGCAATGCATGCTTGGCGCGATATGGGACCTCCTTCCGCTGGAACGCGCACGCTCCTGCGGATGTGCACGATGCTGGTCGCGAACTCGGTCAGGGTCGTCGCTCTGTGATGGTGTACCCCAGACTTTAGGCTAAGCTTGCCTACTCGTCGTGTCGCTGCCTACCTGCACGTTGGAACCTTGGTTTTCGGTCATTGCGCGACTGTGGGCTGCTTCGTGTGCATTGCGCCTACGGCGCCTCCCGTGGCGCATTGTTGATTCCCCGCCTTGGTCTGGACGAATTTCGATGTGTTTATCGCGCGGGGTAGTGGAAAGGACGTGTGCGCGTCGGGACGGTCGTTAGTAGTTTGTGTGCTTGGGTTGCTACGCTAATCGCCTGGGAGGCGGCGAGTGGGTTTCACACTAGGCGCAGTCATGGTCTCATGTAAGGCAGTGCTTGTTGTGCAGTTGCATTTGAGTGTGTTTGTGGTTGAGTGTGCGTGCGACCAGTAGTGTTGGGCGTCAGTCGCTTGGTGTGTTTTGGGTGTCGCAAGGTAGGTTTCTGTACTTCCAACCAAACCCCCGCGTCGTTTTGAGTCACAAGGTAACCACTTCAATCAAGTGCTTTGCAGTTGTTGCCCAAAGTTTTACATGAGACCCTGGCTTTAAAGGAAGGACTCTTTTGACATCTGGAAGCAACTATGATTTCGTGAAACTGACGGTTTATCTCATAGCAGATTTCAGTACTCAGTCTAACTTTCGATCCGATCGTCGCATTCGCGCTGCGGCAATTCAACTGGTGTTGTGAATCGAACCTTGTGTCCGACGCTGTTGATGTCACACGATGTGCTCATCGTGCGCACAGTCCGCCACTGCTCTGCATCGTTCTGATTTCCTGTCGACAACAGTTAATTCTGACACATTCGATAGTGCAGTCTAGCTAGGTTCCTCAAGGTGACCTCGGAGTTAGTGTAATTTTGCAACGTAGAAAATTGCTCACTAGTGATGTCAGGGGGGAGTGTCGAGAGCAGGGCTGTCAATTTCAGTTTTACACGCTGACGTCGCTGACGAATTGTAAGGGCGTGTGTGAAACAGGGGTTTTAGAAAGTTTACGTTTTTTACTCGATTTAAGCAGGGTTTTATAACCTGAACTTGACTCGAATTTGAGTTGTGGCAATGTTCGAACCGCGGGTGACAATGCTTGTAGATTCACAATCACACACGTAGGTGCGAATTTGCGAGTTCGAATTTACAGGGGGGGGAACCGAGCCGCATATAGGGACTGTAGGTTACCCGGTTTCAGTCACTTCACAGCGCGACACGTCACCGAAGCGCTGCTAAAAAAAGTGAGCGCTAGACCTCCAGCTCAACTTCGCCCAAGGGACAGTTGAGCACGATACAAACGGCCATTTTCAGGTGCATGCAACTTAGTCGAGGCGCGCTATTCAGGTGCATGCCAGGTTGCGTACACTTTTCTCAGGTTAAACTATGTCACTCGTAATTGTACACTTTGTTCGAGATTCGACTATATTTGGCACATGGCGTACGCGGGGCAGCGCGACGCAAGGCAGGGCAGGGCAGCTGACGGCGCAGCGCAGGGCAGGGCGTGGGGTAACGCGGTAACCGCAGTCGGTCACTAGGTAATGGTGGGCCCGGAAAAAAAAACGGTCCTACGGACCTACTGCTCTGAAACCATGTCAGAAACTAACGAGCAGGAATGAATGAACTAGCAGCAAGATGGGTACAAGTAGGAAACCCGAATTGGGTTGTACCCCATATAGGCTACCCCACTACAGCCTACACAATAAGCAACATATGAGTTTGACAGGTGTTGCTGCTTTGGTAGTAGCGGGAGCGATACAAGTGCACCTACGGGAATGCTCGATCTAATTCCCACTAACTGCAACAAAACATATGTGTCTTATAATCGAAATCACAATATAGTATATTGAAAATTGAAATAGAGGGTACATTTTTACACGCGTGAAACGCGAATTCGACCTATTGCTGAGTCGTGTATTACAGAATCCACCTCAACATGCATTCTTCATGATATGGCGTGACTAACAATGTTGCCAACATCCACGCTCATACGGAAACTCGTTTCAAGATATGTGTGAATAATTCGAAGTATTGTAAAATGTTTCTATTGATAAGACCGTTAAGACACCTAAAACATCCCAAATACAAGACAACCCTAAGAGCGTATTCCTATCCTCGTATCAGGAGAACCTCATATCAACCTCCCACAGGAAATTCCTCTAAACCCAAAACCTCTCGCTAGTTCACCAGGCAAAAAGTACAATCTTGATATGAGGTTCTCTTGATACGATGATAGGAATACGCTCTAACATTGTTTCTAGTGTATAAGATAAGACATATACGTCTTTTATCCGGGGGATGACGGTAGCAGCAGCAATGATGCTCGTGCCAACAAAGCATGGATGGATTGCATATGTTGGTGTTGTGATGCATCAAGGGTTGGGTAAAAATGTACAAATAAACTACCACCACCATCCTAAGGTACTTACCGTAACAGAAGGCAACATTTCACATACGGTCCTATATACATGGCGATTATGTTCCCCTCTCAAGCAGCATCACCAACTAGCACATGGACCTACGGTATAGAAAAAAAGGGGTAACACTTCATTATCATAAACTCACCACGATCGTGTACGGTATACACCTTGTGGCAAGTCTCGTTGGTTGCCAATGCACAGCATGCAGACACCTAATTGTAAACTACCTTCCTCCGTTGCAACTACGGGGTACTACCCCTGACTGTCGTGCACTAAGCACCAGCGCAATACCGTGAGCTCCCGCCTAGAAGACCCGGGGGTCTTATCCTAAATGTGCTCAAAATGGGCTGTGGGGTCTTATCTGATGGCATAGAGTGCATAAGACCCCCGGACATTTATAAATCACACAAAAATGGATTGTAAAGACCAGTATTGAAGAATTTCAATATTTTTTTTGCGAATTCGAGTACGGCTCAAAACGCGGAATTCTATCGCCACTCTCGCTTCGCGCACATCAATCGTTGCCACCAGGGCTCATTTTTTGTTTTGACCAACCCTTACGATCAGTCTAGCACCTGTTCAAAAACCTGATTTTCAGGGTTACCCGTTGTGGAAAACCTGATGCGTCAGGGTTTTTGCATATATTAAAACGACTACCCTGAGGCATCAGTGTACCAATTCGCAAAACCCTGTTTCAGTTGTTCTTGTAACACAGCACACAATAACAAGCTCAATCATCATCATCAGACATGCCACAAGGTTGTTGCTCGTGGTCACTGTCCTCCTCTGGCTCCGGCACTTTCTCCTTGCCTCGAAAGAAACTGTATTTCTGGCCAATGGTGGCCCACCTCGTTCCAGCACACGTAAAGTCCTGCCGAAATCTACATTTTCGACAGTTGGCAAAGGGAAAATCCTGGTTCCGGGGTCGGGTGGTTAGGGGACGGGGGGGGGGGGGGGGGGGGGGGGTGGGAGTTCGCTGGTACGCGCTTCAGGGTAAACCTCGATAAGCGGAACGGCAACCCTGAGGCGACAGTGTTCCTTAATCTTAAAACCTGGCACATCAGGGTAAATCAAGGTCCCGAAAAATTTACCCAACAGCATCAGTGTTACTACCAAAAATCACCCTTCTAATCAGGGCATCAGGGTGATTTACACTGATAACGTGGGCCCTGGTTGCCACGCGTCACACCTCCTGTAATGCCCAATTGTGACAGGTACGTCAGCATTTCTCGCGTGACGGGCGGCAAAAGCGCATGATCGACGTGGCATCATGACTCCATTGACCACGAATTCGCCCACAACGTGAATCTGGTGTTTTTTTAATGCGACTCGCTAAGCATCTCACCGGTTAAACACCACCCATGCAAAAGAGGGGGGGTCTTATAATGAATGGGGTCAAAAGGCGGGTCCTCTCCAGGACTGACTTAATAAAAGACCCTTGGTCCGGATAGAAGACCCACGGGGCTTGTACGCGGGGGGGTCTTGTAACCGGGAGATCACGGTATTCTATTACACCTATTCCCCGCCAGTTTGTGGCTGCTGCCGCCGCTGCTGCTGCTGCTGCTGATGCTGTGCCATGTGTCTCTCTTGCTGCACTGCAATCCCACCTGGCTGCATGCTCTCTTGAAGCACTAAGGCACTGCCCTGCCCGCCCCCGCCGCCCTCCAGAGTCGTCTCGAGCACGGCCCATCCCCTTCTGCTCGCTGCACCCGTGTCTGAGAACCGCCTTGCAGCCCCCGGCCGTGACGGCCTCACACGCATGCGCCCTGCCTCCCTCTCCCCGACCTCCCTCACCCCGGCGTCTCTCTCCCTCATCCCACCCATGGACTTGGACCTTCCCAGCACCACACCTGCACCTGCACCTGCTCGCCTGCCTGCGCCCCACTCGCGGCCCCCTTGCGCCCTGGAGGCCCCTGCTGCTGCCGTGGCCGCAGCTGATGAAGCAGCTGCAGCGGGCCCGGCACCTGAATTGGCAACTGCCGTGGGAGGAAAGGCATGCGGAGCAGCCGGCAAGGGTTCCCCCCCACGGCGCTGGAAGTGGGCAGGAGATGCGGAGTGACCTGTGGGCCAGGGAGGCAGGCCGGCACGGGAAGCGGCACCTGAAAAAGCACCTGAAGCAGCACCGGGTGCCGAGGGCACGCGGTGCAGATGGAGTGGGGGTTGATTACGGCCCGCAGTGTGCTGCAATGACTGTGAACGGCCCACTGGAGCAGCAGATGCTGCTGCTGAAGCACCTGCTGTCCGGTCTGCATATCCGGCCGCCCCTTGTTGCAGTACGATGTAGTTCCCCCAAGCCCCAGAAGCACGGTGACTCATGGCGTCATTGCCCACAGCTGCACTGGCGTGGTGACGGAGTACAGTGCCGTCACTCCCGTTGGTGCCCTGAGTGCCATAGTAGGAGGCAGAGGGCAGCACGTGGGGCAGGCTAGCGGCGTCAAGGAAGACGTTGAGCTCGCCGCCCGGCGGCACAGCAGCAGCGGAGAGCGAGAGGTGGTGGGGGAGGGGCTGTGCGCTGTCGCCCTCGCCCATGTCGTCATCGTCCGTGCCGCCCTCCGACAGGCTGAACGACTCGTCACTCGCCACCGACCCCTCCTGAGGGCCAATGAGTTTGACAGTGGGGACACGCAGGGCATGCGGAACAGAGACAGGGGCATCAATGGTACGGAGGGGTCAGTGCTGAGACTGAGCACTGACGGTGGCACCTGGCATCTGAGTTCGAGTAAAGCAAGTGGGGACACAAGTTACCTTCCCGGTAGAATTCAAAAACCAGAAAACCGGCTTACAGTTGCCCTGGGGCTCCCTCCTTGCATTGCATGTGTCCACCTCCTCTTGCACAACATACGCATCACAATGCTTACAGCCTCATTGCTCACCTCCTCATCCCCTCACCTCCTCATCCCCTCACCCCCTCATCCCCTCACCTCTTCATCCCCTCACCTCCTCATCCCCTCACCTCCTCATCCCCTCACCTCCTCATCCCCTCACCTCCTCATCCCCTCACCTCCTCATCCCCTCACCTCCTCATCCCCTCACCTCCTCGTCGTGCTCAGAGCCTTCGGAGGAGAAGGCAGCATTGGAGCTGACGTCAGCAGCATCCCGCATGTGCTCCTCGTCGTCATCGCTGTCCGACGCCGCCACGTGCTCCGATACCTGTGGCTTGCCGGGAGGGCGAGAGAGGAGGAGGGGGAGGGCTATCTAAACCACATGCTGACACTGTCCGACGCCGCCACGTGCTCTGATACCTGTGGCTTGCCACAGGGGGGGTGGGGGCAGAGGCGTCTATGTCAAACATACGCTGGCACTGCCTGATGCCGCCACGTGCTCCGATACCTGTGGCTTGCCACGGCGAGGGGGGGGGAGGGGGGGGTGCAGAGGAGTCTATGTCAAACACACGCTGGCACTGCCTGATGCCGTTATGTGCTCTGATACCTGTGGCTTCACACGAGGAGGGGGGAGGGAGGACGAGCACAGGTGAATGTTGTCTGGTTGTCATCTAACTTGCTCCTCATCTGTCCCATTCTTGCCAACGCTGCCTGATGTGGCCATGTGCTCCAATGCCTGTGCCCACACAGAATGCCGGAAGAGTGGGCAGCAAACACATTGATTGCGTGCCTGTACATGTGCACACACGGACTGCAGAGAGCAGAGAGTGAAGAAGAAATGCAAGGGAATCCAGACAAGGCACAGCGGGCGCACCTCTTCCTTCTTCTGCAGGGCGTGCGTGCGGGTGGCAGGCGAGCCGTAGAAGCTGGGCATGTGCGCTGCAAACTGCCCTCCTCCGCTCATCCTCACCCCGTCCATCGCCTTCGCCAGCCGCCCCATCCCCATCCCCCCCATCGCCCCATCCTCTCCCATCGCTCCTCCCGCTGCTGCTGCCGCACCTCCTCTCGCCCTCCTCTCCCTCTCCCGCTCCGCCAGACCCTCGCCCCCGCTGCTGCTGCCCACGTCAGCGCTGCGGGGGAAGGCCGTGCGGCCGCTGAAGCGCACGTGGATGGGCGCCAGCACGCTGCCACCACCGCCACCAGAGGCACCCACAGTGCCACCACCGCCACCAGATGCCCCTACAGATGCACCTGCACCAGGAGCACCTACTCTGGGCGTAGAGCACGCACTCACGCCGGAGCTCAGCAGCGCACTGGGCGACTCCAGCGACCCTTCTGTCGCCGATGGGGTTTCCGAGAGGTTCAGCAGGGGGATGGCAACGACTGGGGGAGGTGGCACCTGCCCGTAGCCTGCCTGCCAGGCAAGCCCCTGCGCCCCTGCTGAAAACGACACTGCTGCGGAAGGAAAGCGGCCTCTGGGCCCCCTGGGCGGCACCCCTGAGCTGTAGCCCGACGCATACCCGTCTGAGAGCTCCTCTGGGTACACGCACGCATGAGCTGCGCCTGCTTGTAGAGAGCGCCCCCATGAGGTGGTGCCTGCGCTGCCCTCTGACACTCGCAAGGAGCGCGGCGGCTGGGGGGCCAGTGTTGACAGGGAGGGCGGGCCGTGGCTTTGAGACGCCTCCGTGCCAGGTGGGACACCGTGTGGAGAAGCATCAGGTGGGAAGTCAGGTGGGAGCGGTGAGAGGCGAGTGTGGGCAGCAGCAGGCGGGTAGGGCTCCCCTGCAGCTGCTGCAGCGCCCGACACGATGCTATCAGCACCAAAGGCGTACGTGGGGAGGCTGACGGCCCGCGTGGGCAGACCAGAGAGCGGATCCGGGGGGTCAGAGGCGGAGGAGCGCACACTGCCCTCCCTGAGACTGCCCTCCCTCAGGCTGCCCTCCCTCATACTGCCTTCTCTCTGTATGACGTAGAGCATGCCTTTGGAGCCGAGTCCAGATGCGGTGTACTGCGCATCGTACTCGTGGCGCAGCAGCGGCAGCGTGTTGGAGGCGCGGCTGTACATGCTCTCCCCCGCTGTGCGGTGGCGCAGGCAGGCGAACACCGTGGCGTGGATGGCCGCCACGCTCTTGTCCATGTTCGTGTTGTTCACCTGCGAGAGGGGGGGGAGATGGAAGTGTGGGGGGTGGAGGGGAGAGGCGGGGGTTGAAAGTTGTTCTGGGGGAGCAACAAGTCTTGAGGCCCTGGTCGCTATTGTCAGCAGGCAGGCGAACACCGTGGCCGCCATGCTCTTGTCCATGTTCGTGTTGATCACCTGGGAGAAGCGGGTTCCAGGACTCCCTCTTCCGCATCCATGTGCTCTTTCAGCAGCAGGGCTTTCAATCCGAAGAGAACCTCCAGGCCGTGTTGAATCGAGTCGTGCTGTTCAGCTGCGGTTCGCAGGTCCGGCACACCTTGACCCGTGTGCACAAGGAGGTTCTCAGATGCAGCCTACTTCCGGAATAAGGTGCTTATCGGCTCGCCGGACGAGGTAGTCCTGAATCGCCCGGATGTTGCGCATGTAGCGCACGTGCTTGTTGCAGAAAAGGGTCCACCGTACTGCACCACACGTACGACGCACACACCTTAGGGATCAGATGCTTGTCGGCGCGGCGCACGAGATAGTCCTGAATGGCGCGGATGTTGCGCATGTAGCGCACGTACTTGTTGCGCCGCGGGTCCAGCGTCATGTACTTGGCGCGCACTGCAAAGCGCTCCATGTGCTTCGCCTCGTTGCCGATGTAGATCACGAAGGGGATGATCGTGGGGTGCCGTTTCAACAGCTCCATCTGCCATGGTGAGGTATGGGGGATGCAGGTGGCATGGGGAATACAGGGGTGGGCAACAGGGGGTCCAGCGGCATGCGCGCACCGCAAAGCGCCCCATGTGCTTCGAACCGTTGCCGATGTTAATCACAAAGGGAATTATAGAGGATGCCGCTTCAGCAGCTCCATCTGCCATGGGGAGGCATGCGGGATGCAGGTGCCACGTGAGATGCAGGTGCCACGTGAGATGCAGGTGCCACGTGGGATGCAGGTGCCACGTGGGATGCAGGTGCCACGTTGGATGCAGGTACCACGTGGGATGCAGGTGCCACGTGGGATGCAGGTGCCACGTTGGATGCAGGTACCACATGGGATGCAGGTGCCACGTGAGATTCAGGTGCCACGTGGGATGCAGGTGCCACGTTGGATGCAGGTACCACGTGGGATGCAGGTGCCACGTGGGATACAGGTGCCACGTGGGATGCAGGTGCCACGTGGGATACAGGTGCCGCGTGGGATGCAGGTGCCACGTCGGATGCAAGTGCCACGTGGGATACAGGTGCCACGTGGGATACAGGTGCCACGTGGGATGCAGGCAACCCTAAAGCGTACCACGAAGTTGAGGCTGAGGTGAACGCCCTCCACGATGGCGGACTCATGGCAGCGCTCCCACTTGCACAGCAGCTGCTCTACACTGCCTATCACCATCTCACTCTGCGCCTTGTACCCCTGAATCACCATCTCCCTCTCACTCACCCCCTCCCTCTCACTTACTGCCTCCATCTCACTCACTACTTCCTTCTCACTCGTTGGCTCCTTCCCATTCACAGCATCCATCCCACTCCCCAAATCTCTCCCTTGCCCTCCACTGCCTCCTTCCCCACTCCTCTCCCTGTCCAACCCTGTCACGCTCGGCCGACCATCCCAAACCGCCTCTCCCATCTCCCTCTCATCCCTCCCACCCCCACCTCCCCCTGTCACTGCAGCTTCTCCCCCGTTGTACCCTTCCCCGCCTATTTGCCCTCCCCCCACCCAACCCCCCAATCCTACCGCGCCTCTGCTCTCACCAGCGCCCAGATCCACAGCGCCCTGCATCTGTCTCAGATCCACAGCGCCCTGCATCTGTCTCAGATCCACAGCGCCCTGCATCTCTCTCAGCCACACCTGCCCCCCAACCTCCCCAGCTGCCAGCCCCCTCTCCCGGCCTCTTTGCCAATCTCGCTGTGCTGCTGCGGCAGCCTGGCCACCAGCCTGTGCGCCACCGTGCTTCCCAGCCAGCTTGCCGGCCTTCTTCCTGGCCTTGGCATCAGCAACAGCGGCGGGGTCGAGGTGTTCGCCTGCCTGGTACGTGGAGGCGTACAGCAGCGGGTTGGCCTCGCGGCTGCTGAAGCCGCGCATCATGTGGCGCAGCGAGTCCGTCGACACCACTGTCGTGATGCCCAGCCGCGACGCCTGCCGGGGAGGGGGGAGAGGCGTACGGGAGGGGGCAGTGGGGGGAGGGGGGGAATGCAAGAGCGGAAGGCAGTTTGCGAGGAGGTGGCATGGCAGTTTTTCTCTCGCCTGCTGAAGCCACGGATTGTGTGGCGCAAGGAGTGGGTCGACCCGTGATGCCCACCCGTGATGCCTGCACCGGGGGGGAGGGGGGGCAGGAGGGAGCATGTGAGCGAGGTGCCTTCCCCGCTGCTGCCGCCGCCCATGGTGCGTGCGGCATGTGAGGGAGGGAGCATGTGAGGGAGGGAGTATGTGAGCGAGGGAGCATGTGAGGGAGGGAGCATGTGAGCGAGGGAGCATGTGAGGGAGCTGGTGAACCCGAGAGGCATAGGCGACGAAGGATGAATGGCAGTCACGCGGGAAGGAAGAACGGGTGGGGGGGAGGGGGAGGCAGAGAGGGAGGGAAAGAGGGGGAGTGAAGAAGGAGGAAGGGAAGGAGGGAAGGAGGGGAGGAGGAAAGGAGAAGGCAGGGCAGGGAAGGCAGGTGTGCAGCATAGCGTACCAGGAGGGAGGCGAGGGTGGACTTGCCACAGCCGCTGGCGCCACACAGGAACACCGTCACTGACATCTTCCTCTCACGCACCCTGCACGGCAGCAGCAAGCAGCAGCAGCACACAAAGAGGCTCAGAAGCACACCAATAACGGCACGCAAATCCACCACAACAGCCGTGACAGATCAAATGACATCACTAGTTTTACAGTGTGGGCAGCAGTGTAGTGCGGCAGTGCAGTGCGGTGCGGAGCGGTAAGCAGGGGCTCACTTGCAGGCGAGGTTGAGGTCGCTGTGCTGGTCGGCGCTGAGGTAGCGATACTCCGCCAGCGCCTGAGACGCCAGAAACTGTAGCAGTGCAGCGCGGTGCGGTTTAGTGCGGTGCACTCACTTGCAGGCGAGGGCGAGGTCGCTGCGCTGGTCGGCGCTGAGGTAGCGATACTCCGCCAGTGCCCGGCACACCACGTCCAGAAACGTGCTGCGCTTCAAAGACACGCTCACGCCCCTCACTGTGTCGCCGCCCGCACTTGATCCCCCTGCTGCTGCCCTGCTGTCTGTCCGCTCGTTATTGTCACAGCCGTTATTGTCACGACCATTATTGTCACGGAAATTGTGATTATCATGGCTGGCGCTGCCGGTGGCCAGAACGGCGCCGGATTCTTCTCGGATTGGTCTGGCCAATCGCTGGCTGCCGTCGGATCCGTTTGCCATCCGTGACCGGTGCGGCACGTCCGTCCGATGGCCGGAAACTCGCCGGCTGGTGACTTGCTGCAGCAGCATCTGGAAGACGCGCTCGCTGATCTGCGCGTGGTGGGGGAGAGGAGCGCCGGGGAGGGAAAATAACGATGAGATGGAACGCGTTTTAACCTCTGTGTCCCGCATGCGTTACAGGAGAAATAAAAAACGTCTTGCTACTAGCAGTAGGTTTGATCTGAGCAGTGCAGCACAGGGCGGTCTCACCTTGACGGCGTGGCGGGACTTGCACCCCATGAGCTGCAGCGTGCTGGACAGCACCGACTTGGTGTAGCGCACCGCCGCACGCGTCGGCGGAGGAGCAGGACGACGAGCGGCCTTCCCGCTGCCATCATCGGCTGCTGCGGGTTTACTACGCCCCGCGCGCTCCTCCTCCGCCTCCTGCTCCTCCTCGTCGTCCTCCACGAGGATGTACAGCAGCTTCGCCAGTACGCCCATCGCCGCTGCCGCTCGCCGCGATTCTCCGTGTCAGGGAGCGAAGCGAACGATTCCAAATCGACGTTCGACGTCAATTAGGCATGTCCGCGCAGATTCCGTAACGCGAATCGCTCGTGCTGTAATTAACCTTGAAGACTTTCAGCTTTTCCGCTAAAAATCAATTCAGGACGCCACGACGGGAAACACCGCATGAGAAGGTGAGCAAATGGCCTAAAGGAAGACTCAAGTAGCGCGGCCACGATCACGAGCGCGAGAAAGCGTCCAACAAATCAGGAGGTGCAGCATCGAATCTAACGAGATGAAGAGCGACGGCTCGGCGCGTGGAGTGTGGGGGTGTGCATGCTGCTGACGTCTGGCTGTCGCCATGGCTGCCGCGGATGCACCGCAAGCACACGGCAATTCCAAGGCGCAGTAACAAAGTCTAGTAAGGCGGCATTCTTCCGAGTAAAGTCGATCAGTTCGGTTCATTCTCTTCTTGTTCTCAGTGAGTGGTGTTTTGCCTGTAGAGGTGAGCTCTCTCCAGAATGGAACTTCAGGCAACTGTACGAATTGGATATACGTTCGCGTCCAAGCGCTTAGGGATTCACAAAATGGGCCCCCAATATGCAACCCAGAATCTCACGGAGGATGGAATGGGAACGACCATATGCGAAGCGAGTTTCATGAGCGTCGTTTGGCTTCGTCAGCCTTCGCAGCGCTGGTCTAGGCAACACCGCCAGTGTCCCACGAGAAGTCATACCCCGTTATTGAGTAAATTTATTGCACGCAAGACGTAGGTGGATGATGTGTCTAATCTAATGACCCAACTTTTGACACATTACAGCACCGAAATGACGCATTCCATGCTTTGCAGCACTATCATTGTTGGTTCTGTAGGTAAGAACACTTGTCAGATGTGTTAGGTAGCTGAAAATTGGGCTTCTCATATTTTAGGGGTGCAACTGCTCTTGACTTATCCCATGTGCGCCATGCTCTCAGCCTTGCTGTTGCACGCCACGGTGATACACTCCAGGTTGGGTGGCTCTAGCACAAACGTCACACCGTGCGCAGCCATGTGCTCCGTTAACCCTGCATCCGGCACACTTAGCGGTGACGCAGATTTCATCGGCGGAACCGACTGGAAATACACTTCTTCTGGCTTAAGCGTTTTGTTTAGCGGCAGGCGGTGGTTGAAGGTGGGGAAGAGGGTGAGCGGCGGGGCGTCCAGGAGCTGCTGGGCGGAGTAGCGGCCGGGGAGGATGTGATAACGCAGTAACCGGCGCTGGTGCGTGGGGGATAGGGCGGTCCAGCGCGCGAGGTAGCGCCAATGACCCACGTTGGTGGGGACGAGCAGCGTGGCTGGGGCTGTGATGGGCTGCTGCCCGCCTTGCACTGCATGAGAAAGATTGGTTTGGCGGGGGGAGGGGGGAAAAAGAAAGGGGGGGAGGGAAGGGGGAGAAAGGGGGGGAGGGGGGGTGGGGGTTGGGGGGGGTTGTGCGTGGAATGAGGTGCGGTGCGGTGCACGTGAGGTTCTGAGTGTTGAGGTGCGCGTGCAACGAGGTGCGGAGTGTCGCAGTGTGCATGGAATGATGTGCAGTGCGGTGTGGTGCGTTGCGGTGCGGGTGGAATGAGGTGCTTGGTGGGATGGGGTGCGGTGCAGTTTGGTGAGCGTGGAATGAGGTGCGGTGCAGTGCGCGCGGAATGAGGTGTGGTGCGGTGCGGAGCACATGGAATGAGGTGCGGTGCACGTGGAGTGAGGCACTGTTCGGTGCGGTCCATGTGGAATAAGGTGCGGTGCGGTGCGGTGGGGTGCGGTTCTGTGGGGTGCACATGGAATGAGGTGAAGTGTGGGTGGAATGAGGTGCGGTGTAGTGCAGTGCGCGTGGAATGAGGTGTGGTGCGCGTGAAATGAGATGCGGTGCGCGTGGAATGAGATGCAGTACGCGTGGAATGAGGAGAATTTTGGTTCGATGCACGTGGAATGAGGTGTCGCGCAGCGCGCTTGGAATGTGGTGCGGTGCGGTGCACATGGAATGAGGTGCGGTGCAGTGCAGTGCTCGTGGAATGAGGTGCGGTGTGGTGCGGTGGGCGTGGAATGAGGTGCAGTGCGGTGGGTGCGCGTGGAATGAGGAGCAGTGTGGTGCGATGCGCGTGGGATGAGCTGTCGTGTGGTGCGGTGCGCTTGGAATGTGGTGTGGTGCGGTGCAGTGCACATGGAATGAGGTCGAGTGCGGTGCGCGTGGAATGAGATATGGTGCAGTGTGGTATGCGTGGAATGAGGTCGGTATGGCTAGTCTCAATCTGCAGTTGGTGTCAGACGCCAAACGCGCTTGACACGAGGTGGAGCCGCGCCCGCACGCGGCTCCAGCCTGGTGTCAATGTTGGGCACATTGGGCCACTTCCCGCAATCACATTGGTCGGTTTAGCTGACACCAGGAGGAATATTCCTCCAGCAGCTTTCAGTTGACACAAACAGATTGACACTAGCCTGGGATACGACCTGAGGTGCGGTGCGGATGGAATGAGGTGCAGTGGTGCTCGTGGAATGTGGTGCGGTGCGTTGGAATGAGGTGAGGTGTGGTGCGGTGTGCGTGGAATGAGGCGCGGTAGGATGTTGGGAGGCATGGGAGGGGGTAGCAGGGTGGGGCTGTTAGAGGGAAAAACACCCAGTTGAGAACTGAAGGTGCAGGTGGAAAGAGGAGCAAAGTATGGAATTGAGATGCGCAGGTGGGAAGAAAAGGCAATACGAGTAAGACATTGGTGGAAGGGAGGTGATTGGAGAGGAGGGTAGGAGGATGCACTCACGATGCTGTGTGAAGAACGGGCAAAACAACAGAGGCACGTAGGTTTGGTGCTTACAGAAATCGCTGAATATGGCGGCGAAGGAGGATAGATATGCCTGCTGCGACACCTGCTGAAGAACAGACGCCGTTTCCGCTCGCCAGTCCGGCTCGCCCTGCGCCTTCGCTCTTCGCGAACTCAGCACGGCGAAAGCAAGAAGCAGGAGGGCGACGCTGTTGGCGAGATTCGCCAGCGAAGAAACTACACTCCACTGGCGATCAGCCATTTTAGATTCAACAAGCGCGGCGTTCCCACAGTATTTGTCGATGAACGGTGAAGAGCGCCGATATAATCCCTGGCCCTGTGAAAGAGGCCAGAGGAGCAACTACCTGCTCTAGGAATAAGCTACGTTGCTCGCCAACCCTAATTAGCTCTCACTTCTAGTTTCAACCGACTGAATGACGCCATGGTGGTAGGAAATGTGCAACGCTGCGAGCGCGCTGCGTGCAGGTCGTGTGTAACGCAATAGCACAAGGAAAGACGCGGGGATGGGTCGAAGGATGAAGAGAAGAACCCCTTTCGAGGGAAACTGCGTTGCCTTCTACTCGATTGCTTGGGAGGCGCAATTGGGTGCGAATGAAGCCCACACTTCGGCTCAAAACGATGACGGTACACGTGGCACTCCGTCCGCTGCCACGTGAAGAACCAGAAACAAAGGACCCACAACACGTAACTCTGCACTTTCAGGATTTGACGATAAAAAGTGAGAATAAGATCGTTAAAGGCATACCTTTCTCGGCCTTTTGGCTAAGATCAAGTGTAGTATCTGTTCTTATCAGTTTAATATCTGATACGTGGACCATCGGTCCACATGATATTAAATTAATTTCTTTTGGGGGCAGGTGCCAATGGCCAGCTTGCTGGTCGGCCCTGCGAGCGTCTCCTCGGTATTGCACTAACTCCGAGGAAGGCGCACCCCTCCCCCTATGGGGGTCCAAATAAATTTATGAAATGGGATATGGATTTCAAACGCTATGTATAAAAAGAGACCATTTGGCAATGAGTTCAAAGAATCGCTGGGCACTTTGTGCTGAAACGTATGGTGCCCTGCCCTGCCCAGTGGCCACTCTTGAAAGCAACACAACCACCTTGTGGTTCCACATTTGAGCCCTCTTGATTTTGCTGGTCCAGAACGCATTTTCCAAGCCATTCAGCATTTCAGCTTGACATAGGTGAAGTCGCACATGTTGAAAGTTGCTTCACGCGGCTCGAATCCGTTTATCACAAGTCTTTTAGCGAATCACAACACGAAACAGAACATCTGCCTGACAATAAAAAACAGTGTTAGATACCGCCTTTAGGAGCACCACCACCTGCACTACCAGCAGCATCCCCCCTCTCATCCTCCTCCTCGCTCATCCCCTCACTGTCCTCCTCATAAGCGAGTCGCCCAGGCGTGCCCTCCATGCGCGTGGGCACGGCCACCCACTGCATGCCCGTCTGCTCGTCCTCCTCCAGGATCTCCGCTGGCCGCCTCCCCCGCCCCTCCCGCACCGCATGCCCGTGCGACGACGCCTGTGCTGGCTGGCCCTCGTCCGAATCATCGTCCTCGGATATCTGAGGGGGAAGGAGGAAAGGAGAAGCGTGGAAAGTGTGGGAGGAGGCACAGCGAGATGTGGTGAGAGAGGATGAGACAAGCGCGGAACGCGAAGCCAACCATGCCCTTCCCTCCCCTCCCCCCCCCCCCCCCCCCCTCCCCCTCCCCCTCCCCCCAACCATGCATACTTTTGCACTCCAGGTTAATGCAAAATCAAAAACAACTTGAAGGTACACAAGTAGTTATGTGTGAAAGGGAAGGAGGGGGGTGAAGGGTGTGGAATGAAGCAGAAATGGCGAAAAGCATCGTTTCCCGAATCAGCTTACCTCGTCCTCTTCCTCCTCGTCCTCCTCTTCCTCTTCCTCCTCCTCTTCATCCTCCTCCTCCTCGCCAATGTCAACAGCGTCCTCTCCTGTCTCCTCCAGCTCTTGCAGGAACTGAAATGGTGAGCCACGGCTCACACGCACACACCAGGTAGGCACCAAAGAAGACGGAAAACGGAAGCCAGACGGGAGAGGTCAGGCGGAGAGTGACAAGGGGGGACAGTGACAACAGGGAGTGAGGGGTTTCTGGGTTGGTGGAATGAAGGCAGACGAAAGTGTGCAATGGCAACGGGCGTGCACATGTGCATGCACAGGGGTGCACAACCACATACATGAACACAATAGAGCAGGAACAACACAACACGCCCTGTTCCCACCATGCACTCACCGCCTCCTCCTCCTCCTGCTCGCGCGCCATGATAGCCTCCATCTGCTCCTGCGTCACCACCCTGCCTTGCTGTGGGGGGGGGGGGTTGGAAGAGAGTGACAGGTGGTGTGAGGGGAGAGTGGAGCGAGGGAGACAGTGAGTAGAGAGGGGAGAGGGGGGGTTCATTGAAGTGCCATAATGGCCTCCATCTGCTCCTGCGTCACCACCCTGCCTTGCTGCCGTGGGGAGAGAAAGAGGGGTTGAGGGTACAGGGTTCAAAACACCAAAGAAGAGTGAGGGTGGGAAGCATTGCAATGACATCACGACTTCCGTCCACTGCTGCGCCACCACCACCGTGCCTCCTGCTGAAGAGCACCTCAACGCCGGCGATGGAGGGAAAGAAAGACGAACAAGGGCCCGGCCCTCCGAGCAACACAGTGGCCCAAACACCGTAGCCTGCATGCACCATAACCCACAACCCAGCTTTGCTACCTCTGCCCGCAACTGTGCTGCTGATCCAAAGCACAGCGTTCAACGAGTCCTCGCTGCATCTCCTAACCCCACCTGCTCATCTTTTCTACCTCTATCCGCAGCCAACCGTGCAGCTGACCTGGGAAGGGGTCTTCGCTGGGCTCGTGGAAGTTGGGTCATAGCTGGGCCCACCTGCACCACTCCCACCTGCACCACTCCCACCTGCACCACTCCCACCTGCACCACTCCCACCTGCTCTACCCACCAGCACCGGCAGCCCACCTGGCGCACGACGCTGAAGGGGTCTTCACTAGGCTCGTGGAAGTTGGGTCCGCGGTAGTCCACCACGTGGTCTGGCTGCTGCTCGTAGTTCACCGTGGGGTACACAGGGTCGCCGCCCCACACTGTAGGGAGTAGCACACAAGGGGTTGAGGAGGGGCGCACACAGAGCATGTGCAGACAGACGAGGTGGGAACGCGGTAGTCCACCACGTGGTCCGGTACCTGCTCGTAGATGACTGTGGGGTAGACAGTGTCGCCGCCCCACACTGCACGCATGGAGGATGGGGAGGGGCGGTCAGTGAGGGGAGGACAGCACACAGAGCAAGGGACACACAGGGGTGGGCTGCGGGAGTCCACCACGTGGTGCGGTGCCTGCTCGTAGTTCACTGTGGGGTACACAGGGTCGCCGCCCCACACTGCACGGATGGTGGTTGAGGAAGGGAACACACTAGGAGTTGAGAAGGGGAGCTCAGGGGTAAACGAGGTGGGCTGTGGTAGTCCACCCCGTGGTCCAGTGCCTGCTCGTAGTTCACCGTGGGGTAGACGGGGTCGCCGCCCCACACTGCACACACGGAGGTGGTAGGGGCGGTGAGGGAGAAGAGCAGAGCACACAGGGGTGGGCGTGGGTAGTCCACCCCGTGGTCCAGTGCCTGCTCGTAGTTCACCGTGGGGTAGACGGGGTCGCCGCCCCACACTGCACGCATGGAGGTGGGGAGGGGTGGTGACGAGGTGGCGTGCACCACACGTTGCAGTGCAGGACCGGAAGAGGAAGAGATGGAAGGGCGGATCAAGGTGCACCGGATGGCATGGGTTGTGCTACTTTCACACGTCACCTCGCTTGTACCACCCCTCTACTCACTGCACTGCTCACCGCGCTTGCACTGCTCACCGCGCTTGCACTGCTCACCGCGCTTGCACTGCTCACCGCGCTTGCACTGCTCACCGCGCTTGCACTGCTCACCGCGCTTGCACTGCTCACCGCGCTTGCACTGCTTCTTGTCCATTCGGATGGCCAGCGGGTCCTTCTGCAGCCGCACGTCCCTCCCACACATGGCGTTGTACTCGCGCTGGGTCTGGCGAGTGGAAGGGGGGGAGAGGGGTAGAAAGTAATAGAATGGTGGGTGGCTGGCGTTTCAGCCGCACGTCCCTCCCACACATGGCGTTGTACTCGCATTGGGTCTGATGGGTGGGGGGGATGGGAGAGGGGAGAGGAGAGGACGGTGTAATGAGGAGAAGAATGTGAATGGTGGGTGGGAGGCCAGTCAGCCACACGTCCCTCCCACACATGGCGTTGTACTCACGCTGGGTCTGGGGGGCAGGGGGGGAGGAGACGAGAGGGCGGTGAAGAGAGAAGACGCAAAACGAATGGTGGAGAGAAGGAAAATGGTGGGCAGTGAGGCGCATGAGTCGCAGTTCCACACACACTGTATGCATGATGCGAGGACGGGAGGTATGGCCAGGCAGAAGAAAGAGGAGTGGAGTGGAAGAGTTGAAGATGAGAGGATGACACCCATCCATGCGGCCGGGCCAAGTACTTCACATACCACCGCACCCGCATTGCCAGCAGCATGGGCGTGCACACCCACCCAGCTGCATGGCAGCACCACCCCTCCCACCTGCACGCCCCCACCACCCCGCACCTGCATGGCGAGAATATCTAGTATCTGGTGTTTCATAGGCCGGTCTCCCTCGCCACTCGCCTGCCCGCCCCACACATGTCACCTGCACGCGGCCCCACCCCACCCACCCCACCCCACCCCACCCCACCCCACCCCACCCCACTCCACCGCACCTGCATGGCGAGCATGTCCAGTATCTGGTGCTCCATGGGCCGCCCCGTCTCCCTCGCCACGCGCCGCACGGCCTTGAGCGACGTGTCATGAGGCCATGCCGCCACCCACTCCTGGTAGTACGCCAGGTCGCCCAGGCGCCCCCTCAGCTCCTCCTCCTTGGCTAGTCTGGTGGAGTGGGCGCACGGGGGGGTGGGGAAGGGGCACAAAGGGGGAGAGGGGCGCACAGGGGGGTGTCGTGCGGCCATGCCGCCACCCACTCCTGGTAGCACGCCATGCCACCCAGCCGCTCCCTCAGCTCCTCCTCCTTGGCTAGTCTGGTGGGGTGCGCGCACAGGTGGGGACCCACAAGCGGTGTGCACACAAACTAGGGGGGAGCGCACAAGGGGGGTAGTGCGGCCATGCTGCCACCCACTCCTGGTAGTATGCCATGCCCTACTGCTTCACCTTCCCTGCCCCGCCTTCACAACCACCCCCCCTCCCTCACTAACCATTCCCCCTCACCTTTCCCTCCCCCCCAACTGTCCTTCCACTCCACCCACCTCACACGAGCCCACTTCGCGTTCGCCAGTTCCTCAACTCATTCAACCTTCTACCCTCACCTCCCACACCCCCACCTCACTACCCTCCCGCCCTCACAGTGCCCCACCTCTCTCTTTTACCCGATTACCCTTCCGTCCTCACCTTCCCCCTTTCCATCTCCCCCGCCCCCACCCTGCCCGCATCCCTCATGGGCAAGGGGCTTGCGGCGCACGGGCTCTTCTGAGTCGACAAAATGATCCTTTACCTGATGACCACACCGCCCTCACTCAACTCCCCCCAATCTCACAGTACCTCTCATCTGCAAGCGGCTTGCGGCGCACCCTGGCGAGCACGGCCTCTGCCGTGGTGGGCTTGTCGCCGTGCAGCCTGATGTGCCCCGCCTCCGCTGCTGCCAGTGCCATCGCCTGACAGATGGAGGGGGAGACGAAGGGGGCGGCAGGGAGAGGAGGGCAGAGGGAGTGGCATGAGCACCAGCTGTTGCTGGTAGCACAGGGGGACCCAAGGCCGTCGCCTGCTGTTACAAAGGGGGGCCGTGGTGGGCTTGTCGCCGTGCAGCCTTATGTGCCCCGCCTCCGCTGCTGCCAGTGCCATTGCCTGCCAGGTGAAGGGGGAGACGAAGGGAGGAGACAGGGGAAGGAAAGTGGGGAGGGAAGGGGGAGTGGAAGCGGGGGGGGACGAGGAGGGCAGACAAAGTGGCTTCAGCGCCTGCTGCTGCTGGCAGCGACAAGGCCTGTGCGTGTGAGAATGCCACTGCGAGCGCACGCAGTGAGAGCATGGTGCTGCCCCTCCGTACATTAGTGCTGCATGCACCAGCACCCCACCACTGCACCACCCCACCACTGCACCCCATCATGCCACCCCACCCCATCCCATTCCATCCCATCCGACCCCATCCCACCGCAGCGCACCGCATCGGTGGTGGCGGCCTCCTTCTGCCAGGCGGTCCAGATCTGCTGCTCGCCCTCGTTCTTCTGCCAGTTCCACCACACCTCCTCCTCCCCCACCACCTCCAGAGGCGCCACCTCCCCCACAAACGCCTCCCCCCGCGCCCACGCGCCCACTCCCCCCGTAGCCCCCTTCTCCTGCACCAACCCCTGCCCGTCCGCGCCCAACTGCTCCCCCCCGGCTGCAGCAGCAGAAACACCAGCAGCAGCGGTGGCAGCAGCTGCAGCGTCTCTCTCGCGGTCCTCCAGCGCCCACGCACCTCGCATGCGCGCCCACCCGCTCAGCCCCCTCAGCGCCGCGCTCTCCGCCTCCCACGCCTCGTCCTCCTCCTCCTCCCAAAACCGCCCGCCCCCCCCGCTGCGCGCCAACCCCCCCTCCCCCTCCCCCTCGTCCTCGTCCTCTCCCTCTTGCTCCTCCTCCGTTTCGTCCCCCTTCCCCCACTCTTCCTCCTCGTCCTCGCCCCCGCTTCCCTCTCCGCCACCCCTCATGCCCGCAGGCACGTACTCGCGCCCCTCCGCGCGCGCCATGTGCGCGCGCACGCGCTCCAGCGGGTCCGCCTCGCCCACGAGCAGGTTGCGCGCGCGGGGGAAGCGCTCCCCCTCGTTGGGGCGCGAGCAGACGGGGCGGATGTAGATGAAGGGGGAGGGGTACGACTGGTGCGACGCGAGGTAGTTGGGATTCGCGGATTCTTTTATATCCGTGATAAGGAACTCCTCCGCGTCTCTATACTCCTCCACTGCTGCGCGCACTGCCTCCGCCTCCGCCTCCGCGCGCCTCCGCGCCTCCACCTCCCGCCGAACCTCCTCCGCCGTCCGCCACCCCCTGTCATCGACCTCCCCCGCCCCGATTCCCGCGCTCATCTCGCCCTCTCCCTCGCCCTCCCCCTCCTCCGCCTCCTCCTCCGCGCCTGTCCCCGCGCGCGGGTCCCACTCCCCGTAGCTCGCATACCCCGCTCGCTCGTATCTCCCCCTCCCCTCCGTCTCAAACCTCGCTCGCGCCTTTCCTGCCTGCCGCCCGCCGCTTCTGTTGCTGCTGCCGCCGCGTTGTGAAGAGGGCGCACGCAGCAATGGGGTTCCGGCACGTGGCAATCTCCTGCAACGGGAGAAAGCCGGGGGAAGGGGGAGGGATAAGTGGGCGCTTTTATCGGCGCTGAGAGGCGAGCGGGTGGCGAGACGCGATACAACGGAGGCGAGGGGGATGCGTGACGCGATACAACGGAGGCGAGGGGGTGGCGTGACGCGATACAACGGAGGCGAGGGGGTGGCGTGACTCGATACACGAGAGGAGCAGACTAAAGTGGGAGAGAATGAGGGAGCGGGCGAGTGGGCGAGTGGACGAATAGGCGAGCGAGCGAGAGCGCGAGGGGGCGAGGGACGAACCTGACGAGCGGACACGCTGAGGCTGCACTGCCGCACCGCACAGCCGCACGCAGCCTCGGCCGACCGCCTTGCCATTGGCGCAGCGGCGCTCTCGGCGCAGCGGCTCGCAGCGGCGTCACGATCGCCTCCATGGCGGCTTGTGCTGGCGGCGGAAGGCCGATGGGTGGCGGCACTGGCGGAAGAAAAAGATATGCGGGTTACCACTACACCGTTGCGCGATGAACTGGAGGTTTAGCGCGGAATGCGGAGAGGATGAGGGGAGCCGCGAATGCGCTTCGCGAGCCGCTTGAGGAATGATAGGGGTAGATTATAATGGTGACATGGCCGGAGGGAGTGCATAACACGCGGAGAACTCTCAAGGCAGATCAGGGGTTTTTGGGCCGATATGCGTGGTAGTGTTGGATGTTGGGTGCACTCGCTATGGAATTTTGCGTTAAGAAGGTATCACCTCTTCATCCTTACAAGAATGACAGTTGAAACTCAGCATTCCTATATCAAGTGAACATGTGCTTGAGTTCGATAACGGATTAGGGTAAGAGATTCTGATACCCTAATTTTCAAGACGATCGTAGGGTTGTGGCCCGATGTTTGGGTTGTGGCCCGATGTTTGAGATTGGGTTGTTTTGTGCCATGAATACCGTATGTTGACGAGAATAGAGTGTTGGCCACGCCCTCGCTTGGGCGAAGCCGATGTAGTGGTCGGGTGCGCGGGAGGTGCGGCCGACCATCCGAAGGGCTCGATGCGTGCTGGTCGACAGAGTTAGTCGACCAGCAGGGAACCGCTGTGACGCCGCCGACGAAGGGAAGCTGGTAGCCTTGTTTGACAAGGGAGGTCGACGAACCGGTTCGTCGACACGCGCGGGACTTGTGTGCATCCGTCGAATGTGGGAGCAGGGCTAATTTTTGGTTTCAAGCAACCCTTATCATCAGTCCTGCACCTTAGCAAAACCCTGATTATCAGTGTGACCCCTTGGGAAAATTCTTTTCCATCAGGGTTTTCCATAGTTTCAAAAAAATTACCCTTATGCCACAGTGTAACAATCTTCAATACCCTGATGAAGTGTTTCTACTGAAGTTCTGAATAAAAAAAGCGAGAACTACGGGATTCGATCCCGAGTCCTCATTCTTCCGCAGGCCAATCAACCGACCGGGACACTCCAACGTGAGTAATTTGATAGCTCGCTTCAGGGTAAAACTCGTTATGAAATAGGTAACCCTGAGTCGTCAGTGTGCCTTAAATGTAAACCCTGGCATATCAGGAAAAAATTATCTCTCGAAAAAATTACCCTAGGCCATCAGTGTGACTACCAAAAACCACCCTGATAATCAGGGTATCAGGGTGATTTACACTGATAAAATTTGCCATGTGTGGGAGTTCGACGGCAGAGACCAACCGAGTTGGTTGGCGGAGGAGGCAGTCGACCAGCGTGGTGTTCGACAGACGAAGTGGTCGACGAGAGAGGTTGTCGACCAGGGCGCTTGATGGTCGACCCGGTCGACCAGGTAACCTCCTCGACGAGGTTTTCCGGGGCGCGCGAACGTCGTCGAGGCTGCGATGGCAAAGGCGACCTCGTGCTGGTATCCCGAGGTCGATGTGGAGCTTCTAGCGCAACTGTCGCCACGTGGCCGACCTGTCAGAAACAAGAAGTTTAACTAGAGTAGATTAGGAACATCCTTAGAACCCATAGCTTAGGGTTTAGAGCAAGGCTAGGAGGTGACGAGAGAGTTTGGCCAAACAAAAGTGGAGTTGCACTATGGAGGGACAAGTACAAATAGTCAAGAAAGGAGGTACACCACCTACAGCAAAAGATTACATGCACTACAGTCTACACTGCATAAAGTTATATTCGAACACACCCCCTAACTGCATGCAGTGGATGACCATGTGCAGCAACACCCCCTGTAGGGGTACACCAAGTAGAGCGCAGCAGAAGGAGAGGGCAAGTGAGGAGGAGGGACTATGAGAGGAGTGGAGATACGAGGCGACGGGTGAAGCCGCAGACACACGGGCAACAGGAGCGGCGCGCACAGTGGCTACCGAGCGCACGAGGGCACCGGACTACGGGAGTATCTGGCTCCGCGGCTACGACGAGCGGCAGGAGCAACGCACCCACAGGCGACTGGCGAAGCAGGCTCGCTGGGCTACCGAGAGCACGAGGGCTCCGGACTACAGGCACTGCTGACGACACGACGGCGACTTCCGTTCAATCTCCCCTAACAGTCCCACACCCCCTTCTCACACACCCCCTTGCTAGCGCCTCTCCCCAACCTCACCCAATCCATCCCCCCCTCAGCGGCAGCTGCAACAGTGGGAGAGAGAGGAGGAGGGGCAGCTGGTCACGCATTCCTACCACCCCCATACCCCCCCTTACCCCCGCCACCCCCATACCCTCCACACGACTGCACACGCAGCAGGAAACCGAAGGAGGAGGGGGGGGAAAGCGGGCGGCGTCACGACGTGCAGGGCGCAGGCGGGCAGTGGGGCGCCCGCAACGGGCAGGGCGCGGGCGGTAGGTGGGTCCAGGAGGGGCGGCGCGCGGGTCCCCAGGGGAGGCGCGCTGGTCCAGCAGGGGCGGCGCGCGGGTCCCGCGGGGCAGCGAGCGAGCCCCGTAGGGCGTCGTGCAGGTCCAGCGGGGGCGACGCGCGGGTCCCGCAGGATCGCGCGGGTCCAGCGGGGCAGCGCGCGAGCCCCGCAGGGCGTCGCGCGGGTCCAGCGGGGGCGACGCGCGGGTCCCGCGGGGCAGCGCGCGGGTCCTGCGGGGCGGGGCGCCGAGCAGAAAACCGCCGCGCGCCCCGAGCGCGCGGCGGGATGGAAAAAAACGCCACGCGCGCCCCGAGCGCGCGGCAAGCAGAAAATGCCTCGCGCCCGGGGCGCACGGTAGGCAGGACAGCAGCGGAAGCATGGGCTCACAGGCCAGGATCTAAGAAGCTCTGATACCATGTCAGAAACAAGAAGTTTAGAACAAAAGGCTAGGGTTTAGAGCAAGGCTAGGAGGTGACGAGAGAGTTTGGCCAAACAAAAGTGGAGTTGCACTATGGAGGGACAAGTACAAATAGGCAAGAAAGGAGGTACACCACCTACAGCAAAAGATTACATGCACTACAGTCTACACTGCATAAAGTTATATTCGAACACGACCTGACACGTGCGCGACGGTAGAGAACGTGATTGGTGCAGCGTTGGCAAGCTGCGGACTTGCTTCGTTGGCAGGCCGCTCTTCTGCAGCACTGGCGCGGTGTCTCTACGCAACGCTAGCGGACTGTCGACCATGCTGCGCTGGCGGTCGACAAGCTTGATTGCGAGGTTGCTAGGGTTTGATTTAGTTATTGTTGCCATTGCAATTGCTACCTTTATGTAATGCAACCTTTGCTAGTGAAATTCTTGCCAATTCTTTCCGTGAATGTGTGCGTAGAGAGAAGACGAGCTAGCAACTAAGGAACGCTCACTCATAGAACCCGTGCCTTTTCCGTAGTCCAGCTCCTGTGTAGAGTGACTCTTTGCAGTATATATAATGTAGGTGACATAGAAAGGGTTGTAAATAATCACTAATTTTAATTGCCCCAAGGAATCAAATTGTCAAACCATGTCATATAGTTCTAGATAACATGTACTGAGGCACATCCTAAGGGGTACACAAATACTATCGAAACTCTTCTTCTACCCCTCCCCCTTTTACCCTATTACCTACATAATAATTTTTATCCTAAGATAGTATCCGCAGTAGGTTGATTCCTAGCTTAAGAAAAAACACCACGTCCCGCCCGTAATGCGCTTCGCTTCGTTCGTAACACCCTAGAGCGCGCACCCTATCCTAGGCAAATGCGCGCGCAGCAGCTCCTGCACGCACCCGCACGCACATAGGCCACCGAGCACTGCTTCCCCCCCTCCCGTCCCGCGCCCTGACCTGCCACGCACACATAGCTGCAGCACGCATAGCCGCGCGAGAAGCCATCGGCACGCACATGCACGAGTAGGCAGCAGCAGCCGCGACCGCATGCGCCACCGTACGCACTCAAGCAGCAGCCGCCGCCACGCATGCGGCAGCCACCTCCGCGCACACAACAGCCACTGCCGCGCATGCACAGCAGTTGTCTCTGCTTACCCTGCCCGCCCCGTCCCATTATGCGCCCAACCCTGCTGCCTGGGCACGCAGCCATGCGCAAGCCACCTCGCACAAGCTAAGGCCGCGGGAGCACTTGCACGAGCAGCTGCCCGTGCTCCTTGACATGTCACTTCGTTCCCCACCGTACTAGATCATTCCTAACTGCACTCTACTCATTGAACCCCTCCTAACCGCTGCCCACCGTGCTAGACCGCCCTCCACTGCACCCTTACGCTCCCGGCCGCACCTTAACCGCTCTCCACCACACTAGTCCGCACTTTTCCTTTCCTGACCGCTTCCCAAACGCACTCGACCGCCCCCTACCGCACTAGTCTGCACCCTCCCTTCACCCGTACCAGCGGCCTATCACACGCCTCCTACCATAGGCTTACCTCGCAGCGGCTGGCAGCCGCAGTTGCCTCTCTTGCCGCGACCTAGGCTTCACCTCCAGTGGTTCTTATTGTCCTTAGGCTAGTCATTCTGGCCCCGTTCGTTACTTGCTTCGTCAGTTTCTAAACTAGCCCCCAGGCTTCGATTTGTTCTTTGATTCGTTGTTCGCTTCAGCAGAGAGTCACTACACGATGGGAGTGGACTATGGAGGAGGGCACGGGGTTGTGCGAGTGATCGTAGTGTTGCGCTAGCGTTCTCACTACTTGCTGTGCTTACAGAAGAGTTTGGCAAGAAATCACTAAGGGAATTGTAAAGAACATTGAACATTAGATTACAAATGAGGCATGGAAGTCGATATGACTAGAATGGCATTGCCACATATAGCAATCCCCCTGCAGGACTAACTGTGCCAGTGCAGCAGAAGAGTGGCTTCTGCCAGCGGGGTGGAAGAGCAGCTTGCTAACGGAACAACAGAGCGGTCTGCTAGCATTGCACTACACGTGCGGTCTGCCAGCACTGCAGTCACATGTGAATATCTATGCATAGGTACGCACATACTAAGTAGGCGCAGGTCGATGGTTTTCACCGTCAGGCACATTGTGCTGGTGCTAAGTAGAAATTGTGTCGACGGTTTTGCCTGCCGTGCACCGTCGAGCGCGTGATGCCGTTTTCGCTGGTCGACTTTCGTCAAAACCTCTTGGGCGAATTTCGCACTCCTCCGCAGAAGTTCGCAGTCTCGCGAACTTTGCCGACCATTTTGCCGAGATGAGTTTCGCCAAACAGCGCCCTTCGACCAGATGGCGATACCGTCGAAAGGCTCTGCGTCGACCAGCTCGACTCTGCTCGGTCAAACAACGTTCTCCGAGACGAGCCCGTCGAGCCGAGCTCTTCGACCAATGTCGTCGACCAGCGCTCCTCGATGGGCCTCATAGACCACTGCTCCTCGACCAGCACTGCTTGTCGATGATGTCGACCGGATTGTGTCGAGCAGAGCCTGCTCGACCACTAACTTCGCTACCTCCGTCGAACAGCAGAAGCCCACTCGACGACCTCTACGTCGAGAACTTCTTGTCGACAGCGAGATCGTCGGCGCCCAAGCGGGGGCAGGGCCTTGTTCTTCAACACTTCCCGGCCGCACTCACGCTTGGGCACCCCACACACTAGGTCTACCCAGAACCTAGAGGGATAGAATATAAGGAGAACCTATGTTTGCGTGCACCCAAGACATAGCACGCAGGTCACCGAACCAGCCGTGCAGAAGGGCACGGCACTCACTACTGCACTTCGTCATCATCGTCGCCGACGTCGGCCAGACGCACTTGGCTGATTGCGATGGAGCAGTGGTTGAAAGCTGGAAAATGCAATGCCTTTGTCAGAAAGTGGGTCGGCTTCTCGGTGGTCGGGACGTACTGCATAGCAATCTTCCTACGCTTCACCATCTGCTGCAGCCATGCGTAGCGTCGCTCCAAGCCCTCCGCGTCCGTGACGGCCGACTGCAGCACAATTTGCTTCCCAGCTTCGAGAAGCTGGAACTCTCTGCAAGGAGGAAGCGAAGTCAACGCACCGTGACGTACTCCGACTTGGTCGATGAGAGTGTCGCGTGTTAACGGGAATGGAGTGTTGGCCCCGCCCTCGCTTAGGCAACGCCGACGACTTGGTCGGATGTACGGGAGAAACTGCCGACTGTTAACAGTGAAACAGCTACTCGACAGGCTTCGTCGAGCTGCAGGGAATCACTGTGGTGTTGCTGTCGACCAAGGAGTTCGAAGGCCTTCTTCTGCGGGGCAGGACGACAAAGTGGTCGTCGACCTGCACAGGTGTCTCACGGTGCTGGAGCCGTCGACCAGGGGCTCGAGAGCTGCAGTTGACAGGGCTGGTCGATGGGTGGGCCTTCGACCAGGAGGTGCAGTTCGACGGGGAGGCCGACGGAGCAGTCCGTTGACCTGACATGTGAACGGCAGTCGACGAGAGGAGCTCGGCGACAGCAGCCGACAGTGCTGGTCGACGGAGGGGTCCGTCGACCTGGGTGTTGCTCGACGGGAGTTGTGGTCGACCAGAGGCACTTGGTGGTCGACCAAAGGCACCTGGTGGTCGACCAGAGGCTCCTGGTCGTGGACCAGAGGCACCTGTTGGTCGACCAGAGGCACCTGGTGGTCGACCAGAGTACCTGGTGGTGTCCAGGTCGACCAGGTAACTTGCTTGACGTGTTTTGCGGAGGCGCGTGAATGTCGTCGAGGTCGCAGTGACAAAGGTGACTTTGTGCTGGTATCCCGAAGTTGATGTGGCTCGTCAGGCGCAGACAACATCCAACGGATGCACAACGATGCAAGTCGGGCCAATCGTCTGCGCGCACCTGCGAGCGTGTGCACTGCTGTCTTCTGCGAGACAACGCTCGACAGCCGTTTTGCTGCAGCGTTGGCACGCCGTCGACCTGCTGCTTGGCAGGTTGCCTTTCTGCAGTGCTGGCGCGGCTCCTCTATGCAACGCTGGCAGGCGGTCGACCATGCAGTGCTGGCAGTCGACCAGGCTAGCTGCAGAGTTGCTAGGTGCCTGATGTAGTCATTTCTGTCATTGTCATTGCAATCATTCTGTAATCCAATCTTCGCCTAGTGAAACTCTTGTCGATTTCTCCCATGAAGGCGCAAGCGCTAAGGAACTAAGGAAAGCTACGAACACTCCTAGTAGTTCGTGCCAACCCCCCGTAATCTAGCTCACTACCTTGTAGGGTGAATCCCTGATAGGAGCCGATTTTTGCACCTACTAAGTCGTTCGTAGGCCGGCAGCCGCGTTAGTCGCCATGGTCGACCCCGTAGCTGATGCGGGAGTAGCGGACACCTTGGAGGCACGCTTGGCTGATGCGTGGAAACGCACTGAGGATGGCGAGTACGGGAATATCCCCTGGGCAATTGTCGAGTTTGGCATCCGGGCGCAGTGGGCGACGGAGCACCCTTCCCGTCCTGCGTCTCCTCGACCGGTACGAAACGAAGGTGGCGTCGGCGACGAGGTCGACGGCGGTGCACGAGCCATCTGCAATGACAAATGTGCGGCATCAGAAAAATGTGCGGAAAAAATCCGGCAGTATTTGGGCGATTATGCAGGAGTAGTCAGGTGAACTCGGCCGGAATCCAAGCGCCTCGTAAATGGAGTGGCATATTGCCCGAAACCGTCCGTTTCCGTGCAGGTTGCGAACTGCCAAGTATGGCCCCGCTTTGCGCAACAGTGTTCCCGTACATTGGGCTGTAAGCGGCGAAAGTTAATCTCTTTTGCGTGTTTGGGGCAGTTGAGTATCGAGCAGTTTAGGGGAGCGGAGTGTTCGGCGGTGTTGGTAGCGCTCGGGTTTAGGTGGGGAACGAGAGAAGCGGGGTGTGTTTGACAGTTTTTGGCGAGATGTCGTGTTGTTAGCGGCGAGTTCTCGTTGGCCCCAGGTTTGTCGGTAACGTTGGTTACCATTACAACGTAATATGTAATTTCATGTACAGTTGTTTCTTCTACGTAATATCTATTTGTGACACTAAAGAAAACTGCTTAGTGCATATGTGACTATATGCAGGATCAAAATGATAACCGTTGTGTCAGAACTATACTTTAGGCTGTAGTGGGGGCACTCCTTATGGGGTACATGCCTGTTAGTTTTTGCCTATACAAACCTTGTACTGTTCTCATTCTAGTCATTCTCGTTCCTTACTTTCTGACATGGTTTCAGAGCAGGTTCCCTAGTGGGAACGTTTTTTTTAGGGCCCACCGCATTAGTTTCTTTTTTTTTCCTGCCCTGCCCGAAGCGCGCATCGCGCTTGCCTCGCCTGCGCCGTCGCGCGCCCTGTTCTGCTGCCGCCCTTAGCGGCCCTGCCCTCGCGGCCCGTCGCGGCCTTACCCTAACGGCCCGTCGCGGCCCTGTTTTAGCCGCCGTTCACGGCCCTGCCTTGTCGCCACCCTTCGCGGCCCACCCTAGCCGTCGTCGCGGCCCTGCCCTGCCGCCTTTCGTCGCAGCCCTGCTCTCCGCCGCTCGTAGCGGCCCTGCCCTGCCGCAGCTTGTCGCGGCCCTGCTCTCCGCCAGCCCGACGCGACCCTGACGCGGCCCTGACGCTGCCCCGACGCGGCCCTACCCTGCCGCCTCGTAGCGGCCCTGCCCTGCCGCCTCGTCGCGGCCCTCCCCTGCCGACTCGTCGCGGCCCTGCCCTGCCGGCTCGCCGCGGCCCTGCCCTGCAAGTCGCGGCCCTGCCCTACTCCCGCCCCTGGTAAGCCCCCGCCCTGCCAAGCGCGCCAATGCACACCTGAGTTCGCTTCTGGCACTCCTGCGCTCGCTTACCGCACACCTGAGTTCGCTTCCGGCACACTTGAGCTCGTTTACCGCACACCTGGGTTCGCTTCCGGCACGCCTAAGCTCGCTTACTGCACACCTGAGTTCGCTTCCCAAATTACGGCTGCTACTGCTGCTACTGCCGCCATGGCTAGCCCTAGTGTTCTTACCTTCGATGCTGAGGGTCGAGCGGTCGATTTCGAGGTCTGGGTTGATGACATGCAGCTCTTTCTGCAGTGCGACTCTAGGGTCGGAGTCTCGCTGTCCGATCACACGTCTGGCACCTCTGTTGCACCTGCTGCCGATGCTGATAGTGCAGTTCGCTCGCAGTGGACCACCCGTGACGCTGCTGCTCGCCTTGCTGTTCGTAGTCACCTGCCGTCTGCTGAGCGCGCGCACTTTAGCCAGTACAAGACTGCTAAGACTCTGTATGACGCTGTTGTTGCGCGCTACTCTTCCCCTGCCTCTGCTGCCCTCAGCCGCCTCATGCTGCCGTACCTGTTCCCTGACCTAGCCTCTTTTGCCACAGTCGCTGACCTCATTACCCACCTCCGCACTAGTGACACCCGCTACCGCGCTGCGCTTCCTTCCGAGTTCTACGCCAAGAACCCCCCCCCTATGTACATCACCCTCTTCTACCTCGTCACCTGGCTCCCTGCCTTCGCTCAGTCAGGAACCTCTTCCTCTCCCTTTGCCCCACCGAGCTCACCGTTGACCTCCTCGAGGAGCGCCTCCTTGCAGCTGAGAAGAGTATAGTCGCTGTAGGAGCCTCTCGTGGTGACCCTCGTGCCCCTTTCTTTGAGGGGTGCTCCCTCGTCCCCCTTTTGCCCACTGTTGCCTCTGCTGCTGCTGTCGACCTCGTTGGCACCGAGTCGGTCGGCGCTGCGTTTGCTCCTAGTGGGAGGCGCCACAACGGCAAGGGCAAGGGGGGCAAGGGTGGTGGAGGGGACGGTGGGGGCGGCGGTGGTGGCGGTGGAGGTGGTGGAGGGGGTGGGGTTGGAGGTGGGGGTGGCGGCCGGAGTGGGGGCTTCGGTGGCGGTGGTGGAGGTGGAGGCGGCGGCGGCAGCGGCAGTGGGGGTGGCGGTGGCGGTGGTGCTGGTCGGGGTGGAGCTGTGCAGCGGGGAGGCTTTGGCGGTGGCCAGCGCCAGCAGCAGCAGAGTTCTCGTGAGACCCCGTCGCCCCAGCAGCTTCGTGAGTGGTACGCTGGGCGTGGGAGGTCTAAGGGTGCTGGTCCCTGCGCTTACGTTCTCCGCACCGGCGAGCGCAATGGGTAGACGTGCGGGCTGCCGCACGCTACGCACCGCTGTTTCGGCCGCCTGACTGACGCCTGGCGTGCACAATTTCCTGACGCCACTGAGCTCCCTCGCTGGGGTGATCTGCTTAGGTCGGGGGTTGCAATCTTTGATCTTGATTATGATGCTATCCTTGATGCTATGTATGCTGTGACTATTAGTGCTGAGGGTGACTGTTACCTGTAAGTTCCTCCCGACCCGGACATTGAGGCTGCTGCTCTAGGTGCTAGTGAGTCTGCTGCTCCAGGTGCTGGTGAGTCTGCTCTCTCAGGTACCGCGTCGGCTCAGGTCTTGCACACTTTCACCCTTGACTCAGGTGCTTCCCGTTCCTTCTTTTGCGACTGCACCACACTCACGCCGCTCAGTCGGCCAGTGGCAGTCTCCCTGGTTGACCCCTCTAGGGGTCCGGTCCTTGCGCACTCCTCCACGGTTCTGCCGTGTCCGGCGGTCCCGTCTGGCTCCCTGTCAGGTCTCCACCTCCCCTCGTTCTCCACGAACTTGGTGAGTGGAGCTGACCTTCAGGACGTGTGGGTTGACCAGTTCACTCCTGGAGGTCAGCGGGTGACCCACTGTACGTGTACATGGAGGGGACGACACCTGGCCACGTTTACCTGTCAGCCTGGGTCGAGCCTGTACACCCTGACTACCGTGTCTCCTCCGGTTGCTGAGTCTGGTCAGGTTGCAGCGTCTGGTCAGGTGTTTGCTGCAGCGTCCTGGTCTGGTCCTGAGTCTGCCCCCTGCTCGTGTCGCCTCCTGTCTCACCAGACTCTCCTCTGGCACCACCGCCTTGGTCACCCCTCCCTGCCTCGTCTCCGAGGCATGGCCTCCCGTGTCCTTGTCACTGGTCTTCCCCGGTCTCTCCCTCCCCTTTCCCCGAAGCCTGCCCCTACCTGCGTTCCTTGCGTCGAGGGGCGGCAGCGCGCCGCTCCTCACTCCTCCGAGTTCCCTCCGACGGAGGCTCCCCTGTAGACTCTCCACATGGACGTGTGGGGCCCAGCCCGCGTCCGTGGACAGGGTCACGAGCGTTACTTTCTGCTGGTCGTTGACGACTACTCGCGTTACACCACAATCTTCCCCTTGCGCCGCAAGGGTGAGGTCACTAATGTGCTGATCGACTGGATCCGCGCTGCCCGTCGCCAGCTCAGCGAGAGTTTCGGCTCGGACCTTCTTGTTCTGCGTCTGCACTCCGACAGAGGTGGAGAGTTTTCCTCCGACCTTCTGAGGGCCTTCTGTCGTGTGGAGGGCATCTGCCAGACGTTCACACTTCCGGCCTCTGCACAACAAAATGGGATTGCTGAGCGCCACATTGGCATGGTCATGGACGTCGCTCGTACGTCCACGATCCATGCGGCTGCTCCCCATTTTCTGTGGTCGTTTGCGGTTCAGTACGCTGCGCATCAGCTCAACCTCCAGCCCTGGGTCTCCATGCCAGAGACCACACCTGATCTGCGGTGGACGGGGAAGGTTGGCGATGTGTCTGCGTTCCGTGTTTGGGGATCTCGAGCTTTTGTCCGCGATTTGTCTGCGGACAAGCTGTCCTCCCGTGCTGTTCTCTGCATCTTCCTTGGCTTACCCCCTGACGCGCCTGGTTGGCAGTTTTACCACCCCACCTCGCGCCGTGTTCTGTCCTCTCAGGACGTCACGTTTGACGAGTCGGTTCCCTACTACCGTCTCTTTCCCTACCGCACTGCCCCCCTCCCCCCCCCGCCGCTCTTCCTAGCGCCAGGTCCTCCCCCGGTAGACCCCCTCCCCCCTCAGGGTCATGCCCCCTCAGGTGTGTCCCAGGTAGATGCAGTCGAGCCTGTCGAGGTAGCTGTTGACTCTGGTGCTGCAAGGGGGGCTGAGCCTGCGGGTGCCAGGTCTTGGGGTGCTGAGCCAGGGGGTGCTGAGTCTGGGGGTGCTGAGCCTGGGGGTGCTGAGCCTGAGCGTGCGGAGCCTGGGGGTACTGAGTCTGGGGGTGCTGAACCTGGGGGTGCTGAGCATGGGGTTGCTGAGTCTGAGGGTCCTGAGCCTGCGCGTGTGGAGCCTGGGGGTGCTGAGCCTGGTGGTACTTTGTCCTCTGGAGGTCCTTCGGGTGCCTTGTCCCGGCGCGAGCCACTCTCCCCACAGCAGCTGCGCGAGTGGTTTGCTCGCCACTGGAGCCGTGCTGCTGGAGCTGGTGGTGCTAATGGAGCTGGAGGTCCTGCCGCTGCTGGAGCTGCTGGGGGTTCTGGAGCCACCGGTCCCGGAGGTGCTGGAGCTGCTGGGCCCGGTGGTGCTGCTGGAGCTGGCGGTGCTGCTGGAGGTGCTGGCGCTAGCGCTACTGGAGCTGCTGGGGCTTCTGGAGGTCCTACTGGAGCTGGAGCTGCTGGAGGTGCTGGAGCTGGCGGTGCTGCTGGAGGTGGTGCTCCTGGGGGTGCTGGAGTTGGCGCTGCTGGAGCTGCTGGAGGTGCTACTGGAGCTGGTGGTGCTGCAGGAGTTGGAGCTGCCGCTGGGGGTGCTGGTGCTGTCTCTGCTGGTTCTGGAGGCGCTGCGCGGCCGCGGCCGTACTTCGTTCCGCTCCTTCAGAAGGTTCTTGGTCTCCCGCCTTCTACTGGTCCTGCTCCTTCCTTAGAGTGTCCACCGCCTGTCCAGTCGCAGTCGCAGTTACAGCCCGCCTTCCCACTGCCTGCTCCTTCTCCTTACACTGGTCTGACCGGAGGTCTTGCTGAGCGTCATGAGCGTGTGTCTCGCCCTGCGTCGCCTGTTCCCGCTGCTCGCACTGGTCGTCGTGTTCCGCGTCAGCGTCCTCATCCTGTCCCCGGCACGCACCAGATGGCACTGCGTTCTTCCACTGCTCCGCATCGTGTCCCTCTTCCGTCTCCTCCTGCGTCCTCCCTTCTTGTCGGTCCGGACCCGGAGTCTGACTCCCTTCGTGCTGCTAGTCCTACTGTCATGCGTCTCCTGGCCACTGTTGTCACTGACCCTTCTTTTGAGTCTACTGCTGCGTCGGCTCTTGTTGCTGAGCTTGTCGACTTTACTGCTCACTGTCGTCTAGACTACGTACGACCTCCATGACTAAGCCAATGCGGCGCTCAGCAACCCCATTCTGCTGCGGAGAGGCCGGAAGCGTGAACGTCTGGCGGATGCCGTGCTCCGCACAGAAGGCTGCCAAGAGGTCTGAGGAGAACTCACCACCTCTGTCAGAGTGCAGACGCAGGACAGGAAAGTCCGACTGGAACCGCTCGCGGAGCTGGAGACGAACAGCGCGGATCAAAGGGATCAAAACATCAGGGACCTCCCCCTTGCGCTCAAGGGGAAGACCGTGGTGTAACGCGTGTAGTCGTCGACGACCAGCAGGAAGTACCAGAGACATGGTAATGGGAGTGCATGCCACGAAGGCGCTGCATCGAAGGGTGACCAAGGCGGTGGTGCCAAAGGACCGTCCGGTGCGACAGGGTGCGACACGAGCAGGGGGCCAACAACTGACCTGACGCCGACGTAGACGCAGACGCAACAACATGAGGGGACTTAGTGGTCAGTGTGTACAGGCCCGACCCCGGCTGCCGAGTGAAGGTAGCCAGGTGACGACCCGTTTGAGCACACGTGCAGTGTGACACACGCTCGTAGGCAGGGGTGAACTGGTGAACACCCGCGTCCTGGAGCGCAGAACCCGCCACCAAGTTCGTAGAGAACGAGGGGAGGTAAAGACCCGACAGTGTGCCGGACGGGACAGCAGGACAAGGGAGGACAGTGGTGGAGGTCGCACGGACTGGACCCCCAGAGGGGTCTGCCAGAGAGACTGCAACCGGCCGACTGAGCGGCGTGAGGGTGGTGCTGTCGCGAAAGAAGGAGCGAGAAGCACTGGAGTCAAGTGTGAAGGTGTACAAGGCCTCAGCAGGCGCAGTACCAGAGAGAGCAGACTCACCAGTACATGGAGCAGAAGCCTCACCAGCACCTAGGGCAGCAGCCTCGCCAGCACCTAGAGCAGCAGGCTCTATACCTGGGTCAGGCGGTGCGCACAGGTAACAGGCACCGTCAGCACTAGTAGGCAATGCATACATGGCAGTGAGAATAGCATCATAGTCAAGAGAAAAGATATCTACCCTCTGCCTAGGCAGCTCCAGCCAGGTGGGGAGCTCAGCCTCGTCGCCCAACTCGGTACGCCAGGCGTCGCTCAGACGGGCGAAGCAGCGGGACTGTGTGTGACCAAGCGTCCCGCAAGCCTGACCAGCCCGATCACCTGTGCGAATGACGTACGGGCAGCGAACGGCACTCAAAGACCCTCTACTCTGAGCGTACCACTCGTGAAGCTGCTGGGACGTAAGTGTCTCGCGTGGACGCCGCTGCAGCTGCAGCTGGCCACTGCCAGACGCTCCCAACTGACCAGCTCCAGGGCGACAGCTACGACGGCTACCGCCACAACCCCAACTAGCGTACCACTCACGAAGCTGCTGAGGCGGGAGAGACTCGCGTGGACGTCGCTGGAGCTGCATCTGGCCACCGCCAGTAGCAGCAGTAGCAGTAGCAGTAGCCTAGCAGTAGTAACAGAAGTAGCAGCAGTAGCAGCGCGGGCAGGGCAGGCGCGGCAGGCAGGCAGGCAGGCAGGCAGACAGGCAGGCAGGCAGGCAGGCTGGCAGGCAGGCAGGCAGGCAGATGGCACGGCAGCGCGCTAACAAGGCAGGTGCTCACCAGTGGCGGGAAGAGCAGGCGCTCGCCGGGCGAGCAGGGCCGGCGCTCGGCGGGCGGCTGCACGGGGTCCAGGGGCGGCGTCGCGGGTCCAGGGGCGGCTGCACTGGGTCCAGGGGCGGCTGCACGAGGGTCCAGGGGCGGCTGCACCAGCGGCGGCTGCTTCAGGGGCCAGGGGCGGCTGCTCTGGGTCCAGGGGCGGCTGCTCGAGGGTCCAGGGGCGGCTGCACCAGGGGCGGCTGCTTCAGGGGCCAGGGGCGGCTGCTCTGGGTCCAGGGGCAGCTGCTCGAGGGTCCAGGGGCGGCTGCTCTGGGTCCAGGGGCGGCTGCTCCAGGGGCGGCTGCTTCAGGGGCCAGGGGCGGCTGCTCTGGGTCCAGGGGCGGCTGCTCGAGGGTCCAGGGGCGGCTGCACCAGGGGCGGCTGCTTCAGGGGCCAGGGGCGGCTGCTCTGGGTCCAGGGGCAGCTGCTCCAGGGGCGGCGTAGCTGGTGCAGGGCAGCGCGCGGGTCCCACAGGCGCCGCGACGGGCGACGGGGGGCAGCGCGCAGGCCAGGCGGGGCCGCGTCGGCGGCAGGGTGGGGCCGCGACAGCGGCAGGGCGGGGCCGCGTCGGCGGCCGTAGAAAGCAGCGCGAGGGCTGCGCAGCGACGCGCGGGGCAGGAGAAGGCAGCGCGGGGGCTGCGGGGCGGTGCGCGGGCCTGACAAGGGAGCTAGCGAGCTCCGCGCAGGGCTGACGAGGCAGCAGGCGGGCTGCTAGCGGGCTTTACGAGGGCCAGCAGAGGCGAGCGCGAGGGCTGCGCGACGCAGTGCAGTGTAGGCAAGGGGCAGGGTAACTCGGTAACCGGCAGAAAATGTCAGAATATGTTGTTTGTGTAGCCTGCAGTGGGGTACTCAATAGTGAGTACAGCCCCTTAGGGTTTGCTATTTGTATCCTGCTGCTTGCTAGTTCAATCATTCCTTCTCAATTGTGTTCGTGCACACATTCCTAGCTCGTACTTGGCGCCTCCTTACGTAGTCCTACTGTGGCCTAGGCTACTAAGCCTAGGCCGTACTCCTACTATATTTGACATGGTATCAGAGGGCGGCATGTCTGCCGCCTTCCTGTGTATGGGCCCACCACCCGCTTCCGCTGCCGTACTGTCCGCCGTGCGCCCCGTGGTGCGCGGCGGCGAAACCCTAATTTCTGCCCGTCGCGCGCTCGGGGCGTCTGGTGGTTTTCCCTTCCGTGGCGCCCGTCGTTGTGCCCTTGGGGGGCCTCCGCGGTCCCCTCCCGTCGAAGCGCCCGTCGAGGCGCTCTCGGGGACCCGCGCGGCCTCCCCTCCCGTCGCCCGTCGAGGCGACCTCGGGGACCCGCGCGGCCTCCCCTCCCGTCGCCCGTCGTGGCGACCTTGGGGACCCGCGCGGCCTCCCCTCCCGTCGCCCGTCGAGGCGACCTTGGGGGCCCGCGCGGCCTCCCCACCAGTCGCCCGTCGTGGCGACCACGGGGGCCGCGCGCGGTCCCCCCCCGTCGCCCGTCGAGGCGACTTCGGGGGCCGTGCGCGGCGCCCTCCCCGTCGCCCGTCGAGGCGACTTCGGGGGCCGTGAGCGGCCCTCCCCGTCGCCCGTCGAGGCGACTTCGGGGGGCCCGCGCGGCGCCCTCCCCGTCGCCCGTCGAGGTGGCTCTGGGGGCCCGTCGCGGCGCCCTCCCTGGTGCCCGTCGCGGCGCCCCGGGGGGGGGGCCGCGCGGCTCCCTTCTCGTCGCCCCTCGGGGCGCCCTGGGGGCCGTGCGTTTCCCCCCCCCGCGGCCGCCCCTGGAGCCGCCCGCCACTGCAGCAGCAGCCCCTGGAGCCGCCCGCACCTGCAGCAGCCGCCCCTGGAGCCGCCCGCCACTGCAGCAGCCGCCCCTGGAGCAGCCCGCACCTGCAGCAGCCGCACCTGGAGCAGCCCGCACCTGCAGCAGCCGCCCCTGGAGCAGCCCGCACCTGCAGCAGCCGCCCCTGGAGCAGCCAGTGCCTGCAGCAGCCGCCCCAGGACCCGCGCGAGCCGCCCCTGCAGAAGCCCGTCCCGTCCCCCCCCCCCCGTGCTGCCCATTGCTCCCATTCCACCGTGCGTTCCGCGGTGGTTGGGGTGTGGGGTGGCGAGCATGGGGGTGAGAGGTGTGGGTTCTCCCCTCCTCCTTTTTCGTCTCCCACTGCTGCAGCTGCCGCTGAGGGGGGTGGAGGTGTGGGAGTCGTGGGGAGTGGCACTAGGGGGGTGATGTGGGAGTGGAGCTAGGGGTGAAACTGGGGGTGTGTGTAGGGGGGTGTGGGACAGTTGGGGGAGGTTGAGTGGAGGCAGCCGTCGTGTCGTCCGCAGCGCCTGTATTCCGGGGCCCTTGTCGCCGGTAGCTCAGAGAGCCTGCTGCACCTGTTGCCCATGGGTCCGTTGCTCCTGCCGCTCGTCGCAGCCGCAGAGCCTGTTACTCCTGTATTCCGGGGCCCTTGCCTCGGTAGCCACTGAGAGCCTGCTGCACCAGTCGCCCGTGGGTCCGTTGCTTCTGCCGCTCGTCGTAGCCGCAGAGCCAGTTACTCCAGTAGTCCGGGGCCCTTGCCTCGGTAGCCACTGTGTCAGCCGCCACTGTGTCAGCCGCTTCTGTTGCCCGTGTGTCTGCAGCTTCAGTCGTCGCCTCCCATCTTCTCTCCTCTCACAGTCCCTCCTCCTCCTCACTTGCCCTTTGTGATAGCCTCTAGCTTTGCTGATAATTATGAACTATTGCTATGACTGCTCATTGTGCTGATTACACCCCACTTTGGCTATGGGGGTGTGTCAGAATATGTTGTTTGTGTAGCCTGCAGTGGGGTACTCAATAGTGAGTACAGCCCCTTAGGGTTTGCTATTTGTATCCTGCTGCTTGCTAGTTCAATCATTCCTTCTCAATTGTGTTCGTGCACACATTCCTAGCTCGTACTTGGCGCCTCCTTACGTAGTCCTACTGTGGCCAAGGCTACTAAGCCTAGGCCGTACTCCTACTATATTTGACAGAAAACTGTTGGTGGGCCCTGAAAAACAGTCCTAAAACGGTCCTAAGGACCTATATTGCTCTTAATACCATGTCGAGAGTATAGGGAAAAGGTGATGTTGCACTATCGAGAAAGCTGGGTACAAGTAACAAAAACTATACCCTACATGAGCTACCCCACTAAAGCCTACATTTGATTATGACATATGCATATAATTTGACACTACGCCGCTAGTCTTGTTGCTGAGTCTGAGTCTGTCTGTCCTCCGTCCGTCGGGGGTTAGTGTGCTCTTAGCACGGACGTCCTTGAGGACAGGCAGGAGGAGTTCCAGTGTTTTGCTGCTGCTTTACCTCATCTCGTGTCCATGCTGCTTGCCCCTGAGGGAGACCCGGATGCACCAGACATCCCGACCCCGCGCTCTTACGCAGAGGCGATAGAGGGTCCCTACTCCTCTCAGTGGCAGACAGCCATGGACGCAGAGATGGCTTCCTGGAAGTCCACAGGCACTTACGTTGACGAGGATCCCCCACCTGGGGCGAACATTGTCGATGGCATGTGGATTTTCAGGGTGAAGCGGGCGACGGGTTCTCCGCCTGTCTTCAAGGCGCGTTACGTTGCACGAGGCTTCAGTCAGCGACAGGGAGTTGACTTCTTCCAGGCCTTCTCCCCTACCCCGAAGATGACCACTATTCGGGTGCTGCTGCACGTCGCCGCGCAACGTGACTACGAGCTTCACTCTCTTGACTTCAGCACTGCTTTCCTACAGGGCAGCCTGCACGAGGAGATCTGGCTGCGCCGCCCACCTGGCTTTACTGGGTCGTTTCCTCCTGGCACCCAGTGGAGCCTCCGGCGGCCAGTCTACGGTCTCCGCCAGGCGCCTCGTGTGTGGCACGACACACTGAGGACTACGCTTGCGGCTCTTGGGTTTGCTCCTTCCACTGCTGACCCGTCGCTGTTTCTTCGCACCGACACTTCGCTGCCGCCGTTCTACATCCTCGTGTACGTCAACGACTTGGTCTTTGCCACTGCTGACACTGAGGGATTGGCCCACGTGAAGTCGGAGCTGCAGAAGAGACACACGTGCACAGACCTGGGTGAGCTGCGCAGCTATCTTGGCTTGCAGATCACCCGGGACAGAGCACGGCGCACCATTACCTTGACTCAGTCACACATGGTGCAGCAGGTCCTTCAGCGCTTCAACTTCACGTACTCCTTGCCACAGTCCACTCCTCTGTCTACTCGCCACTCGCTCTCAGCTCTGCCTTCGGATGAGTCCGTAGAGCCAAGTGGCCTGTACCTAGAGCTTGTGGGCTGCCTCATGTACCTGATGACCTGCACTCGACCTGACCTGGCATACCCTCTTAGCATCCTAGCACCGACCAGAGCACGTGGATGCAGCTAAGAGGGTGTTGCGCTACTTGTGCAGTACGTCGGGCATGGGGCTCGTGCTTGGAGGATGGGCTCGATTTGTTCTCACTGGTCACGCAGACGCTTCTTGGGTTGACGACTTGGCTACGCAGCGGTCGTCACAGGGATACACCTTCAGCCTTGGTTCCGGCTCTGTTTCGTGGCGGTCTACCCGCTCGTCTTCTGTTCTCAGCTCCAGTTGTGAGGCTGAGATCTACGCAGGGGCCATGGCTGCACAGGAGTTACGCTGGCTTACCTACCTGCTGACCGACTTGGGAGAGCCGCCTCGTTCTCCTCCGGTTCTGTATGTCGACAACAAGGCCATGATTGCCTTGTGTCAGGAGCACTGACAGGAGCACAGAACGAAGCACATTGCTCTACGCTACTTCCTTGCTCGAGAGTTGCAGCAGCGTCGTCAGTTTCGTCTTGCTTACGTGGCCACTTGGGCCAACACTGCTGATATCTTTACGAAGGCACTTCAGCCTTGTGATCATCAGCGTTTCTGTACTATGCTAGGTCTTGTGCCTACTTGGCCTCACTTGCTCACCTCTTGACTTTGCTTGTACTGTGATCTATATATACCTGCACCTGCATGCTTACACTTGTTAGATTGAGATCACTAAACTGCTTGTTCTCCTTGATATATAACTCTGCATGTGAACTGGCCTTGTGGCCTTTTGCTTGTGCTCAGAATGCGTGGTGACGTCGTGATCCACCCTGAGCATGACCTTGCTTTGTTCTCTTGTTTGTCCCCCACTTTGCCTATGGGGGTGTGTCAGAACTATACTTTAGGCTGTAGTGGGGTACTCCGTATGGGGTACAGCCTTGTTAGATTTTGCCTATACAAACCTTGTACTGTTCTCATTCTAGTCATTCTCGTTCCTTACTTTGTGACACGTTATTATCACAACTCCATTATATCAATTGTAATAATTCTATTGTATCAACGCTAATACGTTTTATATTTGTTTCTGTAAAACTGTGAATTCAATACACACTTCGAAAAAGCCATATTATTATATATCAGGAAATAAAACAGTTATATTAATTAGCATTAGTTCATGCAGGAGGCCAATCATCTACCAGAGGGACTCCACTTGGGAAAAAAAAAGCTTCCCATCCTTCAATCAAAATCCTAACTTTCGATTCGTCCTTACCAGAAAAAGCAGTGCCCATCTCAAATCCCGGAGGCACATCTGCCTTGAACAGGCCCTGCTCCCGTTCCAGCCACTCCTTGAGCCAAGAGACGCACACGGCAGTCTTTTCTGTCACGCAGTTGCGGTTGTTGAGCTCCACTGTGTCGAGGGAGGGAGAGCTCCGGCCTTTCCAGTGAGCCATGGGCCACTCCACCTGTAAGAACAAAACGAGTAAAACAGATCAGACAAAGAGATGAACTTTACAGTCAACAACCATAAGAACCACATACCACATGGCAAACATAGCCAAGGGCCGGTATCTTCAGAGGGAAGGAAGTGGCAAGATTGCTGCTAAATCCCTCGATAACAGCCAGCATAAAAGCAAGGTTAGCAATTGGTCAGCCTTCAGCCGAGCAACGCCAACTCGATCCGTACTTCCCTGCAAGATTGCAATAAAAATTGTGAATCACCATTTCACCACATAACAATAATCAGCATCATAAACATAGAAACGAACTTACCATCCTTATAATGGGCCGTCTAGAGAGTCGGATTTCTCTTCGGACACACCACCTCCCGCGCCACATCCATACAGCTTGAAAGTATTATTCACAGTTTGCCGTTTATTAGCGATCTTGTCCATGGCAGCGGCCTCCTTCTTCGCGTCCCCACATGCCACAAAATAGTACTTTTGCACACACCAAGCCCCTTGCACACACCAAGCCTCTAGTACTTTTGCACCATTAACGGAACCATATCCACCCACTCAGGGTAGAACTGCATCTTAGCCGCCGGGCCCGCCATGATCATCACGACGTACACGTGGAGCGCGTTCTTCTGCGTCAGGGAACAATGTATAACCGCACGGATGGGATTAATTAATATAAACACGTTAAGGCAAAGAATGTTAAAAGGCAACAAACGTCAAGTAACGCAGCAGCATTAGACAAGATGGTCGGGATAGGGACCGCGGCAAGACGCAGCAACAAACGGCAAGAAACGCACCCCGAGAAACGGCAAGAAATGGCAAGAAATGCACCGCGAAGACCTCGTCATCAGAGAAGATGGTCGGGATATGGATCTTCTCGTCCACCTTTGGCAGCTTCTGTCAGACATACATGACCTAGCCTATGTAGGCTGTAGCGGGGTAGACACTAAGGGGTACTCAATTCTAGGGTTTCACATTTGTATCACACACTTTCCTAGTTCATTCATTCCTCTTTCTTCACATGGTATAGAGCGGGTTCCCTAGTGGGACCGTTTCTTCTTAAGGGCCCACCATTAATTTTTTTTTTTCCTAACCTGCCCGAAGCGTGCTTCGCGCTCTGACCTGCCCTACCCTTTCGCGGCCCCTTAGCGGCCTGCCCTGCTCCTGAGGCCCGTCGTGCCCCCCCCCCCCTTTGCGGCCCCTTCGCGGCCCCCTCGCGGCCCCTTAGCGGCCCCTTCGCGGCCCCTTAGCGCCCCCCCATTCGCGGCCCCTTAGCGGCCCCTTCGCGGCCCCTTCGCGGCCCCTTAGCGGCCCCTTCACGGCCCCTTTGCGGCCCCTTCGCGGCCCCTTCGCGGCCCCTTAGCGGCCCCTTCGCGGCCCCTTCACGGCCCCTTCGCGGCCCCTTAGCGGCCCCTTCGCGGCCCCTTCGCGACCCCGCCCCGTTGCCCGTAGCAGCCCCGCCCCGTCGCCAGTCGCGGCCCCGCCCCGTCGCCACCCGGGTGTCGCCCCTGCCTCGTCGCGACGCCTCAGCGGGACCCGCGCGTCGCCCCTGCCTCGTCGCGACGCCCCTGCGGGACCCGCGAGGCGCGGCTCCTGCGCGTCGCGACGCCCCAACGGGACCCGGGCGTCGCCCCAGATCATCGCGACGCCCCTGCGGGACCCGCGCGGCGCCGCCCCTGCCCGCCGTGGCGCCCTGCCCTAACCCGCGCCCGACCTGCAGCAGCCGCCCCTGGCCCCTGGAGCAGCCGCCCTTGCAGCAGCCGACCCTGCAGCAGCCGCCCCTGGCCCCTGGAGCAGCTGCCCCTGCAGCAGCCACCCCTGGCCCCTGGAACAGCCGCCCCTGCAGCAGCCGTCCCTGGCCACTGGAGCAGCCACCCCTGCAGCAGCCGCCCCTGGCCCCTGGAGCAGCCGCCCCTGCAGCAGCCGCCCCTGCAGCAGCTGCCCCTGCAGCAGCCGCCCCTGGACCTCTGCTGCCGCCCCTGGCCCCTGGAGCAGCCGCCCCTGGCCCCTAGAGCAGCCGCCCCTGCAGCAGCCGCCCCTGGCCCCTGGAGCAGCCGCCCCTGCAGCTGCCGCGGAGCCCTCGCCCTGCAGTGGTAGCGGCCTCGCCGTTGCCACCGTCGTACGCCTGCCCTTCTCGCCATTGGTGAGCACTGCCCTGCCCGTACTGCTGTTACTGCTGCTCCTGCTGCTACTGCTCTTTCTACTGCTACTGCTGCTCCTGGCGTGGCTAGATGCAGCTCCAGCGCCGTCCGCGTGAGTCCCTCACGCCCCAACAGCTTTGTGAGTGGTACGCTAGTTGGGGTTGTAGGGGTGGCCGCGCTGCTACTACTGCTATTGCTGCTACTGCTGCTCCTGGCGGTGGCCAGATGCAGCTCCAGCGACGTCCGCGTGAGTCCCTCACGCCTCAGCAGCTTCGTGAGTGGTACGCTAGTTGGGGTTGTCGGGGTGGCCGTAGTGGGAGTCGTCCTGGAGTGAGTAGTTCGGGAGCTTCTTGTAGTGGCCAGGTGCAGCTGCAGCGTCGTCTGCGCGCGGTCCTTTCGCCCCAGCAGCTTCGTGAGTGGTACGCTCAGCGTGGAGGGTCACGGGGTACTGCTCGCTGCCCGTACGTCATTCGCACTGGTGCTCGGACTGGTCAGCCTTGCGGGACGTTTGGTCACACAGAGTCCCGCTGCTTCGCCCGTCTGAGCGACGCCTGGCCTACAGAGTTTGGCGACGCGGCTGAGCTCCCCGACTGGGTGGAGCTGCTTAGGCAGAGGGTAGATATCTATGCTCTTGACTATGATGCTATCCTCACTGCCATGTATGCATTGCCTACTAGTGCTGAGGGTGCCTGTTACCTGTGTGGGCCGCCTGACCCCGGTATCCAGTCTGCTGCTCTAGGTACTGGTGAGGCTGCTGCTCTAGGTGCTGGTATGTCTCCTGCTCCAGGTGCTGGTGAGGCTGCTGCTCTAGGTGCTCGTGAGTCTACTACTCCAGGTGCTGGTGAGTCTGCTCTCTCTGGTACTGCGCCTGCTGCGGTCTTACACACCTTCACCCTTGACTCGGGTGCTTCCCGCTCCTTCTTTCGAGACCGCACCACACTCACGCCGCTTAGTCGGCCGGTTGCAGTCTCCCTGGCAGACCCCTCTGGGGGTCCTGTACTTGCCCACTACTCCACTGTCCTACCGTGTCCAGCGGCCCCCTCTGGCTCCCTGTCAGGTCTTTACCTCCCCTCGTTCTCTACGAACTTGGTGAGTGGTGCTGACCTACAGGGTGGAGGGGTTGACCAGTTCACTCCTGCGAGTCAGCGAGTGACCCACTGCACGTGTGCTCGGACGGGCCGACACTTGGCCACGTTTACCCGTCAGCCGGGGTCGAGCCTGTACACACTGACTACCGAGTCTCCTCCGGTTGCTGCGTCTGGTCAGGTAGCTGAGTCGGGTCAGGTGTTTGCTGCAGCGTCTCGGTCTGGTCCTGAGTCCGCCCCCTGCTCTTGTCGCCTCCTGTCCCACCAGACCCTCCTCTGGCACCACCGCCTTGGTCACCCCTCCCTGCCTCGTCTCCAAGGCATGGCCTCCCGTCTCCTTGTCTCTGGTCTCCCCCGGTCCCTCCCTCCCCTTCCTCCGGGGCCTGCCCCTACCTGCGTTCCCTGCGTCAAGGGGCGGCAGCGCGCCGCTCCTCACTCCTCCGAGTTTCCTCCGACAGAGGCTCCGCTGCAGACTCTCCACATGGACGTGTGGGGCCCAACCCGCGTCCGTGGACAGGGTCACGAGCGTTACTTCCTGCTGGTGGTTGACGACTTCTCGCGTTACACCTCAGTCTTCCCCTTGCGCCGCAAGGGTGAGGTCACTGAGGTGTTGATTGACTGGATCCGCGCTGCCCGTCTCCAGCTCAGAGAGAGTTTCGGCTCGGACTTTCCTGTTCTGCGTCTGCACTCCGACCGAGGTGGAGAGTTTTCCCCCGACCTTCTGCGAGCCTTCTGTCGTGCGGAGGGCATCCGCCAGACGTTCACGCTTCCAGCATCTCCACAGAAAAATGGGATTGCTGAGCGCCGCATTGGCATGGTCATGGACGTCGCTCGTACGTCCATGATCCATGCGGCTGCTCCCCATTTTCTGTGGCCGTTCGCGGTTCAGTACGCGGCGCATCAGATCAACCTTCAGCCCCGGGTCTCCATGCCGGAGACCTCCCCTACTCTGCGGTGGACGGGGAAGGTTGGCGATGCGTCTGCGTTCCGTGTCTGGGGATCTCGAGCTTTCGTCCGCGACTTGTCTGCGGACAAGCTGTCCTCCCGTGCTGTTCCCTGCGTCTTCCTTGGCTTCCCCCCTGACGCGCCTGGTTGGCAGTTTTACCACCCCACCTCGCGCCGTGTTCTGTCCTCCCAGGACGTCACGTTTGACGAGTCGGTTCCGTACTACCGTTTCTTTCCCTACCGCGCTGCCCCCCTCCCCCCCCCGCCGCTCTTCCTCGCGCCAGGTCCCAGGTAGACGCAGTCGAGCCTGTCGAGGTAGCTGTTGACTCTGGTGCTGCTAGGGGTGCTAAGCCTGCGGGTGCCGGGTCTGGGGGTGCTGAGCATGAGCGTGCGGAGCCTGGGGGTGCTGAGTCTGGGGGTGCTGAGCCTGGAGTTCCTGAGTCTGGGGGTGCTGAGCCTGGAGTTGCTGAGTCTGGGGGTGCGGAGCCTGCAGGAGCTGAGCCTGCTCGTGTGGAGTCTGGCGGTGGTGGGCCTGGAGGTCCTTCGTGTGCTTCGTCCCGACGGGAGCTACCCTCTCCACAGGAGCTGCGCGAGTGGTTTGCTCGGCGCTGGAGCCGTGCTGCTGGAGCTGGTGGTGCTGCCGGTACTGGAGGTTCTACTGCTGCTGGGGGTGCTGGAGCCACGGGTCCCGGAGGTGCTCGTACTGGAGGTACTGGAGCTGCTGGGCCTGGTGGTGCTGCTGGTGCTGGAGCTGCTAGCGGAGCTGGAGCTGGCGGTGCTGCTGGAGTAGGTGCTGCTGGGGGTACTGGTGCCGGAGCTGCTGCGTCTTCCGGTGGTCCCGCTGGAGCTGGAGCTGCTGGAGGTTCTGGAGCTGCTGGAGGTGCTGCTGGAGCTGGTGGTGCTGCTGGAGTTGGAGCTGACGCTGGGGGTGCTGGTGCTGTCCCTGCTGGTTCTGGAGGCGCTGCGCGGCCGCGGCCGTACTTCGTTCCGCTCCTTGAGCAGGTTCTTGGTCTTCCGCCTTCTTCTAGTCCTGCTCCTTCCTTAGAGTGTCCACCGCCTGTCCAGTCCGAGTCACAGTTACAGCTGGCCTCCCCACTGCCTGCTCCTTCTCCCTACACTGGTCCTACTAGAGGTCTTGCTGAGCGTCGTGAGCCTGAGTCGCGTCCTGCGTCGCCTGTTCGTGCTGCTCGCACTGGTCGTCGTGTTCCACGTCAGCGCCCTCCTGCGGTCCCGGGCACGCACCAGATGGCACTGCGTCCTTCCACTGCTCCACTGCGTGTCCCTTTGCCGTCTCCTCCTGAGTCCTCTCTTCCTGCTCTTGCTGACCCGGCATCTGACTCCCTTCGTGTTGCCAGTCCTACTGTCACGCGTCTCCTGGCTACTGTTTTCACTGACCCTTCCTTTGAGTCCACTGCTGCGTCTGCCTTAGTTGCTGAGCTTGTCGACTTCGCTGCTCACTGTCGTCTAGACTACGCCGCTAGTCTTGTTGCTGAGTCTGAGTCTGTCTGTCCTCCGTCCGTCGGGGGTGAGTGTGCTCTTAGCACGGACGTCCTTGAGGACAGGCAGGAGGAGTTCCAGTGCTTTCCTGCTGCTTTACCTCATCTCGTGTCCATGCTAGTTGCCCCTGAGGGAGACCCGGATGCACTAGACATCCCGACCCCGCGCTCTTACGCAGAGGCGATAGAGGGTCCCTACTCCTCTCAGTGGCAGTCAGCCATGGACGCAGAGATGGCTTCCTGGAAGTTCACAGGCACCTACGTCGACGACGTTCCCCCACCTGGGGCAAACACCGTTAGTGGCATGTGGATTTTCAGGGTGAAGCGGCCGCCGGGTTCTCCGCCTGTCTTCAAGGCGCGTTACGTGGCTCGAGGCTTCAGTCAGCGGCAGGGAGTTGACTACTTTCAGACCTTCTCTCCCACCCCGAAGATTACCACTCTTCGGGTGCTGCTGCACATAGCCGCTCAGCGCGACTACGAGCTTCACTCTTTTGACTTCAGCACTGCTTTCCTACAGGGCAGCCTGCACGAGGAGATCTGGCTGCGCCGCCCACCTGGCTTCACTGGGTCGTTTCCTCCTGGCACCCAGTGGAGCCTCCGGCGGCCAGTCTACGGTCTGCGCCAGGCGCCCCGTGAGTGGCACAACACACTGAGGACTACGCTTGCGGCACTTGGGTTCGCTCCTTCTACTGCCGACCCGTCGCTGTTTCTACGCACCGACACCGCTTTGCCGCCGTTCTACATCCTCGTGAACGTCGACCACTTGGTCTTTGCTACTGCTGACACTGCTGGACTCGCCCACGTGAAGTCCGAGCTGCAGAAGAGACACACGTGCACAGACCTGGGTGAACTGCGCAGCTATATTGGCTTGCAGATCACCCGGGACAGAGCACGGCGCACCATTACCCTGACTCAGTCACACATGGTGCAGCAGGTCCTTCAGCGCTTCGACTTCACGTACTCCTCACCTCAGGCCACTCCTCTGTCTACTCGCCACTCGCTCTCAGCTCTGCCTTCGGATGAGTCCGTAGAGCCGAGTGGCCTGTACCCAGAGCTTGTTGGCTGCCTCATGTACCTGATGACCTGCACTAGACCTGACCTGGCATACCCTCTTAGCATCTTGGCACGCTATGTTGCTCCTGGGAGACACCGACCAGAGCACATGGCTGCAGCGAAGAGGGTGTTGCGCTACTTGTGCAGTACGTCGGGCATGGGGCTCGTGCTTGGAGGGCGGAGTTCAGTGGTCCTCACTGGTCACGCAGACGCGTCTTGGGTTGACGACCTGGCTACGCAGCGGTCGTCACAGGGTTACACCTTCAGCCTTGGTTCCGGCTCTGTTTCGTGGCGGTCTACCCGCTCGTCTTCTGTTCTCAGCTCCAGCTGTGAGGCTGAGATCTACGCTGGGGCCATGGCTGCACAGGAGTTACGCTGGCTCACCTACCTGCTGACTGACCTGGGAAAGCCGCCTCGTTCTCCTCCAGTTCTGTACGTCGACAACAAGGCCATGCTGGCCTTGTGTCGGGAGCACAGACTGGAGCACAGAACGAAGCACATTGCTCTTCGCTACTTCCTTGCTCGTGAGCTGCAGCAGCGTGGTCAGCTGCGCCTTGCTTACGTGGCCTCTCAGGCCAACACTGCTGATATCTTCACCAAGGCACTTCAGCCTTGTGATCATCAGCGCTTCTGTACTATGCTAGGTCTTGTGCCTACTTGGCCTCACTTGCTTACCTCTTGACTTTGCTTGTACTGTGATCTCTATATACCTGCACCTGCTTGTTTACCTTTATATATAATCCTGCATGTGAACTGGCCTTGTGGCCTTTGAACCTGTGCTCGGAATGTGTGGTGACGTTGTGATCCACCCTGAGCTTGCTTTGCTTTGCTTTGCTTGACTGGTCTTGTGACCCCTTGTTCTCCCCCACTTTGCCTATGGGGGTGTGTCAGACATACATGACCTAGCCTATGTAGGCTGTAGCAGGGTAGACACAAAGGGGTACTCAATTCTAGGGTTTCACATTTGTATCACACACTTTCCTAGTTCATTCATTCCTCTTTCTTCACAACTTCTCCATGTCGATTTGTGGATAATTGAAATCCACAACTTCCACTTCGTCGATTGATTTCGATTGGAGCAAGCGAATCTTCGTGTGCAGCACAGAAACCTCCTCACGAAGCGCATCCCTTTCCTGCTCAACCTGGGTCAGTGACGCTTGGTTCTCCTACAGGATCGACATCGTGTTGTGCATATCATCGATCTCGGCGAGAAGGTTAAGGTTCATCGTGGCATGATGAGCTCCAGGTACTGCCATCACGTACACACAACAACGATATGTGACAGAGTTGAACTTTAAGGATAGCACACACTGCTGTAAACCCAATAATAAACATTACTGAGTGTGCAAACACGAAACAGTGAAAAGCATGGGCACCAAGGGAGATGAGTAAGTTCAACACATTCAACGGCAATAACATACATGAACGAATGCGCTGGAAAACAGCAATTTAAGAGAGGAACCTTACGTGCAGTACGACGTCCCCGAGTCGGCAGGGCATCACCAGCAGCGACTTGCGCATCGCCAGCGGGGGCTCCAGCGACAGCATGAGCGTTGTCAGCGGCCCCACCAGCGAATAGCTCCATGTTGCCGTCGGCGGCTCCAGCGACGGCATGAGCGTTGCCAGCGGCCCCACCAGCGAAAGACTGCATGTTGCAGTCGGCGGCTCCTGCGACTGCATGAGCGTTGCCAGCGGCGGCGCCAGCGAAGAACTCCACGTTGCCGTCGGCGCCGGCAGCGTAGGCTTGAGCGTTGGCAGCCGCAGCTCCAGTGACGAACTGCCCGTTGCCGTCGGCGCCTCCAGCGTCTGCTTGCATGTGGCCCAAGGCAGCACCGGAGTAGGCTTGCAAGTTACCAACACCGGCTCCATCTTCTGCTTGCTCGTAGCCAGTCGCAGCTTCTGCGTCACCACCCACCAGCACCGGCTCGAACGGTAGTTGCTTATCGCCTCCTCCAGCTTCATCAATCTTGTCATCTTCCTCCTCTGACGAGTCACTTTCCTTGTCGTCCGCCTCGTTGCCACCCACGGACTGCCAGACCAGGCCTCCTCGCAATGCTTCAGAATCAGCAGGGAAGCTGACAAGTTGACCATGGAGACCCTCTATGGTTGCGGTGCCAGGTGCCTCTGCCGTCGGTGTCATCTCGCTCGGTCTCTGATGCGTGCCATGTGCAACATTACTAGGCTCTGGCTCAACTTGATAGCCCAAAGGACCAAGGGGCCTTCTCTTCATTGCCTTTCTCGCTGCTTTACGCTGCAGCAGGCGCTTCAGCAAGGCCTTTTCATTAAGGCCTGGAGGAATCTTGATTGCTGGTTCACTCGATTGCAAGAATGGTGAGGAGAGAGTGACCCCTGCAGGACCTCGAGGTGCTTGAACTCTTTTACCCGTTCCATCGCCTGCCCGAACCACTCCAGCACTTCTGAGCTCCATAAGAATGATGGACGTTTTTGGAGTGTGTAGGGCCGTAACAACCCTTATAACCAAGGCAGGGATTGCCTTGGTGAGTGTATTAAACGCGATTAGAGATTTTAACAAGCTGACCGCGCGCAGCTTCTCGACTGTACCCATGGCTGGCGCTATGGCAGAGACTGGTCGATAGAAGCACGCCATTTTGGCGAAGGTGCGGTGGTGTTGCGTTGTCGCCAACGCATCCTCACAACACATTCCTGAACATTCCAATTGGTCGCCCTTGCAGCAAGCGAGGATGTTTGTGACAGCACAGAAGATAATGAACCAAGACAGCACAACTCAGAAACATTGTGATTGGTCGGCGAGCCAACATGGCGTGATTCTTCCCATTCGTGACGCGGCGTCGGCCGTCAGGGCATTCTGATTGCGCCACACAATTGTGGGAGGCGAACCCGGACCTGATTTTAACGCAGGTGGTAATATGAGATCAGTCTTTGATAGTAGCTTTAAAGCTATGGAAATACAGAACTTTATTTTCTTGGTGATAAATATGCAACTTATCAAATATAGTTGTTCTGTCCTACTAGTTTGGTTTTCCAAATAACTGTATCGGGGTTGTCGAACATGAAATCGACGCCGTGTACAAGTGGTCCGTCCACGATTGGACGAAGCCGACCTTGCAGGACATGAAACGGAAGGCGAAGCCGAGGATGCTATTCCAAAGGTTCGGCATGAGCTCGTACGTGTTGACGTCAAATGGTCCGTCCACGATTGGACGAAGCCGACCTTGCAGTCTACGGTATTCTGCATGTAAGCGTGCCAGGGCCTGCGTATACCATGTTCGCGCTACGTCGATCAATAAGATGTGCAGCTCGACGATGATGATGACGGAGGTCCCGCACTCACTTGGTTGTGAATTCATCACCAGAAACTGTGCTATGACAGTATTGTATGAAACATGTTGTCGCATAATCGCCTGGCTGTCGTCCGATTGTTTTTTAAACCACCATTTCTTCACGCATTCAGGCAGTACCATCGATTACGTAGCCACAGGAACCGAGTTTAGCTAATTTGCACAACTGCGGAGCACGTGACGCTTGTCATCCGTTTGTTTTTCTTAACACCATTTCTTCATGCATGATAGGCAGTACCATCAATTACCTAGCCACAGGATCTGAGTTCGGCTAACTCGCACAACTACGTACCACGTGACGCCTGTTTGAGGGTTTGAGGGCATGGAACTGTGCAAGGACATGTCAGATCGCAGCATGTCACCGTTTTAACGTCTAGGTTTTTGTATTAACACCATTTCTTCATACATTCAGGTGGCTCGTTTGCTTGACTATCCACAGGAACTGATTTCAGCTGATTCACACAACTACGCATCACGTGACGCTTGTTTGGTCGTTTGAGGGCATGAAGATTTCCAAGGACAGGCCAGGTCGCAACATGTCACCGATATGATGTCTGGTTGTTTATTTTGCGCCATTTCTTCTCACACCCATGTCGTACAATCCATTATTAGGCCATAAGACCTATTTTCGGCTCATACGCACAACTACGCAGCACGTGACGCTTGTTTGTGCGGTTGATGGCCTCAAACTGTGCAAGGATAGGCGAGATCGCAACATGAGACCGTTTTGACATCCGATTGTTTTTCCAAACACCATTTCTTCACACTTTCATGTAGTACCATTAATTACCGAGCCACATGTACTGTTTATGGCTTGTTCGAAAAACTACGCAGCACGTGACGCTTGTTTGTGTGTTCGATGGCCCGAAACTGTGCAGTGATAGGACAGTACGTGACAAGACACCGTTTCATCGTCCGGTTGTTTTTTTAAACACTATTTCTTCACACATTTAGGAGTTTCAAACAATTACCATGCCATAGGAACTAGTTTTCCCCCATTCGCTCAACTACGCTGCACGTGACGCTTGTTTGTGTATGTTGATGGCCTGAAACTGTGCAGCGATAGGACAGTACGCAACATGTCACCGTTTCATCGTGTGTTTGTTTTTAAGCACCATTTCTTCACATATTCAGGTAATTAGATCAATTACCTTGCCATAGGGACTAGTTTCACCTCATTCGCTTTGTGTGTTCCATGGCCCGAAACTATGCAAGGATAGGACAACACGCAACATGTCAACGTTTCATTGTCCCATGGTTTTCTAAAAGCACCATTTCTTCACACATTCAGATATTTAGATCAATTACCTTGCCATAGGAACTAGTTTGACCTCATTTGCACAACTACGTGGCACGTGACGCTTATTTGTGCGTTCGATGGCCTGAAACAGTGCAAGGATAGGACAGTACACAACATGTCACCGTTTCATCGTCCCACGTATTTTTAAGCACCATTTTTTCACACATTCAGATATTTAGATCAATTACCCTACCACAAAAACTAGTTTGACCTCATTCGCACAACTACGCAGCACGTGACGCTTGTTTGTGAGTTCGATGGCTTGAAACCGTGCAAGGATAGGACAGCACGCAACATGTCACCGTTTCATCGTCCCATGAATTTTTAAAGCACCATTTCTTCACACATTCAGATATTTAGATCAACTACCTTACCATAGGAACTAGTTTGACCTCATTCGCACAACTACGCGGCACGTGACGCTTGTTTGTGCGTTCAATGGCCTGAAACAATGCAAGGATAGGACAGTACGCAACATGTCACTGTTTCATCATCTCATGGTATTTTTAAGCACCATTCTTCATACATTCAGAAATTTAGATCAATTACCCTGCCACAGGAACTAGTTTGACCTCATTCGCACAACTACGCAGCACGTGACGCTTGTTTCTGCGTTCGATGGCATGCAGCTGTGCAAGGATAGGACAGTACGCGTTTCATCGTCCCATAGTTTTTTTTAAGCACCATTTCTTCACATCAGATAATTCGTTCTATTAATATGCCTTAGGAACTAGTTTGACCTCATTCGCACAACTACGCCGCACGTGACGCTTGTTTGTGCGTTCGATGGCCTGAAACTGTGCAAGGATAGGACAGTACGCAACATGTCACCGTTTCATCGTTTGGTTGTATTTTTAAGCACCATTTTTTCAAATATTCAGACATTTAGATCAATTAACCTGCCACAGGAACCAGTTTGACCTCATTCGCACAACTATGCAGCACGTCACGCTTGTTTGTGCATTCGATGGCATGAAACTGTGCAGGGATAGGACAGTAGTCACCGTTTCATCGTCCCATGGTTTTTTAAAGCACCATTTCTTCACACATTCAGATATTTAGATCAATTACCTTGCCATATGAACTAGTTTGACCTCATTCGCACAACTACGCCGCACGTGACGCTTGTTTGTGCGTTCGATGGCATGAGACTGTGCAAGGATAGGACAGCACGCAACATGTCATCGTTTCATCATCCCATGGTTTTTTCAAGCACCATTTCTTCACATATTCAAATATGACGTTCTATTACTATGCCTTAGGAACTAGTTTTCCCTCATTCGCTCAACTACGTCGCACGTGACGTTTGTTTGTGCGTTCGATGGCCTGAAAGTGTGCAGGGATAGGACAGTATGCAACGTGTCACCGTTTCATCGTCCGGTTGTTTTTCTAAGCACCAAGTCTTCACACATTGAGGTAGTTCAATCAATTGATTTGCACCAAATCGAGACGTGAGAGCCTCGTGTAGGTATATAGTGCAGTGTATCACTCAGCGAACAATGCATAGTCTGGTCCAGGCATGGTACATGGCTTGGATAGTAACAGTACGAGTGGGCCTAGTGAGGGCCCAAGTAGGGTTCCAACTACGGCTATTGGGCAAGCATATATGTGTTGTATGGGGAAAAATACATTCCAGGAGATAATTACATTCGTTTATGTAGCTAATCTCAAGTAGCCACCGTTTGACTTATTGGTGATCAACCAATTTGGCTTCGCAATTGTGATCATCCTCAATACAGCATGTATTTGCCCAGATCCGGAGTCGCGACATCCTCGTTCCCGCCAGGACCCGTTCGTCTCTCGAAGTCAGTTTCTCACGTCACGTCAAAGCACACCGTGCATCTCCCCTGTATCTATCGATGTCAGATTCTCACATCATTTGACAAGCTCTTAGCAACCCAGGTATCTCCTCTGTTTCTACCGTACTGTCGTTACGCATATCTATCTCGGCCTATCTAAATAACCGGGAGGCGCATATCGCTCCGGTTCCGCTTGCTTCATCCTCGCGCTGTGGAACCCCCCCCTTCTCCGCCTCACCGTTGCTCGGGTTCGCGGTGCGACATCGCTCTCGCCCTCCCGATCCACCCGCGAAACCCTTAGAAATCAGGTGAGACGCCCGCTCATAAATACGTTGCGTGCGCACAGCTGGAATCATGTGCTGGCCTGGCATTAATAGCGCGTCAAGCGTTGAGATGAGAACCGTATTAACAACTGGCGCACGAATCCGCTCTCTCCCGTGCTCTGAATCCGCTCTCTCCCGTGCTCGCATTCCGCTCTCTCCCGAACTCTGAATCCGCTCTCTCCCGTGCTCTGAATCTGCTCTCTCCCGTGCTCTGAATCCGCTCTCTCCCGTGCTCTGAATCCGCTCTCTCCCGTGCTCTGAATTCGCTCTCTCCCGTGCTCTGAATCCGCTCTCTCCCGTGCTCGCATTCCGCTCTCTCCCGAACTCTGAACCCGCTCTCTCCCGTGCTCTGAATCCGCTCTCTCACGTGCTCGCATTCCGCTCTCTCCCGTGCTCTGAAACCGCTCTCTCCCGTGCTTGCATTCCGCTCTCTCCTGTGCTCTGAATCCGCTCTCTTCCGTGCTCTGAATCCGCTCTCTCCCGTGCTCGCATTTCGCTCTCTCCCGTGCTATCCCGATCCTCATACAGACGGTTATCGAAGAGTTCGCATTTGGCGCTATCCGCACTCTCCCCCGTGTCTCGCTCACGTGCGCTGGGTTTGACGATCTGCACTCGAGTTACCATCCGGCAGTCTCCATAAGGGTACTCTTCACCCTCTCCGTGCCCGCATTCCGCCCTCACACGTCCTCGCCTTCGGCTCTCCTCCGTGCTCGTTATCTGCTCCCGCGCGAACCTCTCTCCTCTATGCTCGCGGACCGCTCTCCTCCGTGCTTGTTGCCGTTTCGTTCTCTTCCTTCATCCCTAGTTGCTCTCTTCCCTGGCCCCGTGTCGCTCTCTTCATTGCTCCCGATTCGCACTCTTCCTTCCTGCGGTGTCGCGCATTTCTTGCACCCGATTCGCTCTCATCCTTGCACCCGAATCACTCTCTTCCTTGCTATCGATTCGCCCTCTTACTTGCACCCGATGCGCATGGTCATTGCTGCCCAATCGCTCTCTTCCGTGCACCTGAATCGCTATCTTCCTTGCACCCGATTCGCTCTCTCCCTTGCTGCCGATTCGTCCTCTTCCTAGCCCCAGTGTCGCTCTCTTCATTGCTCCCGAATCCACCTCTACCTTGCTACCAATTCGGCATATTACTTGCACCCGCATCGCTCTCTCCCTTGCTGCCGATTCGTTCTATACAATTAGGCTTCGTACCGTTCTCCCCTTCGTACCGCCCTCTTCATTCCACGTAGCCGATAAGGCTGAAGGATGCGGTTGGAATGGTGGAGTACCAGAGCCCAACATTGGGCGTGGAGATGAAGAATTGAAGTGCTCCCTGGAGATCTGAGAGATTCTCAGCCGTTGGTTTGTGTGAGTACTGGGCCAGCTGATTTGCGATGTAGGATAGATCTGGCCTGCAGGTAACTGAGGCGAAGAGCAGGCATCCCAACTGCTGCTGGTAAGTCTGGAGCCCGGCTGGGGATAGGGCTTTTTTGTCAGGCTTGTGGTTGGGTCCTGGAGTGCGGTAAGTTGTGGAGAGTGGTGCTGGCGCAATTTTGAAGCGCTTGCCAAGTTCCTCTGCGTACTTGGCTGCTGAGAGGTGAATGGCTTCTGGCGAGTAGGTGATGTTGAGGCCGAGGAACTGCTTCACGTCGTGGTTGCAGGTGATGTCGACGCGCCCCGCAAGGTTTTTCTCGAACTGCTCGAGTAATTCGGGGCTTGACCCTGTGTAGAGGAGGTCGTCGACGTAAACCGTGAGTAGGATGTATTCGCCGCGGAAGTCGCGGCGATACATCCCTGGATTGTGAGGCAGTTGCTTGAACCCAATTTCAAGCAGGATGTTGTGTAGGTACTGTTGCCAGAGTCTCGGTGCCTGTTTAATCCCGTAAAGGGTTTTGCGTAGCTGGCAAACACGTGGGTCCCCGTCGCCGTATGTGTGCGGCTGCTCCACGTAGATCACTGCATCTACTAACGCGTACAGGAACGCGTTCTTCACATCAATCTGTCGGAGCGGTAGGTGTCGTGCGGCAGAGATGGCGAGCAGGACTCTGACAGAGGTATGGCGGCTGAATGGTGCGAATGTTTGATCGAAGTCGATGCCGTGCCGCTGGTCGTAGCCGCGCACTACCCAGCGCGCCTTGAATCGCTCGATCGTCCCGTCAGCTCCGGTCTTCACGCGGAAGACCCACTTGCCGGGGAGGATCCTTCTCCCCTTCACTGCTGTACGGTCGACGAGCACCCAGGTGTCGCGTGATTCGAGTGCCCTGATTTCCGCGTCCATTGCTTCGCGCCACTCCTTGCTGTGTGAGCCTGTAAGAGCTTGCCGTGGGTTCTTAGGCTCGATGATGCGCGGCGCCGTTGAGGTGGCAGCGTGAAGTCCTAGAAGCTGAAGACCAGTGACGGTGCTGTCGTGGCGATGCTGCGTGACGACTTCCTGCACGTCGTCATCATCGCTCTCTGGTTCAGGTGGCGCTGGTGGTGCTGCGCCTCCGCCGCTTCCGCTTCCTCCTGCTGCGCCCGCTCCTTCTTCTTCTGTATCATCGTCGTCGTCGTTGTCGTCGCCATGATCGCCTCTCGTGAACTCCCCTCTGGCGTGGCGTAGCTGTGCCCATCATTGGCGCAAACGCGGTTCGCGTTCGTCTGCTCGTCTTCGCGAAACTGCTGGGGGAAGAGGCGTTCGTAAAAGATGATGTCGCGCGCGTTCTTAACTTTCTGGCTCAGGAGGTCCAGAATGATCCACGCCTTGTATTCGTGGCTGATGCCGATGTGGATCCCCCAGCGCGCGTGGCTTTTGAATTTGCCGATGGTGGATGTTGGCGGGCGGTACTGGACCATGCACCCCCACACGCGGAGCATGGAGGTGTCGCCCTTGGTCCCCGTCCACTTCACGTGAGGGGATAAGTTACCGGTGATTGCGGTGGTTGAAAGCAGGTTGTGCACCCGCACGGCGTGGTGCATCCCAACGTCCAGTAAATTGGGGGAAGCTTCGACTGCTTCATCAGCGCGCGCACCTTCGTCATGAGCGTGCGATTGGTGCATTCGGCTACGCCCTGCTGCTGATGCGCGTAGGGGAGAGAAATGTGATGCTCGATCCCCTTTTGCGCAAGGTAATCCTGCAGCTCCTTGCTCCTGAACTCCGCAGCTCCATCAGACTGCCAAAACTTCAGCTTCTCCCCAGATTGCCGCTGCGCGTGCGCCAGCCATAGGCGGAACGCTTCGTATGCTCTGCTGCGTGCTTCCACGTTTACGACCCAGACGTGGCGTGTTCCGGCGTCGACGAAGGTGAGCGTGTAGATTTCGTCGTTGATGTCCCACGTTGAGGAAGTCACTATAAACTTTCTCTAACTTGGCGTAGCGATTGGTTCCTGGCTCGAGCAGGGGGAAGGGCTGGTGACTCAGCGCGGCCTCGGGGCAGATGGTACAGGTGCGCGGGTGAGTTCCGCCTCTTACTTCGGAGCCGTCAGGGCGCAGCAGTGCGCCAGGCGCGAATACGCCGGCCTCGATGCCGTTCTTCAGGGTCACGCGCGAAGGGTGACCTAAGCGCTGATGCCAGATGGCATCGTCGGCGCAAAATCCGAGGGTGCGCATGTAGCGCGCGAGTGCTTCTGCAGGGTCCTAATCAGGTGCTTGAGCAGGTGTCGCCGTTGCTTCCTCGTTCTCTTCTTCTTCGTTCGCCGTTGTTAACATCAGGGTCAGAAATTCCCTGTCGCGAATGATAGAGTAGGGAATGTTGGTCACGGACAAATGTCGGTTCGCGCGGCTCACGGGCAGGTCCGTAGACAGTTCGTCGCGGGGTGGATGGTTCATTACCCCAGTCAATGGTGTCCCAGGGGTCGCGCTCCGGCTGGAGATCAGGTGGAGGTAAGGTAGGTGCAGAATGGCGCGGTGGGCGACCAAGAGGGACAACCGCAGGCGCTGCTGCTTCTTCTTCTTCCCCCCTTTGGACCTCGCGGGAGGCTCCCCAGCCTTCGCCAGAGGTGCCCCAACCGCTTGCTTTGCCGCCAGAGGCGGCGCCCCAGCCACCGGTGTTTTCGTTAGTTGCCGCGCCCCAGCCGCCGGTGTTCTCGTCAGTTGCTGCGCCCCAGCCGCCAGCACTTCCCCACCCCCCTTCATTGGAGGCGCTCTCCTCGTTGTTCTCCCAAGTGAATGTTCCACGCGCCTCGGTAAGACTCTTCTGGCGAAGTTCGTCGGCTTCGCGTTGCGCCAGTGCCTCTTCCTCCGCCGGCGAGAGTTTCTGCTTCGAGTCGCGCCTATGAGAGTATATCTCAGCCGCCTTTTCTCTGGTGTAGGGACACGGCGTGCCGTGCGCATCGAAGGTTCCGACGCCAACGCCGCGAAGCATCCCTTGGAGATGTTGAGATGCGGGTCCAGGGAGTGGGTGTTCCGGCGTGCCGAAGACGACGCGTGTCGCGGTTTCCAGCTCCAGGGTGGACAGTCCCTCCTCAGGCGGTGCGTCGCTATCTGCTTCAAGGATGGCCGCAAGGCCTCGGCCGGCAATCGCGCTTGACGAGGACGTGGGCGTGTGGCAGTCCCTGCAGACGCCGTCTGGGTCAGGGTCGTGCAGCGCCAGCTCGCGCGGATGTGGGTGATGTGGCACCCAGGGGCGCCCATTAGGGTGCTTCCAGTCGCGGCGATGAATGTGTTCGAAGCGCAGGGGGACGAGGTCAATCAGCTCCAGCGAATGTCGAAGTCGAGAACGTACACTCCGTTCTCGGCGTGCGCTCGTCCGATCTGCGTGCGCATCTTGTTCGGCATTGTGAAGTGAAGCAGAATATCGCGCGTCTCGGGGTCGGTGCTGAGAATGACTCCACAGTCCAGGAGTTGCGCCGCCGAGAGCAGGTTGAAGCGCAGGTTTTGCACAATCAAGTGCAGGACACGTCATTCAAGGTGATGTGCGTTCTGCTCCCATGTGCCTTGAGCACGACAATGCCTTGCGCGCTTGCGCGCAACCGCGTATTGTTTGACACAGTGACGTAGGTGACGGCGGGGGTGGAGACAGCGTTGGATATGTAACGCTCAGAGCCCACCATATGCTGCCCACAGCAGCTGTCCAGGTACCACGTGTTGTAGCGCCTGTTGTCGTTACGTGCGAGCAGCGCCAGTCGCGGGGTAACGATGTGCGGAGTGTCAACTTTGAGGAACTGTTCGCGCGCGATCCAATCGATCGGTGCCGGCCGCATGTCTGGTACATACGGGGGGCTCTCAAGCAGCGGGACTGGAAGGTTCCAGTCCTGTTTGTCGTCGTCGCTGAAGTCGTGACGCATGCTGAACGGGTTGTTGTTCGAGAACGCTCCGATTGGGTCAGGCGCCGGCTCACGTGAAGAAGAGCGCATGCGTGGACGACGAGATCCGCTCGTCATGGTCATGTTCCCCATGACATACCGGACGGGTGCAGTCTGTGTCGGCTGCTGCTGCTGCTGAACTGGCGGGTTCAGGTTGCGCGATGGGGGTTGATACCCCTGGGCGGGACGCGTGTCGTTCCGTGCGTCTTGTCGGCTCGACCAGTTGCTCGGATTGGTCTGATGAGGGCGAGATCGGGACTTGCATCGATCTGCCAGATGCCCAAAGTTTCTGCAAATTTTGCAGTAGAGGCGCCGCGGCCGTCGCTCTTCTGTGTTGTCGGCGCGAGGCGCTCCTTGTCTCGTCGCGGCGCTGGTCGTTGCTGGTCCATATCCCTTTGTTCGACGAGAAGGGCGGCGCAAAGGGCGGCCTCCGAGATAACCCCCTGCTGTCAGAGAAGCGCCTTGCAGGGCCGCCACTCTGGGCCGAGCCCTTGAAGCACGATGTCCACGAAGAATTTTCAGAGATAGTGCTCCCAAGTTTCACGATTTGATCGCGTAAGCTCCGACAGCGATTCAGGTAACTGTTGGCCTTCTCTCCTGGTGCCATCGTCGTCTCCAGTAGCTGCTGGAGTAGGCGGCTCGACGACACTGAGTCCTTTGGTTGATACACACCGTTCAGGTGGCGCCAAGCGTGAAGGGCTGGAGCAGGGGAGGTTTTGTATGAGCGAATGCTCAACTGCTCCGTCGGCGACATGTTTCGCAGAAGAACCCCGTACGCCATCAGGGACTCGTTGTAGTACTTGGTTTTTGCGTCGTCAGTCTCTTCCGTAGGTCCCGAGTAGCTCCCGTCGAAATAGTGATAAATCTGCGCGTTTTGTAGCAGCAGCTCTAGCTCGAAGCTCCAGGTATAGAAGTCTCTGCCGTCAAAGCACACACTTGTCTTTATTTTTGATATGCTAAAAAACCCTGATTGTGCAAAAAGAATTGCTTCATCGCTGGGAAAGGAAGTCTTGGGCGTTGAGCCATTTGTGTCGAGAGAGAAGGTGTGCGGGGCGGAGTTCTGGCCATTCGAGGCCGGTTGAGTGGGTTGGGAAGATGTTCCCGCGTCGCCATTCCGCAATGTTTGGAGCCCTTGCTCCAAGCTCGTGAGTCGCTGAAGCAGTTGTGCGAGGACGGCGGAAGGGATTGTCGTCGTTTTTTCGCTTGTCGCAACCGGGTTGGGCTGCGCTTCAGCCGTCAGATTCGTCTGACCTCCAGATCCTCCGGCCATTCTCACACGCGAACGTGTGCCGGACGCCACTTTTCGTTCGCCGAGAGTTTCGGAGGTGGCAGTGCGAAGGATTCCCGAGTCGCTCTCATACCATGCTGCGATCAGAAAGTGATCGTGACCAGGATCACCTCAGGAAGGTTCGCACACTATTGATTTAGTGGTGGTGGGCCCTTTGACCTCAATAGCAGAGTGAATGTAAATGCTTGAGATAATTAAAAACGTGCAGTACAAGGAATATAAATAAGAGTACAAGGGAATTCGAATCGACCTAGCTAGCCATGTACTCTAAGGGGTACATTCCCTTATTACAGCGAAATCCAACCGTGCGACTCCAGGTGGTTACGAAACTGTTCGGGCAGAATCCTCGCCACTGCTGCTGCCTGATGCTGTCTGCCCGACGGTCCAGATGCCTTTCGTAACCGTGTGTCCCTTCGCGTCATTTCCGCCCTTTCATCTTCAGTCTCGGCAGTGCGTGCGTCGTTTGCTGCGGTGAGGAGTGCATAGTAATGTTTCAACAATTACTATTCGTAACACTAACTGCTCGGGCAAAATCCTCGCCAGTGCTGCTGCCTGATGCTGTCTTCCCTGACGGTCCAGAACTTCCGTAACCGTACGCGTCTCTTCTCGTCATTCCGCCTTTTCATCTTCAGCCTCGGTACTGCGTGCTTCGCTTGCTGCTATCGGGAGTACATAGTGCCTTTTCTTAATTTGCTATTTGTAACAATAAGGGCTTCAAAACTGATATCGTTAAGGACGAATAAAACATCGAAAATAATTCACAAAGCTTGGCGGGGTAATGGGGTTATCCATGGCAGACGCATAGCCTATTCTCAGTGACATGACAAGTTAAATCTCGGTGTAGCTGTCTTTCAAAGATGGGTTAAATCGCGGGCAAGTTATCAATGGTGAACACATAGAGTATTCTTACGGTGCATTCATGTGTGGACATTTGTGTCTCAATCCCCCTTTTCCCGAGTCGTGTCGAAACATTTTGTCAATGTCGCGTCACAAAAACTGAATGTATCGCAAAACTATGCGACCAGACGAAATGCACTGTTGGGCGCATTTGATTGGGTGACACAGATGACTGTACACCCGTTTCCTCAACCGCTTGGCTGGGATGTGATTTCGACGCGCGATTTTTTCCCGTGCGAAATTGGCACTGCATGTAGACCAGGTGCATTGACATTTGGGACCGCGTGCGATTTTTTTAAATGACGAGTCGGTTTAGGGTGCGTGTGATTTTTTTTTACTTGCACAAGCACAATGAACCGAACGTGGGTGGTGTCAGGCACGTACGAGGTTTCAGCGAACTTCGCGATTCATTCGTGCACCAATAAGATCACAACCAAGACCCTGCACATTGCCAGTCTCGCTAGGCCCACCACGTGGCGTGCGAGCTGTATGAGTGTCATTGTGGGATGCTGAGTTGGAGAACGGGTTCAGCACGCGGATATTTGTATCGCGGCCATTTTCAGGTGCATGCAACTTAGTCGAGGCGCGCTATTCAGGTACATGCCAGGTTGCGTACACTATTCTCAGGTTAAACCAGCAAACCCTAGCGGGACGTGCATTCTTTGGAAAGGGTAATCCGAAACACGAGAAATATGCCCGAGTGTTAGAGGGAGTTAGCCCTACGGCTATTAAGGATATATCGTACGTTACATGTATATTTAATGACACGTAATTAACGCCATGGCACACCACCTTTTCCAATATACATGTACGGAAAAACATTTTTTGGTAGAGGCAATAATTTACAAAAACTCACGAACGGTTTGCTGATTTGCCATGCGCAGCGTCCGTCTTCTGCGTCTACAGTACAACAGATCTAGCATTAGATTCGTTCGAAAAGAGTTGGTGCGAAGCAAAAATTTGCGTAGAAATTGGAATCATTGCACTGAGTGACGTCAGAAAATGCAGCATCGAGAGCCAACCATTCCGATCCCGATTTGCATAGCCCGAAATTGCATCTATTTCAGACCTGCCCTGCCTTGCATCGCGCTGCCCACGCACGCCCTGCCCTGCCCCGCGTCGCGCTGCCCCGTGCACGCCCTGCCCTGCCCCGCATCGCGCTGCCCCGAGCACGCCCTGCCCTGCCCCATGTCGCGCTGCCCTGCCCTGTGCCCTGCCACCCTGCGCGTCGTGCCCTGCTGCAACCCGCGCGCCGCGCTCTCCTGCCCCGCGCGTCGCGCTCTACTTCAGCCCGCGCGTAGTGCCCTGCTGCCCTGCGTGTCGCGCCCTGCTGCAGCCCGCGCGGCGCGCTCTGCTGCCTCGCGCGTCGCGCTCTACTGCAGCCCGTGCGTCGCGCCCTGCTGCCCCGCGCATCGCGCCCTGCTGCAGCCCGGGCGCCCTGCTGCAGCCCGCGCGTCGCGCCCTGCTGCCCCGCTCGTCGCGCCCTACTGCAGCCCGCACGTCGCGCCCTGCTGCAGCCTGCGCGTCGCGCCCTGCTGCAGCCCACACGTCGCGTCCTGCAGCGCCCTGCCCTACGCCAGCGCCCTGCCCTGCGCCAGCGCCCTGCCCTGCGCCAGCGCCATGCCCTGCGCCAGCGCCCTGCCCTGTGCCAGCGCCCTCCTGTGCACCAGCGCCCTGCCCTGCGCGCGCTGGCGCCCTGCCCTGTGCCAGCGCCCTCCTGTGCGCCAGCGCCCTGCCCTGCGCCAACGCCCTGCCCTGCGCTAGCGCCCTGCTAAACCCTAAATAAATTTATATTATATAAAAAAAGGCCCTAGGAGCTACTTCCTGCTACTACCCTGTTGTGGCCGCGCGCTGCCCTGCTCTGGCTACGCGCCGCCCTGCTCTGGCCGTGCGCCGTCCTGCTCTGGCCGTACGCCGCCCTGTTCTGGACGCGCGCAGCCCTGCTCTGGTCGCGCGCCGCCCTGCTCTGTCCGCGCGCCGCCCTGCTCTGGCCGCGCGCCGCCCTTCCCTGACCGTGCACCACCCCGACCTACCCTAGTGCCTCCTCGCCACCCTTCCTGCCCTGCGTGCTGCCTTGCTGGTCGCATGACTTCCCTTCACGGCAGCGGTGGGAGTGGTGGCGGCGGTGGCGGCAGCAGTGGGAGTGGTGGTGGCCTCAGTAGCAGTCGCTTTGGAGCTGTTCGGTGGGGAGTTTCTGGTGGTGGCCAGATGCAGCTACAGCGACGTTCGAGCGAGACCCTTACGCCCCAGCAGCTTCGTGAGTGGTACGCCCGTAGGCGTCATGGCGGCGGCAGTAGTGGCAGTCGCGGTGCAGCTAGTCGGTTGGGAGTTTCTGGCGGTGGCCTGGTGCAGCTGCAGCCGCGTCCGCGCGAGACCCTTACGTCCCAGCAGCTTCGTGAGTGGTACGCTCAGTGTGGGGGGTCTTTGAGTAGTGCTCGCTGCCAGTACGTCATTCGCACAGGTGATCGGGCTGGTCAGACATGCGGGACACCTGGCCACACACGGTCCCGCTGCTTTTCCTGCCTGAGCGACACCTGGCGTGCACAGTTTTGCGACGCAGCTGAGCTCCTCCGCTGGCTAGAGCTGCTTAGGCAGGGCGTCGATGTCTTTGCGCTAGACTATGACGCCATCCTTACTGCCATGTATGCATTGACTGTTAGTTCTGAGGGTGACTGTTACTTGTGTGTGCCGCCCGACCCAGATATAGAGGCTGCTGCTCTAGGTGCTAGTGAGTCTGCTCTCTCTGGTACTGCGCCTGTTGAGGCCTTGCACACTTTCACGCTTGACTCAGGTGCTTCCCGCTGTTTCTTTCGCGACAGTACCACAGTCACACCACTCCCTGCACTTGTTGCTGTCAGACTGGCTGACCCCTCAGGGGGCCCAGTTCTTGCTCGTTCAACCACTGTTCTCCTGTGTCCGGCGGTTCCGTCCGGCTCACTCTCAGGTCTTCACCTCCCCTCGTTCTCTACGAACTTGTTGAGTACCGCAGCCCTCCAGGATGCGATGGTTGATACCTTTACTCCTGGGGGTCAGCGTGTATCGATCTGCACGTTTGCACGGACGGGCCGTCACCTGGCCACGTTCACCCGTCGGCCTGGGTCGAGTCTGTACACACTAACTACTGAGCCTCCCCAGGTAGCTGCGTCTGCGTCCGCGTCAGGTCAGCTTGCGCCCCCCTGCTCGTGTCGCGCCCTGTCGCACCAGACTCTCCTTTGGCACCACCGCCTTGGTCACCTCTCCCTGCCACGCCTCCGTGGCATGCACTCCCGCTACCTTGTCTCTGGTCTTCCCAGGTCTCTGCCTGCCCTCCCACGCTCGTCTGCCCCGCCCTGTCTTCCTTGCGTCGAGGGGCGGCAGCGCGCCGCTCCTCACTCCTCGTTTCCCCCGTCAGAGGCTCCCTTGCAGACTCTTCACATGGACGTGTGGGGCCCAGCCCGCGTTCGTGGACAAGGCCACGAGCGATAATTTCTGCTGGTTGTTGACGACTACTCGCGTTACACCACGGTCTTCCCCTTGTGCAACAAGGGGGAGGTCCCTGATGTTTTGATCCCTTGGATTCGCGCTGTCCGTCTCCAGCTCCGCGAGCGGTTCCACTCGGACTTTCCTATCCTGCGTCTGCACTCTGACAGAGGTGGTGAGTTCGCCTCCGACCTCCTGCGGGACTTTTGTCGTGGGGAGGGCATCCGCCAGACGTTTACGCTTCCGGCCTCTCCGCAGCATAATGGGGTTGCTGAGCGCCGCATTGGCTTAGTCATGGAGGTCGCTCGTACCTCTACGATCCATGCGGCTGCCCCCCATTTTCTGTGGCCGTTTGCAGTCCAGTACGCTGCGCATCAGCTCAACCTCTGGCCCCGTGTCTCCTTGCCGGAGACCTCGCCCACACTGCGTTGGACGGGGGAGGTTGGCAATGCGTCGGTGTTCCGGGTCTGGGGATGTCGAGCCTTTGTCCGCGATACGTCCGCGGACAAGCTCTCCTCCTGCGCCGTTCCCTGTGTCTTCCTTGGCTTTGTCCCTGACGCGCCTGGCTGGCAGTTTTACCACTCCACCTCGCGCCGTGTCTTCCCCTCTCAGGACGTCATGTTTGACGAGTCAGTCCTCTTTTACCATCTCTTCCCCTACCGCACTGCCCCTCTCCCCCCCCCGCCGCTCTTCCTCGCTCCAGGTCCCCGCCCGGTAGACCCCCTCCCCCCTCAGGGTCCTGCTCCCTCAGGTGTGTCTCAGGTAGACCCACTCCCCCTGGTTGAGTTTGTCGAGGTCACTGGTGACTCAGGTGCTGCTGGGGGTGCTGAGCCTGCGGGTGCGGAGCCTGGGGGTGCTGAGCGTGTACGTGAGGAGCCTGGGGGTGTTGAGCCTGAGCGTGCGGAGCCTGGGGGTGTTGAGCCTGCGGGTGCTAAGCCTGGGGGAGCTGAGCTTGCGGGTGCGGAGCCTGGTGTTGCTGAGTCTGGGGGTGCTGCGCCTAGGGGTACTGCTTCTCCACTACGGGAGCCTCTCTCACGGCAGCAGCCGCGCGAGTGGTATGCTCAGCAGCTCCGCCTTCGGTGTGTCGCTGCTGGAGAGGGATGCCTTGGAGCTGCTCGTACTGGAGGTACTGGAGCTGCGGGAGCTGGTGGTGCTGTTGGTGCTAGTGGTGATGCCACTACTAGTCCTGGAGGTTCTCGTACTGGAGGTTGTGGAGGTACTCTCTCGCCGCAGCAGTTACGCGAGTGGTACGCTCAGCGTTGCCGCCTTCGGAGTGGCGCTGCTGGAGTTGGAGGCACTGCGGCTAGAGCCGCTGGAGCTGGAGGTACCGGAGGAGCTGGCACTGCTGGTCCTGGAGGTGCTCGTACTGGAGGTACTGGAGCTGCCGGGGCTGGTGGTGCTGCTTGTGCTGGAGGTGCTGGTGGTGCTGGCACTGCCAGTCCCGGAGGTGCTCGTACTGGGGGTGCTGGAGCTACTAGTCCAAGAGACCCTGGAGCTGGAGGCGCTGGGGCTAGCGGCCCTGGAGCTGGAGCTGCTTGTCCCGGAGGTGCTCGTACTAAAGGTACTGGAGCTGCTGGGGCTGGAGGCGCTGGAGCTGGAGGCGCTGGAGCTGGAGGCGCTGGAGCTAGAGGCGCTGGAGCTGGAGGTTCTGGAGCTGCTGGAGGCGCTGGGGCTGCTGGTACTCGTACTGGAGGTGCTGGAGCTGGTGGTCCTGGTGCTGGTGGTACTACACAGCGGCGACTGTTCTTCGATCCGCCGTCCCCGTCGTCTCTGCCACCGCCTGACTCGGTGCTTCGCCAGGTTCTTAGCCTCCCATCTTCTACTGGCCTCCCGTTACAGCCAGGCTCCCCACTGACTGCTCCTTCTCCTTACCCTGAGCAGACAGACTCGTTTACAGAGCGTTGTGAGCCTGCGTCTCGTCCTGCCTCGCCTGTTCGTGCTGTTCGCACTGGTCGTCGTGTTCCGCGTCAGCGTCCTCCTCCTGTCCCCGGCACGCACCAGATGGCACTTCGTCCTTCCTCTGTTCCACTACGTGTCCCCCTGCCATCTAGTCCTGCGTCCTCTCTTGCTGACGGACCGGCCCCTGAGTCTCACTTACTTCGTGCTGCTAGTCCTACTATCACACGTCTTCTGGCCACTGATGTCACTGACCCTTCGTTTGAGTCCACTGCTGTGTCAACCGTAGTTGCTGAGCTTGTTGACTTTGCTGCCGCCTGTCGTCTAGACTACGCCGCTAGTCTTGTTGCTGAGTCTGAGTCTGTCTGTCCTCCGTCTGTTGGGGGTGAGTGTGCTCTTGGCACGGACGTCCTTGAGGACAGGCAGGAGGACTTTGAGTGTTTTGCAGCTGCTGTACCTCATCTCGTGTCCATGCTGATTGCACCTGAGGGAGACCCGGATGCACCAGACATCCCGACCCTGCGCTCTTACGCAGAGGCGATTGAGGGTCCCTACTCCTCTCAGTGGCAGTCAGCCATGGACGCAGAGATGGCATCCTGGAAGTCCACAGGCAGTTACATCGACGAGGTTCCCCACCTGGGGCGAACATCGTCAGTGGCATGTGGATTTTCAGGGTGAAGCGGCCGCTGGGTTCTCCGCCTGTCTTCAAAGCGCGTTACGTTGCACGAGGCTTCAGTCAGCGACAGGGAGTTGACTTCTTCCAGACCTTCTCCCCTACCCCGAAGATGACCACTCTTCGGGTGCTGCTGCACGTCGCTGCTCAGCGTGACTACGAGCTTCACTCTCTTGAATTCAGCACTGCTTTCCTACAGGGCAGCCTGCACGAGGAGATCTGGCTGCGCCGCCCACCTGGCTTCATTGGGTCGTTTCCTGCAGGTACCCAGTGGAGCCTCCGGCGGCCAGTCTACAATCTCCGCCAGGCGCCTCGTGAGTAGCACGACACACTGAGGACGACGCTTGCAGCTCTTGGGTTTGCTCCTTCGACTGCTGACCCGTCGCTGTTTTTACGCACCGACACTTCGCTGCCGCCGTTCTACATCCTCATGTACGTCGACGACTTGGTCTTTGCCACTGCTGACACTGCTGGACTGGCCCACATGAAGTCGGAGCTGTAGAAGAGACACACGTGCACAGACCTGGGTGAGCTACGCAGCTATCTTGGCTTGCAGATCACCCGGGACGGAGCATAGCGCACCATTACCTTGAGTCAGTCACACATGGTGCAGCAAGTCCTTCAGCGCTTCGACTTCCAGTACTCCTCGCCACAGTCCTCTCCTCCGCCTACCGGTCACTCGCTCTCAGCGAGTCCGTAGAGCCGAGTGGCCCGTATCCAGAGCTTGTGGGCTGCCTCATGTACCTGATGACCTGCACTCGACCTAACCTTGCTTACCCTCTTAGCATCCTGGCACGCTACGTTGCGCCCGGGAGACACCGAGCAGAGCACTGGAAGGCTGCTAAGGAGGTGATGCGCTACTTGTGCAGTACGTCGGGCATGGGGCTCGTGCTTGGAGGACGGGCTCCAGTTGTCCTCACTGGTCACGCAGACGCTTCTTGGGTTGACGACTTGGCTACGCAGCAGTCGTCACAGGGTTACACCGTCAGCCTTGGCTCCGGTTCTGTTTCGTGGCGGTCTACCCGCTCGTCTTCTGTTCTAAGCTCCAGTTGTGAGGCTGAGATCTACGCAAGGGCCATAGCTACACAGGAGTTACGCTGGCTCACCTACCTGCTGACCGACTTGGGAGAGCCGCCTCGTTCTCCTCCAGTTCTGTACGTCGACAACAAGGCAATGATTGCCTTGTGTCAGGAGCACAGACCGGAGCACAGAACGAAGCACATCGCTCTGCGCTACTTCCTTGCTCGAGAGTTGCAGCAGCGTGGTCAGCTTCTTCTGTTTTACGTGGCCTCTTAGGCCAACACTGCTGATATCTTCACCAAGGCACTTCAGCCTTGTGATCATCAGCGTTTCTGTAGTGTTCTAGGCCTTGTGCCTACTTTGCCTCATTTGCTCACTTCTTGACTTTGCCAGTACTATGATCTATATACTTATACCTGCATGTTTACACTTGCTAGGTTGTGATCACTCTACTGCTTGTTCTCCTTTATATATAACTCTGAATGTGAACTGGCCTTGTGGACATTTGCTTGTGCTCAGAATGCGTGGTGACTTCGTGATCCACCATGAGCTTGCTTTGCTTTTCTTGACCGGTCTTGTGACCTCTTGTTCTCCCCCACTTTGCCTATGGGGGTGTGTCAAACTCATATGCTGCTTATTGTGTAGGCTGTAGAGGGGTAGCCCATATGGGGTACAACCCATCTTGCTGCTAGTTCATTCATTCGTGCTCATTAGTTTCTGACAACACCAGCAAGTATCGGATTAGCCCCTAAAGGGCAGGAAGGTCAACAGTCACAAAATTACCTGTCGCGACTGTTGACCATCTGGACCGAACGGTTACACGCGAGGAATGGCAACACGCGTAACTGTCTGCACAGTTACCTGCAGCAACCCGGTAACAAGAATCGCAAGACTCGGGGTTACTGTAGACATGCCTGTAAAACAATTATAATAAGCGAAATGCACCCCTTAGAGTACATGGCTAGCTAGATGTATTTATTGCTTGAGATTTCATGCTTTAAAAAATCTTGTCATCTACATTCACTATGCACAAGGTTTCTACTACAACTAAGACCTCCGCTACCAATCTCTAAGGTGTTAGAATTAGGAATGATGTGATTAGGTGAGGAATGGGGGTACAAGCAAGAGAGTCGAGGTAAATTGTGTACCCCCTAAGGCTAGCCCCTATATAGCCTAGACCACATTGAACACATATGTTTTGACACACCCCCATAGGCAACGTGGGGGATAGCCAGAGCAAGCAATGGTCACAAGACGAGTCAAGAGATGAAGCAAAGAGAAAACAAAGCTCAGGGTGGATCTCAAGATCACCACGCATTTCGAGCACAAGCAAGCGGCTACAAGGCCAGTTCACATGCAGAGTTCATGATAGCAAGAGCAGTATACTGAGCACAACCTAGCAAGTGTAAGCATGGAGGTTTACTTATATATATGAGTGTACAACAAGGGCAAAACAAGATCAAGAGACAAGCAGGTGAGGTAGAGTGGGCACAAGCCCAAGAGCAGTACAAAAACGCTGATGATCACTAGACCCAAGGGCTTTGGTGAAAACATTAGCTGTGTTGGCCTGTATGGCTACGTAAGCAAGACGAAGCTGACAACGCTGCTGCAGCTCTCGCGTGAGGAAGTAGCGGAGAGCAATGTGCTTCGTTTTGTGCTCCAGTCTCTGGTCCTGACACAAGGCAATCATGGCCTTGTTGTCGACGTACAGAACTGGAGGAGAACGAGGCCACTCAGCCAAGTCGGTCATTCGGCGGAGCTCCTGTGCTGCCATAGACCCAGCGTAGATCTCGGCCTCACAGCTGGAACTAAGTACAGAAGACGAGTGGGTGGACTTCCACGAGACAGAACCCGCGCCGAGGCTGAAGATGTACTCCTGTGTAGACCGGTGACTCGTCTGGTCGTCAGCGCGAGAAGCGTCTGAGTGATCGGTGAGAACAACTGGACCGGGTCCTCCAAGCGCAAGCCCCATGCCCGATGTACTGCACAAGTAACACAGTACCCTCTTTGGAACTTCCCAATGCACCTTTCGGTGTCTACAAAGAGCCATATAGCGAGCCAGGAGGCTGAGAGGGTACGCGAGGTCAGGTCGTGTGCACGTCATTAGGTACATGAGGCAAACCATAAGCTCTGGGTACGGACCACTCGGCTCTACGGACTTGTCCGAAGGTGGAGCTGAGAGCGAGTGGCCTGTGGACAGAGGAGTGGACTGTGGCGAGGACCACGAGAAGTCGAAGCGCTGAAGGACCTGCTGCACCATGTGTGACCGAGTGAGGGTGATGGTGCGGCGTGCTATGTCCCGGGTGATATGCAAGCCAAGATAGCTCCGCAACTCACCCAGGTCAGTGCAGGTGTGTCTCTCCTGCAGCTTCGCATTCACAAAGGCCAGCATCTCAGTGTCGGCAGTAGCCAAAACCAAGTCATCAACGTACACGAGAACGTAGAACGACGGCAGGGAAGTGTCTGTGCGCAGAAACAACAAAGGGTCAGCAGTAGAGGGATCGAAGCCAAGAGCCGCAAGTGTTGTCCCCAGTGTGTCGTTCCACCCACAGGGCGCCTAACGCAGACCATAGACTGGTCGCCGAAGACTCCACTGGGTTCCCTCAGGAAACGACCCAGTGAAGCCACATGGGCGGCGCAACCAAATACCCTCGTGAAGGCTGCCCTGCAGGAAGGGTGTCATGAAGTCAAGGGAGTGCAGCTCGTAGTCGCGTTGTGCTGCAACGTGCAGTAGCACCCGAAGAGTGGTCATCTTCAGGGTGGGGGAGAAGGTCTGGAAGAAGTCGACCCCATCATGTTGACTGAAGCCTCGTACAATGTAACGCGCCTTGAAGGCAGGCGGAGAACCCGTCGCCCGCTTCACCCTGAAGATCCACATGCCATCGACTATGTTCGCCCTAGGTGGGGGAACCTCGTCGACGTAGGTGCCTGTGGACTTCCATGAAGCCATCTCTGCGTCCATGGCTATCTACCACTGAGAGGAGTATGGACCCGTGATCGCCGCAGTGCTCATGCAGGACTGGGAGATCTTGACGGGACCGAAGTGCTAAGCTGGAGACGGACAACGCGGATCCAGCGGATCAAGACACCGCGGACATCTGCCTTGCTCTGCAAGGGGAAGACCGTGGTGTAGCGCGTGTAGTCGTCGACAACCAGCAGAAAGTAGCGCTCGCCACCCTGTCCAGTGACGCGGGCGGGGCCCCACACGTCCATGTGCAGGGTTTGCAGATGAGCAGTGGTAGGAGAAAACGAGGAGGAGTGAGGTGCGGCGCGCTGCCGCCCCTCGACGCAAGGAAGGCAAGGAGGTGCAAGCGACCTCGGAAGTGGGGGCAAGGACGTGGGGAGACCAGACACAAGGAGACAGGGGTGCATGCCATGCAGGCATGGCAAGGAGGGGTGGCCAAGACGGTGGTGCCAGAGGAGCGTCTAGTGCGTGAGGAGACGACACGAACAAGACGCATCGACCTCAACCGGCGCAGCTACCTGACCTGACTCAGCTACCAGTGCAGACTCAGTGGTCAGTGTGTACAGGCCAGACCCAGGACACCGAGTGAACGCGGCAAGGTGCTCACCAGTGCGCGAGTCTGTACAGATTGCCACGAGCTCGCCTCCAGGCTGGGTGACAGTGCCCCACGAGTTCTGGAGGACAGAGGTAGCCACCAAGTTCATAGCGAACGAGGGGAGGTTGAGTCCTGTGAGGAGGCTGGAAGGGGCCGCCGGACAAGGGAGAACATTAGCGCCACGCGCGACTACCGGGCCCCCGGAGGGGTCGGCTAGTGTGACAGGGACAGGGGCCGTGAGCGGTGTGACTGTGGTGCTATCGCGGAAGAAGTAGCGAGACACGCCTGAGTCTAGGGTAAAATTGTGCAAGGCCTCCTTAGGCTCTGCCCTTGCGCTAGCTGAGTCATACGCACCGAGACTAGTAGCCTCCACACCACCAAGTGCCTCTACACCCCAGTACGAGTACCCCGAAACCCTCCACCACCGGGGCTGCCCCACCGGACAGCCCACTCACAAAGCTTCTGCAGGGAGAGAGTCTCTAGCGGACGCTGCTGCTGTCTACTAGCGGCGCTACTAGCAGGAGTAGACTCATAGGTACCTCCAGCAGTAGCACCCCACCGGACAGCCCTTTCACGATGCTGCTGTGGCGAAAGCGGCTTCCGCCGACGAGCACGGCTAGCTCCGCCACCGGGGCTGCCCCACCAGATAGCCCACTCGCGAAGCTGTTGCGGCAAGAGAGTCTCCTGCACACTTTGCTGCCGCTGACGTAGGACAGTGGTAGTGGCCATGGCAGTCAGTGGCAGCTAGTAGCAGCAGCAAAGGAGCAGCTAGGGAAGAGAGCGAGTAACTGGGTGCTCTAGTGCAGGTCGCTCATGGGGCAGGGCTGGCGGTGTTTGTAGTGCAGCGGTTAGGAGATGTGCCCAGGCAGGGCAGGATAGGTGCACGCGGTAGCTAGCAGGGCAACGGGGCGTGCGCTGGCGCTGGGCAGCAGGGTGCGCACAGGCGCTGGGCAGCGGGCGGCTGCAGCAGTGGCGGCGGCCGACAGCAGCAGCGGCAGTGGCTGGCAGCAGTGGCGGCAGCAGCAGACGGCCGCTGCGGCTTGGCAATGCTGGGCAGCGTGTAGGGCAGTGCCAGCAGCGGCCAGGCAGGGCAGGGCAGCGCAGGGCAGTGTGCAGGGCAGCACTAGCGCCGGCCAGGCAGGGTAGGTCAGCGCTGGGCTGCGGGCAAGGCAGTTTTGGCGGCGGCCAGGCAGGGCAGGGCAGCGATGGCAGCGCGTGCAGGCAGTGATGGTGGCCTGTAGCAGCAGTGGCAATGGCTGGCAGCAGTGGCAGCAGCAGCATGCAGCGGCTGTGGCTTGGCAGGGCAACAGCGCAAGGCAGGGCAGTGCAGCGTGCAGGGCAGCGCACTCAGCAGTTGGCAGTGCGTATCGGCAGGGGCGCAAGCTGGCGTTCCCAGGCAACACAGTAGGGCAGTGAGCGGGCAGCGCACGGCAATGCGCAGGCGGCTCAGGCAGGGCGCACGTAGGCAGCGCAGGGCAGGACGAGCAATGCAACTCGCAGGGCAGCTGGCGGCGGGCCAGCAGCGAGCAGGCAGCGCGGGCGGCTAGCAGACAGCGTGCGGGCCGCGCGAGCAGCGGGCGAGCGGCGTGCGGGTAGGGCAGGTGCGCGCAGGGCTGTACGGGCTGCACGCGGGCCTGGCATGGGCTATACGGGCTACGCGCGAGCCTGGCACGGGTTGTACGGGCTGCGTGAGGGCCTGGCGTAGGCTGTACGGGCTTTGCACGGGCCTTGCGCGGGCTGTACGGGCTGTGCGCGGGCGGCGCGGAGGCTGTACGAGCTGCTCGCGGGCGGCGCGCGGGCTGTATGGGCTGCGCGCGGCAGGGCAGGGCAGGGCAGCGCGAAAGCGCTGGGCAAGGTAGAAACGAACGACCAGGCAGGGGAAAATCTTTTGCCGGGCAGAGGGAAACGAATGGGGTGGGCCCTAAAAAAAAGCTAGGTCATAACCGGGACCTACTCTGAAACCATGTTAGAATTAGGAATGATGTGATTACGTGAGGAATGTGGGTACAAGCAAGAGAGTCGGGGTGGATTGTGTGCCCCCAAAGGCTAGCCCCTATATAGCCTAGACAACATTGAGCACATGTGTTTTGACAAAAGGCATTTTATTCTATCCAAGATCCTTATTCTAACATGGTACGATAGCAAGTTTGGATCAAAGGTCTTGCCAAAGCCATCATGCAAAACACCTTTACTATAAGTTACTTTACATTCAAGGGCGAGCATCATGCTAGGCGCAGACTGCGGCGAAACTGGGGAGATTTAGGACATCCATCCACCAATGTCGCCTCTGGAACGACGATCGTGGACACAGCTCTCATCGAGCAACTCATTTCCCGCATCAGCGTACTCGAGAGCCACCAACCGATGAGCATCGACGGCTCTAGCTACGCCCGAAGACCTCCCGACCAACAAGGAGCTCACTCTGAGCGATCCTTCTCCTTTGACAATTGCGGGGCTCAAGGATCTGCGCAGGCACAAAAAGCTCACTACGAGGCAACGTCATTAATGCAAACCAAGTTCCTCTCAACATCGAAGCTCAAAACTACCAAGCCCTTCGACGGGAAGGAGTTTTTACACCTGGAGCTTCGAATTCGAACTCCTAGCTCAAGGCGCGGAGATCTGGATGTACTACGACGGAACCCTTCCCTTTCCAACTAACTGCTCACCTCAAGAGAAGACACAATACTACAACGAGTCTCTGTTGCCCTTCACGGTCTTGATCCGGAACCTGTCGCGTGAAGAACAGCTAAGCATTCGCCCCCTCAAAAACGAGTGGGCACCCGCACAACAATCCTGGGAGCACCTGCACACATGCCACACGTCAACAAACTCGGTGACGCACAGTGGCCTTCTCAACCAGCTGAACACTGTCATTTTTTTTCCGGAAGAAAGGCTCGGACCATACATCAACAGCTGCAGAAACCTAAGGGTTCAATATAAAAAGAGCGGGCGGAAACTTCCCTGACGACATGTTCGTCACTATCATCCTCGCTGGGTTGAGCCCGGAATGGTGCCATTGCAAATCGCTTCTTCGCACCCAAGGAGCGCTCAGCGAAACCACGCCCTGCGCCTCTCTCCTTGCAGAACAAAAGGAGATCGACCTGTACAACGGAAGAAGGGGAAGATCGCAAGCACAGAAGGTCCACCTGACTAGAAAAGGCTCTTTTGCAAGTACTGCAAGAAGACGGGACATACAATCGAGCAGGCAACAGGGAGGAGCGCCTAACCAGCAAGCGGCGCACAACCAAACCGTGTCGCCAACGACAACAACAGCGGAAACTTCAGGCAACAGGGAGGAGCGCCTAACCAACAAGTGGCGCACAACCAAACCGTGTCGCCGCCCGCCGTTGCCTGCACCTCTCAAGCTCCCGCGCGCATCTCTGCAAACGAAAAGGGGGAAAACAAGGTATTACCTTGCATGGTACGACACGGACCTCCCCCAACCAACTGGCACTAACGTCTCTTCCGCAACCTGGGAAGACATGTTCCAGGACCCACCTCAAGGAAGACCCGAAAGCTCGGGTGAAGAAGTGGAGAGGGACCCCACCTACGACGAACTGACGGTCGGTCACGTGCAGTTTGATTGGGAGGTGTTGCAATGGATCCAAGAGTCACCACCTTCACACATCGCACACGACGACGAAGGTTATGGTTATGCACACGATCACGACATGGACCATCATTTGACTCCGAAGCCTGCAAACCTCGCTAAATCCAAGAAGGAGGTTAACAAGTGGTACCTTGACAGTTGTTGCGGTTAACACATGGTGTCTTCAAGCATCTTCATACTTAATAGCGAGGAGCTCTTCAATGAAGTCGAGATAACCGTCGCCAACAACCAAACAATCTACGCACGCAGTCGTGGGCAGATCCAGCTGGAGTTGAATGACACGGGATACTGCATCCACATCAGCGATGTCCTCGTCGTGCTGGAGCTACAGTTCAACCTTCTCCGCCGCCCATCTGATGAAGTGCGACGTCGACCTGCAGTCATTTGAAGAAGAATTCCACTTAATATATGACGACAAAATTCTCGGGAAAGCGAAGAAAAAAAACGTGGTGTTTGTGCTCAACTTCGACTCACCAGGAAACTCAGGCGACAACAGTAGCATCGTCCTTGATCCCCCCGGTCACCCGTCACCGCCAACATGGAGCCATCCGGAAGAGATGGACTACTAGCGGCCGGTTCCACGACGAAACCTTTCGCGCACTCGCCGTACCCGTCTCGTCAACTACGAACCCTGTAGACATCGGAACACAAGCAGTGGAGAGGGAGAAAGAAATAGGTTTAGGCACAAAGACACGGGAGCAGGAGAAAATAGAGGATTTGCACGAGCAATCTGACCCAGAGTTCAACAACCCACCGGCTGGAACCCGACCAAAGGGTGGGACGCAGCCAGCACTGCCTGGATCGTTCAGAACACAGCGTCGGGAGAAGCTGTTGAAGCGAAAACGGGGTGGGGTAACATCGCCGAAGGACCCACGGAAGGAGAAGGCAACATCGCCGAAGGACCTTCAGAAGGTGAAGAAGAACCAGAAGTTACCGAGGAAGCGTCAGAAGCAGAAGAAGAAGAAGCGCTAACAGAATACGGTCCTCACCTGCTTCCTATCACCCCCGATGGAAGAAACTACCTCCAGCTCAAGACAAGAGGAGTGATGATTGGCGAAATCGAGGAGAAGTAACTCAACCGGAAGACCGCCGGCCAAGGACCACGTCGGCTCCTCCAGAAGGTCCGTTTGAGCTCCCCGTGACAATCGACACCACCGTCATCAGCGACTCAACCGGGACGTACTTCGGCGCACGATTTGAACACTCCAAGCAGCAGCAGTTCAAGTCATCGTACCGGACGAACACTCGGAAGAAGTGGAAAAAGAGACTGCAGATAAATTCTTAGCGCGAGAGAAGGAGATCTACACTCGCACACAAGGATATAGCGCCGACCCCGACATCTGGCACAACCGCCTCGGACACCCGTCAATCGAAGTGCTCAACAACTGCATCAACGAAAAAGTAGTTGCGGAAGACACACCGTTGCTGCCAGATGGAAAGCTGTTGAAACCAAGGGAACAACTACCTAATTGCACCATCTGCCCGGACGCTGCGCTGTGCCACACTCCTTTTGCCGAAAAGATACCTGGAGCCGAGCGATACAAACCACTTGACAAAGTCTACAGCGACTTTCTTGTACGCACAGCAAAGGGGCTAGGAGGGGAGCAGTATACTCTTACCTTCATCGACGCCGGTACGTGCTTCGTCTGGGCTTTCAACGTCAGCAATCACTATCTCGCCTACCAGTGCTTCTACGTGTGGCTCAAGATGGCGCAGACCCAGAGCGAAGGCAAAAAGCTGAAAGCCTTCCAGACCGACAGGGCACTGGAATACCATACAGAGAACTTCAAAACCCTCTATGCGGAAGAGGGAATCCAGAGGATGATCTCCCTCCCTTACGCTCACCAGCAACAGGGACTGGCAGAGAGAACCAGCCGGAGCCTCACGACAAAAATGCAAGCTCTCATGAAGCAATCAGCTGTGCCAACCAAGTATTGGCCCTTCGCGATGGCACATGCTGTTCGCCTGCACATCATGCTCTCATCCAAGGCGCTGCACCTCACTGTTCAAAGAGTGGACTGGCAAAAACCTTGACACACGCATGCTTCGGGTTTTCGGGTGTATGGTACAGTACCATCCCTACACGAAACAGTACAGGCACAACTTGACTACGCAAGTGCAGAAATGCACTCACCGATGGACGAAGATCCCCACCGTAACTCCTCTCGCGACACCGTTTGTGACATCCCCGACGACGACGACGACGTGGTCGAAGTAACCAACGCAGCCGAGTCTAACCTCACCGGATTTCGCATACTCGGTCTCGCTGTTGCCATCCGTGGTAACCAACAGCTGGTTGAGCCCACCACCATTCGCCAGGCTCTGAACGGACCCGATGCCAAGAAATGGAGAGCAGCCATGGCCGCAGAAGTCGCTGCACACGAGAGGCGCGGCACCTGGAAGCTGGTACCACGACGACACGCAAAGGGGAGGAAGATTTTCATTAGAAAATGAGTTTTGCTTATCAAGACACTCGCGGACGAATCGAACAATAAATTCAAAGCACGCTCGGAAGCATGTGGCTTTTAGCGAGCACACAACATGGACTATGATCAAACCCTTGCACCGGTCGGCCGACACATATCTCTACGCATCCTAATGTGCATCGCCGCCTTGAAGCTGCGCCTGTTGCGCAAAATCGACGTATCAAACGCGTTCTTGTACGCGATCGTTGATGCCATAATCTACGGCGAGCAGCCGCACGTCTTCGAGGAGAACGGTGATGCCGTGTGCCTTCTTCAGAAATCCCTGTACGGCATCAAACAAGCACCGCAACAGAGGCAGCACTACCTCCACACCGTCCTCATCGAGCTTGTTTTTTAGCAACTGCCGCACGACCAAGGGATGTATTGGCTCGAATCGTGCGGGAGCTTCATTTTGCTTGTCGCCTACGTGGACGACCTGCTCTACACCGGCGACAACACGGAGCTCCTTGATCGCTACGAACGTGATTTTAAGGAGAATCTGGAGGTGACCATCGATCACGACGTCACCCAGTTCCTCGGCCTCAACGTCACTCAGACAGCCGACACCATCCATCTGTCCGTCGGGTTACGCTGAGACACTCGCTAAGAAGTTTGGCATCTCTCCCATTGGCATCACCACTCCGTTCACTCCTCCTAACCACGAGCCCGATACCACCCCCCTTTCTGCTGCAAACCATCACCTCTATCAGCAGCAACTCGGGTGTTTGCTCTTTGCCGCCGTCACATGCCGCCTAGACTTATCGTATGCCGCTAGCCAGATTGCCCATTAATTGCGCCGACCTGAAGGGGAGAACATGGCAGACATACGACGCACCCTGCAGTACTTCATCTCAACCCCCGACGTCGGCCTTACATACAAGGCAAACATAACGGCTACTATACAGCTTACCGGCTACGTGGACGCTGATCACGCAGGGGACGCAGACAACAGAAGGTCCCACAGAGGCTTTGTTTTCAAGCTCGAGCCTGCAGGAACCATCTCGTGAAACTCACAGAAGCAGGAGCTCAGTAGGAGCCCTCTTCAGCAAAAGCCTAATTCATCGCAACAAGCGCAGCAGTTCGCGAAAGACTTTACCTCATGGAGCTCCTACAGGAAACGACGATGGCGATAAAGGGGTCATTCAAGTTACTGTACAACAACCCGAGCACGATCAAGATCGCGAACAAGCCCAGCTTCGTCAACCGCACTAAACTACCACATCAGAAGTTTCAGTACTGCGCGGACCTATGCGGAGTCATCAAGAAGAGCCACGTGGAGCACCTCCAGAAATGAAGGGGAGTGTTGGAGTTAGCGGGAATTAGATCGAGCATTCCCGTAGGTGCAGCTGTATCGCACCGCTACTACCGAAGCAGCAACACCAGCAAATATCGGATCAGCCCCTAAAGGATGGGAATGTCAACAGTCGCAAAGGTTAACTGTCGCGACTGTTGACCATCTGGACCAAACAGTTACACGCGAGGAATGGCAACATACATAACAGTGTGCACAGTTACCTGCAACAACGCGGTAACAAGAATAGCAAGAGTCGGGGTTACTGTAGAAATGCCTCTAAAACAGTTATAATAAGGGAATGTACCCCTTATAGTACATGGCTAGCTAGATCTATTTACTACTTGTAGTTTCGTAATAAAAAAAAAATTGTCATCTACATTCACTATACACAAGGTTCCTACTATAAGAAATACTTCCGCTACCAATCTCTAAGGCATCCTATTCCATGCAAGATCCTTATTCTAACATGTTTTATCTCATACACGGACATCGGTGTCTTATAAACAAGAACACCCAAATATGAGAAAACCCCAATTGAAAGCACCCCCTGTCTTCAGTTTAACAATGTCGTATATCCGGGCGTTTACGGTACTGTAGGTGGCTCCTCCTATTTCTGGAGGGGTTATTCTGTGTGGTGTGCGCCATGCTCAGCCTTGCTGTTAGGCGCTATTAAAATAATTTGAAGGATCTTTGTTGGACAAGAGAGGTCTAATAGAGGAGAGTAGTATAGTAGATAAGGCAGTGGAAGACTTTGTAAGAAACCTTGTTCATAGTGAACGTACATGACAAGATCATTACCTTCATCGCCCGGATATAAGATAATGTTGAATAGAAGACATGGGTGTCCTTAATACCGTAATCACCTTGATTAAAAGATTATTATATTATATTATGATTATTGTTACCAGTACTACTATTATCGTAGTAATTATTATTATACATATAATATGGAAAACTCCGCTTCCTCCCTCGCTACATGTATCAGAAGTGATGGTCAGCTGGGCTGGAGAATCAGGGCAACACGTGCTACATGGACGCCACTATGCAGTGCCTCCACTCCGTGCCGCCCCTGCGCTCTGCACTCGCCCAGTGAGTGCATACCTACCCCAATTAACCCATGCCCCATGCTCCATGCCAAGTACTACATGCCCCGTATTCGATCTGCACCAATTAGTTGCTCCCCTTTTTTGGGTTAAGTGGTCCCCCGTCATTGCCCCCAATTTTCAGCCTCAGGGTTCCTCCTAGTAGTTGCTGCCACATTGTCCAGCTTTCCCTGCCGCCCACCTTTCCCCGCCGCCCACCTTTCCTCGCCTGTCGGAATTCCTCACATCCTTACTCTCAGTTGTATACTGTCCCTGCTTTCCTCTTCTTGCCTTCTATACTCTTACCTCACTGCCTTCACTCCAGTCCTGCCCTCTCCCCTTGAACAATTACCCCTTCCTCAGCCACTTCCTGCCCCCTCATGTGCTCGTGCTCGGGCTGCCCGTGCACGTGTCACTTCACAGGACCCTCCTGCTGAGGTCGTCGTTCCTTTACTGCCACTATGTTGGTCTAGTGATCCACCGTTCACTTGCCTTTTAACCACTCACCTCTTTAACCTTCCACCTCTCTGTTCCTAACCCCACATCCAGCGTGTCTTTCTTTGCCCTGCGCAGGTAAACCTCCTGACCCTCTGTCATGGTTGGCTTCGCCTTCCTGCCACCCTATTGCTGCCGCTGCTCATATATGTGTGCATCCCTCAACTGCGCTGTTTGCAGTTCTCGAGAGCTGCAAGGAGCATCTCCTGCATGTACCGTGCTCTTGCTTCTGCCAGCGCCACCCACCGTTCCGCCCCATTCACGCTCACTACCTCCGTTGTCACCTTCGGCGCTACCACTGGCAGTATCGGTTCCTTCCCGATAAGCAAGCTATAAGGGGAGTAATCCTTCAGCGATGCTTGCTTCCCAAACCTGTAACCTGCCGCAATCCAGTCCAGCTCTTCATCCTAGTCCCTCTTCCGCTTCTCTTCGTACACCCTCATGTTCTGCTTATGGGTCTGCACCAGATGCTCAATTAGCCCGTCACTTTGTGGGTGGTACCTTGAAGTCTATCTTTGTGTTACCCTTGCCTCGTCCAGCAGTGCTTGAAATTTCCCCTTAAACTCCGTACCCTGATAAGTGAGTACTTTCCCCTTGGAATCCTTGCCCGGCATCGCGCACACCTCTAGCCATTTGCTTGCATGCTCCACCATGAGCAGGATATAACGCTTGCCTCCCCTTCTTAGTGGTCACCCGCTATATCCAGAGACCACCTAATCCCCACCCTTCTTATCAGCAGTTACTGCAGCTCCTGCTTCGACTGTGCCAAGCTGGCCTTGCTCCTCTGGCAACCTTCATATCTGCTGACCCACTCCCTGACCTGTCTCCTCATTCCTTCCCACCACGAGCCGGTCTTCTGCAGCTGAAATGTGCGCTCATGCCCGAAGTGCCCCAACTTCCTGTGCACTTCCTCAATCACTCCCCCTCTCTCGGTACCAACTTCCAACCATCCACTGCGGAGATAACTTCAGCAATGGGAGCTAGACTGCGGGCTAGGCACGGGTACTCGTGTGATCTCTGCGTTTGTTCCTTCATCACTTCCTTGTGCGCAAAATGCTTGCTAGTTCACGGGGAAAATTGGCAAGAGTCCCACTAAGAAAAGTTCAGAACAATGGTTCAAACAAGTTGGCAAGACAAGACTACATCAGAGCTAGGATTCACGGTTGGTCGACTGCCAGCAGAGCATGGTCGACCACGATCCAACACGACTTGGTCGACCGCGCTCCAGCAGTGCAAAGTCGACGGTGTGCCAACGCTGCAGGTCAACGGCGTGCCAGCATTGCTCCCGCAGAACAGCAGCGCACCTACTTCGCAGGTGCTCGCAGATGATTGGTGTGCTGTGCCTTGTCACCTGCACATGGCACACACCACATCGTCCTCTTGCTGACGACCGCACATGATCCGCCATGTCGACCTCCGAATACCACCACCGAGGTCGGTCTCGCCAAAACCGCCTGGGCGACTGTCGCACTCCTCCACAGAACCTCGTCACCCAGGTAACCTGGTCGACCGGGCAACCACGTCAACCAGCTGCTCCTCCGCGTGTCATGTCGACCTCACTAGGTCGACCACACCCTTGGTCAACCAGCCCCAGGTCGAGGACACTCCTGGTCGACCAGCTCCACGTCGACCAGCATAGCTGTCAGCCGACCACCCAAGTCGGCTTGTCCAGGTCGGCGTCACCAAGTCAACGCCCTACACAAGTCGACCTCCCAAGCCGACCTCCCCGGAGTCTGCTCCCGTCCCTTGTGGAGGTCGACGTCGGCGCCTCCCTTCGTCGACCACCCTCGTCAGGTCAACCATCAAGTCGACCATCTCGCCCACTGTTGCAGGTCGGCTGCTCCCCTCACACCCGAACCCTTAGTCAGCTCCGCCCAAGCGAGGACGGGGCCAACACACAACTCCCGTTGACACTCCCCTGCCACGTTCACGCTTGGGCCCCAACCCACACTGCAGTACTCCTCGGAGAAATAGCTCGTCAATCGTGCACCCAACACACAGCACGTCGTCCACCGCACCAGCCATGCAAGAGTGCATGGCACCTACTACTGCACGTCATCGTCGCCGTCACCCAGGTCGGCCAGACGCACTTGGCCGATTGCAACGGAGCACCGGTTGAAGGCCGGATATTGCAGCGCCTTTGTCAAGAAGTCGGCCGGCTGCTCGGTGGTCGGGATGTACTTCAGCGATAACTTCCCGCGCTTCACCATGTGCTACATCCATGCCTGTTGCCGCATGTGCTTAAGTTTGTCTGTCAACCCCATACTCTCGGCGACCGTGATGGCCGACTTGTTGTCCACCTGAAGGACGGTCGGCTTCCCGGCATCCAGCTGTCGGAACTCTGCGAGGAGGAAGCGAAGACGGCGTCCCTCCTTGCCAGCTTCCGTGGCCGCCACGTACTCCGACTCGGTCGACGACAGCATCGCGCACTTGATACGCTGGCTCGACCAAGAGACTGCGGCCCCTCCGTAGACGAACACATAGCCGCCCGTGCTCGTCCGGCTCTGCTTGTCACCAGCGTCGTCACCGTCCACGTAGCCGACCAGCTCCAGCGACTCAGGTCCACCGCCGAACTCAAGGGTGGTGTCACGCGTGTTGGTGAGGTAGGCGAGGAAGCGGTTGACCTCGCGCCAATGCTAGTCGCTCCTCATCGTGAGGCGGCTCCCCAGCTTGGTGCAGGCGAAGGCGATGTCCGGCCTCGTCGTCGGCGCCGCGAACTGCAGCGAGCCGACATTTTGCCGGTACTCCTCCTCCTGTCGCTCCTATGCCTCCTCGTCATTGAAGGTGAGCTCGGCGTAGGCGTCGACCGAGACCGGCGTCTTCGGAGTGCGCCCGGTCTGCTCCTCATCAACGAACCGCCTACGCAGCTTGTTTGCGTAGACCTGCTAATGCAGCCACAGCTTCCTCGCCGACCTGTCGCGGACGATCTCCAGCCCAAGGTACTTCTCCACCGTCAAGATCTTGCGCAGCTCGAAGGTGGCTTCCAGCAGCTCCATCAGCTCCTTCAGCATCGTTGGGCTACTACTGGCGGCGAGCAGGTCGTTGACGTAGACCAGCAGGCCACTCCGTCGTCGCCGACCTTGAAGTACATAGCCTCGTCGACCTGGCTCTTCTTCCATCCGGCGCCGACCAGCACGTGGTTAACCGCCAAGTACCACAGCAGCGGCGACTGCTTCAACCCGTACATGCTCTTCAACAGCTTGCACACCCAGCCGGTTCCGTCGTTGAAGTAGTCCGGTTGGGACATGTACATCACCCGGTCGAGCTTGCTCTGCAGGAAGGCGTTCTTCATGTCGAGCTGCATCAGGTTGAGGTCGAGGACGGCGACGATGCTGAGGAAGATCCTCAGCGTGACGTAGCTGCCCACCGGCGTGAACGCCTCGTCGTAGTCGGCGCCATACACCTGGGTGAAGCCCTTCACGACCAGCCTCGCCTTCTCGCGCTCGACGGTGTCGTCGATGTGGTACTTCGTCGTCAGCACCTACTGATTCTTCATGATGTTCACCCCCGGCGGGCATTCGACCAGCTCCTAAGTGCCCATGTTGATGAGGCTGCGAATCTCCTCCTCCATGGCGGCCTTCACCACCGGGCCCTTCCAGCTTGCCAACGCCTCCTTCACCGTCATCGTTGAGATGTCTCAACGACGCTCGGGGTCGGCATGCCTGTCGGGGTCGAGCTCCGGAAACTCCTCATCCTCCTCGGCGTCATCGTACAGCAGGTTGTCATCGTCCACGTCGTACACTGTGGTGAAGGCAGCAGGGACGAAGAGTCGGGTGGACCCGAATTCGGCCTGACGTCCGAGGCCCAGGCGAAACCTCCACCACGTCGCTGTCTGTGGACTCTTCGGCATCCCCTTTTTTGTCATCGGCTTTGCTGCCCTCGTCGTCCTGCTGCACCTCGGTCGGCTTCCCGGCCGACTTCTCCCCTGTGGTCGGCTCCCCTGCCGACTGCCCGGTTGCCGAGTGCTCCGTGGTTGGCGTCACCGCTGCCTGCTCCCCTGTCGGCTGATGCTTTGCTGGTGCTTTCTCCGCCGGCTTTACCCGAGTCGGCTGCACCTCCTTGACCTGCTCCTCCCTTATTAGCATCGACTTCACTCCCACGTCGACTTGCTGCTCGTCACGTCGGCCACCGGCGATGCTCTTGGCCGGCGCCAAAGGCGACGTCCCACGTCTCCCCTCAACGCCGGAGGCCGACACCGGAGCCAGCCCGCGCAGGTCGGCCACGAGGGGAGGGGCAGGCGTTGCAGGGGGAGGGGAAGAAGGACGGACGACCTCAGCGTCCTCATCAGCAAGCGCACCGACCTCGGCAAGCAGAGGCAGCGTCATCATCGAGGTATCAGTCGGCGGGGGGGTCGGCGTCCATCCCGACGCTGACCCGTGCTCCGACTTCCACACCTCCAGCGACAAGTCCTCGTAGAACACCACATCCGACGTGGTGACCACCCGGTTGTCGGCGATGTCAAGCAGCTCTCAGCCCTTGCTCTCCTCCGACACATCAAGATGAAGGCCCAACTTGGCCTTCGGCTGCAGCTTCCCACCACGCTGCTGCTCGGGGACCAAGTACCGCGCCATGCAGCTCCACACCCGTGCCATCGACAAGTCGGGCTTCGCCACGGTCAGCAGCTGGTAGGACGACGTCCCCGGCGGCAGCGTCGACCTCTCAAGGCATTTGCTAACCCAGACAGCTTGTCGCAGAGCGAGGTGCCACCAGTGGTGGTGCACGCCCATGTGCAGCAGCATCGTCTGCACAGACTCCACCACCATGCGCATCTCCAGCTCTGCCATGCCGTTCTGCTGCGGGGTGCATGGCCAGGTTAGATCGTGGACAATCCCCTTTCTGTTGACGAAGTTGGTGAACTGCTTCCTGAGGAACTCCCCTCCCCGGTCAGAGCGCAGCATTAGCACCGACTTCTTCGTCTGTCGCTCAGCTATCGCGAGCCACTGCACGAACTCCTGCAGCGCATCTGACTTCCTGACGACCAACCTCACCCACACATAATGGGTCTTGCGGTCCTTCAGCAACAAGAAGTACAGGCTGCCGTCTTTGGCAGCTACGCGAAACGGACCGCACAAGTCGATGTGCACGACAACCAGCACTTAGTCGGCGTCGGAGCCCTGGTCGGGGAAGGTGTGCCGCGCTAGCTTCCCGCCGACGCACGAAACACACGGCGAGTCGGCGCCCGACGCTGACTTGAGGTCCAGCCTAGTGGCGACCTCGTGCTTCGCCGAGCTCCGTATGGTGTCCATGCCGACGTGTGCAAGCCTCGCATGCAACCTGTCCGGCGTCGCCTTCGTCGCCAAGACGATCGCTCGTAGGGCCGCGACCTCCGTCGTGGGCGACGTCGACCTCGTGGAGCAGGGACGCAGGTCGGTGCAGAGGACACGCCCGGTGTACGTCGCCCGACCGAGCACCTCTCCCGCCGCCGATACGAGTATCGTCCCGTCGCCGTCCTCCTGCAGCTTCACGCCGTGCTCCTTCAGCTGACTGGCCGAAAGTAGGTTCGCTCGCACGCCCGGGACGTACAGCACGTCGTGGATGAGTACCTGCTTCCCGACCCCCCCTTGCAGAGTGATAGTGCCGCGGCCTTGGACGTCCTGCAGAGCCCCATTGAAGCCACGCACGTGCTTCACGTCGCCGCTTGGCCCCAAGTCGACGAAGGCCTCCTTCGTCCCCATCAGATGGTGCGAGCAGCGGCTGTCGAGCAGGACCACTGCCGGGTTCGCCTGCACAGCGGCCGTCACCGCCTGGAAGTCCTCGCCAGCCTCCGGTGCTAACGAGACGATCGGCTCCACAACACCGACCAGCGAGCACGACGCCGCCTTTTCGTCTCGCCCTTTGCCGCCAGCTGAGGAGTCGGTGTCCTTCGCCGATATCGACGTCTTGGATGACTGCTTCTCCTTGCGTGGCTTGTTTCCTCCTCGACGAGGACGACGACTGTCAGACCTCCTGCAGCCACCCTTGGCGTCGTCGTCGTCGGGGCATTCGAAGGAGAGGTGGTCGAGGTCGCCGCACAGCCAGCACTCCTGACGTCGACTTCCTCCTCCTCGACCGCTATCCTTGGCCGACTTCTTCTTGTCGGCGTCCTTCGCCGGCTTCCACCCGCTGCTGCCACCGCCACTAGACTGCCTACGCTGCCCCGGTCGACCACTCTGCTTCTCCGAGGCAACGTAGTTCACCTGCGCCAGGAGCTCTTGGGACCGCTCGGCCTCCGGCATCGCCTCGTCCTGCAGGATGTACGAGGTCAGCGTGTCCTCGTTGAGTGTCGCCCGCGTGCTCGGCGCCATCGACAGTCGCTTCAGCAGGTTGCAGCTGCTCAGGAGTCCCTGCATGACGTGGGTGACCTACGACGCCGTCGAGTACTGCGCGCCGGCCATCCTGATGGTGGAGAGAATTCGCCGAGCTTGGCTGCAGTGGTCAGTCGCCGTCTTCTCGTCGCCCATACGCAGGTGCGTCGGCTGGCCCTCAAGCTGGGCGATGAACAAGTCGTCCGTAACTTGGTAGGTTGACTCGATGAAGTGCCACGCCTGGTGGCCGGCGTCAAGGTACTCCCTGCACGACTTCAAGGCAATCTGCACGCTCGGCGAGCAGCACCGCGAGATGACTGTGAAGGTCAGCAGCTGCACGGCGCGGAACTTCGCACGCAAGTCGGGGTCCTCCGGCGCCGCCACGGTGCCACGGGCAAAACTGATCAGCCCGGCCATCTCCAGCTGGGGCTCGATAGCTTCCTTCCACGTGAGAATGTCTGGTCGACCGACCAGCAGGGGAGTGACCAAGATCCTGTCCGACGTAAATTTGAAACAGCCGTAGCTCGGTGCAATCCCGCCTGCCGTCACCTGGGACGCCAACATCGGCGACAGTATTCTTTGTCGACCTCCGACATCGCCTTGCGAGAAGCATGCGGCCGACGACTGCATCCCCTGAACGCCGCCGACTTCATTGGCGTGAATCACACCTCACTGACTCGACGTGCCTCCCGCAATAGTGCCGACTTGGCCGCCCCCGGCATTGACGCCCAAGTCGACGCCGCCCTCAGTGTTCACCGGTCGAGGAGATGCAGGCCGAAAAGGGTGCTCCGTCGCCCACACGGCACGGATGCCAGCCTCGACGACCGCCCAGGGCAGGTCGCCATACTCGTTTGCCTCATGGCATCTCCTCGCATTCTCCAGCCGTGCCTCTGGGGTGTCCACCACCCCCGTGTCAACTACAGGGCCTACCATAGCGACTACCGCACAGCTGCCGGCCTACGAACACAAATTAGGTAAGTGACAACTACGTTGACCTGACTGAAAGGTAAGTCGTGAACCGTCCACGCTCACCGCACCATGCGGAGATAACTTCAGCAACGGTAGCTAGACTGCGGGCTAGGCACGGGTTCTCGTGTGATCTCTGCGTTCGTTCCCTAGTCGTTTCCTTGTGCGCACACTGCTTGCTAGTTCACGGGGAAAATTGGCAGGAGTTCCACTAGGAAAAGTTCAGAACAATGGTTCAAACTTGTTGGCAAGACAAGACTACATCAGAGCTAGGATTCACGGTTAGTCGACTGCCAGCGCAGCATGGTCGACCGCGTTCCAACACGACTTGGTCAACCGCGCTCCAGCAGTGCAATGTCGACGACGTGCCAACGCTACAGGTCAACGGCGTGCCGGCGTTGCTCCCGCAGAACAGCAGCGCACCTACTTCGCAGGTGCTCGCAGATAATTGGCGTGCTGTGCCTTATCACCTGCACAGCGCACACACCACATCGTTCTCGTGCTGAGGGCCGCACGTGATCTGCCACGTCGACCTCGGGATACCACCACCGAGGTCGGTCTCGCCAAAACCGCCTGGGCGACTGTCGCACTCCTCCGTAGAACCTCGTCACCCAGGTAACCTGGTCGACCGGGCAACCACGTCGACCAGCTGCTCCTTCGCATGTCCGTCGATCACCCAAGTCGACGACCACGTTATGTCGATCTCACTAGGTCGACCACACGCTTGGCCAACCAGCCCCAGGTCGACGACACTCCTAGTCGACCAGCTCCACGTCGACCAGCACAGCTGTCAGCCGAGCACCCAAGTCGGCTTGTCCAGTTCGGCGTCACCAAGTCGACGCCCTACATAGGTAGACCTCCCAAGTCGACCTCCCCGGAGTCGGCTCCCGTCCCTTGTCGAGGTCGACGTCAGCGCCTCCCTTCGTCGACCACCCTCGTCAGGTCGACCACCAGGTCAACCAGCTCGCCCACTGTTGCAGGTCGGCTGCTCCCCTCACACCCGACCCCTTAGTCAGCTCCGCCCAAGCGAGGATGGGGCCAACACACAACTCCCGTTAACATCCACTCACTGCAGCTGAAGTTGTCCCTGGTACCATCAATATGGTGCCCCCTTGCCCTTGTTGACTGGAGTCGGTTGTTGGCCCCGCCCTCGCTTGGGCGACGCTGACTTCATGGTCGAGCGCTCGAGTGGTGCGGCCAAGTGTTCTCCAGCGTTCGACGCGTGCTGGCCAATGGAGTTGTCGACCTGTAGGCGACCGCTGCAATGCCGCCATCGATGGGAGCCGGCGGCCTAGTTTTATAGGGGAGGTCGTCGAAGCAGTTCGTCGACCTATGCACGTAACATGTGAGGGGGCCGTCGAGGACAGGAATTCGACGGTAGCAGCGGACCGAAGTAGTCGACAAAGGGGTCCGTCGACCAGGGTGTTCTTCGACGGAAGCTGTGGTCGACAAGGGAGGTCGTCGACCAAGCCATCAGGTGGTGGTCGACCAGGTAAAAAATGTAACCTGCTCGACGAGGTTCAGCAGAGGCACACGAACGTCGTTGAGGCTGTGATGGCGAAGGCGACCTTGGGCTGGTATGCCGAGGTCAATGTGGCTGATCAGGCGCAGACAACAGCCGACGGATACGTAACGGTGCATGTACGGCCAACAATCTCCAGGCACCTGTGAAGTAGGTGCGTGCGTGTGCACTGCTGTCATCTGCGGTTCAACGCTGGACGGCCGCTTTGCTGCAGCGTTGGCATGCCCTTGACCTGCTCTGTTGGCAGGCCGTCTCTCCACAGCGCTGGCGCGGCTCCTCTACGCAACGCTGGCAGGCGGTCGACCATGCTGTGCTGGCGGCCGACCAGCCATGTTGTTTCTGGGAGTTCTGCATCGTGGTGAGACGGCGTTGAGTCTTCTCACATAGCTGCTGCATGCTGGTGACGAAGTCATGTGCGTCTTGAACGTGTGCCAGTGTGGTTGGCTGCCGAGAGTGTTTCTTGCAGGTTGCAGAACAACCCCCAGATGGGTTGGCTGACCACACTGGACCAGCACGTTGCGTGCTGAAGAGGAAACCAACACCGAACCACCTGCTTTGTGCGTTGTGAGGCCAAAAAAGTCATGTGGGTGGCAAAATTCGGTGACAACGATGAATTACACTCTAACAACCAATCACAGTATGTGAAGTTGACAACAACAAACAAAATCTGCCATTGCAGAAAAAAACAGACCGAGCCGCAGGGTGGCGCCGCGACACAGTGGAAATGTTCAGAAATTGACCGCTGGAAAATTCAGAAATGTTCTATTTCCGTGTCGAATGCGATACAAGGCTGATTCATCAGTGTCCTAAAACTCACCACTCTGAATATTCAGAGTAGGTAATTGGAAAACACTGGAAACTCTGTGTCACAATATACAAAAAGCTGAAACTTCAGGATCACATAACAGAAACAGCCTACGAATCAGCCAAATCAGGGTCAAAATCCTGACTTCTGAGGGCCTGCCTTATGGGGATAAGAAAGTTGTTGAGGTGATTTTCATTATTTAATAAGGCACTTGCTGGGGGGGGGGGGGGGGGGGGGGTGTGGGGTCCACCTCAAGTGCGCTTACGGAATGTATACGTTGACACTACTGTACGAATATAATATATATATATATATATATATTTTTGTATATCTGCATGTAGTTCTAACCGTAGTGTAGTTATTGTCATACTCCCTGTAGGTGGTGCACCCTGTTAGAACTTGAGCTTAGAATCCATACATTAGTAATGAGCTCAAGGCTCTTTAAGTACATTGGAAATGGGCAAGGTAAGGGTGGGGAGAGAATCAGCCTAGGGAATTGGGGTAATCCCAAGGCAATCTCCAATTGGTGGGTTGGAGAGTACTTGGAGATCACATTTGAGTTTGGTTGGGATGTGGGTGTACACCCAACCAAACACAAAGTGCAAACTACACTAAACTAGGATATAAAAAGTACAAGTACAAATGTGAGATTGAGGGCTAACATTAACACCCCCCCATAGGCGTCAATCGAACTCAGGGCAGAGAAGGTGGAGCGTAGAGCCAGTGGGCCTCTTGAGCCGCCATAGTGACAGCTTAGAGCTCTGCCTCACAGGAGGAGAAGGAGACTGCAGAAGACCGGGTGGAGCGCCAGCAGACAATTCCGCTCCCAACGGTGAAGCAGTAGCCTTGGGAAGAGCGTCTGTCGGTCATCAGCCCAGGAGAAGTCTGTGTACCCTTCCAGTCGAGGAGGAGAAACCCCACCAAGGGTGAGGTCATGAGACTTGGTTCCTTGCAGATAGCACAGCAATCACTTTGCCGCTATTCATTGAAGGTCAATGAAGCGTTCAGGAGCCACATAGTGAGAGAGGACACTGACAGGGTATGCCAGATCTGGCCGGGTGCACACCATGGCGTACATGTGTCAGAATAACGAACGGAAGTGGATGAACTATCAGCATGATGGGTACAAGTAGCAAACTCTAATTTGGGTTGTACCCCATATGGGCTACCCCACTACAGCCTACACAATCAGCAGCATATATGTTTGACACACCCCCATAGGCAAAGTGGGGGAGAACAAAAGGTCACAAGACCAGTCAAGAAAGGCAAAGCAAGCTCAGGGTGGATCACGAAGTCACCACACAATCTGAGCACAAGCAAATGGCCACAAGGCCAGTCCACATGTAGAGTAATATATAAAGGAGAACAAACAGTACAGTGATCACAAACTAGCAAGTGTAAGCATGCAGGTATAAGTATATAGAGCACAGTACAAGCAAAGTCAAGAAGTGAGCAAGTGAGGCCAAGTAGGCACAAGACCTAGAACAGTATAGAACCGCTGACGATCACAAGGCTGGAGTGCCTTGGTGAAGATATCAGCAGTGTTGGCCCGAGAGGCCACGTAAGCAAGACGAAGCTGACCACGCTGCTGCAACTCTCGAGCAAGGAAGTAGCGCAGAGCGATGTGCTTCGTCCTGTGCTCCAGTCTGTGCTCTTGACACAAGGCAATCATGGCCTTGTTGTCGACGTACAGAATTGGAGGAGAACGAGGCGGCTCTCCCAAGTCGGTCAGCAGGTAGGTGAGCCAGCGTAACTCCTGTGCAGCCATGGCCCCTGCGTAGATCTCAGCCTCACAACTGGAGCTGAGAACAGAAGACGAGCGGGTAGACCGCCACGAAAGAGAACCAGAGCCAAGGCTGAAGGTGTAACCCTATGACAACCGCTGCGTAGCCAAGTCGTCAACCCAAGAAGCGTCTGCGTGACCAGTGAGGACAACCCAACTCCTTCCTCCAAGCACGAGCCCCATGCCCGACGTACTGCACAAGTAGCGCATCACCCTCTTAGCGGCCTTCCAGTGCTCTGGTCGGTGTCTCCCGGGCGCAACGTAGCGTGCCATGATGCTAAGAGGGTAAGCAAGGTCAGGTCGAGTGCAGGTCATCAGGGACATGAGGCAGCCCACAAGCTCTGGATACGGGCCACTCGGCTCTACGGACTCATCCGAAGGCAGAGCTGAGAGCGAGTGACCCGTAGGCAGAGGAGTGGCCTGTGGCAAGGAGTACTCGAAGCGGAAGCGCTGAAGGACCTGCTGCACCATGTGTGACTGAGTCAAGGTAATGGTGCACCGTGCTCTGTCCCGGGTGATCTGCAAGCCAAGGTAGCTGCGTAGTTCACCCAGGTCTGTGCACGTGTGTCTCTTCTACAGCTCCGACTTCATGTGGGCCAGTCCAGCAGTGTCAGCAGTGGCAAAGACCAAGTCGTCGACGTACACGAGGATGTAGAACGGCGGCAGTGAGGTGTCGGTGCGTAGAAACAGCGACAGGTCAGCAGTAGAAGGAGCAAACCCAAGAGCCGCAAGAGTCGTCCTCAGTGTGTCGTGCCACTCACGAGGCGCCTGGCGGAGACCGTAGACTGGCGCCGAAGGCTCCACTGGGTACCTGCAGGAAACGACCCAGTAAAGCCAGGTGGGCGGCGCAGCCAGATCTCCTCGTGCAGGCTGCCCTGTAGGAAAGCAGTGCTGAAGTCAAGAGAGTGAAGCTCGTAGTTACGCTGAGCGGCGACGTGCAGCAGCACCCGAAGAGTGGTCATCTTCGGGGTAGGGGAGAAGGTCTGGAAGAAGTCAACTCCCTGTCGCTGACTGAAGCCTCGTGCAACGTAACGTGCCTTGAAGAAAGGCGGAGAACCTGGCGGCCGCTTCACCCTGAAAATCCACATGCCATCGACAATGTTCGCCCCAGGAGGGGGAACCTCGTCGACGTAAGTGCCTGTGGACTTCCAGGATGCCATCTCTGCGTCCATGGCTGACTGCCACTGAGAAGAGTAGGGACCCGCGATCGCCTCAGCATAAGAACGCGGAGCCGGGATGTATGGTGCATCCGGGTCTCCCTCAGGTGCAATCAGCATGGACACGAGATGAGGTACAGCAGCTGCAAAGCACTCAAAGTCCTCCTACCTGTCCTCAAGGACGTCCGTGCCAAGAGCACACTCACCCCCGACGGACGGAGGACAGACGGACTCAGACTTAGCAACAAGGCTAGCGGCGTAATCTAGACGACAACGAGCAGCAAAGTCGACGAGCTCAGCAAATAAGGCAGACGCAGCAGTGGACTCAAAGGAAGGGTCAGTGACAACAGTGGCAAGGAGACCCGTGACAGTAGGACTAGCAGCACGAAGGGAGTCAGACTCCGGGTCCGGACCGTCAGCAAGGGAGGACGCAGGAGGAGACGGAAGAGGGACACGTAGTGGAGCAGAGGAAGGACGAAGTGCCATATGGTGCGTGCCGGGGACAGGAGGAGGATGCGGACGCGGAACACGACGACTAGTGCGAGCAGCGCAAACATGTGACGCAGGACGAGACGCAGGCTCACGACGCTCAGCAAGTCCTTCGGTCGGCCCAGTGTAAGGAGAAGGACCAGGCAGTGGAGAGGCTGGCTGTAACTGCGACTGCGACTGGTCGGGTGGCGGACACAGTAAGGGAGGAGTAGGACCAGTAGAAGGCGGGAGACCAAGAACCGGCTGAAGGAGTGGAACGAAGTACGGCTGCGGCCGTGAAGAACCACCAGAACCAGCAGAGACAGCTCCAGCACCCCCAGCTCCAGGGTCTCCAGCTCCACCACCTGCAGCACCACTAGCTCCAGCACCAGCAGCACCACCAGCAGGAATAGCTCCAGCGCCTCCAGCTCCAGCTCCAGCAGCACCTCTAGCAGCGCCAGCTCCAGCAGCACCAGCACCTCCAGCAACTCCAGTAGTACCTCCAGCCTCAGCAGCTCCAGTACCTCCAGTACGAGCACCTCCGTGACTAGCGGATCCAGCACCTCCAGCTGCTCCAGCTCCAGCAGCACCACTTCAGAGGCTCCAGCGCCGAGCAAACCACTCGCGCAGCTGAAGTGGAGAGAGAGACTCCGGCCACGACAAGACACCCGAAGGGCCTCTAGGCTCAGCACACTCGGGCGCAGCACCCCCAGGCTCAGCACCTCCAGGCTCCACACGCTCAGGCTCAGCACCCGCAGGCTCCGCACCCTCTGACTCAGCACCCCCAGGCTCAGCACCCCCAGGCTCCGCACCCTCAGACTCAGCACCCCCAGGCTCAGCACCCCCAGGCTGCGCACGCTCAAGCTCAGCACCCCCAGGCCCCGCACCCGCAGGCTCAGCACCCCCAGACACACCACCTATAGCAGCACCAGAGTCGACAGCTACTTCGACAGGCTCGACAGGGTCTACCTGGGACACATCTGAGGGAGCAGAACCCTGAGGGGGGAGGGGGTCTACCTGAGGAGGACCTGGTGCTAGGAAGAGCGGCGGAGGAGGGAGAGGGGCAGTGCGGTAGGGGAAGAGACAGTAAAAGGGAACCGACTCGTCAAACGTGACGTCCTGAGAGGGCAGGACACGGCGCAAGGTGGGGTGGTAAAACTGCTAGCCAGGCCCGTCAGAGACAAAGCCAAGGAAGACACAGGGAACGGCGCGGGAGGAGAGCTTGTCCGCGGACGTATCGCGGACAAAGGCTCGACATCCCCAGACCCGGAACACCGACGCATCGCCAACCTCCCCCGCCCAACGCAGTGTGGGCAAGGTCTCCGGCAAGGAGACACGGGGCCAGAGGTGTTAGAGACTAAGGACGAGGTCTACGAAGATCAGGGGCCTAAATGTCTCAAAATCGTTGGGCCTAGTTTCTGGACAGGAAAGTCGAGTTCACAAGAAACGCCGTCGACAAAACGTGCACCGTCAGTTATCAATTTCGATGTACTAGAGGGTATGCTGCCATAAGAACTTAACTCAATCACAAGAGTCTCACAATTACCACACAAGGAAGTTAGAGTAGCAATTAACCAGGTGGGAGGGGAAGAGGAGGACGAGAAGGAAGGTCACCAAGGAGTCCCCTAACCAAGGAAACCCCATGCCACACAATTCCCTTCTCCATAGGCAACCCCACTTTCACTTTTGTCACTTTCCCAACCTCCACATTCCACCTCACCCAAGTTGGCCACACTTGCCAACCTGGTTTGGCTTCACCCAACAACTTGGCAGCATCTACAGTGATGGGTACGAATTTCCCAACCCCCAAACGTTTGTACCCCTTATGGAGTCAACCCCACAACTTCTCATAGTCACCACAACCAAATATCAAAAGCATACGAACTTTCAACGTTCGTAACTTTCTTGTTCGTGCTCCGATTGAGGCGATACTTGGTTCGTCAGAAAGCTCTTGAGCAGAGGAGTCACTTCAGACATCTGCTCAAGCCAAACAACATTCACACACACTCAGAGAATCCAAAACACAGAAAACAGAAATTCCTGCACACGCTCACACCACGCATGCAACGCACAAACATATGATGGGAGGCAGACAGACGTGAATGCAAATGATAGCATCACATAACAAACTCCAACTGTGACTGCCTACCATCATGTTACATGCTATAGCTCAAGCATACACCCTCAATGCACACTCATCCCAGCAAGCTTCATGCCCTTCCAATGCTCAGATTCAGCCAGGCGCTTGGTAAGAATGTCAGCCGCCTGCTGATAGGTCTTCACAATCTCCAGCCGCACCTCCTTGTCCAGGAGCCTCCTCACCCAGTGCCACTTGGGCCTGATGTGCTTTGTCAGCCCATGAAGGCAGGCGTTCTTGGCAAGCTTCACTGCCGACTCATTGTCACAAAACATGATAGTCGGCTCCCTCTGACCAACTCCAATCTCCTCCAACAAACGCCTCAGCCACACCACCTCCTTTGCCCCGCGATGCAGGGCCATGTACTCTGTGTCACACGAGGACTGCCCCACCTCATTCTGCTTCTTACTGCGCCAGCTCACTGCACCACCTCCAAACAAGCACACATAGCCTCCAATGCTGGTGCCATCCATCTTCACAGAGTTGAAACTAGCGTCAGTGTAGCAGGTCAAGAGCATCTCCCCCTTGCTTAAATCAGCTGCACCCCTCTGCAACCTCTGTCGCACAGCTTTATACCCCAAGCCCACTGATGCCGTTGCACTCACATAGGGGACCAACCTCTTGGCCGCTTCCAGCTGCTCATGACTGGGGCGGGAAACCACACTGGCAAGCCTGGATGTTGCAAAGGCAATGTCAGGCCGCGTGTGGTTAGCCGCATAATTGAGTGATCCCACCATGGAATGAAACAGCTTCCTTTCACTCTCACCCACCACCTCCTCATCAGCACAAGGCTCCACAGTGAACCCCGAAGGCAGTGGGGTTGCTGGATTTCCTCCATCTTGCAGCCCATACTTCTCGACCAGCCCATCACGGTAATTCCTCTGGTGCAACCTCAACACTCCCTTGTCAAGGTCCCTCTCCACATGCATCCCCAAATAGTACTCCACATCCCCCATCTTGGAGCACTTAAACTGCATCTCCAGCATTTCCTCCACACGCTCAATCATTGCAGAAGACTCAGAGAAGAGCAGGATGTCGTCCACATATACCAGGAGCATGAGGAACTGCTCCTCTTGCAGCAAGAACCAGCTGTGATCACACTCGCTCTTCTTGAACCCTCCAGCCAGCAGTGTCTCCTCCAGCTTGTGGTACCATGCGCGAGGAGCCTGCTTCAGGCCATAGATGGCCTTCTTCAGCCTGCACACCCTACCGCTCCCATCATCCAATCCCTCAGGCTGTAGCATGTACAGCTCCTCCAGAATGATCCCATTGAGGAAGGCGGTGGTAATGTCCATCTGCTTCACCCGCCATCCACGGTTTGCAGCCATTGCCAATGACACCCGCAGTGTTGTGCCTTTCCCCACAGGAGCAAAGATCTCGTCAAAATCCTTCCCCTTTGTCTACTGAAACCCCTTAGCTACAAGCCTTGACTTGTAGCGATTCAGCGCCCCATCAGGTCCGTACTTGTGCCTGAAAATCAGCTTGGAAGAAATGGCCTTCTTCCTAGGAGGCAGCTCACATAGCTCCCAAGTCTCATTCTCCAGCAGAGAGTCATACTCCTCCTTCACACTCTGCTTCCACTTTTCAGCATCGGGCCCGCTCAATGCCTCAGCTAGCGTCTTGGGCTCAGGGCGGCTGCCCGCCGCTGTCATCCTCGCATAAGTGTCTTTGATCTTGTCCAAGACCGGCTTCACATCGTCTCCCGGTCGCATGGAGAGGGCAGCCAGCTCCTTCTCCAGCACAATCACCATCGGCAGTGTGTTGGGCTGAATCACATCCTGAAGTAGCTTCCACGCCTTCGGTCCCGAGTCATTGAGCTCCACCAAATCTTTGATGTGCTGGAACATGTCGTTGTTGACCGACTGGAGGATGAGGTCGTACAGCACCGCGCTCTTCTCAATCCAACGATCGCGGGCGTCGCCTTCCTCCGGCATCTTGTCTTCTCCCATCACAAGTTTCAGCAGCTTGTAGCGCTTAAACGCACTCCGCATCCGCCCGCTCCATTCCTCATAATTGGATCCATCCAATGCCTCAATCTTGGATGGTGGCGGCTCATTCCTCTTCTCAGCTGCTTCTCCACTCCCTTGACTCATCTCCTCTGCTCCCAATCACAGGTTTCAGCTCCCCCCTTTGCTGTGCACACCGAAGATCCACAATATTTTCACAAGTGTCGGCGCCAGCGAAATTTCGGCAGAGTTTCCCCTTAGCGGAAGTCACATCCAACCTCCAGAACTCCACTTAGGCATGCCCACAGGCCATGGTGGGTCTAGGAGGGTCTTCAGACTTCAGTAGACTCTCCACAAAGTCCTTAATCAGCTCTGATACCACTTGTTAGAGACTAAGGACGAGGTCTACGAAGATTAGGGGCCTAAATGTCTCAAAATCGTTGGGCCTAGTTTCTGGACAGATAAATCGAGTTCACAAGAAACGCCGTCGACAAAAAGTGCACTGTCAAAACTTCACCAAACTTAGATATGTTGTAGCCCTAGTCCGTGGCTACAATTCCCAATTTGAATCGTACGAAAAAAGTGAAGTAAATCTGGAGTTATCAATTTCGGCGCACTAGGGGGTATGCTGCCATAAGAACTTAACTCAATCACTAGAGTCTCACAATTACCACACAAGGAAGTTAGAGTAGCAATTAACCAGGTGGGAGGGAAAGAGGAGGACGAGAGGGAAGGTCCCCAAGGAGTCCCCTAACCAAGGAAACCCCATGCCACACAATTCCCCTCTCCATAGGCAACCCCACTTTCACTTTTGTCACTTTCCCAACCTCCACATTCAACCTCACCCAAGTTGGCCACACTTGCCAACCTGGTTTGGCTTCACCCAACCACTTGGCAGCATCTACAGTGATGGGTACGAATTTCTCAACCCCCAAACGTTTGTACCCCTTATGGATTCAACCCCACAACTTCCGATAGTCACCACAACCAAATATCAGAAGCATACGAACTTTCAACGTTCGTAACTTTCTTGTTTGTGCTCCGATTGAGGCGATACTTGGTTCGTCAGAAAGCTCTTGAGCAGAGGAGTCACTTCAGACATCTGCTCAAGCCAAACAACATTCACACACACTCAGAGAATCCAAACCACAGAAAACAGAAATTCCTGCACACGCTCACACCACGCATGCAACGCACGAACATATGATGGGAGGCAGACAGGCGTGAATGCAAATGATAGCATCACATAACAAGAGGTTGAGATGATGCGCAGCGTACTGGACTGCAAACGGTTACAGAAAATGGGGGGCAGCTGCATGGATCATGGAGGTACGAGCGACCTCCATGACTAAGCCAATGCGGCGCTCAGCAACCCCATTCTGCTGCGGAGAGGCCGGAAGCGTGAACGTCTGGCGAATGCCCTCCGCCTCACAAAAGGCCAGCAAGAGGTCGGAGGAAAACTCTGTCAGAGTGCAGACGCAGGACTGGAAGGTCCGTCTCGAACCGGTCGCGGAGCTGGAGACGGACAGCGCGGATCCAAGGGATCAGAACATCAGGGACCTCCCCCTTGCGGCGCAAGGGGAAGACCGTGGTGTAACGCGAGTAGTCGTCGACAACCAGCAGAAAGTACCGCTCGTGGCCCTGTCCACGGACGCAGGCTGGGCCCCACACGTCCAGGTGGAGAGCCTGCAGGGGTGCCTCTGTCAGGGGGAACGAGGAGGAGTGAGGAGCCGCGCGCTGTCGCCCCTCGACACAGGGAAGGCAGGGAGGGGCAGGCAACGGTGGGAGGGGAGGCAGAGACCTGGGAAGACCAGAGACAAGGAGACGGGAGTGCATGCCACGGAGGCGTGCCACAGAGGGGTGACCAAGACGGTGGTGCCAAAGGAGCGTCCGGTGCGATAGGGCGCGACACGAGCAGGGGGCAGCAAGCTGACCTGACGGAGACGCAGACGCAGCTACCTGACAGGTCTGGGAACAGGTAGGGCAGGAGAAGGCGGCCTAGAGCAGCAGTGGCCGGGGAGGAGTAACGAGCGACTACAACCTCGTACAGTGCTTTCGCTATCTTATGCTGGCCAAAGTGGGCGCCTTCAGCTAACGGCAGGTGGTTGCGAACGGCTAGGCGAGCAGCGGCGTCACGGGTAAGCCACTGTGAGCGGGTCGCACTGTCAGTTGTGGCGTCAGGGGCGGGCGAGGCACCAGAGGTGAGGTCAAACAGCAAGGTACCGTCCTTAGAGTCTGTCAGCGGGAACAGCTGTAGGTCGTCTAGCCATGCAGCGAACTTTATTGGGCGGCCCTCCGAATCGAAGGTGAGAACATTGAGAGTGGCCATAGTGAGCAGAGCAGTCCAGTGCGCTAGCAGCACGCAGGCAGGGCTAGGTAGGAGAGCGCGCTAGCAGGAGTGCAGGAGAGAGCTGCTTGTGGCGCGCACAGCAGGGCAGGGCGCGCGGCAGGGCAGGGTGCGCACGGCAGGGCAAGGCGCGCACGGCAGCGCAGAGGCGCGCACGGCAGGTGCAGGGCGCGGCAAGGCAGAGGCGCGCGGCGGTGCAGGGCGCGGGCAGGGCAGAGGCGCGCGGCAGGGCAGAGCGCGCGGCGGCGCGGCACGCAAGCAGGGCAGGCCGCGCGGCAGCGCGGCGCGCAGGCAGGGCAGGGCGCGCGACGGCGCGACACACAGGCAGGGCAGGCCGTGTGGCGGCACGGCGCACAGGCAGGGCAGGGCGCGCGACGACGCGGCGCGCAGGCAGGGCAGGGCGCGCGACGGCGGCGCGCTGGCAGGGCAGAGCGCGCGGCAGCTCGGCGCGGGCAGAGCATAGCGTGCGGCAGCGCGGCGCGCGGGCAGGGCAGGGCGAGCGGCAGTGCGGCGCGCGGGCAGAGCAGAGCGTGCGGCACGACGCGCAGGCAGGGCAACGCGACGCGCGGGCAAGGCAGGGCGCGCTGCTGCAGGCAAGCGCGCGACTCAGCAGGGCGCGCTGCAGCAGGCGGCACGCAGGGCAGGGCAGGGCAGGGCAGGGCAGGGCAGGGCAACATGATCACAGTGGCGCGACGAGTGGGGTAGCGCTACTCGGTGGGCCCTAAGCGAACGGTCCTAGGCTAGGACCTGCTCTGAAACCATGTCAGAATAACGAACGGAAGTGGATGAACTATCAGCAGGATGGGTACAAGTAGCAAACCCTAATTTGGGTTGTACCCCATATGGGCTACCCCACTACAGCCTACACAATCAGCAGCATATATGTTTGACAACATGAGGGACTCAACAAGCTTTGGGTATGGCTCAGTGCAGGCCTCTAGTGTAGGGACAGCAGGAGCGGTGAGGAGGTGCTGTAGTGGGAGCGGGGTGGCCATGGGTGTGCACAACTCCATGTCAAAGCTCTGGAGTACATTGTTACTGTAGAACTCTTGGGAGAGTGAGATGGTGCAAGCCTGGCGATCACGAGTGATCTCCATCCCCAGGTAGTGCTTGAGATCACCGAGGTCTTTCATCAGGAGAGCCTTGCTTAGGGCCGCCTGGACAGAGGTCATCTGGGCCGAGTCCTTGTCAACGAGGATAAGGACTTCTTTCACTTTGTTGTGCCATTCACGAGGGGCTTGTTTGAGGCCGTAAACAGGGCGATTCAGCTTCCAGACAGTGTTGGGAGGAAACTCTCCTGGAAAGACTTCAGGTCGGTCCATAAACACAGTATCCTTGAGGTGTCCTTGCAGAAATGCTGAAGAGGCGTCCATGGATTTGATCTCAAAGTCGTCTCTTGCGGCTACATCCAAGAGCGTGCGAACTGTGGGTGGTTTTGATATGGGAGAGAAGGTTTTGAAGAAGTCAGAGTACTGCTGCTGAGTGGGTTCCTTGACCACATAGCGTGCTTTGAACACGGGTGCCTCGTCCGGAAGCTACTTCACTCGAAAAAGCCATCTGCCCCCAACAATGTTAACTCCTGGAGGTGGAGTTTCATCGTCAGAGGAGTGGTTGCGAGTAAAGGCTTCACACTCAGCTTCCATGGCAGCTCGCCACTTGGCAACATGTGGGCTTGAGAGTGCCTCTTGGACGGTGAGAGGGATAGGGATGGTCGGGTTCTCCGTGAAGTTGAGTGAGGGTGAATCGGTGATATCGGGGAAGATGTGCAAGAGCTGGGGAATAACAGCGTGAAGATCACACAACTCCTCATGCCTGTCTTCCAAAAGGGTGGAAGGCACACCCCCCCCAGCAGGAGGAGTCGGAGTGATCACTGAGCATCGAATGGCAAGTGCGAGGGGAGGAGCAGCCCCATGCAACCGAGTGCCATGAGTCACCGAAGAAGAGGGTGGAGCAAGCGTTCCTGGAGGGGATGGCTTAGGGGGCTTGGGGGGAGAGATTGGCCGTCGTTGGTAGGTGATGAGTTTGCTCGGTTGTAGGAGAGCAGGTTCCTGAGTGGAGGAGGGAACGGGGGGAGGAGGTGGGGCGGGCGGGTTCGATCACCGATGGTAAGTGATTGGTGCGCTTGGGGGCGCAGATGGCAGTGTGGTAGAAGGGGGGGATGGAGGAGGAGCTGCCGAGGACACCGGAGAGGTCGGGTCAGAGACCTCAGACGGGGATGGTGCGATGGCAGGGGAAGCAGAGGGTGAGGGGGCTGGTGCAAGCGGAGGTTCAGAAGGCGCATCAAAGTCAGCCCACACAAGAGAGGGTGGTCCGGTTGGGGGATCCCATCCTGAGGTGGAGTAGAAGGGGCGAGTCTCATCGAAGTCGACATCTCGGCTCCGGACGAGTTGTTGGGTGGAGGGGTTGAGGAAAAGGTAGTCAAGGGAGTCTGCATTATGCCCAATGTATATGCACGTTTGAGTTTTGGGACTAAGCTTGCCACCTTGCCGCCGTCAGGCCTAGGGGTTGAGGAGTACATAGGCGGTGCACCCCGAGACGCGAAGGGGGCAAGCAGTGGGTGTTTTCCCGAGCTAGAGTGTGGTGGGAGTGGTGTCGGGAAGATGCGGGTGGGGGTAGAGGTTGTATAGGAGGGCGGCATGATAGAGGGCGTACCCCCAAAGTGAGAGTGGTGCATTGGAGTGGCTGAGGAGGTAGCGAGTGATCTGTGCCAGTGTATGATTGCGGCTCTCTGCTATGCCGTTCTGCTGCGGGCTGTCAGGGAGGGTGAAGTTTTGTAGGATGCCAAGGGATGAGCAGAAGGCTTTGAGCTTGTCGTTGCAAAATTCACCACCACCATCCGAATGGAGACGCTTGACCTTGGTGCCAAATGAGGTATGTGCCTGGTTTACCCATGCCATGATTGCCTCCGGGGCCTCAGCCTTAGGGTGGAGGAGGTGCACAGAGACGTAGCGAGTGTGATAATCAACTATCAAAACGAAATAGCGATGGCCACCTCGTGCGGCCACCGGGGCAGGGCCCCAGACGTCCATGTGCACTAGGTCCAGTGGGGCTGCTTCTACCGAGGGTGAGGCGGGGTGGGGCTGTTGGCGTAGCTTGCTCTTGGTACAGTCAAGGCACGTGGGAGCGGGCGAGTCGAGTGGTGGAGGAAGTGAGGCTGGCAGGCCAAGAAGAAGCTTCTTGGAGGCCATGTCAGCAAGCGTGCGGAAGTTGGGGTGCCCGAGCCGATGGTGATAGAGAATGGTAGGGTTGGAGAAGTTGCGACATGAGCATGGTGAGATAGCAGCCTGTGCTTGGGTGGTTGACACCTGAGGGATAGGTACTCGCAGCGTGTAAAGGCCGCTGCTATTGAGGGTGAAGCGAGCCAAGACCTTGTTGGTGAGTGGGTCGATGATGTCACAATAGTAGCCCCGCCTCCTGAATTTCTGTTTGAGCCACTAGATTGTGGCTTAGTGAAGGCACGCACATGCCAGTGACAGAGCCGGATCGGAAAGCGGGGCACGGGATTGTGGACGAACCCTTGGCAAGAGTGGTGAAGCTTGAATCAGCTCCCAGAAGAGAAATCGGTGTTGCGTAGGGTTTGAAGGAGAGTGTCTCCTTGAGCACAGTGTGAGTGGCCCCGTTGTCAAGTGTAAATTATATGTATTGTGGTGCCTGTGATGAGCCGGTGTACTGCGAAGTTGTTTCATTAATACATGGAAGTGCCAGGGAACAACAAGTTGATGTGCACATCAGCAGGAGCACTATCACTAGCACTAGCCTCAACTACGTTGGCCTTACGAAAACGCATCCAATTTGGCGGTTTCTTGTCGACTCTATGGATGGAATACCATTCGTCGTCTTTCTTCTTGAAGCATGTGGCGAGGGGATGGTTGGTGCCACCACACACTTGTCCCTTGCGGTTGCCATACTTGACGATGTAGGTGCATGGAGGGAAGCGGTTGCGCTGAAAGGGCGCCAAGGCGAGTGCTGATGCGACACTTGCTTGAGGTATGGGAGCACGGAGGGAGTAGGCTTTGGCTTGGGCCGAGGAGTCTTTCTCGGTGTAGAGAAGGGCGGAGGAGACCTTAGCAAAGGTGAGGTCTTCTGCCGAGGACGTGAGGAGCATTTTCCTTGTGACTTCATATGCGGAGGTGAGGCCAACAAGAAGGGCGGCCGCAGGAGCTTGTTCGGGGAAGATAATACCCAATTCCTTGAGCTCGCCATGGGTGTTTTCACCTTGGCGATGTAGTTGGCCATACCCGGGCAACCCTCAAGGCGGACTTGAAACATACTAGTAATGAGGATGGCCACCCTGACCGCCGTCTTATTCATGAACCTGTCCTGGAGATGCTTCCAAATGGCGTTGGAAGTGGGGTAGTTGTGGAACGTGTTGACAAGTTCGGGAGGAGTGGAGCCGAGGAAGACACTAATGATAGCCGCATCGGCCTTCTCCCACTTGCGGTACTTGGCAACAAAGTCCTCGTACTCCTGAGTTGCCACAGCATTGGTTGAATCGGACGGCTCCTTGGGGATGGGGGGCTATTTTCCCTTGCCATGATTGAGAAGAACGTCTCTGAGGTCAAGTCCACCCACTTCATGGCTCAGGAGGAGCTTGTCAACCCCGTAGCTCCATCGGCTTCAAGGCGGAGGGGGGTCATGGGGTTGGCGAGAGTGGCCGAGGCGAAGGCCATGGCTGAGAACCTTTTAGATCCCACGTGAAAAGTCATTCTTGAGTCACCGATAGGAACTTGAGGTTCATGGTTTCCGAAGGAGAATTTGAAAAACTTGGGTTTTTGGGTTTACGAAAGAGAATTGTGAGGTTTATGGTTTTCGAAGGAGAAAATTCAAGGGACTCGAAGAGCGAAAAGCTTCAATGTCTGCCGCTTCGGAATGTCTCGTAGAGGGAATTTTGAGGTCGATGAGAGTAGGCCAGATCAACCGATTTCGGTAGCTAACTCTATTCCCACACACTCCTCCACACACCACCTTCAGCTTCGCGGCTACGCTGCTGCTCAGCTTCGCGATTACATGGCTGCTCTGCTGCGCGGCTGCTCCTGTTCAGCTGCAGAGTGCCGTTGCGGGGCGACGAGCGGCAGCCCGACGAGAAGATGCAGGGCGACGGGCGGCGGCCCGACGGGAAGCTGCAGGGCGACGGGCGACGACCCGACGAGAAGCTGCAGGGCGACGGGCACCGGACCGACGAGAAGAAGTGGAGCGAAGACGATTGACAAGAAAGTGCGATTGGCTAAGGCGCCAACGATGCGCTTACCAGAGAAGTTGCGAAAGTCGTCGAGAAGGGAGAGTGGCGCAAAATAATTTCCGGCCAAAGAAGTCGCGAATCACCGGCGACGAGATTGATGGTGGCTACGCCGAAGACAGCGGGACAAAGGCCCGTTAAGATAGGAGGATCATGATACGCGTGTGCGGTTGAAACGCTCTGATACCGCACATTAGTTGAGCTCAAGGTTCTTTAAGTACATTGGAAATAGGCAAGGTAAGGGTGGGGAGAGAATCGCGGGCAATCCTAGGGAATTGGGGGTAATCCCAAGGAAATCTCCAATTGGTGGGTTGGAGATTGCATGGAGATCACAGTTGGGTTTGGTTGGGATGTGGGTGTACACCCAACCAAACATAAAGTGCAAACTACACTAAACTAGGATATAAAAAGTACAAGTACAAATGTCGGATTGGGGGCTAACATTAACACACCCTTTGCTATCTCTCGCTCCTATATCATGTACCTTCCCTTAGTGAAACAACCTTCTCCAATTTTTCTAACTGCTACTCTCGATACTTGCCTAAACCTAAGTCCTAGGTAATCTCAACATGTTATCAGAGTGTGGTCTTTTCTGTCAACGGGAGTTGTTGTTGGCCCCGTCCTCGCTTGGGCGGAGCCGACTTCGTGGTTGGGTGTACGGGAGGTACAGCCGACTTGCAGCAGTGGGCGACGCCGACTTGGGCGAGCTGGTCGACGGGGTTGGTCGACTTGCACGGGGCCACTGCAATGCCGCCGACTTGGGAAGCCGGTGGCCGACTTCAACTGGTGGTCGGCGATGTGGCACGTCGACCTGGAAGTCGGCGCCGACTTGCAAGGTCGCCGACTTGCAAGGTCACCGACTTGCAAGGTCACCGACTTGCAATGTCACCGACTTGCGAGTCCGCCGACTTGCGAGTCCGCCGACTTGCAAGGTCGCCGACTTGGGAGGTCGCCGACTTGGGAGGTCGCCGACTTCAAGAGGTCAGCCCGGAAGTCGGCGCCGACGTAGAAGGGGCGTCGACTTGGTGACGCCGACTTCGGGTAGCCGACTTGGGTGGTCGGCTGACGACTGTGCTGGTTGACGTGGAGCTGGTCGACCAGGAGTGACGTCGACCTGGAGCTGGTCGACCAGGGGTGTGGTCGACCTGGTGAGGTCGACCGGAGGTGGCCGTCGACTTGGGATGTCGACGGGCACATACAGGAGCACCTGGTCGACGTGGTTGCCGGGTCGACCAGGTTACCTGGGTGACGAGGTTCTGCGGAGGAGTGCGACGGTCGCCCGGTCGTCCACCGCACCAGCCATGCATGAGGGCATGGCACCTACTGCTGCACGTCGTCAACTTCGTCGCCCACGTCGGCCAAGCGCACCTGGCCGATGGCGACGGAGCACCGGTTGAAGGCCGGATAGTGCAGCGCCTTCGTCACGAAGTCGGTCGGCTGCTCGGTGGTCGGGATGTACCTCAGCGAGAACTTCCCACGCTTCACCATGTGCTGCAGCCAGGCTTGTCGCCGCTCCATGTGCTTGAGGTTGCCCGTCAACCCCATGCCCTCGGCGACTGTGATGGCCGACTTGTTGTCCACCCGAAGGACGTCGGCTTCCCGGCATCCAACTGCCGGAACTGTGCAAGGAGGAAGTGAAGTCGGCGTCCCTCCTTGCCGGCTTCGGTGGCTGCCACGTATTCCGACTCGGTTGACGACAACGTCGCGCACTTGATGCGCTGGCTTGACCAGGAGACTGCGACCCCTCCGTAGACGAACACGTAGCCGCCCGTCCTCGTCCTGCTCTGCTTGTCACTGGCGTCGTCGGCGTCTACGTAGCCGACCAGCTCCAGCGACTCAGGTCCACCGCCGAACTCCAGGGAGGTGTCACGCGTGTTGGCGAGGTAGGCGAGGCAGCGGTCGACCTCGCGCCAGTGCTGGTCGCTCCTCATCGTGAGGCCGCTCCCCAGCTTGCTGCAGGCGAAGGCGATGTCCGGCCTCGTCGTTGTCGCCGCGAACTGCAGCGAGCCGACCTTCTGCAGGTACTCCTCCTCCTGTTGCTCCTGTGCCTCCTCGTCGTCGAAGGTGAGCTCGCCTTAGGCGTCGACTGAGACCGGCGTCTTCAGGGTGCGCCCAATCTGCCCCTCGTCGATGAAGCGCCTACGCAGCTTGTCGGCGTAGCCCTGCTGGTGCAGCCATAGCTTCCCCGCCGACCTGTCGCGGACGATCTCCAGCCCGAGGTACTTATGCACCGGCGAGATCTCTCGCAGCTCGAAGGCGGACTTCAGCAGCTCCTTCAGCTCCTTCAGCTCCTTCAGCATCTCGGTGCTGCTACTGGCCGCCAGCAGGTCGTCGACGTAGACCAGCACCCAGCAGGCCACTCCGTCGTCGTCGACTTTGAAGTACAGAGCCTCGTCGACCTGGCTCTCCTTCCACCCGGCGCCGACCAGCTCGTCGTTGAGCGCCAAGTACCACAACAGCGGCGACTGCTTCAGGCCGTACAGGCTCTTCAGCAGCTTGAACACCCGACCGGTTCCGTCGTTGAAGTAGTCCGGATGGGACATGTAGAGCACCTGGTCGAGCTTGCTCTGCAAAAAGGCATTCTTCATGTCGAGCTGCATCAGGTTGAGGTTGAGGACGGCAACGATGCTGAGGAAGATCCTCAGGGTGACGTAGCTGCCCACCGGCGCGAACGTCTCGTCGTAGTCGGCGCCATACACCTGGGTGAAGCCCTTCACGACCAGCCTCGCCTTCTCGCGCTCGACGGTGTCGTCGACGTGGTACTTCGTCGTCAACACCCACCGGTTCTTCATGATGTTGACCCCCGGCGGGCGTTCGACCAGCTCCCAAGTGCCCATGTTGATGAGGCTGTAGATCTCCTCCTCCATGGCGGCCTTCACCGCCGGGCCCTTCCAGCTTGCCAACGCCTCCTTCACCGTCATCGTGGAGATGTCCCAACGGTGTTCGGGGTCGGCCAGCATGTCAGGGTCGAGCTCCGGAAACTCCTCATCCTCCTCGGCGTCGTCGTACAGCAGGTAGTCGTCATCATCCACGTCGTACACCGTGGTGGAGGCAGCGGAGACGAGAAGTCCGGCGGCCTCCGAAGTCTATCCGACTTCCGAGGTTCAGGCCGAACCTCCACCACGTCGCTCTGGGTGGACTCCCCGGCGTCCCTCCTTCGTCACCATCTTCACTGCCCTCGTCGTCCTGCTGCACCTCGGTCGACTTCTTGGTCGACCTCCCCCCTGTGGTCGGCTTCCCTGCCGACTGCTTGGTTGCCGACTGCTCCGTGGTCGGCTTCACTGCTGCCTGCTCCCCGGTCGGCTGCTGTTCCTCCCCCATCAACGTTGGCTTCAATCCCATATCGACTTGCCGCTCGTCACGTCGGCCACCGGCGATGTTCGTGGCCGGCGCCAAAGGCGACGTCCCAAAACTCCCCTCATCGCCGGAGGCCGAGACAGGAGTCAGCCCGCGCACGTCGGCCACGAGGGGAGGGGCAGGGGGCGTAGGGGAAGCGGAAGGAGGACGGACGACCTCGGCGTCCGCATCAGCAAGCTCACCGACCTCGGCGAGCAGAGGCAGCGTCGCCGTCGAGGTATCGGTCGGCGGGGCGGGTGGCGTCCGACTTTGCACCGGCCCGTGCTCCGACTTCCACACCTCCAGCGACATATCCTCGTAGAACACCACGTCCGACGTGGTGACCACCAGGTTGGCGTCGATGTCGAGGAGCTCCCAGCCCTTGCTCTCCCCCGACACGCCAAGGTGAAGGCCCCACCTGGCCTTCACCTTGATACTTACCTAAACCTAAGTCCTAGGTAATCTCAACATGTTATCAGAGTGTGGTCTTTTCTAGGATCTATTCTACATGGGCCCACCAAATCCGCCTTGTGCCATGGCGGCCCACTATGCTGCTAGCGCGAAATCCGCTCCTGTTTCCAGAGGTTATGCTAAACCCGTCGTGCTGCCCCCCGTCGCCTTCCAGTCGCCTGCCTCGTCGCGGCACTCTGGGCGACGGTCACGGCGGACATTATGGCGAGCGCCAGCGACCCGCCAGCGCGTTCGCGAATGCGCCAGCGACGATCGCCAGCCCCAGCGCCATCGCCAGCAACCGCTGCCCGTCGCCAGCCCGCCACGTTTCCCCCGTCGCCATTGCGTCACGTTTTCCCCGCCGCTGCAGCCCTCTCCAGATGCCGTTCCGTCGCCCCGCGGCCCCGTCGCCCGAGGCCCGGTCGCCCGCTTCCCGTCGCCCCCTCCACCCTCGTTACGTGCAGCAGCAGCCCCGCGCACTGCAGCAGCGCGCGTTCGAAGCCACGCGCAGCTGCGTGCGTGGCGGCTCCAGTACGCGCAGCTGCACACGAATCTGCAGCCGCAAGTTCAGCCTCTACCCCGCCCCCCTTCTTCTCCCTCTCTCTGCTGCGCGTGCGGCAGAAAGGGGGGTGGGAGGAAGGGTGTTGGGTGTCGGGGGAGTGTCGGTAGGGTTGCCTGTGCTGTGGGGTGAATGGCGATGAGGGAGCGGATAATGGAGGGTGAGGGGGTGGCGGAAGGGGTGCGGTTCCGGGTTGCGGCTGAACAAGGGGGGGTGAGGTTTAGGGGGGTGGCTGAAAGAGGGTGTGGACTCGGGGGTTCATAAGAGGGGCTCGCCGCGCTTGGCTTCCCCTCACCTCCTCTCCTCCCTCTCTCACCCCCCCCCCCCCCCCCCCCCCTCCCCCTCCTTTGTAAAAAGGAGGTTCGTAAGAGGGGCTCGCCACGCTTGGCTCCCCCCCACCTCCTCTCCTCATCTCTCTCTCTCTCTCTCTCTCTCTCAAGCAGTCCTTCATTGATGTGCTTATAAGGTACAAGCAAAGCAGCAGCAATCCTAGCAAGTATTATGTTCTAGTCCCGCAAGTTCTATAATGACCGTAGTCACATACAATGCATTTGTGGGCCTGCCACGCCAAGCTGCATAGTCACTCCACTAGTCCTCACAGCTGCATCACTGCCGGCCTGCCCGACCTCTGCAGGGCGCCTCAGTCCCCACCCCCTTCTCCCGCCCAGCCGAGGAGACCCTCCTGCGGATGGGCGGACCGCTAGGGGTCAGCCCGGCCCTCTTCTCACCGAAGTCCAGTAGCTGGGCCAGGTCATCCTCGAGGACCTGCCACAGGTCCCCGAGGTTTGGTTCCCACGGGTCCGCCGCTGCCTGTGGGTGCGCTGCCTCAAGTGCCCTGTTGGACTTGGCCATCAGGGCATTCGCCTGGCAGCGCTGGAGCATCACCGACCATCGCTGCCGGTAATGTGCCGTGAGTCGGGAGGCTACAGCAGTTAGCCTCCCTTGTCTGTGCTTCTTCTTAGCCGCCTGGGTGCCCAGGAGGCGGAAGAAACGTTGGGTGTCCCTAGCTAGGGCCCCGTAGGTTTCCACCGCCAGACCGAACACCCCTACAAAACCCGGGCGGCCCTCATACAGGCCCCGCTTCACTCGTGCTGCGTCCTCTGCCGCCCACCCCGGTGCCTTTACTGCTCTCTTATCACGCCGCTGCAGGACAGGGTCCGTGACCGTCACGTCAGTGACATAGGTCTCGTTGGACTCCTTGTCGCGAATCACCACGTCCGCTCGCTTTTGGTTGGTTATGGGCGAGAAGGCCGCTGACTCGAGCAAGGTTGTGTAGTCCGCTTCCTAAGCCATTCGGAGCGCCGCGTACACCAGGGCATTGTGATGTTACTCCTGTCCCCTCCATCGGCACACCGCAGAAGGTGGTTTGATAGGCTTCTGTCCCCAATGTCTGACCGCTTCCCTTTGCAGGGGCACTTTTCCGTGACCGCCACGGGCAGACCTAGCCGGAAGCCGAGCGCCACTGCAAACTGTCCGGGGGAGAAAGTGAGGTCACCCCTTGTAGGGATAGCATGCAACCAATCTCCCGCCCCCACCCCTTGCAGGCTGATGAGCCGAATCACGTGTCCATTGGCGGCTCCGGGCTTGTCCGCCCTTGTGTCTCCCACGAGCTCGGCCGCCCGGTCTAGGTTTATGTGCTTTGACAGGATCAGCTGCAGGTGCCCCTTTACCCCCCCCTTCTGGTGGTGCTCCTTCAGGACCTTCCGAGCCTGATCTGGGAGCCGGTTCCGAAGGTCCCCAAGCGTCACCCCTCCTGCCGCTGCCCCCTGGATTCCTCCCATTGGTGACACCAGGTCTGTCACCCGCTGCAGTGGGTTGTCTGCCGTCATCGCCATGTGTCTGAGGAGAATGTTGGCTGCGTGCAGGGAGGCCAGGTATGCTGCTGGTGCCTCCGAAAGCAGGTCTATCAGCCCCAAGCCCCCGAGGCACACCGGTAGCGTGGCCTGGCGCCAGACCAGGCTCTGCTCCAGTTCGCTTGTAGGAGCGTGCATCTTTGCGGCTTTGAGTGCCGTCCACAGCAGTTCCTCACTCCAATCCCTCCATTCCACCAGTGATAGTGTGTCAGCCGGGGTAGTTTGGAGCATGTAAGAGATGCGTCTCGACACACATCTCGAGAGGAGGAGGAGTGCGTGTTGTGGGTGCAGTTTGCCGATGAGGTTCAATGGCGCCGCCACCGTGCGCAGGGTCGTTCATATGGACCTCTTCCCGTACTCTCTACTCCCCACCGGGCTCCCCAGCACCCGTATACCGTTGACCGCCGCCACCAGTCCCTCAGGGAGAACATCCGAGCAACCTGTCGGGCACCACGCCGATGACTTCTCCAAGTTGCATCGCAGTCCGCACTTGCGTAGCTCCTCGATGATGACGTTCACTCCCTTAATCGCCTCCGTCGGAGCGCCGATGATTGTGATGTCGTCCGCGTACGCCATCACCACCGTGTTGGGGCACATCGCCGCTGCCCTCAATATTGTTGGTTGTATGGCCGCCGCAAAGAGCATCGGCCCTAGTGGGTCTCCCTGGCGCACACCTCGAGCGCTCTCGATGTATCGTTCGTCGAAGCCCGGATCCAGTAGGAGGCGTGCCGGTGAGCCATACAGCGTGCGAACCAGCGGTAGTAGCGGCTCGAGATCTGTCCATTGGAGTGCTTTGAAGAAGCTCCCACGTTCTACGGAGTTGAATGCGTTCTCGACATCCAGCTGTATAGCGATTCGAGTTGGGTCGTTCGTCAGCAGTGCTCGGGTAGCGTGTATCACTGTCTCTGCTCCTCCAGGCACCGCCACGCCAAACTGAACTGGGAGGAAAAATTTCCGTATATCGGGCGATAGTTTCCGCAGCGCTGCTTTCGCTGTTAGCCTAATGATCGCTTCACCGATTGCTATCGGTTTGACCCCTCCTCCTGGCTTCTCCAAAGCTATCAGCCTCGCTGGTAGGAGAAGATCCCTAAGGGACGCACAAAGGTAGGTACTCATCAACGAGTTGATTACTTGGTGCAGGAGCAGGAAGACCTCCCCGTTCAGCAGCGCGGGGTCACGTAAGTGTTCAAAGCACGTGCCCGACGGCCCCGCCCCAATCCCATTCGGGCACTTAGCTAAGACTTCGCGAAATTCGTCAGCCGCTATCGTCAGGGACGATGTTTCGTATCCGGTAACCCATCCTAGCGTTGCCTCCCCTGCTATCGGATGTTTAGCGCGAAGCGCAGCGAGTGTCGCTGGTGATTGCTCGGCGAGGGGGGTTGACTGTAATGCTGCTAAGGCCTTCGCCAGGTTCGCCTTCTGTACTAGGCCCTCCGCTCGGGCACACATGCCTTCCGGGTCGGATTGGTGTCTGCTTGGTTGAGGGTTCAGGGGGATGATGCAGGCTTCCGAGAAGAGCACCTCCCATTCCTCTTCTTGGAATTGCTGAAGTCGCTTCTCAACCACGGCCCAGCGGTTTCCCTGAACCTTCTCAATTTCGGCTCGGAGGGTCAACCTAGATAGGAATTGCAGGATTCGCCACGCACCCGCGCAGCCTGGAACCTTCGCGAGTCGCAGCAGAGGGATCGTCATGCAGTAGGCGTAGACTCCCAGGATTTTGGGGGGAAGCTTTCGGAACAGAAAGGGTTGGGCGCTGCAACACATTGGCCCCAGTTCCCAACCTTCCACCTGGCGCCAGACGTCTGGATCATCGGCGATATCTGCTGGTGATCTTGCCTTGCTGGCCGTCTCACTGGGCTGGACGCCACGTGACTCGCCCTCATTGGCGTCAGCATGGTTTCCCTCACCCCTTGCCCTTCGGTTTGTCCCTCCCGCTGGGATGCCTTGCTCATCCTCCAGTGACACGTCCTCCGAATCCCCCTGTTCCTCCTCCATATATTCCTCGTCCCCATCCTCTTCGTCGTCATTCATTGGATCTCCTCCCTGCTATCGCTCTGGCCTCCTGTGCCTTTCCCGCCACGGCCCAGATCTAGCTTTCTCTCTAGCCACAGGTGCTGCCAGGCCCCCTCGCCCTGCCCGTCCGCGTGCACCTCGTCCGCCGCGTCCCCTCCCCGCCACCGGTGCTCGTCCCCGAGTTCTTGCTGGCGGGTTTCCCGCCGCCGCCTCTGCTGCGCGGTCTCGCAGCAGCCTCTGCCGTGGTGTTCCTCCTCGGCGCCTGTCAATCACGGTCACTTGCTCCTCTTCGACGACCGCTGCCCCATCCTCCGCCTCGGCCTCCTCCCGTTCAGCTCTTTCGTGGGGCCGTCCCGCCTCGTACCCTGTACCTGATGACGGGCCGGCGCCGGCCGCCTCGGCGTGAAGTGATCGTGGCGGCAGGATCTCCTGCTGTGCCCACCCTGCCAGCGGCCCAGGGCGGGCAGGTGCCAGCCCTGTTCCGAGCCGTCGCGGACTGCCTGACTGCGGGTGTTGGCGCCGCGCCTTCTGCGCCACCGATGGCGCCTGCTCGACCAAGGGAGCCCGTGTACCGCTCCCCTCGCGGGCGCACTCATCCGTTTCTCCGTGCACGTGGCCATTCCTTCCGTCGCCATCGTCCCCCTCGCCCGCCATTGTCCGGCCAGGCTCGTCTTCGACCCCAGCTTCGGGCCCCGGCCACACAGTCCCAGCCGTTGCAACTCCCTCCGCCTCAGTCGCAGTCCGCGTCGTCCCAACCGTGTGCGCCGGCTGCGCCAGCGCAGTCTGCACCGCCCATCCCTCCGCCGCGGCCCCCCCCTCCAGTGCCGGAGCCGGCGTTGCCTCCGCGGACGTGTCCTTCTGCCCCCGTCGCTCCGCCTCCTCAGGCCGATCCCGCCCCTCCGGTTGGCGTACAGGCGCATCCCCTGTCGTCGGTAACAGGGCCAGGCCCGGCGCCGCCACCCCCTCGACCGTTTCCTCCGCCTCATGCGCCGCCCTCTTCGGGGCCAACTCCTTCCGCGCCGTTTGCGTATTCGTACCCCCCTCGGCTGAATGTGGCGGCGTCTGCTCCTCCTGGCACTCGCCGGCTCCCTTTCCCTGTTCCCGCCCCTCATGGGCCTCAGCGCCAGCACCCCCTTATGCCGGGGTCTCGCCCCCCTGCGGCTCGGTTCGGATTTGTGAGTTCCCCCCGTTGCCATCTCCTTCCCGGCCGCCGCATGTCGTTCTCCCCTGCCTATCACTCATCTGCTGTGTCTTGCGCTTTCCCCGTCCCCCGCCATCGTGCGCTCCCTTCGTTCCCGCAGCATCAGCCGGTGCCTGGCCTTTCCCGCGGCTACTGGAGCGAAGACGAGGTGCCTGGGACCCCTCGTGACCCTGAGGTGGACTGGGATGGTGTTTCGTGGCCGCATGTGCCGCGCGAAGGGAATTGGAACTGGAACACTCCCCCCCCGAGCCCTCCTTGGGGTGAGCCGCGGCCTGGAGATGGGGCTTACCAGTCCCGTGGGACGCACCTGGCGGAGGTTGGCCGCTGCGTGACAGAGCTGTCGTTCGTGCTTGACCTCCTGCATGACGCACTTCAGTCGCGGGAGGTGGTGGCACGGGATCCGCAGATGAATGAGGACCAGCAGGGGCGGGTGCGGCGTGCAGTGTCGGGTGCGCTGTGGGAGGTGCATCTGCCGCTTGAGCCCGCGGACCCTTTGCTGGACGATGGACCTGGCGCTGCGGCTTTCCGCATGGTAGCCACGGCTGCTGAGGAGTGCCCGCTTGGGATCGTCCCTGTGATCGCGTGTGTGCTCCGGTGGCTTGGCCGGCGGGTGAAGCGGATCTAGGTGTTGCCTTGGCTGCGGTTTTGGTTGTCGGCTTCTTCTTCCCCATGGCTGGGGACTTACCTTAGTGTAGCTCTGTCTGTACTATACTTGCATGCTTGTACTGCACCCTGTGCAATTCCTCCTTTCCTCTATTGTCCTTGCCACCCCAAATGCTGGGTTGGGAGGATCCACACTCACCAGAGAATAATGGTGATGAACTAGCCAAGGTGAAAAGCATAAGTCCGTTCTACACTTAATTAACACAAAAAAACGGAAACCTCAGGGCCTGATTCAAACGAATCTGACGTGGTTATCATGGTACACAAATAAATTTGGACCCTACACTCCCAACACACTTCTTCTCATTGTACATATAGTGTTTTGAAATCGCTCCATTTGCAGCCCCACCATAGAAGCTGTAAGCACCCGAGCACGCCAATGATGGTGACACTGGCTTTTGCCTACCCTTCTTGCATATGCCAAGAACGAATGGCCAGTACTCTGCTCTTAGGCAAATCTGCAATGGTGGCATTCACAAACACATCCAACAAAGGAACATGTATCAAGACGCACAGATAAGAACCAGTGAAAAACAATCTCAACGAACAAGCTATGGCAAATAGCTGGAACTCGAACATAAATTTGGCATATGAGATATGACCCCTTGTCCCCTCACCCATCAAATGTACGTCTAGTCCACAAGTTTCCCCTCCATCTTTCCCTCTCATCTCTTGCGGCCCCCATCTTGGTTCACCTCCAACCCTCACCTGCACTCCAGCGTTGCTCCCAACAGCAGAGGCGGAGGCTGGGATGACATTGGAGCAGATGAGGCCGGGATTGTTGCGGTACAGCTCAGCCCAGCGCATGGCATTCACCTTCCCAGCCCCTGTTGGGTCATACCCACTCCCCGCCACCTGAAGCAGCAGGCGCTCACACGTGTCCTGTGCTGTGAACACGCCGTATCGCAGGCACTGAGGCACGGTGAAAGCGAAGGTGGCGTTGCGCTCGATGCACAGAGAGCGGCCCGCCTTAACGGGCTCAGAGCAGTCGAGGCCGGGATTGAGTGCCGTGAGGTTGCTGGTGGTGAGGACCAGCTGGGCGCTGATGGACCAGTATGTGTCTCCCTGGAGGGTTGTGGGACAGGCGAGAAGGCTCGGATGCTTGATGCAAACGGAGCACGGATGTACTATGGGCAATTCATAGAAAGTCGAGATGATATGACAGCCTTGCCGAGGTGATTCAACACAGAAGCGAGAGGATCTGGAAAGAGAGGAATGATGCCAAGGGCTAAAGATCACGGTGAGGATGTTGAAGGTGGAGGAATGGTGCCAAGGGCTAGAGCTTTGGAGGGCTAAACAGGTAGAGAGAAGGTGCAGTACATGACGTGAAAGGAGCACGGCTGTACTATGTACAATGCAGAGATAGGCAAAGACAGCGTTGAGATGGGAGATGAGGAGATGAGAAACAATATGGTAGAATCTAACGGAAGGTAGAACGACGAGGCTAAAGCTCACACTGAGGGTGTAGAAGAATGCAGTGCAGGGGTCGAGGAGAGAATTGCCCAGCTCAAGCATCATGTTACGAGGCGAAGGACGGCTGCAGTCGATGACCTGCAATGAGGTGCACAGATGTTCTTTTGAAGTAGATATTTTTGTGAAGCTTCTTCAATAATCACGCCCCCACAATGTGGTTCATGCTTTCCCTGCTGTCCCACCAGCCCTGCCTATCCCTCCACGCCTCCAGCCTTTACATCTCTACTACTTACTGCATTCTGCTGTGTGAATCGGGCAAGTGAGAGGCCCACGATAGGGAGGACATCAGAGCACCACCAGTTGCTGCCACTCACTACCAAGGTGCTGGCTGAGATGTTGGCTGAAAAGAAACAAACGTAAAAGAAGGGGAACACAGCAAGTATTAGGGCTTAATAGAAGCCAACCTACTAATTGTGTGTGCGCTCATCACAGGGCCGGACTGTGGAAGCAGGTCGCAGGGGTTGTGAGGACCCCAACCTATGATATACGAACCACTGAAAGCACTGCCGACCCTCCCACACACAATGCGAAAGCAGCAGCACCTGGTTCGCAGGTTGGGAAGCTATCAATAGTAGTGCTTTCAACGTAGTTGGGAGGGCAGATGCAGGAGTAGGAGCCCTTGCCATCGTTGATGCATGCGCCCACATAGCACGGGTTCTGCAAGTCAGACCCACACACGTCCACTGCCAAACACAATTGCGGAGCACAAGGATGAGGCAAAAAGATACATGAAAGTGCTGGTAACAACGGGAAGAGATGGGGGTGGGAGGGGGAGGAAAGATATAGACCGAGAGAGGCTTGATTGACAATATGTCTGAAACAATCGTGCCCATCATTTTGGCAACCCCCATGGATCAATATTATTAATGTTTGACCAGAAAACAACTTACAATAGGCACATGTTTGGGAGCCATATGCATTCGCAACTTCAACAAATGGCTGCTTGGTTTCGTTTGGGATGGTGCAGTTACACGAATTGTTGTTGCTCCGTAGGTTAGCCCGGCATGAGAACCGCCCACACGGGTTCATGCTGGGCTGCAGTTCGCCATCACCCTTGAAGCTCCTCTGGCCACACGGGTCCTTGGGGACTGGAGGGTGGTACACATGCGAGGAGGAGGAGAAGAAACAGGTGCGTATGCAGCTTCATTGAATCAGACTGTGGGCAGGAATAGGCAAGCTCAGCCACATGACAGGAAGAGGCAAGCTCAGCCAAGAGACAGGAGTAGGCAAACTTAGCCAAGAGACAGGAATAGGCAAGCTTAGCCAAGAGACAAGAATAGGCAAGCTTAGCCAAGAGACAGAAGAGACAAGAATGGGCAAGCTTAGACAAGTGAAAGGAATAGGCAGCCTTAGCCAAGTGACAGGAATAGGCAAGCTTTGCCAAGGGACAGGAATAGGAGCCAAGTGACAAAAATAGGCAAGCTTAGCCAAGTGACAGGAATAGGCAAGCTCTGCCAAGAAACAAGGGAAAAATCCGGAAAACGTGAATCTGCGATTAACCACCCTAAAAACGCGGAGACCACTGGCTAACACTCAACGTACTGAAAATGACTCAGTCCAAACGTAAGCCATTCTTTGGACCCATTTCATTACATCTTCCATAGAAAGCTTGTTCCATGCATTCAAGCATAGTTGATCCTGTGATGTACTTGAATAGGGGGGGGGGGGGGGCGGGAGGGGGGGTGAGATATGGAGAGACTGACAGGGGAAGCTGCCTCACTTAAGACCAACCACCAGGTAGATGGCTCACTCTTGACAATGGGGTAGATGCCAGGCAGCACGTTGATGCCACACACGCCATCACCTCCTTGAATGTCCATGCGCATGTGGCCCCAGTCGCCCCACTCCACTCCCCACGAGTTGCGGAGAATCCAAAATGGCGGCGCAATGCGATTTTGGCTCCCGTCATTTCTCAAGACGAAGTAGCCAACAACGAGTACAACGTGGTTCAGTCTGCCGGTAAAGCAGCCAGGATCTTGGTACTTGAAGGTCTGAAGAGAAAGGGGGGCACCATGACAATTACCGAGGAGGGATGAAAGTGCATATTTTCAGGCATACAACTCAATGCCGCTAGCAGATTCCGTGCAACCCTGGACAACAAATGCACAGCATGTAGGGTCAATGCAAGGAACACCCACCCCATCATATTGTGCAAACTCTGGAGCAGAAGCCTCGATGTGAACCACCACTGGCTTTCGTCGCACTGCCAGCATGAGCCCCACAAACCCCTTGAACCTTGTGCGCTCGAAGCCGTGAACAGGGTAGTACCTATTCTGAAGCCATTTCAGTCAGGGAGGAAGAAAAAGATACACAAAAAGAGACCGCCATTGAAGAAGACAGTCAACAGAACGCATGGAGCAAGCACAAAAAAAATATTTCAACCTAGCCATTCATAGCAAGCAGTAGAATGTTGGGGTGCATTACATTATGATTAGAATGTTGGCTTAGGCTGGCACTTGATCGTGCCTGGTAGAAGTTGTTTGCCTCTTGCTTCCACAACTTGGCCTATTGGCCCCGGCATGATCAATCAATCCATGATCAAGTGTTAAGAGCACTCTGATGCTAACAGGGCGTTGCATTGGTTCTACAGCCTTTGACAGTGGCTGCAACGGCTGGCTCTAGATGCCAGAGAGAGTCCCAGTATCACCAATTGTGGGATAGTTGCAACTCTCTCAACATCAGGCACATCACTCGAACTTCCCGATTCTCTTAAATGCAACTCTACACCTTTCCAGCCGATCACTTTGCCTCACAACTCACAGGAGCGTCAGCATCTGTGACTCCACCGCGAGGCAGCGTGAGAAGCCTTTCAAACGCCTCTGTGGGGGAGCCCCCCGTGCTGCACTTGTCAGCTTCGGAGGTGAGCCCCATGGCTGCAAAGAGTGACTCCACTGACAACTGCGGCGCCTCTCCATTCATTGCAATGCCGTATGCCACTTCCACGCTCGCCACCACCGCAAACGCCCAACAGGCACCTGTGTATGATGAAATCAGTTCGTAAAAAAATATAACAGGTTCCACGTGTGTTAGCAAATGGTCAAATCACGTATTGAGTTGAGTAATGTGCGATGGTTGAAACATGAAAGTGACCAGCAGCAGAACAGCAGGCGGGGAACTTGGAGATTGTAGCACCCAACCGGAACACACAAGCAAAGGATTCGGCAATCACATGCATCTCGAGGTTTCCCCCCTCCCATTCGTTTCACTCACAGCAGTCTTTCTGGTCCTTGACGGGCCAACCGAGAAAGGGCACGGAGTCCCAGGAGTGGAAGTCGCTAATGACCCACGAGTCCTGCTTGCTGGGCGCCACTCGATAGTCCACACTCACGTAGCGCGGGAAGGGGCTGGCCCACTCTGGAAGGTATGTGTCCGTTGACAGCCGCAGGCCATAGGCTGGGACGTGCTCGGGAGTTGCATTACGGAGAAATGAATGGCATGTGATAGAGGCAAATTGTAACGGAATATGAAGAGGGATAATCACATCAGGGACCATAATGAGCACAATTAAGTTCAGATTTTTCATATATGGCTGGGCTGCATCTTATATCTGATGATATTTCCACCGCATGTGGTTGTTGGCTGATTGCCACTTCACATTCATCCAACCGGCAGAACTCTGTTCTACCCCACTCCATGTATTGAGAGCTGACAAACCTGCATTAATACCTCGCTTATGAATGGATAATATCACTAAAACATTTCCTTCCAAACGTCAGTATACCGTCAACTGCTCGCTTAGCTTCCCAGCTTTGTATCACGAGCTTGAGATTTTGGTGCAACGTGTTGTGCACCATCTAGCATCTAACCTGGTCGTTCTTCCTCATACAGAATCTATTAGGAGAATTTAGACTGAACAATGCGGGCAAAATGATAAACAAATGAGGGAAAACGTCTGGGCCTCATCATGAGATGATCACATCAGTCAGCCAGTAACAATGCTTGCCTCCTTTGTCCTCCTGACTGAGGTAGTTGCGGGTGTTCACTACACAAGCATGGGAAACGATTTTTCACCTGGAGTTCGTCTGACAAGTCGGGGAGAAGAAGGTAGCCCTGAGATATGAAAGCAATAGGAGGAAAAGAAGAAAATGCTTGGTAAGATTCAGCAATTGTGTGACCATTATTTACAGCCATCTTCAGATTGACCCTCATCAGCACCAGCACAGAACTGACCCCATCATCACCAAGGTTACCCTGGACGCCTAGGACTCCCAACGTCCAGCGTCTGGATGCTGGAATCCAGTGGCTAGACACGGATGAAAGAACGAAAGAAACAATATCTTTTTCCAGGAAATAATCCTATCTGCTATTGTAACATGGACGAGGTGGCTGTTAGAAGTGTTGCTGATGCATGAGGAGATGCTGTGAGGCAGTTTTTTTGCTAGAAACAACTTCTTCATTTGCACAACAAGAAAACATCGCTTTTCTCCCCAAAAGACACCGTAAAATACCGTAGAAAAAAGCGTTTGTTTCTTCGACAAAAGATTACTTCCACCTTGCGCAGGATGAAAAAACTCAGGGCTGCCTGAAAAATAGTGGTCTCGCGAAATCGCGATACGATTTTGCGTCAAATTTGAAATCACGTTTACCAGATTTTCCCAATCGTCAAAACACTGAATACTAGAATCTGCATTTCCAGAATCTTTCAAATTGAATATCCAGGCAAGCATTGTCTTCTACTGCACTGCATATAGAAAACCCAGCCTACAGTCCTACTTAGAGAACCCTCATCGAAATCCATTGTTGCGTTTCTCGACCAGCAATGTATTGTGGGTGTCTTCTACAACCTAGAGCTCGCTGTTCGTTTTAAGATTAAGGTGTGCTGAGGTTTGGTTGAAATATGCATTGAGTGGCTTCATTATGGGAAAAAAACAAAAAGAATATGTGCTTGACCTCCTCCCCCTCCCTCCCTCTGCCACCCCCCCGAGTGGTACCCCCTCCCTCTAGCGTCCAGGGTAAGGACGTTGGCGTCTGGACGCCCGCGACCAGAAGGTCAACTGATCCATGGTAACTTTGATCACCACCATCACTACCCTCATCATTACCAGCACAACATGACCACCAGCACAACTGTCAACATGCTTCACATCCTCCACATCATCCATCAGAATGTTATCATCATCTACCCCCACAGCCTCGTTGCCACCTCCTTCACGTCCTCCAGACTGGTTGCTCATGCAGTGCTCCAGTGCTAATCACCATGCCATACTCTCATCTACCTAGCAGCGCACACTGCTTACCTGTGTCCACTGCAGATTCAAGAATGACGTGGCGCTGAAACGGCTTCACAGTGGTGGACGCCACGAAGCCAAAGAAGAAGGCGGGCTGCTCGGCGGCACCCTGCAGCACCTCACACAGCGCCAGCCTCCTCTCCAGCACCGCCTGCTGCGACTTCTCCTGCGAGTCAGCCAGGAAGACCAGGATGGTGCCGGGGTCCCCCGGCTCATAGTCCACCCACGCCGTGTACGCCTTCCTGTTGCTCAGGGGGAAAGGCGACCTCACAGCCGCCATCGAAATGTCCTCGCCGCGAACGTTCAGCCATAGATGTGGGCTGCTCATGTCGCCGTGCTCCTTGTTCTGCAGCGTGTCGAACTCAACCGCCACACTCCGCTTGTCCATTCCGCCATACCCCACACCGGCGCTGCTCCCCACCCGGTCCGTCGCCGAGACGACGAAGGCAAAGCCGTTGAAGCCCACACGGCCGGATCGAGGCGAGAGGGAGAAGGTGAAATTGGCGTGGTGTCACATTTGCGTGAATGTGAAGGGTAAGGCAGTGAGGTGAATGGGCTGTATATACTGTAGATACTGTACATAGCGAAGCGGAGATTAACGAGGATGGGAGCCGAAGAGGCATTCGACGTTTCACAAACGGAAGAGGGACTTGGGGAGCCGACGGTTGCCGAGCCTGAGGGTCGGAGGGTTGCATGGGTGAGCGGGGAGCTGGAACTTACGTAAGCAAGGTGGGGTGGGCTGCAGAAACATAGGCAGACAAGGCAGCGGCAGCAAGAAGCAGCAGCGTAGGATGAGATGGATGGGTGTTCGTGCGCATGATTGTTTGCTTTCTCTATGTGTGCAGGATAGGTTCGGGAAGCCAGCTGGATCTGGAAGCAACAGCTGGAGGATGATCAGACAGGGCAAGGGAGGATGGCAAGAGGCAGCACGGCTGCACGCCTGTGTGAAGTAGTTCTTAGCTACTAGCATAGGCATGGATGATAGGACAGGAATGGGGTGGTGGTTCGCTGGTAGAATAGGTGGATTCCTGAACATACTATCCATTGCTTGTATGTTTCCCCTTTTACACGAGAGCTTTGCTGCAAATCGAGCAAGCGGTGAGCTGAGGGAGATATGGCGAGCAAGGAACTGTAGACAGAGGAGAGGAGGGGCGGTATGTGAGGGAGAAGTAGCCAGCGGAATACACCATGAGAATCAGAGGCAAGGACGACAGGGAAGGGGGAGGCCAGCGAATAAGGTGAACCTAAGCAACGAAACATGAGAAGTGGTACGCCAAAGGAGAGAGAGAGAGGGGCGCACAGCATAGGGGCGAGTGAGCAGGAGCAGAAGGGAGGGGAGAGAAGAGGAGGACGTAGGTATCCGACAGTGGAAGGCGAGCTGCAGCCCACACCCCAATGCCATCTGCCCTGCCTCATACGCAAACAGCATCACCGGCGCTGTGGTGAAGCTCCCCCTCGTCTCCCGCTGCGTCCCCTTGGTGAGCACAGAAGCTTGTGGGAGAATCGGCTGGCTGGTGGAGTAGTTCTTCTGCTGGCCTGCACACATGTAACAGACGGATGGACAACAGTGGAATACGGAGGCATGAGAGGGTGAGACTGCGAGATGCAAGGTTTATGAAACCGGCGAAGACTGAGCAAGCTTCCAATCAACAACCACTGGAGGTCCCACCATTCTGTGAATGTGCGCTAATGCTTCAAAGACTTCAATTCAAGTGGCGTCCCCTACCTTGAGGAGCACAGCCGATCTCTCCAAACCGCACGAATTCCGCATCACACAGACACGTGGGTGCCAAGCTAGACCCCTCTGGATAGCACACCCCATGTCCACCACACGCAGCAGCAACACCAACAGCAGAGGAGACGCCGCAGAACGCATTGCATGCTGCCTCCTGCCGCTACGTCACCAAGGTGCAGCCAAGCGGCAGCATGAAGCAGTTGGCATCGAAAGAGAAACGCTGGCATGACCCATCGGGCAGAGGACCCGAGAGGAAGTTGTTGGAGAGATCCAAAGTGCCCGCAGCGAGAGGCTTCAGTGCGGGCCCTGTGAGGTAATTGTGAGAGAGGTCACTGCAAGTTCGGGGAAAAGGGCAGACGGGGAGCATCTCAGTGCGAGTGGATTTGGATACGTGGAGTGCAGGGAGAAGAAGAGAAAGCGGAGACAAAAAGTATATTGGGGGCAAAAGTATAACGAGAAGCTGACGAGAAACGGGGAAGACGAGGTGGACGAGGAGAATGCGGAGAAAGAGGAAGAAGTTGCATATGAGGGAATGGTGGGGTGAGCCCAAGGAAGTAGGAGGTTAAGAGCGGAGAATGCTGTAGTGATTTCATACGCAACATTCATCGGCTAGTATAGGGGGTGTAGTCATTGATGTATCGAGGGGTTGCTAGGTGTCGTTGGTTGCCATGACATTTGGCAGGTTATTGGTTTGGTCCTAATCCCCACCTATCCCAACCATCCCCATTTGCTAAGCCTGCTGAGTCTGTCATTCTAAGTAGTTGGTTGAACAACTGTAGATCTCAAGAGCATTTGCTAGCTAGCTAGACTGCTTCTGTCCAAACCCTTTCCTTTCTGGATCCGAGCTATACTGATGAAGGCTGAGCGGGTGTAATCCATGTGGGGCGAAACAAGTTTGTGAGTTTTAAGGTTCTGCTCTAATTCTAAGAAATTAGGACAAAGAACAGAGCATGCATGTAGTGATGCACTAAGAACTATACTGCATGTATGGAATTTGGTGCAAGGGGATGCATGCATGCTTGGCAAGTCGGAAAAACCTACCAACTTAATTATTTGATGTATCTGGAGTGTTTAGTCTATTGCCCTTGCAGGGAAACTTGGAACTTGACAGTGTGTCAACCAGTGGCTTGGCCTACAGGAACCATCACCATCATAGTTTCAAAAAGATGGTTTTTGTAGGCACTTTCTGGCACGTTCCAGTCTATAGGTTCTTCGACTCTGGGGCCAGATTGCTCGTGCCCACCCTCCTGCTGAGTTAACCTCTTCCCCAACTGCCTATGGTCCAGTGTTTGCAGGGTTTGTAGTCGAGATGACGGGCACGGCGAGGGCGCGGCATAGTCCATTTGATCCCGGTCGTTCCAAATCCGTCCCCTCCGGATGAGGCCAAGCAGGCGGTGATAGATGTCCCGGTGGGTCAAGAACAATGATGCGGTCGCCGACAGTTCCAGGTGAATCAAAGTTGAGCACAAGCACTCCGATTTTGCCTGTTGTCTTTTTTATGAGTGTGTCGTCGTAATTCAAGTGAAACTCTACTTCGTGTGATTGCAGCTGGACGCCACACTTCATCAGTTGGTCAGCCGATAGAGGATTGAAGCTAGGCTCGGCACCATGAGTACGTCGCTGATGTGGATGCAGAAATTTGTGTTTTTTTACTCGAGTTGGATCTGGGCGCGGCTTCTTGCCTAGATGGATTGATTGTTGGCGACGGTGATTTCCACATGGCTGATGGGTTTTTGGATAAATTTGTTGTACGAGACTATGCTGGCCGCAACAGCTGTCCAGGTTTTTGTGAAATTCCTGAACCTGCTCGAAGAGATGGTTCCGCCCACCTTTGACCGAACCACCGATGATTGATGGTTCTTGTGGGCCAAATCACGCGCGTGCCAACCAGTTTCCGTCCATTGGGGGGCCACGAGACGATCGTGGGGTTGAGAAGTCGAAGCTGAACACGAGAGCTTCCAGTTTACGACCGAGAGCTTGGGGTAGGGTGTGGCCGCTCCTGAGTGTGTTGACGAGTCGGGAGGGGCCGAGAGTGGTAAAGGGAGTGGCAAGGGGAAGAAGAAATTGGGGTGGCAAGTTCAAATGTTCGGTCCTATCGGGCTGATCACAAGCGGCAGTGCAAGATTTGTACTTATAGGAACTCATGGAAGGGGTCCACTCCAACACCGGGCGAGCGTCATTTAGAGAGCTGGCACACAGTTCGCATGGATGTGTGGTATACCGTTACCACCATGCACACCTCTTGTTGCCTAACGAGACGTTTCCACGGGGGGGCTACAAGGGGTGCCGGATGGCTACGTTCATGAATGGCCGCATGCCACTAGCTGGTCGAACATCCCAAAGAAGAAAGAGAAGGCAGGGCAGGGGGAGGAGGGGTCAGGCGGGATCGAGCGCTACATGACAACCAAGGTTGAACTACGGCAGGCGGTTGCCAAACTGCGACCTTCCCTTCCGCATTCTCGAGGCCGAGGTGGTGAGTGTCAAATAACTGTGATGGATGGTATGGATGGTATGGACGGTATGGTATGAACGGGATGATCTCGAAGGTATAGCTTGTAGCCTGGTATGGTATGGATGGTATGTAATGGAGGGTGGGGAATCGAATGCTATTCCATTTCCAAACCATCCCCCAAACCATATTAAACCATCTCACACTGAATGTGTACCTCCTCCTCCAGTTCCGCGAGCTGCTGACGCTGTGCGACATCCACTGCAGGAGAAGAAATTCATCCCCTCGCGCTAGAGTGTTGCACACAACACCGTTGTGTTTGCTGCGGCCCCTCTACAGGCGGCCATTGCGGAGTTGCTGGCGAGGGAGAGGGAGTTGGGGTGCAAGATGTCAGCAGCATCGATATGTGGACGGTGCCCAACGGCAAGGCATGGCTGGTGGTTACGGGTCATTGGATAGACGACTCTTTTCAGCTGCGGACGAAAGTGCTGGAGTTTTGCGAGATGCACGGGCATCATGGGGGCGAGCAGATGGCGAAGGTGGTGGAGGAGGTAGTGGTAATGTGGGGGTTGCAGGGGCGTTGTCTTGGTCTCACGACTGATAACGCCTCTAGCAACATTGCCGCCCTCAGGCGGTTGTCGGAAGAGGGTGCTGGTCAGGGATTTTTCAACTCTCGCATGCACTTCAGGCATGTGTGGTGTGTGGGCTCGTGAATGGGCTTGTGGGTGGATTGGTGCGTGGGCTGGTGGGTGGGCTGGTGCGTGGGCTGGTGGGAACAGGCTGGCTGCACGTTGAAGCATTGACCATGTGTGTTCAAGTCCCCAACCCCTTGCCACTGCTGTTGTGGAGCGCAAGTGCTTGTCACACATGATCAACGTTGCAGTGCAGTCGGCTTTGTCCGAGGAGACCATATGCGAGGTGCTGCATATGGTGAGAGAGATGGCGTCATGGATCGGTTTTGCGCCATAGCGCTCGTGGGCGTTCTAGGGGTTCCACTCCTCCTTGAACTTGAAGGCCAACATCAACAGCCCGCCATTAAACCCGGCGCAGGACAGTCTTGTGCGTTGGGGCTCGACGCACGACATGGCCGAGCGCATCCTCGTTCTGCGGAGGCCCATCATATTCTTCTTTGTCAAGACCCAGGTAAGGCGTGCGTTGATGGTTATGGGATTGTGCCAGCAATGGGTAACGCACCACTTCATTGCGTTTGGTCGTTTTTGTATGATGTTTTTCACCCCTTGCGCACCAGACCCTCAAACAGCTTCCCACTTGCACCCACCACGCCACCCCATGACCCGGACAAGGCGCTACGCGTGTGGAGCGGGACAAGATGGACAGTCTGCACCTGATCGACTAGCACTGGGAGATCTTAGAGGCGTTGAAGGCCCTTCTCAGCCCCTTCAACAAGGTCTCCAAGGCAGCTGAGGGGACGGCGTACCTGACAGTGTCGATGGATGGTGGTACCGTACTACAACGACCTGATCGACGCCAAGTTGCGTCTTGCGAAGGGGCCATCTGCGACGCTGCAACTGTTTATCGTCGCAGCGCTTAGCCACTTGAAGAAGTACGCGTACATCACCAGCAACGAGTACTGGATCGCCACCTTCCCGGATCCATCCATAAAGGCGGCGTGGTTTGATGAGATCGCTTTGAGAAGCTGCATCCAGAGAGCCCGAGAAGAGAGAGGGCTAAGTTTTGCGTCCGGCAAGGTCATTGCGCTGGTGTGCGAGCGCGTGGTCGAGTATCAGGCCGCAGCTGCACGGCTTTCTCCTCGGCCGACTACACTTGCCCCCGTTGTGGAGGAGGAGAGAGAGGGGGGGGGATGACGTTGACGACCAGTTTCTTCCTAGTCCTCCTCGACTTGCGACGCGTCTGTCGGCGAGCCAGGCGGCGACGCGGGGGGGTGGGGGGGGGAGAGGGGGGGTGGGTGGGAGGGTACAGGATGATGAGGTTAGCAGGTACTTGTCTGAGCAGGTGTGGATGGACGTGACAGTGCTAGAGTACTGGCGCACTGCCATCTACATGTCGATGCTGCAGCGGATGGCCAGGGATTATTTCGCCATCCCTGCCACGTTTGCTGCGAGAGAGCGCGTGTTCTCCCTGGGTCGCAATCTCATTTCCTGGAAGCGGCACCGTCAGAACTCAGACAGGGTGCGAGCTTTCATGATTCTCAGGTCATGGTATGGAACACAACCTGGCCAGAGGATCGGCGAGTGCCGCCGACCGAGAGGGGTCGCCGCACCAGAGTTAGCCATTGAGGGTGAGGGGGCGGTGTCAACGGGAGTTGGGTGTGGCCCCGTCCTCGCTAAAGCGGAGCCGACTTAGTGGTCGGGTGTGAGGGGAGCAGCCGACCTGGAGCAGTAGGGTTGAGTACAGGCCGGGCTGGGCCTGGCCCGGGCCTTGTTGGGTGACTTGTAGAGTGCGTATGAGAGAGAGAACATCAGAGCATGCAAAGAAAAAGAGGTCCATGTGTGTGTGTGTGGGCCGTACAGGAATGCGAGCCATGTGAGATTGGTGAGGGTGCTCGGTATGCTCCCATACAGCTCGTTGAAGCCGAAAGACCTGATGGCCATGGTGGTTGGTGGGATGGACGGATGTTAGAGGAGGGCGATGGGAAGGATAGAATGAGAGAACGAGGAGTGATGGAGTATCAATTCGGGTACTTGACACATGTTCGAGATTGAAAGCTGAGTGGATACGATACTCAGGAGTGTTAGAATCCTCACTTGGTAAATTTCCTAGCTAGACTCACTTGGCAGGCGCATTCGCTAGCATCACTTGCTATACTTGCTGGAATTGACCTGATTTAGTTGCTTGCAAGATGTACTTGCTAGATGTATTTGCGTGATCCACTTGTTGTGTGGGTATGGGTCTCCCGTAAAATTCATGACAATGACACACATTATTCAAGCCGGAGACAAACCACCAAAGGATTGCCATGCTGCTGCGTGCTCGACACTTTCGAAAAACATGTTGCACAGATACAACTTTCATTCCAATAACTGCCACAAGATTAAGCATCGAGATACAGAGCCTGCTGGGATGGGCATGCTACTAATGAGGAAAAGAAAGAAATTGGAAGCATTAATCTCAAAAGTTCCAGCAGCACATTAGCTTACAGGTGGCGTAATTGGACGAGATTCTCAGAAGAGGTGGAATAGTTCCACGGAGACGGTTATTATCAACAATATTTCAGCTCAAACCATCGCATGGATAAACACTGATCTTCATGGCTATTGCCACGTGGATGAATGCTCCACCTCCAACCACTAGAAGCAGATGGTCGTCCTGACTCAAACCCCCCCCCCCCCCCCCCCCGCCACCCAAACTCAAAAATGCCCGCGACCCCTCTCGTGCTAAATACCTCTCTCCCACCAACCCTATTTCTAATATATACACTACGACCGCCATCACGCTTAGGTAGGCTCCATCCTATGGTAGTTTCAGCATGTAAGACTCCAAACATATACCACATCAGTTCCAAATTGACAACACAGCCCGAAATGCGCGATGCTGGATATCGGGTCTCCTCCATCTGCTTACATAAACGCAAGCCTAGGACCGGCTGTTTAAAAAAAAACAACAAAACAACAAAACACACACCTGCAACCTCGAAGGAGCACAAAGCAAGGGACTAAAGTGGGAAGGGGCAAAACAGATAGGCTGTAGTTAGAGCTCTAAACCCTAAACTTCACCTCTTTTGATGAAACCTCAAGAGGTTTGCATTGAAACAATCAGAGAAAATACAAGCAATCAGGTTGAGCAGGAGAGTCGAGAGTAACCGCAATCCTAGCACTTGGCCTCTTACAATACTGAAAGTGCAGTAAGCCTTGTTATTGAGGAGGGCAAGGATCCTGAGAGCTTGTTGGAGTGGAAAGACCTGTTGGAGGCAAGGAGCAGAGGGTAAGAACGAGGTAGATTCGATGCATTACATAATGAGCTCAAGAATCACTAAGTACATCAGAAGTATGAATGATTGGATGGGTAGGGTACAGAGTCAATCCCCAAAGATTTGCTGAAATCTCCAATCCCTGGGTGGAGATTTCAATTGATACTTCAAGGTAAGGTTGGGGTGTTGGTGTAGCACCTCTAACACACAAAAGCTACAACTGGAAACAGGGAGAGAGCTGTTGGTGGCAACCAAGGAGGGGATGGAGAAAAGTGGGCATTAACGCATCCAGCACCCAATAGGCAAGCGTCCTGATGCTAGCGTATGTATGCTGGACGCTCAGATGTCAGCGTCCAATAGACCAGCAACAGTGTGGTAGGGCGAGGACAGCAGTAGCAAGGATGACAAAGAGAAGTTGAGGGTCAAGTGGGTGTGAAATGGGGCGCCTGGGAGGGGAAACTGGTTGCTTGATAAGAGAAGAAGACAGAACAAGAGAACCGTGGATGTGATGTACAGAATGCTTACATAGCCACCATCTTCCTCATTGAGCCAATCTCTTCAGGGATAGAGCCAGTGAGTTGATTGTTATAAAGGAAACTGCAGTGAATTGTGACAATATGATGGGATATGAAAAATTCAGGCAAAGTATATGGAATGCCAAAGTCAGCAGGGGCACAAAAAGGAGGTCAAGTTCCTAGAAAAAAATAAACAATGAGTTCGTGGTTGCTCTAGTGTAGTTTTCTCATTATCCATAAGGCAAACGAAATGTCACAATAAAGAGACCAGGAAAAAGGAGGTGAAGGAGCCATTGCGGAAGGCATAGGAGACCGGCACAAATTGGTTCGGTTCGACCCAACGGTTTATGTGGGACGACCATGTTAGGTAGGGCAGGACCGTCATACTCCTGCAGCACCACCGGCAAGCACATGCGCCAAAAGCCGGCGCCCTTCCTCCTCCTTGTCCCGTCATCCAGTTGCAGCCCAGGAGGAAAGACCGTGCTTTAGGAGGTCATGCAAACAAAACCTCCATGTCTAGTACTTAGCCTCCGACCTACTTTTGTACAACTTACAAGATAGTGAGTTGAGTGAGAGCTCCGACACTGGTAGGAATGCTGCTTGAAAGCTAGTTCCCCGAAAGGTCCCTAAGATTGGAAAGGCAAGCAAGAGCGGCACAACAATCAATTACTCAACTCAAAGGACTGTTTAATTCGTTGTCGCGTACTGTACAAATGACAGCACGTTGGACTGAGAGTGATGATTGAGGCAGGCAGGTGAACATGGTAGAGTAAGCTACAGCTTGCTCTGCTATTTATAACCGTTAAATTAGCACAAGGGCGAACACCTGTTTGGTTCGCCTCGAACATGTTCGTGGCTCAAGGCGAGAGCACCGACCCACGTGACGACGCCTCAAACATGTTCTGTGCTATCCCGCCCGCCGTCACGTGGGTCCCGATTCTCTCCGTGAATGTGAGCGTAGAGAGAACACGAGCAAACGATAAGGAACGTTATGACCACTCTCACAACCGTGCCTTCCCCGTGGTCTAGCTCCCGTTGTAGAGTCTATCTACGCATGGTGCGGTGAGCGTGGAACGAACACGCGACCTTCAGATAGTAGCCGATTTTTGCACTACCTAAGTTGTTAGTAAGCCGGCATCCCGTGCAGACCATGACGCCTGTCCCAGCAGTGGCCGGCGAGGTAGCATATACATTGGAGGCACGGTTGGATGATGTGAGGAGGCGTGGTTGCCCGGTCGATCGAGTTACCCGGGCGACGTGTGCGATGGTTGCCGGGGTGGTGTCTGCGAGGCCGACCTCGGAAATGGTATCCCGAGGTCGACGTGGCTGGTGGGCGCAGTCGCTGGCGTGTTCTCGGCCGGACGTCTGCACTGTGCTCGTGACGAGGAGTGGAGCACCAACCAGCTGCGCGCACCTGCAAAGCAGATGCATCGTTGTCATGCGGGTGCAACGCTGTGCAGCCGACTTGCTGCAGCGTTGGCACACCGTGGACATGCAACGTTGGCAAGACGCTTGTTTGCAGCGCTGGAGCGATGCGAGCGAGCTTTGCAACGCTGGACCGCGGTCGACCGTGCTGCGCTGGAGGTCGACCGACTTGCTTGCTTGCTGTGATGTAGTCGGTGTTGGCAATGTTGTTCTAACCATTATTGTAAACTTTTGCTAGTGAAACTCTTGCCAACTTTTCCCGAATACGCAAGTAAAGTGAGCACAAGTGAACGACTAAGGAACGAACGCTACAATCACTCCTACCCCGTGCCTACCCCGTAGACTACCTCCTCTTGTACGAGTTATCTCAGCAACTCGAACATGTTCGCCCCGAACATGTTCGTGCTCGGGGTGGACACCTTGGTGTTCGCCTATATAGGCAAACAACGAACACCCTTTTTCGGTGGAGGTGTTTGGCCGAACATGAAACTGTTTGGTTCGCCGAACATGAGTGTTCGAGCCCGAGCGAACAAGTTCGTGTTCGCTTTTTGCTCAGCATTTATTTTTTGCCACCTGCATGCAAGCTAAGTCGCACCTGACCTGACGCTGTGCGAATAAAGCATTCAGAATTTGATGGTTGAATTCTGACGCTTGGCTCGACGGGACATGAGCATAAACCTGAACTCATGAACTCGTTCGCCCTTGCACAAACACTGCTGTTCGGTGAACCGAACACTGTCAAGCTCGCAACCGTGCCCGGCTCACATGCGAGCTATAAAAGGCCACACACGTGTGTCAGAACCCCACGCGCGGGTTCTGACTTTTGCGTGCGGTTGACATTGACCAGCGCAAAATAGGCAAAGTAGCAAAACGCTCGCCACTCTTTAAAGCTCACAAAAAATCATCTCTCATGAAAAACAATGAGCATACAAGCAAACTTATGAACAATCACGAACTCATGTGAACTTACCAAAATCCGCGAACATTTGCGGAACCTCACGAATATTCACGCACTTTCACAAAAACTCATGAGCATTCAGGAGCACTCATGAAATGCAGCCACACACTTAAATGCACATGACTTATGAACCGCTAAGGCGATTCACAAACCGTAAACGAAGAAATGTAAAACACACAAATGAGCATCTCGCACATCACATATTAACTTTAAACAAAACACTTCATTTCCTCACCATCAACGAATAGGCGGTAGGTTGACGTGCAAATCATGTTTTGAACTCAACAAAAAACAGGGGGGTATGCAATAAAAAACTTTTTGACCGGAATGAGGCAGTGACATGGCAGTGTGTATGCAAGGAACCTGTAATGTGGTGTAAGTGTTAGCTAACGTGCACAGCACAAGCAACCAATTTGTTTGGCTCTTCCCATGTAGCCACTTAGTCCCCAGAATTGTTCTTTCCAGCCAGATATGGTCTGACTGGTCATAAACGTAAAGGTGTGTTGGCCCAACGCACGTAAAGCCACGTACATGTAAACCCTCATAAATGTAATATGCCAACTAATAAGGGTAGAACCCGAGCCAAGCCACGGCTCGGCCCTTTCCTCATCTCTACTCGAGACCAGCCATGAGCTATGCTCATGCAGCAAGAAGGAACATCTTACAGAAATGACAGAGATGGTAGAGATCCGATTTCTGCAGGGATCGAACCCGTGAGCTGATTATTGCTTAGGCCCCTGCCATCGCATTTGTATGCATAAAGGAAGAACCGGAAGGTGGGATTTCCCATGGTCGAGCACAAGAGCCGTGACTTGTGTCAAACAGGGTACGGAGGGAATGATGAGCTTCCAGAGGCTGTGCACTAGGATGAGAGGAATGATTCTCATGTCTTCTACTGAGGTTATTCTATGAGGTTATGGCAGTAAGGAGGAATCTGTGAGAATGGGTCACATAAATGCAAGGCACAGTGACATGCACATTAGACAGTAAAATTTCCAAACGCCTGTTCGGTTTCCAAAAAAAGAGGCCTGTTCGGTACGCTTCGATCATAAGAAAATTTCCAAACAGTAACGAACACTCGAACACCCCTCATGAAGAAAGGTTCACCAAAAACCGAACATGTTCGGTTCGTGGCCAAGGGGTGTTTGGAGAAGTTTGAAACAAACATGTTCGAGTTCGAGCGTTGCTCATGTCTAGTGGGTGCGCATACGCCATGCCTAGTTGTAGGGATGAGCAAAGAAACAAACACATGTTCGGTTCGCCTAGAACATGTTCAAGGCAAACCGAACAGGTTTTGTTTTTTAGCTTGAATTGTTCGCCCGAACGTGTTCGAGGTTCGCCCGAACACGTTCGTGTTCGTGGCGCTGCTGCAGAACAACCTGTGTCGAACACGAACGTGTTTGAGGTTCGCCCGAACACGCCTTCACAGGCCGAACACCCTTTTTTGGGGAAGTCGTTCAGCGAACCGAACAGTGTTCAGTTCGGCAAAAGGCCGTGTTCGTGAAGGGGCGAACACGAACATGTTGTTCGCCCTTTGCTCATCCCTACCTAGTTGTACCAAGCAACCTGCCATATGTTTTGAGATCACAAATCTAGTGCGAGAAAAGATACGTATGAACTCGTCTTGCATATAATGGTATCGGTTGACAAGCACAGTAGCAATTACCTTAGTGCCTACTTGTGTGTGACTCACAAGAAAGTGACTTGAGCGAGAGCACTGATACTAGCAGGGATGCTACCTGAAAGCTGGTTCGTCGAAAGCTCCCTGATTTGAAAAAGGGAAGCAGCAGATGAAAAGAGAGCAGACAATAGTGACTCAATTGTACACTCATGATTGTAAGCGCTATGAGCTATGTTGCAAAAGACGCGTCGTGCGTCTAGTCTAAGACGTTGGCATCTAGACGCAGCAACTTAGACGCAGCGCTTCTTGAGGGCCTGGGAGACGCTACAAAAGAGGCATGGCGGGGCAGGGCAAAAAAACGTGAGGGCAGCCAAATAGACATTCCAGAGGGCATGGGAAGGGGGGGAAGGGGGGAGAACGACGTAGCACACATTTGAGGCAATATATTTCCCCATGCAATATATTTTTACCCATAAACAGGTTTCCCAAGAGTCACACGTGGTCTAGGTTTTTTTAAGGAGAATCGAAGGAGCTAAACCCTCTAGAGATTTTGAAGGATAATTAAAGTGAGCTAGAAATATGGAGGCAAATGAAGAGTTTATGCTCTTAAAAGTACTTGGTGGTGGGCCACAATGGTTGGGGGGGGGTTTCAAACTTGGGTGGGGGGAGGGGGGTCAAAATTTTCGCGAATTTGACATACGCGACGAAAGCGCGAATGTCAATTTCGCGCTGGAGCAAAAAACCTTTTTTTTCCGGTCAGCCTGGAAAAAATCATGCCAAGCGTCCTGCGTCTTGGCGAGCGTCCCGCGTCCAGCGTCCGGGAGGTTGCATCCAGACGCAGGACGGCCCCACCGTCTTTTACAACATAGGCTATGAGTTTTGTTTTCAAGCAAGGGAAAGAACTGACAGCGCAACGGAGCATCTTCGAGCTCAAGGTGCAAAAAAAATTCTGCATGTTAAATTTGTTAAGTGCAATTGCTATTCTTTGCACGTCAAGCAGCCGCCTGCACATCATCTCGCATCACACGAGCGGTTCGCGCACATTCGTTTTCATACTGTACTTCATTCGCATTCATGGCGAGTTCATATTCATTCATGAAAGCTCACGACGAGGCATCGCGAATTTCCATGAGTATTCATTTAGTGTTCATGGCGAGGGAGCATTATAAAGATTGACGAGTGTTTCACGAGTCCCCACGAAGCGAGACTCATGAAGAGTCGCGAGTGTTCACGAGGAGTCAATTTTGACTCGTGAAAAGTCATCGCGTCAGTCAAGGTCAACTGCGCGGAAATATCAGGACCCGCGCGTGAGGTCCTGATCGTGCGTGTGGGCCCTCAGGCCTGCGTGTATGCCTCGCTCTGTTGCGAGCATGAACTATGGGCTCGATCGCAACAAGACAGGGCGAATGATCGCTCTGCCCACGCGCAGCACTGCGCACGTCAGTGCACAGTACTGCACGACCGAGAAATCGGTTGTACATGATTGCGGTAAAGGACGAGCTCGGGGTTACGGTTGAAAAACCGCATCCCGCGCTGACTCGGCGTACAAGCATCTTCGCCGGAAACGTTGTGCGCGTAACGTGCCAATTTTTAAACAGGGAGAAAACGGTGAAAACCGTTTTTCAACTGTGAGACTTTGTGAAAACGGTAAATCCACGCGAGTGTTCATGATTGCCAACGAGAATTCATGAGTACTCATGTGTGGAGTCAGCAGAGCATTCGGCAGACTTGAGATTTGAAGACGGTTTTCTTCAACAGGCGAATCAAGCCAAATGCCGCAGCAGTTTGACAACCGTTTTCTTTGGCATATCTGGTGAAGTCTTGGACTCCAGTTAAACAACCGTTTTATGTGCTCAGCTGCCGGTGTGTTTAGGAGTTTATGTAAAATGCATGCTTGTACCTGCTTGAATCAATTAATGTTGTTATGCTTTCACTCTGGAATTCTACTACTACGTATTGACGAGAGTAGAAACGCTCACATGGTGCTGCCGAAACGCTGCTCGACCAGATCTCTCACTCTACAAGCAAGCTAAGCATAATTACTCCCTTATATGTTTTTCTAGGCCCTTGGCTGGGAGGTGACAAACTGTCACACTCGGAGGTTCTTAAGGGAAGTTAAGTGTTGCTAAGTTTCAGCTTGTAGTGAAGTTTTAAACGCTTCCGCATAGACTATAGCCTTCAACAAAATATGGTATCATAACAACTACCATAAAAAAAACAATTAGAAAGATATATACGATGAATACACGTATGTATAATTACATAAACACGGCTGGAAAGGAAACATTTTTTTTCCTGTAAAACTCCTTTCTGCAACAGAAAGAACATAATGGAGCATACGAGGTGCGTATACCAAACAACCTGCCATATGCTTCTAGATTACAATTCTATCTAATAGTGCAAGCAAACATACGTATGGACTCGTCTTGCATGAAAAGGTATCGACTGACAAACACTGTAGCAGTTACCTTCTTCCTTACTTGTGTGTGACAGTGTGACTCACAAGAAAGTGACTTGAGCGAGAGCACTAATAGTAGCAGGGATGCTGCCTGAAAGATGGTTCTTTGAAAGATCCCTGTTTAAAAAGAGAAGCATTAGAGGAATAGAGAGCAGAGAACAGTGACTTAAGTGCACACACGATTGTAAGCGCTATGAGTTTTGTTTTCGAGCAAGGTAAAGAACTGACAGCACGTCGGACCGGAGTGGGCAGGTGAACGTCTTGGAGCATCTTCGAGGTCAAGGTGCGAAATAACGTCGATGTTCTAGAAGAATTACTGCTCTGTTCAGTATGGTTTCATAAATATACATATACATGGCTAAGAATTTACTTATTTATTTTTCCCTGTAAAACTCCCTTCTGAAAGAGAAGATAATGGAGCATAGCAAGCTGCTTATAAGGTTAGTTGGGCCAAATGGGAGTTGTTGGTATAGTGAGCGACGCGAATAAAACTGAGGAGTTACAAAATGACTGCAAAACACAAAACACACACCTGCAACCTCGAAGGAACACAAAGAAATTGTTGAATAATGGCAAGAGGGACTATAGTGGGAAGAGGCAAAACAGTTAGGCTGTAGTTGGAGCTTGAAAATGAGTTCCAACTTCACCCCTTACCTCGAGAGGTTTGCACAGATGCAATCAGGTTCAGCAAGGGAGTGGAGAGTAACCGCAATTTTAGTGGATTACTTGGCCTCTTACAATACTGAAAGTGTGGTGAGCCTTGTTATCGAAGAGGGCAAGGATCCTGACAGCATGTTAAAACGGAGAGACCTGTTGGTGGTGTGGAGTGGAGTGTAAGAACGACGTAGAATCAATGCATTAATGAATAAGCTTAAGAATCACAAAGTACAAAACTGGGAACGACTGGAAGGGTAGGTACAGAGTAGGGGGCCAATCCTTGAAGATTTGCTGCAATCTCCAAACCTTGGGTTGAAGATTTCGTTGATCATTTTTAGGCAAGGTTGGGATGTTGGTGTAACACCTCCAACACACAAGAGCTACATTTAGCATATAACAAGTAAAATTGTAAAAATGAGATTGGAGTTTAACTTCTAACAGGGAGAGAGCTGTTGGTGGCAAGGAGGGGATGGAGTAAAGTGGGCATTAACGCGTCCGACGTCTACTAGGCTAGCCTCCCGATGCTAGTGTAGATATGCTGGACGCTCAGATGCCAAGCACTGGACGCTGGATATATGCTTGGGTCGGGCAGGCAACAAACTTACCTCGGGCAGGGAAAAAATGGGGGGAGAAGGGAGAAGGGGGAGAAGGGAGGGGGATACTAAGAATAGAGAAGGAAGTAGATGGTATTTTCACGATCTAATGAATAAAGGTCCTGATGCGCGCTAGCGATGAACACTAGAAGGCTGTTCAACTTCCTTGAGAATTGCGGTGATTTTTCTGTGATTAAACGCCTTAGTCTATGTGACGCAGATGGCACGTGAAAACGTTTCCTGTGGGAACCCTAATCGTTGACTAATTCTGACAGCAAAATTGGCCAGATTTAGTCAACCTTTACTTACCCTTGTATAAAGGCTGGCTTAGCTGGATGGAGAGGCATAAAATGGGGTAGAAAGAGAATTTGCATAGCAGAATGTGACTCATGGATAGTTAACAATGCAAGCAACTATACATATGGACTCGACTTGCATAAAATGGTTTCGGCTGACAATCATGGTAGTGACTACTTTCTTGCTTACTTGTGTGTGACTCACAAGAAAGTGACGTGAACGAGAGCACTGACACTAGCAGGGATGTTGCCTGAAAGCTGGTTCGTCGAAAGATCCCTGATATGAAAAGGGAAGCAGCAGATGCATAGAGACTAGAGGATAATGACTTAAATGTACGTTGAGTGCAGAATGCAGTTTGCACATCAACGTACCGTCTATTCCCGGACGTTGAAGGAAAACGAGGTGTTTGTGTTGTGCGGCTTGAAGGTAGTTTGTAGAGTGTGAATTGTGCATGTTTGTGTTTTGCGCTTCTGCTTTTACGGTTCATGAATGGTCTCGACAGTTCGTGAGTTTTCTGCGTTTCTGTTCGATGTTGCATTCCTGAATGTTCTTGAACATGTGTGAAGCGAGACTTTATGTGCGTTTGCGTTCTTTCGTGGGTTGTCAAGAATGTGAGTAAATTTTGTGTTTGTGAGATTCCGTGAAATTTGTGCGTTGTTCATGAATTTCATTGAGCGTTCATGTAAGTTTATTTTTCGTGAATGTTTATATGTGCTCGTGAAGTGTCGGGGATGTTCACAAAAGGTAACTAGACATGTGGACTGTCATGCCGGAGTGAGGTCTTTTGTGTATAAACGTCGCAAACAATTGACAAACCCAGATGTTTGACAAAATAAGCGACCAAATGTCTTTTCACAAAGAAGTCGGCTTTGCTTGTCCGCTTGGCTAGTCAACACTGTTAGATGCCTGTTTTTACTGGCTCAAGACTATTGGGTGCAAAATTTAATTTTTGTGTGTGTGCGCAGTTTTCATTTTCATTTTGTGAACGTTCTGTGCGCATTTGTTCTTGCGTTTTGTGTGTTTCGTTTTTAATTATAAGTGCATCTTGTGTTTTTGCATTTTCAGTTTCGTTTTCACTGTTCTCATGAAGCTCCCATGAAGCGCTCAAATGAGGCCCTCATGACGCGCTCAAATGAGGCTCATGCGAAGCTCTCAAATGAGGCCCTCATGACGCGCTCAGATGAGGCTCATGCGAAGCTCTCAAATGAGGCTCAAACGAAGACCTTATGGGGCTCAAACGAAGCTCACATGGGACTTAAATGTTTCATGCGAGGCTCATGCGAGCGACCATGAAAGTCCCATGAGTCTCGAATATTCATGCAAGAATTATTGGAGCCTCATGTGAGCGGGTGGTGTACCGAGGGGTGCTCGGTTCTTTGACTGGTCAAGGGGTGCCTTGACTTTTCTCACGCTGGTCAAAAGCGCGAAAGTCAAGACCCAATCGTGGGTCCAGGCACGCGCGTGTGGGACCACAGGGCACGCACGTGTGCCGCGAACTGTTGCGAGCATTCTGTACAGCACGATAGCAACAGGACAGGGCACGTTTCGGCCCTGTCCCGGACTGTACATGCGCACGATTGCGATCATGGCACGCTGTATAGCACGACCGAGAAAAAGTCTCGGTCGTGCGTGTGGCAGAGGGGGGTGCTCGGGATTACAGTTGAAAAACTGTATCCCGTGCTGACTCACTGGACGGGAAAATTGTCGCGAAAGTCATTCCGCCTTGCGGAATCATTTCGACACAGGTGCAATTCGGTTACTCCGTTTTTTAAACTGTAAAAACTGTTATATAATTGTCAGCTCGCATGAAGACATTTGAGCTACAGCGGAGCCACATGCGAGACTCATGAGTGTACATATTGAGTCAGCAAGGGCGATTGTTACAAGTGCAATTTGAAGACAGATTTTAACAAGAGGAGGATATAGCCAAATGCTCAAGAAGTTGTGCAACTGTTTTCAAGATACAGCGTGGCGAAATCCTGCGAGCTGGTTAAACAACTGTTTTTCTACTTGCTCCTGCCTATGCGTAGAATCTATATAAATGTGTGCTTGTACTTGTCGAAATTTAATCAAATGCATTTGCGTTTTTCAAGCTCGCATTCTACTACTTCGTATTGGCGAGAGTAGAAATATTACATTGGTGCTGCCGAAATTCTTCTCGACCAGTTTGCTCGTCCTGCTAGCTGAGCAAGGCATACCTACTCACCTACTGTTTTCTACGCCCTTGGCTAGGAGGTGACAAGCTGTCACACTCGAAGGGCTGCAAGTGATGTTAAGTGTTGCCTAGTTAAGCTTGTAGTTCAAGCTTTAATCGCTTCCGCGCACCGTTATAGCTGTCAACACGTGGTATCAGAGCTGGTACTTAGTCATTTTGAACGTATCCAACGATGGGGTCGCCTGGAGAAGAAGGGACTTTAGCTCCCGCGAGTAGTGGTAGCCAGGAATCTGGAGTATCCGCGCCTAGGGTAGCACGGATGAACCAGGGCCCACTAATAAGGGAAGTTTTGAAAAACTTCTCCGTCGACAAATTCAGTGGTGAAGGGTACGACGACTGGTCCCAGAAGATGCAATTATATTTTCGGCAGATAGGACTTCTCAAGGTCATGATCGGTAGTGAGAAACGCCCTAGCAACCCGGAACTTCAGGGCGATTGGGACGAATGTTCCTTAGCTGGATACTACATCCTCTCTCAGAGCCTTGATCTCGGCAAACCCTAACACATTATGCATCTCCTTCCGAAGGATGAGAGTGCGGACCCAAGGCGTGGGCCGTGCTGAAGGACCTTCATGCACCTAACTCAGTTGTAGCAACTCTTATGTTAGAAAGAGAACTCTCCACCTTGCCCCCCAGTGAAGGAGAACCGGTTCAACCCGTTTTAGATAAGCTTAGGGATCTCTACGCCAAGCTAGCTATTGCCGGCATCACCTACCCCGAGTCAACAAAGTGTGTAAAGATGTTGTCGCTGCTGCCGGAGTCTTGGATGGTTTTCACCAGCGGCCTTAGTCTTCCTCAAAACCAAAGCCTTTGGACCTTGGAGTGGATCCGCACAAAGATACTCGAGGAGGACTTCCGGAGGCATCAGTTAAGGGAAGGTGAAGAGGGGAGCAGCAGATATGCTATGCAAGGAGGAAAAATGGGGAGGAGGCAAGAAATGGCAAGGGGCTGGGAGAGAAGTATCAAAAGACGAGGAGCCCCCTAATCAGCAAGGCGGCAGAGGAGCAGGGCGTGGAGGTGGCAGAGGTGGCAGAGGCGGAAGAGGTGGTGGACGGGGACCTGAGAGAATGGAAGGCAAGTGTTGGTACTGTGAGAAAGTGGGTCACCCGTGGTTTAAGTGCAGGACCAAACCCACCTGGTAGAACCCCTCCAACAAGACTCAAGATGGGAGCGGCGCCGGAGCGGTTGCGAAAGATGAACCGGCTGAACAAGAGGAGAGGGAAGCCGGTCAGTTCCTCCACGTTGGTGAGCTGGATGAGGTCGCAGTGATCGCCCATGCTGGAGTCGAGCTGCACCCGCTCGACACGTGGATCTTGGACACAGGAGCAGCATGGACTATGACGCCAAGGGCTGACCTCCTGGACAATGTGGGGGCAGCACCGATTGCTGAAGTAAAGTCGCTTCGGGGCATGCGCTCAAGGTGACGGAGGCGGGGCGCGCTGCATTCAAGGGAGCTGACGGCAAGCCGGTGGTGCTAAGTGATATGCTGCTAGTACCTGATTTGAAGGCAAACCTCATCTCTCTGAGGAAGCTGGGCAAGTGTGGGGTGAGCACAAGTACTGAGGGTGCCAAAACATATAAGGGGCAGCTGGGGAAGCGGATGCTTTGGGATTTGCACGAGAATAGGGACATATGCAAGTCCATGTGGCAGCTGCCGGTGGTGCCTTGGAATAAGGGGAATGATTTTCAGGGGGAGTGTAACGCTGTGGCTGCAGAGGAGCTGAAGGTTTCAGCAAGGGAAGGTGAAACGGACTGGATTACAGCTCATCGTCGCCTCGGGCACATTGGCATGCCCGCACTGCAGCAACTGCACAAGGAGGAAGGGGTCAAGGGACTGAAGCTGACAGGTGCAGCAGCTACCCACAAGTGTGAAACTTGCCTTTTGAGCAAGTTCACTCGGTTCCCATTCCATGCAACTGATGTTGGAGGCAGAAACTGCTGGAGCTAGTGCATATGGATGTGGTGGGGCCGCTACCGGTGCTGGGAGAGCGTGGTGAGAAGTTTTTTCTCACCATAGTGGATGACTGGAGCCGACTGACATGGGCATACCCAATCAAGAAGAAGGGCCACGTGCCAGTGATAATCCGTGATGAATGGTTGCCGTTGGTGGAGAAGCAGTCCCAGCACAAGGTGATGCGTATTAGGACTGATAGGGGTGGAGAATTCCTTCGGGAGGAGCTGACGACATGGTTGAAGAAGCAGGGCATCATTTGGGAACTCACCACCTCCTACACACCACAATCCAACGGCGTAGCAGAACGGGCAAACGGCACGGTCTTGGAGACAGCACGGGCTCTTCTCATTGAATCGGGTTTGGGGAACTCAAAGTGGCAACATGCTGTGCGCCACGCCACGGTGGTTAAGAACAGGAGTTTACCAACGTCGGTGGTGAGTCATGGGTCCCAATGGAGAGGACGTAAAGCTGTGTTGGGCCAACGCACGTCAACCCACGTACACATAAACCTCCGTAAACATAAAATGCCAACTAACAAGGGTAGAACCCGAGCCGAGCCACGGCTTAGCCCTTTCTTCATCTCTGCTCGAGACCAACCCAGAGTTATACTTATGCGGCAAGAAGGAGAATCTTACAGCGATGCCAGAGATGGTAAAGATCCAATTTCTGCACGGATCGAACCCGTGAGCTGATTATTCTTCGGGGATCTGCAATCGCATTAGAATGCATAAAGGAAGAAACGGAAGGTGGGGTTTATCGTGGTTGACCACAAGAGCCGTGACTTGTGTCAAACAGGGTACAGAGGGGCGGATGATTTTCCAGAGATTGTGCACTAGGATAAGGGGAGAAGTGTTAATTCTTATGTTTTTTTACTGAGAGAGTCTAGGAAATTATGGGAGTGAGGAGGAGCACACAAAAGCAAGGCAAGACGATTCTAGCACCACATTTGAACAACATTTGGAACACTTGCGTTAAGGTGAAATTAGGCATGAAAATAGGGTAATCCCAAACATGTTTGCCACAAACAGATTCAAACATGCAGGAAACATGAGCTGAATATGTTCGGTTCGAGTCAGATTCCTTCAGGGGGGGAAAGGAACTGTAGGCCAAACACCCCCAAAAATCAGTATAAAACGCCTTAGCCATGCGCAAATTTCCAAACCCTCGTTCGGGTCGACACGAACGAACGATGGATTCGTTTTGCCCAAATTCATTCGGGTCAACACCCCGACGTTTAAAACGAGCACGTTTGGTTCGTTTAACAGGATCGCTCAAAGAAAAAACAAAGGCTTGAGAAAATTTCCTAACGCCTGTTCGATTAGACTAAAAAATGTTTGGATCGAACCAAACAGGCCTTTTTTTTTTTTGCCGAAAGTGTTCGACTCGAACAAGTTCGGTTTCGCCGGCCATTTATCCCGAGCCGCTACGAACATTAAACATATTTGTCGTTGAAAAAGTCACTTTCAAACCTAAAGTGTTCACGAGTAAATCAGCGCGAGCGGGATTGGCCGCACTGGTTTGTAGATTGAACTCATTTCGTGGTTTGGGTTAGGCGCGCTTAGGCAACTAGTAGCAAGGAACCTATGCCTATCCCATCAGCATTCTTCGTTTTTTAGGGTGTTTCAACCAAAAAGACCCATATTTACTGTTTCTACATAGGGGAACCACGGATCTAGGGTTAGTTGCCTACCTAACCCAATTTTAGACTGCATCAATCCAGGTTCCACCCAAGGCCCTCTACCTGTCTCTTGCGGAGAACATTCGCGTGGAAAATGACTTTTATGGTGATGCACTGGACAGGAGGTTGGGGTGTTGGGGAGGGGAACTGATCTATGTTGGAAAAGTCGCGCCCAGCGCTTTATACGCAAGCGTATATACGCTTGCGTATAGTACGTTATGCGCTGAGTGAGTGACTGTGAAAGTCGCAAAATGTACGCTGCCTGGGCAGCAAAAAGTTTTTACCGGGCAGATGAAAAAAACCTTCGAAGGGTGGGGGGGGGAGTTGTGGTTTTTCTGAATTTCATATATTGAAAAAACCTGACATTCTTAACTACTATAAGCAAGCAACATGCATCTCCTACCCTATCCTCCCCCACAACCACCATCCGCCCATGCTACACTACTCTACCCCACCCCCTACTCCCACCCTCTACTCCCCCCGTCCCTTCGTTCCTCCTCTACTTGTACTCATCCTCCAGCTCATCCTCCTCCCCCTCCTCCTCATCCTCCTCCAGAACCTCCTTGTACCCTTCCGGCAGGGGGGCCTCAGGGATGTTCCCCGGGAGAACCGTCACCCCCTCAGCCTCCTTGTGCCAGTTGCACACAATGTTCCAATTGTGCGCAACATACACGAGGTCCCGACACTTCTCGGACCCCAACCTGTTGCGCTTGCCAGTGTGGATCGATTCCCACACTGCCCAGTTCCTCTCACACGCCAATGCGGACACTGGCTGAGAGAGAACGCGGCAGGCGAGCGTTGTCAGCTCGGGGTGGTCCGTCCCGTGCCACGTCCACCACTGGACGGCCGTCTTCTTACCGGCCTTCACGAGCTCATGGTCAGTGATGGCGTCGGGTAGGCCGAAGCTCCCCTGAAGGGTGTTGAATGCCGTCAGGCCGTCCTGGATGACGTGGGATGCATGCAGCTCCTCGCCCTCCTTGCGCGTGCGGGTCCGCCCCGGGAAGTGGCGAGCGACGAACGCTTTGAAGATGCGAGTACACTCCAGGTCGGTCCGGAAGATGCCTTCCTCTTGGCTGACCGGGTTGAGGATCCAGCCAACCACGTGCATGGCACACGCCATGCTATGGTCCCAGCGCTTTTGGACGATGTTGGTTACCTCCGTGCGTTCACTGCTGGACAGCACCAATCCCGCCTCCTCCTCCTCCAGCTTCGCATTGATGTCTTCCGTGAGCTGGAGCATCAGATCGTACATCCTGCCCATCATGCCCTTGGCCGTCGAGTCGGTCTTGCGCATGACGACAAAGGGGATCTTCAGGAGGGCGACGAAGAACTCAGCCCCTTTCCACCACACGGCATCCATGATCATGTCTGCGAAGGGCTCGACCGGCGACTTCCTCCCGTTCGCCCAAGCCTGCGTCTCCGGGCTCAGCACCATCTGCGTCAATGCATTCCGCACCTCGCAAAGCCGCTGCACCGCGATGAATTGCGTGCCAAATCTGGTTCCCGCCGGCTTCAGCACCTGCTTCCGCTTCCCTCCCTTCACCTGCGGGCTTTTCATGCAACCTTTGGTGAAATGGGGGGCACGCACAAAGGTAATAATCACCCCCGCCTTAGCCACAATGTCCTTCGCCCAATCCATTTTCCCAATCTCCTCCATGAGCAGATCCATGACGTGAGTAGCGCACGGCACATGCTCAATGTGAGGATACTCAAGCATGAGTTCCCTACATGCAGCCGCATAATTGCTGCCCCCATCCATGCATAAGGCAACCATGTTGGCGGGCCCCACCTTCTCAATGATCGGGCGCAAAACATATGCAACGTAACCCCCCGTCTTCGTCTCCAACTTACAGTCGATGCTTTTGGCGAACACAGCACCGGAATCGTTGATGAGCAGGATGTTGGCTTGGGGACGGCCACTTTTGTCCGTCATCATGTCCGAACCTATCGTCACGCCATCCCGCTTCCAGCCCGCAGTGATAAGAGCGAGCCCCTTCTCGATCTTTCCGTGGCAGCGCGCAAGGCCGGCGCCACCAACATACCGCCACTTCGGCGGAACGTAGCCATGGCCCGCGTCCGTGATGCAGCGCACAACGTTGCGCCAGAGAGGGTGATCGGCGAGATGCTCCGGGAGGTGAAGTGCCGCCCACATGAGGCAAATGGCTTCGTCTGCCGAGTCCTTCGCACACCATGCCCCTTCCCCGTAGAAGTCTTCGATGCACTGCTTCTTCGATCCACCCGCACACGCCTCAATCGCCATCTCCTCCGCCTTCTTCTTCCCTTCCCTTCGGGCGTGTTTGCCTTCGTACAATTCGCGGACGGCGCCACGGTCAGCAGCAGGGATAGGCGCCTTGCAAAGACGGACGTCCTTCCATTTCAGCCCTTTCCAGCGCATGATGTGTTGCGCACAACGGAAGGCGCCGCCTACAAACTTAAGCTTGCAGTGCCGGCATATGCGGAGAGTACGCTCAGGACCATTCGAGGTACCTTCGGTAGAGGTAAGGAAATGCTTAAAAATAACATGGGTGTTCACAGGAACATCCTCATCGTCCGCCATGGTCGCGTCATTCGAAACACTAGGAGCCTCACTAGTGGCACTCGCGGGAGTACCCGTAGGAGTGGACATCAAGTGGAGCTGAGCGGGAGTGTTGAGAGAGAATGAACGAGGAGAGAGATACTACAGATGAAGGGAACGAGCTTACCTTCTAGTCCAGGATGTGGTTGAACCACCTACGCTGGTTGACGACATTCGTGTTTGTGTGTTGGAGTCACGCGATAGCATAGGGTGCAATGCGGTTCAAATTTTCCCACGTCCCCAAATTTTGACAGGTGTGGGTGACAATGTGTTTGGGACGTGCGTACAATTTGGGTTGGGACGTGCGTACAATTTGAGTCGTGTCCCATATTCGCAATTCGTGCGCGACTATTGAAATCTGTTTTTTTCTCCGGTCAGCCCGAACATTTCCCTACAAATATACATACGAATTGCGTACACCGTATATTCGTAAACGACTATACGATGCGCGCTTCTGGTTTCTGGCGACATTTCCAACATAGGAACCGATGGGGGAGAACTAGGACCATTAAGGCTGGCCGTTGCGGGTGATGCCAAGAAACGCTGGCATCAACCCCAATGCTCTTTACTAACCGAACCTGTTTGAGTTTGCCGCAAACAATTTGAATTTCATGCAAACAGTAAAGAACACTCGAATACCCCTCATGAGAACAAAGGTTCCCCACAATCCGAACATGTTCGGTTCGATTCGTGGTTAAGGGGTTCGGAATAGTTCCAACCGAACATGTTCGAGTTCGAGCGTTGCTCATGTCGCGCATGAGCCATGGCTAGTTGTACGAACCTATCTAATAGTGCGAGAAATGATATGTATTGACTCATCCTGCATGTAATGGTATCGGTTGACAAAAACGATAGAATGACCTTCTTGCTTACTTGTATGTGACTTACAAGAAAGTGACTTGAGCGAGAGCACTGACACTAGCAGGGATGCTGCCTGAAAGCTGGTTCGTCGAAAGATCCCTGATTTTAACAGGGGAACCAGCAGATGAATAGAGAAGCAGAGAATAGTGATTCAAATGTACACTCACTAGTGATCCCTATTGTAAGCGCTATTAGTTATGTTTTCAAGCAAGGGAAAGAACTGACAGAGCGTCGGACCGGAGAAGGCAGATGAACATCCTGGAGCATCTTCGAGCTGATTGTGCAAAATAACGTCGTTGTTTTATACAAGATAATGTAACCACCGGAAAAAAAAACCATAAGATATATACATATATATATATACTTATGTAGAGCTCGAAATGAAACATTGTTTTTTATTTCTGTAAAACTCCGTTTTTCAGGAGAAGATAATGGAGCATAGCAAGTTGCATATACGGTTAGTTGGGCCAATTGGGAGTTGTTGGTATAGTGAGCGAGGCAAATAAAAATGAGTAGTTAAGAAATGAGTGCAAAATACAATACACACACATGCAAGCTCGAACAAAGACAAAGCAATTGTTGAACAATGGCAGGGGGGACTACAGTGGGAAGGGGCAAAACAGATAGGCTGTAGTTGGAGCTCGAGAATGAGTTCCAACTTCACCTCTCTTAATCAAACCTCCAGTGGTTTGCATTGGGGCGATCAGGTTGAGCAAAAGAGTCGAGAGAAAACGCATTCCTAGCGGATCACTTGACCTCTTACAATACTGAAAGTGCAGTAAGCCCTGTCATCGATGAGGGCAAGAATCCTGACAGCATGTTGGAGCAGAGAGACCTGTTAGTGATAAGGAGAATGAGGTAGAATCGATACTACATAATGAGCTCGTGATTCACTAAGTAAAGAATCGGGAATGGGGTTGAGAGCAAAGGACGAACACAAACATGTTCGTGTTCGCCCTGGTGGAACACTCATGTTCGGCGAACCAGACATGTTCGTTTTCTGTCGAACACCTCCAACGAAAAAAGGGTGTTCTGTGTTCGCCTGTAAGGTGTTTGGCACGAACACAAACATGTTACTTGATGGAAGTCAGCGATAAATATATAATAATATATATATAGTATATGTATATAATATGAATATATATGTGCAAAAAACGTGGATCGTCCGATACGGCTTAAGTTCGTGTGGGGAATATCCATGGCTATGTGCAGGATCCAGAAAACAACGGGGCTGTGCACATGAGCATTGTGCACACGAGCATTGTGAGCAAAAGGAAACTAAGTAGCACAGAAATGTCTTATGTCGACATTAGCAGGATATCAAATCCCTGTTCAGTTTGACTCGAACCTGTTCGAGTCGGACCCACCAGGGTTTATTTTTCCATTAGTATTCGGGTCAAAACTTCAAGGTTGCTAGCCCTGCGACCCATTGGAACTCAACATGCTCAACTGGGTTATGTGTTCGACGTGAACAGGGTTACTGTTTGCGTCAAAACCAGCACGCAGATTTTGGTCAAAGGTGGTGTCAGGGGAGTTGATGGAGGGTGTGGTGGCGGGGGTGGGGGGGTGCCTGAGGGAAGGGTGGGTATCCTACCAAACGCCCCATGCTTTCCCGCATTCCCCTTGCATCTATGATGACATTTTGACGACTCTACTTCTTTGTTGTTTTCCACGCTAAACTCTTGTTTATTTTCATGAGATGCCCTATGTGATTGTTACATGCTGATGCTGAGCAGCTTTAAAGCAACATGTATGCATGCATGCATGCATGCATGCATGCAGAGCCGTTTGTTTGTGCATTCGTTTGACATGTCTTGCAATTATTGTAAGCAACATTGATATTGTTTCCGTCCATAGTGTATGCACGCATGCACTCATGTAGATGAACGTGACTACCATTGTGCCTCGCTTTAAGGCCCTGCCAAAACCCTGTTTTTTCCAGGCAGTACAGAAGTTTGGGCTGCCCTGAATGTGAATATGCAGAAGTACCCCTAAAAACGAAGTTGTTCAAGTTCGAGTCGAGCAGGAACTTGTTCAACCAAACTCACCACTGTTGGATCAAGAACTCGAACAGTCAAACCTGCCCTGTAGGAAAGATGGTTCGAATCCGACTTTTCAAGTCGGTTCAAGCGCGAATGGGTTTGACTCAATGTTTGACAACGGCTCATGTCTAATTAAATGCAAGATGTACAGGAAAAGGAGTAGTAGAGCATAAGTTATTGGCAAGTGGGTAGAGGGTTTGCATGAAGGGGCTAAGCGCGGTCTGGATCTGTACATCTTGCAAAATGTAACACGCGTCACCTTCTGGTGAGAAATATTCTGTGTTTTATAGATTATTCTTATATAGTGATACTGCCATTTTTTAATCCCCCTGACAGTTTACCCGGGTAACTAAACTAAAATACATCTGTTCGCAAACGTAAACTAATACTAGCACCTCAAGAGCAACGTAAAGCTTACGTAAACGTAAGCGTAATTTCCAGCTTAGCTCTGAAAAAACGCCGCGCCGTATAACGAACAGAATAACGAAGAAACAGGTCGTCGAAAACTTTTTTCAATGAGAACCTTCAAGGAAAATTTGGGGGGGGGGGGAAACAAAACGAAAAAAAAGGGCCTGCCCGGCGTACGTTTATGTGGGCAGAAAGAGCGTAGACGGCCAACTTAGATCCACGCCCGCCCACTATATCGCCAACCTTTCAACTTACCGGCATGGCTCTACTTAGCATTCTTGGTCGCATCAAACAGTTTACCGTTCGACGCGAACAAGGTGAACAGTCAAACATGGTAGTGTTCGGCGCGCCTCGACTTGGTTAGTTGATCGAACCAAACATGTTCGACCCAAACACTTCAGGAAAAAATTGGAAAACTCTGTTTGGTTGAATCAACTGAACAGGGATTTGCCCATATTCTCACACCTTGGTGGGTTACATATAGTACAAGTCCTTACATGGTTAAAAGCTTTGTTAGCAAGCCAATGCTAGCAGGGATGGAGCCACTGAGCTGGTTGCTAGCGAGAGAACTGTTCATTTCAGGGAGACGAGGGACACATGCAAAGGCAATGGGCAAACAGTTGAGAAGTTACGATGGTGGTAAACTGGAGCTGGCCCGATCCGAGCCTCACCAAACCAGGTCGGGTTTTAATCGGTCCAAATCAGCCTTTTCCCTAGCCTGGCCAGCCCATGTGCCGACTATATGGGGGTTCGGCCACTTGCAGTTCGTCACGAACATAGGTTGGTTCATCATATCAGAACTTGCATAGTAATGAGCTCAAGGCCCTTCAAGTACATCAGAAATGGGCAAGGTAAGGATGGGGAGAGAATCGGGGGCGATCCTAGGGGATTGGGGGTAATCCCAAGGCAATCTCCAATTTGTGGGTTGGAGATTGCTTGGAGATCACATTTGGGTTTAGTTGGGATGTGGGTGTACACTCAACCAAACACAAAGTGCACACTACACTAGGATATAAAAGTGAAAGTATAAAATGTGAGATTGAGGACTAACACCAACACATCACATCACAGGCTATGCCTGGTTTGGCTTCATTCACATTCGATATAATCATATATGTTGTGCAGCCAGTATGTCCCAGAGGGTAGATTCTCAGAGGCCGTGGTTTCAATTCTCAGCAGCTGCACCTAGGGTTGAGCAAAAAAGCAAACACCTGTTTGGTTCGCCTTCGCTTCAAGTGTTCGCCAAACAGTGTTCGAGGTTCGCCCGAACACGTTTGTGTTCGGGCCGCTGCTGCAATTTGCCCCGTGACGAACACGAACGTGTTCGAGGTTCGCCCGAACACGCCTTCACAGGCGAACGGTGAACACCTGTTTTTGCTAAGTTCGGTTCGGCAAACGGATGTGTTTGTGTAGGGGCGAACACGAACATGTTCGTGTTCGCCCCTTGCTCATCCCTAGCTGCACCTTCCCTTCTCCTTATGCTCCACAATACATGACCACACTCCACCACACTCCACCACTGTGAAGTGTGGTCACAGTTGGCATTGCCACCTGTCCACTCATCCCACACTCACCTTGCTGGCCTCTACGGCGGCCTCATCCTGAGGTGCTGCAGGCAGCCTCAAGAGTTCAGCCACATATATGTGGCTTCCCACTTCACTAGAATTCATCCTTGGACAAGGACCTTGCTCTAGTCTTTAAAGCTCGCGTCTCAGATTTCCAACCTTTTAACACTTGGTTGGGTTTTCCCGTCTGTGATTGGGTAACGAATGACGAATTATTTGACGAGTGGGTGAAAAAAACACAGCGAACTCCCAAACAGTCGAGGCCAAAACAAACCAGGGTGGGTTGGTTTGGGTGGAAAACGAGCCAAGGGGGACAGGTTTGGTCCCGGGTTCTGTCAACGTTGAGTTCAGAGTCTCATATTTTCGAGAGTTGTTAACACTTGGTGTGCACGGGGAAGTGTGCGACAGCCAACTTTCCCAATCCACCCCTTGCTTTGGTGTGCTTTGCGACAAACTCTGCTGTTACCGGATTCCAACCGTTTAACACTTGGTTGGATGGCAGAAATATGAGACGCGAGCTTTAAGACTTGTACCATTTTCTTGCTAATGATATTTCTTCTTCCTATCGTGCCCTAAGTTGACCGATCCATTTTTTTCAATATATGTCCAAGGTTGTTTTTTTCCCTTTAATGGATGTGGATGTACAACCATCGTTATATCAGTGTTTTCTAATTCCCACAACACTACCAGAACTTTAAGGCAGTAAGGCTCTCAATCAAGTACATGGCAAAATTCAATGTTCTTCGTTATGTGACAAAAACGAAAGGCACTACATGAGGAAATGCATGCATGTTTGTCTTGAACATGTTTGTGCTCGGACAAGCTCAGAAGTGACGCCTACAAAGGCGAACACTGAGACACATTTTTGTAAGTGTTCGGGTTGAACCGAACATGTTCGGTTCGCCCACTAAGCGTGTTTGATTCACGTTCAACCCAAACACGTTCATGTTTAGGATTTGCTCATCCCTAGAGTGGAATCAATTTACAAGAATTTAAGAGCAGTGAGCTTTGTGATCGAGGAGGGCACGGATCCTGAAAGCAAGTTGTAGTGGAGAGAACTGTTCGTAGCATGGGGTTGGACGCAAGGGAAGAAAGGATCAAGTTCAATTTCTGTGTTTGCAGCACTATATCAAGATGACAAAGGGAGTATCGTGAATGACATGATAGTTTTGTAGAGGTGAAGGTGACGTAGTGAAGAGGCAAGGTAGTAGGGAGTAGACACGAGCATAAGTTTGAACCAACGGCCTGGCTTGTCAGCTTGTCTTGTCATCACGGCTCAAGACCAGCCGGCTCAGTCAAGGAGAAACCTTACAGCACTGACAAAGATTGTAAAGATCCAATTTCTGCAGGGATCGAACCGGTGAACTGATTATTCCCAAGGGACCTGCCATTGCATTGAATCGGAAAAAGGAAGAACCAGGAGATGGGATTTACCGTGGGCAAGCTCAAGGGTAGTGATTCGTGTCATACAACAACAAGTTGAGGCTGACGAATATGTGTTGCTTCTGAGGATGGCTTACGAGATTACGGCAGCAAGAAGAAAGTTATGAGAATGGAGCACAGAAATGCAAAGCAAGATTGCCTTAGCAGCACCACATTTGAACAACGTTTGGAAAATTTGCGGTGGGGTACGATTAGGCATGAGCAAATGGCGAACCCAAACATGTTCGCCACAAACACTTTTCAAACATGCAGAAAACATGAACCGAATATGTTCGGTTTGGGTTGAGGTTCTTATGGGGAAATGGATGTGACATGTTCCAGTACAAAGTCGAACATCTTAATTCTAACTTGTGCATAGATCCCCCAAACATAACCTTTCTTAGGCATGAGAATTCGACTCGATCAAGTCGTATCGACGTGACCCGGCCTGACGCTTGGCCTGAGATGGGTCGGAACGTGGCCAGTTGACGGTACCGATCGATGGGTAACGTGTTGAATATAGCTCAGGTCGGGTCCACCCGTGACCTGAGATCGGACTCGGGTACGACCGCACCAATCGGTGCATGGTGTACTGCGCAGATCGGCGGTCAACATCGCCAATCCACAAAGATCAGCGGTCAAAATTCGCCGATCCGCACAAATCAGCGATCGAGAATTGGCAATCAAAATCGCCGATCCGCCGACATGGGTTGTTGGAAGTGCCAGTCCATGCGGATCAGGAGCTGATTGAGATTGCACTCAACGATCACTCAGTACTTGCTTTCGGAAAAGAAAACCGCGATCCTCAATTACTCGCAGGCTAAGTTGGAAAACACGCGTTTAGCGTGTATACGCTAATGTTTATACACTAAACGCTGCATGGTTGGGTTTGGGGATACGTTTTTCCGGGCAGGAAAAAAAAACCTGGGCAAAGGCAAAAACAAATCATGGGGGGAAGGTTTTGGGGGTTGTGTTTCAGAAGTCATTTCTCGACACGGAACTTTGAACCTGCGTCCACGCTTGCACACAACGCGCACGTGCATTTTGACTTTGGCAATGTGCTCGTCGTGCAATTGCGCACTGATCTGTATATTCATATTTTTTTCTGGTCGGGCTGCCTTCAAAACAATTTGGCAAGCGTATAGCGTATTTGCTATCGTATAGCGTTTTGCATGTACACGATAGCGTGTGTACGCTAAGCAAAGTATTTTGAGCTCGCAAGAATTATTCGACTCGACAATACTGAGTAATCTCTCTAAATATAGCCAAATTGTTGCTCGCCCAAAACGAGAAACGAAACCCAGGCAAGTAAAATATTCGACTCGCTGCTCATGCCCAAATTGCCATATGTTTCTATTTCCAATGTAGACTATAGTGCGAGAATACATACGTATGGAATCAATTCCATGACTTTATATTGACTAACAAACACGGTGGTGAATACTTTCTTGCTTACTTGTGTATGACTCACAAGAAAATAACTCGAGGGAGAGCACTGACACTAGCAGGGATGTTGCCTGAAAGCTGGTTCGTCGAAAGATCTCTGAGATAGAAAAAGGAAGCAGCAGCAGATGTATAGAGAGCAGAGAATAATGACTCGAATGTAAATATGAGCACAAGGGCGAACACCTGTTCGGTTCGCTTCGAACGTATTCGAGGCGGACCGAACATTTTCCTTTTTATGGCCCAACATGTTCGGGGTGAACATGTTCATGTTTGGTTCGCCTACCCGTGGCTACAAAAATAGCCATTATATACAAAAGGATAAGAAAAACACACGATACAAATGATAAACATACATATACGGCTGGAAAATATGGAAAATAATAAGGGAGCATAACAAGTTGTGTCTTGGGTAAGCTCGGTCAATTGGGAGTTTGTTGGTACAGTGAGCGAGGCGAGTAAATCTGAGGAGTAAGCGATGTGGGTGGATTACACATAGTGCATTTCATACATGGCTACCAGCTTTGTCAGCAAGCCCACGTTAGCAGGGATTGAGCCGTTGAGCTGGTTGTTGTCAAGAATACTGTCCAAGATAGGGGGGCGAGGGACACATGGGGGGAATGCTAAGATGGAAGTACCGGTAAGAAGTTAAGCTGGTGGTGGTGGCATCGGACTAGACATGAGCAGGTGTCAACCTCGAGCTTGCCCGGTTCAAACCTCGACAGCCTAATTGCCAAACCAGATGAGGTTCCAATCGGTTTGGAAACGCGAATTCCAAGCTGGAGCCGCGTTTCCAGGGTTGCATTTCGTGGGTCGAGGCCGGAGCCGCGCCCCCAGGGTTGGGAAACGTGCTGAGGTGCCCCAAAGCCGAATTTGGGGTGCCTAGCACTTGATAAAGTCGCCCAGGGGACACCCTATAGCAAATATAACCCAACCCCTATTGTCTAAACTACTATAATGGAAACAATTACATATAACGCATAAGTAAATTAGTGAACTAAACCTCCAGCAAAGTTAGAGGAAGATAAGTACTCAGCAACATCTTCAAAGCTGACCGAAATGCTGATGACGTGGGGAATATTAGTGGCCAATCTGACAAAGCTAGTTTTGTGTGGCAACGGGCCTGAAAGGTCTTGGGATATTGCGAAGAGTACAAAATCGACTAACACATACAAAGCTGCCTCAAAGAAATCCCATGACGGGAGTGTTATTAGGTGTGCAAGGGGTCAATCATGTTGGTGAGATTGGTGGTATAAGGTAAAAAAGCCAATTTCGCCATGAAAAGATGATTAAACGACTATCACGGGTTTGCGGATCGGTTGAAATCATCTCAGCCCGAACATGCTCATGCAGCAAAAGAGGAGCCTTACAGTGATGTCAGAGATGTAAAAGTTCCGATTTCCGCAGGCATCGAACCCGTGAGCTGATTACTCGAAAGGGACCTGCAATTACAATCGAATGCAAAACGGAAGAATCAGGTGGGATTAAAATTACTTTTACAATTACTTCTTGGTACTGCTGTGCATGAGACGTTATGGCTTCGTTCCATCCTTACCGCGCTTGGACTTCCCCAACTGGCCCCACCCGCATAATATGTGACAAATGATAGAAATGGAGCTTCAACTGATTGATTAGAATAGAACGCACTAGGCTTTAAGTACAAACAGAGTCGGGTTGGGTAAGGCTAAGGGAATGGAAGGGTTGGGAATCCAGGCAGATCTCCAATGGTGAGTTGACAGATTTGCTGGATTACCGACACCAAGCTATCGTGGCTACTTCTTCATGTGAAGCTGAATATTATTTTCTTGGTACTGCTGTGCATGAGACGTTATGGCTTCGTTCCATCCTTACCGCACTTGGACTTCCCCAACTGGCCCCACCCGCATAATATGTGACAACTGATAGAGATGGAGCTTCAACCGATTGATTAAAATAGAACGCACTAGGCTTTAAGTACAAACAGAGTTGGGTTGGGTAAGGCTAAGGGATTGGAAGGATTGGGAATCCAAGCAGATCTCCAATGGTGAGTTGACATATTTGCTGGATTACTGGGGGATCCCGACACCATATCAGGTTGGGATAACAAATCTACACCCAACCTACTCGATATGAAATAGAGTACTCAAATGCGTGGACAGCGTAATTCTAACAACAGCAACACTGCCATCGACATCATGCACCACTTCATTCATAAATGCTCAATGAGCAATATGCTCACTGATGCAGACGGGTGGTTAGATAGATTGTTCTATTGTAATGTTTTCATACAACATGAATATGCTAAAATGAGTGGTGTAGGATTGCTGGGTGTACCTCCAACCAAAAAATGTGGTTCATGCTTTGTTGGGTTCACAACACTTGTTGGACCTCCAATAATGTTGATTGAAACACAACTAGCAATCATTAGGTTCCTGACACAACCAACAATTATTGGGCGGTCTGTGATCGCGTCTCTACTATGGATGAAATGGACATAAGAAAAGTGGAACAAATGTTTAGTTTGACATGAACTTGGTGGTTCTGCACTTGCTAATAGTGTTCGGGTGGAACATATTTGTGTTCGACCCAAAACTTTTCGTATTCGGTTGAGCAGTCAATACCGAGTTGCGTCGAACACGAACATTCGAATCTATTATTGACGAACACAAAGTGTTGTAACAGTGGTGTATTTATGTTGTATAACAGTGTTTTCTTATTCCCACAGCACTACCAAACCCTTGAGGCAGTAAGGCTCTCAATCAAGTACATGGCAGAATTCAATGTTGTTCGGTATGTGACTAAAACAAAAGGCACCACCTGAGCAAATGCATGCATGTTTGTCTTGACCATGTTTGTGCTCGAGACAAGCACAGAAGTGACGCCTACAAAGGCGAACACCGAATCATGTTTTTTGACTTAATTGTTCGGGTTGAACCGAACATTGGTTCGGCCACTAAGTTTGAAACACGTTCAACCCAAACACGTTCGTGTTTAGGTCCTGCTCATCCCTAGAGTGGAATCAAGTTACAAGAACTTAAGAGCAGTGAGCTTTGTGATCGACGAGGGCACGGATCCTGACAGCATGTTGTACTGGAGAGAACTGTTCATAGTATGGGGTTGGACGCAAGGGAAGAAAGGATCAAGTTCAATTTGTGTGTTTGCAGCACTATATCAAGATGACAAAGGGAGTGGAGGAAATGACAGGATAGAATCGTAAGGGTGAAGGAGGTAACATAGTGAAGAGGCAATGTAGTAGAGGGTAGACACGAGCATAAGTCTGAACCGACGGCTTGGCTTGTCATCACGGCTCGAGACCAGCCGCCTCAGCCTCGGCATATGCTCATGCGTCAAGAAGAAACCATACAGCACTGTAAAAAATTGCAAAAATCCAATTTCAGCAGAGATCGAACCGGTGAATTTATTATTCCCAAGGGATCTGCCATTGCATTTGATTGGAAAAAGGAAAAAGGGATATACCGTGGGTAAGCACAAAGGTAGTGATACGTGTCAGGAACAATAAGTCGAGGAATGCTAATGAATATGTGTTGTTTCTAAGGATGGTTTAGGAGATTACGGTAGCAAGGAGGAAGAAGTGAGAATGGAGCACACAAAAGCAAAGCACGAATATCTTAGCACCACATTTAAACCACTTTTGGGACATTGGCAGTAGGGTATGACTAAGCATGAGCAAATGGCGAACCCAAACATGTTGGCCACAAACACTTTCAAACATGCAGAATACATGAACCGAATATGTTCGGTTTGGGTTGAGGTTCTTATGGGGAAATAGATGTGACATGTTCCAGTACAAAGTCGAACATCCTAAATCTAACTTGTGCATATATCCCCCAAACATAGCCTTTCTTAGGCAGGAGAATTCGATTCGATCAAGTCGGATCGACATGACCCGGCCCGACACTTGGCCTGGGATGGGTCGGAAGGTGGTCGGTTGACGGTACCGATCGATGGGTAACGTGTTGAATATAGCTCAGGTCGGGTCCACCCGTGACCTGAGATCGGACTCGGGTCGGACCGCACCGATCAGTGCGTGGCGTACTGAGCAGATCGGCGGTCAACATCGCCAATCCACAAAGATCGGCGGTCAAAATGCGCTGATCCGCACACATCAGCGACCGAGGTTGTGTACCCACATGAATTGGCAATCAAAATCGCCGATCCGAGATCAGCGATCAGCGATCAGAGGTGGGTTGTTGGAAGTGCCAGTCCATGCAGATCGGTGGTTGATTGAGATTGCCGATGTGCATTGATTGCTGATCAAAATCTCTGATCCACGCAGACGGTCGACCCGAGTCTTCATTGGTTCCAAGGTTAAAAAAAATGGTTGTCGTAACATACGGGTTGTTATTTATGGTCGTACCTTTCAGTGAGTTCTTCAAAAATATGGCCAATGTAGTTAGAATTTTTTAGAAGCCACTACATATTATCGAACTTCAGATTTGCTTCTAACCATCTCAAGTAGTGAGAACACACACTTAACCGCTAACAAACAGGCCTAACACTTTGCCTAATACTCCGCACCCTACCCCTCTTCTTCCTCGTCGTCCTCCACCTCCTCACTGTCTCCAACACTATATTTAGGCTTGAGCAAAGTCAAGACCCCCCGATCAGTTTGTCACAAACTCGTTCGTGATGTTCGTCATGTTCGGTGGTTTCCCTGTGGCCGCGTGAGTATCGTTGTTGTGCACAAACTCCACGGTCAAGAATTGTTGATCTTAATGGCTAATATCATTCTTGCAAGCAGTACGCAATAACTGTTCCACTACCTGGTTCATCGTACAATCCGGCCGTCTGTCTGTGGATGGCATGCTAAAGACGTTGCAAGCTTAGTCCCCAACGATCCCATAAGCTTTCGCCAAAATTTACTGGTATACTTAAGATCCCTGTCTGATATTAGTGTCGTGGGACTGTCGTGGATGGTGACGATATAGTCGAAAAAAAGGCGGAACTGAACTTCTTTGGTGTTCGCCTTGCTCAATGACTAAATGCAACTCATAAACAAAATAATGAACTACACCTTACATCAAGTTTTGATGTTATCAGAGCGTTTCAACCGTACATGCGAATCGTGATCTTCTTACTATTACAGATCATCATCCAGTACTCTTCCGCAAAGCTGCTTTCAATCTCGTCGCCGTTGATTCGCGACATCCCTGGCCGGAATTTTTATCGCACCACTCTTTTTACTGTCACGACGACTTATGCGATTGTTTGATAGGCGAATCGCCGGCTTAAGTGCTTAACGCTAGTTTTCCCCGAGCTCGCGGTACGTCTAATCCTCGTCGGGCTGCCGCCCGTCGCCCTGCAGCTTCTCGTCGGGCTGACGCTTGTCGCCCTATAGCTTCTTGTCGGGCTGGTGCCCCTCGCTTTGCAACGTCATCTTCGGGCTGTCGCCCGTCGCCCTGCAGCTTCTCTTCAAGCTGCCGCCCGCAGCCCTGCAGCTTCTTGTCGGGCTAACACCCGTCGCTCTGCAACGTCATCTTCGGGCTGCTGCCCGTCGCCTTGCAGCTTCTCTTCGGGCTGCCACCCGTCACCCTACAGATTCTCTTCGGGCTGTCGCCCGTTGCCCTGCAGCGTTCCCTTCGGGCTGGTGCTCGTCGCCCCGCAACAGCACTTGACCTCAACTTCGGGATGCCGCCCGTCGCCCCGCAACGGCACTTGACATCAACTTCGGGCTGCCGCCCGTCGCCCTGCAACGGCTCTATCTATACCTTACCTCAAAATTCTCCTTAGTAAACCCTACCTCAAAATTTTCCTTCTTAAACCCTACCTCAAAATTCTTCTTCTTAAACCCTTCTGCCTACGGCGACTTAAGAGCTGCACTCCACGCGGAAAGGAAGAAATAGTGTTATCATGGCATTCGCTTCCTCCACTATCGCCAAATCCATCACCCTCTTCGCCTCGAAGCCGACGGCTCAAGCTCCAAGTACAAGGCATGGGGCTATGGGGTTGAATAGCACCTTGTGAGCCGTGAGGTGCAAGTGCAAGGGTTGGTTGGACCTCAAGGATGTCCTCCCCAACCATGGCAAGGGAAAACAGCCTCCTCGTCCGCACGACGCCGTTCGATCCTACTAATGCGACTGAAGATAGGAGTACGAGGAAGCCGTTGACAAGTACAGCCGTTGGGAGAAGGCCGATGCGGCTATCATTAGCATCTTCATCAGCACTACCCCATCCGATCTTGTCAACACCCTACCTCCAACGCCATAGGGTCATTTCATGAACAAGACGGAGGTTGTGGTGACCATTTTCATCCCGAGCATGTTCCAGATCCGCCTTGAGAACTCTCCAGGCATGGCCACCGCCAAAGTCCAAACTATTCATGGCGAGCTCAAGGAACTCAACATAGTCTTCCCCGAGCAAGCTCCCGCAGCCACTCTTCTTGTCAACCTCACCTCGGCATTCGAAGCTACAAGGAAGATGCTCCTCACACTCTCGGCAGAAGACCTCACCTTTGCTAAGGTCTTTTCCACTCTCTTCTCCGCCAAGAAAGACACCAGGGCTCAAGAAGCCAAGGCCTACACCCTCCGTGTTCCTGTGCCTCGAGCGAGTGATACCTCGGCACCCTTTCAATGCAACTGCTTACCTCCATGCACTTACCTCGTCAAGGATGGCAATTGCAAGGGGGAATTGTGTGGTGGCACTAATGGTAGGGCGACGGATGGTATGCCATCATGGAGTCGAGAAGAAGCCACCGACCTAGATGCGCCCTCGTAAGGTCTGTTAACGGGAGTTGGGTGGTGACCCTGTCCTTGCTTGGACGGAGCTGACTTTGTGGTCCGGTGTGCCGGAGGTGCAGCCGACCGACTGCAGTCGGCAACACCGTCTTGGGCGAGCAGGCCGGCGGGGTTGGTCGACCTGCACGGGGCCACTGCGAAGCCGCCGACAACTTGAAGTCGACGATCGATCTCGATCATGGTTGACGACGGGATTCGTCGACCTTGGAGGGGCGCCGACTTGAGGGCGTTGACCAGGGGAAGCCGACTTGGTGCAGTCAGCGGCCAGCGGGTCTGGTCGACCTGGAGTGGTCGACCTGGGGAGTGGCCGACTCGCTGAAGTCGGTTGGTCGACGAGCACGTACAGCTGTTGGCGGGATAGTGCCACGCAAGTCGCCGACTTGGTGGTGTCCCGGTCGACCGAGTAACCAAGGCGACGACGTTCTGTGAGGTGTGCGACTGTCACCCAGGTGGTTTTTGCGAAGCCAACCTCGGAGTGGTATCCCAAGGTCGACGTGGCTCATCAGGCGCAGTCAACAGCACGTGGCCGACTTGCACCTGCGCCGTGCACGTGACGGTGCATGTCGTGCCAACCGGCTACGAGCACCTGCGAAGTAGGTACGCTGTTGTCATCTGCGGGTGCAACGCTAGACAGCCGCCTTGCTGCAGCGTTGGCACGCCGCAGACTTGTTACGTTGGCAAGTCGTCACTTTGCACTGCTAGAGGGCGGTCGACTTTGCAGTGCTGGAACGCGGTCGACTTTGCAGTGCTGGAACGCGGTCGACTTTGCAGTGCTGGAACGCGGTCGACTTTGCAGTGCTGGAACGCGGTCGACTTTGCAGTGCTGGAACGCGGTCGACCTTGCTGCGCTGGAGGTCGGCCTGCCTGTGTGCTAGGCATACTTGCTTCTGGTGTAGTCAATGTTGCTTTGCTTTCTCAACCATTGTCTAATTCTCTTGCTAGCGAAACTCATGCCGTTTTGCCTCGTGAACACGCAAGTGCTAGAGAATACAAGGAACGCCACGATCACTCCTAGAAGATGTGCCTTCCCCCGTAATCCAAATCCCGGTGTAGAGTGACTCTTTGCAAAGTCAACCAAGTCGAGGCACAGGAACCCGCTCAAGCTAGTGCTAGTGATAGTTATCCTGCTGATGTACACATCAACATGTTGTTCCCTGGCACTGGCATGATGAATGAAGCGAATTCGCAGTACATCGGCTCACCACAAGCACTACGCTCGAAAGAATTCACACTCCACAGTGGGGCTACTCACACTGTCTTGGCGGATCAAATAGGAACAAGATCAGGTCGAGGTGGAAAGTGACCTGAAAACACAAATTCAATAACTTTAACAACCCCTCCCCCACCCAGACTCTAGCGTCAAAATTGGATAATTCAGTATTCGCGAGTACTCGTTTGCTAGCGAGAAATATAAATAAAATTTATCAAATAATGTTATTACTCGTTACTCGCTTTCGAAAAAACGAAACTGCGAGTACTCTATTTATTGCGAGTATTAGTCGACTCGACAAAAAACAGCCGAATCGTTTCTCGCCAAAAACGAGTAATGAAATCGAGACGAGTAAAATATCAGACTCGTTGCTCATGCCTAACTTCCCATACGTTTCTAGATTACCAATCTAGGCGATAGAGCGAGAAAACAAACGTATAGGCTTATATTCCATAATACTGTCTAGGTTGACAAAATGGGTAGTAATTACCTCCTTGCTTGTTTGTGTGACTCACAAGAAAATGACTTGAGTGAGAGCACTAATACTAGCAGGGATGCTGCCTGAAAGCTAGTTTGTTGAAAGATCACTGAGATAGAAAAGGGAAGCAACACATGTATAGAGAGCAGAGAATAACGACTCAAATGTAGATATGAGTACAAGGGCGAACACCTTTCGGTTCGCCAAACGTAATCGAGGCGGACCGAACTTTTTTTTTATATGGCCCATTATGTTCGGGGCGAACATGTCCATGTTCGGTTCGCCGCGGGTATGTAATAAATAACTATATGAATAAGGATAAGAAAACCACACGATGCAAATGATAGATATAAATATACGGCTGGAAAATAAATACTTCAATTTTGTAAAAGTCCTATGTGCAGGAGAAGAAAAAGGGGGCATAACAAGTTGCGTCTAGAGTTAGCTGGGTCAATAAGGAGTTGTCGGTACAGTGAGGGAGGCGAGTAATCCTGCGGATTAAGTGATGTGGGTGGATTACACATGGTACATTCCGTACATGACTACCAGCTTTGTCAGTAAGCCAAGGTTAGCAGGGATCGAGCCGTTGAGATGGTTGTTTTCAAGAAAACTGTCCAAGTTGGGGGGGCGAGGGACATGTGGGGGGAATGCAAAGATGGAAGTGCAGGTAAGGAGTTAAGATGGTGGTAGTGGCATGAGACTAGACATGAGCACGTGTCAACCTCGAGCTTGCCCGGTTCAAACCTCAACAGCCTAATTGCCAAACCAGATCAGGTTCCAACTGGTTCGGATCAGGTTCCTGCCTACCCTGGCTAGCAGCCGTCTTGAGCTGGTCGCGCACTTATCGAGGTGTCAAACTCATATGCAATAGTCTATCTAGGCTGTAGTGGGGTAGACACTAAGGGGTATGGTTTCCTAGGGTTTCATACTTGTACCCCTCACATTCCTTTGTCCATCATTCCTCATTCTTCACATGGTATAGAGCGGGTTCCCTAGTGGGACCGTTTCTTCCAAGGGCCCACCTTTGAAATTTTTTAGCCTGCCCTAAACGCGCTTCACGTCCTGCCCGGAAAACTTCGCAGCCCCTTAGTCGCCTGCCCCTTAACAGCCCCTTAGTGGCCCCTTCGCGGCCCCCTTAGCGGCCCCTTCCCGGCCCCTTAGAGGCCCCCCTTCGCGGCCTCTTCGCGGCCCCTTCGCGGCCCCTTTAGCGGCCCTTTTGCTGCCCCTTAGCGGCCCCTTAGCGGCCCCTTCACAGCCCCTTTGCGGCCCCTTCGCGGCCCCACCCCGTTGCCCGTAGCAGCCCCGCCCCGTCACCAGTCGCGGCCCCGCCCCGTCGCCACCCGGGCGTCCCCCCTCCCTCGTCGCGACGCCTCAGCGGGACCCGCGCGTCGCCCCCCGCCTCGTCGCGACGCCCCTGCGGGAACCGCGAGGCGCGACGCCTGCGCGTCGCGACGCCCCAACGGGACCCGGGCGTCGCCCCCGCTCGTCGCGACGCCCCTGCAGGACCTGCGAGGCGCGACGCCCCTACGGGACCCGGGCGTCGCCCCCGCTCGTCGCGACGCCCCTGCGGGACCCGCGAGGCGTCGCCCCTTCCCGCCGCGGCGCCCTGCCCTAACCCGCGCCCCTGCAGCAGCCGCCCCCTGCAGCAGCCGCCCCTGCAGCAGCCGCCCCTGCAGCAGCCGCCCCTGCAGCAGCCGCCCCTGGACCTCTACAGCCGCCCCTGGCCCCTAGAGCAGCCGCCCGTGGCCCCTGGCCGCCCCTGACCCCTGGAGCAGCCGCCCCTGCAGCAGCCGCCCCTGGCCCCTGGAGCAGCCGCCCCCTGCAGCAGCCGCCCGTGGCCCCTGGAGCAGCCGCCCCTGCAGCAGCCGCCCCTGGCCCCTGGAGCAGCCGCCCCTGCAGCAGCCGCCCGTGGCCCCTGGAGCAGCCGCCCCTGGCCTCTGGAGCAGCCGCCCCTGCAGCAGCCGCCCCTCGCCCCTGGAGCAGCCGCCCCTGCAGCTGCCACGGAGCCCTCGCCCTGCAGTGGTAGCGGCCTCACTGTTGCCGCAGTCGTACGCCTGCCCTTCTCGTCACTGGTGAGCACTGCCCTGCCCATACTGCTGTTACTGCTGATCCTGCTGTTACTGCTCTTTCTCCTGCTACTGCTGCCACTGCTGCTACTGCTGCTCCTGCTGCTACTGCTGCTCGTGCTGCTCCTACTGCTACTGCGCTTTCTACTGCTACTGCTGCTCCTGGCGTGGCCAGATGCAGCTCCAGCGCCGTCCGCGTGAGTCCCTCACGCCCCACCAGCTTCGTGAGTGGTACGCTCGTTGGGGTTGTCGGGGTGGCCGTAGTGGGAGTCGTCCTGGAGTGAGCAGTTCCGGAGCTTCTTGTAGTGGCCAGGTGCAGCTGCAGCGTCGTGAGCGCGCGGTCCCTTCGCCCCCGCAGCTTCGTGAGTGGTACGCTCAGCGTGAAGGGTCACGGGGTTCTGCTCGCTGCCCGTACGTCATTCGCACTGGTGATAGGACTGGCCAGCCTTGCGGGACGTTTGGTCACACAGAGTCCCGTTGCTTCGCCCGTCTGAGCGACGCCTGGCGTACAGAGTTTGGCGACACGGCTGAGCTCCCTGACTGGGTGGAGCTGCTTCGGCAGAGGGTAGATGTCTATGCTCTTGACTATGATGCTATCCTCACTGCCATGTATGCATTGCCTACTAGTGCTGAGGGTGCCTGTTACCTGTGTGTGCCGCCTGACCCCGGTCTCCAGTCTGCTGCTCTCGGTAAAGGTGAGGCTACTGCTCTAGGTGCTGGTACGTCTTCTGCTCCAGGTGCTGGTGAGGCTGCTGCTCTAGGTGCTCGTGAGTCTACTGCTCCAGGTGCTGGTGAGTCTGCTCTCTCTGGTGCTGCGCCTGCTGCGGTCTTGCACACCTTCACACTTATCTCGGGTGCTTCCCGCTCCTTCTTTCGAGACCGCACCACACTCACGCCGCTTAGTCGGCCGGTTGCGGTCTCCCTGGCAGACCCCTTTGGGGTTCCTGTCCTTGCTCACTTCTCCACTGTGCTACCGTGTCCAGCGGCCCCGTCTGGCTCCCTGTCAGGTCTTTACCTCCCCTCGTTCTCTACGAACTTGGTGGGCGGTGCTGACCTGCAGGATGGGGGAGTTGACCAGTTCACTCCTGCGAGTCAGCGGGTGACCCACTGCACGTGTGCTCGGACGGGCCGCCACTTGGCCACGTTTACCCGTCAGCCGGGGTCGAGCCTGTACACACAGACTACCGAGTCTCCTCCGGTTGCTGCGTCTGGTCAGGTAGCTGCGTCGGGTCAGGTGTTTGCTGCAGCGTCCAGGTCTGGTCCTGAGTCTGCCCCCTGCTCGTGTCGCCTCCTGTCCCACCAAAACCTCCTCTGGCACCACCGCCTTGGTCACCCCTCGCTGCCTCGTCTCCGAGGCATGGCCTCCCGTTACTTTGTCTCTGGTCTCCCCCGGTCCCTCCCTCCCCTTCCTCCGGGGCCTGCCCCTACCTGTGTTCCCTGCGTCGAGGGGCGGCAGCGCGCCGCTCCTCACTCCTCCGAGTTTCCGCCGACAGAGGCTCCGCTGCAGACTCTTCACATGGACATGTGGGGCCCAGCCCGCGTCCGTGGACAGGGTCACGAGCGTTACTTCCTCTTGGTGGTTGACGACTACTCACGTTACACCGCAGTCTTCCCCTTGCGTACCAAGGGTGAGGTCACTGGGGTGTTGATCGACTGGATCCGCGCTGCTCGTCTCCAGCTCAGAGAGAGTTTCGGCTCGGACTTTCCTGTTCTGCGTCTGCACTCCGACAGAGGTGGAGAGTTTTCCTCCGACCTTCTGCAAGCCTTCTGCCGTGCGAGGGGCATCCGCCAGACGTTCACGCTTCCGGCCTCTCCACAGCAAAATGGGATTGCTGAGCGCCGCATTGGCATGGTCATGGACGTCGCTCGTACGTCCATGATCCATGCGGCTGCTCCCCATTTTCTGTGGCCGTTCGCGGTTCAGTACGTGGCGCAGCAGATCAACCTTCAGCCCCGTGTCTCCCTGCCGGAGACCTCCCCTACCCTGCGGTGGACGGGGAAGGTTGGCGATGCGTCTGCGTTCCGTGTCTGGGGATCTCGGGCTTTCGTCCGAGACTTGTCTGCGGACAAGCTGTCCTCCCGAGCTGTTCCCTGCGTCTTCCTTGGCTTCCCCCCTGACGCGCCTGGTGGGCAGTTTTACCACCCCACCTCGCGCCGTGTTCTGTCCTCCCAGGACGTCACGTTTGACGAGTCGGTTCCGTACTATCGTCTATTCCCCTACCGCACTGCCCCCCTCTCCCCCCCGCCGCTCTTCCTTGCGCCAGGTACCCCCCCGGTAGACCCCCTCCCCCCTCAGGGCCCTGCCCCCTCAGGTGTGTCCCAGGTAGATGCAGTCGAGCCTGTCGAGGTAGCTGTTGATTCTGGTGCTGCTAGGGGTGCTGAGCCTGCGGGTGCCGGGTCTGAGGGTGCTGCGCCTGAGCGTGCGGAGACTGGGGGTGCTGGGTCTGCGGGTACTGAGCCTGGGGGTGCTGAGTCTGGCAGTGCTGAGCCTGGGGTTGCTGAGTCTGGGGGTGCAGAGCCTGGGGGTGCTGGGCCTGCGCGAGTGGAGCCTGGTGGTGCTGGGCCTGGAGGTCCTTCGGGTGCTTCGTCCCGGCGGGAGCTGCCCTCTCCCCAGGAGCTGCGTGAGTGGTTTGCTCGCCGCTGGAGCCGTGCTGCTGGAGCTGGTGGTGCTACCGGTGCTGGAGGTTCTGCGGCTGCTGGAGGTTCTGGGGCCACGGGTCCCAGAGGTGCTCGTATCGGCAGTACTGGAGCTGCAAGGCCTGGTGGTGCTGCTGGTGCTGGAGCTGGAGCTGCTGGAGGTGTTGGCGCTGGAGGTGCTGCTGGAGCTGGTGCTTCTGGGGGTGCTGGAGTTGGCGCTGCTGGAGCTACTGAAGGTACTACTGGAGCTGGTGCTGCTGCGTCTTCCGGTGGTCCTGCTAGAGCTGGAGCTGCTGGAGGTGTTGACGCTGGAGGTGCTACTGGAGCTGGTGCTTCTGGGGGTGCTCGAGTTGGCGCTGCTGGAGCTGGTGGTGCTGCTGGCGTTGGTGCTGACGCTGGGGGTGCTGGTGCTGTCTCTGCTGGTTTTGGAGGCGCTGCGCGGCCGCGGCCGTACTTCGTTCCGCTCCTTGAGCAGGTTCTTGGTCTCCCGCCTTCTACTGGTCGTGCTCCTTCCTTAGAGTGTCCACTGCCTGTCTAGTCCGGGTCACAGTTACAGCTCGCCTCCCCACTGCCTGCTCCTCCTCCCTACACTGGTCCTACTGGAGGGCTTGCTGAGCGTCGTGAGCCTGAGTCTCGTCCTGCGTCGCCTCTTCGTGCTGGTCGCACTAGTCGTCGTGTTTCACGCGTCCTCCTGCGGTCCCGGGCACGCACCAGATGGCACTGCGTCCTTCCACTGCTCCACTGCGCGTCCCTTTGCCGTCTCCTCCAGAGTCCTCTCTTCCTGCTCTTGCTGACCCGGAGTCTGACTCCCTTCGTGCTGCCAGTCCTTCTGTCACGCGTCTCCTGGCTACTGTTGTCACTGACCCTTCCTTTGAGTCCACTGCTGTGTCTGCCTTAGTTGCTGAGCTTGTCGACTTCGCTGCTAACTGTCATCTAGACTACGCCGCGAGTCTTGTTGCCGAGTCTGAGTCTGTCTGTCCTCCGTCCGGCGGGGGTGAGTGTGCTCTTGGCACGGACGTCCTTGAGGACAGGCAGGAGGAGTTCCAGTGCTTTGCTGCTGCTTTACCTCATCTCGTGTCCATGCTGCTTGCCCCTGAGGGAGACCCGGATGCACCAGACATCCCGACTCCGCGTTCTTACGCAGAGGCGATAGAGGGTCCCTACTCTTCTCAGTGGCAGACAGCCATGGACGCAGAGATGGCTTCCTGGAAGTCCACAAGCACCTACGTTGACGAGGTTCCCCCGCCTGGGGCGAACATCGTCAGTGGCATGTGGATTTACAGGGTGAAGCGGCCGCCGGGTTCTCCGCCTGTCTTCAAGGCGCGTTACGTGGCTCGAGGCTTCAGTCAGCGGCAGGGAGTTGACTACTTTCAGACCTTCTCTCCCACCCCGAAGATGACCACTCTTCGGGTGCTGCTGCACATAGCCGCTCAGCGTGACTACGAGCTTCACTCTCTTGACTTCAGCACTGCTTTCCTACAGGGCAGCCTGCACGAGGAGATCTGGCTGCGCCGCCCTCCTGGCTTCACTGGGTCGTTTCCTCCTGGTACCCAGTGGAGCCTCAGGCGGCCAGTCTACGGTCTCCGCCAGGCTCCCCGTGAGTGGCACGACACACTGAGGACTACGCTTGCGGCTCTTGGGTTTGCTCCTTCTACTGCCGACCCGTCGCTGTTTCTACGCACCGACACCTCGCTGCCGCCATTCTACATCCTCGTGTACGTCGACGACTTGGTCTTTGCTACTGCTGACACTGCTGGACTCGCCCACGTGAAGTCGGAGCTGCAGAAGAGACACACGTGCACATACCTGGGTGAACTGCGCAGCTACCTTGGCTTGCAGATCACCCGGGACAGAGCACGGCGCACCATTAACCTGACTAAGTCACACATGGTGCAGCAGGTCCTTCAGCGCTTCAACTTCACGTACTCCTCGCCTCAGGCCACTCCTTTGTCTACTCGCCACTCGCTCTCAGCTCTGCCTTCGGATGAGTCCGTAGAGCCGAGTGGCCCGTACCCAGAGCTTGTTGGCTGCCTCATGTACCTGATGACCTGCACTCGTCCTGACCTAGCATACCCTCTTAGCATCTTGGCACGCTATGTTGCTCCTGGGAGACACCGACCAGAGCACATGGCTGCTGCGAAGAGGGTGTTGCGCTACTTGTGCAGTACGTCGGGCATGGGGCTCGTGCTTGGAGGGCTGAGTCCAGTGGTCCTCACTGGTCACGCAGACGCTTCTTGGGCTAACGACTTGGCTACGCAGCGGTCGTCACAGGGTTACACCTTCAGCCTTGGTTCCGGCTCTGTTTCGTGGCGGTCTACCCGCTCGTCTTCTGTTCTCGGCTCCAGCTGTGAGGCCGAGATCTACGCAGGGGCCATGGCTGCACAAGAGTTATGCTGGCTCACCTACCTGCTGACCGACCTGGGAGAGCCGCCTCGTTCTCCTCCAGTTCTGTACGTAGACAACAAGGCCATGCTGGCCTTGTGTCAGGAGCACAGACTGGAGCACAGAACGAAGCACATTGCTCTTCGTTACTTCCTTGCTCGTGAGCTGCAGTAGCGTGGTCAGCTGCGCCTTGCTTACGTGGCCTCTCAGGCCAACACTGCTGATATCTTTACCAAGGCACTTCAGCCTTGTGATCATCAGCGCTTTTGTACGATGCTAGGTCTTGTGCCACTTGGCCTCACTTGCTTACTTCATGAGCTTGCTTGTACTGTCATCTATATATACCTGCACTTGCTTGTTTACCTTTATATATATGATCCTGCATGTGAACTGGCCTTGTGGCCTTGAACCTGTGCTCGGAATGTGTGGTGACGTTGTGATCCACCCTGAGCTTGCTTTGCTTTGCTTGACTGGTCTTGTGACCCCTTGTTCTCCCCCACTTTGCCTATGGGGGTGTGTCAAACTCATATGCTATAGTCTGTGTAGGCTGTAGTGGGGTAGACACTAAGGGGTATGGTTTCCTAGGGTTTCATACTTGTACCCCTCACATTCCTTAGTCCATCATTCCTCATTCTTCACACGATGTGCTAGCTGGCTCAGCTGAGGACCCACTGGGCATGCACCGTCATCAAGTCTGGATGGCTGTAAATTTAATTGTTTGCCACCAACGTGCAAGAAACAACCTCCACGGACTTTCCCTCTCCCGTGCGCCTCCACCCAGATGACAGAATTGAGATATAGTACAACATGGATGCACAGTTCTCAAAAAGTAAAGCAAACAAAAAATGAGATGAGAAACAAAAAGCAAGAAACACCCCACATACCCTGGCTGCTGTGCGTAGAGAGCCTAACCTGTCGGTTAGCCGCTTTAGCGCGACAGGTCGGGTCGGGTCAGCCCGGGTTTAGGTTTTGGGGACCCCGACCCGGGGTTACAAGGCCAGGGTTTCACTGACCCAACCTCGTGTCGGGTACAGGAAACCCGCCTACGTTAGGGGGGCCGTTTGTGTATAATAAACCCACGACCCGTGCAAATTGGTGTTTTCGCTCGCTTATATCCGCGGATCGGCGATGTCGTTGGCGTAGCTGTGCAGATCGCCAATTAAAGCTGATCTGGAAATCGGGATTTTGTTTGTAATTTAGTCCGCCTAGGCACTCAATTGTTTCTAACAAAACCGATTCATTACCGCGCAGGATCTACAATTCCCAACCCTCACCTTCCACCCTTTGCAGATCTCTCAACATTGAGCATCTACACATGGTCGACTAGTTCATACATGCCTCTATAGCTGGTTTCGAGAGTCTGCTGTCTTGCCATTCTTAGGGCACCTCAGATGACATCGGTTACCCTATGTGTCCGATTTCGGGTCGGGTCCAACTCCGATCAAAACACGACCCGACCCGACCCTGTGTGTCCGATTTCGGGTCGGGTTTTGGGTTGGGCC